>JAHWGI010001134.1:2337500-3633760 GCA_029379305.1 Frankliniella fusca | reverse complement strand
CCTGATGGAAACGCGGATACGGCATGGATACTGGGTGCCTCCAATACATATCCAAGCCTCTCCGTAGTGTTTCAATAACCATCCACTGAGCATCCTGCGCATCCAGCACTCTCCAAGTCTATCCATAGCTCCTCTGCCTTACCGAAGAGGTCCGACGGGTATCCGCGTCATCCAAATGCATCTTTGGAAGCAAAATGTCCTCATTCTCCTTTCTCTATCCTCCGTATCCACGCCCTAAAGCACTATCCGGAGCGTCTCACCCTTATCAGTCATGTCCTACACTATCGGCCACATCCAAAGCGTATCCACACCCCTCCCGTCCTCATTCTCCTTTCTCTATCCTCCGTATCCACACCCTGAGGCACTATCCGGGGCGTCTCACCCTTATCAGTCATGTCCTACACTATCGGCCACATCCAAAGCGTATCCACACCCCTCCCGTCCTCATTCTCCTTTCTCTATCCTCCGTATCCACACCCTGAGGCACTATCCGGGGCGTCTCACCCTTATCAGTCATGTCCTACACTATCGGCCACATCCAAAGCGTATCCACACCCCTCCCGTCCTCATTCTCCTTTCTCT
Organism: Frankliniella fusca; assembly: GCA_029379305.1. Taxonomy (NCBI): domain Eukaryota; kingdom Metazoa; phylum Arthropoda; class Insecta; order Thysanoptera; family Thripidae; genus Frankliniella; species Frankliniella fusca. The sequence goes on along the minus strand of JAHWGI010001134.1, from coordinate 3,633,178 downwards.
ATCCTCCGTATCCACACCCTGAGGCACTATCCGGGGCGTCTCACCCTTATCAGTCATGTCCTACACTATCGGCCACATCCAAAGCGTATATCCACACCCCTCCCGTCCTCATTCTCCTTTCTCTATCCTCCGTATCCACACCCTGAGGCACTATCCGGGGCGTCTCACCCTTATCAGTCATGTCCTACACTATCGGCCACATCCAAAGCGTATCCACACCCCTCCCGTCCTCATTCTCCTTTCTCTATCCTCCGTATCCACACCCTGAGGCACTATCCGGGGCGTCTCACCCTTATCAGTCATGTCCTACACTATCGGCCACATCCAAAGCGTATATCCACACCCCTCCCGTCCTCATTCTCCTTTCTCTATCCTCCGTATCCACACCCTGAGGCACTATCCGGGGCGTCTCACCCTTATCAGTCATGTCCTACACTATCGGCCACATCCAAAGCGTATCCACACCCCTCCCGTCCTCATTCTCCTTTCTCTATCATCCGTATCCACTAACTGGCATCGGCGCATGCACCCGAATAGATGAGTTATCCACTTTATCTCCATGATATCCGCCATCAAAACCCGGCTGCACGCCTTACTCAACGTATCTCCGAGCTATCCGCCGTACCCGCCCGGCTCCAGGCGTTATCCAGCGTGTCCCTGTGGTATCCGCAGCACCCGCCCGGCTCCAGGCGTTATCCAGCGTATCCCCGAGGTATCCGCCGCACCCGCCCGGCTCCAGGCGTTATCCAGCGTATCCCCGAGGTATCCGCCGCACCCGCCCGGCTCCAGGCGTTATCCAGCGTGTCCCCGAGGTATCCGCCGCACCCGCCTGGCTCCAGGCGTTATCCAGCGTGTCCCCGAGGTATCCGCCGTACCCACCCGGCTCCAGGAGTTATCCAGCATATCCCTGAGGCGTCGGCCGTACCCCTCCGACTCTAGGCGTTATCCAGCGTATTCCGAAGGTATCCACTTAACCCGCCCGGCTCCAGGTGTTATCCAGCCTACCCCCGAGGTATCCATTGAACTCGCCCCGCTCCAAGCGTTACCTACCCTCTCCCCGTGGCAACCACCGTATCCGCACGGCTCGACGAGTCATCCAGCCCATACCGGGGACTCCTGCGCAGCGCGTCCGCCCGGCACCATGGCGCTCTCCAGCCTGTCTAGATCGCCTCGACGGCGTATCTGGCGAATACCTGGAGAGTTGTCGGTAACGCCTGGCTCTGGTAATTATCAATTGATGCTGGTTGCGCTAAACCGTTTCCCCCGAGCCCTTAACTTGGCCTCGCGAGGACGCCTGGGTAGTAGGCAACCCCTTCACTCCCAAAACTGCAAGCTTGCCTACCCCCGCAGGCGTTCTGCTTCTGCCCGCCCCTTCCACCACTCTACCCCCGCCCTGCTGCGCTGAGGAGAGGGGGGGGGACGAAGCTGACGTCACCAATGGGTCTTTCTCTTTCAATTCCCCCTGCAGAGTCTCTCTATGGTCTTCCCAGCCAGAGAATAGTCCGAGTTTACCCGCGTTCCCTATCCAACTCGTGTCATTCTTCTGCTGGGAACACCATAGAAGTCATCGCCAATGGGCCCTTTCTGACATTCTGACAGTTCTGAATCTAGCCTTAACAAAAAACAGAAGAAACCAAAAAATTAGTGACAAATGTTTCATCCCCTCTGCTCGCCCGTAACGACGATGCTCATCTGTCGATTGTGACATGCTGTTTACCTTCTTTGGTGAGTCGCACAAAGAAAACAAACAGAAATATTTCACGTGTGCGCTTTGCTTTTTCGTTTTGACGTAATGCATGGATTGCACGATTACTTTGTGAACTTGTTGAACATTGAATGTCTGTTCCTTTCCATTCCGTACGCGCAGATTCTGTTTGTTGATACTAGTCAGCAATGTTCGTCTGCCCATGCCTTTGAATGATTTGCAACGACCGCACTTCAATTTCTGTTTAATGTAAAACCGTTTATGCCGTGTTGTAGTCAATAACCCTCCAATTGAACTGCCACTATGATTTTATCTCACCTGGTGTAGGCTGTGTCTTTACTCGACTTTCGATATGTTATATGTGATATTACACTAGCCCTGTTTCTATGCACTTAACCTCTAAACGCTCCGTTTTTCCTCTCTGTGCTTTACATATCTACGATGCTCTTTGCTTTAGACTTCGCTTGCAATGTGACTCTGAACTCTTAGTGACTCTCTTTTTTCTCTGTTTCCATGTGGGGAGAATCGCCTGCCGCCAGGACTTGTGCCACACCCTTGTTATTTGTAGACCGCTGCAGGATCCAAAGGCCCAAGCAGGGTCTCACCCTTCTACAAATCTTCTGTAGTGGATAGTGTAAATGTTTTGTAAGTAGTTTGTCTTTAAAATCGAGTTGTTGTTTACTAGTTGCCAATGTTGTATTTTTTTTATTATTTTTTTTATTTTTTTTTTTGTAACATTTCTTTTTACAGCGTGCAAGCCTGACCACCTGTACGCCCAAGGGCTAGTCACTGTGTTGACTTGTTGTAGCGTGAAAGAACTCTTCTCACTTCCAATCCACCTTGAATGAGGAGTGTGACAGCCTCATCACAATTAAATGGTAATGTATACCTGACCTCTCCCCCTCTCTTAATTTTGGATAATTATTTTCTTGCCTGAACTCCGTGAGTCCATTATTCTGTGATTAATGATCTCTGTTTTCTTTGCTTTCAGAGGTTCTTATTTCTATGACATGATCGAGGTTAGCAAAGAGTGACTCCTTTCATCAAAACTTGTGTGCTGTTTGATCAAAGAAGTTTCATCATACAGTGGATAACACAACTATTTTTGGAATGATCTGTATTGCAATCTCCTGTTCTTAACTGCATTTGAAACAAAATTAAGGATTGATAGGTGAGTGATTCCATGTCAACGGTACACTGAAAAAAAAAAGTTGTCTCCAAAGTCAACCAATTTTTTTTAGTTGGCCCTCCTATGGTACAAGACTCTACCCTGTAAATGGCAGCTTTCTAGGTGCACCCAGTCTGGAGATATAAAATACTACTATTTTGGTACTATGTAGAAATGAGCTATTGGTAAAAGCAGGGTAGGAGTCATGGTAGCGACTTTCCACTTGGTATGCAGCCTGTTAGGTGTCAGTAGATGATTGAAAAAAAAATTTGAAAAAAAAATTTTTTTGTTGATTTTTTGAAGTGTATTTTTGGAAATATCTCAAATGATGTCATAAAATTTTTCGACGCAAAAAATACTGAAAGTAGCTCATATTACCCATGATTTATCCTGAAAGACTCATCACACGTAGCCTTCTAGTTTCAGAGCTATGGGGATTGCGCTTTCCAGCTTTCTCAACTTGAACCCATAGAACCTGTGTGGAATAACTAGAAGCTACTTGAGACTGTTGCAGAGTTCTACAATGGGTGAGTATGAACTAACTACACTAAAATTGACTTCCTCTTAACATTGGACACCCTTTTCTGTAATAATATTTTAAATACTAAGGATACAGGGAAGGTTCGAACAAGGTAACGGTAACTGTTCATCTCATTCTTGGTTTACCATCACATTTGGTGTTCTCAGGCTAGTCAGATATTTTAGAATAAACTAAAACTAAAATCTTCTTTGACAGCAAAAATCACTCTAATTCAATAGCCCTTAAATTAATAAAATTAATGAATAATATGCAGGTTACAGCTTTGATTGGGTCTGAAAGTAGGTGATAATGAGTGAGGGAATTTATTTCCTTCAAGACCATAACTACCTGGTCCTTTCAATAAATTCCCTCACTCATTATCACCTACTTTCAGACCCAATCAAAGCTGTAACCTGCATATTATTCATTAATTTTATTAATTTAAGGGCTATTGAATTAGAGTGATTTTTGCTGTCAAAGAAGATTTTAGTTTTAGTTTATTCTAAAATATCTGACTAGCCTGAGAACACCAAATGTGATGGTAAACCAAGAATGAGATGAACAGTTACCGTTACCTTGTTCGAACCTTCCCTGTATCCTTAGTATTTAAAATATTATTACAGAAAAGGGTGTCCAATGTTGAGAGGAAGTCAATTTTAGTGTAGTTAGTTCATACTCACCCATTGTAGAACTCTGCAACAGTCTCAAGTAGCTTCTAGTTATTCCACACAGGTTCTATGGGTTCAAGTTGAGAAAGCTGGAAAGCGCAATCCCCATAGCTCTGAAACTAGAAGGCTACGTGTGATGAGTCTTTCAGGATAAATCATGGGTAATATGAGCTACTTTCAGTATTTTTTGCGTCGAAAAATTTTATGACATCATTTGAGATATTTCCAAAAATACACTTCAAAAAATCAACAAAAATAAAAATTTTTTTTCAAATTTTTTTTTTCAATTTTTTTTTATTTATCTACTGACACCTAACAGGCTGCATACCAAGTGGAAAGTCGCTACCATGACTCCTACCCTGCTTTTACCAATAGCTCATTTCTACATAGTACCAAAATAGTAGTATTTTATATCTCCAGACTGGGTGCACCTAGAGAGCTGCCATTTTACAGGGTAGAGTCTTGTACCATAGGAAAGCCAACAAAAAAAAATGGTCGATTTTGGAGACAACTTTTTTTTTCAGTGTATCGTTCACATGGAATCACTCAGGTAAACAAAGCTCTTAAGTAGACAGGGTGCGTTGCTTGGAAACCACTCCTGTGTCATATTGTGTAGTGTGAATTCTTACCATGACAAAAGGTTTTGAGGATGCATTAGTTTACTGTTGAAGAGAAATGTTTGCTGTTTGATCAAAGAGGCTTCACTGGCTGGCTAGCAGACAATTCAGTTCTGAAATGTCCTGTCTAATTTTATTGTTTATCACAGCTAGTTCACTTGTTGACCTGCTGAGAAGTTTTGTCTGGAATGTTGAGGCGTTGCTTTAGGAGAATATTTTGATGCTTGTTTCTGTGTTGCTGAAAGAAAGACTGAGTGCTTCTTTTAGATTTCTTACCTTTTCTGAAATTATTAGACAGAATACTTAAGTCTAGATATAAATATTTTTGTTTTCTTGATTTATTTCAATTTTTGTGTTTTCAATAAAAAGAAAAGCAGCACTCATAGCAGTCCATGTCAGTGAAATTTCAGAAGTTCTGTTTAATATCACTAATGCTGCTGAAAAAAATCAGTTCCATATTTTTTACGGGGTAAACAAGTTGTATCAAAGACGCCCAGCAACAATTATATTTCCGCAAAGTGTGGTGTTGTGATGCACATGGCACAACCATCTTTCTATTTTGGTTAAATATTATCGGAAATAAATTTTTACTTCCTGTACTTGTATTCCTTGATATTCAACTGAGTCTGGTAGACTCCTTACATCACAAGTCTTTGAAGTAATTTCTCCTTTCGCCCAATGCTGTGTTTTTATTTTCTTGTAGTATGTGTCAATGTACCATGGTATTTCTTTCTTCTTTAACATTTGGAAGTTATTCCACTTACTTAAAACGGACGTGATAACACCAGGGTTGAATGACAAAAATTGTTTGCATAAACATACTACTATATTTTATTTGGCAACATACACTTTAGGTAAGAAAGGCAATATAATCAGGTGTGAGGAGCACCACAAATAAATCAACAAAAAACACCTTTCAGATGATTAGTTTCAAAGGGTAAAGTAATGGAATACCATGATATCATTTGTCAACTGTGACACCAGGAAAGGAACAAAATTCCAGAAAACTAAAATACATGTAATTATTACAAGAGAACAACACAACTAAATGGTGATTTTAATCTACAAAGATTTTCACTGGGAGTCTCATCACTGGGAGAGAATCATCAAAAAAATGCGGATATGTAGATATTTTAGCGTATTGATAAGAAGTTTTGTACTTAATGAAAAAAACAAAACAATAAACATGCAAAGGAATTTCTTTCGCTGTCTAGAGAAATTAAAACAACTCAACCAAAACAAATCTTAGTCAATATCTAAGACATTGGGCAGTGGTATTATGTACAATTCATTTTTGAATGGTACTTGAACTACAGGACATTTGATGGAATCTTGCAAACAAAATGATTTGGAAGGCAGTTGCCCAAGAAGTACTTGATGTATGTGTGTTGCAGTTTCAAATGGTGGTGTTTGTACAGTTCTGATATTGTCTACAAATAGGCCAGTCAACTGCTGGTTAGTAGATGTGTCTGTGAAATTCACAAAATCCTCAATGACACAAAAGGCTCCAGTCTTCAATTGGATCACTGAGTTATCTGACAAGCTATTCTCTTTAATTGTATGCTTTGCCTGATATTCAACACTATTTATGAGTGCTTTACCATAGATACTCAGAACATTAGTTGAAAAATTTTCAAGTCGCAGAGCACGAACTTCAGCTGCTGAGGGAGACCGTTGTGTAGCATTTCCGAGAACATATATGTTTTCACAAACCTGAAATGCTCGAGATCTTCTTTTTCGTTTTAAAATCTCACAAAGTTGACCTCGTACGTCTTCAGAAACCTCTTCAGAAGTTGACAGCGCCAATTCCAAATGCATCTGCAGCAGATGCCTGGTGACAATCTGTAGGATTGGTGACTTGGGTGATGATATATTTTGTATCAGCCTGTGGTTCCATGACTCAAAGTTAAAAGTTGAGTAACACCACAGGGGGCCCAGATCTCTGACACTCTTCACTGCATGTTTCAGAGAGTGTAAATTTAGTCTTGTTTTTTCAATACCATACATTGTGTCAAATGATGTTAGATATTTATCTACCAGTTCAGAGGCTTCATTTAATTCATCCTGCGTGACAGATTGCTGTGCCAAGATGAAGCTGATACGGGACAACATACCAAAATGATTCAGGTAAGAATCCTCAACCAAATCTTGAAATAGAGGGACACCATAGTAGATCAGAAAGTTTCTTAGTTCTGTACCAGTAAATTGCTTTCTGTTCTTAATTTTCATATGAACAGGTTTCCTCGAAATTTGAGAGGGAGTTTTTATGGTCATGAGCCTTGCATCAAGTGTTCTTTCCATAGCAGCAAACGAAATCTCCTTCCCTACAGCATCCTTCACCTTAGGGGCCTCAGTTAAAAGGAGATCAAGGTTGGTATCAGCTGCACATTCATAAAGGAAATGGAGGTCATCATATGCACCTGAAAATAAAATAGTAGTTAGATTTTGATATTTTTTTCTTAAACACTGGAAAGATACAAGAATCAAAGGTAAGTTTTGAAATGACTTGCCTTGTTTGACTAAGTCCACATCTTTCAGTAAGACAAGAGGTGTATACCCCTGATGACCCCTGATTGGCTTCTTGAGATCTGCTGCTTTCTTCATGTCTGCCACCATGCCTTGGTGAGTGCGAAGAGTGTACGCAGGAAGGTCCTCATGAGGTCCTGAGGGATACCTCATTGTGTTGCCTATGAAGACCCCTTTGAAGTCACAGACAGTGCAGGCATAATAAGATGAGTGGCAGCTCATATTCAGAATTTGGTATCGAGCTTTGCCATCAACACAGTAACAAAGGAGCCGAAATCTGCTAATTCTTTCAACCTTGCATTCATGGTCATACCACTTCACTCCATTGGAAGCTAAAGAATTCAGCTCTTTAACAATTGGTTTCAGGTAGGCGTTCATGTGCGGTTCACCCTTATCACAATAAACACCTGCCAGAAAAATGTACCTTTGGCGAATATGAGGAGCTAATTCATTAATTCGAAGGAACACAGGAACTATGGAAAATTTTGCTTTCTTCCCAATCTTACAGGCATCAGTGTTCATCACTAAGGTGCCGTCATATTCTGATAAGTTCATATCTTTGAATACTTTCCCATCAAACACATCAGATATGCTGCCATCCTCAGATGCTGATCTCTGTTTTTTGAAATGTTGCTGGATCTCAGGGTTGGACAGAAAGGCTTCAAGCTGCTTACGGATACTTAATGTGATGAACACTTTTGCTTTCACGGTATTCACCATCTTTTTGCAAGCACATTCAACTACTGCTGGAAGTCTATGCTTTCGGCCAAGGTAAAAGCCACAGTCGCAATAAACATGACTTACAATACCAGCTTGACTCCTGCCGACTGTCTTCCAAAGCTCTGTCTTAGACGTTGGCAAAACCTTAGATCCGAGTATTAAGTTTTTCACCTTGAAGTTATCAATTAAACTTTCATAATTCCAGTGATGCCGTATCATCAAAGCCAAATCGAGGAGTAAAACTTCTCTTGCGGTTCTTCTTGCCACCAATTGAATAGGATGATCCAACGATGCTGCATCAAAATTGAAATTTTCGCTGGGTCCCTCCTCCTCATCATCTTCATCAAATGAGAGGGTACTTTGGGATCCTGCCACTAAATCTTGATCTTCTCGATAAACCTCCAGATAGACTTCCCTATTCTCATCTTCGTCTTCTTCCTCACATTCCGGTCTTTCCAAATTGAGCTCATCGCTCCAATGACTATCATGTGAGCTGTCCGTATCATTTCCATTATCCTCATTTTGGTCCTGGCCAGCTGCCTAAAAACAAACATAGTTAAAACTTTTAACACAGGTGAGCTAAGTGAGCAGGTAATTACATCATAGGTCTACAGGTCCGCACCTCTGGGCAGTCCAAGGGAATCGCAGCAGGTTCCTCTGAATCAGTATGCTCAAGGTCGCTGTCGCCACCTCTCGCCCGGAACACAGCATTGTCTATCTCTTGCAGCTGTATTATTGACGAAACAAAAAGGAAAAATAAATACAAATAGAAGTATGAAGTATAGTATTAGATGGGTAATAAAGACAAACCTGAGCTGCAGCGGCAACATTATCGTTGTCGAACAATACCGCAGCATTCAATAAGCTAGGGTCAAATCTCCTTCGCTTGCGACCCTCAGTCCGCCACAGAGTCGTTCGTGACAGCCCACCACGACTTTTTCGGCTTTTCCTCCCCTCGTCTCCCTGATCATCACACATAATCGATCTTTTTAAACGTTCCCCATCCAGGGTTAAAAAGAAAGGGGTCTAAAGCTTTCGGCTTTTCCTCACCTCGTCTCCCTGATCATCACACATTGTCGATTTTGAGCTTGAGCGTTCCACGTACGAAAGCGGTCCAGTAAAAAGCTGAGTCCTGCACTGCACCGACACCGCAATGCCGCAGCACCGGTGGCATGGTGCGAGAGAGACAGAGCATTACCCCCACCATAGATACCACCGATCCCCGGCGTTAGCGTAAGCGGGAGGGGGATCGCGCGAACTGCGGACTGTTCCCTGAGGTTGAAAAGTACTTCTAGTGGTTCACTGAGTAATCCTCTGCATTCCCGGGGTTCTTAGGGGTTATCTTAAGATTTTTTAAGACTAAAAAAAACAAACCAAAACGCCGAAACACTCTCCAGAGATCTCGAGAGAACATCTATTCGAAAAGCTAGCCTCTTCCCAGGCCTCCCGAGAGGCTATTTCCCTTCACATTTTCGTTTTCAGTCGTGATTCCGATACAATTTTAGAAAGAAAAATACCGTTTTGAAAGAAAGAAAAGAAACGGTGTTTTCATGTAAATGCGAGGCAGAAGTGAAAACTCTTTATCGAGACGCTAAAGATGCTACAAAAATTCAAATTCAATTTATCGCGCGCCTTTCATTTGTTGTTGCCTCTTACAAGTACTCGAAGAAATATTCTTTATTCTTTACAAAAAGTATATGTATACGATGATTCATAATAATCTAGGAAATGCAGAGAGTTACTCAGGGAACCACTGGCCGAGCCCCAGAGTACTTTATGGGAATTATTAATTAAAAGAAAACTATTGACCAATAATGACCATTTTGATCAGGTTGGTTTCGGATGTTGGTACGACCATCTCTGTTTTCGCATCGACCCGCCCATTTGAACTGTGTTCGGTGTGTTCGACTGTGTAACGGGTCGCCCTGTTCTTACATCTGTGTAAATCGCATTTTTCTCGTCAAAATGTACGCTCTAGTCAAAAATCAAAGTTCGGGACAGTTGAATGTCATCTCCACGGAGCTTATGTACATTTTAAATGTACGTTTCAATTCATACTCCCCGTTCAGTCCCAAACTAGACACGGACTTTGTCCATCGAAAGGAGTATGGAGTACAACTTGGCGATCGCATGGTTCGTCATGTAGTGATTGCCATGTCAAGTAAGTTCTTGTATTACTAACAAAGAATTCTTTAAGGTCTTCTTTGTCTGACGGACACAGTGCCGGGTAGCGCAGCGCCAACGCATTTCATGCGCGTTAAATGCGCATAGAAAATGCTCTCGTCCCTTACTATTGTTCAGTGCGAGATGCATTTTATCTAAGAATAAGCTTGATGAAGTAACAAAGTTTAGATATTTCAGTGCAAATGTCCCACGCCTATTTCACGTTCTTGCTACCGGTAGCATAAATTTCTGAGTGCAAATTTGAGCCCAATCCTACAAATTCGAGGGGAAGTGGGAAATGTGCGCTATTTGCTGCTAAATGGCTTTTCGAGAAATGCGCCATAAAGATGGCGGCTTCCTAATGGATTCGGGTTGTAGGCTGTGCTCTGGCATATCAAAACCTTTTTGAACCCCGGGCAATCTTCTGACACAAAGACCCAAAATAATAATAATAATAATAATAATAATAGTTATTATTATTATTATTATTATTATTTTAAGAATAAAAACCCAATAAAGTTCGACATGTAGTGTTTTAAATTAAGGTGCGCTGCAGCGGCAGTGATATGGAGGGGGGTGGGGGGGGGGGCGTCATTCGCAGCCTGCCTGTCTGAATTCTCGGTCGGTGTGCTCGGTACCGGTTCGGCTGGTTGGGTCGGTCGGTGCGAGAGAGACAGATGTGGACAATTCAAATGGATAGTCTGTCGCACCGACGACAGACCGAACTGTACCGACCACACCGACCGAGAATTCTCAGGCTCTGTCCGAAAGGTGGGTCGGTGAGCCGCTCGGTCGTCGATCGGTCGGTGCGAGAGAGATAGCGTCCATTCGAATAGCATACGTTTGTCTCTCTCGCACAACGACCGATCGACGACCGAGCGCGAGGGGTACCTCACCTTCTCCAATCAGTGTACACCCTGATAGCTCCAATCATTTTCCAATCACTATCCAGTCACATAATTTTTCGACGAAAATCTATTTTATCACCTTACGATTGCTAAATATCGAATTCGTGCCAACATTTTTTTGCTTTCTCCAAAGTTTAGTCAAATTTTCCTTCCAATCACAATACAACCCTCCAATCAGTGAACACCCATTTAGAGAGTTAGGTTCCCTCGACCGAGCGGCTCACCGACCCACCTTTGGGACACCAAATGGCAGGGATGTCGCTACCGGGGGAGGGGGGGAAAGGGGGGGGGAGTGCAGGTATTTCTTACTGATTTAAATGCCCAAATGTCTGTATGAGGCGGCACGGCGGCAAATTTAAGTATTTGTATTTTGTTGAACTTAAATAAAGCAGTACAAGTAAAATTAAGGCTTGCTACGAATGTTGATCTTTCATACCCCACAAACTTCCCCAAAACACCCAGTTGTGACGACAAGAACCATCTAAACGTTAAAAGACCCTGTAGGGTAGGCAACTCGCACAACAACGATAATATTTGCCCCCCCCTCCCCCCCCCAGCGCGAAGACAGGTCAACGGCCCTACCAAATAGGGGGGGGGTCAGAGTCATGCATTTATTTTTACTCGATATGAAAATGATTTGGTGTCTCTCAGGAGGACCCATCAGTTCCCATCATTTTTCAGTATACATTCCTCTGGGAGCACCAAATCACCTTCATATTTATTAAAAATAAATCTTTTGTATTGCTGAACTGTTATTACGTTCCATTGGATTTTAACGTAAATTGTTTTCTGCTTGGACAAACTTGTCAGTTGTTGCTGTAACTGCATTATTTTTCAAAAGCTTTAAAAAGAAATCACTGATTTTTCATTTTAACACTCTCACACTGAGCAAGCTAAAATTTGACTTGTCTGTCCTGCGTGGATCTCTAGCTGTGGAGCTATGCGTAACCTGAAACACTGGGATTTATTACATTTTTATTAATTAATTTATTTGTCTCTCCTAGATGATGAAGAAACTCTTCAAAAAATGAAGACAACAGCAAAGGTTCCTGTGGTCAAGTCCAACCATCCCGCAGATGGACCATTTAATGTTTGGCAACTAAACACAAAAGTATATGAAGCAAACTTTATCATTGATTGTTTTTAGAGTTGCACCTCTAACATGGTTTTTTTTTTTTAAATATTGCAGAAAGATAAAAAACAGAGATCCAAGGCGGCAAATGATGCCATGAATAAACAAATTGAGGGAGTTATAACTAAAAGAGATGGCAGCAAAAAGAAAAAGCAGAAATGTGCTGATGATTCAGTAAGACACGCTTCAATCAAAATTGAACTCGACATAAATGCCTTGTTGAAATCCATGTTACCTTATCAACCTTCTATTAATTTCAGAACCCTTCCTTCAATATCAACATAGAAAAAGAGAATGACATTACAAGCACTCCAGCTCCTTCACAATTGGTTGAATCCTCTCCATCTGGTGACAAGCAGGTAGCAGGAGTCTCGGACAGCCCTACTGTAAGAGATAAGGATTCCTTTATTCATGTAAGTTGGATATAGTGATACAAATTTTATTCCACAATTTACATTGTACATCATATCACATTTCCAGGACTGCGCACCCAGCCACAATATTCCACTTTCTGCTCCCACTTCATCTGGAATAAATGATGTATTAAATGTCAAAAAGCTTAATGTACCAAGCGATAAGTGGGCATCAGAAAATAATATATCAGATTTTAGCATTGATAGTGAGCCTGAGAGTGGTGGTCAGGTAAAGCTTCAGAACAAATTTCACTCCATCTGAAAATTCCATGATTAATGTTCTTGAAATGTAATTGTATGAAATCCATTTTTAGCCCCTCCATGTTTTTCGCTGAGGTCAATGAATCATCTCCCCGACTCAGCAGGATTCTTAACGATTCTGGAAAGGTAGACAAACAAATCCATTATCCTTTCTACTAGCATCTCAGTTCCATTTGGGTCTGTTATCGTTTTAATTTTATCAGGAACAACCAATGATAAATAATCTTCGGCCTGCTGAGTACTTGAATGATGTAGAAGCCTCTTCTGAAAATGATAATGAAATGTATCGCAGTCCAAACAGGGATGACTCAAAAGCTGTCCATACACTGGTAAAACAAATGTATAGCTCTTAACATCACTTGCTGTTTAACTGCTAATGTCTAATATTTAGACACTCCATCATGTTTAGTTCAAACTATACATTAGCAGATGTTTATTTTCTAAACACTTTGCAAGTGTTCAGTTGGCTATACACTTGGCGGAGAGTGGTATCGATATTCTTTTCCTTGCGAAGCCAAGTGTATACTTCTATGCATCACAAAATGTTAAACCTCTATACATTTACATAGTGTATAGGTGTTAAACATCTTGTCATGTTTAGTTCATGCTATACATCATTTCATGTATAGAATTGCCAACTACTCACCATGATGTATAACAAAACATTTGTTTTAGCAGTCTAAAGATGATGATAAACTGCATCCACTGGAAGTTTCTTTGTCATCTCTTATTAAAAACAAACAAGATTCAAGAAAAAGAAAACATAGCTTAAGTGTGAGTATGCTCAAAATTGTGAATTTCAATCTCAAAATAAGCATGTATGAAAGCTTTTACAAGGTTGAGTTGAAGTCTGGGACTCTAAATGCATCTAACAATTCTGTTGTGTTTCATTTGCAGGAAGAAGAGAATGAGAAAGAGGAAGAAGAGAATGAGGAAGAGGAAGAAGAGAATGAGGAAGAGGAAGAATATGACGGTTTCAGAGAATACCTGGAAAATAAATTTGTCTGCCTTGAAACAAAGCTGGACAATATGCAAAATCAGATGAGTACTATTTCAGGTATTTTCTTTATGGGTAAACTAATGAATTTTCAAAATATATTTCATAATGGTAAATCATCTCTGAATTTTCTTTACCCTCCAGATTTGCTCAGTGAACTTAATGCTGCTCGTAGGACACAGCTACCACCAGTAGCCACTGCAGCTAGTTCAAGTGCTGATGCCGATCCAGAGGGAACGTCTGGCCATCCTGGCTATGTAATAAATAATATCTCTTGGGTAAAGCTGTGATATAATTAATAAAATGCAGTAATAACTGAATTTGATAAAATTGCAGGTATCATTTGGCAGAGGAATTTATTTGAAAGAGGAGACGGTCAAAAAAATAACAGAGAGAGGAGACAAACTTTCACTGCTACAAGGAAAAGTTAATGATTTGTCTGCTGCCTGTTTGGGAGATCAACTTCCCAACTACTGTTTGGCAAAAGTGAAAGGAAATAAAAATAAAGAAATTTTTCCTGAAATAATTATAGAAAATATGATAGGTTGGTAGCTTTTACTCGATGCCCTGAAGTTATTTTAGCACTTTGCATATCAAAATTCTATACCAATCAATCTTTTATTTTGTTTCAGATGTAATAAATGAAGGAAATTTGCAATACAATTACAAAAAATTGCTAAGACAGAAAGACCTCTCCAAACTCTCCAAAACAGAGATAGAAAAGATGTTAAGCGAAGTGAAAGAAGAGGCCAGCAAGCGTACCATAGAGGTCACAGAGCAGCAAGTCCGATTAAAGCTGACTCATACACTGTTTGGCTGTGTGCTTCCAAAGCCAACACAACCACCTCAGCAAGCTGACAAATGAAGTTTACTTTCATTAAATTCACTTTTAATTATTGTTCTGAAAACTGCAACAGAAATTCTTCAGTTTGCTTATTGTTTTATTTCTTTTTAATGTTAAAAAACTTACTTGACTAACTTCATATGTAGTTTAGTTTTCTGGATTTTGTTCCTTTCCTGTTGTCACAGTTGACAAATGATTTCATAATACTATTACTTTACCCTTTAAAACTAATTATCTCAAAGGTGTTTTTTGTTGATTAACTTGTGGTGCTCCTCACACCCGATTATATTGCCTTTCTCCCTGAAGTGTACGTTGCCAAACACAATATAGTAGTATGATTATGCAAACAATTTTTGTCATTCAACCCTGGTGTTGTCACGTCTGTTTTAAGTAAGTGGAATAACTTCCAAATGTTAAAGAAGAAAGAAATACCATGGTACATTGACACATACTACAAGAAAATAAAAACACAGCATTGGGCGAAAGGAGAAATTACTTCAAAGACTTGTGATGTAAGGAGTCTACCAGACTCAGTTGAATATCAAGGAATACAAGTACAGGAAGTAAAAATTTATTTCCCATAATATTTATCCAAAATAGAAAGATGGTTGTGCCATGTGCATCACAACACCACACTTTGCGGAAATATAATTGTTGCTGGGCGTCTTTGATACAGCTTGTTTACCCTGTATAAAATATGGAACTGATTTCTTTCAGCAGCATTGGTGATATTAAACAGAACTCCTGAAATTTCATTGACATGGACTGCTATGAGAGCTGCTTTTCATTTTATTCAAAAGACAAAAATTAAAATAAATCAAGAAAACAAAAATATTTTTATCTAGACTTAAGTATTCTGTCTAATAATTTCAGAAAAGGTAAGAAATCTAGAAGTAGTACTCAGTCTTTCTTTCAGCAGCACAGAAACAAGCATCAAAATATTCTCCCAAAGCAACGCCTCAACATTCCAGACAAAACTTCTCAGCAGGTCAACAAGTGAACTAGCTGTGATAAACAATAAAATTAGACAGGACATTTCAGAACTAAATTGTCTGCTAGCCAGCCAGTGAAGCCTCTTTGATCAAACAGCAAACATTTCTCTTTAACAGTAAACTAATGCATCCTCAAAACCTTTTGTTATGGTAAGTATGCACAATACACAATATAACAAAAGAGTGGTTATCGAGCAATGCACCCTGGCTACTTAAGAGCTTTGTTTACCTATCAATCCTTAACTTTGTTTCGAATGCAGTTAAGAACAGGAGATTGCATTACAGATTATTCCAAAAATTGATGTGTTTTCTACCGTATGATGAAACTTCTTTGATCAAACAGCACACAAGTTTTGATGAGAGGAGTCACTCTTTGCTAACCTCGACCATGTCATAGAAATAAGAACCTCTGAAAGCAAAGAAAACAGAGATCATTAATCACAGAATAATGGACTCACGGAGTTCAGGCAAGAAAATAATTATCCAAAATTAAGAGAGGGGGAGAGGTCAGGTATACATTACCATTTAATTGTGATGAGGCTGTCACACTCCTCATTCAAGGTGGATTGGAAGTGAGAAGAGTTCTTTCACGCTACAACAAGTCAACACAGTGACTAGCCCTTGGGCGTACAGGTGGTCAGGCTTGCACGCTGTAAAAAGAAATGTTACAAAAAAAAATAAATAAATAAAAAAAAATACAACATTGGCAACTAGTAAACAACAACTCGATTCTAAAGACAAACTACTTACAAAACATTTA
This sequence comes from Frankliniella fusca, assembly GCA_029379305.1. NCBI lineage: Eukaryota > Metazoa > Arthropoda > Insecta > Thysanoptera > Thripidae > Frankliniella > Frankliniella fusca. The sequence goes on along the minus strand of JAHWGI010001134.1, from coordinate 3,616,784 downwards.
CACTATCCACTACAGAAGATTTGTAGAAGGGTGAGACCTTGCTTGGGCCTTTGGATCCTGCAGCGGTCTACAAATAACAAGGGTGTGGCACAAGTCCTGGCGGCAGGCGATTCTCCCCACATGGAAACAGAGAAAAAAGAGAGTCACTAAGAGTTCAGAGTCACATTGCAAGCGAAGTCTAAAGCAAAGAGCATCGTAGATATGTAAAGCACAGAGAGGAAAAACGGAGCGTTTAGAGGTTAAGTGCATAGAAACAGGGCTAGTGTAATATCACATATAACATATCGAAAGTCGAGTAAAGACACAGCCTACACCAGGTGAGATAAAATCATAGTGGCAGTTCAATTGGAGGGTTATTGACTACAACACGGCATAAACGGTTTTACATTAAACAGAAATTGAAGTGCGGTCGTTGCAAATCATTCAAAGGCATGGGCAGACGAACATTGCTGACTAGTATCAACAAACAGAATCTGCGCGTACGGAATGGAAAGGAACAGACATTCAATGTTCAACAAGTTCACAAAGTAATCGTGCAATCCATGCATTACGTCAAAACGAAAAAGCAAAGCGCACACGTGAAATATTTCTGTTTGTTTTCTTTGTGCGACTCACCAAAGAAGGTAAACAGCATGTCACAATCGACAGATGAGCATCGTCGTTACGGGCGAGCAGAGGGGATGAAACATTTGTCACTAATTTTTTGGTTTCTTCTGTTTTTTGTTAAGGCTAGATTCAGAACTGTCAGAATGTCAGAAAGGGCCCATTAGCGATGACTTCTATGGTGTTCCCAGCAGAAGAATGACACGAGTTGGATAGGGAACGCGGGTAAACTCGGACTATTCTCTGGCTGGGAAGACCATAGAGAGACTCTGCAGCTGCAGGGGGAATTGAAAGAGAAAGACCCATTGGTGACGTCAGCTTCGTCCCCCCCCCCCCTCTCCTCAGCGCAGCAGGGCGGGGGTAGAGTGGTGGAAGGGGCGGGCAGAAGCAGAACGCCTGCGGGGGTAGGCAAGCTTGCAGTTTTGGGAGTGAAGGGGTTGCCTACTACCCAGGCGTCCTCGCGAGGCCAAGTTAAGGGCTCGGGGGAAACGGTTTAGCGCAACCAGCATCAATTGATAATTACCAGAGCCAGGCGTTACCGACAACTCTCCAGGTATTCGCCAGATACGCCGTCGAGGCGATCTAGACAGGCTGGAGAGCGCCATGGTGCCGGGCGGACGCGCTGCGCAGGAGTCCCCGGTATGGGCTGGATGACTCGTCGAGCCGTGCGGATACGGTGGTTGCCACGGGGAGAGGGTAGGTAACGCTTGGAGCGGGGCGAGTTCAATGGAGACCTCGGGGGTAGGCTGGATAACACCTGGAGCCGGGCGGGTTAAGTGGATACCTTCGGAATACGCTGGATAACGCCTAGAGTCGGAGGGGTACGGCCGACGCCTCAGGGATATGCTGGATAACTCCTGGAGCTGGGTGGGTACGGCGGATACCTCGGGGACACGCTGGATAACGCCTGGAGCCAGGCGGGTGCAGCGGATACCTCGGGGACACGCTGGATAACGCCTGGAGCCGGGCGGGTGCGGCGGATACCTCGGGGATACGCTGGATAACGCCTGGAGCCGGGCGGGTACGGCGGATAGCTCGGATATACGCTGGATAACGCCTGGAGCCGGGCGGGTGCTGCGGAGAGCTCGGGGACACGCTGGAGAACGCCTGGAGCCAGGCGGGTGCTGCGGATACCTCGGGGATACGCTGGATAACGCCTGGAGCCGGGCGGGTACGGCGGATAGCTCGGATATACGCTGGATAACGCCTGGAGCCGGGCGGGTACGGTGGAAAGCTCGGGGACACGCTGGATAACGCCTGGAGCCGGGTGGGTACGGTGGATGCCTCGGGGACACGATTGATAACTCCTGGAGCCGGGCGGGTGCGGCGGATGCCTCGGGGACACGCTCGTTAACGCCTGGAGCCCGGCGGGTGCGGTGGATAGCTCGGAGACACGCTGGATAACGCCTGGAGCTGGGCGGGTACGGCGGATGCCTCGGGGACTCGCTGGATAACGCCTGGAGCCGGGCGGGTGCGGTGGATAGCTCGGATATACGCTGGATAACGCCTGGAGCCGGGCGGGTACGGCGGATGCCTCGGGGACACGATCGACAACGCCTGGAGCCGGGCGGGTGCGGCGGATGCCTTGGGGACACGCTCGTTAACGCCTGGAGCCCGGCGGGTGCGGTGGATAGCTCGGAGACACGCTGGATAACGCCTGGAGCCGGGCGGGTACGGCGGATGCCTCGGGGACACGATCGATAACGCCTGTAGCTGGGCGGGTAGGCGGTGGATACTGTGGGGACACGCTGGATAACGCCTGGCGCCGGTCGGGACGTCGGATACAACTTTGATACGCTCTGGATAACGCCTGCGTGGGTGCAGTGGACGTCATTATGATACTCTGGATGTGCTCTGGATGAGTCGATTCAGACAGGATGGTTACTTGTGGATTTCTATGGGATTCACTGGATACGTCGTGGAGGCGTACCAGGCATCCTGGATAAGGCGTGGAGGTGAGTGGATATAGTGGATCCCCACCTACACACTGCTGAGAAGTTGGATAACGCTTGGAGCTGGGCTGATGCTGGTGTATGATATTCAATGGATGACTTGGATGATACCTGGAGTAGAACAATCTTATCCACTAACTGTCCCATATGAAACGTCGCGGATAAGCAGCGGAGGCGATTTTTCTCTCCATCTGGTCTCCAGGGCTTCCATCAGGGTAGGTCTCAGCGGGCCGGTATACGGCTGCAGTCGAGGGTCGTTAGCGTGTGTATTGCCCCGAACACGCGAGGCTTAGCACAGTTCGGGAGCCACATGCTTGTTTCAAAAACAGGAAAAAGAAACAAAGTAATAAAAAGAAAAACACTCACACACACACATCGACAACGTTCGTCAGATCTTTCGGTAAGCTCCGATCGGATAACTGATGAGAAAATCTTTTAAGGTTTGCCAGAGCATCATCTCTCTTTTAACGTCGTGGTCCGCATGCAAATGTGTAGCTGAAAAACCCCAGGAGGGTCAAGTGTTTGTTTTCCCCGTGTAAAGCAGCCCCAGGCCAGAGCCAGGCCAGAGCCTCTGCTAAACACTGCAGTAACTCCAGCCACTTAGCGCGTCCCCGCCGCGCCACGTCCCGCCGCGCCCAGCTGAGCTGAGGTTTTTGCGCTCCTCCTGTCTGTATTTCTGTGGCTGTGTGCGGTCAGGTTGTGGCGGCGGCCAGGCCCTCCCTCTCCCCGCCCTCTCCCCCCTTCTCCTCAGCCCCGCTCGGGGCGCCGCGGACCCTCAGCGCCGCGCTCTGTCCACCTCCCCAACTCTCACCACGACTCCGTTCATCCCGACCCCAACGCCCTTCCCCTTCTTCGACCCTTATTTGCAGCCCGACCAGAAATATCTCTGCGGGCAAAGGCAAAGGAGGGGAATTTTTATTGCGACATGTTGTGTGAAAGGGAAGTGGGCGGGGGAGGGAGGGGGCGGCGCCGGGCCGGGCAGCGCAGTGTTCAGTCTCTGGAATGCCTCCAGTGCACCTTCCTCACCCTGCCCTGCCCCGCCCCGCCCTACCCTGCCCGGCCCTGCCCTGCCCCGCCCTGCCACACCCCCACCTAACCTCCCTTTATCCCGCCCTGCCCTGCCTCACCCAGCCTCTTGCCCGGAACGGCGCCTCTGCCTCTTCATGTCCCCCTCCTCCTGAGACCGCTTCCTACCTGTCCGTCGGGGCCGCAACCCCCCACCCCCACGCCTTCTCTGGCCCTGTTGCTGACCCCAACCGCCTTCTCGTTTACTCTTCCTTTCGGCTCTGTTCTGTTCCTCGGCTCAGAGCGAAACGGAACTCTACAAGCGGAGTACGGGGGCGAGGGACCGGACCAGAGTTCGAAAGAGACGAAAGATGCGTCTCCGCGCGGGGTAACAATATGAAGCGGTCCGTACGATTATCAAATCTGCATCACGATTACAAGTTAATTCCAAGAAACTGTGCACAGTTTTTTTTAAATGTGTTTCGCATCTTCTTTTGAATGGGAATTTTTTACTCCTTCTTTACCACCACCTCTCTCCTGAGTGGTGAAAAGAACGAGTATTGTTCTCAGTCGAGTGTAACCCTTAACTGTCCACACTTTCATCTCAGATCTCACAATACCTACAGGCATAATAATTATACCATTCGAAACTGGAAATGCTGGTCTTTATTCCAACAATGAACTATTTTTCAAGTTTAATAGTATTATTTTGAGAACACTTAACAAATTTTGGATGTTTTCATTCTAAGTCCATAACCCAACTTATAAGTGGAGTTTTCAATCTCAGCAAGTACAATACCCACAGACATGAAGCTTGCGCTGATCTCAGCTAGAAGCCTTCCTCTGCATTGCAGCAATGAACCTTTTTTAACGTTTAATAGTATTATTTTGAGAACTCTTAACAAATTTTGTGCGAGTTTTCATTCTAAGTCCCCGAGTCTAGTCGTAGACCGAGTCGGCTCGCGCCAGCTCGCGCTCCTTTATGCGCCCCAACAATCGGACCCGAGCGGGAGGGCCGAAGAATGCCCGAGCACCCAAGACGAGCAAGGGCGAGTGTCCCAGGAAAAACTTCCCCTGCACACACGAACGGTGATGAAAATCTGAGATGAAAATGTCTTCAATCGACTCACATAACGTTTTACACTCCTACCTCTGTAGCACATAATTATGTAAAGAACGAGTTCCATACTTATCACAAAATTCATTTTGTGTTCTATTTGGCCCTTGTTTTTTCTTGTTTGCGTGGAATTTATTGGCTTTGCAGTGACCTCGGGCCGCCGAATATCCTATTAATATTTTTTGGTGGCATCGAACAGGGGCCCGGCATCCATGATTGGAAAATAATAGTCCGTTACCGTGACGCCTCTGTTCACCACGCCCCCGCCCCCTCGCTGCCCCCGCCCCACCTCCGCCCTCGCAGTGAGCCACGCGGGGTGGACGTGTGATTTCTCTGCAGCGGCAGGGCGGGGCCCGGCAGCTATGTGGTCGGAAATCCCGCCAATCAGATTGAAATAGATCCACTTTTGAGAGGACACTACATATTTCTCCGGAGAGCCTCCGATTCACCCACTCGCAAGAGGCACGCGGCTCTTCGGCGAGCCGTTCCGCGCGGTGCGGTGCCGCGCTTGGCTTGGGGGCAGCGAGCAGGAGACCCCTGCTCTACATAATGCGCCTCTTCATCTGTCGTCCCAGGACCTGAACAATTCAGCGGTTCGTAAGGGCTCACTTGGGCGCCCCCCCCCCCCCCCCCACTTCTAACCCCTCGCCCGGTTGGCAGCTGAACTAGCAGCCATAGCCGAGTCACTATAGAGTAGACAGCGCCACCCTTTTTCACCGCCAATCCCCCTGCTGACTTAATCCGCGTGAATGGTGTTGATTTACATGAAAATACCAGTTGGCCATTTCGCCCGGCCCGGCAGCCTGTAATGGCTGTGGCCAGGTGGGCCGGCGGACGACTGATGACTATTCTTTAGCTGGTTTCTCGCCAATCTTCATAGTTAAACTACTGCGACAATGATATCTCCTCTCGTACTGACGTACCTGTGCCATGCCCTCAACCTCTTCTGCAGCGCGAGAAGAAGCGCTACCTTAACTCTTCTTGCTCTTTTTCATTTCTCACCTTCTCCTCATCTCACCCCGCCCCTCCCCTCTCGCTCCTCCCCTCTCTCTCCTCCCCTCTCTCTCCTCCTCTCTCTCTCCTCCCCTCTCGCCCCCTCTCAGCGATATAGAGGGGCTGTGAGATCCAGTCTCACTCATTTGCATACATCATCAAAGTCGCGTTATATTGTTACTGTTTTCATAACCGAGGGTTGGCCTGCCTGGCACGGCGCAAACTACCCCATCTCATCTCATTTTGTCCCCCCAATCTACGTAGCTCTGCCCCGCCCCTCTCTCGACCCTGCCATCCCCGGGTCCGAGAGGTGATTCTCACCTTGGAGCGGGGCCGAGCGAAGTGCCGCTCTATGAAGCGTGGTTCCACGCGCGATTTGGAACCACCTAAGCGCAGTGAATCGAGTCCTTTATCGTTTATCTCGTTGTCTGAAGTGGAACGGCGAGGGAGGGAGGAGAGCAGAGGGGGGCAAATTGGAGGTGGGACGTGGACGGCGCCGTTTTCTTCTCTGGCTTCTCGTCGCTCGAGGCTCCCTCGATCAAAGGCAGACTTATTCGATTACGTGCATGACTCTCTCTCTCTCTCTCTCTCTCTCTCTCTCTCTCTCTCTCTCTCTCTGGAGTGCTTTTTTCCGTACGTCACTACCCTCCGCTGGAAATGCACAGCGGGCCCAAGCCCAGGCGTAATAAGGCATAAAATGGCTGTATGGAGAACCTTACGAGACTTTTCGCCAATTCACGAGGTCAACCAATACGGTAACAATTAACCAAACGTGTAATTCTGGTTTGGTCTCAGAAACCGAAAGTTCTTCCTTGATTTGCGGTAATATCTAAGCACTCTTATTTGCAATTTTCAAAGTGAAATTAAGTGGAAATTCTTCATTTTTAAATGAAATATTTACCACTTTTACCATTCTTTGAATGCGTGACAGTGTTGCGGATTTGCCTTTGCCCAAGTGTAGTTTTGCGATACTGTAGATCTACCAGGCTTTGAAATTATGAACTAATGGGCGCTGCTTACATCACGGATAGTTTTGGAGAGAAAAACTCCGTTATGAACTCTGCAGCGTGGTGCCGCCCGTTGTGGTGCGGCGTGAGGCGTGGCGGGGTCTGCTCCTGCTCATCTGCATATGATGGCAGCAGTGCCGGCCGATAGATCCAAAAAGGATTACTTTGGGCGCTGCAATCTATTTGGATCAGCATAATGAGGCCACGATTACGGACTTCGCACAATGCAACACAGCGAACAGAGCGGGCGCGAGAGAGAGGACAAATTTTCCAATGATTAATAATAAACTAATAATTCTCCTAGATCTAAGTAACATCTCTACAGTCAAACTTTGCCGTCTTTTCATATCGAACGTCATGCCTTGGCCTCTTTTAACGCCGTCTAAATTTTTGCTTACGTCGTTGTTTTCTGTAACCTCAGAACACTGTAACAATTCTTCCTCTTAAAACAAATGTTTCAACCACCAAGATTGTGTTGTTTGTGCACCTTATACCTTATTTTAGATATTCTAATTTCTTCGAGGAGGACAGCACTCATGCATGTACAAATCTTTCGCCTACTGCGAAGTCTAACACACCACACCCACTCCCCCCCCCCCCTTTACGTTACGTCTAAACCCTCTTATTCCCCCCGCCCTCTTTCCCACGTGTTTGTGTGTGCTGACTGCGTGTGACATAGGTACAACCCCGCGCGCAATGTGGCGAGATTTATTCCCCAGTACAACACCCACCCACCCATACCCCCCCCCCCTCTCTCTCTCTCTCTCTCTCTCTCTCTCTCTCTCTCTCTCTCTCTCTCTCATACATTGCCATTGCCCACCCTCATACACTCATTGCGCGACACAAAAACACGCGGGCGTTAACAGGAGAAGTGTGGAGCGAAAGAGGACCACAGTGTTCACATTTAATGCCATAAACACATTTTAGAAAATTAGTCGCAGATTCACCTGCTCATCGCGTCAGTTTTAAGCATACAAATTATGAGCGCTTGTTCCTACAAAATTCATCCAGATGTGAAATTATTCAAACTGTTTTTGCCTCGCAATCCGCATGAGTATTGCTATTTGAGAGTGTGAGGTACCTCGTTGGCGCACTTGTAGATGTGCGTATCGCAGTAGTCGTGACTCTCGCTCCCCTGGCGCCCAGCCGGCCTGCCGGCCCCGGCGGCGGCCGGCGGCCCCCCACCTGAGATAAGGCACTCATTGTGGGCGGGCCGGGCCGGGCCGAGCCGGGTCCGCCCGGCTTCCTGCTGCGCTGCTCGGAGGCGCCCGCCTCTGGAAGCTGTGCGCTGTGTGCCCCTCCTAGCCTCGCCTTGCTCTGCCGGTATTTGTCCCTCCCTGCAGGACATCAGTGGCCACTGGCCACACGTGCTGTGACTGCAGCGCGCTGATTTGCTTTGGCTCCAAACGACCAGAATGTCAACGCAGTTTTTTTTTTTGGGCTGGCACCCTTCTGTTGTTTTGTTTTTGGAGCAAATTGGTTCATAGCTTGAAGAATAAGACTAATACGTCGCTGTTCTAATTCTCCTCTCGTATAAAGTTAGTTCGTGTCAATATAACTAAAACTTTTTTTTCCTTTTAAAGCTGAGGTTGTTTTATAAGCGACTATAAATTGGAGCTTTCGTACGATTAAGTCCTGATTTCGTTTTGCTTTGTTCATCGTACATAGCGAGTTCATCATGCACGGGCGAGGCGTCAGCGGGACGAAAGTCTCTTGCTAAGCCCTAATTGATCTATTCTATTCTACATGAAGTCCTCATTACCGCTGTTTCTTTCGGAAAAGGGAATCAGATCCGAATTTTTCCCGTAATACTTGGTAATTCGTGGCACACTCTACTGTAGAGGGTAGCCCAGTGACCACTCAGAGGCCCACATTGCCGTTTCACCTGCCCGCACGGCGCTGGCACACAACGAGCCCAGTCCAGGGCCCATGCCTTTTGCGTTAAGCCTGCTCTAGCGGAGGGTCGTCTCCGGTTTCCTCAACACCAGCACCACGTCATGCATCTTCTCTCTCTCTCTCTCTCTCTCTTCCCCTCCCTCCCTCCCTCTCCCTCCCTCCCTCTCTCTCACTCCGCTCTCCTTGCCCTCTCTCCCTTCTTTCTCACTCTGCCTCTCCTACACACTCTCAGTATAGCACTGCCGCCGAGTTCATCTGGTGTCCTTTCTCCCCCCCTGCCCCCCCTTCTCTCTCTTCCCCTCTTTGCTACAGCCCCTATACGCGGACCCCTATCTTCCCCGTCGCAAACAACCGCAGAGTGCTATACTTACCACTCTGCCGTGTCGAGTGTCGAGGGTTCTCGGCAGTTGAAAATTGAAATGCTGCAACGTCAGGAATAATTAGTCGCTGGTCGCTTCCTGACGGCCAACGATCGCTTCGATGTTATTCTCGACACATGAAACGGAAAACTACTATAAGAATAGAAGGCCAAAAGCGGCGTGTTTCGCTGATGAATGCAACCTAAAGTGTAAAAATGAACCAAATGAGAAAAAAAGCTTTTCTTTTCAATTTTTACCCCCTGGAAATTTTCGTTGTTTTATAATCTTCACTTAGTCGACTAGTAGTTCTGCATTCAGTCCAAAAATAATAACGAAGTTCCTTCTCACCTTTGATGAGTTATCATGAAACGCAATAATTTCAAATACACGGCAGACTCGAGCTCATCTCTCTTCGCGATGTGTCAGGCACACGCCCTGCCCCACCGCTACCGAGAGGGAGGGCAATGGTTAGGAAAAAAAGAGGGGAGGAGCGTTGGACGTGGATTGGGGAATGAGACCCCACGATTGGTTTGGGGAATAGAGAGAGACAGAGACTAGGTCGGGGGTGAACTCAATCCATGGAGTTGATCGGAAGGGCTCGTCTCAGGTGGTCCCGCTGCGAGGGGGAGGGACTTGAAATGATAAGAAGAAGAGATAGATGTAAAATCCCCTCAAACTCTTGTAGTCTCTTTCAAGAAAGGGTGGCGAAATATGCAAAGCTTGCGTTTGACGGAGAAGCGGCTGAAGATCGGCGCGTCACTCTGTCTATAGGCCACAAAACAGCCCCTCCTCCGCGCCGCCCCTTCACTCTGCCAGACCCTGCCATGCCCCTGCCCCTGCGTTTAGTGAAACGGCCCCAAATGGGAAGGCCAGAGAAGGGTGGGAGTCGAGGGGGCCGTGAGTGGAGGGGGCAGCGAGACTAGCGCCCGTGATGGCAGTGCTCCGCTTGCGATTAGATTTCACCCTACTGATTTTACTCGCTGGTTTACAGCTAAAGTACGTGCAGAAGGTCTCGCCCTTCATTGCTGCACGTCTCAATTTGAAAACCGAATGCAGTGAGTTGTATTTCTCTTTTTTTTTATAATCGCGGTCGTTTTCTTAAATTTGTATTCCCTGTAACCTTCAATATTTTCGGTTACCTCTAACATCCACTCGCGTTCTTGACTATTGCTGCGAGGGAGGTACAGGACCGGAGGTTCGCTGCGCTGCGCACAAGCAAGCTCCCTTACAGTCTTCTCTCGACTCATAACAGAATGCCTTCATGAGCCGTTAAATGGCAAATTCTCGGAGATAAACTCGAGAAGAAGGTGTCGTGCTGCGGAGGGAGAAGGGTCACCTCGCTTGTGTCTGGAAGTCCCCTCTCTCTCTCTCTCTCTCTCTCTCTCTCTCTCTCTCTCTCTCTCTCTCTCTCTCTCTCTCTCTCTCTCTCTCTCTCTCTCTCTCTCTCTCTCTCTCTCTCTCTCTCTCTCTCTCTGTGTCTCTCTCTGTCTCTCTGTCTCTCACGTTCAGCAGGGCCCAGGCCCAGCAGCGCCCGCCGCCGCCGCCCGCCTCCAAACGTCCGGGCGACAAAATGGTCTTCTGAATTAATTGCATGTGACGCCCTCGGAGGAGTTAAGTAGTGCAGTATCTCTGCCGGCAGCGGGCTGTCAAGGACAATGCATAACTTTTTTGGGACTCCCCCTTCCTCCCATCTCTCCTCTCTGGTACCCTCCACCTCCACCTTCTCTCTACCTCTCCCAATCATTCCTTGTTCTGGGTAGCTCCTTGTCTTCCCTCCTGGCTCGTAGCGGCCGTAGCGCCTGTACCGTATGCAGGCCCGCACAGCACATCTGTCCTGCGCCGCATGGGTTGCCTACCCAGCAAGGCGCTCCTGCTCCCGACCCGCCTGCCTGCCTCGCGCTCCCACCCCCACCTCCATGTCGGTTGGATCCAACCTCTAACATCACCTTGCACCTCGCCTCGCCTTTCCGTGGTGGTGCGTAGCGGCCGCAGTCACGTGATGCTGCTTGCCTTCGTCTCAAGTTTCCCGCTTCCCCACGACGAGTGTCCTGGCGCGCCGCACCCGCGCACGTAACAATTAAAACATTGTAATTCCCCTCTTTGTTGTTTTCTTACGGGGTGAATAGGAGTTAAATTGGGTGGTGCTGGCGTTTTATAGCGGAAGTTAACGGTTGTGCTCGCGGGGCGGAGCGGGGCGGAGCGAAGCGGGGTGGGTCCCCCCAGGCCGCGGGCCGGGCTCGCTCGTTCCGCGAGGAGTGGAGGGAGGCGTAGGCGTAGGCGCGCGCGGTCCAGCGAGAGCGGGAGGCTGAGCAGGGCCGCAGGGGAAGGGCAGTAAGAAGAAATGAGATCTTTTTTTTTTCTTCGGCTTGCGTTACTTCATTTTCATTCACTTAGATTTGTGTAAGCAAGTGTTTGCCGTGATGTTCTTCTGATTAATTAAGACCGTTGGGTATGTTGTTGTTTTGTTTTTTTCTTTCTGAAGTATACGTGGTACACTGGTAAAACAAGTGTGCATAATTTAAACACCAACGTGTGCAAGTTATGATGTTGCACATTACATGGTGTGCACATTTTAAACGTTTGCTAAACGTTTTAATTCTGAACACTTGGACGCTCACAGCTCTATATGTTATCAATAGAAACTATATAGGAACTTTTCGGAAGTGTTTAAAATTTAAACACCAGTTGACGTTTAACCTAGTTAAACGTCACAATGTGTTGAGAAAATGCACACTTGAACTTAAACGTTCAATTGACGTGCAATATTAAACACTTGTTTTACCAGTGAGAGAGAGAGAGAGAGAGAGAGAGAGAGAGCTGCTGGGTAAGATTGGGGCTGGGGAACTTTCCTCTCGCGAGCACTGTGTAGCACGGTTGAGGTGCGGTGCGGCCGGTGACAGGACGGATGACGAGAGCCGCTCATCCACTCGGCCTGCACGGCCCGCACGGCCTGCACGAGGGTCGAGGAGAGCGTCCGCAGGGCGGGCCGGCCCGGTCGGCGCTTAATGGGGCGCCACTGCTCACCGCCCTGCCCAGCCCCTCCCCCGCCCCTCGTGTGTCTGTTGTCGTATTAATATTCCTGCGGGGACTCATTGCCGGAGCCGAGGTGGACGGAGGGAGTGAGGGTGGTCTGCGGGAAGAGGAGAAGTTAGAGGTGGGGTAGGCGGGGCTCTTGATTATGGAACAAGCATTACGACCACGCCTTGTACGCGCCGCCGGAACAAACGCCGCTCTTATCGGGTTGTAACATTGGTTCGCGTGCGTTTAATTGTTTCTTGAATTCTTGTTCAGCGCGTTAGCGTAATTTTGGCTGTGTGGAGTAATAGTATATAAGGCTTCCTCACAGCGCGGTCAGTGCAACCTGTATTTGTGGCGTGGCAGCATGTCACAGAAACTGTTGAGGGTCGAGGCGGCGCCTGTGTCCCTCTGCTTCTGTCGTTCCTCTGAGGTCAAACTCCTCCTCATTGAACGCTTCTTTTCCCGGCTTTCGGCTTTGCCGCGCGTTTCCTGCGTCCCAGCGCGCGGCGCGGAGAGGAACGATCGGGAACGATCAAGTAGCAGCGGAGAAAATACGATGGCGATGGCGACGCGTTAGGGGCGACCCATCGGCGCCCCCTCGGCCCGTCCATCCATCTGCACCCCCCGGCCCACCCCGCCCTGCCTGCCTCACCCGCCGGCCCGCCCCTCCCTACCTCACCCCTCTGCACCCCACCCCATCCCACCTCAGCCCGCCCCGCTACGCCACTCTACGCCCCGCTCCTCTCCTCTCCAGCCGCCTGGGGGAGGGAGAGGCCGGCACGCACGCTGTACGACAAATTGATCCTGGGTGACGTCCGGTCAGTCTTGACGGCAGTGTGCCCCTGCCCCGCGGGGGGACCCACCTCGCCCCACCTCGCTCCACCTCGCTCCACCTCGCCTCGCCCCACCTCGCCCCCCCTCGCCCCGCCCCGCCCCGCCCCGCCCGCGGGTCTGGCGCCCAACACGTCCCCTTGGCGAGCGGCAGTGTCTCTCCGCGGTCCGTGGCTGGGCCGGGGCCGGGAGTCGATGAGGTGTTTTGGCGGGCAGATTCTCCAGCTCAAATCTGAAAACAGATTTTAAAAAATATATATACTTATATGTGACCCTAAAAATAAAGTGATAAGTCCTATTGGATTTTCTGCACCTTCAGTGTATGAAAATCAAGAACGTTTACTGTAAATCGGAGTTTTTCGAGCTGCACATCTGAATATCCACAAGAAGAGTATCAAAATGTGCTCTCTATCTTGATTTCAATATTGTAAGAATTCCTGAAACATCTCTTAAATCACAACAAACATTCAAAAAGGAAAATAAATCTGCTGTAGACGAAAAGTGCAGAAAATTATGTAAAACATTTTTAATCCCCTCTACAGCCAAGCGAAATTTCGCTGTTGTTGCGTTCCTTACGTATTTCTGGTACCGCTGTTTGGTCTATTCTCAGCCTGTTGACTGGAGATCGACGACAGGTGGGGCGATCCCCCCGCCCCCTTCCCCTTAAATCGCCCGCCTGGTCCAAATTAAGTCTCTTCTTCGGCCACCAGGCTGCTAACAAGCGCACCTCGCTCCCTCCCTCTCCGTCCTTGTCTTGCTCTTCAAGACCCGGTGTGGCGCCTACAAAACGGTGCCATCCGCAAGCTGGGCTGGGCCTGGCCGGGCCGGGCCGGGTAGGGGCGGGGCCGGAGGGCCGCACCTTCATCTGACTTTCATGACGGAGACACCGCACTAGCCAACACGCCCTCTGTTTGCGAGCGGGCTGGTGTGCGCGCGCGCGCCCCTCACAGCCGTGCTCCACGTCTCACTGCAAGGGAAAGGTACTGGAACACTGGAACTTTTTCTACTTCTGCTAAGTAAACGTTGTCCTGCGTGCGTCGCTCCAGGCCTTGAAAATATTTCCTTGTGCCTCACTTGATTCAGTAATGGTCCATAGATTCGTAACTACGCTATGTGCTGGCATTTTGTGCACCATGGAGGTACGTCGGTTACGAACTGTTGAGATTTCTGTGTTTTGGAAATCTTTTACTAAGAGTCATCTTTGCCCGGTACTCATCCTTTGCTTCCCTCCCCACTGCCTCACCGCCACTGTCTTCCAGGTAACTGGGAATGCCGTCCCAGCAAGACTCTTCTCGTTTTATGACTCCGTGTATATAAATATGAGTCGGTCCAAATAAAACGAGCATCGAAAACCCATGACCCCCTCCGATTTTCATGAAATTTTTTTCTTAGGATGGCCTTATGGGTGGAAGCACAGGGCTAAAATGGTAGGCGTGAAAAAAATTTATTGGCTGAGAAAAAAAATATTTTCTAAATTTTGCCCTTTTTGGACAAAGTTTGGCACTTTTTCGACTATTTCGAGGTTTTAGGTACTAGGTGTCTGAAAATTGGTATCCGGGGGTAAAATTACTCAAGGAACAAGAATATGGCCACAGATTTGACCTACGACCATTTTCTCCCGAGATATCGGCTCCGAACTGTGAAAAATGTCGAAAAATACCCAAATCTTGGGGAAATGGTCAAAAATTCATTTTGTTGACCATCCCATGGTTCAGTCTTGTAGAGAAAGAGCCAATGAATCATATGCGATCCCACCCATATTTTTAGGACAAACCGTTTGGAAACTACAGCGTCTCAAAGTTTGGGGTTTTTAAAAAGCGGCGAAAACTTGTCATTTTTCACCTAGTGGGCCTACATTATCCGGCATTTCTAGCCTTAAAGAGTGGTTCGGTTGGGGCAGTGGAGGATTGGGACATGGCCAAGTGGCACTGCGATGCAGCGCAGCGCCCGCACACAGAGCGCCTGACGAACTAAGGTAGGCAAACCTGCCAAACAGCCCCTGGAAGGCAGGCCACCCAACTCGCTTCGTTTCGGCTGTGCGATCACCCAAGTGTGCACAGCCGTTACAGCCACTGTGCAGCCTCTTCCCCTCCCCCCTTTCCTGCTCTTCCTCTAAGTGTGCTTGAAACAAGTAAAAAACTAGGTGAACAAAAAGAAAAAAATTGTCAGTTACTTTTTTATTACTAGAATAAAAATCCTTGAAGAAAGAGCAACTGCTCACAAAAAAAAATTTACAATGCAAAGAATACCAGGCTGCTATTTTTTAAATCACTCTTAATTGTATTAATTTTATAAAATCACCTTCTGTGAGGATCATGTTGTCACCCTTTTCTTGTAAAGTAACATCTGTGATTATGTGAGGGAATGGGACTGACGCAGTCTTCATGTCCTGCGGCCAGTAGAATACTTTTGCAGGTAGCTTTGGCATTAGAGGAGTCAGGTCTGCCTCAGCTTCCTCTTCATAAACATCAGTTACTAAGTTACTTGGGTGGTCGCACAGCCGAAACGAAGCGAGTTGGGTGGCCTGCCTTCCAGGGGCTGTTTGGCGGGTTTGCCTACCTTAGTTCGTCAGGCGCTCTGTGTGCGGGCGCTGCGCTGCATCGCAGTGCCACTTGGCCATGTCCCAATCCTCCACTGCCCCAACCGAACCACTCTTTAAGGCTAGAAATGCCGGATAATGTAGGCCCACTAGGTGAAAAATGACAAGTTTTCGCCGCTTTTTAAAAACCCCAAACTTTGAGACGCTGTAGTTTCCAAACGGTTTGTCCTAAAAATATGGGTGGGATCGCATATGATTCATTGGCTCTTTCTCTACAAGACTGAACCATGGGATGGTCAACAAAATGAATTTTTGACCATTTCCCCAAGATTTGGGTATTTTTCGACATTTTTCACAGTTCGGAGCCGATATCTCGGGAGGAAATGGTCGTAGGTCAAATCTGTGGCCATATTCTTGTTCCTTGAGTAATTTTACCCCCGGATACCAATTTTCAGACACCTAGTACCTAAAACCTCGAAATTGTCGAAAAAGTGCCAAACTTTGTCCAAAAAGGGCAAAATTTAGAAAATATTTTTTTTCTCAGCCAATAATTTTTTTTCACGCCTACCATTTTAGCCCTGTGCTTCCACCCAAAGGGCCATCCTAAGAAAAAAATTTCATGAAAATCGGAGGGGGTCATGGGTTTTCGATGCTCGTTTTATTTGGACCGACTCTATATTTTGGCGAGCGACGCGCTGGTGCTGGTACAAGTTCGCGCGCGCCACGCTGGCCCCGCCCGGCCCGGCCAACTCAAGGCTGCGAGTCTTGGCAGCAGACACCGACTTCCTGAGGCGTGGGCGAGGGGGAGGGGGGAGAGCAGTTAGAAGAGAAGGAAAGCAAAAGAGAGTAAGAGAGAGACAGAGAAAGAGAGGGAGGGTGAGGAGGGGTGATGGCGTGGCTATTTTACCCTTCCGCCATCCCGGCTGCCCGCCTCGGTTCGGCCAGCCCTGGCCGAGAGAGCACAGACCAACTAGACAAGTTATCATACGGGCCTGGCTGGAGCCGACGTGTGGTGTGTTATTGTGGTGGGGTGGGGTGGGGTGGGGTGGTGCGGGGCGCGGCCGCCAGGTGGAGTGGCTCAGCGGCTCAGAGTGGGGTCGTCTCTGCGCTGCACATGCTATGCAAACTGTAAAGTGTACTATCGTTGAAACGTGATCGTTGTGTGAAAGGTGATAATCTGTTTTTATATTGTGTTGTAAAACCTTAAGGTCACAACATCTGGTATCCGATTTCCTCAGTAGGTTGTGTACCGGGACATGTAAAGTTTTGTTCGTAGGTATGTAAGTATTTGTGCATGCGTATCTGACAGAAAGATTACTAATTATGTATATTTAAATTCGCATTTTTTTAGTAACTACCTATGCATTCGTGTATAGTTATGGAAGAAATTTCACGTAAGCTAGGATACTTGCACAGCCTCATACAAAAAACTGCATAACCCTGTGTGTATTTTTTGTTTTTTGTTTTTATTCGGAATGATTAGGACATAGTAAAACTAACATAAACAAGTAACAGACTTTATAAAAATAAATCTTAAAATCTATCTTCACTTTTTTCTGGAACGAGGAACTTAGTTATATCGGATATTAACGCCTTTGTGGGCTTAAAACATTTCACATCACGACGAAATCCAATGTCGGTTAGCTATTAACAGAAAGCTTTAAAAATTTTCAGTCTTGAAGCGGGGTTCTTGGTACATTAAGGCCCACCCATGTGCTCTGACGAAGTTCCGTGTTCTTTGGCCCGTGCCGTCATGTGAAATGGCTGCTAATTTGCATGCCGCCGCCAGAGGGACCGTCCGTTACTTACCGCGGTCTCGACAGCGCAAGCCTACCTTGAGTCTGCCCCACCCACTGTTCCTTTGCAGTAATATTGCTACTTAACGCGCGTGAGGGCCCTCAATTTCTCTTGCGTAAGAGCAGTTTGTATGTATTTGTTTTTCATGGCGCTAGTGTATGGCACTTTTACAAAATAAGAGTGCGACATCAAAAGTCGTATTGCATTACCTATGGTTACATTTCATCAAAGGCTTTGATTATTTGTGCTGCATTGGCGAGGCTTTCTTTGGTTTGGTTATAAATCCACGTAGACTAGTAAGTGATTGAGACCAAGCACTCATATCATTCCTCCCACTTTTACCGGACTCCTTCTCCTCCTACACTAATTTACGCAAAAACTCACTGACTAGCCCGCGTTGTGGCCTTTGAGTCTCCCTCGCCTGTTGAGGCCTTATCACAAAGCACACGCCCGGCCCGGCCCGGCTCGGCTCGGTTCGGCTCCGCCCGTTCCAGTCAGTTCCTCTGGTTCTCCGAGCGCACCGCTGCTGCGCCGGTCCCGTCGGGTCCCGTCCGTCCCCAGCGCAGCGCTGAGTCGCCGGGCGCGCCCCAACGCCACCCCCCCTCCCCCCCCCCCCCCTCGCTGAGCTACGCCGCCCCGGGTGGCCTCCGACCTGCGATAAGCACAATGACATCGTCACTGGCAAGCCCAGAGCCTGAGATTCAGTTCAGACGCAATAAGGGCACGAACGGGCTCAAACTCTCTATTTTTTTAAGACTTGAAACAAAAGTTCTGACGGAATACCACTGAGGAAATGAACAGTCCGCTCCACATTGAGAAATCCCTTTGAGATTCGTGCCTAGCTGCACTGGTCAGACTGCACTGGGGGCTGAGCAAAAAAAAAAAAATTATCGCGTGACTCCCAAGAGGCAAAGTGGCCTCCACCTAGGTTGCCGGAGAGTGTGTGTGCATAAAGCCCCGCGTGCCGCGCACTCACTCCGCCCTATCTTATCTCTCCGTGATTCTGCCTTTACCTGCGCGGTCGCCGCCCCACCCCGCCCCGCCCCGCCCCGCCCCGCCCCGCCACGAGAGCCGAGCCTCGCCTGCAGCCCGGCCGGGTGTTGAAGATCACAGCCATCTCGATGCGGCCCGGCCCGGCCCGTGTGGGAGCCCGGCCGGACGGCAGCCTCCTCCTACTCCATGACGTGGGTCAGGCGCGGCCGCAGCGGCGCGCGTCCTCGTCCCAGCCGTTGGCGCACTGCGCCACGCCGTCGCAGCGCCGGCCGCACGTCACGTTGTGGAAGGGCCGGGGCACGCCGAAGACGCGGGGCGGCGGCTGGCGGCCGCACGGCAGGTCCTCGACGCGCGAGCCGCCCCAGGGGCCCCCGGGACCCTCCCCGCACCGGGAGCAGAGGCGCTCGTCGCCGCCGTCCTCGCACTCCACCTGCACCAGCACAAGCGATTAAGCCCCATGTTGCACACTAACGGAGGACTTGGGTGGAAGAAAACAAAAAGAAGAAAAAGGAACAGTGCTACAAAAACGCTGCTGGAAGATAACAAAGTTGTTGAAAAAACAACAATTATGATTGTCTTTGGTTGTCAGCTCAAAACTAGAAATTTGTCGTCTCTAGAATTTTGTTTTGGTAACTGCACAAGTCTTGCAGCAGTTTGAACTGGACAAATTTATTTGTTGTGACTGGAACAGCTTACTTTGTTGTCAGAGAACAGTCATTGTTGTACTAGTACAAGATTATGCAGTCTGAAACTTTTAGTGCATGTACTCGCTCTAAAAAATATCGATTTTGGATCGGCGGGCTTGTTGCGTGTGAAATCACAATTCTTTGTCGTGAAATCACTATTCTTTTTTTGGAAATTGCAACGCTTCTTCGTGAATAAAACAAATGATCAACTAAACAGTATTACGACTGGCCTATAACTATTACAAATAAGCAAAATACTCGATTTTATACCACGATAAGAAGTGTTGGGATTTCACAGTCTCTTCGTATCGAGCAAGTGCTGGGGGAAATCACAGAATATTTTTCACAGTGTAAGTGGGGACTGCAGGTCGGGCTGTACTATATACTCACGATGCCGTCGCAGCGCCAGACGCAGCCGGGGCGCTGGGCCAGGGAGGTGCACTCGGGCAGGCAGCGGCCGGCGCACAGCACGGCGCCGCCCCGGCAGTGCGGGCAGGGCGCCTCGTCGCGCTCGTCCTCGCACTCCACGACGCCGTCGCAGCGGCGCGCGCACCGCCCCGAGCACAGCACGCTGCCCGGCCGGCAGTCCGAGCAGCCCGCCTCGTCCGAGCCGTCCGTGCAGTCGGGCTCGCCGTCGCACAGCGCGTCCGCCAGGAAGCACTTGACCTGCGCGCGCCCCACAGCGCATCACAAACATCTCTCTCACTCCCACTTGTATAGTGCGCCAGTGTGAATTTTCTAGAATTTTCGTGTTTTAATTTTTCGTTTGTTTTAGGTATGGCTTATGATTAATTAGGCACGGTTGATCACCTTAATTGTCATTGGCAAACATATGAATGAATAATTAATTTAGTTTAAGTTTCAAATTTGCTTGATTTTTTCCGCGTACTTATACCTCACATTTCTGATTTGAAAAAGACTATTCCTTAATTTCTCTAAATTATCTATTTTTTTTTTTTTTTTAACTACGAGGTGAACAAAAGTTTCTGGGTCGTTTGCCCCAATCAATTATGCCTCCATGATTTTGAACAAATCACTTTATGCAGAATACTGGCAAACAATATATCACTTCCTTTGCAGTTATTTTTGAAACATTGGCACTTATTCCGGTGAAGCACAACATAAAGTTTGTTCTTCAGCTGCACTCGTGTTCACTTTATGATCGTTTGGATTAAAAACGACTTGACAAATGGCACCCTAACCGTGACAGTGACTTGAAGTGGCCTCACCGGAAAAACAAAGGTGCTAACTCTCACATTAAAAAGGTGCCAAAGGATTAGTGCCTCTATAAAGGCACTAAAACTGATAAGGGCACTAATTTTTAGCACCTTTTTTAAAGGCACCAAACTCAAAATTTCTTGAGCACCTCTGCAAAGGTGCTACTTAGCACCTTTGTTTTTCCAGTGTTCTCTTCTTCACCCGCAGCTCCTTGGCGGTTGGTGGTTGACCTCTCGCCAGGGGGGCCCGCGGTGGGTGGGTGACACTGACCTGGTTCCGGCTCTCGCACTGGTGCATGCCCGGGGGACACCTGCGCTCGCGGGCGCCCACCGTGACCAGGACGGCGGCTAGCAGCGGCAGCAGCGCCCGCCACACCACCATGCCAGCGGCATCACCACGACTGACTCACTCACAGCAGCAGCTTGGCGCAGCTGCGCGCCTCCCGCCGGCCCCGCCCGTATGCCCGGCCGGCCGGCCGGCGGGGCGGGGCGGGGCGGGGCGGGGCGGGGCGAGGCGGGCGGGGGACCCAGGGGCGTGGCGGGCGCGGGCTGCGAAAGACAGCGCGGCACTCGCGCAGGGTGGGGTGGGGCGGGGCGGCGACCGCGCTGCACACACTAACATTGTATCGTCACCGTCACGCCGACACCTCCCCCGGCCCGGCAGTATGTGCAATACCTGCCGGCCTGACGGGGGGAGGGTAGTGGGAGGAGAGGAGGGAGGAAGAGGTGGACGGGCGGGGCGAGGCAGGGTGCCAAGGACAAAGGACACACGGTGGTGGAGAGGACAGGCGAGGGCTCTTGACGTGCCGTGGAGCGGCGTGGCGCTGCGCGGTGCGGCGCGACGTGGTGGAGGATGGATGTGCTTCGGATCGGAATTGGAAATCAACAATCACGGATGGCCGTCTGCCGGATGTCACCGGTGAATCCATTTTACTGCCGGCCCAAAAATGCTGCAGGAAAAGTTTATGAACTTATTCCTAAATTTTAAGCAACTAGCTTTAACCGACTTTTAATCGGCTTGCGTTTTAGTTTTGCAGCAAGAGTGGTGGCGCGTATGTGACCTTTTTAAAGCGTCGTGTACCACGTCATGTCCTGGTCCTCAGTTCAGTTTATTGGCCGAAAGAAAAAAATATGCATTCATTATTGACTCTGTCACTTTTCTTTAATTTAATAATATTAAAACCCTATGGAGAATTGAAACGCGTGTGACGGAAGTGCGGGAAGTCTTTCGACGTAAGCGGAGGGGTCCTGGCCTGGCGCGACACGGCAGTGAGTGAGAGTGAGCAGGAGGTGGGGGGTCCTGTTGGGCCCTGCGGGGTCTGGTCTCTGGTCTCGGCTCGCATCGGAAATAGACTTGGATCATCGCCACGGCCGTCGATGGCCTTGCCGTCGCCCTTTTTATCTGGTGCCTCTCTTATCACGGCCGCGCGCGCGAGAGCTGGCAGGCAGGGCAGGGCAGGGCAAGGCAGTGCCGTGGGGGCAGCAGGCATAGGCAGCCGGGCCGGCCGCCGGGGTCGCCGTGGAGTCGAGTGTACCGAGGGGCACATTTACAGACCTAAAATTGAGGGATCCAGCTCCCGTAGTCCTGTGTACAAATGCATCCGTACACGCTAAATTCTTATGAACTTTTTAAATACACATGTACAGATTTCTGTAAACTTCCTCTATTTATTATATTCATAATTTTTCGCCCAACTATGAACAAAATAAGCTGACTTTGGACGATTTTGTTCATATAGTTGTACACAAAATGATGCTTAAATAGAGCATGTTTACAGAAATCTGTAGCTGCGAATAAAAAAGTTTTTAAGAATTTAGTGTGTAGTCTCTATGTATTTCCTACAAAGTTTCAGAGCAGTCACCAAATTGAACATATTAATTTAAATTAATTGCTATCATCAGAAATTCCACTTTTAAAATATTTGTTTTATTTTATGTCATCTTTGTATGTAATCCAGTGTTCTACCATAATTGGAGTGGTGACCCCCTCGCTTTTAATAAAAGCGACGAAAAACAACATGAACTGAATGCATTTGAGCACAGGTTGTGAAATATTTTAAGTTTAAACAGCGAAGATATTTTCACAGCCAACGTTGAAATGCATGTGTAGTGTAGCGCTGCGCAACTTCTTTGAGGGCCTCTGGGGCTATGGCTGCAACAGCAGCGGGAGCCCTCGCGGCCTGCACTCTCGGGCACGTCCGTTCAACAGTTCAGACGGTTCGGTATACTTTTTTTCAAGAGAGTTCGCGGACCTATCCTCATAGCGTAGCGCCCTTCCTCCCACACCCCACCTCACCCCCCCTACCCCATTCCATGCAACTAATCCGGAGAAGCCCCCCTACTACTTTAATATTCTCCATGTGTAGGTGGCGCTCCGTGGCGGGCTGGGCGGTAGGGTGGGGTGTAGGGTATGGGGCGGGGCGGGGTGGGCCGCCGGGGACTAGTCCTCTACCATAACGCGGCCGAGCCGAACTCCTGCAACCCTGGCGGGCCAGGCCGGGCGTGGGGCGGGCGGCAGGGGCTCTCAGGGGGCTCCTGCCGGCGCGTGATGGGCCCAGCCCAGCCCAGCCGAGGTGGGGCGGGGCGCCGCGGCGGCGGGGCGCGGCGGGGCGGGAGGTCAGCCGATATCCGTAAGGACCCGGCGTCGAAGAAGCATTCCGCTAATTCGGCGGGGTGGGGGTAGGGCGGCGGGCCGGTACCGGCAGCAAGGCGCTTTTGTACTCTTATAGAGGTGACACTCTGCCGCGCGCGGTCCTTTTCATGAAGCTGAAGTCCTGTGCGAGGGGTCCTTCACTATAAATTCTAACGTACACCGATTATTTTCTGTTTTTAGGCACGAAATAGGCTTATGGTTTTGTCGGCGGATCCAATTATTATTATATTTTTTTTATCAGTGTGGCCCCTTACCCCTTACCTAAATCCAGATTTTTCTATACAACTGTGATGAGACTTGGCAGAGAGGTGGAACTCATTTTTTTTCGTGATTTTCCTTGATTTTTACTGATTTGTTCTGATTTCTTTCTCGATTTTTAATTGATTTTTTCTGATTTTTTTTCTGATTTTGTATTTATTTTGTTTAAGGGTGAACACTGATTTTTTTTTTTTTTTTTAGTGGACCCTTTGTTTTTGTGGTTTGTATCTCGTATGCATTTTTTTTTTTTTCGCTGCAAGTAGCCAGAAAATTTTCAACACACATTTTCAACGTTAATTATCTACCTTAACCGCGTGTCATGGCCGAGGCTATGTTTCTTTGCCACCTAGAATTTCACTGCACTCTCCCAGAATGCCTGCCCTGCAACCTCATGTGTAGTACAGTACTGCGACGCAAAGTGTGCGACCGTTGATGGTCCTACAGAAAAAGTGTGAGACCAGTTGTGTCCTACGGTTTTATGTGCGAAGGACGCCCTTTGTCCGACGTGGCATGTCCTTCACATACAGCTGTGAAGAACACGATGGACCACACACTGATTACTGTAGTACAAACGAGACCTCACACTTTTCTACTGTAGGTTTTTCGGTCTCTCACTTTTTATGAGGGAGTCACTTAGTATATGAAGAGGTAAAGAAGGAGATAGCCGCAGCCTGGCATAGCGTAGCGAGGACCCAAAAGAGAGCAGTAGATGACAACATGATTTTTCATCACGTTTCAAATCAATTTAAAAGCTTATCGATACGGGTTGCACCATACTTGCGTTTCACACAAGAAGCGCAAATCTACCAGATGCCGGTCTAAAATCTCCAATTTTTGACTTTAACTTATTCAGGTTAGGTTGCTTTGTTCTGGGTAGCAGCAGCCACTCGAGCAGCCATCTTGTTCCCCTCTTCTTCTTACTAAGTGACTTCTTCATTGCTTTCGCATTGCTTTGCTGCTGAACATACACTTGAGTCTGTGGAGCGTATGTTCGTTCCACCTTGGTGGTTCGTCAGGGGTGCTTCACCTTCCTTGTCGTTATCACTCGCTCTATACTCCTCATCTCCCCCTGGGCGCGGTACTCGTGCGCCTGATCGTATGCCTGTAATCTCAAGTTGGTTCCACAGCCAGATTCCCGAGGAAGGAGGCGAGAGGCGAGAGGGCGGCAAACTTGCCTGCTCCCTGTTTGCGCGCTTGGCGTGGGACCGTCGGGGACCGTCGGGACGGGACGGGACCCTGCCCTAACCCGCCAGAGGGGACCATCGTGACTTCCAAAGTCCCCCGACACGACAACTTGGCGTGACCGCAGCTCCGCGCAGGGGCGCCGGGCGGGGCCGGGCGGGGCCGGGCGGGGCCGGGCGGGGCCGGGCGGGGCCGGGCGGGGCCGGACTCAACTACCGCGGAGCCTCAGAGGACCCAAATCACTCGAAACTCATTCGGTTCCGGCCCGGCGGGCTGAAAGCGCTCTCCGCGTCCCTGATGGACTCTCTGAGATATTTGAGATGGTTAAGTTTCAATCCGGCGTGATTCCTTGCTTTGGAGTAACAACGGTAGAAACAACATTTATAGAAAAGTAACTGCTATGCAAACGTGTGAACCTCTACAATCGTACAATATTCGCCGCAAGCGGCCGCAAGCTCGGCCGCAAGGCCTTATTAATAAAAGCGATCTCAAAATACGTAATACATCAATTTCACGTAAGCTGCAGCAAAGTCCATAACATCTGCACATCTTATTCAAATGCGCCGAGCAAATGAACACACAATGTAAGCAGTAAAAATCGTTGATCCTCGATCCAGGACTTGATGAGCTTTAAAAGAGTTCCGCAACTTTCCAGTGTATTTTTCCTGCTGAGAAGAGAAGGCTGACATCAGATCTGCTTGACCTTCCAGCAGGCGTTTTATTGGCCCGGATGATGTCATCTGGTTGACTCGGCCCGGCCCGGCCCGGCCTGACATAACGTTATTCTGCCCCGGTTGTGCCCCGTTTTGCCTGTCCTGCACTTTGCATGCGACTAGTATGGATTTTAAAACTCTAATTTTAATGTTTCGAAGGGAATAGAAATTTTGAGTAACGCGCGGCGTGGACGGATTCGTGTAAGGGTGGTAGGCTTTATCCTTTTAGCGTGAAAGATTTATGCGTCTCGTGGCTGTGAGGCTTTCGGAGGGGAGTGAGTGAGAGTGAGAGAGAGAGAGGGGGGGGGCAGAGTTGCACACGCTGCTGAACTGCAGCACCGCGCTGTGCTGGCGGCGCCTGGTGGTGTGGCTGGGCCTCCTCTGCTAGTGCGTATGGAGTATGACAGGCGAGTCTGCAGGGCTGGTGCGGCTTGGTGGCGCGCTGCCGTGGTAACTTTATACGGGGGACGAGACATAAAGCGAGGAGCTCCCCAATAAGTTTTGTGGTGGAAGACTTTTCCTCGCTTTTCCCGCACGCATTGCGGCAGGGATGTGGGATCGAGCGAGACGCGCGGCGCTAAAGTGGAGCTGTCAGCCGTGTAGTCACGTGATTTCATCAAACATATTTGCTTTCCGTTTTCCCGCTACGTATCAACCGTCGATACGCCTACGCCATACATACATCCGTGTGATTTCATCCACAGTCAGCTCCAGACTTCCTGCCGTCTTATTTCGTGGGGGACCTTAGGTTTCTCGGCAGCGCCCTCAATGTGTCCAGGCGACTTTCCTCTGAAATGGGACTGCACTGTAATGGACCCGGGCCGGGCGGGGCCGGGCGGGGAGAGGCGAGGCGCCACGGCAGGGCGCGGCACCAGCGGGGGAGGAGGGGCTGTAGAGGGGCGAGGCGGGCGCGCCACTGATTTGATTTGCCCGCTCCGAGTTCGGCCCTCTTGAGAGCGCGATATGGGCGGGAGGGCGTCACTCTGTTCCACACCGTCATCGTGCACAGCGCGCGCACTATCTAATGTAAAATATATTGTTTTATTCCCCCCCCCCACTTTTTTTAAAATGAAAGCGGAAGCAGACGACCTTCGTTATATCTGGAGCTCGTTTCGCGTA
Organism: Frankliniella fusca; assembly: GCA_029379305.1. NCBI lineage: Eukaryota > Metazoa > Arthropoda > Insecta > Thysanoptera > Thripidae > Frankliniella > Frankliniella fusca. Next base: position 3,590,846 of record JAHWGI010001134.1, on the reverse strand, counting down.
TGAATGTGTTTTTTATTTTATTTTTTAAAGGTATTAAGGTGTCATCTGCCTCTGCCATCAGTTAAGCCCTGAGCCTTAAGTCCATTTAAACGCCGATCAAGACTAGTTTCAGCCTGGTCCTGGGCGCATCCTGGCAGCGGTGTCAAGTCGAAGCAGGATTCGTCGGACCGGAAGGGTCGCAGCACGGGTCGCGGAACTCTACTGTAGCGGGGCGTGCTCCTTAACGTCCTCCCCAAAGCTCCGCGTTCAATATTATTTTATTATTTTTCCCTTATCGAGAGTTAAAGATCGTTAACTTTTTATTATTTTCTATGTCTTTATGAATTTTGAAGCAAACAAGTAATCAAAGACAGCTCAGATCATTGTGATCGTTTCGTTTCCGCCTTTGATCGCATCATCGTTGATACCCGTTCCAGTGGAATGTATTTGGTACGAGACTGGCCCGTGGCCGGCCGCGGCCGCGCCTCATGTCTCTATCGCCGCGCCCGCGCATTCCTCTCCGTCCCGTACGTCTGCTGGTCGTCAGGACCTCGGGACCAGGACCTGTCGTTGCCCTGCGCGTTCCGTTCAGGAATCCGGTCGCGCGCTGCAAGCGCTGCAGTCCAGCGGGGCGGCTGAGCCGCTGAGCGGGTTGTCCTCTGCGGTCACACGCACTCAGGCTCATCACGTTGATGACGTCATCGACGGCCGACACCACCCTCTCAATCTACACGCTTAATTTCTAAACGAGAGGAGGGAAAAATCGGGAACGGCTACCGTTTTGCCTTTTGCCGTGTTTTTCGTTGCGTGATTTGTTGCCTATGACTTATTGTTGAAAAACAGTGGTATGCCGCACGGTAGATTACTACCCGCCTGGAGCCATTTTGTACTGAAGGTCTGGTTTGCGCAACAGCTTGTTGAAGTGGGCGAGGCGGGGTATACCGGAGGCCGGACCTACATGCGCCGAGCTCTTTGAAGTGTTCTCTAACAATCACGCTCTCCCACGCGTCTCACAGAGCTAGTGTAACGAAGAACAAAGGAGAAACGACACATTTTCTGTGTCAGAAATTCACTTCGCTCTTCGCTTTCTTACTTTGTAGCAAACGGAAATGTCAGAGCTTTACAAGACTCTCGGCCATAATGACGGAAATTGAGGTAGAAACACGCCGTTTTCGACCGGCCACAAGTTTCATGTTTTACTTGATTCTAACGCCCGTTCATATGCGAGTATATACCAAAGACGCTGGAAGCATTCTACCAGCCCGCTTAAAATGTTAATTGCAACACGCCTTTTCTTTGCCCGGACCGCGCGCGCTGCCGTGACCATTAGACCCTCCGCTCCGCCTGCGTGCCGCCACGCCGCCCCGCCCCGCCACGCCGCCCCGCCACGCCACGCCTCGCCGTCAGTGACTCGCTGCCGCGCTGATCTAATCCACCCCTCGAGCGCCATGCCCCGGCGGCCCCGGCCCGGCGCGACCTCCACCCCTCAGCCTCCGCCCCGCTCCTACCCCTCTACCTGCGACAACGTGCCCCCCACCCCCAACCCTTGTGCCCCCTTCCCCCATTCTCCCGCCCCTTACTAGTTTGTGGTTGTCATTGGCGGCGGCGGCGGCGGTGAGGCTTGACAACAAAGTGCGGTATCGGCCTCACGGCTGGCAGGCCTTCACCGTCACGGGGCGTGGCGGGCCAGGGCAGGGCGGGGTGGGGCGGGGCAGGGGCTGACAAGTAGTTGGCAGACCGGTGCAGTACCCCCCCGCCCCGCCCCGCCTGCCGCGCGCACCGTACACACGCGGTGGTGCGGCAGCCAGTCAGTCTGGCGGTGGAGTGTCGCGGCGGCGGGCGAGGCCGCAGCCCAGCCGCACCTAGGGCCTAGCGAACAGCACAGGCCCGCGGCCCCGTAGACCTGAGTGACTGGGAGCTTCGCCAGCTCCCCCCCGGCGGGCCGCAGAGCACAACGCCATCGAGGTCCCCGTCGCGGCCGGCACGAGCCAGGCCGCAGGCCGCAGGCATGCTCATGTGCCTGGCGTTGCAGCACGCGGCCCCCGAGGCGTCCCCGGTACCCGGCAATAACGGCCTCGGCAACGACCCCCCAGCTGCTGGAGGCGACTTCTGGGCGTCGTCCACCGCGGAGAGCTTGGCCTGCGGCGGGGCTGCGGGGCACAGGTGTGCATGGTACCCGTACCCTATGTACTCGTCGAACTGAGTGGGAATGTGTTTGCGAGAAAATCGAGTGTTTTATAGGCATGCGCTATGGCGTGTAAGGGCCTATGTATGCCGTAGTCATGCCATTTCAATTTAAATTTCTGCCGCATTTATTTATTTATTTTCTTTTTTTTTCACGTGGAACTTGTAGCCTGTTTTTTTTTGGATAGGCCTATGTTTGCAAATTACAACAACATGAGTCATCAGCGAGCAGTCCGTGCATGTGCCGCGCCGGGCTGCTCGCCCCCCACCCCCACCCCGCACCCCGCGTGTACCCCACATCCACCCCACACCCCCAGCTCTCGTGCCCCCCGCCCCACCCCACCGCTGCCTGCTGTCGAGATGCCCCGCCATGGGGCCCCGAGGACACGTCTTGTCGTAGGCTCACCGCCGCTGAAGGGTTGAAAGAGGAGTCCGCCCCGCCACTCCCCGCCCCTTCCAAACCCACCCCTCCCCGGGCCGCCCTGCCGCGCCTGGGAACATGAGTTTCCTTAGGGGTTGGGTTCGGGGGCGGGGGTGGCTGGGGCGGCAGAGGCCGGGGGAGCAGCACACGTCAGCTCGGCGTCTGCATCACGCAGCATCGCCGTTGTGCGACGCCCGGCACGGCCCACGGCCCGAGGCCCGACCCGATGTCGACGAGATAGTGACTGCTCCTGCCCTGTCCCTGCCAGCGCCTCCTGCTCCACCGCTGACCTCACCCCCCTGCTGAATGGAGATGGTGGCTCAGGTTGTCGGACGTGGGAGCAGGTGCCGCAGGGCGGGGCGGGGCGAGTAGTCTTCTCTACCCGGTTCGCGTCCGGTTAGGTCGCCCCCTCACTTCCGGCACTTACTCCCCTCTGCGGTGTATGTCTAGGAGGCGCCCGGCGCGGCCCCGGCCCCCCCCCGTGTTCTACTTGGCTTGGAGGTCAACAAATCCTTACCATGAGATTCGCTATTTTCTCCCTTCCTTCCTCTCATTCGAGTACCAAAACATTCCTCTCTCTCCCTCTGCCGTCCTCTCTTTCTCTGTCACTCACACTTACTCTCCCCCTCCCTCTCTCTTCTGTTCCACCCCCCTTCTGAGACAGGAAGATCGCTCTCATCTCCCGCGAGAAAACACACAATGTCCCTCCCGGGAAGCGGGAAGGGATCCTCTTCACCTACAACCCCTCTCCCGACGACAATTTAGCGACTTCTCTCTCCTTCTCATTCGGCCCCAACCCTTCTCTTTACCCCCTTCGTCCGCCCTCCTTTACGACTCTCTCTTCTGTTTCTCTCCTCTCTCTCTCTCTCTCTCTCTCTCTCTCTCTCTCTCTCTCTCTCTCTCTCTCTCTCTCTCTCTCTCTCTCTCTCTCTCTCCCTCTCTCTCTCTCTCTCTTTCTCTGGCTCGTGCTTTCCATACTGTCATTTTTGGGTGTCCCTAATGCAACTTGACGTGTGACGCAGACTGACACCCGAAAGGCGTCCCGCTCGGGCCTCCGCATCACTTCTCTCCGCCCCGCCCCGCCCCGCCTTGCACGAGCACAGCTTGTTTCAGCCGCCCTACTCCTACCGTTCAATCACAACGCCCCAGCTGTTTCATATAAGACGTTTGGTGTGCCGCTTTGCCAGGTTCATACCTTGTTCGTACCCAGTCAGGTTTAAACCTATGACCCATGACAAGTACCGACTTAGTATCGAGATGTACAGACAGGGATATGGGTCGTAACTTGTGTGTTTCCTATTACTTATTTCCTGTTTCAAAATACACTTACCTTGCCCTAAACCTCTGCTACTGCTACCTCATGCTCGGTTCTCCACATCGCTGCATAAGCGGTAGAAAACAATTTGAGCTGTTCTCTATTGCTTCCTCCCGCTGCTATATATCTCCCCCCCCCCCCTCTCTCTTTTTCTCTCTCCTCTCTCTCTCCTCTCTCCATCACAGTCTTTCTACACCCCTGAAAAATTAGCGCGCGGGGAGCGAACGGACGCAATGACCCGCGTTCTGTAAGGCGCTCGCATTTGTTAGAGCGGGTGGGTAAGGGGCCCGAGGGGAGGGGGCTACGCCGGTAAACTCGCGAGCTTCGGTGTTGTGGCGTGTCACTGTGCTTCGGATAGCTCAGCACCCAAAGAGTCGATTTCCTTTTAAAAGAGGTCGTATTTTATGAGAGTAAATTATTTTATGGCGTTCCTCTTATCAAAATCGAAGTCCATGATGTTTCACTTTTGTTAAAAAAAAGCAGGTCATGGAAACGGAAGAGGGAGTATTCAATTCAAGAAATCGTCTGCACAATACTCAGCATTATACACGGCATTGCAGGTTATGAGGGTACACCCAAAATTCCTCGGTTTTAAAGCATTTTCTGTTGCATTTCGGTAATTTCATCTCGGGCAAGAAGTGTAGTAGGGTGTGTGTACCCTACCGGAATGTAGTAGAGTGCGGCGCTCACCGCACGCGTGCTTATCGACCACGCCGGGGCCGGGCACGGCGTCCCCGTCCCGTCCACGTCGTCCAGGCGGGCTGACTTTTGTTATTTATGATTTCATTAGGCAGAGATCGGACCCGGAAGAAAGGAAAGGAATGCGTCGGTTTTTGTGGCAGACTTGACGTCTCGCCCACGACAGCAGTAATATGCGTTTTTGTTGCTTTCCGACAATGTCAGTAACTTTTCCAAGTGCTTACGCGCGGAAAATCGTTTGGATGGATTAGCTTATGAGAATTATGACTCGTCACTCCATTTCTAATGGACGGGGAAAGCGTCCCGACTCCCAGGAGACACCGCAAATATCTTGTGTTTACATCAGGTCATACTCCCCCGAACTCTCAAGTTATCACTGCTTTTATTTTATTTTATTTTATTTTATTTTTTTCTTTTTTTTTCCCGCAGCCACCTGACGCGGTCCTCGTCGTGGCTGCCTCCACCGGAAGCATGGCCGTACGCAGGAGGTGACCTCCCTTTCGGTTGGGAACAGGCTGTGGACGCAAATGGCAAGCCTTACTACATCAAGTAAGTACCAGGACCCCTGTTTATCTTCCAAGATATCTCGCTCAACGGATAACCGCTGTAAATACACAAATACGCTTCTTATCTGGTTGATATAAATTTACATTTATTAGATTCAACCATACCTCGGAAAAAACAAATGTCGTACCTTCTAGACACATTTAGTGTGTAGGGACTTGACATAAACTTTTGGTAAATTCAACCCTGGAAAATTAGATGCGATCAGCTGTGGTCACGCCACACCAACGATCTCCGTTATACGTCACAATTGAGTGTCAGACACTTGTCGCATTAGGTTTTCCAGTGAAATGGTACATCTTTTTGTACCGCTGCGAGATATGTCCAGCGCGTTGATAAACGGAACTAATCTAGCAGCATAGAGCAAACAATCTACATTCTCAAGCTAAAATCTTCTGAGCTTTTTTCGTACAGAGTTCTATCAACATGCTAAATCACGCATAGTTTAATGCGTCACTATGAAAAAGAATCAAACGCAATTGCGCATAAAATTTAGCTAAATGTAGTATGTTGGCAGAAGTCTTGACTGTAAGTATTTAAAAGGTTCGAAAGAATTTAGTGTGAATGTAACTTAAAATATACTACCAACAATCGTAAATCTGCTCTAATTAGGGTTTCGGGGTTGGAAATATTTCCCGGAAAAATTGGAAATATTTCGGGAATATTTCGGAAATATTTCCGAGGGGTCCGAAATATTGGAAATATTGGAAATATTGAAATTCCTCAGCAAAGGGCATTTGCATGAATATATAGCGTAACTTTGCATTAAAATCGTAATTTCCCGCGTTTGTCGGATACCAATTGTTTGTGACGGGGTCGTTGTGACGGGTCGTTTCAAAAACCACTCGGGAGCGGTGAGGGCCGCCGCCGCCGCGGCGCGCCGCCTAACCTTACTTTCACATGTGCGACGATCCGATCCGACGGACGCTTCAAGACGAGAATTTGTTTGTACTTGTAAATTGCAATTTAACGATATAATTCAACATAAGTTCACTGTAACCTGGTTGGCGTCTTTAGACGCCAAAATATTGGCGTCCTCTGAGAACGCCAAATCTTGGCGTTCAAAGACGCCAATATTTGGCGTTCTGAGAAGAAGAACGCCAAATATTGGCGTCTTTCAACGCCAAAATTTGGCGTTCTCAGAGGACGCCAAAATTTTGGCGTCTAAAGACGCCAACCAATTTACAGTGTTTACGTGTTGAAAGTTCTTCTACGTCATTTCCCTACCCTCTTCATAGAAAAAATTGCGGCTCTCTGCAAAAATACAATAAAAACTACTTTTTTCAATATTTCCAATTTTTCCGAAATATTTCCAATTTTTATATTTCCGGAAAAATAGAAACCCTAGCTCTAATTTTCTATTTCCCACCACCTCTACACTCTCTGCCTCATTCATTACTGAACCTATCAGTTTAATATCGTGCTCATGGTTATTGATTGGCATGACATTTTTCTTCGCGATCAGATCCTTTCTACGGGAACGATGTTGCGTTGAGCCCGCCGCTATCTTTGGCAGGTTCGCTGTGTAACTCTGCCCTATGCGCCCCACGGGGCGCCCCTGGGTCGTGTACGCCCCGGAGCACCCCCCAGGGGGGCACCCCGGTGGCCACGCCCCAGGGGACGCCTCAGGGCACCCCGAAGGGGCCGCGTAGGCCCTTCACTCTGGGGCGCAAGCCGCCAAGCACCTCCACCACCAACTCCACCACCACTACCCTTATCAGGTAGCGCATGTCGAGTCAACAAGTTGCAAGGCCGCAATATCCTCTTGTGCTAATGATGGCGGATTCTTGTAAAATGGCATGATTCCAACCAGCCCTTTTCTGCGCTCGAGCTGGTTTAATGCCTTGTGTCGCTCTGATGCCCCGCGCGTCGCGAGCTGCATGCGCCTCAGGAGGAGCCGCGCTGCGTGCTGCCTCGTTTATGTATCGCTGACTGACGTTTCGTTTTATTTATAACGTGGAGGGGGGGGGGGAATTTTATGAAAGCAAAGCAGTCTGAACTTATTAAATCAACCGGGGCACGATAAAAGCGAGCTCGTTTTTCAATTCAGAATTCGCTTCGAAATTATTTTATTTCATCAACAGCTTGAAAATTGAACACTTTCGTCTAACGTGAAACAAAATAGTTGTAGTTGCGTGGCTATTGGCTATCTGTGCAGCAGCAAATAGAGATGTAGCTTATTTTAGATATGCCTAATATACGTGTTTTTGCAAGCATACTTCACTGTAGTTACGCAGTAAAACGCAGTTCTCTACACCTTAAAGCACCTTCCGATGGAATTCTTTCGCCATAACGTCAAAATTCAGCCTCTTCACTATCAATACACGCTTCCTAGCATTCTAACCAAGGCCACTTTTAATGCCAAAATTTTGTTGTTCATTCCTATTTGAGTGCCATATTTCGGCCTTTTTATTGAACAATACTAATTTTTGGGGACATTTTATGCAATTTATCGGCCTCCTCCATTAAGAATGCTAGACTGGAAAATGGAAAAAAAAGAGAGAGAGAAAAGAATTATTTTTCTGAAGATGAAATTTTGTCATTCAAAGTGGTAAAAAATCAAAATTCTCCAGAAAGAGGCAAAAATTTTGCATTAAAACAGTAATGACAAATTTTGGCAGTAAAAGTGGCCACAGCGTTAGCAGCAATTTTTTTTTCTAGGTGCCAAATTGACATTCTGCCAAGAAATGCCAGATAATGTTTTCAACGTTTTCCGTGCCTCTTTTGGCAAAGAGAATAATAGATGTTTTTACAGTATGTTCCTTCTTTCAGTCACGGCTTCACACTGATCTTCACATCAGCCACATCCTTACAAATAAAAACTAAATACATTTCCCAAGTAAAAGGATCTTGATATCATTTCTGGTAGAAACGAGATTTTTTCCCCTCAGCAAAGTGCCTCGTTAACTTGAGCAAGCTTATCGAATGCCTTCTCTGAAATATTTTCCCTGTATTACATGGTCCTCGCAATTGTGAAGATCATGTACCAGGTGGCTGACGGACGCCGTGCACTTTTTGTACTATGCAACCCGCCCGCACCGCTCCATCCGGGACTGCATACCCATCAGGCGCTGGGGACCGGCTCCAAGCGCGGACGCTCCGCTCCGCCACTGTTGTTGCAGCCAACGCCCCGAAAGGGCCCTCTCGCGGTTCGCGCGGTCTACGGTCGGGCGTTACAGGGCGGAGGTTCGCGGTTTCGCGAGCGTAACCCGCGAGTCCGCCGAGAAAGCTCGCGGTTCGCGCGTCCTGCCGCGCAGGAATCTCGCGTACCGCGGATCCTCTGTGGGTCCTTCACGGACTGCGAGCAACCCACGAGAAGGATCCGCGGACCTCGACCTTCCCCCGCGGAGGATCCGCGGTTCGTGAGATACCCTCACGGAGCGACTCGCAGACCGCGAGCTCTCCCGGCGGACTCGCGGGTTACTCCCGAGAAACCGTGAACCTCCCCCACGGTAACGCCCCGTCGTAGACCGCGCGAACCGCGAGAGGGCCCTTTCGTGACGATGGCTGCAACATCAGTGCCGGAGCGGAGCGTCCAGGCTTCGAGCCGGTCCCCGGCGCCTGATGGGTATGCAGTCCCGGATGGAGCGGTGCGGGCGGGTTGCATAGTACGAAAAGTGCACGGCGTCCGTCAGCCACCTGGTACAATAATCATCAGTGTTGGGTGTGTAGTATTTTATGGCTTTCTTGTTTTTGGCTTGCATTGTTTGTATGGAGGTCCGTACCATTACCGTCAGTGGTATGACGAAATCTTATAGTTTTTCAAAAGATTCTGATGAATTCGATTAAAATGCTACGCGAATTCTGACGAAGGTCGTCAGGTCGTCTTCTTTTTTTAAAAAATTGTTTTTATCTTTGTCGTGAGAATTGGTTTACTGTTCGCGAAAGATTAGCCGCTTAAGTTACCTGTTTGGAGAGTGGCGCGTCTCCGTTTCAGCTGCTGTCCAAGATTTTAAGTCCAGAAACCTGGAGAATGCTGGGGGAAAAATAGTCACGGAAATTCATGAAAAGTGATAGAAATTGCGGTGATGGTCTCTGGGGGAAAAAAGTAGCGTAAACGGAGTTTTTGTAGGAAAAGAGAATTAGCTCTCCATTGTCGTTGCTTCTTTAGCTTTTAAATTTCCATCTAGTTTATGGAGAAAAGCCTTGAAAAAAAAAATTAAAAAAAATGTTTATGGAAAGTTATGGACAATGCAGGAGCCAAAATGTGTAGACCCTGGTGTCGGCCTGTTTCTCACGCGCGTCTTTGCCCGCCCCGCAGCCATGTCAACCGCACGACGTCCTACCAGGACCCGCGGTCCTGCCGCGCGTGGCGCGGGGAGGCGGAGGAGGCGCCGGCGCCGCGCACCGTGCGCCTGCTGCGCCACCCGGACCAGGGCTTCGGCTTCGTGGCGGGCAGCGAGCGGCCCGTCATCGTGCGCTTCGTGACCGAGGGCGGGCCGAGCGAGGGCCAGCTGCAGCCCGGCGACCAGATCCTCTGCATCAACGGCGAGGACGTCAAGGACGCGCCCCGCGACCGCGTCATCCAGCTCGTGCGGGCCTGCCCCGCCACCGTCACCCTCGTCGTCTGCCAGCCGCCGCTCGACAACGTAAGACTGCTGAGCTTTCATTTACAGCGAGGGTGCAAGAGCACAAAGTTTGGCGATACAATATTTTTGTGGTCGACAGCCACCTCGTCCTTTAACAGAAAGGGCGGCACAGAGTACGCCCATCTCCCCTCTCCCACCCCTACTCCCCAGCCGGTCGTTCTCTTTCTCCTCTTACGAAAAGCTTTCAATAGTTTGAGGAGTGGAGTCCTCTCTCCCCCTCATCCCCCGCCCCCTCTTCTGGCCGCTAGCTGTCACTGATGTTTCCTCCTTATTCCTTTCAGTCGGCGCGGAAGTCGGCGCTTCTCTCTGCGGCCAAAAAGGCCAAGCTGCGCTCTAACCCGTCCAGGGTGCGGTTCGCCGAAGGCGTTGCAGTTAGCGGCGCCCCACTGTTTCCGGTATGTTTTGCTTTTGTTTTCGTATTTTATTTTTTTTTAAATTAAATCTTGCCTTTCTTTCTTTGGCTCATTAGGGTGGATCGGTTTGCCGTGGAAACGTCTGCGTTTTTCTTTAGCTTAACTTAGTACCTTAAGATTTGTAAGATAATAACGCGTTCAGTTGTGTTAGTTTCATATCGTCTCTGGTGTAAAGGATTTGTGTCAATTCGTCTCGTAATTCACCATTAGAAAAACCAACGGCGAATGCCCACGGCCTGATCGATTGATTTGTTGCTTGCGACAGACCGTACTTATTGGCTGCGATCTGCACCTAACAGGACATGCCATAACCTTGGAGAAAAAAGAAAATTAGGAACAATTGAAACCGAGAACCACTTCACCTACTTATAAAAGTACAGTCCAAACCATTGTGGTGCGACCGTGCATGAAAAATATGGTCGTGGACTGAATGCAAACCGTAAACTGCCTACAGTATTTCTTCCAGAGTTATTTGTAAATCGCAGGAGCTAAAAACGAAAAACTAAGGAACCACAAATTGAAAAATGTCATCATTATTAAATGTTTTCCGTGTATTGATTCCGTGATGCGCAGCCGTCTGCGTTCGCGGGAGTGGACGCGGCGCTGCCCTTCATGCCCAACGTGCTGAAGGTGTTCCTGGAGAACGGCCAGACCAAGAGCTTTAAGTACGACGCGAGCACAACCGTGCGGGACGTGGTCAGCTCGCTGCAGCAGAAGCTCTGCATCAAGGCCACCGACCACTTCGCACTCACCGTGGAGCACGTCAAGAGCCTCCGGAGGAATAAACTTACCCTGCTCGACCCGGACGAGCCGCTGTCCAAGGTAACCAGAACCCGCCAGTTTGTCCGCGACCGTGTGCATAGTGATTTGATCTCACTCTGACCGACTGTCTCTCTTTCTCTCTCTCTCTCTTCCCCACAGATTGCGGCCAGGCCCGGTTCGCACAACCTACGTTGTCTGTTTAGGGTGGCGTTTGTCCCCAAAGACGCCTGCCAGCTCGCTCAGAGGGACCTGACTGCCTTCGAGTACCTGTACCTGCAAGTAAGCCTGCAACGTTTCATTTTTGCGCGTGTATGCTCTTCAGCCTCGCAGTGCGCCACGCCAAGCTCCACCTCTCGGCTGCGTCTCTGCTCCGCTAATTACTGTGCGCTCGAAAAGTTTTCATAGGGCTTTTTAGTACTTGTCAAAATAATCCCTCCCTCACCGTGACACTTCCAAGTAGCGCGGTGCGACGATGCTACGCCGGAGAGCTCTCTCTCTCTCTCTCTCTCTCTCTCTCTCTCTCTCTCTCTCTCCCCTCCCCCTCCCTCCCTCCCTCTCCCCCTTCCCCTTCTCTCTTTCCCATCCCTCTACCTCATTGACAGAGGCGTTGGATAGGTCCAAAAAAATTTGTTCTCTAAGAAAATTGAAACCTGTATCATTTCTTCATATTTATTCAAATTTAAATCAATCGTCAACTTACAAGGAGCGCAAAAATGATCTATAATGATTGTTAACCGGACAATGCGTGTTCTCGTGCCGCAGTGCTGCAACGACGTTGTGCAGGAGCGCTACGCTCCCGAACTCAAATACGATATCGCCCTGCGCCTCGCCGCCCTGCACATCCACCAGCACGCCGTGTCCAACAACATGACGGGCAAGGTCACCGTCAAGATGATCGAGTAAGTGCAAACCTCATCCTCCCCACCCAATGTGAGATGTGTCTCGGTGCACCAGAAAGAGATCGGTTTTGTCTTCCCTTTCAGGCGTGAGTTCGGCCTCGAGCGCTTCGTGCCTGTGTCTCTGATGGAGACAATGAAGCGTAAGGAGCTAAGGAAAATTATTGGTCACTTCCTTAAGATGAACCAGAACATGACGACGGCATCGGGCATTGGCCACAAGAGCCTCACCTCCCTGCAGGCCAAGCTCTACTACCTCAACATCATCTCCCAGCTACCCTCGTACGGTGCGAAGTGTTTTAGCACCAACATCAGGGTATGTAAATAAGCCAGTCCAACATAATTTTAGGATTTGAAAATTTCGAAAATACAGCATCGTCATGTTTTTCTGAACGACACACGCCTTGTGTGTGACATTTTCAGGACTCCAATATGGAGACAGTGATTCTAGTCAGCCCCAAATTCGGAATTAGTCAAATCGTCGGCATGAGGAATAGTCTGGTAAGTCGTGAACCTCGTCAGGAACGGTCGTCGATGAAGAGAAACACAGAGTAAATATCCGTTTTCGCCACTCCGCGCCGCCGGTCGGGTGCAGGATAGGCCACCCGCCACTCACGCGTCCGTGGCGGGCGGCCTACCCCTGAGCCTGCAGGCGCCCCAGCCTATTGTCTAACCTGCCTCCCTGCTTCTCCCCCGCTGCGGCAGCCCGTGCCACTGGCTGAGGTGGAGCAGATGTCGGAGGTGGCGGTGACGCGCGAGGACGAGATCTCCCGCTGCGTTCGCATCCGCATCCCGACGCTGGCGGACAAGGAGCTGGTCCTGAGCATGGAGGACCGGGACGCGGAAGAGCTGGTGCTCGTGCTCAAGGGCTACTACCGGCTGCTCACGGGGCAGAGCCTCACCGTCCACCAGGAGCGGGAGCTGCAGCCCGCGGGTGAGGGGAGGGCGGCGGACACGCCTGTATGCTTGCCGTGCGTTTCATTGATGACATCAGTCTTGCTAACGTACACCATTCTGCCTCAGCCCCGCCGTACCGCGGCCAGCACGCCGTGATGGCTGCGCCCTGGAGCTACGCCACCGTCCAGGACGGGGAGAAGGTGCAGTTTGCCAATTTCTCGGTGCCGCCCAGCTACGTGACAGCTGCGTCTGCTCCGGGGATCCCGGATGCTTCCCACTACGTACGTGTAGAATATTATGGAAATATTCTAAAACCAACGGTTACGCTGCTGTTTTTGATAAATTTGTGACGGTTTCTTATTAATGCTACAGATAACGGCGAATGGTCATCACCTCAGCAAAACAGTGACGTTCGCACCTCAAGCAAACGTTTACCAGGTTGACGACAACATGAACACCATGTGAGTGTCCGACTCAGCGCTTCCTCGAGAAGTTCGACTTGTTAACTGTTCACAGCGTCACTACTGTCCGACCATTCAAAACTAGAGTTTCGTTGCATGTCTAAAATTTTGATCAAAATGTGTGTTTTTAAGTCTTCACTTATATATTTTGTTGTTGTTGTTGTTGTGGACAGGCTGGGGAAGCTGCATCACCCGCCACCCCAAGACGACTCCGGTTTCGACCTCCAGAGCGTCGCGTCCATGGACAACGGGGACATGGACATCGTGGAGGCGCGCAACGAAGAGGCAAGCACCTCCAAAGTTACAAACACAACTCGTGCTCGAACACCAAGGGAGTCATGCGGATACTTTATCTACAGACTGACAGATTGCGAAAAATTGCCTACCCCCTGAAGTGATAACGAAGTGCATTACTGGAATGACCGTGGCCACAGGTGCCTCGTGACCTGGCCGCGCCACGCGTCCGAGGGGGGGAAAGAACTACGAAATTTTTGTACAACTCGAAATTCAGAAAGAAAGAAAAATCAGGAAAATTGAGAAAAATTCTGGAAAATTTACAAAAAATTAGATAAAATTCAAGTGAAAATTTACAAAAATTCTATAAAAATTCAATAAAATTCAAGTGGAAATTCAGAAAAATACACAAAATGTGTTCACCAGAATCCAGATTAGTTTCCCCTTCGGACGCGTGTCTGACACGGCCGTCTCGTGCCGCAGGTGCTGCGCCGCGTGCAGGAGATGCAGGAGCTCGTGCAGAGCTCGGAAGAGTACCTGACGCTGCAGGCGCCCCGGCCCGCCGCGGCCGCGCCGCACCTCCTCGTCAGCCACGCGCGCGACGGCAGCGTAAGCGACTCAGACTGTTCCTCCCTCCCGGTAGATGCCGACGCGCCGCCGCCCGGCCAGCTCAAGCACAGCGACTCGCTGCTCCTGCTCACCCAGGTTGGCCATGACCGCACCGTCACGCGCGGAAGCTGCGCAAGCACACGCATGCTGAACGAAAATCCGGACGCAATCTCTCTCATCTTATAGGGGCTTCTAGGCACTATTCTTGAGTCACTTTACACAATTCATGCCATTCCATTTGGATGATGAATTCTTGTCGTCAAGGAGATGGCAGTGTGCGAAACGCCTCCTCACATGGCTGTCTGGTTTGGAAATATCAACACCATCACCCTACACTGGAAAAAATAGTCCAGATCTAGTCATTCCTAAACACAATAGAAAACCATTAGAGTAAATTGCAAGGAGGGTCACGTCAAATGTACAGTTCTATACCGTTTTTAATCCCGAGTACAATGACGGTTTTTACGGTTTTTGGTCTTTACTGCTGTCTTTCCCCCTATTTTTAAATCAATGTATGTATTCTCCCGGGATATCGGATCCGAACGCATTTTTTGCTTTTTTGTGAAACTTTAAACCCCACCTGCGTTTTGCGGTGCAGTTCTATCTCGTGCATGTTCAGTGCATGTTCTGCATAAATAGTACTTGTTTTTTGGGGGTGGGGGCTATAAATAACCTTTTGATCACATTCGCATGAAGCTGATGTGCGCTTGCTTGCTGAAGCTATGTGTACCACGATGGAAGTTTGCTTGCCCGGATGCCCTTTTCTCACTAACCCCGCCTTCTCTGCTCTCCCTTTCATTTAATACTACTGAGTGTGGTGCCAGGGAGATGAAACGAAATCGCACGTGCTCGCGAGTATTGTAATCCAGTCAGATGGTGCCTAACTTGGATGCTTCTTCCTCGCCGTGTCCCACAAGGCGAGAAGAACCCGACCGCCAAGCATCTCCCATGACGCTTGTGTGAACAACTTGCAGGGGCAAAAGCTGGCCGACCAGGACGACCTCTCCGCGGCCATCGCGCACATCGACCTAGGGGAGGAGCCGTCCGAGTCCGACACGGACTCCATGAGCACGCCCGGCGAGAGCCCCTCGCACCGCGGAGCAGGAGCAGGTGGGTGGTGGGACGGGAGCACGACTCGCCCGCAGGGCAGTGCTGCCAAAAAAAGTAGGCAAAACCCGCCCAACTCACAGCTGTGTGGAGCGGGCGGCATTCACGCCTGCCTTCTAGGCCATTCCTCTGCACACGTGTGTTGATGTTGCCTAGTAGGCAGGCGCGAATACCGCCCGCTCCACACAGCTGTGTGTTGGGCGGGTTTTGCCTACTTTTCAGGCAGCACTGCCGCAGGGCCGCAGCTCAGTGAGTGACGTTCGAACTGTCTCCTCAGATGGCACGGACGCCCGGCGGCACTCCATGCTGCGCCCGAGCGACTCCAGCTTCGGCCTGCACAGTCCGGACACGGACAACCTGCGGCCGGGCAGCCAGCACTTTCAGGTAAGTTCTCGCAGGGGAGGAAGCTGGACGATTGTGTCGGAGGCAACGCCCTGACGCCTGCTTCTTTCAGGACCTGCTAAAGCGGATGCAGGCCGAGTCCGTTCTCCCGGAGGACACTTTCTGCCTGGACCCCGACATTATCGACCTCACGCTCATTCCGCCACCCGTCACGCCCGACGAGGACGGCGGCGTGCTCGGCGAGGACGGCAGCCCGCTGCAGCTGCCGTCCTCGCCGCTCAGCGTGCCGCCGACGCCCTTCGCCGACCAGACGCCGCTGGAGGTGCAGCTGCACAATTTGGAGCTCATGCTGAACCAGACCGAGCCCGACTCGGCCCCTGTTGAGGTGAATATCCGGTGGCGGGTCCCCGAGTTCTGTTGGCTCATCCTTCAATGACAACTTGGACCTCATTTTGTTGCTCGCTAGTCCCTTTATAGGAAGATATTTATCATATTTCCTGCCGCGGCTCTAAACAAAATAAAGTATTATGAATGAATCACATCAGCTCGTTTCTGAAATGTGTATTTTGTTTGTCCTTAGGCGCTCCTCGATGCTGGCCTTTCCTTAGACCTGGAGGCGTTCCTGCGCTCAGTCATGGTGCCCCCTCCACCTCGGGCTGCACCAGCGCCTCAGCAACCCTCCAGCTGCAGCAGCAGCAGCAGCAGTAGCAGCAATAGCAGTAACAGCAGCAGCAGCGGCAACGCCACAGCTGTCGAGCTCACCCCTGAAGAAATATCGTCATTTATCATACCCCCTCCACCCTCCACTGTAAGTCAAAGAGTACAGGAAAGATGTGGAGACGAAACTTAGGCGTCCTTCAGGGGGAAAGTCTTTTCCATATGTGTTTCTCGAAATTTACTGGATTTCTTCCCGTTGGACGCAGCCGGTAGCTGCTGGCCATAAGATTGGCGGTGAAGTCCCCCCCGGCGACGCTCCCGCGTCCGCACCGCTCTCCGCGTGCCAGAATAACGCCGTCGTGGGGACACCGGAGGAGCTGCGGCGGGTGCCCCGGACGTACCACTACTCGCCGCTTCCGCCCAGGGGCCCAGGACCCGGGCCCGGGCCCGGGCCTGGGCAGAGGGTATCGGTCGACAGCGCCGTGTCCCTCGGCTCGGCGACGTCCACGGCCACCAGCGAGGAGCCGACGTACGGCAACACGGCGTCTCGCGGGGCGTTTGACTGCAGCGGCCCCAATCTCAGCGCAGGCCCCGCGCCCAAGCCCCAAGCCGAGGTGGCGCCCAAGAAGAGGGTCATCGAGTACGCAACACTGGAGAGGAAGTCGAGTCCGTTCACCAGCTGTTGCGGCTCGTACAGGTCAGTCCGTCTCACCGCGCCAAGCCCTTCCTTGGCTCGTGCCTTGTCCTGTACCCTGTCGGAGGACTGGATGGACGACGACTGAGCTTTTTTGTGCAGGGACAGCCCAGACAAGACGCCCTCCCCGTTGGGGGACCCTGCGCTGGAGCCCATCATCGCGCTGCCCGCGCCTCCTACGCCGCCCAGGACGCCGTCGCACGCGCCACCCGAGCGGCCTCCGAAAAGCAGCCTGCTCGTCGGGCAGGTGCAGGCCACCGTCCAGGCCCCGGACTTGCCCCCCAGGGTGACCCTCACGCCCCCGCAGGTCTGGCTACCGCCCAAGCGCCCCGTCAACCACCAGTCCTCCCCCGGACATGTGAGTCAGCAGAGGCATTGAATTGTGGTGAACGAGTCCTTTAAGTTTGACTAGTTTTGCTATCCCCTCTCCGGAGTATACAAAGAATGGTCATGAAGTTGTTAGCAAACACACGGATCGGCAACGGGGATAGTTTCTCCACGACAAGATAGGCGCAAGCGGTACCGTAGTCGCCTTTTGCGTTCGCGCCTCTTTAGCTGGTGCGGGTCAGCCGAATTCGTGCGCTGCGCCACGCTCTGTCGATGACGCCCCGTGGTTCCTGTTGCGCAGGGCACTATGCGGCGCGTCGCGCAGGTGACGCCGCTGCCCGCCGCGGCCAGCAGGTCCAGCCGGACGAGCAGCGCAGCCCGGGAGCTGGGGGCCAACCACCTCAATAGCAACGGCGGCGTCAACGGCAACGGCCCCTTGCTTCGAAACGGCAGCGGGCGTGCGGCCGGTGTGCCCAGCCCGTCCAGGGTGCCCGGGACACCACCGCTCAAGCCCAGGAACCCGCAACACTTCAACACCCTCCCCGCCAAGCCCAGGGTCCTGTCCGTGTACGACGCCCCGCCCGAGGCAAGTGCCGCGGCCACGACGGCAAGGCTCGATGTTAAGCCCCCACCACTTCTTGCATAGCGAGGGGCTCCCTGATCTCCGAGCATTTGAGAAATATTGTTGTGCTGTCTGCAGGTCTGGACCGCCCCAACAGGGGAATTAAACGGGCATGGGCAATTAAACGGACACGGCGGCCCGAACAAGTGTTCCAGTGCCCCGTACTGCAACGGCAATCAGAAGGTACACTGCCATAAAAAAGTATTTTAAAAAAGACAGAAATTTTCCTACGAGTTTATTGTAGGCCTTATTATTGCACTTGTCCACCGCGGTCAGTGTTTTTCCTGAATCGAGAGAGTGTCGAGTGTTGAGCTTATCTTGTTTGTTACAGGCTGCGCCGGTGTGGACCAAGCGCACCCTCCTTGCTAAAACGGAGGTAGCGCTGGGTGGGCTGTTGGAGCAGTTGGACCAGGTGGCGGATCAGTGCAGCCAGCACCAGCAGGCCGGGGGCGGTCCTCTCATGAACGAGGACAAGTTCCAGGTTAGATCTAGGAAAACGTAGGGCAGAAATCCTTCAAACTACTGCAAATCACATTCTTACTTGCTGACGAACAGTGTCTTTGAAACCTCCTAGATGTCTCAGTATACCTGTAAAATCTCCCTTTTCTTGAAATAACACGCATGCTGCGGGCCACTTGCTTCTTTCTCACCCTTTGCGCGGCCGGGCTGCAGGTGGCGCGGGAGAGCCTGAGCGCCGAGGCCCGGCAGCTGGTGACCGCCTCCAAGCAGCTGGTGCGGAGCATCACGGCCCAGGACCGGGACCGGGACCGGGAGCGGGACCGGGACCAGGACCAGGACCAGGACCTGCCCACGCATCTGTCGGCGTGCCTCACGCTGCTGCGCCGGCTCACACACCTGGCCGCCGACCTGGCGGCGCACACCAGCTGCCCGCTGCAGACGCGAAACCTGGTGCTCAAGGTCCGCCACGTCGCGCAGGCCTTCCGGGCCACGATTCAGGACGACGACGACCTACTGCCCCAGCGCGCCGAAAACCTGGCGGCCGTGCTGGCGGCTCTGCTGCGCGCGCTGCGGGTGTTCTCTCCTTGAACTGCTGGCTAAGGAGAGGAGAGAACCTCTCTTTCGTTCTGCCTCCTTACTGGTGGAAGTTAGATCTAAGTTGTCAGATGTTTTTGTGGCAATGCGTTGAATGGTATTACCATCTCTCCTTGCTCATCATCAATTTTAACGCATATCTGTACGGTGATTTCCAACAATAAAAAACCGTTAGTGCATCTTATTAATTGATCAATTGTGAAAATGTAAAGCAAAAGACGTTTTAATGTGGAGGACAAAACTTTTCACGCCAACAGTTCATATACTTTTCTTCTTATAAATATTGTAGAACCTATCTTCATATGGATACAAAATATCTGCAGAGTGAGAAATACACAAATTCTTGCAAATGTTCTCATTAGGTCGTGCATGAACTTTAATTGCACGGATGTGTATAGCAAAATGTTGATCTACCGAGTCCAAAAACAGAAAGTCGTATTTTATCATTAAACCTATGCTCGTTCCACAACTGTTACCACTGACTATAAGTAATGCTACATTCTGTTACGATTGATGCATATTGTTCTTGCAAGCCAAATATATTTATTAATAATAGCTTTAAGATATTAGACTCTGTTGAAAATTAAATACTCAATTGACTGTATTTAAAATAGCTATATAGCTGTGTTAAGGACAAGGTTCTTATCCCTCACTCTTTGGAATGCAAAGATTGTTTTTCTACTATGTTGTGATAAGGAAAGATAATGTGAAACTCAATTGTATTCACAACCTAGAGTAGATACTTTAATCTGAAAATGCACCTACAAACAGTGATTATGGAAAATGAAAATTTGACTTTCCTGTACATTGAAGAACGAAGCGGCCAATGACATTTGAACTTAAAAGAAGTGAAGTAAGAAAAAAAAAAAGAAAAAAACAATCAAGTCAAATATTATATAGATGACTGCAGTAAAATTTTTGCTGGTATTAACAGTCTGAGCAGAAGCCTACCCAAACCCAAATGTCACAATAGTAAACCATTTCTTTGCTAGTCATTCGCACATTTTGTAAAAGCGCGAAACCACCTATTTTTTTTAATCAGCTGTGTTTTGTACATAATAAGAAAATAAATAATTTGTTGTTATTAAAAAAAACACTGAGAATGCGAGTCTGACAAAAAATAGTTGCCCAAAAGTACATAACAGGGGTTGTGCACTGTGAAGGGGGCCTCTGGTCTGGTTAACCCCCAGGCCAACCCCCCAATGGCTGATTCCTTTGGGTATGTACTAGAGTCCCCCCTTCTAGAGCTTACCCTCCCTCTTTTAATTTAAATTAAATGAATAAAAAGAAATAAATCATTTTAAATCTATTGATCGGTTTCCGGGAGTTCACCCCGACGCAAGTTTAACCCTTTTTTCTCTCTTTCTATTTTTTCCAAATTTAAATTTAAAAATAAAATAAACATGTTACTTTTATTTCTTTTTATTATTTTGAAATTACAGGATTTAAAATTTAAAAATGTTTCTCTCAGAATTCGCGCACCGGCAGTATTTCAAGTTACGTTGAATCAGCGTATGTAAGGGTAACTTCCAGTGCTATTCCCGGCAGTTTACAGTGAACAGTTCCCAGCTTCTTACAGAAGCCGCCAGCAAGTCCACTGTAATTGTGGAATTGCATCGGAACTCACCGTCAGCGCGAGCTCGGGCAAGCTGTGGCCAGATCGGTGAAACATGAAGACATCAGGCTGTTGGGGTGTATACAGGGTGAGTGTCTTCGTATCTGCCAGACTTCGGGAGCGGATAGGGGACATTTAGACGAGTATTTTGATATAAGACACTTGGGGTCGGAAATCAAAATTACGCCCGCTAGAGGGAAATTAAATTTCGGAACCGAGCGCCGGCAGGTAGGCAACCCACCTGGCTGGCAGCCTAGGAGCGGCGTGGCGTGGCGTAGCTCAGCTTCCCCACGCGACTGCGGTCCTCCCTGGCGTTGCCACGGGCCTCCACCGCGAGGCCGCGGGCCTCCACGGCGGGGCAGAACTCACGGGCCAGACCCACAGTCTCGTCGGAGAGGCTCGCGGTCTCGCGGGAAACGCTGAGCTACGCCACGCCACGCCGCTCCTAGGCTGCCAGCCAGGTGGGTTGCCTACCTGCCGGCGCTCGGTTCCGAAATTTAATTTCCCTCTGGCGGGCGTAATTTTGATTTCCGACCCGAAGTGTCCCATATCAAAATACTCGTCTAGGTGTCCCCTATCCGCTCCCGAAGTCTGGCAGGTACGAAGACACTCACCCTGTAGATAGAGACTCCAATTCGCATCGCCGACATGTGTACGAACCGACAGCCTAGTGGTTACTGTCCCTGTCCCCCGTCCCAAATCATCTAGGCTGTCGGGACGCTTTTGTCGTGTTCGAATCTCGGTCGACCTAATTTTTTTTTCGCCGGTTTTCGGAGGATTTCACCCTCGGGGGCTGGTCTCTGGGTGCACTATAGCCCCTCTGCACAAACTCCGTCAATTTGGAGCAAAACTTTTTTTGGACCAAAATCCCTAAAAATGCAAAGCCTTTGGAATTTGACAAAAAATCGAAAGTCTCAGATCACGCCCAAATTCACAGGGAATATTCTTTACGCACCGTGAAACATGTTTCAGTCGCCAGAAGCACGAAACCGCTCTTGGTTTTGGCGGTAAAGGAAGTCGTCTCCGTTGCGCCGGGCTACAGGGGGACAGGGGGAAGGT
Organism: Frankliniella fusca; assembly: GCA_029379305.1. Classification (NCBI taxonomy): domain Eukaryota; kingdom Metazoa; phylum Arthropoda; class Insecta; order Thysanoptera; family Thripidae; genus Frankliniella; species Frankliniella fusca. Next base: position 3,569,347 of record JAHWGI010001134.1, on the reverse strand, counting down.
GCGTTAACCATCTCGGCTGGCGGGACGCACATCCTTCTGCCATGCGAATCACTATCACCATCACCATCTCCGCGCCATTTTTTTCGGGCAAGCGGCAAGAACGAAGTCGGGGCGAAAGTCGTCTCCGCCGCGTCGCCGGGCGCCGGGCCAGTCCAGGGTGGTAGAATCTTACAGTGATATTCGGTGTTGCTCTCACCGATTAGAGTGGATTGGAGCTTTGCACTTACGGCGAATTCCACTGTTACACTCGCACCTTACCTCCACCGATCTGACCACAGCTTGCCCGAGATCGCGCTTACACGGTGAACTCCGATGCAATACCACAACTACAGTGAACGTGCTGGCAGCTTCTGTAAGAAGCTGGGAACTGTTCACTGTAAACTGCCGGGAATAAGATCACTGGAAGATACTCTTAAATGCGCTGATTGAACGTAACCTGAAATAATGCCAGTGCGCGAATTGAGAATTTTTTTTAAATTTTAGATTCTGTTAATTTTAAAATTATGAAAATAAATAAATGTAACATGTTTAAATTATTTTACTTTTTATTTGAAATTAGAACTAAATAAAAAGAGAGAAAAAGGGGTAAACTTGCTTAGGGGTGAACTCCCAGAAACCGGTCAATATGTTTAAAACGATTTATTTCTGTTTATTGATTTAATTTAAATTAAAAAAGGTGGAGGTAAGCTCTAGAAGGGGGGAACTCTAGTCAATCCCCATTCCTTAAAACACCAGTGGATAAAAAATATTTAAAAAAATAAAAAAAATAAAAAACATTGTACTGGCTGAGATGGGACAACCTAAAAGCGTCCAGACAGCCTAGATCGACAGGGGGACGGAGACATAACCCGCGCTCATTTTAGGACATAACTTTCACTATGAGTCAACATTTCATGCATGTTTCCTTTAGATATTAGAACAATGAGACAGCGCGATATGAGCTCTATGTGCATCACATAGATGACCTCTCAAGACGTCAGCCCATAAGTTGGATAATGAAAGTAGGGCTGGTACCTTTAGTACCGTATTTTCTATTTTTCTGCATTGCTTGCCTGTTATTGACAGTTTTATAGTGAACAAACGCTCGGATGTGCGGCAGGACCGAGAAAAAGAATATTATGGGGTTGGAGGGTACCGCCAGTACAAGCTGTCAACACAACACCCTGACCCAGTAAGTGAGGATCCATCGTAATTGACAAGATTCTTGAGATAAGGTTCCAAATTCATTTTATTTTGCAAAGAGAAATGACAGCATTACAGTTGAGGGAATCCTTAAACTACCACTCAAATTGTCAAAGTCAATCAGGACTAGGTATGAACTCTTCAGTAACTAGATTGCTGAAATACTTCTTTTCAAATTTATTTTCTGCTAAAAATAGTAAAGCAACCTTGATAAAGGGAAATTTTTTGTCACACTGAAAGCTAAAAATTAACCTCAGCTCTAAGCTATAAGTAAAAAAAATGGACGACTTAATAAATGTTGGATGATACACTTCCGCCCTCAAAGTGAGTAATGTTAAAATTAGAAAAAAAAAGAAACATATGCAGTTTATGTGCGAGTAGGAAAGAATGACAAACAAAATGATCAATAATTGTAATAACCGGCCCAACCCTGGTTGTAACCACTATATCCTGGCTGGGAGTAGCCCCAGTTCTGGTAATTCTGGTAATCACCAGTTTGATTATAAGCCTGACTATACTGGCTGTAGGTTGATGCGGTGGCTGTTGTTCCTGTGGCAGCTGTGGTCGCAGTGGTAGCAGCGGCGGTGGCCGGAAAGGGTGGTGTTGCACCAGCGTAACCAGCCTGGCATATTAAATTTAAATTAATCTGACTAGTTAAAATGAAATAATGCATCAGAACATATCCTATTTCATTGTTAAAACTTACCTGAGCATAGGTTCCATTTTGGTAATTTGGTGGAGGATAATTTGTAGCAGGTAAATTGGCAGAGCTGAAAACATATTAGAAATTAGTACAAATGGAAATAGAACAACTGTACTAAAATTTTTAATGGAAAGCTACAAACCCTTTGTCAGAATCAGATTTCTTCTTCCCCTTGCACTGTTTTAAAATCTTTTGGAACTCATCATGGGCATTTTGAATGCTGTAACAATTTCATATCAATTAATTAAATATTCTTCCATAACATTGTCATACACAAAAAATCAACAGGGTATTCAAGTTTGAAACAAACCTCTGAATGTCTGACCCAAAGTCCTCAAGAAATTCTAGCTTCCGCTGAGCAAAGGCAATCTTCTGATCAGCATCAATGTCGCGAGATATACACTCATCTAAAATTTCAATGATTGCAGTTTCATTCATGGGTACACGTTCCATTTCCATGCTGACCAGTTGAAGATACAGGCGAGTAGAATCCTAAGAGCACATGTCATCAAATTAATATAAGAAAATTTGTTCCTTCGAAGGGCAACTGAGGCTAAACACACGAAAATCCTTTCCTTACCTTTTCAGTTTCCAATGCTTTCTTCAAAATACTGATGGATTTTTCAACATCATTTTCCACCTAAAGCAAAAGCCAGAAAAGAAAAAAATTGAGCACAACAATTCTACACAATTCCATATAACGCAATCCTCCACCATTACTTACCTTCCAACAAAATCTTGCATATTTAATTGCAGTGTTAACAACGATATTTTTGTTTGTGGAATTAGTAATGTAGTGTTCATATAATTCACTAGCCTTATCCAAGTTACCCCTCCTCCTCTCCAGATTGATTCTTCTATACACTATTTGGAGCATACCTGGCACAAGTTTTTCGATATGGCAAAGAACATCAGAAGCTTTATCATAATTGCCTGCAACAATATAGGAGTTGTTTAAAAACAGATTCTGAATGAAGCAACCAAATTTGAGCAGACAAAATTCAACAAATACCTTGAAGTTCTTCAAATTCAGACCAAAATAGATGCAAACTAGGCTTCTTAGGGTGATGGATAGTACATGCTCTTCTAAGAACATCCCTGATTTTAACAGTCCAATCGCCTTCCTTTAAGCTTTGCAGGAACTTAACAAACTGAAAATGGAAGACACATTTAGAATATGATGATACTATAACACTTCATAAGGTTAAGCCATAATGGTTTTGTACTTACCTTTATCCAGAACTCCTCATACAATGCACATGCAATCAAACAACGCTCAAATAAAACAATGATCCTCTTCACTTCACCTTGCTCAATTTCATAATCCAAGTACTCCTTCCAATTCTTCAGTTGGCACCTCTCCAAAGGTTTCACATGGAAGTAGGGACGTTTAATCTGTTGGATCATACATTCAGTTGAAATAATGAAGGATTAACAATTTCCGGATTAAGAAGTCAAATGTTTGCATACCCCTTCTTCATAGTTCCAGCGAGCAGATACAGCATCTACAGTTTGACTGTGAACTTTCTTCCTGATGGAGATGATGCGCTCTCTGACAGCCGTTGTTTCCTCATCATTTTTCTGTGAAAAATTGAAACTTTTCAATGACATATTTAGAGCAAATTTTGAAAATTGAAGAAAACTAAAACATAACATACAGCTGCCTTGACTTCTTCAGATTCTTCTCCAGGAGGAGCATCTAAGTCATCTCCTGGAGGTACAGCATCATCAGACGCAGTCTGTTCAAATGACTTCTTCTGCTGCAAAACTTCTTGTCGCACTTTAAGGAATTCATCAAGGCTAAGAATTTGTGTAGGTGGGTGAGCATTGACGTGAGCCTGGAAGCTAAGGAGAGGGAAAAAAAAAAGGAAGGATATAAATGAGGACGCTGAATAAACTCAATCTAATTAGAAGGAATGTAAAGATACAAACCTTTCGAAGTGAGAAGTGTATGCTTGAGTGGGTGTTGCAAGGAGTCTGTCATACAGAGAAGTAACATTCTTCAGCCGTTCACCTGCTGTTTCCCATTTGATGTAACTCTCCCATAGCCTGTCAGATCTAAAGATAAAACAGGATTAAGTTGTAGAATTGCACACAAAGTACAAAACAATCACTCATTACTAGTCCATGAACCAACCTGAACTCCATGCCACAAGCATCCAATGCTTTCTCATATTCTCCTCTGAGGAAATCTTCATCAGCACCATGTTCTGCATTGCAGTAGTTGAGGTAGTGGATCCACAAGTCGACACTTAGAGGGATGGCTTTCAGACCCCGCTCGAAGACCTGATCATACATATTACTGTTGAAGCTTCAATGAAGATACAAGGCCTGGAGAGAGGCTAGCTGTGTAACCACCGTGATAAAATCTGCAATGATTATCTGAGTAGATCAGTCAATCACCTTACGCTGTCTTTGGGGCACCTTCCATCCGCCTGTTGATGGCACCGAGCGCACACCTGCTGCCAGGTGTGGCCACCGTCTTCGTAGAGAAGCCCATCAACGCCACCAATAATCCAAAATTTACCGCCCAATACGACATGATCTTCACATGATCATGCATAGCGCGAAAATAGAAGACCACTTACAACTACTACCAGACTTACAACAGAACTTAAGACTAGCATAACAGGCACACAGGCAATGTAATAAGATGAGGCTTAAAGATAATAAATGTCATTTACAATCAGTCACAATGGTAAATAAAACCACGGTTCATCGCACACAAATTTGAACCTATTACCACAAAGGTTGGTCTCACGTATAAACTGGGCTCATTTAAAGCTGTTAACGTAACCTCGGGAAGCTGCCCCTGTAGACACAGCTGTAGGAAAAAACATTTTGCCAGTGAGACAAAAAAGGAGCAATTCTAAATTTGATGCCGTTTTGATTGTGAAAAATTGTGACCAAAGCAGACCAGCACATTATAGTGGCTGAAAATGGAACATGTGATATACCCAAAGCAAACTACCCCATTTCAATTGGAACATTTTCTCCATTATGAAGGAGATAGAAGTGCCTGGCTCAATGTGCCCACAGGTGTCCACAGTTAGTTTAATATCAGTCTAGAACAAGAGAAGTGCTTGCTTTGCCATTCACACATTCCACTCAAAACCCCAGCACACGAATGATACAGTCATGCTAATGACTTCATGTGATTCAGCCAATACAATAGAGCAGTCAATACTACATCCTAGAGAGTGCAGAAAGAAGAAATTGCCTGATAACTAACCAACCATACCAGAAGATGGGGGAGAATACGTATTATCTACAAGCACCCTACCTCTTCACATTTGTCCTTGTTTCCCTTCTTCTTCTCATAGTCAGCAAACTTTCTCCAGTAGCCATAGCAGTATGGGTAGTTTGAGAGGAAGGCGTCATAAGCTTCTCTAGCTGCTTCCACATCATTCTAATAAAAAAGAAAAAAAGAAAAAAAAAGAATTAAAAAATGTAAGATATTGATACAAAAAAAAAGATGACTATTCATTGAATTAAGAAGTACCTCTTGATCAACATATTGCAGAAGGTAAGTCCATCCTGTGAAGTCGGCAGGATCATCTTTTACTGCCTTCCAGTACTTTTCAAGCTCTGGGAGTAACTTGGCCTTTGCCTGAAATAAAGAAAGAAACAGTATAAATAATTTAGTTATGTCACACATGGGGTGCAATTAAAACAGACATTTGATTGCATACTTCTTTTTCCTTTTTGGGAGATGATCCTGAAAGGGCAGCTTTCTTGGCTGGGTTTTCCTCATTTTCATTTTCAGAAGTAGGAGAACTTGGGTCATATTCACCATCAACAGGAAGCTTTCGTTTTGAAGCCTCACGGGTCTTTTTGGGAGGTGCCTCTGCGCCACTCTCAATACCTTAACATCAATCAACAGTTAAATATCAGAGAGCGAATAAAGCTAATTCAGAAACTTAATTGGACATAGAGCACACTACCATTCTCAACTTCTGGAGTGTCTACTGGTGGAAGAGATTGTTCAGTCTGTCTGTCATTTGACTCTTGATTATCTGTGCTTTCTTCAACAGCTGCTGGTTTTGGTTCATCCATACTTTCATCACCAGTGGCCTCAGCAAGGTAATCTGACACATCAGTTGTTGGGTGAATATCTTCATTGATTTCTGTATTGGTCTGAAAATAAACAAATAGACGTCAAGAAACAGCGCACCAAATTTGTTGGGAACGTGAAACTAACAAATTGCCATACCTGATCTTCAGGCACCTCTTCACTAATGCTGTTGCTTTTCAGTTTGATTCCAGTTCGGATAGGAGACGGCTGAACATTGTTGACCGTTGGTGGTGGAGGAGCGTCATCAAGCTCAGGAACAGCATCAGAATTACCATCTAGAAATTTAGTAGATGATTATTTTGAAAAGTTCATTGATACTCAACAACTAACAGAAAAATGAGGAAAGTTAAATTGTGTAAACATACTTTCATTTGATGTTCCATTCAGTTGATCCATTTCATCAACCTCCATCTGAAAAAGGAACCAAAAAGAAATATGGATTTTAGCTAATTGTTAACAACAGATCAGGCAAACAAAATTTTACAAGTGCAGCTAAAGTACCAAAAGCAAGGAGCTTACTGAAGTTTTATTTTAGACACTGGGGTAGAAGGGTTCTCCGAGTGATCTCGACTGCATTTGCATAACATTTGTCAGTGTGAGAGAAAGTATCAAATTTATAGAGAAAACAGAAGGGCCATGTCATATGACAAACTAACACACCACACACACATTTACTAAAAGTTAAAAGAAAACAAGCCATAAACTCACACTGGAGTCCCCTGAAGATGCTGCAGCAGCTCTTCCTCTCCGTGTTTTGGGACCACGTGCTGGAGTTGCTGCTTTCTTACCCCGCCTAGTTGAAGCTCTGGTAGATCTTGTAGTGCGAACTTCCTCTGAAGAAAGACAAAATAAGGACATAAGATATATTATAAGACTAATGTGACTATTAATGAAAATGGCAAATGTAAAATTTTACTGAAAGATGTGAGAATTATTTTTAACATCTTTTGCAGATAAATGAAATTAAAATAAACACGTTGAGCGGAGAGATAGCTACAGCAGCCACCTGCTGGACAGCTCTTAATTTCCAACAATTTTTGTTTTTCTTTCTGTTTTTCTCTCCGTCATAGACAATGGAACTTTCCACGAAGCTGCGCAAAATCAGACCAGAGTAGGTCGAACGCAAGCGGATAAATCAATTTCGATCGAATGCCATCAAGATAATTATTCGACTCCTTGCCCCACCCCCGCCCCGCGGTGATGGTCCTACACAACCAACCTCAATACACAAGCCGGAACGCCAGGCCAACCATGAGTCGAGCCCAGCCAATTCCTGGATTAGCGATCTCTAAGCGAAAGGCAGGGGGAAATACAGGAGACCGACGCGGGCAGTTTATCAACATAAAATGCGAAATGAGGAACTCGGCGCAAACTGAAACTGCGATAAGCTAGTGCGCGCCGCGGTCGCGGTGCCTACCAAACCCCCGGGGCTTGCCTTGGCTGCGGTAGTGCCTCCTCACGACGCATCAGGCGCACCGCCTAATACCCACCCGCAAGTAGACGCGATAGAGGAAACGCGAAAACATATTGGAAGTTTGAACTTTACATCAAATGCACTTCGACCATACCTTCTCCGTCTCCAATAATTTCATCTTCGCTTCCAGAAGCCATAATTTTCGTGAAAAGCAACGTGAGTCGTGAGCTTGCTTGAGTTCTTTACTGGTTCGCTTAACAACGACAACGACAGTGTGAGAGGCACGTTCCTTAATGTTGGTTCAGCTCAGCTCCGCAGGTTGCGCAGTGCTGTACGGGAGGGGTCACAGCGGTCACAAAGTATTGCCAATATGCAGCAGTAAGTAGAATATTAATAGAATTAAATACGCTTGAATGGTTTTAGGGTAAAGAGTTTATTTTTAGATCGGATTTATCTACGGTAGGATAAGAACTTTCGATTTTTTTTACCACAACGGAGATGAACTTTGTTCACATAGCGTATTTGGGACCAAACAAGTTGGAGAAGATGATTGGTTACTCGGTTGCATACCGAGGGCTGTATGCCAATGAGAATCTTAGAATTTCTACGACACCGACGCTGTGGTCTTAGCTCGATTCGGCACCGGTTAGTCTTGCCCGGTACATGTTTTGCGCGGCCTTTCGTCGTTTTGTTGTTTGGAGGAGTAAACGCTTCACTTGCGGGAGCCGCGTCTTTGGCAATTGTGAATTCGGAGCTTCTGAAAGAATCGCATTAAGTTTCACCGGCACTTTCCTCAATAATTCGAGCAAGGGATCGAATAAGGATTGGACGTGTTTCCCCGTTGCGCAGCTCGTCGTTCCTATCAGCATGTCACCGAGGGGCAAAGCGAAGGCAAAAGTAAGAGTGGTTTGTGTTCAAACCGCCTCACCTCGTTTATAAGTTGAGATAGATCAGGATGTTGGGTATCGAGAGTTCCACTTTCTTTTTTGTCAATTTTCATGCTCAGTGTCATTGAGTTTTGTACTGATGTTGCTTATTTCTCTGTGCTGGTTGCAGCAGTATCAAGTCGCAGTTTTGTTGAAGATAGTCATCTTAATTAATACGATTGCTTGACAATTAGGTTTCTCCCATAATCTACAGTGCTTGTTTTTCGTCATTAACTAACTCTGAAGCTAATAATTAAAGTGAAATCTGTTTCTAGTCATTTTCAAATCAATCGTCTTTTCACCTCACTTCTTTCTCATATTTCAAATTAGCTCAATTATTGAATTAATTGGAGAATGAATTTGCACCGGCTTTTCATATTAAAATATTTCTATTGAATGTGGTGTGTTGAATGGCAGATACTAACTTGGTCTTCTATCCATTTTTTTTTTCAGAAAACCACCGAGGAAAATGGGGGCGAAAAACGAGTTCGGGAATCTAGAAATGTCAAAGCTGCCTCATACAAAGATTTGTCTGATTCTGAAGATGAAAAGCCTGTTCGCAGGCGCAAGAAAGACTCCGATTCTGATGCATCCGTTTCTGAAGAAGAAAAACCAAAAAGGGTGGTAGCTAAAGGAAGAAGAGCATCAGCACGCTCGAAAAAAGAGGAATCTGAGTCAGATGAAGTATCTGACTTTAACAGTGATGAGTCATCTGGCGAGGATTCAAGGAAAAAGAAGAAGCCAGCCAGGAAGCCAGTTAGATCACTTCGCACTGCCAAGCGAACTTCTTACAAAGACCTGTCAGATTCTGATGAAGAATCTAATGATGATGAAGAAGAATCTTCTTCAGAAAAAGAAGACAAACGGTCAGGTGTTAAACGGAAGCGAGGAACACCAACAAAAGAAGCAAAGAAGAGCAAGAAAGAATCCTCCGGATCTGAAGAAGATGAGGAGGAAGAGGAGGGAGATGAAGATGAAGAAGAGGGAGCCGGAAAGAAAGGAGAGGAGGAGGAAGTAGGAGAAGGGAAATCAAAAGCAGAAAAACCATCTTCAAAGAATAAATCTGGTGATGAGACATCAAGTGATTCTGGCACAAAATCCAAAGGTGAGTCAGACAAAAAGAGTGAAAAGACATCAAAACCTGATCATGAACTGTCTGAGGAAGAAGATGAAGAAGAGAAGGAGCAGCCAGCAAAATCAAGTTCTAAGGGAAATGAGCCCAAAAAGAGGGGAAGGCCCCCGAAGAACCCAAAGGTGAATGATGATAACAATGACGACAATGATGCTGGGGAAGAGGAAGAGGAGCCTCAACCTAAGAAAGCTAAAGCAGGGGATAAACCCTTATTGAACAAATCAGAGAGTAACTATGCTTCAATTGATTTTTCTTCTGAAGCGAAAACAAAGGATGGTAAGCTGTGGAATTTTAAAATATCCTCTTGGAATGTGGCTGGTCTAAAGGCATGGGTAAAGGTAAGTCCCCGACATTCCTGTCTGTTTCGTGATTAATTGCTTACATTTTGTCTAATGGTGCTTGTCATTGTTTTAGAAAAGTGGAATGGAATTCCTTAAGCATGAAGATCCTGACATACTTTGCCTTCAAGAGACCAAATGCTCTGAGAAGAAACTTCCCCCAGAAGCAAAGGTTGAAGGTTACCATACATACTGGCTTTCAGGTGAGACAAACCTCCTCAAAACTATTGGCCATTTTTTATTTAGTTTTTCTTTATTGTTTTTTGTTAACATTCTTGTACCATTGTAGGTGAGAAAGAAGGGTATGCAGGTGTTGCTGTGCTTTCTAAAACAAAACCACTTGAAGTTAAATTTGGAATTGATAAGCCAGAATTTGACAGTGAAGGTCGTGTCATTACTGCTGAATACGAAAAGTTTTATCTTGTTAATGTTTGTGAGTATAAATGAGACCCGTGTATGATTTTCGATTTGATAAGTAAGCTTATGTTTCTATTGGTACAGGGACATGATTAGAAATGTTTGTTTTCCCAGATGTTCCAAATGCAGGTCAGGGCTTGAAATCCCTTCCAAGGAGACTAGAGTGGGATCCAGCTTTCCGTGCTTACTTGAAAAACCTGGATGAAAAGAAACCTGTTATTTTATGTGGAGACTTGAATGTGGCTCATAATGAAATAGGTGTGACACTTTTTGAATTCTATATCACAAATGATTAATATTTGTTCTGTTTCAGTTTTATTTATCCAATCCTATTATTTTCTCTACAGACTTAGCCAATCCAAAAACAAACACCAAAAATGCTGGTTTTACTCCTCAAGAAAGAGAAGGAATGTCGGAATTGCTGAAGCAAGGATTTGTTGATACTTTTAGAAACTTATATCCTGACAAGTCTGGTGCATACAGCTTTTGGACATACATGAGTAATGCTCGTTCCCGCAATGTTGGCTGGTTGGTATTTAATCTTAAACTATGTTGTTATAAAAATACAAATTCAATCCTTACTCACATTCTACTTTTCCCAATTTTAGGAGGTTGGATTACTTTATAACTTCAGAAAGGTTCATGCCACAAGTTTGTGACAATGTCATACGAAATGAAGTATTTGGAAGTGATCATTGTCCTATCACTTTATTTGCAAATGTGTGAACAAAGCTTTGAAAAATATTTAGAGCCTTAACCGTCGAGCATTTTCTTGTCAAGTTTTTACTGTACTCCATTCCCGTCTACTATGCATCTGTTCTCAAAACACATTGGTGCCTTTTTTCCGGAGGGCACTGAGGAACATAATCTTCTTATATCTACTCTGAGAATGTGTTAATGAACTATGAATCTTCGTGGACTTAATTGCTCTGCTTTGAGGCTCTTTTATTGGAGCTATGTCGGAAATTAGTTAGTACAACTCAAAGTATATGAAGTAAGATGAGTATGGTCAATAGCTTCTGTAAGGTACATTTTTATTTGTAATCTGTATGTCCTTTTAACCTCTTAATGATCTCAAGTTAGGTCTGACATTTTACTGCATGTCTATCTGAACTTAAATTTTACTATTTTTCTTTGTCTCATAGTGTATTACTTCCTCTTCTGTTCTCTAGATGTGTAGAATTATTAAGTGAATCAAGGGATAATGATGGCTTTGATATTATTTCCACTTCTTTCTCAAGTACTATCCTAAGAGGTTTCATCTTTGTTCTCTCGCAAATCGACGATTGTTGAAATTGCTAAGGTAAAGTGAAGAAAACGTTGGCAACTATTTTCCTGTTACGTTTTATTCATTTTGGTCTCTAAATATTGTATCATAATTTTTGTTAATAGGCTAAAGCCTTGTGCATTTTGAAAAAATATTTTTTGTTTTCAATGTTCAGTTTTTTGGATGCCATATCAGTAAAAAGCAATGTAATTGTTTTTATTTTATATTTTGTCATTTCATCTTTCAATTTACCTTCAAGAAAATAGTTTTATTGTATTTTGAGGAGCTTGACAGGCAAAAGAACTAAAGACAACTCATTAAAATGTTTTGTATAAAAAATTACTAACCTATCAGATATTTTGAGACTTTTCTTTCTTCCCTGGGAAGGAGACATCATAGATTTTATGAAGCATGAACAAACTGCTCTTGGTGCAACATAGAATTAAAAGACAGGATATGCACTTCCTATTACTACACCCCTGTTTCTGTTGAGCCTGTATGTGTAGGTCTGGATGCCAAAAGTTTTTCCGCCAAGGCTCATGGGACAACGGTCATCAGGACGGGTCAAGAAGCATACAGTGTAGAGAGCCATTTCCATCTCTGGACTAGTGCCAACAAACATTGATCCAGAGGGCTTGATGACATTAGACCAGCGATAGTGAACCTTGAGGAGATTACTTTTCTGTAAAGAGGAGAAAATCTTGAATTTAAATTGATTCATTATAGTGCATGATTCTAACTCAATTAAAAACTACCTTGCCAAGTTCAAGCTTTTTCAAGTATCCCATATAGTCTGCTCTGTGATTTTCTTCTTCATTAGCAAAGTAAACCCAATTGTGTAGTCCAGAAACTTCATCCTTCTTGAGCTCACCCAAGAAGACATGTTCAAATGCACTTGAGCCTATTATTCCTCCTCCTCTTGAATACATGGTGAACCAAATGGAATTTAGTAAGTCTTTGTATGCTCTTTTGTTTTTTTGAACATATCCTGAAAGGGGAGGTTTATTGGAAGATCTTTGCTAAAAGTGCAATTTCATTTTGTAAGATTGCAATTTACCTTTGTCAGCTAGAAATTCCATAGCGTCTGTCATCACTCTTGTGTCAAGTACTTTGTCAAGAAATTCACTCTCCTCTTTTTGTTCAGTTGAAGTAATAGACTCAACAAAAGATGAATCAGCAATGTAGTTATCATATAGCTGTCGTAAAGCCTTAATTGTGGGATTGTTAAATGCCTCTGCATCAACAGTAAGTAAACTGAAAGAAAAGATAAAAAGACATATCGCTAAAACCTAGGATTTGACTAAGTCATGTTGAATTAATTTGTATACCCACGGTTCTGGTGCAGCATCTCTTAATGAATTTGATTGGGTTCTGCTTTGGTAGTTCAACCTGATATTTTTTCCAGGATTGCTAATGTCCTCATCAAACAGTTTTTCAGATAGAGCTGTGAGTTCTTGATCTGATGCTTGAGTTCTATTGTGAGAGAGCGCAGACAGGGGCACGGGCGAAGCTGGTTTGATAGTGCTTCTGTGTTGCGTATTTTGATTGAAGGGGCGTCGAGTGCTTGGCCTTGATCCAGTGCTCTCTGTTCTTTGATTAGGTGGACTAACTACACGACTGTATGATACTCCAGAAGAGGGTTGCCTAGTTGGCTGCCCTTCCTGTCTTCCACCTGAGAGTGAAGGCCATTCAGAATTTTGGTCCTTTGTTGGTGTCTGTGTGACAGGATTGCTTATTGACTGAGTTGAGCTTGCCCATCCTGGATTCTGCCATGGCCTGCTAGAGTTTCCAGTCTTCCAAACACTTGTTTGAGGCTGAGGATCCAGTCCTGTGGCTGTAGGAAGGCAATTAAACTAAACATATTGATTGCATAGAGGGATGCTCCATTATTTTCAGATTATGAGTTTATGGAAAAGATCCAACTCCTTCAGCTTTTCCTCAAACTGAGATAAAGAATTATTGTAGCTTTTTGTGCATGCTGGTCAACTAAAAATGAAATATTACCTCTTATTGTGGCCCCCATGAAAAGAGAGCACAGCACAATAAATTTCATTGTGACTTTTTGGGGTTCAGAGACGGCAACAGGTTTGACTGAATTTTATTCTCTCATGTCCCAGGGGAAGAGAGCAACTGAGCCCTACACTGCGAGCCTATGGCTGGCCTGGCCATCAGGAGACGAAGACGATGCCTGGATATGACCTTGCAGCTTCGTTGAGGCGCGGCGCAGCGCGCGGCCAGGGGTGTTGACTTTGCAGAAATTAACAGCCAGTAGCGGCAGCGGCCCAGCGGGCTGGACTGAGAGCAGAATCATGAGGCCCGGCTCGCGGCGCGGCGCGGCGCGGCGCGGCCCGCTCTGCTCAACACCGGGACCGGGGTGTCTAACAGCAGAGGGCCAAGACACCCACGTATCTGGACGCAGCTACAAGCAGCTACAAGTCCGGTCCGGTAGGCCGGCCCTAAGCCAGCTAAGCAGCTCCGGCTCGCTCGTTCCTTCCCTCCCCCCCCCCCCTCTCCCCTCTGTCTTAAAGCTGACAAGTCGGCTGTTGGGCACCATATGGCAGGGGCAGCAGCAAGGAGCGGGCTGGAGAAGAAGTCGAGGGAATGAGAGACACCTCGCACGACCACAGGTTTTCCCCTCATCAGCGATAGTTAAGGGAGCTAGGGCGGTCGACAAATAATGACATGTTCTTCTGTGCAGGTCCATATTTTATTTTCAAAATTTTCAAAACTACTAAACTTGAGGTGAGAAACCCAATAATGAAGAAAAATGCTCCAATGTGGTAATCTTAATCCCACTTGAATGAAGTATTCACATAGTCTCCATCCGGACTGTCATAATCTTTGATTGGTGGTGTTATGGTAGGGCCCTTGATAGATACATTAATTAATGAGTTGTCAAGCTGAAATAAAACACACAAATTTCATTGCAAATTTAAATAGATAATTGGGTAAAAAATTTAAAAATATCAAGCTATACCCAGGGGACAGAAGGTTGATATGTCGATTTCACGTGACATCGTTTTGACTAAAAGAGGTCAAGTGACTGATAATTTTGATGTCACGAGATATCATTATGACGAAAAGATTGAAATGGAGAGGATGGACGTAGTTTTGATGATGAGGAAGGTAGGAAGTCCGACTTAAAATGACATGATGCACATGGGTAGTCCTACTACATTGCACTTGTAAGCTCTCGCGGATGAACTTCCACGCCCAGTAAGCCATAAACACGACGCGAATTTCACCTGTCAGGCGCACGAGGTGCCCACCAAGGACGACTCGACACGAAATTTTTGAAATCTTCGTCTCGGGTTTGAACCGTAGACGGAATTAGCATACGGCTTTTACGACAGCACTGCGCCTCACGTCTTCTTTATAAATCTGAGATAACATCAATTTGACACCATGTAACATAATTTCAACGTCAAATTTCCACTTTAGTGACCGTCCAAAATGAGGTCAAGGTGACGAACGAAATTATGACTTTATTTAGACATCATTTGACATCACAATGATCTTTTTCTGTCCCTTGGGTACACAAAAATTATTTACCTGAATAGCAGCTTGGTAAAGTTCTTCAGACTCTTCACGGAGCTTATCTAAAGCTAAACGTTGAGAATATTCTAGTCTGTAAAGTAATTTCAAAGCATCTGAATTTTTTGTAAGGCAGTAGCTGGACCATTTTTTCAACAATAATGCCCGCCGCTCTTCTTCCATAGAACTCAAGTCTACTTCGTCTCTCTCTCGTTGTCTGTGGGTAAAAGAATTATTACATTGAATAAGTCTCCACAAAAGCTTCTGAGTTAGATAGATAATGCTGCTGTATTAATATTCACTCTCTTTGATCTTGGATATGCAATGGTAATTGACTTTCTTCTATTGGCTTGAGAGTCTGGGCGAATTTTCGCAGACGTCTTATTTCTTTTTCCAATTTTCTCTTGCGTTTTTCCTCTTTCAGCCTGATTTGTCCTGGATCCATTTTTACTCTTTTCTTAAGTGGCGCACCTCTGTAAACGAATATGATAACACATAAGAAAATTTAAATGATACCAAAACAGCCTTAAAATAATCATTATTCACTTACTGTAGATACTGCGTTAGTTTAATCAGATGCACACTATTCAATGAAAAACTTCGTATTGCATTTTGTTCAACCAATGGTTGAAGGGCTCGAACTGACAACCTTGTAGAAAGGGATAAAAATGTAAAATGTTAGGGTTTAGAATTTTTAAAATGACGAAACTATGCAGCAGATAGTAAAGGGAGAGGTAAAATTGACTGTGCATAGACTCAGAACAGTGTGCAGGCAGGTTAGACTTTCTGATAATTGTCATATTCAACCTCTATGATTACTACATTTTAAGCGAAATTCATGACAAAATTATTGCAATATTTTATTCACCTAGATAATAAATAAGTCACGTTCATTCTCTGCCTATTTTCGTTGCTCCGAACTGAAACTTAGAAATTTGCAGACGAGAAGCACCGTAGCCTCCCTCCAGCCCCCGGCCTCCGCTGATCGTTTGTCAAGGCAGTGGCGTAACCTCAGGCACCCACGTTGTTGTTATTAATATTCAAATTTTTACTAAGAAGATGCACGATTATCTGTTATTCAATTGAAATACAAGAAATTTATCTTTGTTTGCTGGTGGTATTTCTCATGACATTCTTAAGACGTGGGAGCAAGATATTTACAGATCTTCTACGAAGTGTTCATTCGCTTCTCCGGTGCAGAATATCTTCTGTTGGTGAGGATTACTATATATTTCTTCTAGCGGCTTGACTTCTAGAAGAGGCAAAATACAACGCAGGAGTATCTCTCTCTTCTTCTAGCTGCCAGTTTCCCATTTCACCGTTAGTAGATCTTAACATTCCTTCCTTTTCTGTCTCTTACTCTTAACCAACGACAGGTATGGATTCTGATGTCAACACTTCAGACAAGCAGCCTGTGGAACAAGGGCTTATTTTGCCTTTGTCAGAAGAAACTATCAATGAAGGGAAAGCGAAAATATTGAAAGCATCTTCCAAAACTGTATTTTACAATCCTGTTCAAGAATTCAACAGGGACTTGAGGTCAGTAGTTGACAACTTAAGCTTACTTCAATCAGTAATATGTCAAAATAACTTACTGTTGCCTCACCTTTTGTTTAAATGGCAATATTCTTGTGCTGCAAATGCGAGACATCCAATTCATACATTCCGATCTCTTCCTGCAGCATTTTGGTCCTATCTATTCATGCCCAAGATCATTTTAAACAAAAGAGGGTTCAAAAGCAGAAAGAACTGAAAAGGAATGCCTCCATTAGTGAAACTGAGGAATCTACTACTAGTGTCGATGAGCCTGAGTTGGAATTGAAAGCTGGTGAAGTGTATGAGGTATTTTTTTTGTTGTTATGTGTTGTATTTTATTGCCTTAGTTTTTTTTACATTTTGCAGTTAATTTCCTATGTTTATGCTTAGGACGGAATGGTCATATTAGAAGCTTTAGCTGCAACTGGTTTAAGGAGTATTCGGTATGCCAAAGAGGTTCCTGGTGTGAAGCGTATTGTTGCCAATGATCTTTCACCTTCGGCAGTTGAGAGTCTGAAAGCTAATATTGCATTCAATGGAGTTGATCATTTGGTAGCTCCCAGCCATAATGATGCATCGTAAGTTGCTCAACACTTAAAGGCTAACATTTGAAAAACAAATTATTTGTTATGATATATTGCTTTAACAGGATGGTTATGTATCAAAATCGACCCCCTGCTCCAAGATTTGACGTTGTTGATCTTGACCCTTATGGCTGTCCATCTCATTTTCTTGATGGAGCTGTTCAATCAGTATCCAATCAAGGCCTCTTGATGGTGACGTGTACTGATATGGCTGTTTTGGCCGGAAACTCCCCTGAGACTTGTTACTCAAAATATGGGGCAATTTCCCTTAGAAGCAAGTGTTGCCATGAAATGGTATTTTAATGCTGAAAAGTTAAATCTTAAAACAAAATTATGTCGTGTGGTTTGATGGTGTATTTCTTTTTGTGTTTTAGGCAATACGAATTGCTCTTCAGTGTATTGAATCCCATGCTAATCGTTATGGACGTTACATTACACCTCTTTTATCAATCAGTGCAGATTTCTATATTAGAATGTTTGTCAGAGTAAATAGTAGCCCATCTCAATGTAAAAGAAGTATAAGGTAAGTTGCATCACTTATCTGTATCTAATCATGAGCAAAACCACCCTAGATGCTCCAACTGCCCCTGGGAACAACATATCGGTACAAATTCAATGGCTGTGGCTAAAAAAGCAGCAGTTGTTACAAAGTCGTCCTAATTTGTGCAAAAGACTCAAAAACACGAAATAACCGACGAAAAGCACTTAAGTTTGGTGCCCGTAAATGCTGGAAATGAGCCCGAATATTACATTACTTCCCGCCTGACCCCCAACAGTTTTAATACGAACTTTATTTTGGAGAATTGGAGCAGAATTATGCTTTCCATATCATTTCTGTAGAGGGATTGAGGCTTTGTTGATAAATTTCTCACAAAAAGAAAAAAGGGACCTTTTAAGTTTAATTTGCAAAAAACCAAAGGAGCAAACTGTGAAAGATGCATGGTTATCAATGAAATATTAATACGTGTCCTCAGAGTTAAATGCAACCTTCTCTGTTCCAGCAAATTATCATTGGTATATCAATGTGTTGGTTGTGAAACTCTCACTTTACAACCATTGGGTGAATACAAGCGCATTAATCCTAATAACCCAAACCAAATGAAAACCATCCTACCTCATGTGCCTTCTGTTCCTGAAAATTGTCCACACTGTGACATGAGATATCACGTTGGTGGACCTATTTGGAATGCCCCTATTCATGATAAAGCATTTGTAACAAGGTTGTTGGATGCGCTCTCAGAAGAACAGTCTGTTGGAAAGTTTGGTACGTGTAAACGCCTTGAAGGGATGCTCTCTGTTATTGAAGAAGAACTTGTTGATGTACCATTGTATTACCAACTGGACCGTATGTCATCTCTTATGGGAGTATCAACTATGCCTACTGTAACATTCAGGTAATATTACATGTTTAAACTTCATCTGTCCTCTCTTACTGTGATGAGTGTCTGCTCGATAAATAATAACAATCTTTTAAAACAAAAAAACTGTGTTAAGATAAATGTTTTACTTTTGTTTCAGTTCTGCTATTCTTAATGCAGGCTACAGACTGTCACAATCTCATTGTAAGCCATCATGCTTCAAAACAGATGCTCCTCAACATTTCGTGTGGGATACACTGAGGGCTTGGAATAAAGATAAACCAGCAACTGAGAAACAATTGAAAGAAGGTTCTGTAAGTATATAATCAATTACTAACAGAACAGTGGAAAATTGTTCCTTCACAAAATTCCTTTGACACTTTACAGTTAAGTTCTAAGCTTTTAAGTAAGCCTCTCAAATCAACTGTTGATTTTACTATGCACCCTGATGCAAATCCAGATTCAAAACTGAGAAGGAAATGTAGATACCAACTCAATCCCTTAAAATTCTGGGGACCAGGCATCAGATCAATTGCTAAGTAAGTTTTTGCAGTCATACTATTGCTTTTGAGTATTCTTTACTCGAATGAATAAAATCTTCACTCCCTACCTTTTCTCCTCAGCCTTCTGGATGGATCAATTGAAGAGAAACAGAGGCGAAATCAGGGGAAAAATTATAAAAAGAGGAAATTGACAGCAAGTGGTGAAAGAGATGATGATACTAAAAGGATTCCCAGTAGTCAAACTTAACACCCAAGCTCTGAATTGTACATGTGACGAAGTGAGTGGATTATATTCGCTGCCAATTTAATTGCTTAAATTTTATTTTTTGATTATTAACAGACAATATTGTTAAGGCCAATATTGCAGCACATTTCTGTTACATGCCCTGTCTTTAAACATACAGCTCACACATATATATAATCAAAACTTTACACCAGATATATTAAAATCTACAATCACATACAAATCCTAAAAATGATCGGTGAAGATAACTTTCAGAGATTCCTACTTGTTGGAAACTTGTTTCATGCATTTGACAGAGGCAGTCAGGTGAACATCGATAATCACATTTTTCCCCGGATCCAAGCAGATAGGTAAGTAATAAATTGGAGAGGGGTCACTTGAAGTAAATTTTCATAAAAAGTTTTTGGTGGTGTTCTTAAAAACTTATCATTAGATCACAATGAAATGAACATGACGTTCAACTCAAATCCATTTGGTTTGAGTCCTGACTTGACACAGAGCTATCTTTTTGAATAGTCTCAAAAACAGTTTGAAGTTCAGGAGTACTTTTAATCAGAGTAACAAATTCTGTCAAATTGGGATTTTTATCTGAAAAATTTGGGTTGAGAAGAGAGTTTTAAAAGCTGTAAGTAATGAACAAGGTCAGCAAGTTTGAAAATAACAGAGTCTTACCTGCATCCTGAATGGTCAAGAGAGCAACAACAGCTCTTAAAGCAGATCTCTTTAATTCATCTTGTTTCTCAAATTCCTGTTTCACTGAATTAGGATTTACTTTCATTGTACAAGTGTTTCTCAAAGGTTCAACTAATCTTTCCAGCCCTGAAAGAAAAAAATGATTGCTATCAGTTTGACTTCCAAAATGCCATAGCAAAAAGTTGTTCTGCTACTAACTTTGGAGAACAGCAGTTGGGCAAAGTTGCGCTAAGCGGGCAACCATAAGATATGTTAGCATTTTTATGTCGTAGTGATCCTTTAATCCATGTTCAAGGTGGTTCAGAAATTCGAATACATCAAGTCTCTCAAGGCAGGCATCGAGTAGAGTATACATGCATTCAAAAGCTGCCTTGCGAATATCCAAACCATCATCAACTCTGTGTTTGAATGGACCCATCTCAACTTCTCGAATAAGCTCTTTCTATAGGCAAAGGACAAAAAAGTTAAACCTAGAAAACAGTTAAAAGAGGTTTACTGAGATTTTCATGACACTCACCCTAACTTGTGTCTCACTATACAGGTGAGGGAGAACAGTATCCAAAAGATCTCTGACAAGAGATGGTTTGTTATGGGCGGCTGAGTTAAAAGCTACCAGAGCAACTCTCCGCACATTTAGATCAGGATCTTGCAGAGTACTCAGGAACTGTCCAATGCACTGTCTCAGAAGGGGATCAATCGCTTGAGGCTAAACAAACACACCAAAATATTTTTAACTGACTCTGGAAAATGAATGAAGAGATAGGTAATGTAGGAACACAAATAATCCTGACCTGGTCTGATATAGTAAATTTAACAGCAGTCACAACTGTTGTTCTCATGAGAGCTGAAGGTGAGTTCAAGGATTCCTGAAGACGGCGTAATAAGTTTTCTGGATCAATCAGAGTTAGCTTGCCCAGACATTCAGCTACAACATTCCTGGTGCCTTCTTCAGCACATTCGCAATGACGGAATAATTGTTGCCAAATAGCAGGAACAAAAGGTTGCAATTGCTGAACCCCAGCAACAGATGTAGATTGACATGAGATGACCTGTAAAAGATGTTTAAATTAGATACTAAAAGATTGTCCTCATCACAAAAAGATTTGGGCAAATATACAGCATGATACTTACTTCTTTAAGTGAATGAAGTAAGAGGTACTGCCTCTTAGGTTGAGCATCAATCTCTTGCAGCACAAAGGGGAGGAACTCTTGAAGATTACCCAAAGCAATGCTGCCTAAAGCATAACTAGCAGCAGACTTCACTTCCTCAGAAGGGTGTGAAAATGAGTTTAGAATTACTTGTTTAAGGTGTTGAATGCCAGAGAGATCACTATAACCAATTTTACAGCAGTGTGAAGAAACGGATCATGAGAAATAGGCTCACTTAGAAGACAGATTTGACATTAACTTACATGTGACGACCTATTTCTCCAATTACAAGAAGAGCAAATATGTGTTGAGAGTCAGAACGCTGACCATTAACATCACCCAAGAATTGCTCCACAACCATGATAGCCTCTGGTTTCCATGTCACAGTGAGGGCAGCGACACATTTTGCAAGAGAATGGAATGCCTGGTAAAAGAAGAAAAAAATTTTAAAAACAGAAGATTAAGATGACATTACTTTTCTGCTGTGTTTTAAGTCACCTGCTTGTGCAATGATGGAGTTGCTGAAACAGTGGGGCTGCTGTTGTTTACTGTTATAGGTGCCATTAGCAGCTGTAGAAGATCTCTATAACCTAATCCAGGTAAATTTGCAGCAACAAGAGCCTGGAAAAACTCCAACATTGAAGATAAAGCAGCTCCTGTGAAAAACAGAAATTTTTCTTTAAAATTTCCATACAAATACAAATATTAAAGCATCTGCTATTTGTTTGGATCCCACCTTGAAGAAGAGGTGACTTAGCTAGATTTAAAGTTTCAGGAAGAATGGCATTTGCAACAAAAGAGAGGGCTTGTGGTTGAAGACGAGCAATTGATGTAAGGAGAAGAAGAGTCAATTGTGCAATATGCAAATCAGCTTCACTCAGAAGAGGAGGCAGTTCAACAATCACCTAAAGAAGTTGCATATTAATATATCAGGAATTAATTTTTCAGGGAAAACAGTAGCAGAAGTACTAACGGCATTAAGCAAAGTGCTGTTCAAAGCAGATCCGTAATTCTTCACAAAAGTGTCAAGAAGAGTGAGGGTAGCCAATTTGAGAGCTCTTTGATTTTTCCGCAAGAATGAACCCAACACAGGAACAGCATCCAACTAAATGAACCAGACAAAGAAAAATATTGATACAAAAATTTTGAAAGTAAGAAACATTTACATCTTTGACTTAGGTACTTACAATGATTGGAGAAAGGTCAATATGTAAAGGTGAGGCAGCAACCTTGGTTAGGGCCTTGACAGTGGTTAGACGAGTTATCTCATTGCGCAAGCGATCCAAGAAAATTGGCAAACATGTTGGTAATTCAGCCTAAAACAAAATAGAATTCTAATTTTCATAGTTGAATTTTAATGTAATACGTATTTCCGCAAACACAATTTGAATTTGCAGATGTAACAAAGTGAGCAGGTGACATCTCAACACCACCACAACTTTTCTCAACCCACAACTTTGTTGTGCAGGCAAAGGCAGCTCAGGAATTGAGTTCTTAACTTGACTGGCTATGAAAACAGGAAATACCTGAAGATGATCACCCAGATTGCATAAAATTTGACCCATACATGAAATGGCACGTTCCTTCACTTCTTGGTCAATATCGGCAGCTTTGAGTCTCACCACAGTGCATTGGTAAAGGTCATTTACAAAAGGAGTGAAGTCAAAGCTACTCCTTGGTTCTGAAAGTATAAATAGATCATAAACTTAAGGTCATACAAAACTGTTGTGTTAGTTATCAGGGCTTTGAAAATAAAGTACACTCACCAAGTGGTCTAATGACTTTGACCAGTTGTTGCAGAACCAATAGGGCCTCACCAGTTATCTTGTAAAAAGAATCGCCAACTGCAGTTATGATAGGAGGAACAAGTACATTCATGAAACTATGGAAGGTATCAGGAGGGTGTGTAGTCAAAAGACAGTTGAGGAATGCCAAAGTGTCAATTTTCATATTGCTACTTGAATTCTTGTCACTGAAAATAATAAGAAAAAAAATACATATACAAGTAAATATAAAAAGAAAAGGGACAGAATATTTTGAGCTAAAACACTTAAGTAAGGAGAAATATTACACACCCAAGAGAATACTGGATGCCCGGAAGAAGAGATGCAATGTGGTTAGTGAGAGCACCGGGCAGAACAACTGTCAATTCCTTGAGCAATGCAAAGCAATCTTGACGTGTTTTAATGCTCTTTTCTTTCATTTGAGGCTGCACAGCTTTAACAATGGCCGGAATCTGGACATAGATATTCCTCATGTAGCATTAAAAAGATACAAAATAAGAAAACATTAAGAGTAGTAAACAGACCTGAGCTTGAAGAAGATAGAGAGGGCCCTCTTCCTGTTCCATACTGTCAGGGTCCATGTTCACAGCAGTTGGCCTTGTCTGCTTCAAAAGGGCCACATAGGCATGGAAGATATCACTCTTAACATTTTCTTCACGTTCTGTTGTTTAAGAGAAACAGGTGCAAAAGTATTAATCAAAATCTTGACAAATGAAGGCCGTCAGAAAAAACAAACAAATTATACCTTTAAAGCGCGCAATTAAGGCTGGGCTGACAGTTTTATAGAAGTCGGCAAGAAGCTCATGTCGAGTTGAAATGACTGCTTCTAAACACTTTGCTGCAGCACGACGTACCTTCCAGCTCATGTCATCATCATCAGAATATTCATCATTATCATCATCATCATCTTCCTCAGTTTCCATCGCTTCATCATCCATCATGCCGTTATCATCATCATAATTGTAATTTGGGTCATAGGTGATGTATTTTAAGCACAATTCCACAATCTGAAGAGAACATGAGGAGAATGTTATACATTAAATCAGAGAGAGGAAAAGTTGACAGGGTTCCTTTTTGGGAAATATTCAAATACCAAATGAACGTGAGGTGTAATTTCCTTGGGGCATCTGTGAACAAACGCTTCACATGCCTGCAGGCAATATTCTCTTAATTCATCATCTTCTTCCTGACTGTACTTCACTAATAGATTCATCACTCTTTCAATGTGCTCACCAAAGCGGTGCCCAGCCTGACGGCTAAAATTTCGGTGAAAAACTAAGATTACTTGTGCTCTGTTACAACGTTATACAAATAAGATGAGATGTGAAGACTTACCACAGGGAAGCAATACATTGAATATATGTGCGAGTTGTAGAAGTTGATGAGTTTTTAGAAAGCTGCTCAAGAAGGAAATCGATCAGAGTTGTGTAAAGCATTTGGTTACAGGACATAACCAAATGACTTAAGGCCACAATAGTCCTGAGAAGAAATTTAACATGGTGAAAAGTTTGAAGTCATAAAAGACAAAACATCTCAAACAAGAAAGGAAAATTAATATTTCTTCACACCTCTTGCGAACAGCCTGTCTAGGGGAGGACAGTTGTGGAAGCAGCGCATGGAGAATTTGTTGATGGAAAGGAATGAGGAGGGATCCAAATCTTGACAGTAGATCAGCCAAAATATCCAGAGCTTCTAGCTGAACTGAAACATCCTCCTGCTGAACATGAAAGGCACCTTACACTGTGAGATTTGTGACTGTCTATTAATATACTTTGCAATGCTTAGTTCTATGAACAGTACCTTTTCAATGGCATTGCTAAGTTTGCCGGTGATCCGACGGCATACATTAGATGCAAGAGAACTAGATGTCAGAGGCAATTCACTGATCACTGTTTTAAGACCGATACTGGAGATATCACGAAGCTGTTCTTTTTCAGAAATCATGTTAGAGCATAAATTATCCACAATGGTTTCCACTTGATATTCTTTAACTTTGTTTACTAATGGGCCCAAGCTAGAACAAAGAAACACTTCAAGTTAGTCCTGGCCCGGAAGGGTGACAAAATAATGATAATTACTATTTTAAAGACACATAGAAAATAACTCACCACTTAACAGCTAAATTCTGTACTTCTCCATTTTTATCTTCAAGAAGACGGAGTAGCATCTTCACTACCCTTCGTTCAGAATCATCATCCAGTTTAATGCTATCTTTTTGGAGTTCTGACATTAAATCATTTGTGGCCATGAACCGGAAATCTTTGTCATTTGATGTCATCTACAAAACACAAAAAACAATTTTTTTCCAATTTTTTATGAAATGAATCAGCAAACACAATTTCAGAACCATAAGTTGAAGTGTTCTGTGGTAGTAATTGGAAATTCATTATGACATAAAGAATGCTGTTTCAGTATTAAATTGACCCTATTTAAAAGTAGAATCACATTCATGACCGTCAACAATTACCAAATAAATCAATGCTACTCTCAAAAAATAAAAGCACTGCCTAGTGCAAACAAATAGCCAGCAAGCAAAACATTGTCCTTGACTGTTGTTCAACCTTTACGAATCTTAGATGTGAGTAGTTCTTAAGGTGGTCCTCCAACGAAACCTGGAACTCATAACCCATCATTTCAGAATTTGATGTTTTTGATGCAGCCCGAGATTTGCTAATTGTACTTTGGAAGTGTAGTTATGAAACGATAAATGCATTTTCACAAATTATGCACATGTTTGAGTGACCATAAAAAGGTCTATTCATAAATGATGGGAACTGATGGGTCCCTCTTAGAGACACCCAAATGCCCGCAAAATTTGTGAAAATGTATTTATTGCATTACTTAACTTCTAATTTACATTTCACAGACTCGGGCTGCATCAATAACAGCAAAATCCCAAGTGATGGGTTCCAGTTTTCATTGGAGGGCCACCATTACAAAAACAAAAGGATAGACCATAACAATAATAGAAAATCACACAAAAATTAAAATTAGAGGTGTACAACCTAAAAAAGGAGAAAAAGAATGCTGTTACTATGACATACTATGCACTTTGGTAAGTAAATTAAAATTTGTAGCTATTGTCCTGTATTTAAATTTCTTTTAAGTATTTTCAACTTGGTAATTACGTAAGTGACTTGTCTCTTCAATGATTAAAGTAGAGGACTTACGAGAGTACAAAGACTGTCTGTTGCAGCCAAAGGCCTCAAAAACATCCATAACCTTACTTAACAACAAAGAGAGGTAAATAGGTGCATGGTAGTGAAATCAGAGGGTACTTTACACAGCAATAAAAATGAAAAACGATATTAACACAACATAATCTAATATAAGACGACTTTCTGGTAACATTTCTAAAAACACAAAATGCGCCTGATAATTTTCACAATGACACACAACATCAGTGGCCTGAAATACTTGAAACAGTAAAGGTGCCCAAACTTACTTTCTCCAGCAAATTCGCAATCTGGTACGAAACGCTCGCCATTTTAAAGGCACTTGAGATCAGTGATGGCAATCAACAAAGTATCCCTCACAGCGCAATTCAACTCGGGTGAAATGTTCCTTAGAAACCGGCTTCTCAGTAAGTTTCTTGCGGCTGCTGCACCAAACCAAAACGCCTTCTTGGGATCCCGCAAGACGACTTCTACGTCGTCGTCGCTTGTTGTTCATCAACAACAAAGCAGGACCAACAACCACACGACGACGGTTGTCTCTACGTCCTCCCCTAGTCTGAAGAAAGGAAAAAGAGCAACAGTTGTAAAATTCAACTATTATTTCAAAGAAATCTTCAGTTGGAGGAGGATATTCGACATATAACCACACAGTAGAACGGGATTTTAGTTGGGTTTTTGGTTTCCTTTCTCTAAAAGAAGTTTCATTTTCAAAGATTGCCGTTCATTCCTGAGTTGTAGTTGTACATCGTTGTCTTAAGAGTCTTAGTCTTCTGCAGCTGCATTGAAGACTAGTATCGACCGATTCTTTATTTTGACGTTCGTAATAATTGAGTACTTAAGATGTGGTGGACTATATTACCGTCTATGATCATTACCTCAGGTCTGATCTACGTTCCTTGCGTGCTGACCCCCGTTCTAGGTTGGATTTGGACTGGATGTGTAAGTTGTCGCGAACTTTACTACTTTCATCAAGTGTATGGTTTGGAAATACTGCCTGCCTTTAATATTTCAATTTTTCATCGTTATTTAAAATGTTTCGTAGTACCGAAGTGCTTGAAAATTGACTGCTAGTTCATAACGATGAAATCTATCGATCATAACCCTACCTCCCAGCCAAGTTGTCGTTAATTCCTTCCCTCTTAACTTTGTATTTTTTTCTCTGTTGCTTCAGATTGATGGACGTTCAAGAGGGTCAAATTATGAGCAATACTTGATTTTCCGTGACAAGAGAGTACTGCCTCCTGGTGAGGACCCCTACAGGCAACAAAAACATTTGGTAAGATGATTATTTGCAAATTTGGGTAGTACCTGTGCTCATTCCTTCAACCCTGACTTAATCCTTCGTGTTCATTTTGCCTAAAAGAACTCTTTTGTTTCAGGGTTTAGATGGAGTCCCTGACGATTAGGCTCTCAAGAGATGCCTGTAAATTCAGTTTGCTCTAGACAGTTGTAAATAAAGAAATGTAAAATTTAAGTTAATTTGACCTTGCATAGTATTTTCCATTAATCTGACCTCAGTTCACTCAAGAGGAAGGGTATGTTGAATGTGGAAGGGGTAAACCATTCAAAGCGTTTCATGTACAAAATTTGTTTTCACATGCTTCCAGATTTTGAAGTGTAGTATAAAAATGTTACTTGGACAGAAGTAAGGAGAACATGTTATAATAAATGTAAGTGGTTGATTTATTCTATAAAAGTTAGATCACAAATGCATAGTATAATCTTAGTAAGCACTGGGTGAAAAGATCAAAGGCACATATAATAGATGACAATCTGCTTGACAAATTTCAAAAAGAGACAGCCCAAAATAAATAGAAAGTTAAAATGAATATGATAAGTGTTCCTAATCTAGCATTTAACTTTAGTCTTCATCATTATCAGCCCCACCCTGCTGTGGGGGTCGGGGTCCTCCAGCCTTCTTCGCCATTATGATCTGGTCAACTTTCAGGATTGTGCAGGCAGCATTTGTAGCATATTTCATACCCCACATCTTAGTTAAATACAGGTCAAGGATATTTGCATTAACGGCATCACATACACTTGCAGTTTCAGCCTGAAATGAAAGAGACACTTGTTAGCTCAGTTAAGTCTGCAACCATAACAGAGTGATATCTGGTCAAGATCTTACATTGATGTCAAATCCAGTTGTTTTCTGGCCTTCTTCATGGGCAGCATAGAGTTTGGAAACAAGTTCATTGGCTTTCACACCAGTATTTTCAGCTAAAATTTTGGCAAACCCTTCAAGAGCAACAGCAAATTTCTTGACTGCATATTGTTCAAGACCAGGTCTGGTGTCCCCAAATGTTGTCAATTGTCTGGCCAGTTCAATTTCAGTTGCACTGGCTCCTGCTACCAAGCGTCCATCCTACAAAACACACAGATTAAATACTTCCTTACACTTAAGGAATAGAATGGGGAAAAAAATTTTCACCTTTGTGACTCCTTTAAATGTGTTTACTCCATCATCGATGGCTCTTTCTACATCATCCATGTAATTGTTGGTGGCACCACGAATAACAATAGTTGATACCCGTGATTCCTTTCCTTCTAAACGGAAAACAACAACATCTGTATCACCGACTTCATCAACACAGACAATGTCCGCATAGCCCATTTCTTCCTTAGTAGGAGCAGTCTGAAGATAAAAACTATTATAAGCTACTAGCATAGACAGGTGTACAGTGAGGCATTGGAATTGTGTAACAGAATACATTACCATTCGGGGCAAAGCTGTGGCACCAACAGCCTTACAGAGCCTGCGAAGATCCCATTTACTAGTCAGACGGACACCCATAAGACCATATTTGTTTAAGTAGTGCAGAGCCATGTCACCAAATTTAGCACCACCAACTACAACATCAGCCCCTGCATCAGCTATAGCTTTAATTTGACTTTCCAGCATGTTCTCTTCTCCCCTGGAGAAGTTCTTCAGTTCATCTGCATTTTTAATTAAGACTGTGCCCTAAGAAGAGCCAGAAGTAGAAAAAGCTTTAAAATGTTTCTATGAAAAAAAATTAATAAGAATAATTTTTATCTACCTTTGTCTCTGTTTGCATGATGTCAATTGCGCAGGAGTAAATAACAATTTTAGCTTTAACTTTTTTGCTGACATCTCCTTCAACTTGTCGTTTGAACACCATGCCATGAACGACTGATGAATTATTCAGCCCAGAACCCTAGAGAGACAATAAAGAATTTAAGAGGACTGCACATTAACAAAGAATATTAGTACAGTTGCTCACATGGATATACTTACCAGAATTTTGCATACTCGAACATTATCGACATTGAAAGAACCTCCTTCAGGCAAGACAGAAACTGGAGAGAGGGCAAGTCAGACACACTAAATAAGCAGCACTAACAGAAAAAGCACAAAAACAATCTTAAGAATAATCTTACTGCAAGCTTTTCCAATAAGCTGTGAAATAAAATCCTCTTGACCATACTGTTTGCTCATGATGGCTGTTCTCAGAGCCTTCATGACCTGAGTTTCACTTCTCACATCCTCCACTTTGTCTACAACAAGGGAAGGAAGAACTTCAAGGGCTTTCTCAAGGGCCAGCTCAAATCCCTCAGATATTTCGGAGGGTGTGAGACCCTAATGAGAAAATAAGATGAATAAGACAGATGATTTAACTCATTTCTTTTTAGAATGAAAGATCAGATTTATACCATGCGCAGCAA
The DNA here is from genome assembly GCA_029379305.1 of Frankliniella fusca. NCBI lineage: Eukaryota > Metazoa > Arthropoda > Insecta > Thysanoptera > Thripidae > Frankliniella > Frankliniella fusca. Next base: position 3,539,648 of record JAHWGI010001134.1, on the reverse strand, counting down.
TTCCTCAGCCCCTTCTAACAATGCCCCACAAAGGATAATGACAAAATTTGTGCCATCTCCAACTTCTTGCTCCATCATCTGAGCTGCCAACACCATGAGTTTGGCAGCTGGGTGTTCAACCTACGATAACAAGATTTACATTTGAATAAGTGAACAAATAGCACAATGTACTACATCATTATAAATGTTGATTCTTACATCCAATTCACGGATGATGGTGCCAGCATCACTAGTTACAAAGAGCTTCTCTATATGGTTTATGACCATCTTATTCATACCATTTGGACCGTAAGCAGTGCGGACTGTCTTGGCAAACTCTTTACAGGCACCAATGTTGCGGTAGACAGCCTCTTCTAAGCCAGAAAAATGCTGAAAAATGAGATACAGTGATACCATGCACAAAATATAAGAACAAGATAAAAGTCATTCATGCTAGCCACACAAAAAACTATGTTAAATGAAATTTCAACAAAAAACAAACTCCTCCAGAAGTGACAGTAAATCCTAAAAAATAATTCTTTCTAACAACGGGCTGTTGGAATTAAAACTGAATAGAGGAGATTTTCTATACAAGATTGGATGAGAAAAATTCAGGAAGGCTTAACCGTCAGTAATTTGGTGGCTTGAACACAAAATTTTAACATGTGTTTTGTGAGTGAGATCATGCTCACTGAGAGTATAGGTTAAGCCACACACTTCCATTAAGACCTACCCGAGCTCCTTCTTTCATCATCTGGGCAAAGCCCGGTGCTTTCGGGACGTGTAAAGCCATAACGAAAGAGAGGACTAAACAGTTGTAAATACTTCAACTGAGCAATACTGAAGTAAGCACAACTTCAGTGATTTCACACCGCACGGCAGCCGCACCTGACAATGAACGGGCGTGTTCAAGCTGTGATTGGTAAGCAGTCAGTTGAGTCGGTTGTTCGGTTACCGCCACCGCCTGCAACGAGGGGGAAGCGAACAAATGAAAACTCCTAGCCAAACCTTTATGAATCAACATTTTTTTCTGTTCTCCGTAAATTGCATGAATGCAAATATTCGATTATAATAATGCAATACCGCTTTCGTTTTCGGAACAGCTTTTCCCGCGTCCAGGTCGTTGACCATAGATGACCATATTTGAGCAAAGTTTCGTGTTGGTGTAAAGGAACATACCAAGTAAGCTGGTAGGTGAAGAAAAATGGCCCTTATTTTAGGTCGGCTTGGTTGTCAGTTTTCGTGAGTTGTTTGTGCCTGCCGAATTTCGCGAGCTCCTCCTCAAGAACATTCAAATTTTCAAGCCTACGATCATTCATGTCTCGGTGCGTTTGAAATCGCCTTGTTTACGCTTCTGGAAATTTCCTGTGGAGTTATGATAGCGGTCCTTCCAGTTGGCAAATGATGTTGCTTTAGTCAAGACTCATCAACGAACTTGTACTTCGTTCTAACAGACCCGTCAAAGATTTGATTAAAGACTCGTTCGATAAAGTAACAGTGGAGTTTTCAATATGTGAGACAACTCTTTTCTCTTCCCTTTGTTTATACGGTGTAAAGCATGCATCGATACTTAACCCCCGAACATACACTTTTTTTTTGTCTTACTGTAAAAAAAGAAACAAAAAACTAAAATTAAATGGTAATATTAAGTTATAAATTTTGTTTGTGGTTTTGGCTTTTAGGCTCGATTGTTCAGAATTCTTCCTTCTTGTCTGTACCTGAATTAATATATTTTATACCTTGTTATCCGTGTGTTTTGTGGATGGGTGTTACGCGTAATGTCTCCCCATTACTATTGTTACCTGCTGTTTGTTCTATACAGAAAATGAACGCTCATTTACATTACATCCATCCTCAGCAGAAATTATGAATTAAAATTATGCCTAACTATAAATTAATTTTAAATTTTTGCTTCCTAAATCTAGTTGCTGTGTATTTTGTTTCATTTTTTCACTCCTTTCGAACTTGACTGTTGGAGAAACTAACATGCTATCATGAATGAATGAAATCACACAATTTATTAGAAGTACAGATCATAGATTGAGTCAAGATAATGTTCTCTCCCTGCACATGTCTTATGGACTATCTATTTTACACAGGTAAAGAATGTCATCCAACGGAGAGGACCCCACTGACCTCAAGGCACGCCTGAAGGCCAAGCTCAAGCAAGCATGCATCCGAAACTCAGACTCTAGTAGTGAAGAAGACATCAATACAAATGTAACTTCAGAAAAACCTTCAAAGAGAAGAAATAAAAGGACAACTAAAGTTGCCAAGAAGTCCGTTGAAAGCTCTGACAGTGAAGATATTGCCCTCCGGTCAAATAAGTGGACAGTAGTAAGATTTCACATCCCTTGCTTTAATGTTATCTTATTTGTTTCTTGTCAAAGCTTACATTTTCTCCTTTTCTTGTCCCAGCGTGCTTTGGTTAGTGAGGATTCTGACTCAGATGCTTCAGAAGTTTTTCAGCCAAGGTCCTCCAAAAACAGAAAATCCAAAGTATGTCCAAATCTTACATTCTGGCTTAAACCTTTTTATTTTGTTGAACTTCACAGATTTTGTAATATTTTGCTCTTTTGCACATTTTAGATTTCTTCTGGCTCTGAAGCAGATGATGATGAAGATAATGTAGGGGAAATAGGTGTGAGCTCTGAAGATGAAGAAGAGGAGGAATTTAGTGATAACGAGAGTGCAGATGATAAAAAATCTGAGGCTTCTGGTTTTATTGACAATGGTATGATTTCTCCACCCAACATCTTTTGCTCTTATACCTATCAGTGCCTTTACCACATAATAAAAGAATATCAACTAAGACATCTTTGTGCATTGAAATTCTATAGAAGCAGAGGAAGTTGATGGATCCGAGTCAGGCTCTGCAGAAGAAGAGGAAGAGGAGGGCTTTGGAGATTCTATATCCTCCTCAAGTTCTGACTGGGAGAGTGACTGGATTAGTGAAACTGATGAGCCTCATCCTGCACCAACTTCTATTGCTGTTTCTAAAGATGTTAGTGGAGTTTCTGGCTGTCTTGTGAAAAATTTATTGTTTGCTTAGTAACCATTTTAATAACCTGCTTCATTTGCACAATTTAATTTATCCATCTAGGTAACTAGTTTGAATGCAGTTGTAGCAGCCTCTTCTGGATTTGCGTCTGACTCCAGTGATGGTACATCAGAGACATGTCCAATTTGTCTTTTGCGCTTCAGAAACCAAGCCGTTGGAACACCAGAGTCTTGTGACCATGTATTTTGTGCAGAGTGCTTAGAACAGTGGTCAAAGGTACCTTTTCCATTTCTAAGTCACATCCAATATGTAAATTTTGAGATTTTTTTCTAATGTTTTCTTTATTTTATTTAAATAGAATGTCAACACTTGTCCTGTCGACAGACAAGAATTTACTTTGATTTTGGTGAGAAGGCGAATTGGAGGGAAAGTTGTTACACAGATCCCTGTACAGAGAAATGAAGCCAAGGATTCTGATGAAGTTGAAGATCCCACTTATTGTGAAGTGTGTGGTAATTCAGATCGCGAAGATCGCATGCTGCTCTGTGACGGGTGTGATTTAGGTTATCATATGGAATGTTTAGATCCACCTTTAAGCCATGTTCCAATTGACAACTGGTACTGTTCTGAGTGTGATCACAACAATTCTAATAACCATATTGCTGAAGAGGTTTGAAAAGTTATTTTCTTCTCCTGCATTTCTGTCATATTAATGATTATTGATTCTACTTAAAATATTTTATTTGTTTAGGTGGACTTTGGTATTGATGAAGTCCATGAGTTGTTACATGATGCTCAAAATGTGGGAACCCCTCAGGCTCGCCGCCCTCCTAGAATGCTTCCAAGAACACGCCAGTTTGAGCGGGTACTTGGTCGTATTAGACGCGCTTTCCTTCAACGTCAGGAAGTTCTTAATGCCATGGCAAGTAAATGAATTTCAGAGTACCTATAAGGAATTCTTTTTTCTTTACTTACTTTGTTTTCCATATTCCTTAGCCTTCAACATCTTCTGGAATAATATCAAGAGGTGGTGAGAATGGACAGCGAAAGCGTAAGTCAGTCAGACGGAAGTCAGTACCTAAGAAACGAAGAAAAACTGCTCCAAAACGCACAACTAAAAAAACAACAAGGAAAACAGCAACATCTACATCAAAGAAAACCTCATCAAAGAAAACAACAGGGAAAAAGCGAAAGGCAAAGAAGACTTTGAATAGCAAGTCTAAAAGAAAGAAGGTTGGTTCCAAAAGCTCTAATAGTTTTGTAGTATCGGATATGATTGAAGACTCTGACCCAGACTATTCTCCATAGTACTGACTATTTTACTGAATTTGGATTATTTGCTAGTAAGTTGGATTGTAGTAAGATGGTAAACATTATTCTGATGATGTGTCATGCAATTTAATACTTTTCTTATTCTCTTGACTCTTAATTTTAGACCTTTTTTTTCTTAATTGTGTCTCTACCTTAGAGGTCCTATTTGTGTTCATACTCACAGCCTTTTTTTATTTTTTTTATTTTTTAAAGTGGACCTGCTCCTGTACTGCAGTTTCCAAATTAGGAGTCTTATGTAATAAAGTTGCCTATGTGTTTTGGAACATTTAGTTCTTTTCTTTTGTTGTTCACTCCTAAGTTAATTCACAAAGTTTAAATCAGAAACATTAATTTTTGGAGGAAGAGAGGTGGAGGAATCAAGTTTTGCCCACCATTTTCCAAAGATAATTTGGTAAAACAGTGGAATAGCTTTCAGGAAAATGTCAGTTGTTGACTTCACTGGTATATAAAGCTTGACGTTTCACTAACAAACTTGAACAGAATCTTGCTCTAGTGTTATGTAGGTGGCTGACCTTCTGTAAGGTACATCATGGGAAGTTTTGCTGTTGCTATGATTCTTTATTTAACATTCATGTATTTAATCATCTCTTTCATGACCTTGGAAAATCTCTTTAAATTTAAATTCTTGTCTACAATTAAAACTTTTAGTATTCAAACAAAACTATGGCTTATGGTCTGCTCTTTTTTGAGGATTCCTTTTTTGCCTATTCTCTGATAATGGTTGATAATAGTTGTAAAATTAACACCCACTATGCTCTACCAATTTTCATCCTTATTTTCTGAGATTCATGGAATCTTTCACCTAACAGATAAATAAAACATTTATGTTTTCTGGTTTTTACAGCGCTCACGCAAGACTTCCCGCACAGCAAGAGTTGTCTTACCTCACTCCGTAAAGGGGAGACTTGCAGAGCAGCTGGGTATGCGACCTCTCCGTCAACCGTGGCAGACCACACCTGAATTACGATCGGCTCCCAGCATATCTGGTATCGTATTGGAAAGGAGCAGAGCTGGTATACCAACTCTCCATCTCTTTGGACAAAGAGATCAGCTGGAATACTTTTCCGGGTTTGTACCGAAACTATTGATTCCTACCACCAAATTTGATTGGTGAAGATCCCTACATGCTTTTCTTTAATTTTTTTTCAGATCTGATGACGAAGTTGGCAGTGGAATGGGTGGTGGCATAGCAGTTGTTCATCAACCACGAGAAACACTTTCTCTAGCTCACAGATTAAACAATCGGAAGAGACTAGCCGCAGCTTTGCACAACCCAATTCGACGACCACGAGTTGAACCAGCCACTTCAGTTGAATCTGGAGGTGACTTGCTTGAAAGTATACTTCTCAGCCAAACTAAAATGCTTTCAAAGAAGACTGATGTAAAAATTAATGTTGATGGCACTCTAGACATAAAACTTAAGGAGCTCGTCATCAAACAAAATCCATCTGACTTACTAAAGGAAAGACTTGGGAACAATACTATTGATGTGAGAGATAAGTCACACCTTTCCACTTGCCGAGTAATGCAAGCCCCTCAGTATTCTGGAGGTAGGCGCGGCGGACAAAACTCTCACAATAATTCCTTTGGTGGAAACAATTCTGGTGGGAGAAGAAGCAGAGGAGGAAGTAATGTTGGTGCTGCTGCAGGAGATAGCGTCACTACTGGCAATGTCAATAGTTCCGGTTTTCGTTCTAGTTTCAATAACCCAGACCAGTCACGTGCTCAATATGAGCAGTTCTTGGGAAATAACTTTAGTGGAGGCAGGCCTCCTCCCCGAAGTCAGCCACTAAGATTTCGCTTAAATGCCCCTCGCAGACCACTCAGAAGAAATGTAATGCTCAGGCGAGGTGCATTGCCTGTCGGGAATGAAGAGGATGAGGAGGATGATGATATGATAGATGGTGTTATGGATTCAGGCTCTCAAGATCCTGCAAAAGATGGGGAGAGTGGTGATGCTCCCAAAGAAGATGATGAGGTGGATATCTACAGTGACATAGAGACTGATGCTAACAAAGGAGGCTCAGGAGAAGATGGAGATCCTGAGTTTGGGGCTCTAATGCCTCCCCCAGAACCTCCTGCTATTTTAATGAACATGGGAGAGCAAAATAGTGACGAAGAGGCTAGTGATAGTGAACTTGTAATTGATGATAGGGCCAAAGGACCAGCAGATGAGAGCGAAGACAAATATGATCCTGCTGAACCATGTGATGACTCTAATGAAGCTGGTGATATTTCATTGGTACCCAGAGCAGATGAAATACCACTTCCTCCGGAACCAGGACCAGCTTTGACTGCTGCTGCCGATTGTTCTGATGACAGCCAATCAGTTGATGGGACCTCTGAGAAAGCTACTCCAACTGACAGTGATGTAAGCTCTCAAGATGTATCTAAAGACTTAAATACCTCAACTGTTGACACCTTGGATGGAAATGCAAATGATCTTACAAAAGAGAATGTTGAAACACCCAGTGAGGTTCAAGAAGGAAAGAATAAGTCTGACGCTGCTGGCGGGGATGAATCCTCAGAGGAAGAGGAGGAGGATGACGATGACTGCCCAAATTTCTCCATTTATTCCGCTGCCAGTGTGAGTATTGCCAGACAAGTTGGAGAAGAAGGATCTGACGATGATAAGCAGAAGCAAAATAAGATTTCTACGGACAAACTAGAAGATGGAGAGGATGAAACATCTCTTAAAGACCAAGCACATGACGCAACTCCAAATGTTGACAATGCAGATGTGTGTAATGAGATTGAAGATTCTGAAAAGAAAGCTTCAGAAGAATCTCTCCTCCAAGTTGACATTGAAAACAGTGAAAAGAAAGCTCTTGAAGATAGTGCAGACAGAGATGAGTCTGAGGAGAGTGGGTCAGAGGATTCAGATTGCAACAAAGGTAAAACCCAGGCCCTTGTTGAAGAAATTTTTGGTACTGATGATGATAGTCAAGCCACCTCCTCAGCACCTGCTGCTCCTGTTATGCCTGGTCTTGAAGGCTTAGAAACTGAGATAATTTCTGATGGGGAGGAGGCAATGCTTGAAGGAGACCTTAGTGATGCTGAGAGTGATCATGGGAATAGGAAGTTGAAGAAGTTTTCGGGTGAACATGATGCTCCTGATTTTGAGGATGGGGAGATTGTAGATGAGAGTCAAAGAGGTAAAAAAGATAAAAATAAAAATAAAAAAGATAGTGATGAAAATGTTGTGGTGGGAAAAACCGATGACAAACCAAAATCTCGTAGGAAAAGGGATAGTCCCTCCAAGGAACGTGCCCCACTAAGCAGCAGTGAAAACCGTAACAAAGAGAAAGACAAAGAAAAAGACAAAGAAAAAGGCAAAGAAAAGGATAAAAACAAGGACAGGGACAAAGAAAAGAAAAAGGGGAGAGATGATGACAAAAACAAAGATAAAGGAAAAGATGACATTTCATGGAAGAAACCATCGAAAAGTACCAAAGATAGGAACTACAGGGACGGAAAAGAAAAGGAGAAAGAGAAAGGTAAAGAAAAAGAAAGGAGTAAAAATGACAAGAGAGAGGAGGAGCGAGAAAATGCCAGAAAGGAGCGTAAAAGGAAAGAGAAGAGGAAAGATCTTGAGAGATACGATGTTCGGAAAGTCCTGTCTGACAAGACTTTAAGCAGGCAAAATAAAGATGCATTCGGGCGCGACCTGGATATAAGACGAAGATCCCGTACACATTCTCGTTCCAAGTCGAGATCGAGGTCGCGTGGACGTGGGCGATCACGAACGCGCTCCAGAAGCCACAGAAGACTGGGAAGATCTCGCAGTAGGACTAGGTCAAGAGGACGATCCCCAGGACGCCCACGCCCAAGACATAGAAGTGCCTCCTTTGATCGGACTCGTGCGAGGAAATCTCGGTCACGGTCCCGATCTAGATTGCGAAGATCTCGTTCACGCTTGAGAACTGGAAACAGATCCCGTTCACAGCGCCGATCACCTAATCGCTCGAAGGATCGTCCACGAAAAAGCAGAAGTAAAGAGAGGGTAAGAAGAAGGTCAAGGGAAAACAGAGTGGATCCCCCAATTAGTAGGCAACGCAATGAACCTGCTGCAAACGTTCAGAGAGATTCTAGAAGAGATGAAACAAGACCTCGAGCTTCATGGTCACGCTCTTTTACCCGCTCACCATCACGCTCGTGGTCTCCGTCTCTCAGTGGTTCCCCACAGTACCCAATGTCAGATGATGAAGTACTGGCTGCCCGCTCATATTCTCGATCCTGGTCTCGAGAGCGGGTTGATCATGTTAGCACAACTGACATGGCTGGTGGGCGAAATAAGACACACAAAAACCTCACAGTAATTGTAACAAACAATAAAGATGATTCAAGAAGAAAGAAGAAAGATGGGAAGAAAGGAAATAGGAGACATGCATCACCTGCCCCTTCAAAAGAGGTTTTTGCATCTGGTGACAATATTTTAGTAAGTGTAAATTTCAAATCTAATAAAGGAGGTGAATCATCTAATTCTTATCCCACTGAAAAAAGCTCAAAGAGGAAAAGAGAAGAGGGTCGCAGTAAACGCTCCAAGAAGGATAAAAGTAGCAAAGCACCAAGATCTGATACCCCACCCTTAGATTCAAATAAGCCTGCTGAAAAACGGCGCAAACCCCTTCCCCCTGAAGCTTCACAGAAACCAGTAGCTATAATTGACTTGGAACAGTCTCCCTACAAAGAGTTCACTCCTTCTCCAAAAGACTTAATCATTCTGAGTGACAGTGAGGACGAAAATATGCAACAAACGGAGCAGGAACTTCAACAAATGAAACAGAAGTTGCATGAAGAGATTAATGCTGTCCCAGATGAACCTTTGGGACCCAAAACACCACCTGAACCTCAGATTAAATTTTCTATAAACACCAAAAACAGTATTCGAACAATTAACAACCCACTAATGGAAGAGGAAGAAGAGGAAGGTGGTGAAGAGCAAGCTGAAGGAAATGAAACTGGAAACACTCGAAATGAGGGAGACCTTGATACATTACACAAGGGGCCCAATACTCCACCTGAATCTCCTATGGGACCGGCAACTCCTGGTTCATCTCCTACCTCACCAGATGCGTATGATCCCTTTGAGCCCACTGCCTCTCCTCGATCTGAATCCCCAGATGAAGGTGCAGGATCTGGTGATAGAATAAATGGAACAGAGAAGACAAATGAATCACTTGAAAATGGGTCCATAAGTGCTCAAAATGATGATGAAGCTAGACCAAAGACTGACACTTTAGATGATGCTCGCAGCTCCTCACCTAAACTAGATGGTGATGGTGCTTCTCCTGGTACAACTGCTCCTGAAGTAGATGAAGTTGATAAATCTAAGCCAATGAGCCCAACTTCTTCTGCTGAAGCAGCTGCTGTCAAGACACCTTCAAAAACTTTAGCTGCTGCAGGAGGATCAACTGAAGTAACTTCCTCAACATCATCTTCGACCAGTCGTTCTGTGACTCAGCGGGCTGTTTCACAATCTGACAGACTTTTAGCATCTGTAATTAAAGGTGCTTTATCTGTGCGCCCTGCATCCAAGCCAGGAACTCCCGTCAAGAATCTTTCTCGACAGAATGGGGAGCCTAGTGCACAAACTGATGTTATTGATATGGACTTGGACTCACCCTACTCTCCAGGATCAAGTGAAGGAGATGACTTATTTGAACCCCCACCTGTTTACAACTCAAAAGGGACCCCAACAAAATCCACTCCTCGTTCTAAACCAGCAAGTGGAGGTGCATCTAAATCAGATAAATTTGACACCTTGTTTGGCAGCTCCCCCAAGCAGAGGGTGAAGTATGGAAGTAACGCACGGTCCAAGACAAGTGGGAAAAATGCAGGACGCAATCAGGCCAAACTCAACAAAATTGTTAAACATATGGCTAAAATTCGTAAGTTTCTTTCTCTAAATCTTCTGTGCAGAGATAAGTTTGAATGTTCAAATCAATTTTTTATTTTCTTTTTTTACTTTTAGGAAAAGATGGGGCTATTAGAACTACAGATGAGGATCAACTAAAAATTTTGGATGAAGTACCAAGCTCAGCTGTTGAGCTGCAGGTGAAGGACAAGGTAGACTCCGGCAACCCTGTTTTGTTTTTATGGATGCCTTTTGCTATCCTATCTGCAACTGTCTCTCTAAAATCACCTAACAATATTTTATTGGAAAATCAAGTTGTTTTACTACATTTATAACTTGTTGCTTATTTAGTATTAGTTTTTGTTAAAATTCTATTGGGTCATGATTCCCAAGGATGCTGTAGAAAAATCATTTTATTGGTACCTTCCTTGTGACACTCAAAATTTCTTTCAATGACAGTTATGATGGCTTAATTCCAGCTTGCTCTTTTTCTGTTGGGGTTGCTGGGAACTCCCTGTAAATTGAAATTGGTTGCATTGCACTATGACATGTTATGCTTTATTATTATGGCATAGAGTGTTCTAGGGACTCCGGAAAGGTTTCATTTTTAATTTGCATTCTATAAATGATGTGATTAATCTTACTTCTGTAGCTCAATCCTTACTCTATAAATGTAATTATGTACAAGGTATTTGACATCTGCTTATTTTGCTTTCTTTTTCAGTTTTTGAAGAAGCTGAATCGTCAAGAAAGGGTAGTTGAGGAAGTTAAACTTGCGCTCAAGCCGCATTACTATAAGAAACACATTAACAAAGAGGATTACAAGGAAATTCTCAGACGCTCTGTGCCAAAGGCAAGTCCTCCTTTTTGTGTGCTTTACATATCTGTAGTTCAATTTTTTCTAGTGCGCAGTAGATATATTTTCCTGTCGTCAACATATTTTTTTATTGCTCCCAGATTTGTCACAATAAGTCAGGGGAAATAAATCCTATGAAGATTCAAACATTAGTTGAAGCGTATGTGAAAAAGATTCGGTACCTGAAAAAGAAAGCTGCTATTGCATCAGGGCAGTTGAAACCCAAATCGTATGTTCATTTCCATTATAAATTTTTCTTAATTTAATTTTACATTAATTTTATCTAATTTTCCTGTGTCTATACTTGTGTCTTTCAGAGCAAAAAAGCAGGCAGACTGAAGAATTCATCATTCATCATCCATGGTCAAATGTTGTCCTTCAAATAGTGGCCAATTCATTTTCAGTGTGTGAAAACAACTCAAAGCACTCAGGAATTGTAATTGTAGTTTTCATTAATGAGTTGTTTTCATTGTTATTGGACTGTAAATTGTATCAACTGGTATAGGATAAATTGGAAGCTATCTGTGTTCATTCCTCCTGAGATCTGTTGTAGCAAACATTGTATATTAGGCACATTGAAATTTTGTTCAGGCAGTGATTTTTTTTTATTATTATTATTTTTTTCTCTTAATAAATATACATATTATTATTTTTTTGTGTCACTGACCTTATAGTCCTGTAAAAATGTATGTCAATTGAAAATTAACTTAATCTGTACAAATTAATTAGAATGTTTCTATTGTCATGGACCTAAGTTTGGCTAACAACCTTCTAGCCATAAGTAAGTTTTGTTGTGGATGGGTAGTTATTTGTGTCCTGCAGTCAATTGGCTCTGTTGACTGCAATCGCCAATATATTTTTCTTATTTGAGATTCAAGTGAAGCATGTGATTTTATTTGTTTATTGGCTTTGGCATTTTATGCCAGGTTTATTGTGATTTTATGACAAACTATACTTCTAAAGCAATCATGTATGGGGCAGACTGCCAGCAATGTGTACATATGCAAACTGCTTCATATCAAATTATGTAATTATTATTTATCAATTAAGCTTTAAAGTAGTTTCATGTATTGTTTCAGCTGTGAGTCCTAGGTGATGCAGTATTAATTTATTGGCATTGTGTCCTCTGCCAGATGTTTTTTTTTTCTGTTTATTTTGGCTTGTTAAATTTTACCAAATTGTCACTTAATGGCATTAAATGGTAAAATCTTCTTTATCTGTATACAAACAGGAATTTGAAGATGAGCATTTCCAATGTCCTGTTTTGAGATATTTATATAATTTTATCGGATAGTGATTTATTTTATTTTTAACTTTAGTTATGTATAACATTATTGTATGAAAGTGATGGGATTTGAGGAAATAAAAACATCCATGCAGATTTTTTTACTAATGACATTTTTATCTCAACGTTTATCTTCACCCTGTGTTGTCAACAAAGAAGAAATAACTGTTTGAATCAATAAATTATTTGCACATATTGATTGTTTTTGTTGTTTTTGATCGGCCTTGGTGTAGTATGGGCAGGAAGTCCTGGAGGTCCTGGATCGCCGGATCGCCCGAATGGCTGGGCATAAGGGTATAGTCACCGCAGTAGTGAAAAAGCTGAAAGCGGACATTATCAGATTATTTTCGTCAATAATGTGTACCCAGCTCAGGCCAGCCAAGCTTGTAAATTATTTGAACTGGGTGCTGACCGGAACCAGATGGCTGACACTGTCCAAGAAACTAGTCGCATCAGCATAATTTGGTCTAAAATTGCCTTTAGCTAAACAATGAATGAGTCAAATAATCAAAATCAGTGCTTTTGAACATCGGAACCATGTTTCTGTGTTCAGTACTTTGGGTCGGTGATCAGCACCATTGCCCTGTTGGATGAACTGCATATGTCTATTGGTTTCCGCCATTTGACATTTGGAGAAAATCAAATTGTCTGTGACACACCGGCCGTGAAGCGTGATTCAAAATTTGCGTTCTCTCTCTCTCTGTATTTACTGTACTTGACTATTGAACTCTCAAAATCGTACTTTCCACCGTTATTCTCAACCAAGACTAACCATGACATTTCGGGTAAGTTAACACAAACTATCACGATCTTGAATGCCAACAGTCAAATGACAACAAAATGTGCGGCCCTATTTTTCTTGGCTCGGTCTAAATATTAATTTGACAGCTTTTAGTTTTCTTTTCTGGCATTTTCAGATATGTCACATGGCGCTTTGTTACTGAACATAAGTGCTGACCTCTTGTTTTGCGATTACTATGTGCTTGTGTGTAGTTTATTTTCACTATTGTCTGGCTACCCCCGAACTGATTTATATCCTACGTAATTTACGAGCCAAGCTGCATCTAATCCAAGATAAGCGATCTATGTGTTACTGCAGAGGGCTTTCAGGAATTCTGCCATTCTTCTGTCAGGGAAACCATTTTGCCGACAATGTTGATCACCATTACCCTGTGTTTGGTCTCATAGTGTCTCCAAGATTTTTTTAAATTGCTGTTTTTTCTTTACAGCCCGTGGATTCTAAGAGAGAAGAGTACCGCAAATATCTTGAAAGAGCAGGAGTAATGGAAACATTAACCAGAGTACTAGTTTCTTTGTATGAAGAGCAAGATAAGGGCATTGATGCATTAGAGTATCCTTTAAATCTGTACCATATCACTCTGTCCGTTTGTTGAATTTTCTGTATTTACTGCTTTCCTAGTTGACATGTAATTCTTTAGATTTTTTATAATTGGGTGTCGGAGCTCTGTATAATGACCTTAACTGTTCTGAAGATATGTACGAAATCATCTATTGGAGAATCATCCTAGTCAGAACTCCACTGAAGAGGAACTGAAAGCCCAAATAGCCCGGCTTGTCACGGAAAACAACATGCTACGGAAGCGCCTTAGCCAGTATGAAGAGGTTCCTCCACCTGCGGCAGTAGCCTCACCCTCAAAGTCGCAGACTCATCACAAAAGTGATGTTGCATCTGTTCACTCTGGCCAGTCAAAAACTTCTAAAGTTTCAAATTTCTCTCGCAATAATCCTTCCTCTGAAAAATCACTGGAGCATCATGGCTCTCCAAGTTCTTCTCTGAAAGAATAGTGTTTTTCCTATTGTATTTTATGCCTCTGTGATATTCCTAGTTTCAGTATTGTATTTCATTTCAGTTTTGTTATGTCTATTGGAGGCCAATAATATTTTCTATACTTATTTATGGTTACTTCTATTGGACTGAAAAAAGGGCCATTAATTTAGTACTGTTCTCCTCAGTCTCAACTTCCTTTGCTATTCTCTCTGACAGCACTTTGTTCGGTCACTTTCTCTTTAAATTTCAGTTCAGAATTTTTGTTATAGAAGAAGAAAGTTGTACTTTTGAGTAATGTCTCACTTTCTGTTTTCAGTTCAATAAGTGCCGGATATTGTTCATTTGTCAAGTCCATAGTGAAATAAAATTGATACGACTTTCCTTACTTTGCCTTGCAGTATTCCAGTGAGAATTCTTTTCTTAATTCACTCTGTGAATATTATCAATTAAAATGATTAAATATTTGGAATTAATATTTTAATAACCAAACAAATTAAAAGATTAAGCCCAATGGCAATTGGATGGATCTATTGAGAGCAGTCAAACAAGCTTCTAATGCATATTAGTTACCTATTACAAGAAATATAAAGAAGAGAAAGGTTATTAGGTCAGTGGCCCAAGCACAATTAAGGAACCGAAGAAATTACTAGATCCAACAAATTGAAAAGAATTGATAACTTCATAAAAATTAAAACATTACTTCGTTAAACTTAACTCATAGGGTGTGAAATAATTGTGAATGTTCAATAAAATATACTCCAATCATGAAGCCACCTTTGCTGCCTGCCGCCGCTTTACATCCCAATTATAAACTCGTGCCATGTTAACTTCAGTGGTTGTGAATTGATCCCTAGGACAGAAAAATATCATTAGTATTTTACAAACTTAACATGTGGTAGGCTTTAGTCTAGTACCACATACCTAAGGAAGTACAAATCATGCTCTACATATCCCAAATTTTTTTTGGCCTGTTCAATGTTTTTAGTCAACAAGTTTTTAGCATCTTCCAGGGTGTACTCCAGCATTACATTTGCCTGAAACCCAATACTTCAGTGTTAATACAGATATTTCAAATTGATGTTATTCTTTTGTTTTGTTTTTTAAAATGATGTATTTTATTTTAACAATGAAGGACTTACTCCAAGCCATAGGCAAACTTTATTGGTGGGTGCAATTTGAGCTTTCATATAAACTTGATCTGAAAGCAGGAACTGTGTTTCCATATCTTCTGTGGCATCTTGTTTTTTCTGAAGCATGACAATCATTTTTAATGACTTTTCAAGATCCGGAATTTGGTTTTTCAGGCTGGAAAGCAAGATATGAGACTTAGATGAGCAATAAAAAAATTTACCAAAAACTGCATATTAAAATAAAATCTAAACAATAGGCTTACCGTCTCTTCTTTGATTCCAAATTAAATTCCATAAATTTATACTTTTGATGTTGCTCATCCAACCGCTTAAGTACTTTGTCGGCATTGTCATTTTCAGACAGGGCCATGAATTCATCAACGTTGTCCTGATGAGGGGAGAGAGAGTTGAGAAAAGAAATACCAATGCATGCAATGTTGTACAACATGAATGTAAATCATACGCAATTTGGTACAACTACTTAAACTAACTACCCCCCTCCGACTTATTACCACAAATACAGCTTCTGGAATTCCCGCATAAGACTTCTTGGGGTCATGCTCGGAAATATCGCCATCCCCAGACATGTTTCTGTAAAAATGAAGAAAAAATGTATTTTTAAGCCTGTCAATTGTTGTCGCACCACCACCGGTCAGGTTAGGTGACTTGGAAGGTATATTTATTTCGTGTTTATTTCTACGGCCTGGTCAAGAAATCGATAATAGTGAAATGGAATTACCTTGATAAGAAAAAATAGATTAAGTTTTTACTTAAATGATTGTCTGACTACGGGACGTTCTTTAAGTTAACGCCGGAATTTCGATTTGCACACACCACTTTCAAATCTTCTCAGCTCAGCACACCACTTCCTCCCTTCTCTCTTCTCTTCCCTCTCCTACTCCTACTCCCTTCCCTCCCTCCTGCCCCTTCTTCCCAGCAGCCAGAGGCTCATTCCTGATTCTCTGGCTGAATACAAAAAAGTTACCAGAGGCTTACAAATTGTACTTATGCTAGGAAAAAAATGAAGAACATTCAGCTCAATATCGAGACATCGAAACCGAAGTGAAAAAACTCAACTTTTAAATAAGTATAGATGCATATCCACATCCTATATTTTTTCATTTAGTTTCAATCTTTTGTCCCATAGAGTTTGAAGAACTTTTCTTATATTTATTTGTGAATGCATTTAAGCCGTTCCTTAGTTGTTGTGTTGACTTCAACCAGATTTCACTCATATCCTCTTCCGGTCCGGCTTGCAGTCCTCCATTTTGTGCGTTTGTGATCTCTACCACGTCGGATTTACTTGAGGCACCATGAGGTACAGTGTTTGTTCCGAGATTTAGTGAGCTTAAGGCTTTTAATCTGTATTTTCTATCACATTCAGATAAGTACCGATCTGTATTAGGGACTTTCAACGTTTTGGCCCATCTAGTTTTGTGTTGCTTATGATATTCGAAGTTAACGAATTCTATGTATCATTGTCGAACCACATGTAGTTAAAGTGAGGTTGAGTGTCTAGCATACGTGTAGATGTAGGGTTCGTAGCCCTGTATGATCTTGTTTTCATTACTCGTTTTAGTCAATTTCGGCCTTATGGGTGACTCTCATTTATCTTTTACGTGGTTGACATGTGTTCAGTGCGACTGGATGTCCGCTGTCGCCCGTGCATTTTATCTACGCATTCAACATTTCCACCATTTATGCTAATTCTAGTGTTATTTATCTCTGTCATATATTATCCGGGTTTTGTACTTTCTGCGTCAGCCCCCAAATCAGTCCTTGTGCAGCCTCGACTTAGTTTTTTAAACTTTGTTTACCCCATCACCTTAACCTCACTTTCGCACCTAGTCGGCTTATGTATGTCATTTGGTTCCAGTTCCCTCAAGCTTCAGAAGCGGCTTGCCGCTTCGGTTATGCAATGTGGCCGCAAGAAGGTCTGGCTGGATCCTAATGAAATCAATGAGATTGCCAACACAAACTCAAGTAAGTTGCTCAATCTTTGATATGTTCATTCTGCTTCAGTTAAATCTACTATTTAAACTTGATGTGTGTAGGACAAAACATCAGGAAACTCATCAAGGATGGCCTCATCATTAAGAAGCCTGTGGCTGTACACTCTCGTGCCCGTGTGCGCAAGAACACCATTGCCAGGCGCAAGGGTAGGCACTGTGGCTTTGGTAAAAGGAAGGGTACTGCTAATGCCCGAACTCCTCAGAAGGTGTGTATGGTTAGCATTGACTGTCCCTTTTGCATGTCAACTGCGTTCTCATCATGGTGCCTCATTTCAGGAACTGTGGGTGAACCGCATGCGTGTCCTCAGACGGCTTCTGAAAAAGTATAGGGAAGCCAAGAAAATTGATAGGCATCTTTACCACCAGTTGTACATGAAGGCTAAGGGTGAGTCGTTGAACTTGATTTGGTCTATTAATTCTTTCATTTTACATTTTACTGATTTGCATCCTCATGTTTAGGTAACGTCTTCAAGAACAAGCGTGTCCTCATGGAATTCATCCACAAGAAAAAGGCTGAGAAGGCTAGAACCAAGATGCTTAAGTAAGTTATGGTTTGGATTGTGTTTCAAGTTAATTCTCAGACATGTGGAGCAAATTAAGACGAAGTCATGATTTGCTGTGATACTTTTAAATATAACTCTGATGCATAGTATAGTTCTTTGTGAACTGTAATTGGGAAGTGATGATTATCAAAATGTGATTGTTTGTGAATTATTGTAAGTACAACTCTGATCCCATCAAACCATGAAATTGTGAACAAGTTGATATTGGGGAAATGAGGATAAATCTTATAATTGACTGAAAGTGATTTACTGTAAGTACAACTCTGATCCCCAAAGTTGAACGTTATGTGGCAAGTGCGTACCGTCATGAATTTGATCCACATTTAGGTAGCAGTCTTTTATAACTTTACAATTATTTTGATGGTCCAGTCTGACCTGCTTAACAGGTGTCAGCCTTCTCTGGACTCCGATAAAAGCTTACCAATAGCAAATGGAAAGGCACTATTTGGCTAGTTCCAGTGTACATAGGTTTGTGTTGTGCGTAATTTTTGGTTTACTGAAGTTTTTTTCTTCTTGCAGTGACCAAGCTGAAGCCAGGCGTATGAAAGTAAAGGAGGCACGTAAACGAAGGGAAGAGAGAATCAACCAGAAGAAGCAGGAACTCCTGCAGTCATACCAGGATGAGGCTGTTACTGCCAAGAAGTAATGTTTTTGTCATAAGTTTATTAAATGAGGCTTCTCATTATTCAGTTGTTTTCTTCACCCTATATCCCTTATTAAGTACTGAACCAAATTGTTCTTTTGCTATTGTCAAGGGTGCCCCTTTCCTGCTCAGGGACCCTAGCAGGTGGTAATTGTCATAGGCATCCAACAGTAGGGGGCGGTGACTGGTTCCTCTTTGGTAGAACATAACATTTCACTGCACTCATAATTCTTCAAATACTGCAATGTTCAGGGGCGTTTTGCAAAGTGAACTGCTTTCTATTCTGTACAGCTGTGGAAGTAAGCCGTTGGCTATTTGGGAGAGCAAGGTGCGCATCTTGTGAATGGTTGACTCCACAGCCATTGTGCAAACATTTTGTCATCAATACACTCATACATGAGACTGATCAAAACTTTAAATATCAGGCTAAAAACGGGCATATTAAACGTCTCACCGACGCCGACATTGGAAATTCCCTGGTACTGGAACTGACAGGAACCAATGTTGCAACTACCTACATCACTGCCCCTGCTGATCCACATGCCTCACTTGGTGTCAAGCTGCCATTTGTGTGCATGCTAATCAAGAACCTCAAGAAGTACTTCAGCTTTGAGATTACGGTATTCACTTTTCCTTCCTTTGGTGTGATACTTGAGGGCAAGGGAGCGTCTAGTCTGAGGGCACACGGGTTAGGAGGATGGTATGGCGTGTGGCCTACCCGCTAGGCGTGAAAAGGCGTTCTATTTTTCTCATTTGAGCTCACACGCGTCGTGATAACCCGATTCAAAGTGGAAAGTCAGCACCAAAACTATCGTTTGTTCTCTGTTTAGTTCCTGGACGATAAGAATATGCGGCGTAGGCTCCGTGCAAGTAACTACCAGTCTGCCGTCAGAGTCGGGCCATTCTTCTGCAATATGCCCTTGGCGCTGAGCGACGGCTGGAATCAGGTGACGTTATGGGCTAGAAGCGAATGTTGCCTCCAAACGCAGGTGGTGTAAGTCCGGGACCTCGCACCTCACGATGCCCTGGTAGTCTCCATCGCTTCGCAGTCATATTTACTCGGGTTTCTATCACGGAAAAAACGTCTTCGTCTTGGTTTTCAAGCAGCACGGAAACCTGTGTATTTTCTCTTCATTAGAGCTACTTGTTTTTTTCTTTCTTTCTTTTTTTTCAAAACTGTTTGGAAACCAAGACGTCGTTTTCTCCGTGATCGCGAACGTTCCCGTCGAGCGCTGTTTCAGATGAAATGGGAAATAGGCTCTGAATAGAAATGCATCGATGGTCAAAATTGTCTCCTCAAATTTCTTGAACTTCAATCGAAGAACATGAAAGTTCGTCCGAAGTTATTCGAGGAGAAATCGTCAATGTTAAACGATATTCTGTAATCGAAGTTAATGAAATAATACACTGAAGTTGAATCACATCATAGTTCCTCCTCGCAGATCCAATTGAACCTGGCGGACTTCGCCCGGCGCGCGTACGGCACTACGTACGTTGAGTGCGTGCGCGTCCAGGTGCACGCTAACTGCCGCATACGCCGCATCTACTTCTCGGACCACCTGTTCTCGGAGGGCGACCTGCCCGCGTCGTACCGGCTGCAGCACTCCGACGACGCGGAGCTGGCCAAGCAGCGGCAGCAGCAACACGAGCAGATGCTGCAGCAGCAGATGCAGCAAGACATGCTCCTGCAAGCCCAGCAGGCTAACGCCGCGGTTGCCTGACCTTGTCCGCCCGAGGCCCCTTACCACCGCGACACAACCGGATCGTCCACCCCGTCCTGCTACCGTCACTTCAATTCGTACAAATTACCCGTGACTCGCGCTAGACGCCATATAAATCTTTCGCGTCAATTATCTTCTCCCCCCTCCCCACCACCACCACCATTGTACGTTGGGTGGGAAAGACAGAAAATGAATGAAGGGTAGGTGTGATTTTAGGTCTCATTTTATTTCACTGTGTATTCATTCATAACATGCGATATTTTTATATTTTTTTTGTTTGCTTGAACGTATTGTTGTGCGGTGACCATAACCATGGCGATCGGAGTGGAAAGAAATGTGCTTTGCGCTGTCGTCAGTTTCACTAACACTCCTGCTTCCGCGGGGACCTTCGGGGTGTGATCGGCACCATGACGAGGACGGATATGACGTTGGAGCAAAGTGATGATGGTAAACGCACAGGACCGGGTTACAGTCCGTTACGATAAGAGACCTGTCTGGGAGGCACACATAACGCTAGAGTCCTTCTGCGAGCGGCCTGGCCCGGCCGGCCGCCGGTGAGGTAGGCCACCGGGTGTCACCCGAGCCAAGCGGGCTGGCCTACCCCTTCGTTTGCAGGCGCTTACGAGTCGAACGCGAACACCGCTTTAATTTGTTGCAAAACTTTCGCGACAACGCCCTATGACGCTCCTCAGCAAAATTCATCTTGTCAAATCTTGCACCATCGAACAGAGTAGAGGGTCTTGACAGGAACAGACCAACTATTAATTAACAAGAAGATAAGGGGGCAACTGTACACTGCGAACTTTGGGGTCGAATGTGAAAAGGTTTGTTGTCGCAGTCCAGTGTACTGAGGGCTGTGTTTTCATGTAAATACAATATCCATCAACTGGGAAAAAACACCTTCGTAAATTGACAATTTACAAATGATGTTGCAATATTACGATCGGCATCTTAAATTTACGAAAGCCTATGTGGGTTTGTTGAATTGGGAAATTTTTCCACTAGCCCGACAAATTTTGGCCACTTTTTCTACGACACGCACCGCGCCTGCGTTGCCGCGTACATGTCACCAAGGCTCTCGCGCCCCGGATGCGGAGCGGGCGGAGGCGGAGGCGGGGGTCAGCGTGGCGGCAGCGTCGGCGTCCCTGCGCCCCGCCCCGGGCCCGGGGTCAGGCGGGGACGGTGGCGGCGGTGGCGGTGGGACGCCGCTGCACCGCGCCAGGTCCATGGTGCGCAACCCCGTGGTGAGGGTCGCCTCCGCGGTCGCGTCCGCCCCCGCCGAGGGGGAGCAGGGGCCTGCAGGGCCTGCAGGGCCTGCAGGGGGGCGGGGGTCGGCCGCCTCCGCGCTCTCCTCCTCCGGGTCCCGATCGACCGGCAGCGGCGCCTCGGGCTCTGGTGCCGTGACCGGCTCCTCGAGCTCCTCCGGCACCTGCGGCACCTGCTCCACGGATACGGACTCCGGCACGGGCAGCTCCGCCTCCGGGGACACCTCAACTGGTGAGTAGGGCGAGGGGCTCTGCATCCCCCGACGAGGCATCCTCCCCTCCCCCGTTAACTGCCATGCGGTGCGCACGCCACAGCGACGGCTTCGGACTCGAGGAGCGGCTCCAACGCGACCCCGGAGGAGACAGCCGGGGAGGCCCAGGCCCTGTACACCCTGCAAGAGGACGCCGAGGACGGCAGCAAGGCAAGCGGGGACGAGGGGCGCGAGGATGGCGGCAGGCCGGTCAGCCCCAGCCCCTCCAGCTGGTCGGGCAGCGAGGCCGGCTGGGACGAGGACAAGTGGGTAAGTAAGTGACGTCTCGCATGGCGTGAAAAATTTTCTCACGAGGGGAAGTAGACTTGAACTTCAGAGCATTACTTTCTGAACTTTGATGAACTTCGATTGAAAGGATTTCGTTGAACTTCAACGAATTTGCATTAACTTTGATGAATTATTGTGAAATTCAGCCGAACTTTTACGAACTTTGGTTACAGTTAAGAAGCTTCGAGCTTCACGAGGAGCTTCAAACTTCGCTGCTCTAAATTTTCGGAGAATTTATCCCATTGCTTTTATGTCATTGGCAAAACCGTTCTCAAACACGGCTGTCTCGGCCTCGGCGCTATTTCGACGCATCCGTGCAACAACGGCGGATCTGTGGAGAACACGTGAACAAAGGCGGATCTGTTTAGGACGCGTGAACAAAGGCGTATCTGCTTTTTGAGAATTTCTGCATGTCTATCTTTGGAGGCCTCCGACTCCTCGTGGTAAAGTCGGATCATTCCGGACAATATCTCATTGCACTCTGCATTGAGCCTGGAATAAAACGATAACGCTTTTGAAACGATCCGACGTCACCACGAAGAGTAAGAGGCCTCTAAAGATTGGCATGCAGAAATTCTCAAAAAGCAGATACGCCCTTGTTCACGCGTCCTAAACAGATCCGCCTTTGTTCACGTGTTCTCCACAGATCCGCCGTTGTTGCACGGATGCGTCGATTTGTTTTTCTCAATTCGAATGGAAATCGGAACTGTATACAAATGCCGGTAAATGCCCCCTTCCTCCGTCCGTAAAACGGGCTAACTGCAGCTGGACACGTCTGAAAACTTTCCCACCCTTCGCCCGGAAAAAGTTTAGATGGTTAGTGAAACGCCAACGAGTCAGTTTGTATTACCCCGTCCCGCAACCCGCCCGCCAGTAGGGGGTGCGTGCCGAGCGGCCCGCGATATTTCCACTCGTGGCCAAGGAAGAAAGGGAAGGGGGCGACTTGTTTGCCAAACCTCATCGGAACCACTTACAGTAAGACATGACTCTATTCTACAGGAGCTCCGACCTAGCGTAGCGTTCGCTATACCAACCCCCGTCGTCAGAAAATGACTAACTTTGCTTTTCGGATCGACCTGCCCGGTGGGGGTCGCCTACACAGCCAGGACATGATTCGGTAGCAAGGAAAACGGGGTTGGGGGTAGAGATGAGACGGCTATGGAAGGGGTAGAGGGAGGGTGGGCGGAGAAGGGTGCCCCGCCGCTGCCGCCCGGGCCGGGCGGCCCGGCCTGGATCGGAAGGGGTCGTCGGAACACGTGCGCCGGGCGGGGCGGGGCGGGGCGGGTCGGGGCCGGGCCGGGCCGGGCGCAGCCGGGGAGCTGCTCAAACGTCGAGCAGACGAGCAGGGCGCCTGGTGGAGACAGGAGTGCGCACCCCGTCCCGCCTGCAGCTGCAGATGGCGGAGCACTTCGATGCCCAGCGGCGCCTCAACACTACGGCCGGCTGGCAGGCACGCCAGCAGAAGTACCCGGAGCTGTTCCGCAGTGACGTCACCATCTGCCCGAGCTACTCGCAGTTCCAAGTGCCCTAGTAAGTCGCGCCTCGTTACCGAAGTGCTGTCACATGCCAAGGCGCCCATGCGAGGGGTCCTTCACTCTAAAAAGGTCAGTGTACACCCTGGAACTAAATGAGTACAAAATTCAGAAAAACAAATCAGAAAAAAATCAGTAAAAATCAAGGACAATTACGAAACACCCGAAAAATCGGTGCTTGAATTTATAGTGAAGGACTCCTCGGGCCCATGCTCCACCAAAATCGTGAATTTAGTCTGAGGTGCAGAGCAGTCTTCTAATCCTATACTGTCGAGCTTCAACGTCTCGAGTGCGACTCAAAATTCGTGAAAGTTGTGCTGGCACGCCTGGCCAAACTCCTAGGCGGCGTGAAGCGGAGAGCGGTGTGCCTGCGCGCCCTTCCCGTTTTTCTCGGGTTGAGTCCTAATGAGAAGAAAAGGGTCGTTCGCCCGATTCAATCCTACCAGCCCCGTGCCTCGGGTCACTCACTGGGCAAATGTCATGGGGGAAGTCCGCGGGGAAGTCCGACGCGGCACAGGCTCACGTGCCATGCATGGTGTCGGTGGGGCCGGGGAGGCGGCCCCAGGCGCGGGCCTGTTTCTGCCCTGCTCTGCCCTGCTCTGCCCTGCCATCTCGACGACGTGCACATGTAGGTCAATCCGATAGTTCCGAGTCGAGCACGGCGCGGCGGCCCAGCCCCTCCCCACCTGCCAAAATATTTCCGATAAATGGGTGCGCGCAAAGCCGCCTCGCCAGGACGCTGGCGGGGCCGGGGCCCGGACGAGGGCGATGTGGAGCGGAGCTGAGCCCCGTATGGGGTCAGTGGGTCGAAAGTCTCGCTCTTTGCGAAATTTCAAGAAAGCCACACAGCATTGTGTTCGGTATAGAGCAGGGGAGTGAGATGGACGGGCGTGCCCCCGCCCGCGCGATGCGATGACGCGCGTCGGCACGCGATGCGCTCGCGACACGGCTGGGACAGGAACATGAGCCGCCCCCCGCGTCGTGAAAGGTCCCGAGTCACGAGATGCGTTGCGCCCTGCGCCCTGCCCCCCCCCCTCTCCCACCCGCACCGAACGCGCACCCGCACCTCGGATCCACCACTACCTGTAGTTGGGTGTGCTCTGCTTACGGGAGTTGGGTGCGGAGCGAGCATGCCAACTTGCTGGCCAGGCTAGGGTCGGGGCACGGGGCATGAGGAGGGTAGGGGGTAGAAGGTAGGCCAGCGATAGCCACCAAGCCACCCAAAATTTTCTGGCTCACAGCCTCTAAAATTGTCTTTTCTTTATGTAAAATATTTTGTTTTACGTCCGGCACGCTTGCGCAGCGTAGGACCCTGACCCTGAGTAGACAGTGGTCCATTGCTGGACATGTGCCTTCACTCTAAATGCGAGGGGACAATTTTGTTCCCCCCATAGAAACGTTTTTGCGCGCATCCAGAGTGGATGCAAATTTGTTTCTAAAACTAGACATATTGTGTCAAATTTGGAACAATGTGTCTAGTTTTCGAAACAAATTTGCATCCACTCTGGATGCGCGCAAAAACGTTTCTATGGGGAGAACAAAAGTGTCCCCTCGGATTTAGTGTGTTGGTGGGGTGCAGCGTCAGCCGTGTCGCGAACCCAGGCGACCCTCCGCATCTCGCCGTGACCCCTAGGTTGAGATCCGCTGTGGTAGGCCGGGGAGGGGTAAATCACTTATAAAAATTATTGTACGGGCGCCAAAAAAATCATTTTAAAAGTCATCATAAAATCAAGTTCCCAAACATTTGAAAAATTGAGAAAAAATGAACATTAAACTGAAAACAATTAAGAAAAAGGCAGAAACTAGTATGAGGATAAAAAATTATCAAAATGTAACAGAAATATTTTTTCTTGTAAAATCAAAACAAAGCACACAACTATATCACAAAATCAAAAGTAAAAATAAAAAAATAAATGTGCACATTTTGTACTACGAGTGATTCCCCCCCCCCTTCCCCCCAACGCCTCGGCAGGCGTACAATGGTAACCTTAACGCCCTTTTTCAAGCGTACAGAGATCACGCTTGAAATCAAGAGGGAGTGCGGCTGTGCTGTCTGTGTTGACGGTTGGGATCTAGATTGTGCTCATTTGTGTCATCTAGTTTGTCTCCGGCAGCATGGAATCCACAGGTGTGTTAACGGCATGACACTGATTTTGTAACTGGTCTCCTTTTTGCTTGTCACATTTTCAGTGCTTGTTTTACGAGCGAGCGAGCGAGTGAGCAGCTCGAGCAGCAGGACGCCCGACCGATTTCGAAGTTCGCTATAATACCTCTGTCCTCGTCGCACTCATGGAGCACTACCATGGCCAGTATAGGGCACAGCTGAAGGTGCGACAAGAACGGAGGGAGGAGAGCGATCTTCTAAATCAGTCAGCATACGAAACGTAATCGAGGTGGTGGGAAGAGCGGAGGAGGGAAAACTGCTGGTCGCGTGGTTGGGGCAGGGTAGGCCACCGGCTTATATCAGTATGTATGGCGGTACGGGTCTTTGGCCTACCTGGGAGTTATCCACTTAGCGT
Source organism: Frankliniella fusca (assembly GCA_029379305.1). Lineage (NCBI taxonomy): Eukaryota > Metazoa > Arthropoda > Insecta > Thysanoptera > Thripidae > Frankliniella > Frankliniella fusca. Next base: position 3,513,625 of record JAHWGI010001134.1, on the reverse strand, counting down.
ATCGCGTATCGCGTCTGGCGTATTTTGCGCCTCGCGTATGGCGTTTTTTACGCAAAAAACGCGAGACGCGTAAAAAACGCCATACGCGAGGCGTAAAATACGCCAAACGCGATACGCGAGGCGTAAAAAACGCCATACGCGAGGCGTAAAATACGCCAAACGCGATACGCGAGGCGTAAAAAACGCCATACGCGAGGCGCAAAATACGCCAGACGCGATACGCGATACGCTAAGTGGATAACTCCCTGGCCTGGCAGGCGCCAGAGGCCCCCGACCCGTGCACAACACCCGAGTTGCTGGGATCCTTTCGAGATCCATCGCCTCCATTCTTAAGGTGCCCCCACAATCAACTCTTCGGGAGGTGACGGTACGAAATTTTGGGTACCAGGAATTTAATTCGTGCTTCCCCATGCGCTTGTGCTATCCGGGTAGGCCGCCACCTTCACACGAGTGCTTGGCGGGTTAGCCTATCCAGTTTGTCGCAGGCGTTCCGCCTCGGTAACGGCCATTGTGGGGGCGCCATTAGGAACGAGCCACAATGCAAAAACTCGAGATTTTTACAACGAAACTAAAATTGGCCAACTTTGAAGTGGCATATCTCCCGAAACGGTTGATCGGAAAAATCTGGGCGGGTGATTTTTGGATTCAGCGGATCATTTTGCATCGGAATGTGATTTCCCGAACTGGCTGGTGGATATAATCTCGCCAATCCCAAGATTTGGGACTTTTTATGCAGTTTTTTCGATAAAAATTGAAAATTCTCCATTAAACAGATGTTGTAGGTCAAATCCGAGGCTTCCCCGTGTTCCTCGTTCAATTTTGAATAATAAAACCAAAATGGCGACGCAGTGGGTCACTGAGTCGCAAGTTTATTAAAAATACCCAAATTGGCTGCAAAAAAAAACTTAAAGCTCCAATATCTCTCAAAATGAATTTTTTGGGGGTCTAATTTTTTTTGGCTTTGAACTTCCACCTAGGGGGAGTACCAACCACCAAATTATCAGCGAAATCCAAGAGGGTCGTTGTAAGCAGGTCCTGCTTTTCTTAAATAAACCTGCTCTTTACCGGTGTGGAATCCACACCAGCACAGGCGTGGACAAAGACTCTTCTCTTAATTGAATGTAGCATATATAGTAGCTTGGTCGGAATGTAGTGCACACCGTGTGCTTGTGTGTGCAGCTGGGCCGTGTGCCGGCGTCGCTCTGGGCGCGCGCTGCGCCGCATCAGCCGGCGCCTGGCGCAGGACGTGGAGGAGCTGGCGCTGCTGCAGACGCGCGCGCTGGACGGCGTCCGCGTGGTGCGCTGCTTCAGCTTGGGCGCGCGCCCCGGACCCGGACCTGGCCGCGCCCCGGACCCGCTCACGCCGCGACAGCGCCGCCGCGTAGAGCAGCTGCTTGCCGACGGACCACTGAGCGCGTAGCACCAGCACCAGCGAGGGGGAAAAATTATGAATTTTGGTGTACACATTTTGTGGATTTAGGTAAATTTTTGTGAATTTTTGGCTAAATTTTTGTGAATGTTTACCTAACTTTTGGTTGAGTTTTTCCTAAAATTCTGTGAATTTTCCTTTTTTTTTTTTCTTTCTTTTTTTTTGTTCAAAAACTTCAGAGTTGTTTCCTCCTCGAGCACCAGCAGGGCGATTCCGGAGCCCGTTCCGAGTCGGAACGGAGCCTCGCGTGCGCGGACGGACGGTCCGTGCCGTCCCCGACGCAGTGCTTCACTGGAAAATAAAACATGTAGTACCCTCTTTGAGGGGCTCTGCTGCAGAAAATAAAATAAATAAAAATAAGAAGCAATTCGAATCATACTAGGACTCTGGTGGTGCGCTGAATCTTGACGGGAACATTTTAGGAAACTTAATTTACCTACTCTCTAAGGCCTCTATCCTCCAATGAATGTATTATGTATTATGATAGTTCAAATTTGTCTACTTCTGACAAATTGCGATACCCACTTTTACAACACTCATCATAAAGTAGACTACTACATTGAAAGCAATAGAGGTGCCTTTGCTAATATAAACCAATCCTATATGGATAAAAATTGTAGAATAAACTTCAACAATCCATTAAAAATATCCAACCCCTTAATAAATTTAAGGATTCCCTTAGGCTATATCTTGTTGACCTTGAACCTTATGATATGATATCATTTACAGGATGAGTTCTTTGCTTTTTACCCTCTCTTTTCTCTCTCTTAAATATATTATATGTCTGTTACCTCTCTGGAATAATTTTATTTGTACAGATTCTTAACATGGCCAACATCCCACTTTTTTCACTTTCTGTGTATACATTTGTCAACTGTATTTCTATCATAAGGTCAATTAATGCACTCACTTTGTATTCATCTTATATATGTATTTATTTTTAATATGACAACCATACTGCAAAACTAATTTAAGGTCAACCGTCAAATAAAATAATAATAATAATAATAATAATAATAATAATAATGTGACTTAAGTGGTGTGGGAAAAATGCCTTGCAGACACCCATGTTTCAGTGTTGAGGAATACCTCTGTTATTTCCAGGGTCATGCTGTGGGGGGTAAGTTGGCAAAGGGTTCATTGAATAGCAAACGGTCCCATCAATTATGACATAGGTTTATTGGCTTTTATGTGTACACATGTCCTTGTGTGGAGTGCCACTACATTTAATGGGCATGTCAAGTGAGTTGAAAGTCATTTTACACTATCCAGATATCACAGTAAAGCAAAACAGATTAAAAATTTTGATTTACTTAAGAATGAGAGTTTGTGGTCAGTAGGATATTTACAGCAATCTAAATTTAACAACCAGACTTAAGATAAAGACTTCAGAGAAAAAAAATAAAAAAAATTCTGATATGATTGCTAGACATAATAGAAAAGAACCTTTAATCATTTTCATCTCCAGGTTCCTCATCCATTTCAACATCAACTTCTGCATTTCCCTCTTCATTTTCATCCATTTCATCATCTGCTTCTATTCTAAGACTGAAATTATCTTCTGTACCATTTCTTGATTTACTGGATTTGTTTTTGAACTTTTTGATTTTACCTCTATTCTTGTCCCACATACATTTCAATGTAACTCGGAACTCTGCCATTTGCATTCCAATCAATTTCTGAAGCAAAAAAAATTACAATAGAGCATCTAAAAAAATTAGCATACTTTAAAAGCTAAAATAGCAGATTGCTTACCAGAATACGAGCTTGGTCAGGTGTGAGTACAGATCCTTTTTTACAAACTGTATAATCTTTTACTAAAGTAATTATACCTTTCTGCAAACTAGTGGGCATGCCCAGTTGCCTTAAATGAGGCTCTAAGGAGTGTGCAAATTCCGGAAGTGGACCTTCAGGTAAAACAACTTCCTCCGTAGCAACAAATCCTGATCGTGCATAATCTGGAGCTGTGAATGTCTCAAAAAAGTCTAGGACCTCTTGTTTGGGACGGTTAGTAAAGAGAAGTCCACATTGCCCAATTAATTGCTTTGATAGCCTATGTAAATTTTCATGGGGCTCATCTTCTTTGGACTTTCCTAATCCAAGCTGCATCACCTTACACTTGCCAAAGAGGAATCTGAAAACAGTTACTTCTTAAATATTTGTTTGTTACAATACAGAATTGAGAAAACCAATTTTATTGAAATTACCTGCTGTCTTTTTTCCAATCATCACGAAGATCTTTCAGCTTTCCATTTCGCATATTTTCTACTGAGAAAACAAATATTCTCTCATACTTATCAACACACTCGCGTACTTCCTGCACTAACTGTTGTTTAAACTGAAGCCCTTTCTTCTTCGTATTAGTGAGGGATACTGGAATGGAAAATCAAGTGATTTTAATTAGTGAACAGCACGCAACAGCAATACCGAGATTGTCAATTCAGATAGGTACTTTGTTATATACGACTACAAAATTGCAACAATGTTGAGGTATAACAAATTCAATAATTATTATATTTTAATTCCGGTTTGAATGTAAGGGTTAGAGTCCCTGAGCCAAAGGCACACTGCACGAAAATAAACAGTCCACTCACTTTTCTTGTCCCTCTTTGACTTCGGCATTTTTCTAAGGATTCAAAAACTAATAATGTGCAAAAGCAATGTCTCTACACAAGAAAATACAGCAGACAACAACAAATGTTGTGTGTTGTACGAACACCATGTGCGCTCAGACACATGCACAGAGACAGCAGAATTTATCTCGATTGCACATCGATACAAAAACAACCAGTCGATAGTTGACTTTTCATATGGCGCGATCTTCTTCGAGGTTTGCGATTCTGCCGGTGATTGACAACATTTCTCAAGATTTCACTTTGATTCAATGTTTAAAACTTGCAAAAGTCAGTTCAGTTTGAATTCCAATGCACTCTTCATGTTTATTAAATTAGTTTTTCCTGTTCAATTGTTTAAACAATAGACACGTCTCCCACCATACCGATACCGAAGTACAGCAATCGATATGTTGCCTTCACAATCGCTCTCGCTTAGTTGGGTGTCGCCAGCTTGAGGGGCAGTTATGAGTGACGGGATGTGAAAATTTGTTTTACATGCACCTCTAGGTTTTTATGATTTAAGAGAAGCTTGATCACATATGGACAGTGTTGAAAATTGCTGATCGTCCTGGACGTGTTATGGGATTGCCACCACCATGACGGTTGATTTCAGCGATTACTTTTGGGTGAGCCCAACCTGTTAACGAAACCTTGTTTACGTTTAGTTTTGCACATCTACTTTTTATTCAGGTCTTAGTTATTGCGTATTGAATCGACTGTGCCGATGTCCTCGTACTTGTATTTTTCTATTTCAGTAATGTGTATATGGAACAGGTCGTAATGTTGAGTTGGTTATGGGCCGTCTCGGGAGGTGCACTTACCAATTGTTTCTAATTGAATGGGCGGTGGCTTTGAAAACGGTTGTTCTCTCTAACCCTCAGTTATCTTCTCATCTAATGTAGACAATGCTTTTCCATGTTAATCGTCTGGATCGTTATGACCCCATTTTTCTTCATTTTACAAATACTTGTCATTTTCAGAATTTCATTGGGCATTTCTTGCTGTCCCATTTCTATCAGAGTTATTAATTCCCTTTTTTTTTCCCCCAGGGGGAAAAGAACAACGGATTTGATGTTCTGTATCATAATATGAAATATGGCCTTGTTGCTAGCAAAGAATTTGCAGAATTTCTGCGTGAAAGGTATTGTATTTACAAAATTACTCGCCTATTAAATTTTTCCTGTAATTTTTCATTTTGTCCGAAAAATTTTACTTTTTTGTGTTTTTTATCTAAAGGTCCACAATTGAAGAGAATAATTCTAAAATGTTGGCAAAACTAGCCAAGCAGGCAGGAACTGGTTGTATCAATGGAACATTTGCTCCTGTTTGGCAAGTGCTACGTACTTCTGCAGAGAAACTATTAACTCTTCATCAACAAATGGTTCAAAAAGTGTCTGAACTTGTTAAAGAAGTTACAAAATATGCTGATGAGTTGCAAAAGAAGCACAAACAGGTGAAGATTTTTAATTGTCATAAGTTTTACACTGCTATGACATTTGTTTTCTTTTGATCTTTTCTTTCCTTACCTAACTTCAGGTTAAAGAAGAAGAAGGAGGAACTTTGGAAATTGTTCAAGCAATCCAAGCCACTACTCTAACTTTGCAGAAGGCTAAAGACTCATACCTTCAAAAAACCCTGGAACTGGACCGTCTTCGAAAAGAAAATGCATCTCCAAGAGATTTGGAGAAAGCTGAAGCAAAACTACGCAAAGCGCATGAAGAATACAAAACCCTTGTGGAGAAGTACCATGCTATTAAAGAAGAGTTCGAAAAAAAAATGATAACAGCCTGCAAGGTTAACATCAATGGGAAAAATTTAGTGCTGAGTTTTGCTGATGCTAATACTTTATCTTTACAAAGATTTTTTGTTCCTCAGAAATTTCAAGATGTTGAAGAAGCTCATCTAATACAAATGAAAGATTTTCTTTACACGTATGCTGAACTGTTACAGCAAAATCATGAGCTTATTGGTCAAGTGAGAGCTCTTCTGTTGCCTTTTGCTTCATACTTGATTCTATCAGTGGTTTTCTTTCCAATTACTTTTTGGATTGTTTGTTGTAGGTCCACTTAGATTTTAAGAGGCAGTGCCTAGAAATGACTGTAGACAAGTTGCTGGAGCAGTTTGTTCTGGGGAAATATACTGGCCTAGAAAAACCAGGTGCTTTAAACTTCCTATGTTTCTTTTTCTGTTGATGTATGTATTGTAATACTCTTTTCTCTGTTCAGGAGTTATAGAGGTTATGAACCTTGAAGACTTAAATGTCCTGAGTACAACTCCTTCCTCATCAAGCAGCCAACTGAAGACTTCTGGTGCCGATGGATCTGACAAGGACATGAGCAGTAAGGAGGACAGCAATAAGGGTTGGAAGCGTGAAGGTAATGTGGATAATATTGGACAGCCTCCAGGCCAACCACCGGGCAACTCACAGGCCAAACCTTCCCGACGTACTACCTCCCTCCTGAACCTCTTCATGTCTAATTCTCAGGGTATGTCGAAGTTGTGCTGTCTGTAATTTCTGAGGTACTTCATGTTTGTGTAATTTCTTTTTTTTAAAAAAATTGATGGCTATGTTCTGATTCATTACGGGTTCAATCTCATGCTTCAGTTCTATGTATATTCTTATGTTCAGATTTTATGTCCAGCTGCTCCAAATACTTCATGTTGCCATATAGTTTGCTTTTACATGTGCCAGATGTTTCATTAACTTTTTGCAGTATCCCTTATATTCATAGTTGTTACTGAAATTACCTCAATTTTAGAATTAGCTAATGAGAACCTAATGAAATACCTATAATTCTTTGCCATCCTCATTTCAATCGCTAGTTAAATCTATCTGTAGCTTCACAATCAATTCTGAAACATCAACTGAAATCATATTGACAAGTGGGTAGATCTTTTTCAAGTGCAAATCATTTTTCATCCAAGCAAAACTGGTCTCATTTCATGGGCTGCTATCATGTGTTTGTGGCAAGGATCTTGGTCTCAGATGCCTTTTATTTGTTCTAGCGAAGTACAGCGTGTGTGTGGTACTCAGGGGCGATTCAGTGCGTTGTGTGTTTCAGGCAGCAAGGAGAGCGGCGGCCATCCCGAGGGCCCGGGTGGAGCTGGGTCTGGACCCGGGGCAGGGCAGGGGGCGGGCGAAATGGGCACACCCACGTCCGCCCCCACCAGCCCCGGTGCGGACGCTGGCACCACCACGCTCGCCCGCAACCCTTTGCGTGGATCCAAATGTAATCCTTTACTCCTCAAACTCTCAGCTAGTTTCCTGTGTTTTGTAGCCACATGTTTTCTGCTTTGCATGCCAACATTTTTTTTCTTTCCTTTTGGACTAGTTACATGTGACTCTTGTCACAATTGAAGCCTGATTTTAGTAGGACCAATTAATAATTCTTCCCAGACTTAGTCTTTTAAAGTTAAACAGCACCTAGTGGTATGTTAATGCAGACTTTAATCTGTATCAGTTAGAATATTATTTCATCAATGCTTATGCTTATCACTGTGTTATTTCATTTCTTCTGTTGGTTGATAGATATGTTCTTACCTGCAGGTATCTCTCTCGGTGATGGAGATGTTTTGTAATCTTTGCATGGGGTGCCAGTTAATTTTGTACCTTTAAATAATGTCTCTTAAAATAGTTGTGCTTCTATTGTTTTTCAAAGTAACCATCTACTCCATTTTGCACGAATTGATTCTTTTATTCTATTAAATGCTGTTGGTCTATTTTCCTACGTTAGTTTATATTACAGAGCTTGTTATGCACCATACAATTTTAGACTTGCCTTTGAGAAAGAGCTAATTATGTGAAAGCTCGTTGACCTTTATGATACTTTATCATCCAGCACCCCAAGGTTTTAAGGAATTTGACTTGTTCACTTTTTAATCAGACCAAAGCATTTGATGGATTTGTACTAGGTACTTGTGATAATGACTTATGTGTAATCTGGAGCTGAAGTCTTTGATATTTATGTTTCTATTTCCTTTTCAGAATTGATGTTAGTAATTTTTTTTTTAACAATTATTGTCACTGTCATCATCATCATCATCATCATCATCTCTGTTACTAATTTATTGTATCTAGTCATTCAATGCTGATTGTTGTTTTTTTTATTTTTTTTCTCTCAGTCTGTTCTACACCCCTCCACAATCCTTCCCTAGTCGGGTAGTTTACCTGCTTTGTTGCCTGGTGCTTTGGTTTGTGAGGTAAATTAGCACAATTGCACTCATGATAGTTTTAGTGTATTCCATATCTGCACAAAGTACAATCATGTTTTCTTTATTGTTTTGTAGGCCAGTGTTCATTGTCCAATGTAACATACTGTAATATCATTAGAACAAAAGAGTATGTATTTAGTTCCAGTGTTATAGTTCAATGTTTTTAGGTTCAGTTTGGTCAGAATATTGATTTCTGAGGTTTTTAGGTTATTGGGTGTGTTTTTCATTGACCTTCTAGTACATTCTCAGTGTGGATAAAAAAGATTGGTTCTTCATTCACAATCTTTTATTTTCTAGCGTTTGGAAATTGTTTTGAAAGTGTTAAAAAGCTGTAAGCGTGCAGGAAGTTTATACGATTTTAAGTTGATTTGTTGCATTCATGAACGTGTTAAAGGCGATGGAGTCTCTCCCACTGCAAATCGATCTCCAGTCTCCAGCCTCTCATCCTGGACGACAGGTCTTAAAATGTGTTTTGTTCTGTGCTTCTGAATTTCTTTGCAAGTCCTCTTTTGTTTTCTTGTCAAATCTTACGCCTCACCATATTTTATTGTGTTAATGCTTGTAAAACTTGCAAAGCTATACCATTATTTTTAAAGTTACACTTTGAATTTTGAATCTTTAAGAAAACTTAAGTCTATTTGTGTCTTTAGCATTGTGAAACAACCAGCAAGATTGAATTGATGAGGCATATTAAATTCCTTTTTATCTGTCCAGCTTAAAGCTGATCCTCAGCAAATCCCTATGCAGTGAAGCTCCTATTTCTTAAGCCTGTCATTGTTTGCATTCTTTGCTTTTAAGAAATTATTTGTTTAGAAAGTAGCACTTAGTACTTCCCCAATATATTTATGCTTTCTTCTTAATATCTTTAGAAGTTAAATATCACTAATTTTCTTTCATTTAATCAGTTTATTTTTCTAATAGCTTGACCTGCTAGCATGCATGACAAAGGTTGACGGCTGATTTTTTTCACAGCTTGTGCCCTTCACCTAATGCTGTCCTTGTCAGTATTTTTGTAACTGTGAGTAATATAGTCATTTGAGCTCTTCGGTATGTGGTATGCCTGTCTTCCTAAGAAGGCTTTTCTAAAATAGTATGATGAAATTGGTCCTTTGCAAGGCAATTGTATCAATATATTTGGAAGGAAGTTATCACTTTCATTTATTTAAAAGTCAGATCACAATATCAGCTAGTTAATTAATAGAAGTTTGCTCCTTTAAGTATTCGTGATTGTTGGAATTTTTTTTTTTTTTAAATAAATTTTTTATTTTTATTTTTATTTTATTTTTTAACAGTAAATTAAAAGAAAATTTTGTTATCTACAAGATACTTTGTTTCAGATCCTTATTGAAATTTGTCTGGTCATAATTTAGAGGTCATATGAGGAACTGGAAATTTTAAATTTTCGCTCAGTTAGTTTTTTAAAATTTGGTGTGGATTTCAGGGTTTTTAAGAAGCCGTAGAGACAAACGTAAAGAGAAAAAGGCAAAGAAGAAAAAAGATGGCAGCACAGACAATGCAAGTCAGAAGTCTGATGGGTAAGAAAAGTGCAGTACTGACAAATTCCTAAATTCAGTTAAATTACTGAACCAAGAAATTCAATAACAAATGAAAAATTATTCTGTATGTGTAGTGAAGACAAATCCGGAACACCAACTCCTGAAGTTGATGATGAGGGCTACAATGTGCGACCGAAAAGTGATACATGGGAAAATGACAAAGGCTCATTTTATTCCAGCTCTGATTCTGACTCAGGTAAATATATGTTAATGTTCAACCATTACCTGGGATTTTAATTTAATTTTTTGAGAATCAATCAATTTGTCTTTATTATCTGTCTATTCTTTCGTAGAGGATGAAAGAGAGAGGAAAATCCATGTTGAGATTAAACCTCTGACTAATGGAGCTGCACCCATGAGTGCTAGTGTTGATGAGCTTCGTGCAACCGTAGGAAATCTGTCCATTTCCCCAATCGGTGCAACAATGGGCCGGAGAGGTTCAGGCGTTGACTCTGACATGCATATGAAAAGATCCCAATCAGTTTCTCAGCAACTAGGGTCTGTTCAATGAATGTGTTGATGGACCATTCTTAAATTATTGCGTGCTCATGATTTTCTCTTTTCATTCCCCAGGAAACCTAGCAGTGATCTATTAGGATTGAATCTGTTTCAAAGTCCTGCTACATCTGCAGCATCAACCCCAACAGGAAGTGGAAACCACCCATACGCTCCTCTGACCAGTCCTCCTCCAGCCTCTGCATCACCTGCAGCAGCATCCCCGCTCCCAAAATATGCTGGTACATCACTGTATTCATTAACTTAAACTGCATTTTAGTCTCGATTACCTGATTTATGTGATTCTTTTTGCATTGTAGATCTGTGCTTTCTTTGCTTCTGAGATGACCAAAATTTGATGCTCTTTCCATCACAATAAAACTTTCTGCTTTTAACTGATTCTAGATCTTGGGGAGCTGTTAGCTGAAGTTGAAACACAACCAGCTCTTCCACCAAAACAATCAAGGCAAGGTGGTTCTTCAACTCCTGGAAGTTCAATAGCAATACCAAGGCCTCCATCTAGGCGAGGGGAGGTAAATTAGAAAATGGGATCAACATCAGCAGTTATTCATTTTGTAGCCATACTTGACACTTTTTTAAATTTATATTTCAGGGTCCACCTCAAAGAGGAAGAGTAAGCCCTGGTCCTAATGCTCTTAGTATGTCGCGGGCAGATAGTGTTGCTAGCTTAGAGTTTAGAACAGCAGGGGTTGCAGTGGGAGCTTCTCGTGGACCTTCACCCCTGACAATCGGAATGACAGATACAATTCCTCTTGCAGTTGCATTCCATGAAATTGTTCACTCGTATTTTCGTGGCACTGATGAAACTAGGTATGCTAGTTGAACTATATGTCCTTGACTTTTCCTCCTTTTTCATTGTCTTTCTTTTTCTTTTTCTCTTTATTGAATTCAATCTTACATAATTTCTTAAATAATTATTTTAGGTGTCAAGTGAAAATGTCTGGAGACATGATGCTTTCCTTCCCAGCAGGCATTGTTGCTGTACTTGCTAACAATCCAAATCCTGCGCAGTTAACTTTCAGGATCAAAAATACTGCACGCATTGAAAATATCCTTCCTAACAAGCAACTGGTTCATATGTAAGCTTCTTTGTGAGATGTATTTAAATTCATTTATGTGTGAAGGTAATGTAACTTTAGAAATTTTCAATTGTTGAACAGTGACACGGCCCTATCAAACTCCGACTGTATGGTGTTTGAGTTTAATATGAGTTCGTTGACGGGCCTCCTACGCCGGCAAGCTGAGCAAAACCCCACTGCTTCTTACTTTAACGTGGATATTTTGAAATACCAGGTAATATGCGAATGGTGAAATAGGCTTGTCTCTACTCATTTCAAAAATCTTTCCCTAGTCTGCTTTCGATGTTTTACTTATCTATCTATATGTTATGGGTAATGTCCGGCGGCTGGTTTGTGTCAGACACTAGTCAACTAATGTCCGAAGGTTCGGACATTATTCAGGGGCAGCTGAGTAATGTCGATCCTTCGGGCATTAACCACTCTAAACCAAGGGTGCCTGGGTAATGTCCGGAACGGACATTATCCAAGGGATCTGAACCAAGGGTGTCAGGATAATTTCTGAATCGGCGATCATTCGTAAGTCGGTCGGTAGTTCCCGTGTTGCGGGATTGCCTACTCATCAGGGGCCATGGCCCCCTCTGGGATAGGCAAACCCGCAACACTGTTAAGCGTTCAAATCATGTTTCAGTCATGTAGGTCATCTAACAGTCACTAACTTTTAAAAAATATGTAAAATTGAAAAGCATTGTGTTTCCACAAATTTTCAACCGTTGATTTTAAATTTTTTGCGCTTGAAACATTTTGTGCAACATTTTCTGACAAAATGAGCCCAATGACATCAAGTTATTTGTCACAGTGTTACAGTTACTGATTAAAAAAAAAAAGGATCTGCTGTCACCAAGGCCCCCGCCCTTTGCCCTGCTTGAGACCCGCTCTCTGGTTAGTGTCGGATATTAACCACTGCCCTCCGATTAGTGTCCGAATGTCCTCCGACCTTCCGGTCAGTAGCCGGGTTATGTCGACACTAACCATTGCAGCATTATTAATGTCCGAACTTTTATTTTATTTTTATTTTATATAACTACATTACTAGTCTGAGGGCATGCCCTGTTAGGTCCTCTAAAATATTAAGCTTACATAAGGTGACTGTAACAGCCAGCTAAAATAATAATAATAATAATAATAATAATAATAATAATAACCTTTGGACATTAGTTGACTAGTGTCCGACACTCGCTGTCATCGGACATTACCCTTAACATGTACAAAATTATATTTTGTGTTAAAATCTTTTTGGAATATTAAGGTCAAGCCAAAGGTCGGAGCAGGCTCATGTCCCTTCCAGTTGGTAGCATACTGGAAATGTGAACAAACTCATACAGATTTGAAAGTGGATTACAAGTACAACAGTCATGCAATGGCTGCACCATCACCTCTCCTCAATCTCACTGTTGCTGTCCCGGTTGATGGAGGTGTCACAAGTCTTCAGTCGAAACCTTCAGCTCAGTGGTATGATTCAGTAAAAATTTCATTTGTTTATTTTGATGCAACTATGCTTCTAAAGTTTCATCTAATCCCTCCAGGCTGGCAGAAAGTCACAGAGTTATTTGGAAATTTACTGAGTTGTCTCAGCATAGTGAAAATCATGGTGTGGGTTCACTAAGGGCTCGCTTAGAAGTAAGTAATGGACCAAGTCAGCAGGGTACAATTGCTACGCAATTCAATTGTGAGGGAACAACTCTTTCTGGCTTAGAACTGGAACTTGTTGGCTCTGGTTATAGACTATCTCTGGTAAAACGAAGATTTGTGTCAGGTAAGTCTGTCTGTCTTTTTGCTGCGTTCCTTCATCCTAGTTTACAAATGTTTAAAATCAAGATCACAACAATTTTGAGCGAACATTATTTATTTACTTGATGTGCGATTGTGTGTTTCAGGAAAGTACATATGTGACGGTGATCCTGACCCAAGGTCAAGATATGCTGCTCCACCCGGTAATTAACATCTTTTTAACATTTCCTTTTTAAAATATATGTCACCTGTTTCTAGGACTGACTTTCAGGTATTCATTTGTAGTTAGTCACAAAACTTTGTGATAGCCTTTCTAATGAAAATGCTCACTAAATTTAGATATTTTCTTGTGAAGGTAAAGCAAATCATTGATTATGGAATGTGATTGAGTTGGGCTAAGTAATTTTCCCCATACCCCTTTCTTGTGCTATTTTTAGTTCATACAGTGCACAATGGCTAAATTTCAAAATATTGATGTTTGAACTTTATTTATGATTGATTGTTTTACTGTCTTCTTTTAAATAATCTACTTCTAATTGCTTTATTAACTGTTGCAAATCATTTTAAACTAGCTGTTTAAAATGTGTTTTATTTTATCTAATTCATTAAATCTGAAAGACCAATGAAGACACTAAAATGTCAATACCAGGTGTTTGGTGGAGTGTAAAATGAAAAATAATCAAAACACACATAATGAACTAAAATTAGTCACCCCCTGTTTTCAAATGATTTTATATTAGTGTTATAAACAAACACATTGTCTGTTGTGTGTAGTTTCACTTGAGGCACTATTATTCCAGTTACCATTGAGTCTGAATCTTCCTGTTATGGATGTGGTTTATTGTTAGAAGTTTGAACCCTGTTAAGAGTTATTTGTCAAAGTAGTTGGACTTTTGTTACGGTGGTCACACCTATTTTGCCGGCAATATGAAGGGGAGCTGGCGTATAGTCGTTACACTTTGTCAGTAAGTGTTAAATCTAGTAAATTACTCATTACCATACCAATTCTATGTTGTAGAAAACCTAGTTGACTTGATTTGTACATCGAGCTTGCAAAGAACTGTTGAGGTTTTGGTAGGTATGTGCTTCTTGTTACTTCTTATTGAAATGAAAAAAAAAATGAAGATAGTACTCTGTTATTGAGAGCATTGTTTCTGTCCATTCTGTTATTAATTAAAATTAGGTCTTTGATTATATTTATAGATTTATTGTAAATCAAGCAACAAAGATACATCTATATTCAAGAAATATGTATGTAAATATATATGTCTGTACAAGTATTAAATTGTAAGTATGCTATGTTAATTTTCTTTTTTTTTTTTTAAATGATTGAAGAAGGTGTATTTTTACGTATCAGTGTTAGGGCTGAATGTTCAACAATAAGGGATGCCTGATGCTCAGCACAATTGATTAGTGCATCAACACTTTCCTGGTCATTTTCTTTACTGCATTTCCAAATGAAGTGATCTATTCAATATGTATGCTTAAGTTCGCGTTTGTCCAGGCATGTAATACTTGTACCACTTTCTGGATAAAGGGAGTTCTTCATGAGCAGTATGCAGCAATATTACAATTTTACATATCACTGCATTACCCCACTTGAGTTTTGTCTTGTTCTTAAATAATCACATTGTAATCCAGAGAATAGGAAATATCTGTCTCTTGGAGCTTTGTCTCCAAGTGCACATGAAGAGCTGCTTTACCACTTAGAAGAAAAAGCAAAAAAACATTTATTCTGTTTATTAGTTAGTTATCTTTCTACCTTAAGTGCCAATTGCATATTGACAAGATTTTATTTCAGATGCTGCAAACTTGTTCACAAGTCACCCATTATACCAGATCCTATTAATCTGGTTTGTGATTATCTTTCTTTACTTTTCATTTTCTTTTTATCCAAACCAAAGCTGAATCGTGTAGCATTAATCAACTATCAAAACATCAGAATTATAAGTGCTTTTTATTTGAAACCTTTTATATATGTAAAAAAGTTGTTGCAGCACTTTTTACCAGCACCATTCCTGTAATCTTTGTGGTTATCTAGACTGAATTAGGCCTGTCAATTTTTGAACTGTTATGTATTAGTTATGAACTGGTCACTCAAAGCTAGTTTTGGCTATGTTTGTATTTTCTTACTTTGTTGGAAATGGCTCCCTCAACTAAGTTCCTGTTTTTTGAAAACAACAATATCAATGAAATATCATGCATGCAACTTTGTAGGGCTTTGCATGGTTATATTGATGACATTTTGTACTGGAATACCACTGCAGAATTTTTAACTCTTTACGTGCATAAGATAAAAGTCTACCTACTCTTATTAGTCAAGGAACTCTTTTATGGATTTTGTATGATTGTAAAACAATTTACAGTAGAAATATGGGAGCTTATTAAAAGAAAGAATATCTGTATATTTTTTTAAGGTATAACTGGAATTATGTATTATC
This sequence comes from Frankliniella fusca, assembly GCA_029379305.1. NCBI lineage: Eukaryota > Metazoa > Arthropoda > Insecta > Thysanoptera > Thripidae > Frankliniella > Frankliniella fusca. Next base: position 3,498,049 of record JAHWGI010001134.1, on the reverse strand, counting down.
ATCTCCCATTGGCATTAAATCAAATGAATAGAAATCAAAACCTGAGTAATTGTATATCTAATCTTTTTTTCGAGTTAACATTTTCATGAAAATTGCCAGGGTCTTATTGAATTTTTTAAATATTATATTTGGTTGCTGTATTTTACATTGTGTAAAGCATTCTACTCCCTGGTTATTTAGTGTCAACTGTATTTGACATTTTAGTTTACCTATCCTTTTGTCTAAATAGTTTCACTGTGGCGTAATGGAAGTGGTTTGCCTAGCGTGGTTTGCCACCCACAATTTTTGGAGAGGTAGTTTTACAGTTTCAATTTTAGCCCCATTATTTTTTTCCTACTACTATAATTTAATTTGGGCATGTAGAGGTTTAAAACAACCAATATATCTTTCTCACAATGTCACCATATGATTGAAGTTTTTTTTTTTTTCCTGTTTTTTTTTCTTTTTATAAATAATTGTACCTTTGTTTAGCATTGGTATCACCACCTATGGATCTGACTCCTCATGGACTAGTCTATCAAAAATAATTCCAACACCTCAATATTGAACATTGCTTTGATCTACCCCGTGAATCTCAATCTATTTTGTAAGAACTTTTTCAACCATCCTTATCTTCAATTTTGGGCAAGACTCTATTACATATTGAAATAGTATTAATAAGTGTTCCAATTGGTTAATGAAAAGGAAAGGGAACATATTTGAAACATGGCGAGATGGAGTACTTCCTAATTGCTAAATACCATGTGTATTGTAACTTGTTGGGTATTACTCATTCAGTAGCTCATCAATCTTCACCATAACAGTGTGATACCTTGACCAAAAATGTGTTCATTTTACATTTTCAGTTTCTAATTCCTCATGCCCTATTATCGTTCAAAACCTATTGGTCCCTTTATTGTTTTCATGCATATGCAATTAAACCTATCCTATGAGAAAACTGATTGGGTGCAGATTGAAAATGAAAATGCTTGTCATTGTATGATGCAAACTGCGATTGTTGGAATACAGATACTAACAAGTATGTTATTACACATATGTTGTCACTCATGCATCCACCCATAGCATTAGCTCATTCAGTCCATCAAAGAAAGAAAAATTGAGCCTGGTGAGGTTCACAGTTAGTTTGCTTGGTGGTAGTTCTAAACATGAGTGTGTTATCTCAAACATAAAACTAGATAAACATTAAAATAAAATAACTTAAAAAATTCATTTACAAATACACATAATCATAACAATTGTGTCACAAAATCTTTCAACAATATTTGGCCAAGAATCTTTATACATTAAAGTAGCACAACTATGACTCATATGTGATGGTTATCAGAAAAAAAAAATACTGATTTAGAAAACACAAGTTTCGTCCAAACTATAACCACATCCCATCAAATCTATCAACTTTGAGCTTGGGGCTGGAACTGAATAGCATTTTGAACTAGAGCTGTGAGATCTGCAAGTCTTTCCACCATGCTACGCTCGACGCCAAGCTTTTCTATCTGTGGACATTTTGCAAATTATAATCAAAACAAAAATTTTAAATCAGAGAATGAAATAATTCAGGTTACACACCTCTTCAATGAAGCTATTAACATCAATTGCGAGCTGCATCCTTATTTTGTCATCATCAGAGTGACCTCGACCTTCTGTTAGTGCAGCTTGAGTACTACGTTCCCTCATTTTCTTCAGACGTCTTAAACTTTCCTCAGTTTTCTGGACTGAAGTTAGAACATCAGAGACACAAATGTAGTATCTGGTTGAATCAAGATAAGAAAAAAGTTTAGTTAGCAAATTAGTAAAACTTTTGAACAGAAAGGAAATAGTTACAGATGGTTTGCTTTGAACAAAATGTTTAATTTGTGACTTACTGGCAAGTAATAGAGGAGCAGATGAGAGTGAGCCATTCTTTTAGTTGAATGGAACTGACTATGTTTCCATAGGTTTTGAAGAAGTCTTTAAGAGGAGCTAACAGTGCACTAACATAAGAACAAGGTTTCGTTGGGATATCGCGATTAGTTCGCCGGAACAGTCTTGGAATATCATTAACTTGTCTCAATGATTGTCCGCTCACACCAGTTACTTCGGACACAATACGCTCGGTGATGACAGGCAATCTGGACAGCAACTGATCAGTTGTCTCTTGAAGACTAACTGTAAGAATGTGGCATATGTGATTTAGAGGCCTAATGGACAGAGCATGATGAAAACCATGTCTGATTTTTTGAAGAAAAAGGGAAAACTCAGATTTTGAGGACGTGTCCTCAAAACATGCAGAAATTTCCCACACTTTTCAAGAGATTTTCTCAAAATCTGTGGAGTTTCCCTAAATTTAAGTGAGTTTCTCAAATTTTTCCCTATACCCTTCAAAAATCCAGACATTGTTTTCACTGTAAGTCCAATTTAACGGAACAACACAAAAACAACTAAGGCTGAAAGATTATTGATACCTGAAAAATGGCTCATGCTTAATTTTGTTGAATTTTGAAGTCTGTTCGATGCTACATCAATTATCTCTGGCAAACAACCAGCAATCAGTTGAATGTCACAAAACAGCCAAACCAGGAATGACAAGTGATTAACACTGTTTTCTGCAGTCCATTTCTGAAGGGGAAATGAAAGACCTGTTAGATAGTACACTGAAAGTTGTTTGGACACATGCAAAGATTCTCTGTTGCACACCACACGAGATTATCATGTCTGGCAAGTCAAAAGTATGAAAAAATATTCAAATCTAATTGATTTTCTCAGTAACAAAATTTTTCAATGGAATTTTTAATAGATAGAAGCAAGGAAATATTTTATCATGTTCATGCTACATGTGGGTTGAACTGTAAATGAATAAGTATTACCTCACGTACAGCTTCCCCAGTCCATGAAAAGTACCTTGCAAATACTTGCAAAGTAAGTTTCCAGAACCTATTAAAATTATGTAAAATACATGTTAGACATAAATGGTTCAACACATTAGTGATACATTTAGGAAATTAGGAAATTAACCTGTGGGTTAACTGGTGAAGGAATATGTTTGGATTCCAGCACATTTGAGCAGCAGACCAGGTGGCTACAGTTGGAGCAAGCTTAAATCGAACATCATCAGATTTTAAGTTTTGAGGCCACTGAATGATTGCTGTTTCCAAACTGCCTCCAATTTCTTGAAAACGTATTTGGAAATAAACAGGAAGATTCCAAAGCTGAAGAAACGATAGGTACTGAGGATGCTGATGAAGTCGTCTAACTTCAGCCTGTGAGCCACATTTCTGTTCAAGTTCACTAAGGAAGTTTTGAGTTTCTGAGAAATTCTGCAAGAAAAGAAGAATGTATTCTAAAAGATATTACGGAATGAAAAGTCTGTTAAGATGCTCACACCTAAACTATTGTAAAACTTAAGTTATACCTGGAAAAAGTTGTCCGGGTTTCCTGGCGCAAATATAGATGGCATGTGAAGCTCAAGGCGCTGTTCTACTTCAGGCCAATAGCTATTAACCAGGAAATAGAATCCTGAGACAGCAGGAGGTCTGAGTAGTGCAGAAAAAAATTGTCAAATTACATGTCAGAACATGTTTTCTCATGCCAACAGATGAGATAAGGGATTAATGAAATAAGTGTAAGATTTGTTTCTTACCTCTCTCTGTGAGATGTAAATTCTAGCAAGTCCTTCATATGGATATCAATAAAATTTAAGATTTCTCTATAAACTCCCTGTGGAAAAGTTACATGATATACTGAAGCAAAGGAACTACAAAACAATTAATTTGATATTGGAAAAAGAAAAAAACAGGAGAAGAAACAATGAGCACCTTTAACCCAGATGGATTTGACTGCAATGATGTTTCACTAATAACGTCATGCAATTCTTTGGCCACCACCTGCTTTCGGAACAATTCCTCTGCCTCTCTTTCCTTTCCCAGACTTTCATAAACACACAGACTTCGTTTAATTGTTGTAAAGTCTGATTTATGTAAACTCCGAAGAAAGAGCTTATCTAATCCTCTCATCAACACAGATTTTATCAGTGATAGGCGCTAAAAAATAATAATGAAAATCAGACTTAAAAAAACAATCCACAATAACAAAGAAGATGGTTTTGATTTCTCACATTTTTTGACTCTTCAGAAACAATGTCCTTGCAATGGCTCATGCGGAAATGCAGCTGATTTAACTCAGATGCAACTCTTTCCACGAGATCTGGACCTGACAATTCATCTGATTTCTCCTCTATCAATTGTGTTTCAGCAGCCTTATCTACTACATGAGATGGACTTGAAGTTTTTAAATAAATAATACCTCTAATAAAAATAGATTTACATCTATGGGTCATACCAAGAGATTTCGGATCAGGAAGTTGCAAAAGAGAACTGAGATTGTGAAGTGACTGCTGAACGTAGCTGAGGCTATGAAGACTTCTTTTAGTTCTCTGTAAAAATCTCTGCTTTTCAAGACAAGCTGAAACTTCATCTATCGCCTCATCAAGATTTGACTTGACTTGCTATAAAAACACATAAAAATTAGTTTCATCAAACAATAACAATTTTTGAATTATAGTTGGAATCACTTTAAGATTTATTACCCCGACTTCTTCTTTTAGTTGGCCAAGTGGAACCTGGATTTTGTTGATGGCTTTATCCAAGCCAATAAGATTACTTGACAAGTTAACAAAATCTGCATAGTCTTTGTTGATCAATTCAATCATTGAGGAACGTAAAACTTTGAGGTATACCCCTAAGTCATCGCGCATTATTTCAAGGTTTGCATATTTTCTCTGGTTCTGAAGGAATTCATCAACAGAAAATGGTGTCTGTAAACATGAAAGAATAAATAGATATTATTAAAGCCCTACAAGATAAGTTGTCATTTGCTCGCAAAGGAGTTCAGCTGTGTGTGGAGCAGAATGCATAGTCCGACTAGACTGAGATGTAAAATATTGGGAAGCACTTTCTTATGACTGTCGTCTGGCTGTTTTCCATTAATTTCAATACAAAAAATAAATTTCTTAAACCAAAGAAATGGCCTTCAAAACAAAAAGAGAAAAAAAAAAGACAAAGTGTGGTGATGACAGCAAGAAACAGAAGAAAGGTTAGGAATATTACTTCCGCGAGTAAAAATGCTTTTCAGTCGACAGAAAACACTACCTTCATGAAATCATATTTGCTGAAACAAAGATCTTTGGGCCCATCCGGTAGGCTATGGGTGTCCTTTACTAAATCCATAATTTCTTGCGAGAACCTGGACTTGCACTGCGATGACAACGACGACAACGTAAACATTAAACGAAAAAAGAAACAAAACACCAAAATATCCTGCACTCCTCCCCTGTGCCCTTTCTGCTCTCAGCAACAACAAAAACAATCTGAGCAGTATGGCGTGTTGAGTTGGTTGAGTTATGTGAAATGTATCGCGCGCGAGCTTTACCAAAATGTGTTTGTATTCTATATTATGTAGGAAGTATTGGGACAGTTGAATCAATTTGCTGTTTTCAACAGTTGCCTTTAAGTAGATTTTCATCGACCTGAAACATTTCTTCGAGCAAGCAAGTCCTGGTGGACACTCACCCAGGTATCGTCCAGAAGTAACGTCATTTTAAAAGTTTTCGTTAAAAAGTTTATCTTATGCCAATACATAACCATTTTTTGCGCTTTCAATAACTTTTTACCAATTTGGGTTTTGTCCTTTACTTCGATCGACTATTCCATTACTAATTTACTCCTCAACGACCCACGTAACCTAAGTATCTGCTGGTTGCAGTGCTCAAAGCCGAAATTATTTGCTTCTGTGTCTTCAGTTCTTCATTTCATTCTCAGGTTTGGCCTCACCATGAAACGACGTGAAGGTCCGAATCGAAAACAAGTGCTTGATATGGACAGTACATCAGCTTGGTCTAGTATGTCATTAGATTTTTTTAGCAAATATAATAGCAACCACTTGTTTTGAACCAACACATAATATTTTAAATTTTTCAGATAAGTATCAGAATATTGCCGATAGACGTTCAAATGGCGCTAGTGTTAGTAACACTGCCTCCAATCCATTGTCTAAATTGGTTGGTGGATATGCTTCAGATTCAGACGGTGACGAAGATTCTAGAACAAAAAGCTCTCTCGATGCTAAAGTCGAAGAATTTATGAAGGTTGGTAAATTCTGACTTTTATGAAGTAAACAGAAATGTTTTAACACCAAATCTGCTCATTCAAAATAATTTTTTATTTCATATTCCAAATACATTCTTTAAGCCTAAAACTTTTTAATTTTCTCAGGAGGTTGAATCAACCAAAACAAATGATGATTCAGGTATTATATCGTGTGGTAAGTGTTGATTCTATTTTAAGTTTATAATTATTAATGTCTTCATAAACTTATATCTATGAATTTGTTCCTAGCCTGGCAAGAAATCTATGATGAAAGTACTGGATATCCATATTACTGGAATATGAATACAAATGAAGTAACCTGGGAACCTCCCCCAGAATTAGTTGCCTACCAGGCAGCTGTAGCAGCAAAGCTCGCTCAAACCCAAGCTAAAGAGAAGGCCCAGGCGCAGCAGGCACAATGGGCTGTTGAACAGGCTGCTCTAGGTCTGACACCAGAATACCCATTAACCCAGAAAAAAGTCCCACGTAAGATGAGCGGGAGTGTGATTTGACAAATTTGATTTCATTATTTGTAATCTGTTTGTGTAAATTTTTTAGCTGCTGCACCCAATCTAAAGAGTGTTTCCAAGAGTAGCCCTTTGCCTACTTTACCACATTTGGGTTCGGGAAAGCACCGTAAACGTGGACCCAAGAAGAGACCAGCGAGTGAATCTGATGATGAGTTAGTATATTAAGTAGATGTTTTTGTTTTTTTCATTCAATAACAATCTATTCTGTATCCCTTAAGTTCCAATGTTTGTTTGTCTGCAGGAAAATTGAGATGATTACCTCATGGGTTGATGAAGAAAGTGAAGAAGAAGATGAGCTTAAAAATATTACCAATCAATCTAATACTGACAAAAGTATTAGTAAAGACACGAAATGTGCAGCACCCCTTCCCAGTGTACCCTCTAGTTCCCGAAAGCCACCTAAACCGTCAAAACCAGCTGCACCACCCGTGATATTTGGTCCTCAACTTCCTGCTTCATTGCCAGACTACAACTCGTCCATTAAATCAAAAAGTAGAAGTCGAAATGGATCTACAGAAGAAGAAGTTGAATCAAAGGTTGTTATTCAAAAGCTAAGACGACTGAAAACTGAGTCTGATGTGATTGTTGGCACAAGAGAGAGAGTTCCAATCCGGAAATCCCTTGACAGAAGTAGAAGTGACAGCCCAAATCCAACTACCTCCAAGTCTAGATTAAGAGAAAGTTCCAGTGAAAAAGATTCAGAGAAATCTGTTCTTAATAGACTTCGTAAACAAGTTCAGCTTCTTAAGGACCTTGGTGGAATTGTCCCTACGGATGTTAAAGATCTTCTTAGTTCAGCCTCAGTATCTTCCTTGTCAGCTACTACAACAGCGGACCATATAATTGCCATGATTGAAATGGAACAACCACCTGACCACAAACAAAACGCTAAATTAATATCCTCTTTGCAAGCAGCAGAGGAAAGAATTCAAAAGGCTGTACAAAAACTCAATTCTGAGAACTTAACAAATGGCAGTGACAAAGCTGGACAGAAGCCAACATCTTTTGCCTTAATTGCTGGTTATGGAGATGACTCAGATCAGGAAGAAACAGTTGACTCTGATACCTCAGGGAATGGTAAAGAAAACTCTTTGGTAAAAGAAAGGACCTTGTTTCCAATTTTAGGTGTTGAAGTCAATACTAAAGAGGATGAGTTACATAAATCAAGAGGAAATGCGCTTGGATCCGATTCCATGCCTGTGGTGAAAGATGCTACAGAAGTCTCATCAAAACAATCAATCCTTGTAGACCATGGTCTTGGCCAAAAACGTAAAAAGCGGCTTGATATTGGGCCTGTACACTCCCAGCCAAAATCTAACAGCAACACAACTGAACTTTCGGATGAGTTCCCCAAAGTGAAAGGAAACAGTGAAGGGTCTACAAGTTATACAACTGTGTGGTCAAGCAGTTCAACTTATGCAAGTGATCCCACTGCTAATGATAGGCGTGGTTTTGGCTTCCAATCTGCTGAAGAAGAGGCATCCCAGTCAAATAAAGCCAAGAAAGGAAAAATCCAATTCATCAAGGCAGAGACCATCAACATTCAACCAGAGGAAAGTGGGAATGTGAGGGATGCTGAAAAAGAAGCTGATAGTAAAAGTAAGTACTTCTTACTAATTGAAAATCTAGTTTTGTAATTGGTGTATCATCTGAAACTGTAAAAGTGTCCCAGCTCGAAATTTTAACTAGGGAAACCTCGTTAGTACGAACCCCGTTGTAACGTAATCCCGCTTATAACACAATATCTCCGCCGCACCGCGCCATTTCGTTCGATCTTTCTTATGGTTAAATAATCCCGTTATTACGTGCCTCGTTAAAACATAATCCCGCTTACAACGTAACGTGGCGGACGCGAGGTGGGGGAGAGGGGCTAGGGGCAGAGGCTGGGGGCGTTACGCGGCGGTGTCACTTGTTTCAAGGGAAGGCACAACAGAGTAAGAAAGGCTCGTTTTTAGCCCATTTCCCCATGGGTGCGCCTGGGGGTGCCTTTAGATCAGAAAAACTGACCAATTTACGCGAAACCCGCTTATAACGTAATTATTTTCATTATTACGTTATAACGGGGTGTCCATTATAACGTAATCCCGCTTATAACGTAATCGTCATCCTGCACGGATCGATTCGTACTAACGAGGTTTCACTTTATCCTTATTCTGTATTAAATTTATTACATAGGTACGACCATCAAATCACGTCAAGATGGAGAACTTCATGGTGGATTATCATCTTTGGCACAGCTTGTGAAAGCCAAACTCCAATTTCTCAGTGAGGGCAAAGAACCAGTGTCCCCCGTGCAAGCAATGGCCATTCAGATTGAGGTGTGTCACTGCACTCACAATAATAAGATAATCTTCTAAGCAACAAATTGCCATTACAGTGTTTTGGTGTTTTTTTATTTTATCTACCTAGACCTTGGTGTCTGCTTGGAATGCTGGCGCACTTTCTGATTCCTTCCTTCAACGCTGGCTGCAGAGCACGGGGGCTGAACTGGTCCAATTGGAACGAGCTGCTGCACCTCAAGGCTGGGCCGTGCAATGGGATAGGTACGATATTGCTGTCACCTGAACATGTCTGTGCCATTAACCCAACCAACCAGCGCTAGTGTCTCCCTCACATCCTACTAGTCCTCCTGTCAGAGTGAGAAGGTAACTTTTGGGAGCCTATCAAGATCACTTCTGGATCCTACTGATCAGAAGAGTCTTCTACACACCTGAAGTGAAATGCAGTCTGCTCTTGACCAGTGGCTGTGAGTATAGTGTGTGGCATTGCTAGGGCCAAGGTGTCATGCCAGCATCAAAATTATTTAATGATTTAAGTTTAGTACACAGCAAAATAAATCTTGCCAATTTTAAATATTTAAAGAAATTTTGTATTTTACAGAAAAGAATAAGAACTTTTTTATTTCCTTGTCTTTCTTGCCTTCTAGAAAAGTCTCTGTTTTGATGTTTGCTGCCAGTACCCCTTGGCCCTGCATTGCATAGCTTTGCTTGTTAGGGAACATTCTCACACATTACCTCTTTCAATTGCCGTTATCTTTTCAAGAACAACATTTCTTTTTGTCATTTGGAAGATGTGGCTGCTTTTAATAATGTTAAGTGCCTATCCACCAATAATCTGTTAATGCTCTTTCAATTTTCTAAACTTAAAATCTAAAATTACTTCTCTCTTTTCATATCTTTTACAAAATTTTCAAACTTAAATTGTGTTTTTAAGATTTTTAGTTTTAACTCGGAAATAGTTTTTGTGTCACCTGACTGGGAATGAATCAAATGTGAAGAATGTGTTTTCTTAAGTTTTGAAATGTTACTTACAGGTACATGCATATTTGAAATGTTGAATGGCATAGTTTCCCCAACTTTGTTTAGTTTAGTCTTGAACAGTGTTCTCTCACCTCTCAAGCAAAAATTTCAAGTGCCATATCATTGCAAACAATATACCCTTATGTTTCTCAGTTGTTTTTTTTTCTGTTTCTTTATGTGAAGTTCATTAAACATAAGTATAATAGATGCAGAAGAATCCATGCTAGATTATTATCTAAGGCTAGGAAATACACAGACTGTTCTTTATATCTACAGCTTTGGTAAGAAAGAATCCAGATGTGTCATAGAACCATGTCACTTATCATCGAGGTTTTCCCGGGAATATGACTTAGATTGATGCTTTAGATTTAAGATGACGTTTTCTTATGATGAAATGAGGGTTTTCAATTGTGCCATTTCGAGATTTATGCTTTGATCTGTTAAACAGGTACAACCTGAGGCAGCGGCTACCTTCGCTGTGCTGTGTGTTGAAACTATACCAGCCAGCTGGTTCTTGCTTGTCGGCGCTTTCATCTGTATCTTTCTATTTTGAGTGTATTGTGAGTCTTTTGCAAAAGTGAGAAAATGTAACAATTCAATGCTAGACCTGAGAAATTTTGTGAGACAAAGGTTCATACAAAGCCTAGCATCACATTTGTGAAAAATTGTCATTCCTTCTTAAAATTTGATAGACTGTTCTCAAAACTTAAAACACTTTTCCTGAAGTATAAGTTGTTCTTTTAAAGTAACTTGTACTGAAAGTTTCCCCTGTAGAGTATGTAGCAATTTTTTATTTGATTAAAATTAATTTAAAAGACATTTGACTAAGTTGTAATGAGTGTTGAGAATCAGGAACTGAACTGCTCCATTATTTGATGAGTTTCTCACTACCAATTTTAGGACAAGTAGCTCTGCCATTGCAAATACTTTCTTATGCTTTTTGAGAAAAAGCCAATTCTTACTAAGAAATTTGAGGCTGTTATTTCAATCTCTTTGTTCCCCCTTTTTTTTTCTTCTTTTTATTTTTTCCATTTAATTTACTCTTTTAGTCTTTCATCATCTGTGCCAATGTTATTGTTTTTCTGCTTTGGGTGATTGATGGTTTAAGTTGTTAATTTATGACTATGACTTGTTTGGAACTCCGTCATGTGGTATATTTTACCATCTTTTATCTGCAGTCATTAAGTATATTATATGTACAATCTAACCTAAGTGCGAAATATTTAACACCTGCACATTTTCCTTGTGGGAACGGTTTTGTCTGATGTTATCACCTGTTTCAATAGCCATGTTGTTTTTCTGTCTATCTGCCTCTTGGTGGATGTGCAGGGAGTACAAGCGGTATTTTTACTGCAACCTGGCCACCAAAGACACCCAGTGGGATTATCCCGTTTTGCCTGGAGACGAACTGGAGAAGAAAGAAAGAAAGGATGAAACACGGAAACCTGAGCTGAGAGTGACAACTCCACCCCCTGATGATGAGGACGCAATGGAGCTGTGTACAACCCCTCCACCAGAGGAGGAAACCGACTGCTTGATAGAATCACATCCATCGAGCCCTTCTTTGAATCCTCCTCCCTCCAAGAAACCCAAGACTGATGAAAGCAGTGGTAAGTGAATCCTCACATCTCTCAGATAATTGCAGACTGTTTTCAATTAAGCAGATTTTGTAGTTTTGTTAATAATGCGGAGTAGAATGATGATCTGTCGCTCCTTTAATTGGTAACTTGGCATTTGTTGTCTTCCCCAGGCGAGAACAATGATACTGATGTGGAGAGGCTCCAGTCCCCGCCGTGTCCCGCCCCAGCCCCTGTCCCTGCCGGCCAGCCTCCCCTCCCTGCCGCCCCGCAACCTCCCCTGCCGTCGTCTCCACCACCACCCCCTCCGCCACCGGACGCGCCCCCTCCCCCGCCCCCGCCGGGAACTCCACCCCCAACGACTCCACCACCCTCCGCTTCGCGCCCCCGCCTGGCCGAACACGGTGAGCCCCTGCCGCCCGGCGTAGATAGTTCCGATATCCCGTTTGTCCCCGTGCGCCCCTCAATGCCTCCGACTCCCCTGTCCATGGCCGGTGAGATGGCGGTCGGCCCGCACATGGCGCTCAACCCCTTGCAGAGTGTCGGGCCTATCCACCCAGGTTCGGTCCTCGGCGTGCCCGTGCTGTCCGGGGTGCCCGCCATGACCATCCCCTTCTCGGGCAGTGTTGCTGTGTCCAACTCGTATGTTGCACCACCCCCGACTGAGGCTATGCTGGCGTCCTACAATCATGCTACTGCTGTGAGTACTCAAAGTTCAGTGACTATCTGCTAATATTTCCTCGCAAACTTTTGTTCACAACTTTACCAAAATCTTTCACAATATTACTATTTTGTAAAGGAGTTTGTTCATGTCACCAACTGTGTATGCAACCAATAATGGGCCTTTATTTCCTTGAAACAGGTGGATTACATGGGTTACATGGGTGTATATGCAGGACCGACTGGTCCAATGGCAGTCACAAGTGTTGCTGCTCCTCCTTTACCTTATACTGGACCCACACCACCCTCACACCAGCAGGTTCATCTACCACATAGAAAAAAGGAAGCGTTAATGTCTGAGCTTACCTCTTTTTATTCTGATATTGCCTCTCTAGACTCAAACTCTAGAGATGCTGTAGATGATGATACTTCTCAGGTGAGAATACTATTTATTTTTAGTGAGTATAGGCATGACATGACATCCTAAGTGAATTGTATATTTTTTCAGGAGGCTACAGCTGTTGAGCAGCCTATTCCTAAGTCATCAACTCCACCAGTACCTAATGCACTTGCTCCTACTCCAAGCAGTGAAGAATACTCCAAACAGCAACAATCAGAAGCTGCTCCATCACAGATTTCCCATAAAAGTCATGTAGTACAAGAATCCTCTGAAAGTTTATCAACTAAAAAGAAGAAGAAGGTAAGGTCCTTCCTCTTTTTCCGTGCACAAACTTTGACTTTTCCTTTCAACAATTATTTTTTCCCCTCCCAGACTAAACTAGCACCAGGCCTCACACTGAAAAAGAAAGGAGTATCAAATATGGTTGCGAAATGGCAGCAAGTCCAACAGGAAGCTTGGAAGGATTACCAAGATGAAGAAAGTGTTGAATGAGCAAATCTAGTTATTATTGTATCCAAATTTTATAATTTATAATGTAAATAAACTGTTGCATAGTTACTAGCTTAAATTTTTTTGCCTTGACAGCTGTATAACATCTAGCTTTGACAAGTGCAAAATTGCATTAGAGGTGTTGATACAAAAGCCTATCTAAAAATCAGTAGTGTCAAGCTGCTTTGACATGATCATTTTAATTTTAGGAGCAGATTTGCATTCTCTCCTTTCTTAGAGACTGGCCATAAGAAGGAATGGTTCTGTAGGTGCGTTCAGAGCTCTGTGGGAAACAGATTCTCATATTTAATTTCATATTAGAGTAGTCTGATCTCCAATTAACAAAATTACAAAGGCAGCAGTCAGGTGCAGTTCCCGAGCAGCGGAATATGATTGTGCGAGTTTCCTAGCGCCCATGCATTTCCCAACATTCAAACACTGATTGCTGAATGTTCTTTACCCTGGTCCCACTGCAGCAATTAGATTGACTAGGACAGAGATTGAGACGAGTAGTACTAAGATTAGAGAGTCTCCCCATCTCTGGATCAAATTGGATGTCACCCACACCCCAGTGGCTGCTGCACATCAACGGTCGGTAAGTTCTGGGGAAACTTAAAAGGATGCATGACTGTACTAGACAAGGACAGTGGTGGGGAGTAATAAAATACTTCCCAAGTCACAGAGGTGTCCCCTTTGACCTGGCCAGTATAGTGAATCTTCAACTTATTTTAAGATCCAAGATCACAAATTACAACTAGTTGAAAAGGAATATGGAATCAAAATTAAGTCTTTTAGAAAACAAAATTGGACTGGGACGCTTTATTCAAAAGTAGTAGTTACAGAAGAATGAAGACCCCAACTACGCCACTAAAGCAGAGGCGGTGGTTGATTCATACTTCCAGTTAGGGGGCAGAACACCCTTCTTCTTGTAGTACCTAGCCAGGCGATGTATTCTTGATTCAACGAGAATGAGACGGAATTTGGAGTCCTTGTCCTTCCTGCAACACAATACAAAATGGTTAAATGTTGCCCAAAAGTTGTTTCAAGTTAAAAATGTTTTCCAATACTTGCCTGTTTCTTTCAAGATGCTTGCGGATGGCAACAGCCTTCTTGATAAGGTAGTAGAGGTCCTCACGTAGATCAGGGGCAGTTCCCATTGCTTTCATAATTCTGAGGATCTTGCTGCCAGTTACAAATCGCACCTGAGCAACTCCATGTGAGTCTCGGAGGATTACACCTAAAGAGAAAAATTAGTTAGTGTGGGGTAGAAAAAAAAATTAATACACAAAATGTAGTATATGACATACCAATCTGTGAGGGAGTAAGACCCTTCTTGGCAAGCTTTTGAATTTGGTCCTTGACATCATCAGGGGTAAGCTTAAGCCAGGTGGGGACAGTACGGCGGTAGGGCAAGGCACTCTGAGAGATACCCTTACTGCAATCAAAATACAACACTTGAGAATGAAACTACAAGGGAATTAACATGTACAGTGAGGTGAGACAGCAAGCAAGTTAACTGACGTACAAAGAGAGAGCAAAGAATTGGTTTTTAAAAAATCTCAAATGTTGCAAGCAACAGAACCAAACGAAAGCGCAACATTTCTGACATACGAATTACTTTATAGTGAGGGGAGTCTAACCAAGTCGAAGAGCGGTTAGCCGGTAAGTCTCACTATCGCTCGTATAGAAATGAACTTTTGCATAGAAACCATAATAGTGGCAGAATTCAGATACGAGAACAGAGAAAATTGACATATGCTCGGTTAAGTCAAAATTTGTGTATATGCAGCTTTTAGGAAGCAAGGCAATGCCACGCGGTGGACGTGCATAAACAAATCCTTCAAACACAAGCGAATAAAATAGAACTCGGAGTATAAACCGTGGCGAACTTAAGCAGATTTCTCCGCCCCGAAATCAGAATAAATGTACATGATGAGACAATATTTACCCCGGTGCGTGCATACGACCCATGGCGAAAGTGTAAAATTATACACCAGGTGCACGAAGACACAACGCTGGAAAGGAAACTAGAATGGCCGCAGCGGAAGTAAGTTTCCGAGCGATTTTACTTCTTTTCTCCTCGTTTTGTGATGGTCATTTGTGGTCTAGGCTTGTCTGTGGATAGCAGACTTTCTGGGCGTGTCTTTACGAAAGTGGGATGAATTGGCTGCAGAACAATGCAGAGAAATATCTGAAAGCATTCTTTTTTTCACTTTTTGAGATGAGGCTGGACTGGTAAGCCCGTTCTGTTAAGAAAAGAAGGAGAGCTTATTTACATTATCACATTGAATACAAGATTATTGAAGGCACCCATGTCGCTTTCCAGGGGCTGCTACAGTAAAAAGTAAAACTGAAGGAAATTTAACGAGTTTTTTTTGAATTCAAAAAATGGTCGACTTTCCATTTTACTTCTATCGACTCTTACGAGTACAATAAAGCTCAAATTTCGGGCTCTCAATAAAAGAATAATACAAAATCTTTGAACCGTGATTTTACACTTGTCGTTGGTGGTACTCAGCTAACCCGAGAATGAAAAATTTCAACTTCAACCTTACCGTAAACAAACAGGCGCAAAGCCCGCAACCCCGCAAAAGCTGAAACTCCCAAAATCGGTTATTCTTTTTCTGTTAAAGTGGCAAGGGTTTCATTGATTACTGTGAAAATACGTATCCTCTCTTGCGTGGACATTGTTTCTTTCGAAAATGAATCCTAGCCAGACCAAGAGCGAAAAACGTGACAGCGATTCGTTAGATACTGGCGATGGTGACAGAAAGAGACCCTGTTCTGCGAACGATAGCGGAGCCAGTGATGCCGGTGACGGACAGGACGATAATAGAAGAACCAGTCGAAGGAAAAAGGGCAAGGTTTGTGTACTGTATAGTGTTTTAAATAATCTGATGCACCTCGTGGGTTTGCTTATAGCTTAAATGCCCTTGAGGCAACTCTCCACAGGTGCTAGTTTAACCTAACTCACACTATGAAAACAAATCTTTGATATTTCTGTCAGTTAAGGCCATTCAATCAAAGTTATTTGTTTCTTAATACCCCAACCATTTCTCTCTCGTTCACAGGGTCATGAAGATAATGATTCAAAAGTTGCTGGCAGTGACAAATCTGACAAAAGCAAAGTAGATGCAATGAAGAAGGATCCAGATTCAGCCAGTGTTATTAATTCTGTTAAATCGGAGAAGGATGATGAGGGAGAGCAGGACTCGGAGCAAGATGATCCCTCTGGCATTTCTTTACCAGGTACAGTACTTTGTTTTATTTGTGAAGTGTTGCGAAAGTGGTTAGATTTAAAGGATAAAGTGTTTAAAAGATGTTAATTTTTTTCTACTGTCAAGGTTTGGAGGGTGCTGCATTCCAGAGCCGGCTGCCATTTGATAAGATGACATCGACAGAAGCAGCATGTTTTCCAGATGTTGCCGGAGGTCCCCCACAGACTCAGAAAGTCTTCTTGCATGTCAGAAATCGCCTTGTAAGTGCATGGTATACTAATCGGCTCTAAATTATGGTTCTTTGGTTGTAATAAGGACACACATGCATGCACCATTATCATCATTCATTCACATATTTCCCCTGATTTCAGCTTCAACTATGGTTAGATAATCCAAAACAACAATTGCTGTATGAAAATGCCTTACCTCTGGTAGAAGCACCATATAACAGTGATGCCCCACTGGTTATGCGTGTTCATAGTTACCTGGAAAGACATGGGCTTATCAATTTTGGTATTTTTAAACGTTTGAAGGTAAGGACATTTGTTCTTGCTACTGAAAGATTTTTTCCACTAGTGATTTCCACTTTGCTTCAATTACATTTTTTCCCTCATATTGCAGCCATTACCATCGGTGAAACATGGGAAGGTCATTGTGATTGGAGCAGGTATTGCTGGTCTTGCTGCTGCTCAGCAAATGCAACAGTTTGGTATGGAAGTTATTGTCCTGGAAGCAAGGGTTAGTCTGAAACTTCTTTTTGCCCTTTCACTTCTAGCCTATGAAATGTTTTAATTGCTGCCTTGTCTCTCTGCTTGTAGGACCGAGTTGGAGGACGTATCGCTACATTCAGAAAGTCTAGCTACATTGCAGATTTGGGTGCTATGGTTGTCACAGGTCTTGGAGGAAATCCTATTACTGTTTTATCAAAACAAATTAATATGGAGCTTCACAAAATTCATCAAAAATGCCCACTCTATGAGTCAAATGGACACACAGTAAGTTGGCATCTTCATCCTTTTTATCTGTAGCCTTGAATATTTCACACATGGCTTGTCAGGAAATTCAAATTTGTGGAATCCAGAGCACCCAGTGGTTACAAGCCGGATCATTTGCCCTGGGTGTTCGGGCACTCTATTTCTTATTAGGTTTCTGGTTCTATATTTGTGTGTATTTTCCAGGTTCAAAAGGATAAAGATGAAATGGTTGAAAGAGAATTTAATCGTTTGCTAGAAGCCACTAGTTATTTATCCCACCAGTTAGACTTCAATTATGCAGGAGAACGCCCAGTTTCTCTGGGGCAAGCCCTTGAATGGGTGATAAAGTAAGTGATGTATTGTTGTTATTGGAATAAATTCCATTGTATTAGTGAGAAAAATTATTTGAAAAAGTCTTCTTTGATGCTTTTGGAATGTGAATTACTTTTATCATTTTCAATCAATAAATGTTGCTTACATATGCTTTCAGGCTGCAGGAAAAGAATGTCAAAGAGAAACAAATACAGCATTGGAAGGCAGTTATTACTCTGCAGGAGCGTCTAAAAACCAATCAAAACAAGGTAATCTAATTCAGCCTGACTTGGTTGTGTGTATTAATATCAGATGGAGGCTATTAAACCTTTTTTTCTTTCTTTTTTCTGTTGGCAGATGATCTCACTCCAGGAACGTATTGAAGATCTGCACAAGCAGACTTCAGAGTTTCAGAACAGATCTGGTAAAAATATAAACGAAGAGTTTGAAGCAAGATCAAAACTCCGTGATCTAAGCCATGCATGTCGGGTAAGAATTGTTAAAATAGTTGTCTTTAGACAACTCTTTTTTATGTGAAGACCATTCTAGTTCTCCTTTCCTGGTATGGTTCTAGGAGTGGGATCAGCTTCTGGAGCAGCAGAAGGAAATTGAAGAAAAGCTTCAGGAATTAGAGGCATCCCCACCAAGGTAAAAGGGCTCTTCAATTTTACCTGTCATAATTGCTACATATCTTCATTAGCTAATAATTTGTAATTTATTTTTCTAGTGATGTGTACCTATCTTCAAGAGACCGTCAGATCCTAGACTGGCATTTTGCAAATTTGGAGTTTGCCAATGCTACACCTTTGTCTAACTTATCACTCAAGCACTGGGACCAGGATGACGACTTTGAGTTCACTGGAAGCCATTTAACAGGTAAGAGCCATCAAAAGGCCTAGTCTTTTCCCCTTCCTTGCCCTCGAAATTTATTTCCTAGCAATAGTATCTCTCTCTATTAGGAATCTAATAGGGGGGAGGGGGGGGGGAAATCCGCGGTTGAAACTGGGAGTAGTCTCGATGAGAAGCGCTCGCCGTAGCTCGTCCCGCACTGCCGTGGGGTTTCGGCCGCTGCGGATAGAGCTTGGCGTGCCTCTAATTTGATTATACTACTTAAACCTGAAATCATCGCCCCGCTCTGCCCTGCACTTCCCTTCCCTGCCCCGCGCCCCGCCCCGCCCCGCCGGGGAACACGAGTAGCTGCCGCGGGTCGGCGGGGCCCTTTGTCCAGCACGCCACCGCCACCGGGCGGGGTGGGGTGTGGACGTTAGTTTCCGTGATGCTTCCGCCCCCCCCCCCCCCCGGGGGGGGGCTGCAGCCTCTGGCATGTACAGGTGTTTGTTGACGTGCAAGAGAAAGCGATCACCCTGGACCAGCCCAGCCCAGCTCCCTGGGAGCTGTGGTGGCGTTGAGAGGAGTGGGACGGGAGCCTTTACCACGCCGAGCGCTGACCGGTGCGTGAGTGCGTGACTCCGACCTCGCCTCGGTCGTGTCGCGGGCGATTGAGGAAGGTTTGACTCCTGCGGCAGCAGGACTGCTTATGCGCGTCGAGAGCTCTCTACTAGCCACGACTAGCCATCAGTCATTTTTGTCTGTGATGTGCAAATTTGAAATAGATAGTGAGCTATTTTTGTAAGTAATGTGGGTATTATTGACGTAAAACTGACAAAAATATGAGTATTATCGATGTAATGTGGAGGTTTTATCGGTAATATTGGAGTAATATTGGTGTAATATCAGTCCCGTGTACGAGGGGATATCAGAGTGGACGAGCCCTAGGGTCTTCGACACCGATGCGCTCGAGACGCCGGGTAGGCGAGGGCCCCTGGCGGGGTAGGCCACCGCCTCGGCAGCGGCGCCGAGCGGGCCAGCCTGCCTGCAGGCGCTCCCCGCCGGGCCCAGCGGCCCAGCCTGCTCTGTCTGTCTGCCTGCCTGCTGGCGGTGCCGGCTGCCGCGCTGGGAACCTCGTTAAGACCCACCTCGCCCCGATCCTCTCTCTCCCTCCCTCCCTCCCTCCCTCCCTCCCTCCCTCCCTCCCTCTCCTTTTCTTTCCCTCTTCCCTCTTTTTATTCTTACAATTATGATAATCGCACGGGTGGGGAGCAGCAGCTTATGCATATAATAAACGTCGCCGCGTGTGTTCATCTGCCCCGCTATCATACGCAAAATCTTAACAGAAAGTAACTGTGTGTGTGTGCATGTGCATGCACCGGTCTGCGTGTGTGTGTGTGTGTGTGTGTTTTCTTGCGCGTGTCGGTGCAAGATAAAGATTCTATTCCGAGAACCACCCATGTGGAGGCATGCACTCAGAGTTGCCCTGCTTTGACAAGGCCCGTCCACGTTATAGATTGTTGTTTGTTTTTTTTTTCATTTTTTTAAAAATTAGTTTTACGCTTAGAGCCATCTCCTCCTCCTCCCACGCACCTTGTGCGGTTCGCACTTGCGGTTTTCAGTTTCTAGCCCGCTTTGCATTCGCCGCGTGTGCCACCGGTTCCACATATCCGGGTGGGGGGGGGGAATGAATGATGTTCCATGGAGACGTATTGCTATCAGGGATTTTAAAATATCGGCAAGGAAAAGAAGTAGCCTCATTAAGATTGCAAAATCAATGCTTGTTTCGGAAATATCAGTAAGATTAGTTGTTAGGCTGAGATATATGGCCGTTTTGCAATGTACACCGAAAGAACTCAATTTTTGTGTAACAGGTTGAATAATGAATTTGGAAGGTCTGTCATTTTTCGAAAAGCACCTCCTAGCCGAAATTAATCATCCGGTGGTGAATGTGGAAGTCACCGGTTTCATTACCAGTCTTACCGGTAACTTACCAAAGCCTCTGAAATCCCTGAACCACTGTCTTGCCACCCTGTCATCGATGCAACTTGACTTTGTGGCGTGTTGTCCTCGTTGAGTACGTTTTGCGACTTGACGTCTACCTGGCCGCTCATCTCAATGTTTCCCCATGCGGTGTGCCTGGCCTGTGCCCTCCGCTTGGCCGGCTCCCAGCGCGTTGGCGCGCTCTGCAGCCATCACGGCGCAATCAGGCGACTGAGGCGGCGGGGACCGAGGGACCGAGCCCCGAACAGAACCAATCTCTTGAAGCCATCCCGACCAATCATGATAGATAACTTTTAATAAGCTTGCAAGCGACAAAGATCACGGTGGGCCTCCCCCCCCCCCCCCTCTCCTTCTCCTTTCCCCTCCGGATGCTTGCGGGCTCTCACCGTACGAAAGTGCTGCCAGCTTGCGTGGCCCAAAGCCCTAGCGTGGTCGTATGGTGCCCTGGCGCTGCTGTACGACTCGCGACACCGGCCCCTGTGCTGCTTTTGGAACGTGTAAGCCAAATGTTTTTACTGGAGAGTCGAAATAATCGGGTTTCGTCCGTCGGTCAAACCTATCAATCAGCGCGTCAACGTGATAGACCCGCATGCGCTCTCTTACTCCCTCTCCCTCCTCCAGTGTGTGTGTGTGTGTGTGTTTGTGTGTGTGTGTGTGTGTGTGTGTGTGAGCGCGACACGTTCGTGAGCGCCAGGCCGCCCTTGTGCGTGTGCAACAGTCCACCCGCTGACAACGTAATGGCACATTCAGGGGAATCTCGCAGGCAGGGGCTTAACCGTGGTAACTTACCGTAATCCACAAGAGTGAGGGAGAAAGAGGGGGGAAGATATAAAAAGAGAGAGAGAGGCACTTAGTGTTTGTTTAGCGGTCCCATCAATCTGGGGCTATGGCAATAATTACCGTCATTATGGTGATCTGGTGCGGGGTTGGGAGGGGGGAGGGGCGGTGCTCGGCTGGGCCCGGCGTGGTTTACTCCACGCACTGTATTAACGAGCCAATAGTAATGTGACGATTCTTTAATTGGGGGTTGTTATCGACTGTAAACATGTCTGACCGGCTGGCTTGCGGGCCGGCTCGCTGGACTCAAGGGCGCCCCGCCCCGCCCCGCCCCGCCCCGCCCGGCAGTGTGGTGCTCGCGCCCTGCACCACTAGCGCAGCCGGGCCCGGCCCAGCAGCCCGGAACGCACCGCCGGCCTGGCCCCAGCATTGCATGGGACCGCCGTGCTGCGGTCCCTCCCCGGGGTTCCAGCATCGTGGGCCGGGCAGTGCCCTGTGGCAAGAGGCATTCGCTTGAAGTGTCAGCGTGTGTCACTATTGGTTTTATTGCCGCACACTTACTTGTTTGAGAAGAAATTCAGTCACCTGCAAGTAGGTGACATGGGCGCACTTGGATTCCCAGTGCGCCTGCCGGGTGTCAGGGTAGGGCGGTGCAAGGTTTCATTCACTAAAAAAAAAAAATGAACAAAAATCAGCGAGTACCCTTGTTAAAACGTGAAAATCAGTAAAACCAGTTGTGGGAAACAAACAAACAAACAAACAAGAAAAATTCAGAATTAAACGGAAAATTGGTGTACGCTTGAATTTCTAGTGAAGGAAGAGCCCCTGGGGGCGGCGGCGCGGTCCGGCCTCGCTCGCTCGGCTGCGCTGCTGAGAGACACTTGTCGCGCGGCGCGCGGCGCGGGACGGCCTTCCCCCGCCTGATCTCGGAGAGATTTGTGAGTGATTGCGTGGGGCTGTACGTAATGAGGAGGTAATTGGGGTGGCCGGCGGCCTGCGGCCTGCGGCACGGGGACCGGGACCACCCCAGTGTGAGCGAGTGCCCTGCCCCTGCCGCCCTGCCCCGCTGCCCCGCTGCTCGGCCACACTGGACCCGCGCCGCCGGCCGGCCGGAATGCGTTCCGGTGGGACTTATTCGCGCGCTGCTCCCCGAATTGAGACGTTGACCGCTTTGTTAATCCGTCGAGTGGCTCAGTTTCGGCGTGCGTATGAGATGTTTGAAATCTTAAATTTGCTACGCTCCATACTGAGAAGTTGTCGTCGCCCTTGTAATAAAAAGAGTTGGGTAGCCTGGACGAGAATTAATACTCCACCCTGGTGAAAAGGTCTGTGTTGGTTCATACCCCCCCCCCCCCCCCGTAAAAGATCTGCGAGTAGCGTGCAAGAGGATTAATACTCTCCCGTACAAAGCCACACCAGAGATAAAGACCTAACTATACAGAGATAGGTGGCTCAGGGGTAAAGGCTGAGGCAATGTCTGTAACATCAGCCGTAACAGTGCCTAACAACAGTAGCGACCTGAGGACCTTTATGGTCAAGTTGCGGGGGTTTGGTAAAAGTGTCGCGGACGGGACGTGCACAGTTTCAGTGCACACTTCAGAGAGTGAAACTGTGCATATCCCGTCCGCGACACTTTTACGAAACCCCTGCAAAGTAAACACAACCAAGCGTTACAGACATAGCCTCAGCCTTTCCCCCTGAGCCACCTATCTCTGTATAGTTAGGTCTTTATCTCTGGCCACACTGTTAAAAATTTTGTTGTAAATTAACAGGAAAAGTACTGTTAAGTTTGTTAGCAGTAAATCCTGTTTCAAAACAGGAAAAACTGTAAATTTACAAGGATGGGAAAAATCTCAGAATAAATTTTTTCGTTGAAATGAATGGACTTCTTTTTGCACTTACATTCTCTTCTGTATAATATTACAAAATTGTTGTGTTTCGAACAGTAAGGGCTGTTAACAAAATTAACTGCGTATTTCCTGTAAAGCACCGGCATACACAGTGATACTCATTCACTGTTCTTTGAGAGTGCTGTATGTAGTAAGTTTTTTATCTGATAAAAGAAGAGCTGTTCAGGAACAGGATTCCCGTAAAACAAATGGTCGTCAGGCAACAACTTTTTCTAACAGTGCATGAGTAGCCTTCAAGGGGATGAATACTCCCCCTGGTTGGCGTGCACAGGAACTGGGTAAAGCCTGCACAGGGATTAGTACTTCTCCTCACAAGTTTGAAAAGTCTTGGGGAAAGAAAAGTCTTGGAAAGTCATGGACGTTCCATGAACTGTGATGGAAAAATTCTCGATGGGGGCACCTCTCCCGTAATCCTAGCTGTGTAAGTTGTAAGTGTAATCCCTGTTTAATCCGTATAATTGGTATAATCCTTAACCAAATTCTGAAGAATTATCACTTAAGTCCACCTAAGTATTCTTATGTCATGGTTTCAGCCCCAGAAATTCATGTGTATTTTGTAATCCCTGCAATCACGTAATCCTGTGTACATCCTTAATGGAAGTGGTGCCCCCCTCGAAAATTCTGGTGCTGGGAGTTTTGAATATTTTTCTTTCTATAAAATAAATAAATTTTAAATATGTATTTTTCGATTATTTTTTAAATTGTCCATGTTTATGGAAATATCATAATAATTTTTAAAATGTAGCCCGGAAAGTCATGGAAAATGCCTGACGGCAAAATGTTGGAGCCCTGTCTTGTGTACTCTATACTGTGGTGCATCCGTTCGTCCCATGTGCCAGGGCCCGGAGCGGCGCGGCGCTCTTAGCGCAGTGTATGTAAAGTAAATAGGGTTGCCTTGTGGTGCCTCGCGGCCCTGCGCGCGCCTGGCCCTGCCCCACAGGCGCCAGGTGATGTGTTCATCTCACAGTGTGAGAAGCCCCGGGGCCGGGTCTGGGCCGGGCCACCTAGCGGACGGGGCATTGTCCTGCTGGTGCAGAGATGAAATATGGCATGGTTAACGCCCCGCCACGCCGCGCCCCGCCTCACCCCACCCCGCCTCACCCTACCCCGCCCCGCCCCGTCCTCTCTCTCCCCGTCCACCTCCCTCCCTCAAGTGCCCTTTTGTCTCTGATCCGATGCATCGTAATCAAAATTAAAATGGTCCGAGTGAAGCGCGGTGGGGCGGGGTCGGGCCGGGCCGGGCTGTCGGCGCTTATCGCGAGGCGAGGCGTGCGTCCGGTCAGGTGCACGGCGTGTTGTGTGAGTCCAGCCAGAGCGGCCGAGGCGAGAGTTTCTTAATTATTTAGTTATATATGTAATGCTCGGTTTTAGCCGATAGTGAGGTGCCTTATACTATACATGTCCCCTACAAACAAACTTTGGTAGGGTTTATCGGACTCAAGTGTTTTGATTTAATGCTTGTTGATCCGTTTGAGGGCCCGGTGTACCTGGCCTGCAGGTGTCGGCGGGGGTGTCGGTGTCGGGGCGGGCTGCGCGCGCCAATGTGATTCATGGCTCCCTGCCCAGCCGTACCGCCAGCCCTACTCTGGCCCCTGATGCACCCGACGCCCTCACACATATTTGTTTTAATAATTCCGGCCCCTGAATTCCCGTTCCTTTCTCGTGTTTCAGGTAAGTGCTCCCTCGCGCAGATGTTTGCGGTGATCGACGCCTCGGTGAGGGGGAAACAACCTCTGAAATCTTTGAACACCTCGCAATTCAGAAAAATTCAGGAACATTCAAGAAAATTCACAGAAATTCATAAATATTCACAAAAATTGGGTAAAATTACATAAAAATTCACGAAAATTCACAAAAATTTACTAAATTTGTACACTAAAATTCTGAGTTGTTTCCCCCTCGCGCCTCGGTAAGTCGTCGAGCGTAGTTTGGAGGATGTCCACTTATTGCCAGGTAAGTTACCCTCGCGCAACATTCCCGGAAAAATTTGGCCGCCTAAGGGAAATTTAAGACAACCTCAAGGCGATGTGAAACAGCAGCATTCGTAAAAGGGGTACACGTAGGCCTACTTTCACGTGCAGGAAGGTGGTGGGACAACGCCCTGCAGCCCGCGCCTGGCCGGGCACCCCATCGCGACTTCCGCAGCACGTCGCATGTGTTATTTATCGAGCGCGGAACAATTTGAGAGGCATTTCCCTGGTCGAGTTGCAGCGCGGTATCGCCGAAAACTTTATTTATTGCTGTGCCCAAAGAGGCAGTCTGTCGCGAATGCGAATATCAATAAGTCTCTCGACTTGTCGAGCGCGAACAGCGATATGAACGTGCGGCTGGGCGCAAGCTATATCGACCTTAACCTTTGGCGCGCGGGCTGCTGCGACACGCAGGCGGGGCGTGGCGGGGCTCGGACAGGGAAATGTCACGTGACTCGTTAGGAGATACGCTTGTTGAACCGTCTGGGGCGGAACTGTTCTCGAGAGGAAGTGGGGGCGCGAGTCACAATGAGGAGAGGAGCAGGGCCTGGCAGGGCAGGGCAGGGCAGGGCGCCGCGCCAGCGGACTCGTCACGGCTGGGTTTGTTTCTCGGTCTTGTGCTGAAGAGGAAACAATATGGCTGACCGTAGGGACGGATTTTTACTGAAGAGAGACG
Source organism: Frankliniella fusca (assembly GCA_029379305.1). Classification (NCBI taxonomy): domain Eukaryota; kingdom Metazoa; phylum Arthropoda; class Insecta; order Thysanoptera; family Thripidae; genus Frankliniella; species Frankliniella fusca. Next base: position 3,472,306 of record JAHWGI010001134.1, on the reverse strand, counting down.
CGTTGGATAAGTCTTGTGCCAAGTCTCGGGGAACCATTGTACTTTAGTCTTTCAGTCGATTCAAGCTGTTCTTCGGCCAGTTCCACCGGACTGCACGGTAAAAATAGTTTCTTGTATTTCAAGATCTGTCTTGGATGTCCATTGGTATTCTCCATAAGATCCAAGACAGATCTTGAAATACAAGAAACTATTTTTACCGTGTGCGCAGCGTAGGGGGACCTGGACCTGGCGTGATTACCTGTCGCACTGGCCTGTGCCGCCCCGCCGCCGCGGCCTTCGGAGTTCACACCAGGTCTGCTTGCACCATACCATGCGGCAGGCAGGAGGTTTTACTTTCCAAAGTTGCAGCCGTTCGGCTCGACCTGGCTTGTCTGGGCCGGGACCACATGGTAACCTCTCGTGTGAATGGAAGCGAAGGCAAGCCAAAGGTTAGCCGCACGGCCTTTCTGCATTCAATACGCGAGTTGCGAGGGGAGTGGGTAGGGGCGCAAACCCTTCGTGTCTGAACCGATTCGCGTGAGTACATCGGCAAGGCACACATGTCTTTTTATTATTATTACTCTACATTTATTTTCATCAAATGGGGAACACTCGATGGTTCTGGAGTTTGGAAAGTTCAGTTTATGTGTTGCAAAAAGTCTGTGTGATCCATTTGTTTACAACGAAGAAGGGAACTTCGTATTCTTGAAATTTGAGGCGTGATGGCGTGTTGCACGTGGTCGCGCCGTGCTCCAATCTCGCCTCTCATTTCCGGTGGGGCTGGGCTGAGACGCAGGGCAGGCACGTGGCGGTATGCCCTCCCCCTCCTGTTGACTCTATGAATTGCACGACGGACGCAGGGTGGCGAGGCGGGTGGCGCTCTCGGACTTGGGTCAGCCTGGTCACCCTCGTGCATACAGCTGGCCGAACCGAAGGGGGGAGGGCTGTCCAACCCTGACCGTGCAGCCGAACGGTTCCCATAGCCAAAGCCGCCCCGCCGCGCCCCGATTTTGATCGGGGAGTGATGAGCGTGTGAGGGACGGGAGGGACGAGGGACGGCCCGCCGTGTCAGATGGCCGGCGGCCCGTAGCGTGGCATCGATCTGAGAAATTACCCTCCTTATCTCTTTGGAAGAGAAGGGAAGAACTGCTGTTAGGGTGTACACCCGTGATGTAATTGAAATTTCCTGCCTTTTTTTTCCCTTTCTTTCAAAGGAGTAGATTTTTAAAGTAAAAAGAGGTTGGATGGGCGTTGTACGCAAGGTGTCTATCACCAGAAGAGAACCGCTATATTTTCTTTTCTGTCTTTTTTTCTCGTATAGGTACGAATGAAGCACAATCCCGTCAACGCCCATTTCGGATGTAGAAAACAGGGAAGTCCCTGATATTGAAAAATGCACGGAAAAAATGATTAGTAGAGCGAACTAACGTTTTAGTTGGTTTTGCCCTTACAAACCCTTTTTCGTTGTGATAACCAAAACTCGGTTATGCGAACGCATGTTTGGATTGTCACAGCGAAAATGTAGTTGACACAACGAACGGTGCGTTGGCACAACGAAGCGGTTCGTTGGTTTGGCAAAAATGGACCAAAGCGCTGTTCCGTCAGACCAACTAACCGCTTCGCTGTGCCAACGCACCGTTCGTTGTGTCAACTACATTTTCGCTGTGACAATCCAAACATGCGTTCCCACAACCGAGTTTTGGTTATCACAACGAAAAAGTGTTAGAAAGGGCAAAACCAACTAAAACGTTAGTTCGCTCTACTAATATTTTTTTTCCGTGTGATACCGGAAACCATTACCTCTGTGTTTGCCGCTGCGAATCAAAATCTTTGCGTCTAAGCTGCAGAAGTCAGAAGCGATTCGTCGATTCGACGTTAAGTCATCGTGGTCGATACTTTAGCGTTGATACCGGGTGTCCCGGCGAATACTTGACAGTTTTGCGGGTCTGCCTACCCAAAATGCCATGGCGCCTTATGGCCAACGTGAGTAGGCAGACCCGCAATACTGTCGTGTATCCACCGGAACACCCAGTTTGCAAATCGACTTAGATTTTGGGCTCAAAGTCGAAGCAGAGAGTATCTCTGTTTTTGATCGAATCTATATAGATTCCAGTATATTAAATCGAGTTTAAATTTTAAAAGGTGAAATATCGTAGTGGAAGATGGCGAATCGATATCGTATCAATGAATCAATTTTAGCTGGGCTGAGAAACGTTCTCAATTGTTGCGGAGCGTTTGTGTTTTCGAAAAAAAGCGCACCGCCTCCTGTCCGAAGTTTAATTAAAATAACCCACACAGTGCAGGCGGGCTGCGCTGCGCAGCGCGATGCACCCGTGTTCGCACTCAGCTGCACCCTCGCTGTGCCCACTCGACTGATTTATCGGCTGAGGATGGCGTGTTTGCTGGCCCACGCCACGCCGGCCTGGGTGAGCAGTATGGCACCGCCCCGCCCCACCCCGCAGCTGAGGTTAGACCACTCATCTCCACGCTTTCGAATATTTTCATGCCACTCACCTCATCAGTCGTTTTCTGCGACGACAAATGCTGCTCCGCGTCGCGTGCGATATGCAACCCTCGTGTTTTTTCTTCTTATTTTCATGTCATTTATTTTTTCTCCTTATCGGCAAAAAAGAATAACAATAAAAAAATACGATGGAACGGACAAATCAATTTTTCAAAGCTTCTCACGGCGCGTCCAGGTCCAGTCGGTTTGTCTGGTCCGCCCCCTCAGCCCTGATAGACGTGAGGCGCGGCGCGGCCCAGCCCCCGCACGAGCATCAGGACATCGAGCCCGCCAACACGGGCCGAAAACAATCATCACACTCAAATCCCAAGTGTGGAACTGCTATTGCACACTTGTCGGTGTGTTAATTATCTAACTAGTTTAATTGTCCCTCCAAGTGCAAGTGAAATTCCTTGGAAAACTGCTCACACTTTAACGCGGTGATGTACACGAATGGGAATTAACACTCGGTGAACGAAAATTTTAGAATACGAGAGCGCACCTCGGTTTTGGATGCGCTGTCCTTTTCTCTTTTTATAAGAATAGAAAAGGAGAGCGCACCCAAAGTCGAGGTGCTTTCTCGGACTCCGCGAGGTTTTCGTTTACCGTGCATCTACGCGTGTGCAACATTCACATACTTTGCCGCGTTTGATTGACGGGCAGCACTCGTTGCTGTCATGTGCCGCGCGGAGCTGGGGCTGGTGTCTGCCTTTGAGAGGCGCCGCGCGCTGCTCTCTTATTGATTATTATGGCAATGAGCGTCGTTAGTGTGCGTGTGCGAGGGAGAGGGAGAGTGTATTTGAGAGAGAGGGAGAGAGAGAGAGAGAGAGAGAGAGAGAGAGAGAGAGAGAGAGAGAGAGAGAGAGAGAGAGAGAGAGAGAGAGTAGAAGAGTGCGAGCGGGCTGGGCTCGCTTACTCGCGCTAACTGTCGTGCGAAGGCAAATGACCCACGGCTGCATTAAGGCCGTGGTTGCCACTCTTCCGCTCTTTTTTGTTATTCTGTTGGTACCGCGGCCTCTAGAAACTCGCGGCATCAGTTATTCGAGGCGAGGCAAATCAAAAGTACAATTATGGCGGAAAGAAATTAAGTAGATTACCTTGTAATTTCTCCTCGAAATACCACTCGAAATCTAAGCTTGAATCCAAATGTACAAATGTGTCTCAGTCTTTTCTTTTATATTCTTCTCTCACTTGGCACCTTGTAGGTAAGCGGACGTCGATTTCAACTTTTTCTTTTATATTATTGGTATTGTTATTATCATTACTATTAGAAATGGCTATGACCTTGCGGGTCACGACGGAATTATACAGCAATCTTGCAGGCTGTTATTTTAGTTTTAAAATTGTGTGGCAGTGTATGGTTGAGAGTTGCACGTGGCGGGACAGGACACGCCAGGAGTCCACCCTGAGAAATAAGATGCCCGCTCCGCCGAGTGAAAGGGTGCGACACGGAGGGCTATTGGGTGATACGGCAGTGACATGAAGCGATAGAATCATAAACGCTGTGGACATGCTGAGCGTGCGCGCGTCGCCGTCGCGCCCCGCGAGGCCCCGGGCCCCCGGGCCCCGCAGCCACGAAGGCGTCGTGGGGAATTCCATAAGCGGGGCTGCCTCTTATAGGTTCTCACACCAAAAGTGTGGTGACATCTACCCGCTTGGTTCTTTAGTGTCCCGTTCCCTTATGAAAGCTTACGGTGAATGTCACTGTGCGAGTAGCAGTGAGCCCGGTGAGCCGGCGTTATTCGCACGTATTGTTTCTAGTTCCACACCCCTTGGACCCACCGCAATGCGACGATTGGCCGACTCGCTTCACTGCGAGGTAAAAATAATGTCTGATTTAATTTTTTTTTTTAGGGAAAAAGGAAAATTTTGAGGAACTTACTTAAGTTGAGGAAAACTTCCCATATTTTGAGGGAGTCTCCCCAAAATTTGAGGGAATTCGGAAACTTTTCTCAATTTTTGAGGAGACTTTCTCAACATTTTAGGAGTTTTCCTCAAATTTAGTGGGATTCCCAATATTTTACCCTTTTCCTAATAAAAAACGCACACACACACATACAACAAAAAAAAAAAAAACACAGACGTTGTCTTTACCGTGTGGGGCGTGCTTGTGCTGTATACTGAAATCATCGCCTGACAGAACTTTTCCCTTAGATATCGAGAAACGTCGTGACGCACGTCACTCGGGTTATTTCTTTTCCAGTCGTGCAGTTATAATGATACGGGAGCGCCTCGAGGTGCAGTATGCATGCATTTCCGTGCGAGCCGCGGTCGGCAGGGCAGGCCACCCACGTGGACTACGCACGTGTGCATTGCAGCACAGTAGTGCGGCGCGGCCGATGGCGTGATGAATGTGAGACGCGGTCCCCACCCCGCGGGTCCCCGTGGGTGACTGGCGCGGCGGGCGCGGCGCCGCGGCCACATCAAAGCGTCATGTAGGCTCACGTTTAATACCCTCCCCCCCCCCTCCCCCCGTGCCAATAGTGCCGTGCACGACGCGAGGAGTATGAGCCGCACCACGGCTGCATGCACGCACGCCACGCCGTTTGTTACCCACCGTCTCTGGGACTTGGACTAGGGGCCGGGTCGCGCCGCGCCGCTGAAACTCGATATTGACACGCACGCGCCAGCGCGCCTCGCGTGGGATGTGGAGGATTCACGCGTGCGCGTTTTCCTAAGGTTTGAAACGGCTTGGACCCCCGTAGTGACCTTTTTTTTTTTGTGTTTTGTTTTATTAAAGAAAATAGTGGATGATTGCTGGTTTGTCTAATGTAACGAATGATGTTTGCATTTTATTGATTTCTGTCTCCTTTTCATGTACGGAATTCCACATCCTTTTTCTCACGTTTGTCCAGAAAACGTACCCACCTTCCCCCCTCCCCCCCCCCATCTCCCCTCTTTCAAAAAGTTTAGAATGTGTCTCACTCTACACATGTTCTCGTGCGTTTATGTAGCTGTTTCGTAACGAATGCGACTTTTCACGGATCCACATCCACATTCCTCTCCTCCTACGCATCATGGTAGTGTGCTCTCCACGTTCCCTCCGCCTCGGAAGCTCAATTAGTGTGGCAATCGGGCTGCAGCGTATGGGTGCCCTCGCCTCGCCTCGCCCTGCCCCGCCCCGCCGGGCTCTAAAGCGTGTTAGCACCTCGCCTACCTCCGACCCGGGAGCGCTGCAGCGGCCTGAGTGTCTTCTGCCGCGCCGCCCTTTGGTCCGGGACAGCACCACGGCTCAAACGAGTCCAGGGTTTCCCAGGGGAATTTGCACATTCCCAGGAGGCATCATCTTTCCCAGGGGATTTCCTGGGTTTTCCAGGCAAAACTCCTGGGAAAAACTACTTTTTTCCAAGACATTCGCTGGTATTTCAACTCTCCTGAGAATGCCAGGACTCGTTTCTACCGTGCGCCGATGCAAGACATCGACGAGGCTTGTTCCAGATTTCGTTTTTCTCCCAGTTCTGCCCGGCTTTCCATAAAGATCCGGAGAAAGTCCTTGATTCAAGTACATTCCGGAGCCATGACAGCTGTCTTTAAAGTTCTGGACTTGATTGTCGTTTTCGACTGCCCTCGTGGTTTAAATTCGAAAGGTGCCAGGAAAAATGCTCCGTTTGGACTTAGCCGCAGTGTCCCCCTCCTGCCGGGGCCTTCCCAAGCGGAGTGCGCAGAGGGGCCGATGTGCACTGCCTGCACTGAGGAAACAACGCCATGGTTTCCAAGCAGTTTGGGAAAAACCAAGCAGCTCTTATGGAGAAAATACACAGGTATTTCAGGGCTACTTGAAAACCAGAAGGAAGTTTTGCCGTGGGCGAGCGGGTCTCAATCTGCGAGACTTTTAAGGGAATCAATCTCATTCAATCTCATACGCCTTGTGACGACTTCTTTAGGATCGGATGAACCAAATATCTGGCGCGCGCAGGAGTTGCATTTTTCAGGCCGGCGCAGCCGCGCGAGTGGAGCGCGCCAATGAGTATGGAACTTTTGATCGCCGTCGAATGTCGAGCGGGCTGGCTCGCGCTGCGGCTGCTCGTATATCTGGGGCTTCCTGACGGAGGCCTTCGGCCAGCGGCTCGCGTATATTGAGCGTCGTGTCAGTTAAACGCTCGCTTGTCGCCCGTGTCTCACTCCCAGCGCTCAGCTCGCGCCAGGGCCGCGGCGCGACTGCTAAAGCCTGTGACACTTGCGTAAGGCGAAGCAGAAGGAAGTTCACCAAGCGGCTGTTCATTCGACATCTGGCTGGCAGGCCATTTTATTCTAACGTTCGTTACTTTTAATCAGGACGCAAAAATAGAGTTACATGAAGTACGTTTCGGAAATAATACAAGAAATGCATCGCATTTCGAGCACTCTGGACTCTGTATTTTTTTTTTAATTTTTTTTTGTATATGTCTCAATTTTATTATCATTATATTTAAAATGTAAATCAAAATATAGTTCAAGATTTTAAAAAGAAAATTTTGATGGCAGACTACTATTTATATTTTTTGTCATCACTATTATTTTTAGTATCGTACTGATATATAGCCTCGAGCAGATGCTTACAAAGTCCTAGTCATCAAACAAAACAGGGTATTGAAAGAGCATCACAGCAATATTATAAAGATTTCAAGCAAGAATGTCCTAGTGTCCTCAGCTAGAGTAGAGATTTGTGATTTATTGTTATTTATTTCGCGTGTTTTAAAGCATATGGATACGGACTTGCATATGCACACACTAAATTCTTATGAACTTTTTTTATACGCAGCTACCGATTTCTGTAAACATGCTCTATTTACGCATAATTTTGTGCGTAATTATGAAGAAAATTGTTCATAGTCGGCTCATTTTGTTCATAATTGGGCACAAAATTATTCATAAATAGAGCATGTTTACAGAAATCGGTAGCTGCGTATTAAAAAAGTTCATAAGATTTAGCGTGCATGCTCCGCTGAATGTTATGTCACCTTCATGGGGACTGCGTAAGGGTTTCCTTCATGGTGTGGCTGTTGTCGCCACGGCGGCGCGCCGCTCCAGCTGCTGCCAGCTGGCCTGGCGGCTTGGCCCTGAGTATGTAGCACCTGCAGGCGCCCGCGCCCGCCCGGCCCGGCCTGCAGGTGACATGACACCCTCAATGTGTTTCACGCGTTTGGTTTCGCCCAGATTTATGTCCTTGTCGGTACGTTACACGCCGGGTGTTGGCATCGGAGCTTAGATCACGCTGTGTTGGAATAGGTGCTATTTTTTATTCTAATTCCATTTAGGACGTGGCAGTTTTCACACTTCGTTCTTTTAGTGGCGGCCTGAAGGCGAAGGGATTTGCTTAGAAATGGAGAGGCCTCAAGGCGCACATGTCGCCACGAAATGTCAGCTTTGTACTGTTGTGATTTCTATTTTCGTAATCAGCCAGTACTGGCGGCATTTCATTGAAATGACCCATGGCCGTCGTGTCCTAGCTGGATCTACCTGTATCCTTCTCTAGTGTTTCCTCTGGCTCGTAATCCTTTTGGCGGCCTTTAAATTTCTCTTATCTTACCTGGTTGGTGGGGGCGTGCCCCGTCACGGAGTTTGTTTGTTTAGTGCATCAGCCTGCGGCCAGGCAGGCGCGGTGTTCCCAGGGTGGCGAGGCGAGGCGCGATGTGGCCAGGCAGTGCGCTGCAGGCCGCGGCCTGTGGGATGACCCCTGGAAGTGACCCCTTCTGTGCCTCGACCAACCTGGCGAAAAGCAAATAAACGCAAAACGTATTGAACCCAGGCCTGCCGCTGATCCCTCCCGCCCGAATATGATGAGAAACCTGAGTTCGTTTATTTTTTTATTTTTTTTTTCCTTCTTAAAAATTTTAACTGGAGGCCAACTGGATGTGGACGGGGAGGGAGGGAGGGAGAGGAGTTGAGATAATTGAAATAGATAAGACTAGGATGCAGTGGGCTGTTGCTCTGTTCATCGTAAGTTTTGCCTGCCGCTTTTATTCTGTCGGGCTGCCTCTGAGAGAGGAGCTGGCGGCTTTCTCAGTCTGTTTGCGCCCCTCAAACATAGCGGACCAGGAGGTGCTAACCAGGCAATGAGGCTCTGGCTGCCTCTTATAGCTGTTAAGACTGACTGAAACGTCCCAAGTCTAGAAATACCGAAAATGCTCTTTTTACTGCATTTTGTTTTTTGAGCAGAATTGAAAAAAAACCAACAAAAAAAAAATACAGGTTTTTCGGAGATGCTTATAAAACCAAGAAAGTTTCTTCCGTTTAGAATGTAGAAGCAAAGCAGACGACATCGTACAGCAGGGATTGAGTGTACAACACGTAAAATAACCCTATTAGTTTGCCTGAACTGGGAAAAAGCGGCGACCCCCGTCAGTGGCGGTTTTAGGGGGGAGAACTGGGGGTAATGTCCCCCCCTCCCCCCCCCCCCATCGGCCCTAGATAGCCGCCTGGAAAGTAGGCAAATTGCACGACAAAACTCCTGTATGTAGGCAACCTGAAGTGCTTCTCCCCCCCCCCCCCCCCTTTCAGACGGACTTAAAACCGCCACTGACCCCCGTGAAAAGAGAAACGTACCTTGTCACTCATGAGTCCCCAACACGTGTCGATCAATACGAACACATTTTGCTCTGAATGGTGCCCGCTCCCCCAATCCGTTCTTCCCACGGAGGTCGACAAGCCGATGGCCCAAACGTCTCAACATGGGTAACGTTTCGGAATAGGTTCCGCCACCCGGAGTGATCCCCTTCTAGCCAATACAATCGCATCTGCCCGTCCGCGGTCTGGCCGCGGAAGATGAAGAAGAATTTGTGGTCCTGTCCCAGCTGATCTTATCTCCCGGATCGGATCGTGTCCCGATGGCGCGACGGCGCGGCGGCCGTTTTACTGCTATCGTAAGGATCCGAGTGGAATGTGGAAATGATATCCCCTCCGCCGCGGCCTGCGGACCACTTAAACGAATCCAGACCAAAAACACACTTGAAACACTCCAACTTTGCGCTGAAATCTCGACGGCGACGGGCCTTATCAGAGATTTCGATCGATATCCCCCTCTCCCTTACCCCGGCTACCCTTTTCCGGGCGCCGTCACATAAAACAAGTACAAGGTCGTGTTCCGCAGCCCACACGACAAGGCGGTAGACGTGTCGGGGGCCGGGAGCCAATAGCTGCGTATGACTACGGCCCGAAACGGATGGTATTGGGCTGGCGTCGTGTTTGTAGGGCAGTTACGTGATGGTAGGCCGACTGTCGTCACTGCGGACAAACGAATGGGAACTCCCCCGAATAAACACTGCTAAGAAAATCGTCGGGGCTAAAGTCGGAGCGAAAACATTGAAGGGGGCAAGGTTTATATGTGCCATGATATTGTGCTGCTGCGGCCTGATCTCGGCCGGATGCGTGCAAGGGCATGTGGTGGCTTGTCGATATGACCGGAGATTAGTCGAGCGAAATGTCACACCGCGGGGCGGGCAGGTCAGTAAATCAACCTGCGGCGTGTCATGCGCACGCCTACACGCATAAAGCCGAGGAAAGTCGCGTCCGCGCGGGTCAGCGGGGCCATGCTGGTCTGGTGGTGCAGTGTAGCTTCGAGGAGGGGCCTGTTGACTCTGGCCGCAGTACGTTGCCCGCCCGGGCCGGGCCGGGCCGGGGCGCGGGCGCGGGGCTGTTTGTGCAAGCTCTTAGTCCCCCGTGCCTGTGCGCGTGTCTGTGTCCGGGGCATGCGGCACATGGGTGAATAAAGGTGTCCGTTGTACCTGACTGACGCGGTGGCACACGTTCAGCCATTCTTAGCGAGGTCAAGAGTGCGGCAGCTGCGGTATTTCTGAACGCGTTCCGTATTTCGGCATTCTGTCACCAGAATCAACGCATTCAGAGTGGAACAATCGGAAATGTGCATATTCCCCCGCAAAGTGCTATTGCTATTGGCACGGCTTTAATGGTGATCTCAAGTCGCACTTAGGGAAGGGGGCGGGCGGGCGGGTTCACTTGCGCCCCTTGAGCGACGTGTGGTTTCCCATGCGCGCCACGCACACTCCTCCCAACCGTTGTGTCCGTGTGCGCAAGTGTGTGTGTGTGTGTGTGTGTGTGTGTGTGTATGTGTGTGTGTGTGGGCGCGCGCGCGCGTGAGTGTGTGCAGATCAAATTTGAGATTGTATGAGACTCGCAACGTGTCGTGCGCCGGGTAGTGCGGGGTCTACACTTTTGGATACTGCATTTTTGTGTCAAGCGATGCCGCTTGGCAGGGGGGTAGTTATGGAGAAAATAAAGGATTTGACCCGAAGAGGCATCAAAAATTTCCCTTAGGGAAGATTTTATAAGCCTTCAAAATTACCATGGCGCCTTACGGGAGGTCCGGGTAGGCAACCCGCCGTACACCTCGCGATTTTTCTCCGTCTTCCACCTTTCTTTTCGTGTTTTCGCACACTTGCAGATCGAATTTTCACAATCCGATTTTTGCATCGTGTTCAGGAAGGTTTAGCGATGATTTTGAGCTGTCTACCCGATCCAAAGCTTACTCGCGGAGCCTGGGAGAGCGGGGTAAAGTCAGAATTTAGGTCTTTAAGTGTTCCATGCGTTCAACGGCCTTGAACACAAGGATGTTCAACCAAATTAATTGTTCAAGGGTGCAATTCCGATGGTAAAAAGCATGAGGAACACACTCAGACAAAAAAATCTTTACTTTTTTCGCGGGAAGTGGCCGAAAATTGCGTTGTTTCCCGGTAGTGTCACCGCGCGCGGCACCGGCGGCTGGTAGGCGGGCGGACAGGTAGGCCGGGAGGGCTCTCGCGGTGCTTTTGTTACTCCACCTGCTCGCCCTCTCTCCCTATCCCTTTTTCTGGTAGTTGTTGGGTTGTAAACAAACGCCTGATTTATTTTGTAGACATCCAAGGCTAAGAAACTTTACTGATATTCCACCAACACTTAACACTCTTTTGTCTGCCACATCCAACGCGCGGCGTTTATTTCTGGCCAAGTGTGGGACCGTGCTCAGCAACAAGACCCTCCAATTCCATCTCTAAACCCGGTTGGAAAAAGGACGGTGTCTGCTGGGCCCCTCAATGGACTACAAACGACATGATATGGCAGGCTTGCCGCAAAGTTCTCATTACTTGCAAGTGCAAAGCCGGATGTGGCCCGCGCTGCTCGTGCCGAAAAGCAGGGGTGCCGTGACCCTTATCAGAAATTTCACAAGTGCTGGACCCCCAAAAATTTATTTTGGCGACCATGTAGAAATGATTTTTTCGAGGTCCTGATTATTTCTGGATGGTCACCAAAATAACTTTTTTTGGGTCCCTACAAGCGGCTATAATGAAAATAAAATAACACGACATAGCCTTTTACTCCCAAACCATTAGAGTGCCCAAAAAGTTCTTTGGAATGCATTTCTAAGTAGAAAAAGGCAATCTAAGAAAAATTTTGGGGGAAAAAATCTCGATACCATATTTGAGATTTTTTATTTAAAAGAAAGGTTTCCGAAAAAAAAAAAATAGTAAAAAAAAATATTTAAAATCTATTTTTTTTCTTCTTGAACTCTACCCTCTAAAGAGATGACCTGTGCAAATTTGGAAGCCTCTGGGACCAACCCTTCCCCTATTAAAATTTTGCCCAAAGTGAAAATTCATCAAAATGTCGGAAAACCCATTTTGCCCATATCTCTGGAACCGTGCGACCTAGGAGGCTAAAATTTTGGCTCGAAACGTTTTTAGTGATAGGAAACATGCCCTCAATTTTTAGTTCAAATCGGTGACTACGATGTCAACTCACCTACCCTTTCGTATGGAATCACCCAGCAGTAGCTGCCTGCATCACATATATGTCCACAGAACCCGACAGCAAAACACCGCGAAGCCCGCTCCTTACCCCTGTCCCGGTCTGCGCACGACCTGCCTGTCCGCCCGCCTACCCGCCGCCGGTGCCGCGCGCGGTGACACTACCGGGAAACAACGCAATTTTCGGCCACTTCCCGCGAAAAAAGTAAAGATTTTTAGGCAACGGAGTTGCCTTCTAAAATCGCTGGAAAACGTGCGTGTTTTGTTTCATATGGCCCCTTACGACAGAAAAAAATCTGCTGAAGGGAATTCGATGATATTAAGCATACATTTAGAATGTAATCTAGTACATTCGATTCTGAAGTCTAGTTGAAATCTGTATTGCAGAAATTTTGTAAATTTGAATTGAAATTCGAGTTTCTATGGTAATGCTCGACTCGTCAGGCAAAATGAACAGGGGAAGGGGATATTTTTTCGTGGAGGGGGTAGGCCGAGACGAGCCAACACGGAGCGAAAGAGAAACCTCTAAAGTCTGCGTTCAAACAAAGCCAGCCTTTAGTTTCGAGCGCAAGAATGAGATAACACCACTGAAATTCGCACGTGACCACCGTACTGCCTTCTTTAAAACTACTTCAGTTTTACTGAAACTTGCCCCGGTTCTGCCAACTAAATGTGTGCCTCAAAGAATGAGTTCCAATCGTAACGTTATGAGAGCAGTGATTTTTTTCATTTTATTTGGTTGGCATGTTGTGTCAACAACGCGAAAGCAGGCCAAGCATGTCCGCCATTGCCGGTGGCTAATGTGCCCACCTCGCGACTTTAAATCATTTTTTAAAGTTATCGAAACGTTGACAAGGCGAACTGAATGCGTAATTAGTAGTTTTATACCTGCGGAAAACGGTTTGGTAAGTTTGACTTCGATCTGGTGAGCAGAATTCTTGAAATGATGTACATTTACGTGTACCATTTTGTGTAAACAACGCCTTAACTCCGCGTTTTCCCAATAGAGCGCACCCCCTGTCGCGGCCGCGGCGCGCTTGCCCGCTGGTCCTTCGCGTACCAGCGGTATTAGGTAGGGCCCCGGTTCGCCCCTTCTGTGCGCCCGGTGGAGGGGAGGTTATTGTTGACGTTCTCCTCCGGCCGTGACCTCGCCGCCCAATTTTTGCCGTCAGTAGGAGAGCTTTCTATACTCCTGCTCCTGTTGATTAAATGTCGGCCGAACTGTCGGAGAGTATTGATTACTTGAAACCCGCCTTATCAATTCAAACTTAGAATTATTTAGCCACTATCTTGACTATCGTAAACTAAACAAAACCAGTCGGTCTTCTTACAGTCTTATTCAACACTCACAATATTTTATTTTAGTTATAGAAACTCCGTTGTCTACCAGGATTTCGTGAAATCGTATTTTTTTGTCTGAGTGTGTTCCTCATGCTTTTTACCATCGGAATTGCACCCTTGAACAATTAATTTGGTTGAACATCCTTGTGTTCAAGGCCGTTGAACGCATGGAACACTTAAAGACCTAAATTCTGACTTTACCCCGCTCTCCCAGGCTCCGCGAGTAAGCTTTGGATCGGGTAGACAGCTCAAAATCATCGCTAAACCTTCCTGAACACGATGCAAAAATCGGATTGTGAAAATTCGATCTGCAAGTGTGCGAAAACACGAAAAGAAAGGTGGAAGACGGAGAAAAATCGCGAGGTGTACGGCGGGTTGCCTACCCGGACCTCCCGTAAGGCGCCATGGTAATTTTGAAGGCTTATAAAATCTTCCCTAAGGGAAATTTTTGATGCCTCTTCGGGTCAAATCCTTTATTTTGTCCATAACTACCCCCCTGCCAAGCGGCATCGCTTGACACAAAAATGCAGTATACCCCTGGATTCAGAGATGTAGACCCCGCACTAGGGGGGATTTCTTCTCAGTGTGTGTGTCTGTGTGTGTGTGAGTGTGTGTGGACGCGAATTAGCGCTCGGCCGCTGGTCTAAGTCTTGTTTGTTTTCCGTGCGAAATGACGGATGTGCGTGTCCTGCATGCGCGCGCTCGCGCCTCATCTGCGTGTGTGTGTGCGCGCGCGCGCGCGCGTGTGTGTGTGTGTTTGTGTGAAGGAGATTTGTGTGACTTTGGCTGCGTGCTAAGAAGCGCTTAATTTAAGGCTTTACTGAGATTATTTTTCATTGTCTATCGCTCGCAAGCGTTATCATGGGGCGCGACGGTTTCCATCGAGGAATGGAGAAGACTGCGGTAGTAGTGGGCCTGACCCGCGCCGCGCGCCGCGCCCACGCCTTCCCTCCGCGCTCTCTAATTGGAATCGTGCGCCGCCCAACGCTTCTAACAAAGTGTTCTTTCATCGCGCCGTGAATTAAATTTCGGGCTGCTGGCGAAGAGTGGGGGCTGTGAGCTAGACTGCCGGACGGACTCGGCCCCCGGACCCGGAAGGGCCGGTCTTGAGGGAAAGGTTCCTTTTCCTACAATTCCGCGCGGAAACCACAACGTGCGAATAACGCACACTTATTGCAGGTGTGCGGTTTTTAGTTACCCCATATTACAAGTGCGTTTGCTTCTTCCAAGGGGGAAACAACTCTGAATTTTGGTGAGCAAATCTTTGTGAGCTTTGGTTAAGTTTTGATTAGGTTTTTTTTTCCAGAATTCTGAGATTTCAGTGAATTTTTGTGCATTTTCCTGATTTTTTTATAATTTTTCCGAATTTTTCGGAATTTCTTCTCATATCTGAATTTTTTAAAACGAATTTCTCAGAGTTTTTCTGAATTACGAGGTGTACAAAAATTTCAGAGTTGTTTCTCTCTCGGCTTATTTTTCACATTTTTGTCTTCTTTCACCTTTTTTCTCTCTTTTGTTTACTTTGTACTCTGCAAACTCAAGTGTGAGACAGTATCACACTTTTTACTGCAGTACCACCGTGTCTCACACTTTCAAAAACTATTTTCTGTCGTTGAATAGCAATCACGTTTTAGAGAACAGCATCAGCTTTGGTTCAAAATCCCGGTTAAAACGAGCTACCATGTGATAGCGTTCTGATCGCAAACAAAAACGTTCCTATAAATTTTCGAAACCATTAATTTACGATTATTTCATGTATTGTTGTTCCAAACCCCATCACATGGTAGCTCGTTTTAACCGGTATTTTAAACCAAAGCTGATGCTGTTCTCTAAAACGTGATTGCTATTCAACGACAGAAAATAGTTTTTGAAAGTGTGAGACACAGTGGTACTGCAGTAAAAAGTGTGATACTGTCTCACACTTGAGTTTGCAGAGTAAGTGAAGAGTGTACAGGCATAGACCGAGGTAAAAGGGGGGCGGGGGCGTAATGGGTATAACAAAGAGTGACCAAATATGCCGAGCCAAGCATGTGGAAATATTTTTGCAGGGCTTCGTTGCAGATTTGCAAATTAGGCTTCATTTTTTTTTCTTTTTTTTTCTTTCTTTTTTTTTTACTTTTTGTCGTTGGTGCATCCGTGGTGCGTTCCCGTGTATGTAAGAGTGGCGTACCTGGGTGTACAGCGCGTTTCTCGTGGGAGGCGCGTACCCTGCGGTGCGACGAGTCCATCGTGTCGCCGTGAGGTGAGCCCTGCTGTGAGCGCCCCGCCGCGCCCCGCCGCGCCCCGCCGCGCCCCGCCGCGCCCCGCCGCGCCCCGCGTGCACGAGTGCGTGAAATTTGGCGCGAGGTGTACGGCGGTCGCGACGCGTCGCCCCCCGCTGCGCCCCGCGGGGCCCCGCGCCGACCGCCGCGTTATACCTAATTAAGGCGGTTGTACGCTCTCGCTTTACCCGCTGAGAGGAAAGCGGGGTGCGTAAGACGCGCCAGTATTCTTTGTTCGCACTGAACACTTCTGCTCTATGCGATCTGCATCCAAAAATAAAAGGGGCCGTTCTTGGATCGTGCGCTCTGTACTTTGAATGGAGCACAACTTACTTGACTTGCATAAGTACCAACGTTATGCGCAGTAAAAATAGTTTCTTGTATTTCAAGATCTGTCTTGGATGTCCATTGGTATTCTTCATAAGATCCAAGAAAGATCTTGAAATACAAGAAACTATTTTTACCGTGTGTAGGCTTGTTTCAGTCCTCTCTCAATTTGTTTCCCTTTCCCTTTGCGCATAGGGTGAACTTCACGTTATTTTTTAAAGTCCAAACTGGGTTTGTATTGAGCGCCAAAACATAGGGTAAGAGTACCAAACATGGATCAGGTACCAAACTTATGGATCATTTCTGTTTGGCGGGCTCTAACGGCTGATTGGGTCGACTGAATTAAAAATTTAAAAGTTCCTCAGGTAGACGACTACATATGCAACAATATGTGTATGTGACATTTTATTGTCTGCTCGCTCCTCTGCCCGCTGGAGCTCTCCAAAAAACAGTCTGCACAACAGACCTCGTCAAAGCGCGCAAAAAGACAAGGCAAGATACATGGTTCTACTTATTTACTATTTGTAAGAAAACTAACCGGAGGAAATACTTGGTACTCGATGAGAAGACACTTTAAGATATGCCTTTTAAGACTCTGAAGGTTTTGATCCTTTACCTTAAGTATTTTGAAAATGCGGGTAGGGGTATAAACATAGAATTCGAACCCTCCTCAAGTAACTTCTTTAGTTTGCGCCTCAATATCAGTCATTAGAAATCGCTCATGCGTGATGCCACTTTGCACACGGCAAAATATGACCAAAATAAAGGGATTGATGCAAACAAACAGCACAAATTTCCAATAGGAAACTTTTTACAAGCGTTTACATCTTCCATTGCGCCTTACGAGAGGTCCGGGTAGGCAACCTGGCGCACACATCAGATCTCTTTCCACTCTTAGCGCCTTAAGGATCACGTGACTAAGCAAGAAAATACAATAATTTCAAAAGCGTATGTTTTAAGTTTATAGAACAGGTTTCAGGCAACATTTCTACCACGAATCGGAAGGTCTATGTCACGTGGTTAGTTAGGATATATAGAAAAGAATCGAATTTCTCGTTAAAGAAATGCCACTTTCCCAGGCCCTATATCAGCCCCGAAGATGCAAATGGGCGGAAGCAAGTTGTAATTTCGTGAGCAGAATAGTGAGAGAAACACGTTGGTATGAGAAACTATTTATTTCGTAGACAGACGAGCCTGCAAAACGTATCCAAACAAGCCTAAGTTTTGATCCATGTTTGGGTCAGCGTCCAAACATGGATCACAACCCCTAAAAGGGGGAAGGGGTTGTTTTGGGATAAAACAAAAAAAGTTGCCTTCTCCTAACACTGTTGTGTATCACATATGTGAAGGACAACAGTCTAGCTTGGTGATCCATGTTTGGGTACCCCCACCCAAACATGGATCAAAATTGGAGGTCATGGAAATTCCCTATAACTCCGAAAGTATTGGAGCTAGGAACTTTATTCCCTCAGGATATCTTCCCTGGGGATTCAAACTACACACCGATGAAAAAAAATTATGCTCATCACACCTTTATCGATCCCCAAACTGTGGTTTTCCGAAAAATGATCCATGTTTGGTACTTTTACCCTACGGGAGGTAGTAAAAAATACGCCTCTACAGATCTGTTTGGGCAAGTGTCGCAGAGGGCCATTTTGTATTTCGATAGCACGCGATCGCTCGGTTTTGATCAGTATTTCCAAAATAGTCGAGAGTATGGCTTGGATCAGTATTTTCGAAATAGTCGAGAGTGGTCAATTTCTAATTTATTGTCTTGGGAGGGGGAGTGGGGCCATTGGGGGTGTGGGGCGAGGGGAGATTAAGTCTGTCGATGGTCAGATCTCTGCAACAAGCGTTAAATTCAGTTGGTGTCGCCGCTAGAGATATATTGGCGCTTGTGTTGCCAGTGTGAATTGGACGCGGCTCAGCCGGGCAGGGCTGCCGTTGGGGCCGCAGCGCCCCGCCACGCCGCGCCCCGCAGGCGACACGTATTAGAGAGGTGAGGAATTGGACGTCTGGCCAGTCAGACAACAGCAGTTCTTGTTAAAAATTCATATTTTGTTAACGGTAACATTGACAAGGGCATTGACACTCTGGCGTGGCCCTGGGCTTCGACTAAGCTCCGGCCGGCTCGGCTCGGCTCCGCTCGCTCGGGTTAGTTGGGTGTGGCGGCGGTGGTGGTCGCCCAGGATATTGGAATTAATTGCTATTTTGATGGGATTCGCTTATCTGCTTTGATTCATTTGTTAGATGCCTTGTCTTGTAGGTTTAGGGACAAGGATCTTTCGTTGTGTGTTACATTACGCCACACACCTGGGAGGGGAGGGCGGGGCAGGAAAGTCTTTCGAACAGCTTCATACACTCGTTTGTAGCACCTGTTCTCCTTGCATCATGTCCTCATATATGAGAACGACCTCTGGAGTGTTTTAAACTCTCCATTTGCCTACTGATCTGCTCTTATGTCGCAACAAGAAAAGCACCTTTTTGATGAGAAAAATAATAATCAAAAGATTGTGTCCTAGTCCCCTTCCCCTGGCACCTGTGCCGCTGTGCCGGCCGCGGTGGGAGGCCCGCCCATCTCTAACCAAATTGCCGCTAAGTCCCCCTGCCCCCTCCGCCCCACCAGCGTCCCTCCTCACTTGGACCAACACGGCACGGCCATTCATCACCGAATTACTCTGCACTCGCACACACGCGGCAATTACGAAAGCAAAAAATCGGCTTATTAGGCTTCGCGTGCGCTAAAGCGCAAAACGCGAAGCCTATAGACACGGGTTCTGTTTCTCGCCAAGATTTTCGTGTGCGCTACCTGCTCCCCTCTGGAGATGACCCTCCCACACCACACACAAAAGAAAAAGGTTCGGGTCGGGGGCGGGGCCGGGGCCGGGGGTCCTTCCTTGCGGGGGTCCGCCCGGCCGCCCGACTCAGCTTGCGCATATATTATCGGCAGCGGACGAAAGGTGCAATGAATGAATAGAAAGTCTTGACGCAAGTTTTCTGAAATTTTGAAACTAGCAACAAACAAAACAGAGTTTTGGATCAAGCATCAGCCTTTCACCCCTCTTTTTAAAAAAAGTCAGGTGCTTCTACGACAATTTTGACTGTCGAGGAAGTGGAGGTTGGGGAAAGTCCCCTCTCCTCAAAATTGTCCTACAACTCTGAATATTTTGTTTAAAGAGGGGTGAAATTATTAAAAATTGGCATAGTAATCAGGGTATTTTGACGCTACGTTCAAAATTTTCGCAACCCAGTCGGGGTGTCACATGTGGCGCGCCCCCGCAAAGCAGGGTGCGTGGCGGAGCGTGGCGGGATGAATCGGGGCCTCTGACTGAAGCTCGCTATCTTTACAATATGAGTCTTAACTTGAGTCCAAGGTGAAAAATCAGTTCGGATTTGTCTGACGTAAAATATTGGTGCGCGTTTAGATCGGCTGACCTCAAAAATCTCATTTTAAGGGGTTGATTTAAGACAATGTTGACCAACTACGCATTCCGTGCGCTCTCCTCCGCGATTAAAAGTGCTAATATGTGTCTTAAATTCCACTCGTTTAAATTTAAGGGCTGCCGGCCTCTCTATCTCTCGTACCACTCCTACCCCTCTCTCCCTCTCCCCCCTCTCTCCTTTATGAATCCGTCACTAAATCGAAATCAAACTCTTCCCCTCTCTCCTTTCCCTCTCTTACCCTCTCCTGGGTGAATATTTTGGATTCAAACTCAGCTGTTTTGACGCTGTTTGGACCGTCGGAGGAAACAGCGGGTGGTGGAAATGTGGAAATGAGAGGAGCGGTAGGCCTCGCAGTAGGTACCCGCTCAGCTTGTAATTTCTATGAACGTTTCTTGACGACTGCTTGATCAAAGATGCCGTTAATGTGTAAGTCAAGGGGTTGAGCTTGCCATTGCCATTGCCCACATCAAGCACGCGAAGCCTTTTTCGGCCACATTGGATAATGTGGACTTGACGGATTTTTTTCTCTGCGACGCTATACGACTCTTGTGTGTGCGAGATGAAATGTCAGCGGAAATTAATTTGGGCGTTGAAGGTGCGCGTGTGGAGGGGAGGCTGCGTGCTCTTCTCTGCTGGCCGGCTGGTCCGCCCCACCCCACCGCGCCCCGCCCCACCGCGCCCCGCCCCACCCCGCCCCGCCTCGGCTAACAAGACGTCTGGGTGACCGACCCCGACCTGGCCCGGCCCGACCCGGCCCGCTGACCGTTAAGGTGTGAAGGCGAAAATGGCTATGATTAACCACTTAATCGACCTCATGACCGTATCATCCAGCACCCCTTCATTCACATCGCGTGGGGCAGGGGAAAAGAGGGGGAGGGGGGGGGGGCAGGAAAACGAAAGGCGCGGAAACGTCCGCCAGCGGCCTCGCCTTCTGGAGTTTCGAGACGCTGAAAAACGCATTGCTCGCGTGAACCAAAGGGGGGGAACTCAGATAGGCGCGCGTGGACCGTCGGCCGGACGCACCGACAGCAGTGGTGCCAACATGACATCCGAAAATGTGCGACTGACCGCCGGTGCGGCTTGAGTGGCTGCGCTGAGCTGCGTTTGCTACAGCCGAGCAACAGCGCAGTGGATAGCGTCGCCGCTTTCCATCGGCAGGTTCGTGGGTTCGAGTCAGGTCGACGATCGACACATTTTACGAACATTTCGGCTCTTTAGGTTGGCAATTCTGATTGCGGTGCGCGTAGATAGGCAACCCGTCACACCTACTCGGTCGCATTTCGTAGCCCACAGTTAGCCCCCTTTGGCGTGAACGCTCGCAGCCGCGCACTACTAACTGGGGTGTGGGGGACTGCCACACGTTAGCTCACGAAGATCCCGGTGCGTAATGTATAGATATATCTGTCTCACATTGCCCAAAATAGGTATGCGTGATGTCAGGCCTGAGGTGCCTCACGTTAGAAGAGTGTGAGGCTATTTGATACTTGTTTGAACAGTGTGCGCGGGTGTTTACGCCCGGTCCCTCACGCTGTTCGGGTATAGTCCACTGTGTTCTTTGTGATTGCTCACACGGCTGTGGAGCGCAATAAGAACAGCAGTGCGCCGTGCGACTGCGCTTCTCCGCGTCTACACGACTTTGCCAGGAGTATCCATTTTCCCTGCGTTCGGTCCTGGGGCCGTCGCGTCGCTTTTGTTTTCTTTGCTGGCCCAACCAGGCAGGTGACGGACCGGGCCGGGCCGGGCCGGGCCCGGCTGCCTGTGCTGGCTGCATGGCTCCGGCCCGGCCCGGACCTCGAGAGGAAATTGGCCCGCCGGAGGCCCATAAATCTTGTCTTCATTACTGCGGTGGGGCGGGCACCGGCGGGCACCGGCGGGCACCGGCCGGCACAGGGGTGATGGAAATGTGCCGTTACAGGTACAGGAGTACAGAGCCGCGGTGGTCCTCCACTCCCTCCCTCCAGCGTCGCTCCGCGCCACCCTCGCACCCGCACCGTGCTGCGCGGGTCGTAACCTTTTTGCGCCCCAAGTGTGAAAACCATCTCCAGCCCACCACAGAATGGCGCATGTCCATGTGTGTGCGTGTGAGTGTGCGCTGCGCACTATGGAGGTGTACACTGTGAAAAATATCCTCGTAAATTTACGATATTTTTTGTAAATTTTATTTACAAAATATGTCGTATATTTACGACTGCCCATTCTTGCTCGTCGGTCAATTCCAAGTCGTTAGGGAGTGCTTGTAAATTTACAATTTCAAATTGTAATTTTACAACTTTTATCATAGAAAATTTTCCCGTAACCCTTCGAGTATTTTTCACAGTGTACAAGGTGACGAATTTCACCCTTTTGTAGAGGTGTGTGGATCTTTTACCACACGTGTAGATGTGCGACTGCGTAAAAGCCCGCATTTGTGCTTCCGCGCGCCCTATAGGCATAATATCAATATGCATTTTTATCTTATTCCTTCAAGTGTGCTGGCGATGATTTGTCGCACTCCTAAAGGGGAATGAGAAAGCTCACTCACCTTACCAATGAGCGATATTCGTTTTTATTTTTAAAAACTGTGAACGTGTGCGTGTATGTGTGTGCGCACGGGCGCACACGTTTTTGTGCCGGGGGCACAATAACCTCGGCTGCTTATTTTCACGCCTTGTTGGGCCCAAACTGGGCGGGTAAAGCGAGCGGCGGGTCGGTCGGAGGGTCGCGGCGCTGGCGCTGCGGCCCTGGCGCCCCCCGAAATGCACATCACATCCAGCGCTGCGCGACGCAGGCCGCAGAGCCGGGCAGGGCCGGGAAGAGCTTCCCACGGGCGTGATGGGCAGGGGGGCGGCCGGGGCGGCGCGGGCCACATGGCGCATCCGGGCGGGATTTAATCCGGGGAAGGTAAGCAGCCATTAGCCGTCCCGACCGAGTCAGCTGCCGACGGCTGGCCTCAGCAGGTTCATTTTGGACAAATCTCGGTAACAACAGTAGTACCGCCCGCCCTCCCCCGGAACACCGGAAGTACAGGCCGCTTGGGACGTGTCGGTGAGTCGGCGCGCGCGAGAACCAGTTGGTTGATACTAGAGACCTGCAACGAGCGAGCTACGCGAGCTAGACCCCTCTTCGGAAAGGTGAGAGATGGGTGGAAACGGAATTTAGCTCGCGTAGCTCGCTCGGTGCACGTCTCTAGTTGATACGACCAAGACCAAATCGGGTTTATACGAAACAAAATTTAGTCCCTAATTCCGACTGATTTTTACTAATCACGTTTTTAACTAAATATTGTTGGTCAAATAAACATTTAGTCTTCTCGGTCAAATAATTGATGAAATCAGTGCAAATTTAGTTCATAAATGTAAAATTTGGTTGGATTTAAATTAGGTTCCCTTAACTAAATAGCTTGCTAGTTGTGGAGTGGAGATGCGAGGAGATATAACTTTTTAGAAATAATATTAAATTAAAAATTATTAAATTGAATTGCTAGGCTTTTTTGTGCTCTTGGCGGACTTAGTTATGGCTGTTATCTATTTTGATGATGAAGGTAATCATACTGGGGCTGTCTCCGAAGTTTTCTTCTGTTTTTCCTCTTTCTTCTTCTTTTTACTCCTGACCGACGTTTTCATGATAGTCGTCGAGTTAGCATTAACGTAATGACGCCGCGCTCATAATGCCCAATAATTGGAATTTGCAAAAGCCTTGATTGCGCGCTAAAGTCCAGCGAGCGCACGTGAAGAAGTAAGGCACACACGATATCATGCGGGTCATGAATCAATGTCCCTCGGGGGGTTATAATGCAGTGCACACACTCGATCAGGGGTAATTGCGAGGACTCGCTCGGCTCTAGCGATGCAACGACGCGTCAGAACGCCTAGGCTTACGTACAAGGAGCTCCGTGCCCATTCGTCTTGTATTGACTTTGCACACATGGCAAAAACTGTTTTAAAACGGCTAGGCGTATACTTTCTTCGCCCCTCTTTACTGGGGTCAATTACACACATTTTGTTAATGCACGGTGAATTACAATGAGCCAGCTTACCAGCGATGATGGTGGTGCTGTGCTCCAGGGCTATGATTGGCAATACATCATAAATTACCCGGGACGCCGCTCTGCAGAGTCCAGTTGCTCTGCATGCATTAAACGCTTGACCGGGCCATGCCCCTTTATTGCTATCCCACATGTATCCCACTTGCTCAGGAAAACTCATATAAAACAAATAATCTAATACATTTTTTAAAATAAACAAAAAAAAAAAAAAAAAAAAAAAAAAAAAAACAAGAAGAAAACGCAAACCTCATTAGTGCCCATTGATGCCCCTGCAGTAGCTTCTGCACCTAGATGTGTCAGACCGCTCTGTAAGTCAGCAGGTCTATTCTATTCCATTCTCTCGGCAGCGGTTCAGCGACTACTATTTCCACTCCCCACGCGTAGGCCGCGGCAGGCCGGGGCGGGCCAGGACCAGGTTGCCCAACTCAAGCCTCATAGTCGGCGCGGCGGCCGCGTGTGTGTGCATTCCACCCTGTATTTTTCGTGTCGCATTTTCAATTGGTATGACCGCCTAAGTGACCAATTTGCCGCAATTTGTGGGGAAGGGGATGGGGGGGGGGGGGTGAGCGGTGGCAGCAGCAGCTGGACAATATGATTGCCGATACCTCCGCTCCGCGCCTCTGCCTGCCGATAGACAAGTGCGGAAAGGATTCCGGGGCCTAATGAAGATTTATGAATGGCCGCATGTGTGTGAGTGTTGGCGAGCGTGTGTGCGCGCGGACTGCGAGTGTGTGCGTGTGCGCGCGCGCGTCTGCCGAACTGGTTCGGCTGGCTGGCGTGCTGGCCGCTATATGGCCGGTGGATGGTAGCCTTTTACCTGATTAGTGCGCCTCGTCCTAGGACCCGGCGGCGGCCCGCCACGGCCCCGGCGGCCATAGCGGCTGATTTGTTATTAAGCCGACTGGCGACAAAGTGCCACACACCACTGCTGTGTGCCGCCGCGGCCACTACCCTGCAGCTGCCGCGGAGCTCGTACCGTTTCTCTTCCGCGGATTAGCCGCCTGCGAGGTTAGCAGCGCCGCGTTTATAAACACCGTCACTTGCGAGGGGAAACAGCCCTAATTTTTTGGTGTACAAATTTTGTGAATTTTTACTTGAATTTTACCTAAATTGCTGCGAATTTTTATAAAATTTCCAATTTCTCTTTTTTTAATTTTTCTGTTTTTGTCTTTTTTTTTTCTGAATTATTGTAAATTACGAGGTGTACAAAAACTGTCAGCGTTGTTCCCCCTTTGGTCACCAGTGTGCATCCGCGGGCACCGGGCCGGTACCGAGCGGATCGCACCCTCCCTCAGGTGGCGTGACGTGAAGTTCTACCGCCCCGGGCGCGCGAGCAGCCCACCCGCTGGGTGGCATCTGTATGAAAAATGTGCCGCGCTGTTCGGAACGCATTTTAATGGTGATCGGGAGATATGGGCGGATGATGCGCTTACTTGTTTTCCTCGAAGGCGCAATTTTCGGCGGTTGGAGCGGGCGCGTGTAGCGGGTCAGGCCACTTACACCCTCCTCATCCATACCCGTACGTTTTGACGGGAAAATTGAAAGCTGACGGGCGGGCGCGCCTCGCCTCGCCACGCCACGCCACGCCGCACGCACCCTGCGCTGGGCCGGTGGGCCCTCCCTCCCTGGGCCTGGGGCCTGCTGGGCTGGGCCTGGGCCCCGCATGAGGTGGGCGCCAAAGTGGTACCGGTACCTGGGCGATACCCCTCGCCTCGCGGCCGAGCGCGCGGGGTATGTGCGCGCCTCGTTAGGGCCGGGAGGCCGGGAGAGGCGCCTTATTCCAGAAACAAGAGGCACGGGCTCAATTAAGCAGGCATATACGTACCAATGGCAGGAAGGCAGCCGCGCAGGGAGGGAGGGGGGCTCCCACGGCCGGGAGTCTGATGGCGCGCGGCCCGCCCCGGCCCGCCCCGGCCGCCACCTTGCCTCGCATCGCGGAGACGCGGAGAAGTGCATGAACACGTTGAGCACGAGGTTAGCTATGACAGGTGCTTGAGGGCAGGGCGTGCTCACGCTCACCTACCTCTCCCCGGCGGGGTGCGGCCCTGGGGCGGTCTCTGCTGCGGAGGGCGGGGGAGGCGCACAACAGCGGCCTCGTGGTGGCGGCCTGGTAATCAAATTACATTGCCGCCGTCGTGTACTCTGTCGAAAACGCGTTAATCTCCTCGCGTTATGGCGGGTGCCGTTAAGTTGTCTCCCGCGTCCCCCAGGGCGCCGCGCGCGCGGTCGCGCATAGCGCAGTGTTGGTTATGGGGTGCAGTGTATGTGCCGCTGCCAATGCGCCAAAGTAGGACGTTATGCCGATCGATCTCGCGCCAAAATGAAGTGAGAAAAGAGCAGTGGCGATATCGATATCCTTGCATACTGATCGCGAGAGCTGCCTTGCGCCACTCGCCAGGACGACAATATTGCGAAACAATATATATATATATATATGGACACAATTGAGTACGGTAGTTTGCAGGCTGCAACTTGAGGGGGCTACAAGAATGTGGATTAGTTATTTAATTAAAATGAATCAACACTGAAGTTTCTTCAAGCAAAATTTGTATTTCCGGGTAAAAATTTCCACATTATTAATTTATCCGTATTATGAACATTGATCGACTTGTAACACTGAAAATCTACGAGTCATAATTTCTCGCCCCATACGAGTGAGAATTTGAGGGCAATTTTATTACTCTCTCGAGAGTAAGAATTTTTTTCCTAGCACTTTATGAGAAAGAATTTTGAGACCTCACCCAAATAAAGTGAGAATTCGTGCTCAAATTAAGTGAGGTTAAAAAATCCTTACTCAAATAGAGCGAGGCTCAAAAATATCTCGCTCGAAAAGAGTGAGGTGAAAAATTCTCACTCTAATTTAGTATGGATGGAAAAGTGTCCTCTCCCATTTTGAGTGAGAAATTGGATTCCAGGGTTTTCAGTGAAGATGCAGTGAAAATTGAGGACATCAGTGTACCGCACTGTTGTCCTCTTGCACTGTGACCAAATCTTGTGGTGGTTCTCTGTACGCTATGAGAGGTATCAGTATTACTCTCCATCAGAGGGGGATACGAAAGTAGTCGAGACGTGGTAAAAGCCTTTTGTGAAACATTTGTCGAGTCCCGGATAAGCCGTCGATTATTGATTGGTGCTGAAGCTTTCTCTCGACCCCGCGGCCCCGCTCCACGCCGCGCCACGCAACGCTACGCCACGCCCAGCCCTGGCCGTGGCCTCTGTCGACCCCGCTCGGGGATACTAACGAGTAAGGATCGCTTAGCTTCATTTCGGGACTCCAGCCAGCCAGGTGTGTGAGCGAGGTGCCCGGAGCTGGAGCCGCCTGGAGGAGTCTGGTGAAATTAGAAGAAAACGAATACTGCACTGTGAGAAAAAACTACAATTTAACTACAATTTTTTACCGTTATTTCGAAGTACAATAAAATATTGTACTAAAATTGTACCCAGTATAGGGTAAATTAGTGATGTACGGTAACGAAAACCGTAAACCGTTAATTCAAAACCGTTGTTAAGTTGTACCCACATGGAAATAAGTATATCGGAATGACACTTTTATGTGTACTTTTAAAAAAAGTGTATCTAAACTATCGCAGATTGGGACTGATTCACTTTGCAGGTACTTTACGCATAATTTTTGTGTACTTTTTGTATACTTTTTGTGTACTTTTTGCACACTTTGACCAGTCACTTTATCAGATAGTTATTTCCATTCCATGCGGGTATGAAGTGCGGGTTTTCTCACAGTGTGGTTGGCGTCCTGAGACGCTAAGATATTGGCATGATGTAAAGACACCAACACCTGGCGCCTACTGACACCAAAATATGGCGTTCAAAGACGCCAAATATGAGCTCAGAGGATAAGTTTAGACACGACTAATGACTTCAAGAGAATTAAGCCAATCAGTTTTTAGTGGAGTAATCACAACACACGCGCAAGTTTGTATTTTTTCTTTTTTTTTCTGTGCCCTCTTTTAAGCAGGGTATTGGTCTGGCATTTGCTGCCGCTGCCGATCTGGGTACGTCTGTTTGCGGTTGCATTTAACTCTGAACCACTAAATGTCGTTTTGACGAAGGAGAGGAGGAGTTAGTGCGTTTTATTGTATCTCGCGGGTCTTTTAATGGTTTCCCAGGGTAAAATTCCCATGATGCCCATTGGAACAAATGCCCTATTCCTATCGGCAGAGTACCTTTGCCCATGGGCAGCCCCAAAACCCATGGGCAGTTCCCATAGCCAACCCATGGGAATCACTTGCCCATTGGCAGGGACGATTGCCCATAGCCAACTAGCCTATAGGAACGTCTTGCCCATAGGTAAAATGCCTATGGGCATCCAATGCCCATAGGTAACTTGCCTATGGGAAGTTCTTCGCCCATAGAAAAGATTTCCCATGAAAGTTCAGAATGCTGTCAAATGTGTAGTTTTTGGAATATCGATCTTAAATTTGGTATGTAGTATCTAGGGCGAAATTAAGTAGGGCCATTTTAATTTTATTGAAATCGGAGCATTTTTTTCTGGCATCTTGAAAACGGCTCGAGCTACCTGCAAACGGACAGCAGATTTGGCTTCGCCTCGATTCCGACACCCTGAAACATGTTCCGTTGATTCCGTAAGGCCTTGTTAATTAAGGCTTTGTCGCTTTCAACATTTGAAAACCCATAGGATACAATACGATAGGAACTAGCCTATGGGCGAGCTTCCCATAGCCACATCTCCCCATAGGCAATCTTCCCATAGAAACATATGCCTATGGGATCACCATGGGTTCCCATGTTCCATAATTTCATGGGTTTGTGTCCCCATGGGTGTGTTATGGGGATGCCCATGACTGCCCATAGGAGAGTTCATCCTATAGGAATCACCATGGGAATTTTACCCCGGGTTCCGCTGCGCTACTGCATCCTATGCTTCCGTCGGCTCATCCGTGAGGAGCTCTAATTAAACGAAGCGTCGTATATTCGTCTAGTTTGTTTAGTCTGATTCGCGGCGGCGTCATTATCTACCTTCATCGGATTTGTACTCAGCACTCGCCTACAGCAGGCGGCGCGGACCAGTCGAGTGTCCGCGAGTGTCTCTCTCACTGCTCAGTGCTCAGGATTCGATGAAAGGGAAAAACATTAACAACTTAAGTTTTGCATGCAGCACATGTAGTCGATTGGTGTCCTGGACTGGACTGGAGGCGCGCTCCTACAAAACTAATTTCATGACTTTGCGTAAAATTTCACTTTTAAAAATTTCTTTCTTATTACATTCTGTCATACCGCAGTATCCTTTTTATATGACGCACTCAATCTCATGTTATATTTTTAAATAATTCAAATGATAGAGTCCCGCATGGGTAAAACAAAAACAAACAGTTCTTGGTGTGAGCAACTTACTAAAGGGGCGTATCTCTTGTAAATTAACACGAATAAGGAGAGGCGTTTGCGTGACCTCGTTTAACTTTTGGCTTGCCGGCTCCGGTCCGTTACCTTTTTGCTGAGCTTCTGTCTAACGTGTCACAAGTAAAGGCTTCCGATAAGCCCCCTCAGCTTGGTGCTGTTCAGCCTGTCAGCGTTTGCCACTATGATAAAATTAAAGCAGGGAAGGGGAAGCCTGCGCGGGGTGGGGCGTGGAACCGCGTCGCTGAGCGGAGCAGAGGCGACACAGGTGCCTAATCGGGATCTGAAATTGAACATGGTTCGTCTGGCCTGGGCGGCCCTGGGGTAGGCCCGCGCCCGCGCCCGCGGCCCGAGATGCTATCATAGCGCAGCAGCGCAGAGCTGCGTGCGGATGGGGAGCGTTGCGTGAGCGAGCGGTGCAGTAGTCGCCTAATGCACAAGTGACGCGGGGCGGGGCGGCCGGCGCACGTAGGCGGGCCTGCTGCCCCGCCCGGGCCCGGGGCAGAGAAGGGGCGCAGGAGCTCCAGTTTCAGGCTTCCCAGACCCTCTCTTTAGCGTGCGTGATCAAGTCCTGATGCCGCCCAGTCTGCTATCGTCACAAATTCCTCGACCGAAAAATTGGTGAGTTTTTGAGCGGAGCAGGGAGTCAACTAACTCGCATACGCACGAGAAGTGGAGCCATCAATAAGACAAGCGTTCCGCTGCGACCAAAAGGCTGGAATATCAAAGACCGGCGCGCCGCGGCCGCGACTCATAGCGCGCCGCTCCGCCTTCCAAATTAATTTGAGCCCAATTTGCAGCCGTCACGCTGCCCGTGGCGCCGCCTAACTGATGACACAAACAGAAGGAGGGGCGCGATGGATGGCCCTCTAGCCCGGTAGTAAATCTATTGAAATTAGCGACTCGTTTCGCGAGACCGCCCGGCGAGGAGGTGAGGTGGTGTTGGAGAGGTAACGTGTTTTGCAATCTCGAGAGGGGAAGTGATATTTCCAATATTTCCCTTGATGTTTGTTCTTAATTTCTCTCATCAGTCCAGTTTTCCCCCCGTTTGTTGTTGTTGTTGTTGTTGTTGTTGTTGTTGTTGTTGTTGTTGTTGTTGTTGTTGTTGTTGTTGTTGTTTGTGCACCAACTTTATGGTTTGCTACTTTCGTCCTCCTGCGCCCTACCACAACATTCTGATTCTCCCCGGTGCTGATGCTGAGTGCATACGTTATTACCCTGCTTCAAGGATTAAAATGCTGGCGTTTCTCGTGCGTTCGCGTTAATATCGGTCGCCTCTATCGTTGGGGACTGTGTCGGTGCGCTATCGGGTTCTCGGCGCGCGTGGTGCGCCCGCCCGCCCCGCCCGCCCCGCCCGGACCTTGGAGCACTAAATGTCACGCTGACACTGCGCTCTGCTCTGGACCCCTGGCTGCAGTCTCATGAGGGGCTTTGGCTACTCTGCCAAACGGTTCTCAGTTTCTTTTGACGTCGTGCCCAAGTCGTGTCGGGCGCGGCTGGCAGTGCGGGAAACTCAAACGCAGGGGGGTGCGCCGCGCGCAGAGGGTGCGAGAATACTTAAGCTCAGACGGATGCTCGGACGTGGCTATCGCCGTGTGTACTGCACGGTACTGCATGTGGATACGGTTCTCCAGTGCCGGTGCAGCCCCACCCCACCACGCCTCGCTACGCAGGTATGCCGTGCGCAGGATAAATGGGGCGTTAGCAGCAGCCTTCTTCTCTGTCCTTTACGGACAGGTGGCGTCTCCACCAGCCAGCTCGAGCCTTGCCCAGCCTTCTGCACGAAGAGCGTTATGATTTTGATCAATCTTTTTCTTCATTTCCGTACGAAATATGATAATTTTCGTGGCCTGGCGGTTTGTGGCGGTGACGGCGTACGGTACGGCGTGCGGTGCGGAGGATGTGGTCGCGGAGCGGAGCATGCTAGCCGAGCCGGAGGCCGGAGGGACCGTTACCGGCGTCACATGCCTGCGAGTCCTCTCCCTTAGCAGGTCGTCGTCGGACAGCTGATGGAAAGATTGAACCGAACTGGCCAGCAATGCGATCGTATGTTATTGATTCGGAGAATCGCGAAACACACACTCACACACAGACACACAATCTCACATACACACTCACACACGGACGCACACACACAACTACCCCTCCTCCATAGCCCCTTCTCTCTCTCTCTCTCTCTCCCTCTCCCTCTCTCTCTCCCTCTCCCTCTCTCCCTCTCTCACTCTCTCTCTCCCTCCCTCTCCCTACGTGCTAGAAATATGCATCGACTACACCGCCCACTTGCAGGCAGGAGTGACGGCTCGATTCGCCTTTGCCGGATGGACGACGGATGGTTTCTCCGGAATCTTGTTGCAAGTTGAGCTGCCTGGTGAGGTTCGTAGGCTCCTTAAGTTGTTAATATATTCATCATTATGCACTAAAAAATTTTATTTAAAAAAAAAATTACAAAAAAACAACAACATCACTGGAAAAGCAAAGGTGCTATATAGCACTCTTTTTGGGGTGCTATTGCATTTTTTGGGGTGTTACTGCACTAATGCCTTTGTAAAGGCACGATTAGGGCCAAAAATAGCACCTTTGGGAGGCGATAGCGCCTTTCTAAAGGCACTATTTCACTAACGCCTTTAAAAGGCATTAGATAGCACCTTTGTTTTTCCAGTGATTATAATTATTTTTGTCTCTGTTTTAAATGTCGTATGCAATTTGGAATGCTTTCAATCCTGGTTGCAATAGGTTCTAGATTGTCTTTAAATACCCTCCACAACGACAAATGACTCTCGTGTCGTAGCTGCTGCTTCTCTTCAGCTCCCGACACGATTTGGTGTCGTATACGCCTTTCCTCCCGGTGGCCCGAGGGTCGGGCGGCGCTGTGATCGGCCTAATCCCACGACAGCACAGGGGCCTAAGTGCCTAAGTGTGGGAATAAACCTCCAGAGGGATGGGAACCAATTGAAGGGCCGGGCCGGGCCGGGCCGGGCAGCTCTGCGGAGCGTAGGGTCACCGCGGGGCGCGGCTGCGCGGGGCGGGGCGGGGCGGGGCGGGGCGGGAGGCACGGCCACGTCCACGGTCATGATTGAAATGCGTTAACGTCATGCCGCCAGATGAACATGGCGGGGCGGGGCGGGGCGGGCGGGGCGCTGACTCACGCTGTCAAAACAAAAGGGCCGGCTGGGTCCGGTCGGCAGATAGTGCTCGCCTCGCGGTGCGCTACCTCCACATGGCCGCTGCCCCGGGCGGGGCGGGGCGGGGCGGCCCCAGCGGTCGGTCTGCTGTCTGCTGGACCACGCTTTGGGGACGCAGGGCCCAACAGGGAGTGAACGCGCAGCCAGTCCGCCAAGCACGACACTTGTACCTTTTCTTTTTTCTGCGAGTAGGTCGCCACCTAGGTGCGGCACGGCGTACAGGCAGGCAGGCAGGCACGACGCGCTGGCTATGGTATGGGCACTCAACGATCACTTTCAATGGCCGACATAGCCGGGACGGGGCCGGGGGCCGGGCAGGCCTTGTGCTGCTCATGACGGAATATTATTTGTGTTTGTGCTATCATCAATCAATAAAAGCCATCGAGTCATGAGAGTGCAGCAAGTGGGTGCCGCATGGCGCACGAGCCCGTCAGGGGGGCCCAGCGGGGCCCTCATGGCCCGCGGGGCCCGCGGCCCGGTCGGGCCGTCCAGAGAGAGAGAGAGAAAGGAGAGGAACAACTTGGCAAATTGAGGTTTGTTATGAGACATCTACGTCCCTCCCTGCGCTGTGTGTGAAGCAGTTCAGTGCGTTGCAGGAAACAGGTATAACAATATGCAGGTCTGCCTGTACCCGCCCCTGTCGTTGGGCGCGATATGTAGTTACTTCCGAAAGGCCTCATCTTCGTCCAGCAGTGAAACACCGGATTACCAGAATTGACAGATAGATTGGCTGTGCGAATCAAGGATTTTCATTTCGTTATAGAATCGAATCTGCTATTTTATATTCGCGTTCGCCTTTGAATCGAGCTCGAGCCCCCTTCTTCGTTTTACTGAGTTCGAATACTGTTCAACTGTGAGGCTGATCGACATGGAGAAAGGGGACGGGGCTGTCTCGTGACATATACCATTGAAAGGTGGAGTTCAAGGGCAGCACTCCTCGCCTATAACGTCGCCCCACGGAAATAAAAATTGCTGTTAATGCTGAGAAATTTGTACTGGCTTTCCCCCTCTTGTAGGCTTTTCGCCTGCGGAACGTTTTTCGCGCGACCGAGCAGCCCCAGGCCGGCGCGGGGCACTGCACCGATGAGCCTTGTAATTAAAAGCGGCGGGCTGGGCTGGGCCGGGCCTCACTCGATTCGTGTTTGCCATAAATTCATTTCTGCCTTTGGCGGCTGACCGCGGGGGTGGAAGTAGAGTCACGTGTTTCCAGGACGGAGGGGAACGATGTGCGCACGCAGCGCACACCGCGCGGGGGCCCGCGGCGGGGCCGGGCCGGCCGGGCCGGAACCCCCCCCCCCCTCCCCTCCTCTCGCCCTCGTCCACCTCCCTCGCCAGACTGTCGTCACCAAATTGGGCCAGTCACCATGCGCACTGCTGGTTCACTCGCTTCCCGTAATTTTGAGGCTCCAAAAACCAACAAGGACATGATACACCCTATGATTACGGGCCGCCGGGCCACGCCCTGGAAGCCTGGTCACTGGTGGCCACACGTACCCACACACACACACGCGCGCACACACACACACACACACACACACACACACACACACACACACACACACACACACACACACACCCTCGCTCATGCCCGACGTGTGTTCTCTCCTGGATCGATTTTATTTCGTAATATTTCCGTTTGCTTTTTTGTTTGTTTCTTTTCGTCGGGAGGTAATAAGCAGCAGGAATGTGGAGGAAATAAACCTTTACAAGAAAACAGCCTGGGAGTTACTCTCCGCTTTCGTTCATGTTTTATTGGTTTTATGCTAGAAAATGATTCAATGTTTATCACCTCTTCGCAATGGAAATCTTCACTACAATAGAAAGTGTGCCTGTGTCGTTTCGAGGAGGTAATTTTCCTTCCGCCTGATCTGATTTGAGGTCTCATTGCAGAGATGCCCTCTTCCACCTTTCCCTCCATTCCCACCTCCACCCTCAATGGCTCTCACGAGTATGTTTTCTAAAAGAACTGACAGTTTTCTTTTTTTAAATTTATTTTTTCCGTTTTCTTGACGTTGAGGTCTTAATTAGGCGTGTTGTAATTAAAATGGGCGCGGGTGTTGCTGGTTGGCCGCGCGGGTGACATTGGCTCTTAATTTGATCTAGATACTGCCCTTGCGGTATAGGGTTAGAAGGGAAGGAGGGCGGGTGGCGGCCGGCCCCTCTGCACGCATGCTCCAGCCAGGACACCTACCATCTCTCTTGCACACTCACACTCACAAAAACACACTTACATGCACCCTCGAAGGGAGTTCAAGGATCATCAGAAACGGGTGAGCTCCGTTGCCAGCCCCATCGGAAGACTTTTCCTACATTCGCGGTAAGATCCTATACTGCACCCGCTGCGAATTTCCCGCGGTGCAAGGGAGAAACAAACAACTGTGAATTTTTTGCGCACCTCGCAATTCAGAAAAATTCCGAAAATTTCAACAAAATCCAGTAAAATTCTATACTAATTAAGAAAAATTCGGAATAATGCGGAAAACTCAGGAAAATTTTCAAACAACAGTTAAAAATAAAGCAAAAATTTTAAAAGTTCAATAATAACAATTCAGAAAAATTCACTTAAATTCACCAAATTTGTTTGTACACCAAACTTGAGAGTTGTTTCCCCCCTCGGACGGCGGTGTCGCGAACGGGAGCGTGACAGCGTGTCGTGCGTGCGGTGTGCGTGTGGCGCTCGCGTTACGAGCGGGATGGTGCGGGGACAGGAGCGCCCCGGCCCGCTCCGGCCCGCCCCGGCCCGCCCCGCCGCGCGGCCACGGCCCGCTGCATGCTCAAACAACGTTTGTTTAGGGAATGTGCATTTTGCGCTCGCCGTGATCGCGATAACGCCGCGCGCCTTCCTCCCCGCCGCCACCGCCGCGCAGTTATTGCAATTACCTGTTTTGTCTCAGCGCGGGATTAACTCGGGCGGCGCAATTAACCCCCTCCGCTCACAGCCCGGCCCGCCCCAGCCCGCCGTGGGGCTCAAAGCAACTGCGACCTCTCGGCGCGAGCGTTTTGGGGTGAGTTCCCCTCCACACACCGCACTCACGCAGAGAGTCGGCCGTGTGCCCCGTGTGCGTGCCTGGCAGCCAGGACACTGTCGCCTTTTCAAAGCATGATTACTAGAGAACTGGGTTGCGCGTTATGCGTTTGGTGACGGTCGAATTTTGTTGACGGAAAACAATCAAGTAAAGGACGTCGACATTTAAAAAACAAAAAACAAAAAACAACACGCTTATTGCGATGATTCCAATAGGGCGTCAGTAAAAAATACTGGTACTCTGTTTGGTCGATTTGACAGAGATAAATAAAAAATAAAATTAGCAGCTTGTGCAGAGCGCGTGCCCATTGAGGCCGTCACGCGCGCCGAATCGCAGCTCGACTGAGGCTCACGCTACGCCACGCCGCGTTACGCCACGCCGCGCGGCGCACGTGACAAATTGCGCTCAATGACAATTGCGGATGCGTATGCAACGCCGAGCCGAGCCTTTTGCGGACGGGATTTACGGCGTACTAAACCGCGCGGCTTTGTGTGTCTCACTTTTCATAACGGTCGTATAGGCTAAAGTGCCCGTGTGAGTGTGTGTATGTTTTTTTAAAAATTATTTTTTATAATCATTATATCGTCATATTGTTCTGCTAGATAGGAACCATATCTCGTGCATCGCCCCTCTGAATACAGCAGAAAAAGAGCGTTTAGTAAAAAGAAAACTAGCTGAAACCTTTTAGTACCATTTATTGAGCTAGGTATTTTAAGGTATGAAAAAGTTATCATCTGCTAATAAGGTTTTCTACATCCTGAAAGGTTCTATCAAGTCTCCGATCGAATATCGAACGCAAACCTCCTGTCGGGATGCATTGCGACCTGCGATGAAAACTCGTCCTCTCTGCCGAGCAGCCTCTATTAGGTTTGACATAGTCTGACTGGTTGTGGCTAATTGCGCGCGCTGTCCTAGACTCTGCGCCGCGCTGCTGTGACTCGTGCCTTAGTAAGGACGCTTTACCGAGCCCCGCCGTACAAGTCTCCACCGCCGTCGCACCGGCCGGGCGGGGCGGGGCGGGGCGGGGCGGGGCGGGGCGCGTCAGCCGTCCTATATCATCACGACATTCACCGCAATTATCAGCTCATTCTCGGCGCTCCGGGAGCAAAATGCCGCCGCAGCCTGCCGGCCCGGTGGAGGCCCAACACGGCCTGGCCCTGCCCTGTCCTGCCCTGCCCTGCCCGGCTCACCGGCAACTCACCTCGCGTCTCGACCGCGGCAACTCACTCGCCGCGCCGCGCCGTGGCCGCGCCGGCTGCAGTCTGTGTGCGCTTCTATTCAATCACCCCCCGGCTACGCCAATGATTATCGTCGGTTAATGCAACACACGTGGGCGGGGGAGGGGGAGAGGGGGGCAAACGCGAGGGAGCCAGGGAAATAAACCTCTGTTGTCTGGTCTGCTATAGGCTGTATCCAATCACGTGGTCTCGTTGTAATGCGTGTGTCTCTATTTTTCCTCTGAATTGTGAGAAAACTCATTCACATGTGTTCGTTTGTCACCACTGCACCGCGCTATGATGGTGGCTCTGGTTCTATCAAGTGTTGGTACCCACGGTCTCGGGCGGGGCGGGGCGGGGCGGGGCGGGGAGCGGCGAGCCATGCCCCGGCGCACCACTGCGGGCCCGCGGCCCTACCCGCGGCAGTCGCGCGGACGCGTCCAAACGCCTATGACAAATCGATACTACAGAGTATCGTGTTACAGACCCTCGTCATCCATACCTGAAGGCAATTTATATGAAAATAAGTCCATCGGCAGAACAAAACTTTGGGCCCTGCGAACAGGTATGTGAGAATGTGTGAGGTGAGACAGAGTAATGCTGTAGGAGGTGCGTTGGGCTTAACGGTTCCATGGTGTATCGAGCATTTCTTTTAGAACAGTGTAGTCAGGCATGCGCACCACACGCTTGACCGTGTCATCTCATACACTCATTTTTTTTTTATCAAAAAAGGGGATGTCTTTCACCGGAAACGTATATGTGAATCATACCCGTGAAATGACTAGTTCGGAGCTCTGTAAATTGTACCAAATGGTCGGAGGGTTGATGGTCGATGTAACAGGGACATACGAAATGCGCTCGCCTGGCCCTGCCCGGCCCGCCCCGACCGGTTGGCAAATGATGCATTGCCCACTTTTCCTTGGACGACGGGGACGCATGCCGCGTCTCGCTCCCTCTCGGTCGCAAATTGCAGCGGCTCGATTCCCCTAACAATCGCGTCATCTGTGCGGTGCGCAGACCACAACGGCGCGCCTGCCACGGCCTGCCACGCCAGGCCCGGAGCCACCAATTGGGCGCAGTACGCTGCAGCCTACGTACAGGACTGCAGCGCCCATTATTGCAATTGAAAACAAGTACAGCCTAAAAGACTCAGGTTTTATGTGCTTTAACAGTCGATTGAGATTATTTGTGTCAAGTTTCCTTATTCATCAAAAATAAAAGGGAAAATATTTGTCTGTGCTACTGTTTTTCTATTCCCAGACTGGGGTTGTAAGGGGTTGGAGCGGCTCCTTCTTTCACACACACACACACGGCCACAGACACACACACACAGACACTCGGCGGCGAGGCGGGCGCGTTAACAAGGTAGGCGTAGCTGGGTAGCACCTGCCTGTACGCTCCAGCGGCCCCAGCGGCCCCAGCGGCGAGCACCTGGGTGCGGCTAACAAGGGTTGCCGCGCGTGCGCCCTGCCGGCCCTGCCCGAGCCGTGGGCGGGGCGGGGTGGCTGCGTTCCGCCGCAACCACATCGCCGATGCCTGCCCCCCGCCCCTCCCCCCTCCCCCGGTACTGGTAGCGAGTGGAAGCAGGCTACAAACCGCGCGGTGCCGGTTCCAGCGTAGAGAAATATTTTAATTGAACGACCAGTACCTTTTTGGGTTCCCTTTGCACAGCGTGTTGCCGCGGTAAAACATGGTTTTGCCGAAAATGTCGCTTGGTTTTCAAGACCTTTCGGATAAACGAAGACGTTAGTTTTCTCGTGTCTGTCAGGGGTGTTCCGTTCGTAAGACTTTGTTTGTACTGCAGTGGATTGTCTATCTTTTTCACCCCTTGACGTGGCTAAGCTCTGCTGTCGCCCTTTTACGCGTCTTTTATCGGCTGGCTGGTGGCATCGATGTCCTCCTGTGGGCGGGCCTAGCCTTGTTGGGCTCGGTCATGTCGTGGGCGCCCCTAAACGCTCCTTGCGGTGGGGGAGGGAGGGGGTGAGGACTCGAGGGCCGTGTGAGGATGCTTTATTGGGGCACCCAGCGCCCAGCGCCGCTCGGCGCAGCTGGAGGTCACGGGCGCCGCGCCGGCCCTGCCCAAGGTGTCCGCGCTGACACCTGCTCGGCCCTGATACCAATTAAAAGGCGCGCTGCAGCCCGGCGCAGCCCCTGTACAGCCCAGCCCGGCCCGGCCGGCCGACCCTTCGGCCTTCGGCGTGGCGCAATCTCATTACAATGAAATGCTTTATAGATTTTGTAAATGAACTCCCGGCTGGAAGTCATTAGAGAACACGATCGCAGCCCTGTGCCGGCTGAATTGGCCTCAGGGAAAAGGCAACCCTACGCCAGACCCTTATATGCACTTTGTTGTGCACAAGCCATTCAGGATTTTCAGCAACCATAATTTTGCCTATTTTTCTCAAATTTATAAATTTGCTCTTCTCTGTCCCTTCTGCACTGGCTATTGATAACATTTTGCGCATTAGTATAGTTGTGTAAAGTTGTGCTTAACTATGATTTGTCTTTGAAGTAACTGGTGCATATTAGCGCTGTTGCTGTGGACAATATCAAATCCAAACCAAGAGCCAAACGAATGAATTCAATTGATGTGCTTGTATAATAAAATCATTATAATTATACAATGATTTCTCAAGCAAATTTGTTTGCAATCAGTGTAATCTTGCTGCATTCGAGGCTTGTTGGCGGCATTTCTCCGCTCGGAATATCTCCATTTGCCCGCTTCAGGAAAGATGGTCCGGGGAGGGGGGAGGCGATTGAAAGAGAGTGGAGAGGAGAGGGGAGGCCGATAAGAACGAGTCCTGGTTTTATTATTGGCGACGACTGGTTGGTTTTACATGAAAATGAATATTGATGAATATTGGAGGCGAACACGACGAATTAGTCGATCAGTCTGAGCGGCACAGTTTACTCTGACGGACACTTCAGGGACAGGGGGTTGTCTTTGTTTCGTAATAAATAGATCGCGCTCGGGTGTTAACCTTTGTAGCCTTTCAAGTATTACTTGCACGTTTAGAAATGTAAATTTTTTAATGCATTTTTTCCACACTGGAAAAGAAAAAAAGTTGTGTTTGAACGTGACAGCTAGCTTTTGGATCACATCGGATTTTCGTTACCAGCTATAGCTGATATATCGAACTTTGCTCATCAATCAGAGTCGATATTGACAAATATCTAATTTTATTTTCCTAAAATCTGAAGCCTAGTAAGGCCTCCCGTCTCGCGTTTATGTTGTTATAAATGCCGGGACCGATTCAAGCTTCAGTAAGGTGTGTGACGTTTGCACATTTCGTCGTTCATTTCATCCGCCATGTTTGAGTCTTGTGTCCAGTCCGCGCACGAGCCATGCCTGGCCATGCAAACCCGCATGGTTTGCGAACAATCTCTCTTGCGGGAGCGGGTGTGCCGGGGCTGGGCACTGCGTGCCGGCCCGGCGGTCCAGATTGATATCGACGTCAAGTCTGTCCTAATTGCGTCGATGATATCGCGCATATCGCGCTGCTTTGGCAGGCCGGGCCAGCGCCCCGGGCTGGCCGTTGCAGCTAGTCCCCCAAGGAGGCTCCGGGCGAATTTTGATTTTGCCGTCCACCTTTTATGAACACCGATATGGCACTCCGGTGCCGTGGTACTTAAATGTGTAAAACTATGTGAAAAACTATTGAGCTTCTTCAGCCTCCGATGTCTTTTGTCGAGGGGACCCTACTTTGGATGTACATGATTGCAGGTATTCCAAATCAGTTTTGTGGGGTTACACGTGAGTTTTATATAGAATTTCTGTTGCTAAAACCTCCATATTATAAAAAAAATGTGAAATTCCGCCTTTAAAAAAAGTATATGAATTACATTGGGACTACAGTGAGCTTGTACACGAGATAACGAGTGTTGTGGCCCCCTCGCCTTTAGT
The DNA here is from genome assembly GCA_029379305.1 of Frankliniella fusca. Lineage (NCBI taxonomy): Eukaryota > Metazoa > Arthropoda > Insecta > Thysanoptera > Thripidae > Frankliniella > Frankliniella fusca. The sequence continues at coordinate 3,432,003 of JAHWGI010001134.1, read as the reverse complement.
ACTCACAGTTAGTCTCTTTGTAAGCTTCTTTGTTTCTCGTCCAGTCTGTTCACCTGGAACAGCTGGGCTTAGGGTTGTGCAGCGCCCGGCGAGTGCAGCCGATAACGCAGGGCTGTAATGGACGGGTCGAGGGGGGGAAATAGACTGGAGATGATGTGTGTGCAACAGACGCTCGCTTGACCATCGAATCGTGTTTATCATGTTTATGAAGAGCCGGCCGCGTGCTTGGCCCCTTGGATATTGTAATGACAGGAAGCAGAAGGGAAAGGAAGGGCACGGCGAGGCAGCGCTGCTCGCGGAGTGCGACTGACCACTCGCCATGCCGGCCCTTTATTTACTCAATTGCCCCCAATTACTGCAACCCTTTTGAGTCGCACGGCGCTGCAGTGTGCGTGCGTCTCCTGCTGGCTGCCCGCTGGACGCGCGTTTGCGTGTCCTGGATCGCATAACTGTAGTGTATGAACACCAGCTTGTTCGGGCGGGAAAGACCTCTTTCATTTAGACTTTTGCTTCATACTGTGTTACTGGAATGTTGTGCGATGGTCGCAGGTGTGGTTGTTTTTAGAAGACAGTCGGCAATAGGTTTTAACTTAACGTATAAAGAGGCTTTACACCTCTAACCCTCGATGTGTTTTTTCTGTTACAGGTAAACCGACATGTTATTCTTCAGATCAGTTTACATGCGCAGAGAGTACGTTGGTGAGTTTAACGGAATATCAAACGAATGGTTTCTGAGCTGATCAAAATTTTGTCCTTTTTATGCGGGCCGGTGGTATATGGGGGTAAAAACTTTTCGTGATGTAAAACATTTCATGAAGGAGCGCTTTGGGGGTTGTGACAATGCGATGCTCAAAACGTTTGTACTAAATTTGCTCTGTGCGATTTTCGTCCGAGGCATATGTGCCTTGGCCCCGCGCAGCCTTGTGTCTCCTTGGACAGGGCAAGCAGGCCAGCCTGTCTTCGTGTCCGGGACCGGGACCCACCGGCTGGACCCTTGTGGGGCTTCTGGTCGCTCAACGGTCAGGAGGGGAGCGCCCGGGGAGCGCCCCACCGGCCCGGCACAAGAGTGCCTTTGTTAGCCTAATGGATCAGTGCGATTGAATTTCGCACGCACGCCAGCAGTGCAAGGCGCGTGGTCGCAGATCCAGGCAACTGGTGCCCTGGCCGGCGGGCCTGCCCGAGATACGCCTGGGTGTCTTTTTTTTATTTTTTGCGTGCCACCCGGCAGCAACAAGTCCGGCCCGGGAGCGCCGGGGTGTCTCCGTCACGAAATGTCCCCCCCCCCCTTTCCCCCAATCTCGTGGGGGAGAAGGTGGAGAGGCAGCACCAGCACCACACCTGTGTGCTTTAGGTGCTTGGTATAAATTGCATAAAAAATATTTAGAATTTTTTTTTAAAAAGGAAATGTGTAATATTTTGCGGATTGTTTGCGTCGCCATCTGCGTCGGAAACGATCGCAAATCGCTGTGCGCGCGTCTTCCACATATAATCTTCGAAGCGATTTTATTGGTTTCCGTTCGACTTAATGCATCATTCGATGTATCGCTAATCAATCAAAATTCTGGATCTGAATGAGCAGAAGAGCGACTCCAAGCGCCCAGCATTCGGTCTAAAGTACCCTCACTCAAGGTTTGCTGTAAAAGTCAGGAATGCACACACCTAGTGGGGGGGGTGGGGTCTCTTCGAAAAATCATTGTACGGGGAAAAAAAATATAATAGATTTTTTAAAAAATCCAGAAGAAAAATACGTAAAAGTCCGAAAAAAAATATAAAAAATAATGAAACGAAATAAAATTGAAATAACTCTGAGAAATGTGGGAAAAAGATAAAAATTTTATCAAAAAGTAATTGAAATTTTCCTTGAAAAATAATATTCAAAAAGTCAAAAAATCATTGTACACATTTTTTATGAGAAATCCCCCCTCCCCTTCTGGCAAATACAGAACTCTGGGTGTGCAGTGTGCAGCCGTGGTGTGTCGAGTGGGAATAATCTCCCATAGAAGTTACATAGATCGTTTCGATACGTCCTCTAATTTCTGGCATGTCTGCGGGGAGGGCGGGTGACAGAGCAGCTGCCGCCGCGCCCCTTATTTGTTTTGCTGGTGGGGCCTGGCGTGGCCGGCCGTGCGGTCGGCCCCCAGGCCCCGCCCCGCCCCGCCCCGCCTGCGGCCCGCACCCCCTCCCCGTACGCCCCGCTGCCTCGCCGCGGTTTGCGAGAGGGGGCCCATCTCTTTTATTTTCGGCAATTATCGGTCAGAATTATGGAAATTCGTCGGCAGCCATTAGTTTGGGGGGCGTCGCCGTGGCACGTTCCACGCGGTGTGGTGACGACACCAGGTAGGACGACACGCAGGGCCGGGCGGGGCCGGGGGGCGTCTGTAAACCGCAGCCCATCCACCTGGCCTGCAGGATAACTCGGCGTGGCATGCAAAAATTACCGGCGAGAATAGGGGCGGCGGGCGGGGGTCTTCTTGCACCCCCACTCTCCCTCCCCTCCGTGCCAGCCCCGCGGGCCCGCCCCGCCCCGTCTGCACATTTCCATAGCCGGTCCTGGGCGGGATGGAAAAAAAAAAAGGAAAAATCGTGTCATTTTTGGTGTCGCTTCCGGCTGAGTGGGGAGAGGCGCAAAGTGTTTAACGAGGAGGGAAAAGCATCGGCAAAATATGCAAATACAGGTGATTCCCTCTGAGACGGCAGCCCGACACACACGCACATACACACACACGTCCATAATCGCCGTGTCATCAAGGCTGCTGCTGCCCCAAAATTACGGCGAAACGATGTGGGTGTGTCCGTGTGCCATTCCGATGGGGATGATGTGAGCCAATCTCGTTTAAGATTGCTCACTCTCCGTCTGTCTGGGGCCCGGGCCGGGACGGGACGGGCCGAGCGGGGCGGGTCTGGCTCGGCCGGTGAGCGATTGGGGCAGCGGGGACAGGACGAGCGGGGCGGGGCGGCCGGGAGCCGGCCGGACCTCCTTCATGAAGATGGATCGAGTTCCGAAAACAAGTGTTAGTGGTCTAATTGACTTAGGAGATTGGCGAGGGGCCGGGCCGGGCCCGGGCGCGGCAGCAGGGCAGGAAGCGGCCGAGAGCCGCTCAGCTCAGAGCCCAGGGCGCAGCAGCATACTCCAGCGCAGTCCTCTGCTGTCGTCCGTCGGATTCTGGTCAAAGTCTGCTGTTTTATGCGTTGTGATTGTGTGTTTGAGAGAGAGCGAGAGAGAGAGAGAGAGAGAGAGAGAGAGAGAGAAAGATACTTTTAATGTGTCATGGTGAAGTTGTGACTTCATTTTTAGTGCTATTTTTTTGAAATTATAGTATAGTTTAGCTTGAATCTGTAGACCAGTGGCGGTTTTAGGGGGGTAGGTCGTGGGAGTGATCCCCCCCCCCCCTCGTCGCGTCCTGAAAGCCGCCTAAAAAGTAGGCAGTACGAGGTGGAAAACCCCTGTATATAGGCAACCCACACCACATCGCCCCTCCCGTCATCCGGACTTACAACCGCCGCTGCTGTAGACATTTTCTTTTTAGCAGATGATACCGAAGGTAGCATCTGCTTTTACTCTCGATCTCGAAGTAAAACATGGAGACCCCTTCCCCCCTATACCAAGGGCTATACGGATGTAAGGGGAAGGGTCTCGATCTGTCGTCGTTCTGTCGTAGTAGGAGACATGTCACTGACGTGTCACTGACGTGTCACTGACGTGTCACTGACGTGTCACTGACGTGTCACTGACGTGTCACTGACGTGTCACTGACGTGTCACTGACGTGTCACTGACGTGTCACTGACGTGTCACTGACGTGTCACTGACGTGTCACTGACGTGTCACTGACGTGTCACTGACGTGTCACTGACGTGTCACTGACGTGTCACTGACGTGTCACTGACGTGTCACTGACGTGTCACTGACGTGTCACTGACGTGTCACTGACGTGTCACTGACGTGTCACTGACGTGTCACTGACGTGTCACTGACGTGTCACTGACGTGTCACTGACGTGTCACTGACGTGTCACTGACGTGTCACTGACGTGTCACTGACGTGTCACTGACGTGTCACTGACGTGTCACTGACGTGTCACTGACGTGTCACTGACGTGTCACTGACGTGTCACTGACGTGTCACTGACGTGTCACTGACGTGTCACTGACGTGTCACTGACGTGTCACTGACGTGCATGTCACTGACGTGTCACTGACGTGTCACTGACGTGTCACTGACGTGCATGTCACTGACGTGCATGTCACTGACGTGTCACTGACGTGTCACTGACGTGTCACTGACGTGTCACTGACGTGTCACTGACGTGTCACTGACGTGTCACTGACGTACATAATAGTACTCACACCTGAAAAACGAGCAATATCAGTTCTAGCAGAGTATTATTTTACACTTTTACTAAGTCTTTATCATCTGCTATCACGTTAGCGTTAGCGATAACGTTTTTTTTTAAAAATTAATATTTGTAGACAGTGTTGTAACTTAAAGTATAACGCTACTTTGGTTTCGTGTTTAGTAACAGCGTCTGAACGCGATCCTCTCTCCTTGCGCGGGGCCCTTCCCACAGCTATGGCAAAATTGTGTTGCACATGACACAATGAGCATCGAGGCGGAAACAAAATGTCATTTTCTTTCCGGTTGGCGCGGCCGGGGCCGGGGCCGGGGCCGGGGCGGGGGCCGGGGCGTGCGCTGCTGCGGTGCTACCCTGGCGGGGCGGGGCGGGGCGGGGCGGCGGTCCCCGTTAGGCAGCGCCTGGCCGTGCTGCAGGTTGTTGACGTCGCGGCCCGGCCCGGCCCGGGGCATGTACTGCAGGAGGGATGTCCCCTCACCGCAACCTCCTCCCACGCCACGCCACTCCATCCCGCCAATTTGCGGAAGTATGCAGAAAACCGCATCCGTGCGCACACAACGAGGCACGCCCAACATTAGAAAGAGGAAGGGGGAAATAAAAGAAATTTTTTTCCATAAATGAAAAGACGTAGACGTTTGCCGCTTGGTTTCGATATGCACTGCTTCTTGTAGTGACGTAATTCCGCAGAAGAAGAAGAAGAAGAAGAAGAAAAGTCCCGTTTTATTAAAGTGAGAATCCACTATGCAAGCTTTACGATATTTTTAACATTTACGTTTGGGGCGAAGGGATTGTGTAATGCCACCCACGCGCTAGTTGATTGATGAACAGAGGTCCTGCCTCAGGCGGCTTGTCGCTGCTCGCTGCTACACGACCCCGGGGCGGGGCGGGGTGGGGTGGGGTGGTGGAGCGCGAGGCGACTGTGGTCCAAACTAGTCGCGAACCTATTGCCTCATTTGGATCAGCAGGCAGTGTGGCGCGGAGGGGTGCGGGGAGAAAAAGGGGGGGGGGGAGAGAAAAAGAAGCGGTGATCCCGACGTTACTGCCACGGCCACCACTTCTCAACATTATTGATTCGCCGTAAATGTGTGTGAAAGAGACTGGATCTAATTTTGGGGAAAGGGCGGATGCTTTTGGCTGGCGTAGGCGAACTTGAATTCTTCCATTACGAGTGTTGAACCCAAGTAACTCTTTAAACGGCGAATACACTGCAAACGAAGTGTGTGTACTTTGTACTCACCTATAGGTGTGTACTTGCCATAATACACACGTATAGGTGTATACTTGCAATTGTACACACTTATTTGCCGTGTACGTTCCATAGTACACACATGTATTTGTGGGCTTGTAAGTCTGTCTATGGCAAGTGGCAAGTGCACGGCAAATAAGTGAGTTCTATGGCAAGTACACACCTATACGTGTGTACTATGGCAAATACACGCCTATACGTGTGTGCTTGTACACACTTCCACTGGAAAAACAAAGGTGCTATATAGCACCCTTTTTGGGGTGCTATTGAATTTTATGGGGTGATAGTGCACTATTGCCTTTGTAAAGGCACGAATAGGGCCGAAAATAGCACCTTTGGAAGGCGATAGCGCCTTTCTAAAGGCACTATTTCACTAACGCCTTTAAAAGGCATTAGATAGCACCTTTGTTTTTCCAGTGTCGGTTTGCAGTGTTTGTGCTATAGTATAGCATAGTATAGTATATTATATACTTGTCTGTATGCCTCCAAAGTAACCGAATTGGATAAAGTATTCAGTCCATTGCGTTATTCTTGCTCTTAAAAGGTAAACCTAGCCTGTTGTCCTAGCATTATCTAGAAACAACAGTTGTAGTAAAACACTATTAGCAAATGCGCACATCTCTTTCTCTCCCCTTCCCTCCTTGCTCTGTGCTTGTACACGTGTGTGTGTGTGTGTGTGTCTGTGCCTGTGTGCGTGTGTGCAGAGAGAAAGAGAGAGAGAGAGAGAGAGAGAGAGAGAGCGGTCCACGCACGCTCGCGCGTACACAAAGGCGCATCTATTGCAATCGTTTTCACGCCGCTCTTATGCGAGCGAGAGGCAGGCCATTGTATGGGCTATAAGTTGAATTGCATTCCGTAGTGTGGCGGCTGACGTCACCGGGCGAATCAGGCGCCTAAAGTCAATCAAACGGCACCAAGTCTCGATGTAAACCTTGAGGTGCCTCTGCCTTACGAAACGCACTTTATGCCTGAGGGGCACATCAGGTTTGTCATTAATAAATAAAGAAAACTAAAACGTAAAGAACCATTTATGCAGCTGGGCGTTTGCTATTAATTTGTCATGCAATGGGACGTCCTGGCCACCTTTAACTGTTTTGTTGCATAATACACGCAGTGCTTAGTTACTTGCCTACTTATATGGGCTAGCACGTGCGAGTTCGGCTGCTTCACAGGCTTTACATATGGGCACTTTCGCGCACTTACTGTATACCATAAAATTATTCCACGCACCGGCCAGACAGTCGCCTCCACGGCGTTAACTGCATTTTAACGCCCGAGGGAGAGAGTGACAGAAAGAGGGGGGAAGTTATATATATGAGAGAGAGAGAGAGAGAGAGAGAGAGAGAGAGAGGCGGCGAGGAGAAGTCGTCATGGTCTCGGTGCGGTGACAGTCCTGCTCTGCCGCGCGCTCTGGGCGGTCGACGTGACAAAACTGACGCATTAGGGTGCTGGCCACCCGCCCGCCGCCCTGCCCTGCCCTGCCCGGCCGCTCGCCCGGCCGCGACTAAGTTTTATTTAATAAGGCGCTGCGGCCCCAATGACACGGCGGCCCGCCGGCTCGGCCCAGCCACACACACACATTACAAACAAATTAGGCGGCAGCACTTTCTCTGCGGCGACAAAAAGTCCTGGTGGCGCGGGCGGGAGGTGCGCTGCTGCTGAACTGCGATGTCAGCTGCGGGGTGGGGTGGGGTAGGGCGGCCCGTGTGGGCTGGGCGACAAGCGCTTGCATGGGCCTCGTCATAAACTCCGTAAAAGGGTTGTGATGCCGAATGTGCGTGACCCCTCCCTCTATAGGCCCAGGTGATGGAGGAGGTTCGGCGCGGCCAGGACTAACTAGGGTGCGGGCGGGTGGTGAGTAGGGTGGTAGTTACCCGGTGGTTACCCGGGCGGGCCTCGGCGGAAGCAGCGCGGGGACGCCGGCCCGGCCGCCCTCCGTGCCTCCTCCCTCGACGGCCTGTCGCTCGTAAAGTAGCAGTAGTAGAAGGCCCGCGTGCCGGTCTGCTGATGTTGTTTCCAGGCTCCGGTCCGCTCTGGGCTGGGCACTGTTCACGTGGCCTGGCGCCGTTTGTCGCACTCTGAAAAGCTTGCAGTTCTTACAACGCGTTGTTAAAAGCTTACGGTGATTTTCCCTGTAAGCTTAAGTGAAACCTGCAGCATTGCATACAACTATAGCTTCTACACTGTAAAAAAAAATCACGGTCGCCCATACGGAAATATACCGTTTATTTAGATTACGGTGTCTCCGTACATTCGGTTCCGTACCCTCTGTCCATAAGAGCCCATGTAAAAAAAATGTGGGTACGGTGCCAAGGTACGGAAAAGTTACCGCTAATTTTCTGTCCGGCGGTTTCCGTTTTGGGTACGGACTGATAACGGCGTTCCGTACACCTTTCCCTATGCTAGCCCATGTAAAGATTGTAGGTACGGTGACCAGGTACGGTAAATTTCCGTACTCCCTTTCCGAAAAATGGGGTACGGAACGCCGTGACAAGCTCCGTATCCAAGACTGATTTTTTACAGTGTATAGCTTACGTTTATTTTTCACCGTAAGCTGCTGTGAATTTCACTGTAAACTGCAGTGATCCATAGGGCGCAGCACTACAACTTACACTGCTATTAACTGTAGCCTAAGGTGTAGGCGAGGGGGCGATCACTCCCCTTTCATGTGTGCACATGATTCCCAGAATGATTGATTCCCAATGATTTCCATCCATATCTTTTAATTTCTAACTGTTTCTAGCGACATAAAACGATAATTTCGGCTAATTATAACTGATTCCAGGTAGTTCCTGCTTTGTTGTAGTGGCTTTCATGGTTTTTTTTTTTAATTTTTATGATGATGATTCCCAGGCTTGTGTACACATGATTCCCAAAATTGTCGCCCCCTCGGGTGTAGGTGTAAAATCACCGTAAGCTTCTTAAGTTTCGTATCATCGTGGTTTGTTTGCGTGCATACATTATGTCTGAAACAAGAGGCTTTATCCGTCACTGTAAATCTGAGAGTCGTGTTTTTGACTAAAATTGGGTGACGACGTCGCCCGAAAGGTTGAGGAAATTCTATATCGCTTTTATCTAACACCAGGAGCAATAAAATTTGGATCACCAATATCGCTCTCCTGAGGGCGAGAATGCTCACTCCTCGATTTTCAGTGGTAACGCCAACCTAGTGGACGTGTGCCCCAGTGGTAATGATAGATAACCGTAACAGAACGGCCCGCTGCCGTTCGGCTCCGCGCGCCCTGGTCCAGCAGTCCATCCATCCATCCATCCATCCATCCATCCATCCACTCATGTATCCATCACCCGCGCGCGGCCAACATGCACGGCTGTGCGCCACAACACGGACCGCCCGATTGGTAAATTGCACGCCATTTTCTGCTCGCACGACCGTGTGTCTCTTGCGTCAATCGCCGCAACAGCCTGGTGGCGTACAGGACAGCAGGGCGGAATGGAAACGTGAGCCGTGCCCTGCCCGCGCGGCCCGTCCAGCAGGGAGCGCGGAGTGCATCGCCGGGGCCCCGAGCTCGCGACCCATCTGCTGCCCGCTGCCTTTCCCGGCGAAATGTCGATCCCGCCCGCCCGCACGGGGGGGAATAAGTGACTTCGGGATGACATGTGACCAATCAGCCTTTCGCCCAAAAGAGGAAAAAAATCGGTTAAGGCCCTGACAGGAGGCGGTGGATGGCCTACACGCATTTGAGCCCCGACATGACCTCGCGGGGCTCTGGCTGCACACGTGCGCACTCGTGTCACGTGATCCATCACCCTCCCCGGGCTGCTGTGCGGGCCTCGGGGAGGGGCCGTGCCCTGTCAGGCCCTGCCGCCTGCCGCCGCCACTCGGAGGTTCCTAGAAGCGCGGGTATTTTTGCAACCAGCTCGGCACTCAACACCCGCGGCGAATGAAAAATTGTGACGACCGCGTGGTTTAATGGTTACACTCCGCGGAATCCAAGTGTGTGGAATCGCGCACTTTTGGAGATGTGTGAATTTACATATTTTGCACTCCTGTAGAAGCAAAGATGTGATTTGAATTTTATCGGGAATTTCAAGTGTACGTGAACGCATTTAAAACTCACTAGCCCGTGACATTCACGCCCCTTTAGGTTTCCAAAGTAGCTCCCAGATATGTTGAAGCCAACACTCACCTGATGGCCTCAGCCAAATTTTGGGGGGTATATCTATTGTATATGTTGTGAAAACCTTGATGACTGTCTCTACCGTTTTTCCTCACAGTGCACTGTGAAAAATAGTATTAGGCTTACGGGAAAATTTTCCTCGAGGTGGAGTTGTAAAATTACAATTACAAAACGTAAAAGTACAGGCATCGACATGCAATTCAATTACAAGCACAAGCACACTGCAAACAGAAGTGTGTATGCAAGCACACGCGTACACGTGTGGACTTGCCATAGTACACACTTATTTGCCGTGTACTTGCCATAGTATACACTTCTTTGCCGTGTATACTAACCATGGTTCACACATATTTATGTGCTTTACGTTGGGTAACGTTCACACATTTAAGTGTGTACTATGGCAAGTACGCGTCAAATAAGTGTGTACTATGACATGTGTACGGCAAGTACGTGTGTACTATGCGAAGTACACGCCAATATGTGTGTACTAAGTACACACTTGGGTTTGCAGAGCAAAAAAGGGTTGTAGTAAAATTACAACATATAACACTGTAAAAAAAACATGTCGTAAATTAACAGGTAATATCTGTGAATTTTGTTAAACGAACTGACTGCGAATTTACATTTTATTCGTGTTCAATTACAAAAAAACTTTGTAACTTTACAAAAATATTCCGTCACTTTACAAAAGAATTCCGTAAGTTTACAAATTTTATCTGTTGTTTCGCGATTTTTCTTGTTAATTCACGAAATGTTTCATCAAACTACAGGAAAAATCTGTTCACCGATTTAACAGCGAAACCTGTAATTTTTTTTTGTCGTTATTTTACAACAAATTTTTACAGTGTTTATCAACTAAATATAAAAGTATGAAGTGTTGAGCTCTGGCGGTAGTGGACGACTTGGCTTGTTGTTGGAGCTGGAACGTGTCGTGCGGCCTGCACTCTAAACTTTCTACAAAGAAATTTTTCGTAGAATACAAAGAATTATGTGCAACCGTAATATACAAGAAAAATCCTTGTATTACAAAGAGTTTTCCTTTGTACTACAAGGAATTTTCTTTGTATTACAAAGAAAATTTTGCTTTGTAGTGGCTTTGTATTACGGTTGCACAGAATTCTTTGTAATACAAGGAATTTTCTTTGTAAGAAGTTAAGAGTGTGCTGGCCTGGCTCCTCTCCACGCCCCGTACCGGGCAGGAGCTGATGACCGCCGTGAGCTCTGAGGGAGGCCCGCCCTGAGGGCGTGGCGCCACCAGGCCCGCTCCTGCGGCCCTGGCCCAGCCCGGCATGCATCATCAATTGTTTTTGCTCGTAATGTGGCGCTTCCGGATTTATACCTAACTTTTTTTTTTTCGGCTTGTGAAGGGCGAGAATGGGAAGAGGAATGCGCGCGCGCGCGTGTGTGTGTGTGTGTGTGTGTGTGTGTGTGTGTCTATGGTTGTGTCGGTGAGCGCGCGCACGTGTGTGAGTGTGAGTTTGCTTTATGCCGGCCGCACAGGCGGTGGTGGTTGCGCCGTTTATGGCGCTTTGTTCAGGCCTCGCCTCGTTATCATCCTCGCGCCCCGGCCGCGGCTCCGCTGCGGCCCTTCGCCCTTCGGTTTCGCTCAGCTCTGATGCACCGCGGTGCTAGGTGTGTACGAATGTCGCTCACTTGCAGGCGAGAGGTTTTTATTTCCTTTGCGCGCACTCAAAGGTGTACGACGAGATATTCATTTTCCCGTAGTTGAGGACACTGTACAAAATAGTCGTAGGTTTACTGGAAAATTTTCCACTATGTGGAGTTGTAAAATTACTATTACAAGTAGTAAAATCACGATCACTACATATGGACTTGAAATTCAATTACGAACAAGAATGGGTTGCCGTAAATCTACCAAATTTTTGGTAAGTTTTAGTTTTTAATTATATCGTAAATGTATAAAGATATTTTTCGCGGTGGAAATACACTTCTCTTCCGTCCATTGTGTGTGACGTCACTTAAAAAGATGCGTCGACCTTTCCGCTTTTCAAAGAAGTCTCGAGCCTCTAGCACACTTACTTTATCACTTTCCTTTCATTTACATATTTAATCATCACAAATTTGGCGAGTCCCTCGTGTCAGTGATGTCTGTAGACCTTACCATCCGATGTGACGTGCCGAACAAGTCGGGTGCCCCAGGTCATCGGTGGGACGTGTATCCCCCTTCCCTATACCTCCTCTCCACATTAACTCCCATAGCTATGGCGCGATTTATGTCTATTTTGCATAGAGAAGGCAGCCGGTTGACGGGTCCTACCGGCGGGCCCGTCACTAGAGGCTCGTAACGACACAGTTTCATATAATTTGAAGCGTTTCGACCGACCTACCGCAGCTATCCCAAAACTTGTATCCCAGTTTCTTGCGTGTAGGTTTTGTATAATAACAAGAAAGTGCGCTGGCATATTGGTATACGCCTTCATTTAAAGAAAAAACATGAGACCCTGCCTACTTTTCTTAAATGTTTTAGTTGGTCTTCTACTGCAGCACCCATTGGAAATGTGTAACCCAATGATGTGTCAGAACTTATCACTTGAGTGGTATGATGAACGCACTAAAAATGTACCGTGCGTTTCTTTGAATGCGTAACAGTGTTGACGGATTGCATACACGCCACGGCTTCAGGGGCCACACTGGAAAAACAAAGGTAGGACGAAAAGGGTTTTAATGCCTTTACCAAGGCATTAAAAATTAGCACCCCCGCAAAGGCATTAAAACTGCCCAAAGGCGTTAAATTTTAATGCCTTTGGACTATTTCGTGCCTTTGCAAAGGCATTAAAATTTCACACCCCTAGAAAGGCATTAAGTCCTACCTTTGTTTTTCCAGTGCATGGATGGCGCTTTCTAGGCGAATGGTGTAGGCAAACCCGCAACACTGTTACGCATTCAATGAAACCCCCGGTACCCTTTCAACTTTTTAACCACGCAGTAACGTGTTCTTAAATTCTATTCTGTGCTGTTCGAAAGAGCACTTATACGACGACTTTGGCCTCAAGGATATGTGCTATTCAGAAACCCAAATATATTTGTCGAGAGCGTATGGCAACGTTCCAACGTAGACGCAGGTGTAATATCGGAAGCGCAGCCCTCCTGAAGGCGATGCTGTGACACAATTAGTCGTAAGGCCGCTCGCGGGCCGGCCAATGAGGTGTAATGGCGTCGTCCGTTATTGATGGATGGACTGACCGCCAGCGCTGTCGCCCACAATGCTCACGCTGCCCCGCCCCTCACCGCCTTGCACCTGCCGTCTGCCGGAATGTCTCCTAATCAGGCGCGCGCCGGACAAGACGAATCCCCCCGTCGATAAGAGTTGACTAGGATTGACCCGGGCCCGCTCGAGCCTGAGGCCGCAGGTGGCGCGTGGACCGGGCCGGCTCGCGTGCGGATAAGCGCGCTCACGACAAATTGTTTCCTGCATGTCTTTTCCCTTTCATCTTCCAATTCCTAATAACATCCGCGAGAGAGAGATAAGTTTCATTAGACTGACCTGGTGCCTGCATAACAAAGCAGAAGATCTTAGGGTGACACTGACGTGGCGCGCGCGGGCGCGGGCTCGTATCGCGCTTTGCCTGTGCGAGGTGGAGCTTGTCGGAGGAGCGCACGCTAAATACTTCTAGACATGTGTACGTGAATGCTCCTGTTGCCCGTAATTTCTATTCAGAAATTCATAACTAAACATAACTGAGTTAAAATAAACTTGTACGTTATGTTTAAGTGCAGCACCATTTTGTGTGTACAGTAACGTATGATGGAAAAGCCGTGCTTAGCCAAGTGCCTATCAACCCAAAGGGTCCTTCACTAAATTAAAAAAAAATTAGGGTAACCCCTCAAACAAAATAAAAAAAAAAATCAGAAAAATTCAAGAAAATCACGAAAAACCAGATTAATCAGTAAAATCGTTGTGCGCTTGAATTTATAGTGAAGAAGCCCTCGTATCCACCTGCGCCTGAGAACCCAAGTCTCTGTCGCCGTTTTTCCATGCTAGTTTACCGGCTGCAGTGCGACGCCCGGCGCCCGACACGGCGCCTAACATTTGGCACGAGCACTTTTATCTTTTATTGGTCCAGACCAGATGCGTGACGGGCGGCGGCCAGGGCAGGGGCGGCCGGGGGCGGCCTGGGGCAGGACTCGCACTCCAGGCATGGCGACGCAGCGGCCGCTGGAGCCAGACAGACAGGTGGTCGAGGTCCCGATGTCCCCTCCGATAACACCCCCACCCTCCTCCTCCTCTCTCTCTCTCTCTCTCTCTCTCTCTCTCTCTCTCTCTCTCTCTCTCTCTCTCCACCGCCCTCTCATTCCCAGAGTTTGTTCGGCCCTTGACCACCATCGTGTCGAGGTGCAGTGAGACAGAGAGAGAGAGAGAGAGAGAGAGAGAGAGAGAGAGAGAGAGAGAGAGAGGGGGGAGGTGCGCTAGTTGCGTATGAGCGAGAGAGACAGAGACAGTCGGAGATGTGAAGTAGGCATGCCACAGAGCAAACAGGCGTGCCTAATATATTCGAGGCGAGGGTGTCCCGTCCTGTCCTCCTCTGGGTGTCCAGGAGATGACCGCTGGAGCAGCCCTGTGTGACGTGGATAGTAAATACCGTGGCATAACAACGAGGCGACGCGTCGAGAAGGTAAAGCATTACCGCGCTCTGTACAGTAAAGATGTGAAGTGACGCCAGGAATTTTTTTCCCCAGCTTCTTCCGCCTCCTCATCTTTTTCACTTCTCATTCTTCTCCTCCTCTCATCTCTCTCGCTCCGTCTCTCTCCGTCGCCTCTCTTTGTCTTGTGCACACCCCGTTCGTTTTTGTTCTCTCTCTCTCTTTTGCCGACACTCTGCTGTGTCGCGCTGATTAGGAGCGCCATATTTGAAAACGAAAGTGCAACTCCGTGACGGGCTGACCACACCCTGGCCTCTGCTGGCGGGGCGGGGCGGGGCCGTTTCCCGACTTGTCCTCCGCTCGGGAGCAGCATGCACTGGAAACAGAAGTGGGTGAATTTTCATTGGCATACTTGTCTCTTAAATTATAAGTGAACACCTTTCATGATGGGAATCCCACATTTTCACACCTCTACATTGTTGTAGACGCGACACTGACATTCACGCACTTTGGTGTCCAGCCTGCCGTTGGACACGCGCTGCGGGGCGGGGCGGCACTGTAAAAAAAAAAATCACGGTCGCCCATTCGGAAATATACCGTTTATTTAGATTACGGTGCCTCCGTACATTCGGTTCCGTACCCTCTTTCCATAAGAGCCCATGTAAAAAAAATGTGGGTACGGTGCCAAGGTACGGAAATGTTACCGCTAATTTTGTGTCCGGCGGTTTCCGTTTTGGGTACGGACTGATAACGGCGTTCCGTACCCCTTTCCCTATGCTAGCCCATGTAAAAATTGTAGGTACGGTGACCAGGTACGGTAAATTTCCGTACTCCCTTTCCTAAAAATGGGGTACGGAACGCCGTGGCAAGCTCCGTATCCAAGACTGATTTTTTACAGTGGGGGCGGGGCGGCCCTGGTGCAGGCCGTGTAGTGCCCTAGGCATGAGTCACCCATTGACGGTCCCGTCCCGGCGCTATGCGGTGTCGCTCCCGGCGGCGCGGCACGGTCCAGGACTCCAGGGCGGCGCAGCGGCGGCGCGAGGCCCGGCCCGCCCGGCCCGACTGCTGGAGCCGAATCCTCTTCATCAGTCGGAGTGGACTTTTATCTTTATGGCGCCGACGTTACGCGCGAGAAGCCCGCTCGCCATTAGCACCTCCGATAACGCCACCCCGCGCCGCGCCACGCCGAGCCGAGGAGGGATTGACCCGTCATGCGCGGCTCCAGCGGCTCCAGCCGCGCCTCCAGCTGCTGCGGCGCTGGTCCTCTCCCGACGCGCTTGCCGTTTCAAAATATTTCGTTGATAACTTTTACAGTTGTACGACTGTGAAAAAAAAATAAAATATTTTGGAGCCCTTTGACATTGTTTATAAATTACGACCCATAAAATATATTGTAATTTTACGTCAACCCATTCTTATTGCTCGTGATAAATTTTCAAGTCGATACGTAGTGCTCATTTTTACGATTCCTAATTGAAATTTTAGAATATTACTTCTGGAAAAATTTTCCTGCGTTCCTGAAATAAATTTTCGCAGCAAACCTGCTCCTCTTTTGTGACAAGTGACAAGATTTCTGTTTCTAGCGTGATTTGTCATATTTTTTCCCTAGTGGCATATAGTGGGTTATCTCACAGTTTTTCACTCTCCAAGTGTTTCTGCGCTCTTTGTAAAATCGTTTGCCACAGGCCCATTGCTCCCAGTTGGAGGTGCGCTTTTCATCTACGTGGGTGGGGCTTCTACAGAGATCATTCACAGCGACAAAAAACGCTTTGAGGTCTCTCAAAATTACCATCTAACAATAGTCTATTTATGCTTTAGAAAGCTCTCCCTCTCTCTTTCCTTTCCCTTCCTCCCTGTCATCACGGGGGCGAGCGCGGCCCGGCGCACGCGCACGGGAGCAGGAGGCAGAAGCTGGCGGCACACAGTGGCAGATTAACATCAGGAAATGGCGGTGTGCGCCGCTGCTTATTTGAAGGAAAGTAAGTGTCTCCTTATCTGAAATGACATTCCGTCACTCCGGGGGCGTGGAGCGGCGCGGCGTGGCGAGGCGTGGAAGTTGTTGGAGTCGATACGCCTGCCGCACCGCGCCGCGCTTCCCCGTGACACTGGGGCGGTTAGGCATGCCTGCACACGGGCCACTAAACATTCAAGAGAGGGGAAAACGGGGGAGGGAAAGTGTTTTCCTCGCAGTCTTCCTGTGTATATTTTCTCAGTGCGTTTTCCTGTGGTCGACAGTGACAGCAGACACCATGTCTGGAGAAAATTATGTCTGTGTGTCTTCGCTAATGCGTTAACGCTTCATTAGGCTACTTCAAGGGAGGTGCGCATTAAAAAAAAAAAAGTCTGGACAGACTTTTTTTAAACGAAAATCCACATCTCTATATGTTGAAGTGTACGCATGGTGGGGTCGCGGAACTGAGACTTGCGGACACTGCCAGACCATGCCGGACAGCACAGCGCAGGGCGGAGCGGCCTTTAACACCGCTGTCCCTGTCCCTGTCCGCCCCGGTTTGGCTCCCGGACGCGGACTCTCTCTCTCTCTCTCTCTCTCTCTCTCTCTCTCTCTCTCTCTCTCTCTCTCTCTCTCTCTCTCTCTCTCTCTCTCTCTCTCTCTCTCTCTGTCTGTCTCGTCCCTGTGGAGCCGGGCCGGGGCCGGCCCCTCAAAGTAAACAATGCTTGCCGAGTACTACGTCTCGGTGGTCCTCTCCACTCCGGCCAGTTAGAGTGGGCGTGTCCCGGGAGTGCACCGGCGTACACACACACGGGGCCGTCCCCACTCTCTCCCTCCCACCCCCGCGTCCTCTCTCTTTTTCTCTCACTCACTCTCTCTGTCTCTATCTCTCTCCCTCTCCCTTTGGGGCGTTACGCACAGCTAGGCCCGCTAACTACACTACTCTGAGGCAGCGGACAGGGTGCGATGCGATAGCGCCAAAAAAAAAAGTTTTTGATATTTTTTTTAACTTCTGGTACGCATGGTAATCGGGTAGGTTTTTGGTTTGGTAGAAAGCTATGAAATATGTAAAGTTCTTAACAGAAGTATGCTCAAATCGTCAGCCCTCTTACAGACTTTTCTCTAAAAAATAAAATTTTGCCCTCAGTATAGGCTTGGTGTATAGGTATTGCTTTTCCCTTTCGCTGCTGGACAGCGGGCTGTTTTTGGAGTGTGTGCGCCGCCCTCTAGCAAAGGAAAGTGGACAGCGACAAAAAGAAGCGGAGAAGAGGGGGACAGCGGTGGGGATCGAGGGACCTGTCTTCTCTTCCTCAAGCAGCGGCGCGGAGCCGACGCGACTGCGGGTTTTGTTTCGGAACAGGCGACGCGGCACGGAGCAGCGCTCAGCGGCACAGCGGCCTGGCTCGCCGGAGCACAGCGTGGCCAGGCCGCCCGGATAACTATCTTATCTGCAGGAATTTGTCAACCGAACGTCACTCTGTGGCGGCGCGCCTGTGGCCCGGCCAGCGCTCCGCTCCGCTCGGCGCTCAGATGAGCGATACCCCTCCCCTTCCAACCCCCTTCATGCTTCTTTCACTTTTTTTCTTTTTCTTTTGACGTAATTCTCTCAAAGAGCACGACAGCGCACTACTCCCACACTCGGACATACCTGGTTGTGTGCGTCATAAGTGTCGTGCCGACGATCAAAGGGGTGATACATGAGGGGAGGTGGAAGAGGAGGAAGGGGGAGAGGGTTTGGTCCGCACGCCGCGGGAATGCTCCCCAAGGGGTACATCACTCAGAGGCTGTACTCAGTGACACATTTCATACAAAATGTTAAAAAAATTAGCCTTTTTTGAGTTTATAGTTTTGTTCAATAATTTCATTTTTTAACAGATGACACATTGACGCGAGTAAAATTGAATTCTGCCCTTAAAATCTCACATGTACTCTTGTTCTTATGTACTCATGTGTACACTCCAGCTGTAAGTGGTTAACCCGAGCCTCCCCCGGGCTAGAGGATGAGGAGGGAGTGAAGTGTTGGTCTTCGATGTCTTCACTGTATATCAATTAATGTGACGTCACATTCTTTATAATGCGAGAACTCCAGAATGTGACGTCACATTCGTTTTAACGTGAATCGGCCGGACATATTGGGCTGAATTTGACAGTCATATAAAAGACTGTGACACTAATAACCAAAGGAGTGTGACGTCACAGTCATTGATTTACATCGTTGGCATTCACCCCTGGGGAGGTGTGAATTACAGCCCAGCTCTGCTACATACATGGCTCTAGCTGCGACCCGACCGTGGCAAAAGGGGTTTACCCGGAAGAGGACTGCGCGGGTGAAAAGAAAATACCTTTCTCAAACCAATTATTTCTACCGATCTCTGAGTCTTGTTTTATGTCATGTCTTCGACCGTCTAATTTGAGCCTAGTTAGCGATATATTTTAGCCGCCCTTTCTTTTTTAAGTGGTATGGGTGGTGTGGGTTTATTTATCTGCGGGACCTTCTTGTGTCATTTGCTTTAGGTAGACGAAGTGAGACTGACTGAGAGAGAGAGAGAGAGAGAGAGAGAGAGAGAGAGAGAGAGAGAGAGAGAGAGAGAGAGAGAGAGAGAGAGAGAAGGGGTTTGGAAGGGCTGTGGAAGAAAAGCAATAGCCGCGTCCTGAAGGGAGCGGAGAGATAAAACAACGTTGTTTGAGTGAGCGTTCCGTGCAAAAATATTGTTTACGCGCCCTGCTTTTGTATCGGCGGCGGCATGATTTACGAGCAGCCCAGGCAGGCCAGCTCAGGCCGGGCCACTCCGCTTGTTTCTTCTAGCGAGGGAGGAGTGTCTGGCGGCCACTGGCGCCCTCTGCTCTGCCCGGCTCCGCACACCTTTGTTTTACTCTCGTGAGCTGCTGACTCTTCTGTGTATTGTGTTAGGCGAACGGCATTGCGGCAGGGCGACGCTGGCGCGGCCTCCCAACCGCTCGGCTGTGCCTGCCTGTCGACCCCACACTGGAAATACACGTGTTCGAACATCTGACACATGCTAGTGATTGAATTCTACAACTTTCATTTCCAGTGCACACTTAGCTTTACTTTAAAACCATTGACGTTACTTAAAACCGTCTTGACGCTACAAGAAAATAAGAAGGAAAACCAATGAAAAAGAAATGTTTAAAAAATAATTATTGTTATGAAATTAAACATGTACTGCCGTCAATTTATAATTAGCTTTTGACAATTTTCTTAACTATTTTACGTTTGACTGAGACTGCCCCTTTTCTTGGTTCGCTAGTTGCCCTGCGGAGGAAACATCTTGGGTTTTTGTCCTTCCTCGCTGTCGAGGCGCGCGCGGGCCGGCTGCACTGCTGCAGCCAGGTAGGCTCCTGCTTATTCGACAAGGTGTCAGTCGGCGCACTAAAGATAATGTTTATAGCAGGCTGGGTTGGACCACTGTTGGACCGGGTCGGGACGGAGCCGCCGCCGCCAGCTTGCTGAAACAAGTCGCACGGATTGGAGGGCGGCTCCCGGTACTGTACTGCACACTGCACTCGCGTGCGGGCGGGAGGCGTGGCGGCGTCTCGCATGATGCAGTGAATGGCATTGTATTTGCCCTGTAGTAAGGGTAAGGGTTAACTTTTGGCCTCTGAACACGCCACGTGACGCAGATCAAAGTGGAATGACAAGATGTCTGCGTTCACCCTAAAACAAAATCAGTAAATAATCAAGGAAAAATCAGTAAAAAAAATCAGTTAAAATCATTTTAAAAATATCAGTTTAAGTCAAGGGAAATCACTCACAAAAAAAGAAAGGTATATGCTTGAATCTACAGTGAAGGACCCCTCGGGTGCGGCCCGGGACGGGAAGCGTGGAGCGCACTCAGACGGGCGTGGGTAGGCAACAGCGCACAGCACAGCTGCTCGACAGGACTGTCTACCCTGTTCTCGTCAGGGGCTCCAGTCCAGACCTCATAATTTTGTTTCCTCATCAAGACCAAAATATCATTCTGCAGTAGAACTAGCCTTAAAACGAGTGTGACTTTGAAAATGACAGGTATTTTAGGTTTTACTTGCCAGAGTTCTCTCCGACACACACGCACATACACACAAACACACGCAGTGCTCGCCGGATGCGCGCAGCCTTTCAAACGACGAAGAATGTGTCACATTCGCGGTAAGCGATTATGTAAGTCCTTTTTTTTCCACAGTCAGGTACCCCCGCCGATCGCCCCACCCACCGGCGGGAGCGGGGCAGTTCGGTGTAGGTGTAGCTTTGTTTTATCGGTCTTCTCGCTCTGACAGTTTCCTCTCCTTTATATGTTTGCTCCTTTTCCTTCTTTTTTTTTCTGTGTGTGAAGCGACGTGCTATGGTCTTTGTCTTGTTTTGCTAAAATTGGCGGCGCGGCCCTGCGGCCCTGCCCATCCGGCCGCCTTCTCGGCTGAGCCTGGCCTCCATATTGGCGAGTTTTTCTACGGACCTCTGACTTATCGGTATTCACTTCGTATAGCGTTAAATATCATCATCAGACAACTCCTGTAGTTTTGCGCCTTTTCTTAAATAAATATAAAGTTTTGCACGTCTTTTTATTTTGGTTCCATTTCCTTGTGTGCTCGACTTTTATTACCGACTAGTTCCTTGACCATTGTCAGTGTCGTAGTGCAAGTCAAACCTATAAGGGTAAACGTAAAGTAAATTTTCCGCGAAATTCATCGAGCTCTCTGTTTTATGTAACCCGACAAATATTTAGCCTCGGGAACACGAAAGACGAAAGACCGCAGCTTTGTGTTCAGGTCGTAGTCCCGCAGTCGTGGTCAATGATAGGCTCGAACCACAAAAGAACCGCCCCTCAAGATTATAATTTTATACCTTCAATCAATATAACAAGCTTGCGCCTCTCAGGCCGCTTTTTGGCGAGGCACCTGCTTAGAGATTATTGCGAACACATAACTACGGGTCTATCTGTCGCGCCCAGCACTCACGTCTTTGGTGGGCCCGCCAGTCGACGCCGCTGAAATTGGTAATTAAAAGTGGTAACCTCGCAGTTGGCTGAGGGAAAAGGTCAAAGATTGAAGCCTATCACCACTGTACATTTTCTATTCGATGTTTGTTGTACAATCATGGTTTGACTTAAGTAACAGGTTCCATTCAATATGATGTTGCACCATTTGTCCCCCAATAAAGATTTAGGAGATTCCGTGAACGATTCTACGCTAACCCTTATATGACTGTCGCTTCACAAAAATGCTAATTATTAAACTGTCTTTGTTTTTACAGGTATGACTGAGAGTCGCTTAACCGTGTGGTAAATGGATTCATTCTCGTGAGTACAATTAACGCATTCCAATGAATTATTTTACCCCATTTTCTCTCGCCTTTACCTCAAACGGAGAATGTGGACGAGGGAGACGCTGTTCACCCCTCGGGGTTGTGAACGTCAAAGGGCCTATAAGTCCCCCGTGTCGGATAGTTTGAGCCGCGGCCCGCGCTCGTCATTACACCACACTATACTATACTCCTCTCGAAGTTCACCACGGCCCCAACGCGGCAGCACTAAATCCGCGCAACACGGCATCTTTATAGAAAGCATAGCAGGCAGCTGCCGACTCGCCGCTTGTAATTATGGCCGGTAAATGGAAATGCAGCTGTGCATTTTTCTGTCTATAATTATGTGACTCACTACATGCTAATAGGGACCTCGTTTGTTCTCTCGCCGCTCCCCGGCACCGGGCCGGCAGGACCCCGCCCCGCCCCGCCCCGCTTCTTGACTAACTAGGTGAATCCGGTGGGTGGGCGTGTCCAGCGCGCGTCAGTCCAGGAGAGGCGCGGCCCGGCCCGGTCTCTTCCTCAGTTTGATGGTTTGCCAGCCAAAAGTATTTAACCGAGTATAGAGAGGTGGTCACGGCTGTTGAGCAGGATTTGTGCAAATGTAGCTTGGTTCTTTCTAGTCTATAGACTATATTGTAAAAATTTGTTGTTATAAGAAACGAGAGACAAATTTACAGGGTTCGCTGTTAAGTCGGTAAATAGATTTTTCCTGTAGTTTGATGAAAAATTTCGTAGATTAAACAAGAAAAATCGCGAAAAAATAGTTGAAGTTTGTAATGTTGCAGATTCTTTTCTTAAGTTACAGAAATCTTTGAAAAATGAACACGAATAAAAAGTAAATTCGCAGTCAGGTCGCTTAACAAAATTCACTGACATCCTGTTAGTTTAAATGGCATTTTGACAGTGTATGGAAATCCATGTATGAGTACTCGAATAAATAGCGCTCACCAGCTGGTGACTGAATTTTTTCACGCCGAGAATTGTACGAGTTAGCATTTGCTCTTTTTCAGGAATGTGAATAATTGCATTTTTCGAGAGTGCGAAAATATTATCTCACCTGCAAGTGAACGAAATTCGATTTTCAGAGTACCGCGTCGCTCACAGTCACGTAGAGCATAGACTTTTCTCTCTCTCCACCTTATTCTTATCCCTCACCCCCTCCCCCCTCTCTCTCTCTCTCTCTCTCTCTCTCTCTCTCTCTCTCTCTCTCTCTCTCCCCACCCCGCCCCCCTCGCCCACCACCTTTGTGTGTGTTTTAAACGTCATGATCCACAGCAAAAGGCGGAAACAGTAATTATCTAGTCTGGAATAACGAATAGGGGCAGCCGCATACAGTGGCCCCATGTGTGTGTGTATGTGCGTGTGAGGAAGGAGCGAGAGGGATGCAGACACTGAAAGGGACGGAGAGAAAAGTGTGTTGAGTGAGAGGGAAAATTTGCGGTTTGGCCTTGTATGAGAGGCCTGTATGAGATATGGGGGCGTTCGAAAGTAGTTAAAAGTTGTTACAAAAAGATACATAAGCATACCCACTGGGTAGTTGAAGTAGTTTTCCTCAGTTTTATTTTGCTGCGTTTGTTCTATTTGACAGGAAAAGGGCTGTTACAGTTTTTACAGTCGACTTCGTGCCTAAATCTTGATTATTGATGTAGCTACTCAGCAAACTCAAGTGTAGTATTGCACCACAGTAAAAAAGCGTTAGACCAATGGTCCTGATAGTGGAGAAGAAATAAAGAAATGAAAAATGAGAGTCTCGTCGTCGCTCGTCGTGTCCTGCAGTAAAAAGTGCAAGACCCGTTGTGCCGCACATAAGTCGGATGTGCGGCACCCCCTGTCGGTGAGAATGAGCGGAGCTTCAGGCTCCACTGCGTGGGCAAGCTGTTGAAAACCACCCTGGCCACGCGTTAGAGCCTGTTTTGAAGCAATACGCATCGATCTGTCCCCTCTGTCTTAGGTTCTTTTGCCCACCCTCCTCACCTGGAACTGCGTCCTTCCCCCCTCCCTCCTTTCCCCTTCACCCTGTGCCCTTCCACCCTCCCTGTAAACGTGAGCGGCACCTCAAACAAGAGAAGGGAGAGTAAATAATATCATGGCAGTTAATTAATTACCAATTACCCGGGCAAATAAATATCCACACCACGCTACGGAAGTAGGAGAGGGGGAGGTGTAAGGTCAGGGTCAAGAGAGGCAAATGAGGGTTATTACATTTGTGAAAAAATATATAGCACCTTAGTCTGGGAAGGGGGTAAAATAGGGCCGGCGGCACCCGGGAGTGGGGTTGGCTCAAAGTGTTTTCCTATAGTTGGTACGAGAACCGCTGAACACCGTCCTTCTTCACTCCTTTCCCTACTCTACTCAATTACATGTTGTCTGTAACGCCGCGTACAAGCTAGGGTGCCTGATCTTGAAGGAGACTCCCGTGATCGACAATCACTAGACTCCACTCGCGGTCTCTCTCTCTCTCTCTCTCTCTCTCTCTCTCTCTCTCTCTCTCTCTCTCTCTCTCTCTCTCTCTCTCTCTCTCTCTCTCTCTCCCTCTCCCTCTCCCTCTCCCCCTCCCTCCCTCCCTCCCTCTCCCTCTCCCTCTCCCTCTCCCTCTCCCTCTTTCAGCGGCAGGTGTGCGAGTGAGCGCATTATACTGTCGGGCCGCAGCGCGTGGCGGCGCGTCGGCGGCGCGCCCAACTGCCTCCCGGCGGTGCCTGCCTGGGCTGCGCCGGGCCGCGCAAGGCCGAGGTGTTGGAGAGGGTGGGAGCCCAGCCGCGGCCCGGCCGGCCCGGCCCGAGGGGGTGACTCGGTGCGGAACGAGGACGACCCGCCCACGTCGTGTTGCCCATCGTATAGTTTAGAGCCGTCGTATATTTTCGTACGGAAAAACTATAAAGATGATAATAAACAAGTGCGTTTTCTCCTGCCCTTTGCAGGCACCTCAGCGCGCGCGAGCGTCATTCTAACGGCGCGAGGGCCGGAGTAGAGCACATTACTTTTCTGGTTGAAGTTATTATTGTAACATCTGCCCGGCGAGGAGGAAGGTAGCGGAAGGTCCCCCAAAGCTGACCCGAGCCAGGCAGGCAGCCAGCAGGCGTTGTCACTCGAACTTGGCGGGCTGCGGCCCTGCAGGCCGGCCGGCCGGCCTGGACGGGAGCCGCTCAAATGTGGAACACAAATTCCTTAATTCCCGAGGCGAGAATGTGGAAGGAATTGTGTCAAGAGCAAGGGAGCGTTTGCGTAACGCTTGCACAATGGCCAGTGGGTTATATGGTCGCGGGTCTCAGATACCGCCGCCGCGTGCATGTCCTGTGGTCCTCGAGGTCCCGCGAGAGCCCGGGCCTGGGAGGGGAGGGGAGGAAGTCAGGCCCACCGCACCTCACCTACGGGGACCTCCATGGAGGCGTCACGGCGTTGCCCTCTGAACTCCCTCGGTCCCGACGCTGCTAGCGAACGAAAGAGAGATTAAAAAAAAGTGGCAAAAACTGTTTTCTTTCGTTAAGGGATAAACGCGAGCAACAGGCAAAGATTGAAACTTTGAGTGGCGAATGCGGCATGCACCCAGAAAACGCCATTCTTGTTTTCAGAATAATATGCTAATGTTTAGGTGGTTTGCTTACTATAATACGAACCAAGAATGTCGTACTATTCTTTAGAATGTAACATCCTAATCCACGCACATACTACGGTTTAGTATGTTTGTTTAGTATGTAACATACTATTCTTTAGTGGGTAGTCCCCTTAACTAGGAAGGAAAAAGAGACCCGGGCGAGATTCGAACTTGCAACCTATGGCTTACGGTTCTTATACGCTGACCACTAGACCACTGAGGGACCATGATGATGAGGCTCCGGACTGCCCATCTTACTCAATAACCAGGCGCTCGGGCGTTCCTGGGGCGTATTTGTCCGTAGTCTACAAATAGAAGGTTTGCAAACCAAATTTCTAAAAATATTGTCTTATTTAAGATTTTCTAAATTCTCGTGTTTACGGCAAACTCATTGGAAGAAAAACTCGCTGTGATCCTTATATAGTGGGGTCAAAATCTAAAGGTCTACATTCTAAAAATTAGTATGTAAGATTAGAATGTTGCAATAGTATAGTAACATTTAGAATGTCAGTTAGGGTTTCTGGAAAAGTGTGTTTGCTTACTAATTACTAGTATGTACTTTAGAGTTTCCAGTATTAGAATGTTTACATACTTAAAGCTAGAATGCCATTTTCTGGGTGTGAGTTTGGTGTTTAGTTTATATGCTCCCGTGTTGAGGAGTTTGTGAAAACGCCTCGTCCGGAATGTGTTACGACAGCTGGTAGAAACTCACGTGGTTCGGATGATCCCATGATCGTTGCATCCCGAGCTGGAAGCGAGCGGGATGCGTCTCGGGGGTGTAAGAAAACTGCCGCTCGACTTAAATTGGTTTATACATCTTATTATAACTTTTTTTTTTTTTTTTTGGGGGGGGGGGTGTACGCGTGTGTGGTTTTCACACAGGGGGGTATGAAAGAATATGTGTGCTGCTCAGACTGGCTCCCGCCGCGTTCCGGGACATTCGGCTCTAACGATCATGGGATCGCGCGAGCCACCGACTGGTTAAAATGACTGTTGGAACTTTTACTCCAGAAGCTGGTTTTCCTTTCATGGGTTCTTTACACCGGACCTTACGCAATGTAACGGCCGGGCTGTACCTGTAGGCCGGCACACTCACAAGTGTGCAGTCGTCACATTAGCACAGCCCCATTCGCCGACCAGTCGCTCGAATTTCATTTTCACCGATTAGCATCTTAGTTGCGCTGCGCTCAACTTAATCTATTTTGGTCGACGTTTGGCAGTGCGCCTTACCCCTGAAGCCTCGACCGGCACGACCATAATTTTTTTTTTCTGCACTCCCTTCTTGAGGTGCGGCGAAATGAAACCAGCCGGGTGCCCTGCGCCCCGCCCCGCCCCGCCCTGCTCCGCCGCCGCGACCTCGCACGATGTCCATACATGTATAGTCCTGGTGCACTTCACTGCTCGGCCTTACACACTACTCGGGGGGAGGGAGGGTCAGGGCGAGGCGCGCCGCGCGTTACGATTACGAGCACGCACCGTCAAAAGTGTAATTAGAAAGCTGTCGTGTAGCGTCGGTAAGAGGTTGTTTCTTTGGGAGGAAGGTCTCTGCGGGGAGTGCCCTGCTGCCGCGGTGTGGTGTACCCTGCCAAAGCCCCCGTGTGTCAACCTCAAAAGTCGCCTTCTGTTTCGGAGTTCTTTTGCCAGCCCGCTCGAGTCCGGGTTCCACTGGTAAGTTGGTCCATCCCCAGCCGTGTGCCCTGACCTCGCTGCTGAGGCCTGGTTGTGCCTAATGACCGCGCGGGCCGCTGAGCGGAGGGCGCGCGCGGACGCGGCCGGTGGTGCGCCCCGAGTGCTCCGGCCCGGCGGCCCCCGGCTCCAGTCCGGGGCACGAGGTTGGGACGGGGCATTTTGGAACGCTCCTCGAGCGTGTACGAGTATGTGATAAAACGCCCCAAGGCTTCACTAACTTGTGGGAAAGGGGCGAGTAGCGCGGTTCCTTACGAGAAACAGGCACCGTTGGGACGGACGGAGCAATGAGAATAGAGCGAGCCACTTCATCAATCTTTGGGCACACTGGCACTTCATTACGGGAGGCAGTGAGAGGCGCCCGTAAACCACGTGTTTTTGACTCAAAGGTTTGGATCCGAAGCAAAGGGCGAAGGAAAATTGAGGCAAAGCTTCTCGCAACGCAGTATTTTTGTATGTAGTATTTTCGCATAGTAACTAATAAATTATTAAACGTGTTTTTACATGTTGCTTGCTATCCTACTCTTTACGGAACTCTTTCTTTCACAGTATAGCGCAGAAAAAAATTCTCCGGTTCAAAACTTCGTGTCTTTTAACAGTGCTCGCATGCGCCTTCCCGAATATGTTAGTGACATTGACCCGAATGTGTACGGACACAGGGCAAAAAGGTGAGGTGTCTGCCCCATTACTCATTCGTCACACATGCGCGCGGGCGGGCGTATGTGCTGTCACTCCTCTCTCTCTCTCTCTCTCTCTCTCTCTCTCTCTCTCTCTCTCTCTCTCTCTCTCTCTCTCTCTTTCTCTCTCTCTCTCTTGCCGGGCGCCAGCGAGTAAATAACGAATTTCTAAGTTCAAGTTATCACCCTCTCCGTAAGCCAAGTAACGATTAACTTTCGCAACTTTTCTTAGGCTGGGCCCTGCCAAGTTAATTATACGACGAGCAAAATCCAACAAGTTTTTGTTGTTCTACGTTAAGGGCGTCCGCGGTTTATTTTCGTGTACCCACTCATATCCTTTCCCCGTGGCTTGTAGAATCAAAGAAACTGAGGAGGGTGAGAATCATTTTGAACGTGCGCCTCAACATCCTCCTGTAACGTCTGAGAAACGCGCCTGGATGTGGCATGCATGATTTGTCTCGGGCCTGTTTAATCAATATAATATCAGACAGCAGAGGGGCGCAGTACAACACACGGCTCAATCAAGCAGCCAGGCAGTATACTCGACCTTCGCTTCTCCCCCCGCCCCCCTTACTCACCCTCTCTCCCTTTACCTCCACCCCCTGTCTCCTCTCTCTCTCTCTCCCTCTCCCTCTCTCTCTCTTACCCATCTCCGCTCCGCGCCAGGGAGATTCGATATTTACGACTCTCATACGTCCGTTCAACCGTCCGTTCGGATAGAAACGAGTTCATAATATTCATCTGGAGCGATTGTGTTTCAGAGAGGAGAGAGATAGTATCAGTGTTGCATGTGCAATTGGAGCTTCCCCCTCCCCGTTCCCCTCTAACCTGGCTCTCCCTCCGGGGATGAAAAGAGGAGCGTCCAGCAGGACACCGCAATCATCACAACTGCCACTAACATCGCCACAAATCCATGCTCGTAGACGGGGCATAGTCCTTTGTCGCCAGGGCGAGCAGGCGAGGGGGGGGGGGGGGGGGTAGACGTTTACCAATCGCCAGTGTTCACCAAAGGGAGTGTAGCCGAGCCGGTACGTGACCCAGCCGATCCATGTAAACCCGTGTTCACTTTCCGGCGAACAAGACGTTGTCGTCCGCCCAGAGTGTGCAAGCAGCAGTATATGGGGATTGCCCAAGTAGACTCGTGCCGCTTAAACGTGAGTCGGCTATGTGGTAGGCGGGCATGGGACCGCATCTGATGGAATGTTGTCTCAATTTTAGGTTGCTTTTTCGCACATAGGGCAATTTCTGTGGCTGCTGTTCTCAAGAGACAGAGTGAAATATTTAAGCCCAAAAGAACTTTGTTGACGCGTTTTCTGTTGATTCGGAGTGAAGCTTGTGTCATACAGTGCAGTGCAATCGAGGCAGGGGTGGGATGGGGTGGGGTGTACTGTGAGACAGACGTTTGGCGCAAAGAGAATCGAAAGTCTCTGTCCCTTGCGCGTGGGGTATCTCTGTGGGATCTCTTACCCGGCTCGAGTTCCAAACGTGGTCCGCACGCATCGGGGGACACGGCACCGCTCTGCGAGGCTCTGGAGCTTGTAGTGAAAGGAAAGGGGATCCCTCTACGCAGTAATTAGTGTAGAGTCAAGAAATTTATTTATTTAAAAATACGTTTACAGTCAATCAGGTTTAGAATGAACTGAGCTGAGGGATAGTACATACATACATACTCTCTAAAACTCTCTTTTATTACAATATTTCGCAAAACAGTAAATCTATTTAATAGGAAAAACTGTGGTATGTATTTTTGTTGGAGGCTACACAGAAATGGCTCTGTCACATCTTAATGAATTTCCAGTGTGTGTTTCCCTTAAGGAACGCGGCGAGAGGGATCTGCTAATAATTCACTGAAGTTGTGTGCCTCTGCGGCTCGTGACTGAGTTGGCTTTGGTCCGGTGCGGCACGGCGCTGCACTGGTCCGCTCCACGCGCCGCGCACACAAGACAATGCTCTGCCGCGGCCGCACAGCATAACGAGAAGGACGAAAAGGAAAGGCATTTCTCACCATTGTGTCGATATGTAGCGAAATAAGCGTTTTGCGAACGAGGTTCAGAGTGTGGCTGCTGATCACGCGGCTTTGAGGAACCCGGCCGGGCCGGGCCGGGCGGGGCGGGACGGGGCGCCTCCGCGGCCCCGCCAACAACAGTTGAAATACACGCTGAAATACAGCGTGGACGCGCTGAGGGGTCCTTCACTCTAAAAAAGTCAGTGTTTACCCTAAAACAAAATCAGTTAAAGAAAAACAGAAAAACTCATATAAACATCAAGAAAACATCGAGAAAGATCACAAAAATCAGAAAAAATAAAGGAAAATCACGAAAAACTAGAAAAATCTGGAAAAAAATCGGTGTACGCTTGAATTTATAGTGAAGGACCCCTCGCTGCCAGTAACAACTTCAGCTGAAATACAGCGAGGACTTGCCGTGTCGCGGCGGGCAGGGTTGTGTCGGCGCTTGTCGGAGCTGCGCGGTCACCTGCAGCCGGCGGCGGCGCCGGCGCCGGCGTGGCCTACAGTAAATCTACTGGCAGCGTCGCTGCACCGCACCGCACCCCCTCCCCTCCGCCTGGGCTGTGAGACCTGAGCACCATATCCATCAATTCCCGCGGCCCCGGCTGGCCCCGGCCCCCAGTCACAGCCCGCCCCGCCCCTCCCTTCGCTTCGCTTCCCTGCCCTGCTCTTCCCTTCGCGACGCCTTTCTCCGACAATTACGAAATGAAGGCAGCGGTGCGGTAGCGGCGGGCCCGCTGCTGCCGCCGGACCCGCGTGGCCGCCCGCGCCGCCCGCGCCGCCCGCGCCGCCCGCCTTAGAATCTCTGGGATTTTCGTCTGGTGGCGATGATTTTGGCGGCGACTGAGTACGACATGACACCCTCTGCGCTCCAGCCTGCCCACACCAGCAGCAGCAGCCCAATCCTGCCGCACGGGTGAGATCACAAAGTGACATCATCTGTCTGGGTGGAAGATGGAGTACCTGCCGCCCGCTCCGCCGCGCCTCGCCACCTTGGCGGTGCAGGCGAGCAGGCGGGCGCTGCGGTGCAACTCACGCTCATGGGTGGGTGTGGGCTCAGCAAGGCACGGCGGCGCGCCCGCAGCCTTGGGGGAGGTCGGGGCGGGGCGGGGCGCGGGGCGGCCCGAGTCTGCAGCACAATCGACCATTAGGGGTGTGGGGCAGGGCAGGGCAGGCGGGGTGGGAACCAAGAGGGAAGGGCTTCCCCAGGTGGGTCCCTCCCCCCCCCCTCCTGACTGGGTTAGGTCAGACCTGCCAATGGGTGTACATGCTCGTTGTGCCTCTAAGGATCAAGGCTCTTTATGTACAGTGAGGACTCATCCCATTATTCTGACCCCATTTGCCCCTTGTAAATTTAGGAAATTTGTAAATCGGCGCGGCCTGAGCCAGAGGTCAGCAGCAGCGGTCAGCAGGTCCGACTCCTCCTCCGGCCCCTTTCCGGCCCCTCCCGGCTCGGTCTGGACCTCGCATACCACCGTATCTGCGGCCTCCCAGCCGTCGCGGTCGCCCGCCCAAATAAATCATATTACAAATCGGGAGCCTGACTGATGAGTTTGATTAATCGTGCGAAGCGAGGCAAGGACCCGCCGGTCGGGCACCGCACGGGCGCCGCGCGGCCACCGCCGCCCTCAAATTGTCGCTGATGGGACAGGGGTCCCCCCCCCCTCCCCCACCTGAGTGAGTGATGCGGCCGGGCCGGGCCTGCCTTACGTATCGGCGGCGGGGGGAATTCCCCAGCGCATAATCACTTCCGACCTGTTTAAAAGTAAAGAAAATGCGGGTATGGCTTTTTGAATCGCTCTCCTATTCTTCAGAATGACTGGGAACAGTACATAGCTTTCTGGAAGAGACTGCCAGCAACAAAAGGGCGTATGAAGGTCCGACCGACCGCGTTGGGGAGGAGTTGCCCTTCAGGTTGCCCTCATACAGGGGTTTTGTAACACAATTTGCCTACCTTACAGGCGGTTGTCTAGAGACCACAGGGAGGCGATGATCGCCGCCCCCCCCCCCCCTTTCAATACGCGCCTGGCCAGCAACGCGTGATTATATATGGAGCTGTGTGTTTTTCGTCTGGAATATGCTGAAAATGAAAAGTCTTCATTTCTAATAATCATTCCAGCTAAACCGGATTGACGGTGCTGTATTCGCGACACCGGGGCCAGCGCCGGGCTCAGCGCTCAGCGCTCCCCATGGAATGTGTACAAGTAACTAAGTAAGACGTAGGTGATCGGAGTCCCCCCGGGCGATTCCGTGAAACGACTTCGGTCGGGAATGAGTACACCTCACGACACAGAGGGACTGCGCTTTGCATGAAAGAGAGAGAAGGAGAGAGAAAGAGAGAGAGATTGATGAAACCAATATGACTTGGCTGGAGTTGAGATTTCAAAGTTCGATTTGCTTGAGACCGATTCGTCCACTCCCCCCATCCCCCCCTGCTCTCTCTCTCTCTCTCTCTCTCTCTCTCTCTCTCTCTCTCTCTCTCTCTCTCTCTCTCTCTCTCTCTCTCTCTCTCTCTCTTACATACACACACAGACCCCTTCCCCACATCTGATCGGAGCAAATAGCTGCCATGGAACGTGAGAGCTTGATGAATCACCTTGGCGACGCGGCGGGCACCACCGTACCTGGCGGGTATTGTTTCTACTCGCCTTAGTGCCCGAAAATTATGTCAGCCATTTTTTTTTTAATGTTAGGGGTAGGTGAAAACATAATTGCATATCCCTTTTTTTTTCCCAACTTGAAAGATGTATAGAGCCTTAAACTTTCTCATGTATGGTACCTGGTAGGGTTAGAAAAACACCGTTTTTTTTTTAATTCAAAGAAAAAAAATTAGTTTAAAAGAAAGACCGGCAAAAATCTTTTTTTATTTTATTTTTTTATTTCACGCCAATAACGCATTGAAATTATTGTAAACTCATTTTTATCCAAGTTGTCGGTATTTTATTAGTGATTCGTCTGTTCGTGCGGTCTTTTCAAAGATATCTTTCACAGTGTGGCTGTTTTGAGAACCAAATTGGACACTCGTCAGATATATAGTAAAATCCTCCTTCAAAACGCCCAAGTTTAATCAAAGGGGGATATTAAATCAATACCCCACGCGTTCGAGGCACCGAAAGTGCAGGTAGCAGGGGCGTTTTAAGGTCTGACCGACGGGGCTTCAGGTTGCCTATATACAGGGGTTTTGTAGCACAATTTGCCTACCTTTCAGGCGGCTGTCTAGAGGCCACAGCGATCGCCTCTAAATCGCCCCTGGCAGGTAGCAGGTGTAGAGTGAGGGTCGCCAAAATTGAAAGTTTGAGTTCGTGGCGCGGTGGGCTCACTCACTCAAAAATTGTCCATTAGCTGTTTTTTTTCTTTTTAAATTATTATTGGTTTTTATTTTTAAAGGGCTTCTCATAACCCATGTAAAAAGCCACAGATGGTCCACATCCGAGATGAGGAAACACAGCGCAATGAGGCCAAAGTTTCATCTTGGGCCACTCTCGTGTAGGGCCGGGAGATATTGGTAAACAGGTCTGTCGAGGATAATTTAAGGATATTTTGCTCGTTATGCTCATCAAAGCTTCAAAAAATATTTTTTCTCGTGTTTTTTTTTTCAGGGGAAACAACTAGCAAAAACTATTTGTCCTTTCTTTTTTCCCGAAGGTTATTTTCCAGTTCCCTAGTCCATGCAAATGGCTGCTGCTTGAGTCGGTGTTTGCCGCTCTCTGGTGTTGGGTTAGCGAAACGATCGAGTCGGGTGCGCTGCTCCGCGCGCAGACGCGTGTCCACAAACATCGTGACTTTATTAGCGACCTGTAACCCCCTAGGTTTTAAACATGCTTCAGCAGCGTTCATACAGAAAAAAAGAAGGGTTCCTTTTTTCGAGAAGGGGATAGGATCGGGAAGAGGTTGCAGACGAGGGGAACTCCTTTTTTTGCGACAGCCCTTTACCCGCGTCGATTATTAAATGCGTGTTGGATGAAATGAAAACCGACGCGAGCGAGCCACGCCAAAAACTCGCTCGCAACCCTTTTCAATCGATACAGCAAGTCGGCAGCTGTTGGGCGGACGGCGTGCAGCATCTCTCCTCTGGAGCCTCTGGACCGGGCCGGGCCGGGCAGGCGTTGCGGCAAGAATCAGAGCGCTTTTGTGCATGCCGCCCGGCCCGGGCCGGCCCATTGTGGTGCGCGTAACGCTGAGCCTCGTTATTGGCAGTTATTAGGCTTCGCGTGCGCTAAAGCGCACACGGCGAAGCCTTAAGACAAGCTTTTGGGTCTTTCTCGTTCGCTTACCTGCGAGGACCGGCCGGCCCGGGGCCCGGGCGGCGGGGCCCGGGCTGGCGGCGGGAGCGGCTGGGCCAGCCGGGCCGGGTGTCTATTGTCATTGTCTGACGGGCAGGGCCGGCAATTGTCCGGCCGATGTTTACATGCCAAATTTTAGCACGTGCGAAATAAAATGCTGTTCGAAAAGCATGCGTTCTTAACCATTCGCCTCTGAATTTTAAGTAGATAAAAAATAATATTTGAATCACGATCGTACGACTTTCCGATCAAAAGATACGAGAGAGGCATCACTCCAGACGGCGCGGCTCGCTGACAAGCCTCTCGCAGGTCCGGGGCTGGATCGTTAGAATAGGGATCGGCCGGCTCAAGTGGTGCTAACGTGCACATAAGGCAGGGTAAGCCTCTGATTCCGTTTCCATATCCGTTCGAAAATTAATTTTAACGCACCAAGAAAAAAGGAGAAAAAAAAGAAATTAAGATAAGTACTGGACTGAGACTTTCTCGTTCGCTACCTGAGAGGACCAGACGGGCCCGGGGGGAGGGGGGGGGGTCGCTAGGCTAGGCTGGCTATTGTCAGATGGGCAAGGCGTCCGTCTGTCTGCAGGCACGGGCGAGGCCGTGGCGGGCCAGGGGGCGGGCTCCGGCCTGCCCGCAGTCGCCTATTGTCCTTCGCAATTGCCCTGATATCTCGAAAAACTTATCAATGTTTCTTCGTTAACCGCAAATACCTAACTAAGTTGGGAATAAATGAATAATGAGATGTGTTAACTTTAAAATTATGAGATAAAATAGAACTGTATACATTGATAGTTGTCATGTGTAAAAAAGAGAAATATTTATGAGAAATAAATTGGGACATATATTTTGCTTTCTTTTATAATGCACTTTCCAAGTATACTTTTAGAATACCTATGCAAGTGACCACTTAGAGGTTCAATTTAACGTGCATAAATCTAATACGGTTAATGCAACAGCAACACATTTCTGAGTTAAATGTACAAAAGTATTCAGTGTATGCAACACCATCGTCTGCACTGTAAAAAATAGTTGTCAGGAGACAAGAGGTTGCACGTCGAGCAACTTGTTCTCGAACAAAGGAAGTTGTTTTTAGTATTACACTTAAAAATATCCGAATGTTCTTACCATATGGCCCCATACAAAAAACTGATGTGTATGGAACGGTATGGATGTGTTGTAACGTGACAAGAAAATTGTTGTTAACTTTTTAACTAACACATTTTGTCGGAGAACAGTGAAGTTTGTAATTAATCACCTTTCTGCGCAGTTATGAGACCAAAACACTTTTTATGAAAAAAAGAAATTTTTTGAACTCTTGACCTTTGACAAAAAGTTTGTTTTTTAACAACAAATGTTGTTTAATAAGTTAACAACACTTTTGCTGTTAATCAACAACAAAAATTTTTACAGTGTGTTAGGAATAGTTTGTGAGTTTACTATTATCTCCCGGATGCAGCCTCACGAGCTCAGTTGCACTACCAGGGAGTCTGAAAATAGTAGTAGAATATGTGTACATAGCCTGTCCAGTATCTCTTACGACACTTCGAGTTGGTTCATATTTCAATTTGCCGTTTAGTACTTGTAACTAAGATCGGGGTAACTGCTGCGTTACCAAGCACGTGAAGCCTCTCATGCCCACATTGAAAAATGTGGGCTTTTCGGATTTTGTCACTCTCTGCTCTGCTCTGCTTGCAGTGCGCAACGGGTACTCGTGCGTGCCGGTGGCGCTGTCGGAGGGGCTGGACATCAAGCTCAACACCGCCGTGCGCCACATCCGGTACAACGCCAACGGCGTCGAGGTGGTCACCTCCAACTCCAGAAACCACAGCAACGCCGTCTCCTACAAGGGTGAGTCCAAGTCCCCTCGTCCTGGTTTCAAAGACTATCGGAAGCTTTTGCAATTCCACATCGATGAATACACGGTAAAAACAATGGCTGATATTTTGAGGAATAAGGGAAAAAATTGTTTTTGAGAAAAGCTCCTCGGATTTTGAAGATGTTTCCTTTAAAAGTAAGCGAAGCCACCTAATTTTTTTAGGGAACGTCCACAAACTTTGACGATTATTGTTTCTCAAAATCAAAGAGTTTCTCAAAGTTTTCCCATTTTCCTTAAAAACTCAGACATTTGCTTTTACCGTGTCAAATGTACGTGCGATAACTTTGTTATTTCGTGACATTGTAAAAGTCACAATTTGTTATTGAAATTCATGACTTTTTTTGTGATTTTTTTTTAAATGCTATAAAAATTAACATGAATGTTTTATTTTCAATTAGGAATTTTAGGAACTGATAGTTATTTGTCAATTGTTTAAAACGTAATAAACGTGTTCGGGTTGCAGCGGACGCCGTGCTGTGCACGCTGCCGCTGGGCGTGCTCAAGCAGAGCACCGCGCCCTCGGCCGCCGTGCTGCCCAACACTGTGCAGTTCACGCCGCCGCTGCCCGAGTGGAAGGTGGCCGCCATCCAGCGCCTGGGCTTCGGCAACCTCAACAAGGTGGTGCTCTGCTTCGAGCGGACGTTCTGGGACAGCAACGCCAATCTGTTCGGCCACGTGGGCAGCACTACAACCAGCAGAGGTCAGCTCAGCTACTTCATTAGCTCAGGAGGAAACAACGCGATCTGGCTTTTATAAGTGCTGAAGACTTCGCTATAAAATTTCGAAAACTGACATGTTAATTTTTTTTTTCGGAATTCGCTTGATTTTCCTTTTTGATTTGTTTGGTGCTGTGGGTTGTTAACCATAAAATTGAAACTGTAGTGTAGAATACGCGGGGCAACAGGGCGCGGCTGTAGAGTTTTCTTTGACTAATTCGTCCTCGGCGTTCTGTGTCCTGTGCAGGCGAACTTTTCCTCTTCTGGAACCTCTACCGCGCGCCCGTGCTGCTCGCTCTCGTGGCTGGTGAGGCCGCCGCCATCATGGAGAACGTGAGCGACGACGTGATAGTGGGCCGCTGCATCGCCGTGCTCAAGGGCATCTTCGGCAACACGGCCGTCCCCCAGGTAAGCCTCCTCCACGTTGCTGTCACACTTTTTTTTTCTTGTCTGGATGTCTGAATGAACAACGCGATCCTCTCCTCGCCCGGCCTGCGCAGCCCAAGGAGACGGTGGTGACGCGCTGGCGCGCGGACCCCTGGTCAAGAGGCTCGTACTCGTTCGTGGCGGTGGGATCCTCCGGCAGTGACTACGACGTGCTGGCCGCCCCCGTGACACCGCCCGCCCCCGGCGCCTCCGCCCCCGGCGGCCCCGCGGCCTCGCCCACTAACGCCGCCCCCGGACAGCAGCCGCCGCCCAGGCTCTTTTTCGCAGGTAAGGCGTTTTGTGTGCTTTTCTTCCGGTGAGGGGCGCGAACATAGTTCAGGATCATAGTCCTCTCAAGCTAGAGCCGTCTTCTTTTTTTTTAATACCGATCTGTTGTTTTTTCCTTCAGGCGAGCACACGATCCGCAACTACCCGGCCACCGTGCACGGCGCCTTCTTGTCCGGTCTCCGGGAAGGAGGCAACATTTGTGACCGTTACATTGGCTGCCCTTACGCGCCGCCGGCCGGCGCGCCCGGCACGCCCGGCGCCACCCCAAGCTCGGCGACGGCCACCCCGACCAAGTCGTCCACCCCCTCAGTAGCCTGACGACCGTCCGCGCCCGTACCCCGGGACCAGCTCGAGTCCGCCGCCATCCACGAGGTTCCACGCGATGCAGATCCAGATCAAGACGATGCAATGTCTAGCCTAGTCGATCCATCGTCGCACCAAGACGGTCAACTGTCGGACTCCGACATCGAGGTCATTTCTGGCCCTCCGCCGAACCCCATTCTTACCGTGACTCTGGACGAGGATCCTGCGTCATCCGTTTCTTTCCCGTCCTCGGCGTCCGTGCCTCCGTCATCCGCGCATGTCCCTTCCGCTGCGCCCGGCACCAGCGGCCCCATCTCCTCGGCGATAGCATCACATGAGACAATGGTGCCGGTCACCCGGGTGGCGATCATCAGGTCGCCGTCGAGACATGACTCTGCTGCCGTCACCACCTGGCCTGGCATGCAGCCTATCGCGCCTCCGCTGATCCTCAGAACCCGTAGAACGATCCCCAACCGGACGGTGGCCACGCCGCCGGCTCCGGCCGTCACCACCTGCTCTAGCTCGACGACGGGGCCCGTCCTCGTGCCCAGGCTGCCCCGGGTGCTGGCCCCGGCCGCGGCCCCGGCCCCTGCAACCTCACCTGCGCCGCGAGCCTCCGGCGTATTCCGCACAGCGCTCTGGTCACCCACCGACCCCGGGCTGTCGCGCACCCCACCGCCTAGTACTGTGCGCGTGCTGGGGTCAGGGCCGCCGCCGACCTCCATTGTGCGCGTGTTGGGGCCAATGTCGACGGCGGCCTCTTCTAGGCAGGCGGTAATGACACCGGCGTGCCCTACATCGGCACGGTCTTCCTCCCCGCGCCCTTAGGTCCCCAGGTCAGCGGATCTCCCCCTCTGCCTGCTCCTTTGTGCTTGGCTACCTCTAAGCTCCCGACTCCGGGGCCGTCCTCCGCGCAACCAGGTGGTACCCTTTGCGACTGCGCGGCGACTGCGCGAGGGCTGCGGTTGTCCAAGGGACGCGAAAAGATAGCGGGGCCGCGCAGTCTGCGGGACCCGCGGGGCTGTCGCCCCCCTGCTCCCTCATGAGGAGGAGCGTCGCCTGCAGCACACCCTGCAGCCCACGGATCTGCACCGCTTTCCCTTCGAAAACCGGTGCCTCAGGAAATTGAGATGGAACCGTAACCGTAAATGGCGCGGAATTTTTCCGGCTGGCGTGTCCCTGTCTGAACCAAATGTGTAGATCTAGATGTCCTTTTTTTACAATTTGAAACTAGTAAGTGGCAGTATCCTTGGTTAAATACTGTACCCGTAGATATCTTGTATGTTGTATCTTTGAAGTTGTGTTACGGCCTAGAATTTGCTCAATGCATTTATTTCTGTGTACCTTTTAACATTAACTATCCAATGCTAGTTTTACCTGAAAGTTTAGTAAGTATTTCTCCATC
Organism: Frankliniella fusca; assembly: GCA_029379305.1. Classification (NCBI taxonomy): domain Eukaryota; kingdom Metazoa; phylum Arthropoda; class Insecta; order Thysanoptera; family Thripidae; genus Frankliniella; species Frankliniella fusca. The sequence continues at coordinate 3,393,155 of JAHWGI010001134.1, read as the reverse complement.
ATGAGGGTTCATGTTTCTTGTTTGAATTCTCTGCGTATTATGTATGATTAATTTCCTATGTACAGTTTCTTTGTGTGTCTCTGATCACTTATGTAACATTGCCACTTATAGCTCAAGACGTTCTCCACATGTAAAGATTTGTGTTATGTTCAATTTTTGCTCTGAATAATTTATTTATTTTGTACTTAGTACTGTCCTGTTTTATTTGACGCATTGTAAACTTACATGAATAAATAAGGATGAAATTAAAAATACTGATTGTGCAAATTTTGGGGGAACTCACTAGGAAATCACCCTTCTTTTCATCGCTGAGCGAAGCGAAGCTTACTCCTGCAGGGGATCGGAAGTGTACTTGGTCGTGAGTCTGTCTGTCCGTTCGTCTGTCGTAGCCGGTTCTCCTCTTAAAGTACAGAAGTGATCGTAGAAAGCGGTAGTGTTCCGCAATCTGCTAATTTCAGCGCTTTTAATATTCATCCAAGCTGTCCGAATTGGGGATGCCCCAGAAAATACACGCACATCTGATCTAAATTATTCTCTCAATTACATGATGAAATAGGATTTTTAATTTTTTATTTATATATTTTTTTATTGTGAATTATTTCGATTTATTCCAAATTATTGGTAATTAACTTGCAACTGCGCAAAATAATCACAATTCTTTCAATTATTTTTTAAAACTTTTCAGAAACAAATATTGCTCTGCAATTGAAAGGGTGGCGTGAAAACATGGAAAATTTTTGCGGCAGTAAACCTCCCGAAGGAGGTTGCGGTTCCCGCCAGGCACAGGGCTTTAACCCCCTGTGGCAGCCAACTGCTTCGGTGTTCCATGGGAACCGGCGCTTTGCTGACTGCGATCCTATCGCGCAATTCGACAGATTTGATCCCCGTACCACCATTGGCCTACCCCTAGAGGTACGAGCGGTGTCAAGGGCGTTAGACTTCCTGATCCCAGTTTCAGAGGCCTTACCTCAGAGGGGTACGCGGGATTCGAACCCACAACCCCGAGTGCCGACACGTAGCCAGAACAGGAAGCGACCCAACGCCCAGAGCCACCGAGCCAACGGCGGTGAGACGTGTTTAACTTCTATTTGACCTGCCATCCAGCTGCGGCCAAAGGGAATGTCAAGCGCGAAAAACTTTTTCCCGAGTGGGAGTCGAGCTTCGGACCACTCAGTCCGGTGTTGCGCGCTCTACCAACTGAGCCACGACGCCACGATGACTGTACATTGCGACGGGTTCGAGTTGTATTTGCCCTGTCCTCCTGGCTGGAGGCTGGAGAAAGGGCAAATACGACGCGAACCCGTCGCACTGATCAGTTATCGAGACGTCGTGGCTCAGTTGGTACATGAGAGAGTTGGTAGAGCGCGCAACACTAAGCCGAGAGGTCCGAAGTTCGACTCCCACTCGGGAAAGTGTTTTTCGCGCTTGGCATTTCCTTTGGCCGCTGCTGGATGGCAGGTCAAATAGAAGTAAAACACGTCTCACCGCCGTTGGCTCGGTTGCTCTGGGCATTATGAGTCGCTTCCCGTTCTGGCTATGTGTCGGCACTCGGGATTGTGGGTTCGAATCCCGCGTACCCCTCTGAGGTAAGGCCTCTGAAACTGGGATGTGTATATACCCTATAGCCGCATGCAAGATGCAGAGCAAAATTTGTTTCTGAAAAGTTTTAAAAAATAATTGAAATAATTGTGATTATTTTGCATTGTTGCAAGTTAATTTCCAATAATTTGGAATAAATCGAAATAATTCACAATAATTTACTAAAAATCCTATTTAATCATGTAATTGAGAGAATAATTTGGATCAGATGTGCGTGTATTTTCTGAGGTCATCCAGTTCAAATTAATGGAGATTGAAATATTTAAAAGTTTAATTTGAAATTCACTTCTGAAAGGTTGGCAGAGAAAGTGGTTTAAAGACATTGAGAGATAGCGCCACCAAGCGGCTGCGCGTGAACTACTTCGTAACTTCACTGGAAATCAAAGTGCACGAATGTCGCACACCTGCATGTGTGTGAATGTTTGTCGCACACTTGCAGGTGAGCGAAAAACCATTCTCACACTTGTAGGTGTGTGAATGACTTTTCGTACACTTGTAGGTGTGTGAATGACCATTTGCACACTAGTAAGTGAGCGAATATCGATTGGCTCACCTAGAAAGTCCGGCCTTTCCATGGGTTTCAGCAAGTGTACGAATGGCCATTCGCTTACCTGCAAGTGTACGAATAGTCAATTGCTCACCTGCAAGTGTACGAATAGTGATTCACACACCTACAAGTGTGTGAATGGTCATTCGCACACCTACAAGTGTGTGAATGGTCATTCGCACACCTACAAGTGTGCGAATGGCCGTTTGCTCAACTGTAAGTGTGCGACATACATTTGCTCACCTGCAGGTGTGCGACATTCGTACACTTGGATTTCCAGTGTTGGCAACTCGGCGTGCCCGGCGTACATCTCGGCTGTTCACACTATCGAAATTAAATAATTAACATTCTTTTTCACGTAATGTGTAGATTGAAGTCGCTTTTATGATTGCGGACGTCGCTGTACGAAGTTTCAAGTGTCGTCATTGTGTAGGACCAGGAACGCCCGAGTGAAATGGTCAATTAAAAAGCGATAGTGTCCCGCAATTTACTCATTTCAACGCTTTAATTTTTCTCCAAACTTTCCCAATTAAAGGAGTTTGAAATATGTTAAGATATGTTCAATTCCCCATACACTAGTCTCGATCTAGCCTGCAGTGAACTGTAATGTGTAATTACATGAATATTCATTATCTTACTGAAAGCTAACAACCAATCAGGAGCTTTGGCCTTCCCTCCCATGATTCCGTGCGTCAGTCGTCAGTCAACAAGTCAGTTCAGTCAAACACGCCGCGCCCGGGCGCGCCTGGAGGTATCTCGGGCTCGGCATTTTACGTTATCGAAAAAAATAACGTAATTCGCGGTTTAAAGTCGTTATTCAGGTTTCATACGTCGCTGCACAAATTTTTAAGTGTCGCCATTGTGCAGGAGTGCGGGTTCGAATGATTTGTTGTCTGTCTACGTCTGTGGGTTGGGGCGGAGTGAGATGGGTAGTGCTTCAAAATACTTTTTATTGCGTTGGATTTGTGAAATGAACGTCAAGGACTACTGGTAGTGCTTCAAAATACTTTTTATTGCGTTGGATTTGTGAAATGAACATCAAGGACTACTGAAATGACAGCCAGTATCGATGCAACTTGGGATGCAACTTCTTCCTTGGTGAGTGACATAACCTAATATAGACGATGTTGTTTACAGTGAAGCTGTGAAACTGTTCGGTGAACATTAGAGTATGGTCTGAGTATTGGTATCAGGTAACCCCATGGCCTGACAAGAAAGAGTTACTAACAGTAGTAGGATTTCCTTTTATTTCGTTTAATTTAGTTTTGAATCCTTGCTTGGTTCCCCAGCGTTTTGCCACCACAAGTTAACCCCAGCTGAACAATTTCATTAGTGCGGTGTTGATGTTGAATTGTATTACTGGAAGTGCGCCCATTTTTGACATACGACAATAGGCATTTGTAATAAAAAAGAATAATAAGTTTGTGAATCGTAAACTGAATATTTGGTGTATCATCATTCTACTAAAGATAATATATAAAAGTATGGTTTGAGTATTTAAATCTTACTACTCTTAAACCTAACAAGAAACAAGATAAGAGTTTGGGCATTACCTTGGTAAATTTTGTAGAATTTTCTTCCTAACCTACGTATTTTCTAGGGATACGATTTCTGATTGAGCTACATCATGTGCTTACCCAAACTTACTCATTGATCCGTTTTACCTAAGAATTCAGATTGAAAAAGGTAGCTCCACTAAGTCGTTGATAGAGAAAAAAATAGCTTTGAAAAAATTGTTATTTTAATAAGAATTGACTCTTACAAATATTATGGGCGATACTGTGGATAGGATTTAGGTGAGAGACCGTACTTGTAATATATTAGTTATGCCAGGAGTGTTTACATTAATACAGTCTTTCTAAAACATTGAACTTCATACTTATTATTAATATATAGCTATATAACCATTGAAATGGCACAATTGTTTTAATTCTATCCTTAATAGCAGACATTCATTTCAAAATAGATACGCCTCATCATTTAAAGGTCCTGAGTCTTTCTGAATGTCTTGATCGTATTTAAAGTTACTGACCTCTGTTACAATATTTCTTGCAATGTCTTTTTAAACCATATTCTAAGTGACCCATTTCTGGCTTACTATGGACTCATAAGAGTTGGTTTGAGGGCAAACTTAATTCAGAAGGATAAGGAATGAGAGGTGTGGAGGGGGGGGGGGGGAGGGAGGAGGGAGGAGGGGACTGTCAGCATGTGATGCAGGTGCATTCTTTCTAAACATGTAAATGAAACTTACCCCCTGATCTCAGATGGGTGGGGGTAAAATGGAGGGGGTGAGGGGGGGGGGAACCACTCGAATTTCGGCGCTACCTGGCCGGCGCCTACTTACAGGGCGGGGGCCGGCCAGCAAATGCTGTTGTTTGAATTGCGGCGCGAAAGCCCTCTCCTCCCCCTTCTGCCCCCTATCCCCCCCCCCTCCTCCGTAATTGACTGACTGACTTACTTGTGGGTTGCCTGCCAAAACGGCGGTTGGGTTGGGTTGGGTATATTTCTTTTAACTCTCAATTCGCTCAGCAACTACGTGCCTGTCGCACGTACTCCTAGTATCTGTGGTTCAGTTTCTACCCAATACTTTGGCCATCTCCGATTTAACGGACACACCTTTATACTTTAGGACCGATTTCCTCCCTTACCGCTCACCATCGGATGAGGGTGAGGCTAGGTGCTGCGCAGGGGTCCCCGGCGCGGCGGCGCGCCCCACCCCACGGCTGAGGTGAGGTAACAGCAGCAGAGCTGAGCGTCGCCTTATCACCACCGTCGTATCTCTCGGCTGCGAGGTGAGCTGAGGTGAGGTGCAGTAAACTGCACTAAAGTCTTCCGGGAGTTGTGCGCTTTGCGGGTCGCCCCATGCCAGCCGGCCTATGCGGGGCGCAGGATGGAGCGGGGCGGGGCGCCCTCACGGATACCGTTTCGTTTCCGCGCACACGCGCCCCGGCCGGGCCGGGCCGGGCCGGGCCCCGCGTTTCCCATATGTGTGGTTCCGCACCCGGTTTGGCTCGGCTCGGCTCGGAGCGGGGCGCAGGGCAGGGGATCTGCCGTCCCGCCTCGCCTCGCGCCGAGCCGAGCCGAGCACGCACTGGTCACATATGGCGATACGGCTGCTTGCATATTGCATCTGCAGTCTCGGCTCGGCGATCCACGGCTGCGGGACGGGATGGGGCAGGGAGGGGGGGGGGATACACGCGGAGAACGAGGGGATGTCCCAGTCGAATCGTGAGAGCGCGGTGTGTCATACCGACCGACCACGCGCTCGAATCCACCGCGCCTCACACAAAAGCGCGCGCACGACGGCTCGCGGGGCGCACCCGGCGCGGTGCGGTTGCGGTGCGGCGTGCACAAACTGGCTCTCTAGTACTCGATGTCCTTTGCCCCTCGCCGTTCGGCAGGGCGAAATTATTGCTGTCGCGCGTTCCGGCCCCCGCCCCGTATGGCTGGTTGGTGGTGCGGGCTGCGTCCTGTGCCGCCCTGCCGCATGGAAGCCTATCGCGACTCTTTGGGGCCGATCGCGGCCGCTGCGCCCTGCGCTGGCTCAGAGTTACGTGCTTTACTCAGTTACATACACGTTCAGAGAGGGCCCACGATCTCGGTCTCACTCCATGTGCATAATACGCTCTTTGATTTTCTTCTTCTGTCTCTTAATTTTAACAGCTTTTACTTTCAGGCCGTAAAAATAAAAAATAAAAAAAAATAAAAAATTAAATAAAATAAAAGCCGATAAAAAAGATGCATCGCACTTACATTGTAGCAGCACTCATTTTTCGTTAGCTTTACCGGGTGTAATAGTTTTTCTGTTTTTGCCTACCCCGCCTTCGCAAACGGCCCCAGCGGCAGCGGGTGGCCTGTCCGAGCACGTAATCCCACAATACTGTTGCACATTCAAAGAAACACTCAATCTTAGTTCTTTACGAAGTGGCCTCTTCATATTACGAAGGATTCAGTTCGTAACTCACGAAGGATTGGAAGCAGCCATATTACGAAGGAATTAGTTCGTAACTTACGAAGACCCTGTTTGTATTACGAAGAGCACGTGTTAGTATTACAAACAAGACCTCTTCGTAATACGAAGGATGTATTACTGTTCGTATGTTATGAAGAGCAGGTCTTCGTAAGAAACTTATAGTGCTCGATATACCTAGATAACATCATTACTGCTGCCCAAAACAAATTTTATAACAAGAATTTAAAAAAAAAATACGAGGGGTGGCCAACTCGAAAAAAACGTGTACACAGAAATACCTGTGTATTTCTAGAAATACACAAAAAATACAACGTAATACACTTCAATACAAAGGAATACATAGAAATACTGAACAAAAATACGAGAAAAATACCGAAAAATATATTAAAAATACAAGAAATACAAGGCAAGATTACACAGAAATACATGAGTTGGCCGCCCCTTGTAAAAATAGCTGCAGCCGGACGCCCCTTGGTTTGTCCAGCGTGCGCCACAAATCGATATTGACTGCTGGGCGGGGCGCACCGCTGGCACCGCGCAGCGCTCAGCGGCAGTGTGCAATGTAAGTGGGTCCCTCTCACCGGCGCAGCGCGGCGCAGCGCGCACACATGTGAGCAGAAAGCAGCCTCTGCTCTGTTCACACAGGAGGACACGGTGGAGAAAAGGGTTGGAAGGGGGGGCGCGCGCACGACTTTGCTCCCGTTCGGTGCCACCCTTGCGCCACTCGCATGCGTCCGATACGGCCCCTCCTCTCCTGTGCGACAGCCCAGCCCCGCTGCTGCCCCGGCCCGGCCCCGGCATGTTGCGGCCGGGCCGGGCCGGGCCGGGCAGCCCGGCTATGGGCCGGACCAGGACCAGACCGACATGCAGCGAACAACGCCGGCCGGCAATGACTTCCAAAACCAGCCGGCGCCACACGGCGGGACCACGACTCCCCCGCCCCTAAATCCCCGGTCCGGCCCAGCGCGGCATGCCTGATGCTCGGTCCCGTAGTGTGAGATTCTGAAATCTCCGTCGAAAAGTTTGGTGCATGGAACGTGGACGGCTGGCCTGGCCCTGGCCTCCAGAGCTGCCGGCTCTCTCCCCCCCCCCTCCCCTCACCGCACCCTAATGTCCTGGGCCCAATTTACCTCGACGGGTCGGGGCGGAGCCGAGCGGAGCGGAGCGGCGCCACTCCGTTTGTCATTTACGTTTCGTCGCATAACGTTCCGCTCTATTTACGGCACCTCCCACTGCGGCCGTGCCGCCCCAGTGCAGTGCCGTTCTTTTCGCGAGTCCCTGCCCGCCCCGCCCCACCCTGCCCCGCCCCACCCTGCCCCGCCCCGCCCTGCCCCGCGTCCCGGTCTCCAGTAGGTCGCGTCGTACCGACGCCTTGCTGGTCTTTGCTGCCAGCAAACACACGAAAACGAAAGAGGGAGAAATTGTCCTCGCTAGTGAGCGGCGCTACGCGAAACCTCGAATTCAATCTGACCACCTCTATTTCGCGTCCTCATACCATTTCAGTCTAAAAGCAAAAAGCACACAGCAAGGAGCTTATATCTCCGCCCCCAGTAACATACACTTTGCATTTTTAGATTGGCTCTGGCTCGAGAGAAGGATTCCGAAGTGATTCTTCTCTCTCGAAGCGGGAGAAATACACAAATTTCGCATTTCGCCATATTTTCGCTCGTGTCTGTGAGTTGATGCGATTTTGTGTGATCATTGGCGAATGTCGACGATATTTTCTTTTAGCGAATTGCGTTGAGTATTTCATGGTTTTCATAATAGTTTCATAGTTTTCATGATAATTTGCAGGTAAGACTTCTTCGTATTACAAGTTTTGCGGAGGTAGACCTCCAGGTGGATACTTCCGCGCATCAGGTCTCCTATGTGGTCGAAGGCGCTCCCCTAGTTATTCGGGGCGCTCCGCGATGCGCTGATGCTGGACGGGAGGACGGGGCCGGACCCGGGCCTACGCGCCGAGAGCGAGAGCGGCGCCTGCTCACGGATTTCGTGGTTTGGTAGCCTGGGTTCGACCTTCGAGTGTCCCCGGGCACCGTCCCGGAGCGGACCGGACCCCGGCCCCGGCCCGGCTGCACGGGCGGGGTGGGGCGGGGCAGGGCGGGGCAGGGCGGGGCAGGGCGGCTGCCAGTTCGCCGACGCCCCATCAAGCGGCCGAGTTCATACGGCGTGTGACGTCGCCCCGCCGGCCGACTGGGGCCGCGTGGCCCTGGCGGCGCCTTTGTTGTCCGCCGTGTCTACCTCCTTTACGCGCTCGGGGAAGGCTGACCGAGGAGAAAGGAAGGGAGGAGAGGGGAGAATCGAAAGGGGAGAGCAGGACGATGGCGCATTCAATAGGGGCACACCAGGTGTGTGATCAATTTTTTTCTCAGTGAAGAGGGTCGTAAAATCTACGATACCATGTACTGGGGATATAAGTATGAGGCGAAAGTGAGCAGGAAAGGTATGTTTTTTTTTAAAGCACACATTATCCAGTCAGTTACGGTTTGAGGGGGTGGGATGGGCCGTGCCCCCTCCTCTCCGTCCCCCCGTACGCAGAGCTGCCTGATAGGAAGGCAATATGCACAACAAACTCGACAACAAATAATGGGGCAACAAATTCCCTGAAAGTAGGCAACCCTTAATGCGTGCCTCCCCTCTCTTTCAGGATCCATCGGCTTGAAAGTGAGCCTGCTTTGTGGGGGTGGGACCTACCCCCGGCGCCCTGCCCCATCGCAGGGTGCCCCACACTGGCCGCGTCGCACGCGAACGGTAGCGATTCCCTGTCCACAGAATCCTGCCTGCAGGAGCCTCAGGCTGCTGGCCGCAGGTCCCCTCAGGAGACGCGTCGCCTGTGCGTCGCGTCGCGGCCAAGTTTACGCTCGACTTACTGGATTAGCCGGGAGCCGCGCCGGTATCGGAGCGAGATATCAGGGACAGAGTAAGCCAAGCGTGGGGCGTCGGGTGGTGTGGGGCTGTGCGGGGCAGCGGGGCAGTCAGGGCTCCCTGTGGGCCCCGCCCCGCCCCGCCCCGCCCCGCCCCGCCCCGCCCCGCCCCGCCCCGCCTCTCGCCGCGCCGCCCGGCTCGTATCACCGAGCCGCGCAATACCTCTCTGAGCCTGGCGGGGAGGGGCGGGGCCGGACTCTATGCCCGGGGCGCGGCCCGGCCCATTGAAGCTGCTGGGTGACGCTGATCCGATGCGAACAATATCGTATGAGATGGCCGGCACAGATAGCCGCGCAGTCAGTCATGAGACGTAAAGTAGCGAGCCACCGCCGTGCCGCCGCTCCGAGCCAAAGGGGTGCGGGGGCGGGAGGCGATCGCGCGGCCGTCGTAAAGGGGACCTTCACCTGCGCGCGGGACGTAGTTTACAGAACGACCCTGCTCAACGCAACGCGCGGCAGCGTAGGCAGGCTGCCGCGTTCAAACTGGGCCCCCTTGCGAGGAACCTGCTTGACTCTCGACTGCAACATTAAAGTCATCCGTTCGAAACGTTGCTCATTCGAACCATTCCTAGATGCACGGTCTCGGTGCGATCTAGTTCAGAGATCTCGGAGAGCAGGTGACGCGACCTATCCAGCAATCATGGCCGGGCAGCCGTTGATATCGCTGATTAACATTATATCTTCTGTGGTTTTAAATCACATAATATTAAAAATATCAAGCGAAATACTTTGTATAATTGAAGAATAGGCCTATTATGGGTGGTAATAATATTGCCGAGATTTGTAACGACAAGCAGCACATGGACCAGTTATTTAAATGTCGCCCGGGAGGGCGGCTGCTACCCGCTGCTGCTCACCATGCTGACGTCACTTCTTTGAGTGCATATAGATATAGAGTCGACTCAGAAACCACCAGTCCGCGGTAGCTTCACCTTCCTGAGACAAAATTTTGCGAGTAAACGTCTCCGCCCTAATACCACTACCTTTTGGGTATTGGTATTGGTGCTCTCGTTCCCATCTCACCGCTTTGCTGCACTGCGGGCACTGAAAGGGTCCCCGTCGTCCTGGCTCTCGCACGCACTCTGGTCGCAATAAATTTCGCTTCCTCCCTGTCAAAATCTAACTGTTCGTTAACATGGTATCGCGGTGGGCGGCACGTCGTGGCGGGGCGTCGGGCCCGGCCAGTAGGCCCTGTGCGGCTGTGCGGGACAAGCGACGCCGCGCCGCGCCGGCCAGACCATCCTGGCCCCGGCCCGGGCCCGGCCGGGCCTGGCGCGGCGTGTGAAGGGGTGGAGAGCAATAAATCTGCACCGAATGCGGCAGCGAGTGGCAGAAGCCAGGCGACGGGGCGTAATAACCTCGGGGGGACGTGAGTGCGCGGGGCGGGCGGCTGACGTGCGGAGGGCGGGCGGCGCGGCGCGGCACAAGCACGTCGACGCCGAGGAGCAGGACTGCGCGTCGGCGGGGATAAGTCCAAACGTTGACGGTTCGATGTCAAAAAAAAAAAAAAAAAAAAAAATACCCCGCATGAGAATCTCAAATTGGGTGAAGGCGGAGCTGCAGCTTGCAGGCAGGGGCGCGTTGTGGGAGTCGCGCCGGGTCCGCGTCGAGCCGGGCCGGGCTTGGCCGGGCTGCGACGATAAATGTCCGTCCTGCGCGAGCCTCGCGCCGCGCCGCCGCCCCACAGGCATTGCGATCACGTACCCGTTTTTGCCTCCCTTATTCGAGCCCCTCTCTCCAATATTTATCATTTTCCTTTTTTGCTCGATCCCCGGTGCGCGCAGCGCGCTCGACGCTGCGCGACTGTGCTCCCGTCCCCCTCCTCCTGCCCCTCCCCTCGCTCCGTTCCGCCTCTCCCCGGCGGTCTCTCAAGAAGTGCGAGCAGCGAATTATTCGCACGTCGAGAGCGGCAACGTAAAAAGTAATACCGCGGTGATAGAGTGCTGCGGCAGATGACACTAGGCTCACCGCCGCCCCCCGCCCCGCCTCGCGATGCACTTCATCTTTTCCTTCTTCTGCGCGGATGCATCGCGAGCTGGTGGGGCAGTTGTGAAATTCTGTGTGAGGAGAGAAGCTCGCGGACGCCGCGGCGCGCAGGTGACCGCGGGGCCGGGCCTGTCGGGCCCCGCCCTGGGCCTGGGCCCGGGCCCGCCACGCTAGGCGCCGACCCGTGGCGCGAAGCGGCGCGGCGCGTCCGCTCCTACTGTTTTATTGGTGTTTTACTGCAGAACAGTGAAGGGGAGTTGCTTCTTCCAGCGCAATAAAGAACTGGCCGGGGCATAAATTGCTGTTTGCTCTGAGAGATGAGGAGAAGATTAAAACGGATCCGGCGACCAGGCCGGCCGGCCGGCCTGCAGGCGGACCGCACCGGACACACGCACCGCACCACTGAGGGACTCTGTCTCTGACGAACCTCCCCGTCAAGCCCTTGTGGCGGGGTGGGGACTCCAGAGTCCAGAGCACTCCTGTAGACTGATTCCGCACATCGTTCAAGGCGAGGTTGAAACAACTCTGGACACCTTGCAATTCGAAGAAATTCAGAGAAATTCAGAAAATTTTAGAATTTTTTTTTCAAAAACTGTCCAAAAATATTGAATATTCAAGCATAAATTCACAAAAAAAAATCACAATTCAGGAAAATTCACTAAAATTCACAAAATTTATACACCAAAGTTGTTTCCTCCTCGGTTCAAAGGGAGGTAACGCGGTCCTCTCTCTCTCCCTCCCACCCAATCGCAGTGCCTCATGAGTGAGACAAGGACGGTGGTACGAAAGTCGCGTGCGGGATCGCAGTCTACTAGGGACAGCCATCTCAAGGCTGTTGTGGTGTCGGACCCGGCCGGCCCGCCTGCGCGTCCCCGCGTCGCGGTCCTGCCCTGCGCCGTCCTGGGCCCTGGGCCACCCCCTGGCCACTCCTCCCGCCCCCTCGCTCTGCCACACACGGCAGCAGGGCAGCGGGCGCAGCGGCGGCGCACCCAGCTGCGATTAACTACGCTAATCAGCGATTCTAATCAGAGTGATCGCTTGTCCGCAGGCTGTCCTCGCCCGGCCCGGCCCGGCCCGGCCCGGCCACACCCGCCTGATCACTTGCGCGGCCATGGGCGTGGCGGGGCTGCCTTACAGCCACGGGTTCGGTGCATGTGCGCGTGTCGCGGCGAGCGCCCACTCCCCTGGTTTAGACACCCCCCCCCCCCTCCCCTCTGAGTTGCGCACTCTATACCGTCTGCTTTCGGGTTCGTGTTTCAGCAGCCGACTGATTCAGAACATCGCTGTCATGCCACTGTCCTTGTCGCTTGTCGCACTCATGGAGCAACCCCACCCCCTAGATAACACACCTTCGTGAGTGCGACGTGCGACAAGGACAGAGGCATGGGAGCGATGTTCTGAATCAGTCGGCTGAGAGAAAAGCATGGTCCGAGGTCGGAAACGCGCCAGTGGATGTGCGCTGAGGCTGCTCCCGCTGGCTGCCAGCTTATGGGGCGCATCGCGTCGTGGAGGGCCGAAGCCGAAGGGGTTGCCTTGTTGGCAGGTTTTTTGCGGCTCCAGCCCGCCGTGCCGTGCCGTGCCGGACCTGTGGGACAGTTACGTCGATCACCTATGTGCAGTGCGGCTGGGACTGCTGGGGCTGGGGCGGGGCCTGCCGTCTGAATCCAAAGATCGCTCTTGTGCTTCCGCGTCCTTGTCGCACCAATAGTGGTGCCCTATGTTGGGGATGGCAGAGCCCCACGCGCGCGACAGGGACGGAGGCGCGAGTGCGAGCTTCGGAATCAGACGGCTGCCTCGGCCAGGCCAGGCCAGGCTGCGCTCAGTCCACGGTGCTCGTCAAGTGTCGCACACCGCCCCGCCGGCCGATCTGAATGGCGCGGCGCGCTGGGCGCGCTGCTGGGCCGTTTGTCCCCGCCGCGCCTGGGGCTCTTGCACAACGACGTGCCGCACTATCGAGCCTCTCCCTTTCCCTCTCTGTAAGAAAACCTCGTAAAGCGCCTCTCCCTTCCCCCTTCTCTCTCTCTCTCCCTCTCTCTCCCTCTCCCTCCCTCCCTGCCCCCCTTCGCGCTCCGTCAGACCATGCGACGCCGGTATTGCCTACACACGTATACTCACACACTTGCGCCGATGTTATCAGTCGCATAGAAAAGGGGCGCGAGTTTAGGGCCTAAAGACTCCGAGGTAAGATGGTCGTGGTGCGGCGGCAGCGCAGCGCGCGCAACGTGAAAGGGTGGGAACGATTGGGCACGGTCACCCCGCCCCGCCCTGTCTCTGCAGGTCGACTCGCCGCGGTGGAACATCGTCGCGGCCAGATCCAGACCGCGCCTCCATAGGGGCGTTTGGTTTTTCTGTGGGTTGTGGTCGAATGAGCAGCTGCCTTAGAGGCTTCTCGAGGGTGGATCAGTCATACAAAATGTGTGCAATGATTTTTGTGACTTTTTGTTTTGATTTTTTCTTTTGATTTTTCAAGGAAAATTTCTGTCACTTTTTGATAAATTTTGATCTTTTATACCCCAATTTATAATAATTTTTTCAATTTTCTTTGTTTTTTCTTCTTTTTTCCCCTCGATTTTTCTGAGTTTTCCGTAGCTTTCTTCTTGATTTTTTTTGGAATAATTGATTTTTAAATTATTCTTTGGGGGATGCTCTGTGACTTTTTCGAAGTGATCCCCCTCGAAGCTGCCCTATCAATGGGTTATGTAGATCAAAGTGCTTACCGCGAGCAGAGGTTGGCCGCGGTGGGTTTGTGGTGGTGGCGGCGGCGGCGGCTAAGTAGCGACCCCTTTCGCCTCTCAGGTGGTAATGCCCCCCCTCTCCTTGTCTCTCCCTGCCAGTGCCAAGCGCTGCGCACTCGCTTCATATTTCACGGTATGTGCTCCCACCTCGCATTTTGGCCTCTGTGCGCTGCTATGCGGCGCCTAGCTCAGCCACCTCTCGCCTATCGAGGAACAAGTGTTTGCACTCAATGTGGTGTGTGTTGTAGTTGGATCAAGGTTGCGGTGGGGTGGGGCGAGCAGCCGCGCTGCTGAGCGCTCGGCAGCGGTAGCAGACAATGGTGCAGGCAGCCTCCCCCCCCTCCCCCCTCGCCCTCACCGGAGTCGTGCCGCGCATTTCATTACCCGCGGACCTTGCGCACGATAGCTTCTCTTGGGTCCTCCCTCCCTTCCCGATATCGGCTATAAGTCGGTTTATTCCCTTTCGCGAAGCACGGCTCCACAGGTGGGTTTGTAAAGCGCCCGCTCTCGCACACTGACCCGCGCGTGTCAGACAGACAGCTGTGTTGGCGGGAGAGGCTTGGATTCTCTGGTAAAACTTGGGTGTAACTATGCGCTCGAATGAAGCCTGTGGTTACGCCTAAAGAGGTTACGCATGAAATGAAGCGTAAACTAAAGAAATTCTCGAAATTCTCCCATACACTGAGATAGGACGAATAGCAGCGAATAGACCTGCGACACTTCATTTCAAGCATAATCTCAGTATGCCTGAAAAGAGGCGTAAGGTTACGCCCAAGTTTTACCAGTGCGGCACTACTCCACGCCTTTGGCGGAGACGACCCCCGCCGAGCATTAGCGGAGCGGAGCGGGTCACAGGATTTATAGCGTCATATATTGGGAGGCGCGGCCGCCTCCGCCGAGCCTCCGAGCCTCCGCACTGCGTGGCCCGGCGCGCAGGGAGCGTTGCGGACGCAGCCGCCCGATCGAGGGAGACTTTCGTGTTCCACGTCAAACGCGGAGAGCTTTATCCCCGCAAAGGGCCCAACCGTACCCGCCTGGCCCGGCCGGGGCCCAGGCAGGTGCTAAGTCGCGCCGCGCCTCGCCACGCCACGCTCAAACAGCGCTGCCTGCGTCCTGCGTCCCCCGGCCCCCTCCCTCAAAGGTCATCTGCGTCGTCTCGGAATTGTCGAAATGACAAATAAACGAGGCGATGCTGCTGCCGCCGGGCCGAGTCTCGCCGCCTCTGTCCGGTCACAACGCGCCGCCGCGCCCCGCCGCGCCCGCCCCGCCCCGCCCCGCCTCTCCCCGCCCCGCCCCATCCCGACCCACTCCACCCCACTCACCCCGTCCAGCCTCGCCTCGCAACGCCGCGCCACGGCCTCAGACACGGCGCGAGGGGGCGACCGGCCGGCCGCGGCTAACCCTCCATGGAATTTTGCTTATTTGCAAATCTCTTAGGCATTAGCAAGAGTCGCACATTTTTATAAATAAAGCAACCACTTAGCCAAATATAAATTGCTTATGCAGCATTAAAACTGGAAAAAAAAAACAAAAAAAAAAAACGCGTATTTATCGGGGGAACTCTCCTACTTCAGTCTCATTTTAGTTCGGACGGAATCTGTTTCACACGCTTAAATGTTAACGAGTATTTTCCCAGCTGTGTGTTAGAAATGCTATGCGCCGCCACCTCTGCTCCGGACCGCTGTTGCCATGTACCTGTCCCTGCGGTGGACCGAATAAGTTTGGAATGCGATGCGAAGGACGCGTTTGTGTCCCCTGTATCATTCCATTACGGCATTTTTCGTATTCCTCGAAAGCAACTTCGCCTCACCTTCTTCCAACCCCTGGGCTGCTACTCGACGTACCCTCGTTCATTCCTAAAACCTTTATTTTTTAAAAACCTCTTTTCTTTTATATGTTGCGAAAATTTCGTGAAAAAAGGTCTCCTACCTCGCTAGGTCGTTTCCTGCGCACATTTGTAGCACCCTGTAAGTGGAAGTGTCAATAATTCTGAAGAGCGTTATTTCCGGAGTGCCAACCCCACACTGCCAGTATGACGCGCCGAGGGGTCCATAACTTCGAATATTCATTGTACAAAATTTTGTTATTCAGCCAATATTCACAATATTCAAACATCTTCAATGGTATTCACAATATTCACACATCTTCAATTGTACTCACAATACTCAGCCATCTTCAATTGAATTCAAAATATTCACATGTATTCGCCTATATTCATCAATATTCAGCTATAAAAATTACTATTCAATAGTATTCATCCATATTCATGAATATTCATTGATATTCGTCACCTTTCGTGACCTTCAGATAACTACATCGTGACTCTGTAAAATTTCGAATTTTAAAACTAAATTTAAACACTTCTTGAAAATACTGGGTTTGCTGTACTATAAAGATCCGGAATGAATGTTAAGCATTGGACAGGGTTCCGCATTTGTGATTCCCCCGTGACTTGGTGGTGACCTGAGGTTTCCCTGTTTACCTTAATCGCCAGTAGGGTGCGTTGCAAGCAATCGAACCCTGCTGTAGCTGTAATTTCCCTCTAAAGTAGGTAAATTTCCAAATCTTATGTTCTTTTATTATGCCAATCAATAAAGATCAGAGCCCTGCACCAGGCGGGCGGCGATGCCTACATGGCGTCCGAAGAGTGAAGAGTAAGAGGTAGCTATGGCCCGAAGCGATCATCTCACTCCCACGAGCCGCTTTCGGACGCCAAGTAATCATCGCCGCCCTCCCGGTGCGGGGCTCTGATAAAGATTGACTGACTAAGTGCATGAGACGAAATCTAGATTTACAAATTCAAACACTGAATTTGATCAAAATACCTGGAAAATGACTAACACGGGGATGACATTATCTGTCAATCTGGTTGGGGTGGTCCGAGTCACCCCACTTCGTAGTAGGCCGACTGCATAATACTTGAATTTTGGCTGTATAGCCATTCTATATTTTGTATAAAGTAGTTATTTAGAGAAACAAACCCGAGGGGCCCACAACTCCGAAAAAATTTGTACACCTGATTTCCGGATTTCAAAGATTTCACATGATTTCAGGTGATTTCAACGGATTTCAAAGATTTCAAGTGAATTCACTGATTTCGCGAGATTTCATATGATTTCAAGTGATTTCCATTGATTTCACATGATTTCCATTGATTTCAGTTAAATGTCTAGCGAATTCATATGAATTCCATTGATTTCGTGAGATTTCCAACGAATTCAAGTATTTTTTGGACGACCTCAGAAAATACACGCACAGCTGATCCAAATTATTCTCTCAATTATATGATTAAATAGGATTTTTCCTAAATTATTGTGAATTATTTCGATCTCTTCCAAATTATTGGAAATTAACTTGCAACTGCGCAAAATAATCACAATTATTTCAATTAATTTTTTAAAACTTTTCAGAAACAAATTTTGCTCTGCAATTGAAAGAGTGGCGTGAAAACATGGAAAATTTTTGCGGCAGTAAACCTCCCGAAGGAGGTTGCGGTTCCCGCCAGGCACAGGGCTTTTACCCCCTATGGCAGCCAACTGCTTCGGTGTTCCATGGGAACCGGCGCTTTGCTGACTGCGATCCTATCGCGCAATTCGACAGATTTGATCCCCGTACCACCATTGGCCTACCCCTAGAGGTACGAGCGGTGTCAAGGGCGTTAGACTTCCTGATCCCAGTTTCAGAGGCCTTACCTCAGAGGGGTACGCGGGATTCGAACCCACAACCCCGAGTGCCGACACGTAGCCAGAACAGGAAGCGACCCAACGCCCAGAGCCACCGAGCCAACGGCGGTGAGACGTGTTTAACTTCTATTTGACCTGCCATCCAGCTGCGGCCAAAGGGAATGTCAAGCGCGAAAAACACTTTCCCGAGTGGGAGTCGAACTTCGGACCACTCAGTTCGGTGATGCGCGCTCTACCAACTGAGCCACGACGCCACGATGACTGTACAGTGCGACGGGTTCGAGTTGTATTTGCCCTGTCCTCCTGGCTGGAGGCTGCAGGATACGCGGCAAATACGGCTCGAACCCGTCGCCCTGAACAGTCATCGTGGCGTCGTGGCTCAGTTGGTAGAGCGCGCATCACCGAACTGAGTGCTCCAAAGTTCGACTCCCACTCGGGAAAGTGTTTTTCGCGCTTGGCATTTCCTTTGGCCGCAGCTGGATGGCAGGTCAAATAGAAGTTAAACACGTCTCACCGCCGTTGGCTCGGTGGCTTTGGGCGTTGGGTCGCTTCCTGTTCTGGCTACGTGTCGGCACTCGGGGTTGTGGGTTCGAATCCCGCGTACCCCTCTGAGGTAAGGCCTCTGAAACTGGGATCAGGAAGTCTAACGCTCTTGACACCGCTCGTACCTCTAGGGGTAGGCCAATGGTGGTACGGGGATCAAATCTGTCGAATTGCGCGATAGGATCGCAGTCAGCAAAGCGCCGGTTCCCATGGAACACCGAAGCAGTTGGCTGCCACAGGGGGTTAAAGCCCTGTGCCTGGCGGGAACCGCAACCTCCTTCGGGAGGTTTACTGCCGCAAAAATTTTCCATGTTTTCACGCCACCCTTTCAATTGCAGAGCAAAATTTGTTTCTGAAAAGTTTTAAAAAAATAATTGAAATAATTGCGATTATTTTGCGCAGTTGCAAGTTAATTTCCAATAATTTTCAAGAGATCGAAATAATTCACAATAATTTAGTAAAAATCCTATTTAATCATGTAATTGAGAGAATAATTTGGATCAGCTGTGCGTGTATTTTCTGGGGAATCCCTGTATTTTTTACACGATTTTGAGAATTTCACTTCAACTGTGCCGTAACAAGGAGGTATTTTGAAGAATCTTAGTCGTCTAGCACTTTCACTATGTTTTATTGCTCTAGTTAATAAATTAATATTCCCCCGTAAACCAGATGTGTTGAAGTGGATTTGCGGAGGACTATTATTTATACCTCCAATGGCAAAAATTTAAACAAAAAGAAATTGTTTATACATTGAGTACTTTTATTGAAATGGCACTAAGCTTAAAGAATAAATAGGAATCTCAATCTGTTATGAAAGTATCTAAAAATCTGAAAATATCTCGAATTCGCCGAACAGCTGTTAGTGCACATCGCCCCCCTCCTCTCCCCACACCGATTTGAGTGAGTTTCCCGAGACGCTTTTTAAATGTGATTTTATGTGAATTCAATGTGATTTCATGTGAATTCAATGTGATTTCGTGTGAATTCAAAGTGATTTCAAGTGATTTCAACGGAATTCGTGTGAATGCAAGAGAATTCAACTGATTTCAAAGATTTCACTGATTTCAATGAGATTTTAATTTGATTTCCAAAGATTTCGGTGGCCTTGTACACCTGAATTCCAGAGTTGTGGGCCCCTCGAACAAACCCAACTTTCTCATTAGTTGGGGGCATGTACGTGACTTGTATCGTTTGTGGTCGCGGTGGGGTCCCTGGAGGATCACTAATAGGTCGCTATACTAGAACAGAAGTGGTCACCCGTGACTTCCCTCAAAATGACTTCTGAGATACCTCACGGTGACGTCACAGTGACTGCTTCGCGTTACTTGGTTCAAGGTGCTGGAGCACGGAGAGCTCGCCAAAGTTCATTTGGATGAAGAGACACCCCTTGACAAGTGCTAGTGGCCATTCTGCATGTTAAAAGTTTTTCTCTGCTTTCCTTATTGGAAAACAAATAGACATTCCTTAGAGGGACTTATAAGTTTTTGAATTTTCACAGCAAATTGTCATATAAAAATTCAACTCCGTGTTGATATTTCATAACCAAGTTTTGAATTTTCATGGTGCTACTAAAATTTCACTTTATTTTTGTTAAATTTCACTTCATTATTATGAAATTTCATTACATGTTGTGAAATTTCATGAAAGTGTCCTTAAATTTCATAACTGTCATGATATTTCAGTGAAGTAATGACATTTCATGATAATTCTGAAATTTCATCCCAAATATGTCTTGAAATTTCAAAACATTTTTAGCAGTGTATGTCTTTTGGTGATTGGAAGTAAACTTTAGTGGTTATTTATCAACGATCAGGATTTCATTTACCACAAATTTCAGTTTCTATCCGTTTCTATCCATGACGATCAGGATTTCATTTACTACAAATTTCAGTTTCTATCCATGAATATTCAATGATATTCACAAATATTCAATGGTGCTCGATGATATTCAGAAATATTCAATGGTATTCAATGATATTCACACATATTCAATGGTATTCAACGATATTCACACATATTCAATGATATTCATTATATTCAACCATATTCACTCATATTCAACTATATTCACTATATTCAATAATATTCAACCAACTCACTCGTATTCAATATTCATTGTACACGAAATTTTCGAGTTAGGGACCCCTCGTGACGCGCAGTGCGATGTACTGTATTGCGAAACATCGACACAATCGAACTGACCGATCGCGTCGCTATAAATTACGGCCAATTACTTTTCAAAACGTTCATTTTCTTGCTCCCTGGTCTCTCTCCCCACAGCCTCGCGTCGCCGTCGTCCTCCTCAGGGCTCTGCTGCGTTTGCGTGCTGCCGTGGCCAAATACGACCATAAATCTAAAAGCTGCGGGCCGCGCATCGGAGAGTCTAGAAAGAAGAAATGTTCGGCCTTATCGAGCGATTCCCATCTGTCGCCTTTACAGACGGGTTGGTCTGCCCTGCCCCACCCCGCCCCGCCCCGCCCCGCCCCGCCCCGCCCCGCCCCGCCCGCGTCGAGGTGACAAACTCGGAGACAAATGTCTGCCGTGGCGCGGGCATTGCGATGGCTGAAGGTGCAGCGTGGCCCTTCTCCCCACGCCCACCCCCCGCCCTGCTCGTGGTATTGATGCGCGTTTAGAGCCTTGGCCACCTTTACAGGTAGGCAACTCTCCAGACGTTGTGCCGTGCGGGTAGCCTATGCCGCGGGAGCTCTAGACATGCCGTTTGTCGACGAGGAGAGGGAGAATAAAAGTGTGGGGGGGGGGGGGAGAGGGGAAGTAAACGCCTCGTCAGTAGTAGTTTCGTGCCGTGGCGTGCACTAGGGCAGTCCGGCCAAATTGAGTCACTTTGTCCTGCAGCTTGCTGAGGGGGAGGAGACGCGGGGGAGAGGGGGGCGGTTGCTGTAAGGTGTTTCCTGTCACGGTGCGACTTGTAATTAGAGAGAGAGAGAGAGAGAGAGAGAGAGAGAGAGAGAGAGAGAGAGAGAGAGAGAGAGAGAGAGAGAGAGAGAGAGAGCAGGTGAGTGGTGGAGGGGGTGGGTAGAACGAAGAGAGAGGTTGGAAGAGGAGAGATATTATTTTATAAGTGAGGGGGAGGGGGCTTGCGGCTAGAACGGATAGAAGTCGCAAGAGGTGAACGGGCTGACCGACCTCTGAGAATTGACCGGAATTAACACCTAGAAGGCGCGACGCTCTAGAGCTACACTGAGAGTTCATCTCGCTTCCCCTCTACTCCGCAGTGTGCCACCGACTGCTCGAATGTAACATTAGTTTTTCCAGTGTCGACCGCATTAAAAATGTCATGGGGTTGAGAGGCAGTGTGCGAAATCATGTTTATGATATCGCACAACTATAAGACTACTGACCGATGGACGCTTCTCCGGAATGACTTGTCGGTGATGTGTTGAGAGCGACCGCGAAAACAAAAGAATGGACCCGCCTTTAAACGGCCACGCTCTTTCCCCTTTCATTGCAAAGCATAGAAAGTCGTCGCGTGGCGCCGCGCCACTGCGCTGCGCAGTCCCGACCCGACAGGTGCAATAATCACTTGTACTTGTGGCGGGCGCGCTGGGTCCCAGCCGGTCCCACCAGCCGGTCCCACCCGGGGGCATAGACAGGGCAGGACAGCTCAGCGCTCCACTCAGCCCTTCCATGGCCTTGCAATTAGCGCCCACTTGAAGCATTGTAGTTTCCCGCCACGCGCGCCCCGCCCCGCCCCGCTCTGCGCCCCGCCCTGCCCCCCGGCGGTTGGCCACGCTCCACGGGGGCCCCCGCGCGGCCCCTTGTGCTGCCGCCCCGTATTTGGAGAACAGCTCGTTTTGTGTACGAGTGCCCCGGCAAGCGCCGCCGCCGTTCTGAGGCGCTGCAGGTGGATTACTGACCTGAAGTAGTGAGTGCGATTCGCGTTTTGGTCTCGCGCGCGGGTTTGGCTCGATCGAGAATCGAGATCTTGTGGGCTTAATTTCTCTTCCTCCTGGAGTGGTTCTGATGGAACAGTGTGCGCTTGCAGGCACGGACTGGGTGCTAAAGGACCGGTCGGGAATTTGCCTACGCGTACAGGGGCAAAGTGAGGCAAAATGCCTATTTACAGGGGCATAATCCAAAAGAGGGGCCCGGATTGATACCTTTTCATGGGGCCCGGTCGGTTTTACCGACCCACCGACCGGGCCAGTCCGTGCCTGGTGCGCTTGCACGGGCTTGCCTACCTGTGATCTCGACGTTTGGCCTTATGGTCCACACCCTCTAGGCACCCCGCGACAAGTCTTGTTACACCCGTAACCCGTTGTTGGTGCTGAACGCTTGGTGGACTACTCCAGCCAGACTAATCGGCGTTGCCTCCGACTTTCTCTCTATTCATAGATCAGCCATGGCTGATGAGCGTTTTAAGAGCCCCGCTTGTGGTAGTCTCATGTGCTCAACTGCTGGCAAGCGGAAAGCTACCCTGAAGTTTTGTGTACAAATACACTGGAAAGACAGAGGTGCTATCTAATGCCTTTTTAGAGGCGTTAGTGAAACAGTGCCTTTCCAAAGGCACTACTGGCCTGGAAAGGTGCTATTTTCGGATGTTTTAGTGCCTTTCCTAAGGCGCTATTGCAGTAGTGCCTTTGAAAGGCATTATGTCACACCTTTGTTTTTCCAGTGTAACTATCACAGACTTTCCCAAATTTTTATGGGTGTTTTGAATTTTTGTTCATTTTTATTTTATTTGTTTTGCAGTTTAGGGTTAAGAGTTATCTCGGATTTTTCTGATTGTTTCTGTTAATTATTTTGAAGTTATGGGATTTTCCCCTCCACCTTGTGAATTTTCTTGAATTTCGTTGAAGGTTTGTTTCGAAATTCTAGTTTTTTGAATAATGAGATGTATGAAAAATTAACGAGTCGTTTCCCCCTCGACTGTCCGTGACCCTCATAGGTCACAGGAAGTTCTCCTTTCCCTTTTGCACAAAACGACGTGTAGATTTCTTCGTAATTGCTTTTTGCAGACTGCTGTGCGAACGAAATATTGTCACAGCTGCGAGTGCGCGTCAACCACGCGGTAGGGTTTTCAGTGTATTCTGGACGTGTGGCTGAGTGAAATCTGTTTGAGGCGAGCTCTTCTCTCCTCTCGCCGCGCTGTCCACCCACGCCGCGCCGGCCGGCCGGCAGCGCAAGCGCCCCCCGTGCCACTCAGCACTCTCGCCCACCCGGACCCGACCCGGCCCGACCCGACCCCTCCTCAGGACTCGACACGTATCTACTTTCTCACCTACGAAACATTATCCTTATACAAATAGCTTTGTTATTATTTTCCCAGTGTGGCCGTGCCCTGGGTGGACCATGCACCCCGGTGTTATTGAACTTTTACATCCGTAAATTATTTGATTTATGTGTGCGTCCAATTTACCTTTAATGCGCACATGCGTATTTTCTGTTGGCGTTCGAGGGACATTAAAAACGTTTGTAAGTGCTCGCTATAGCTTTACATCTCGATGGAACTCCATGAAGGACATAAAGACATTTAATTATGTTAGTGAAGTATACAGGTCTTTGACGCTGCCACTCTCCCGAAAGCATGATATTTGGCAGTGAAAGGGAAAGAGGTAAGAGAGAGGAGGATATTGCGTGCTCGTGTGTGTGTGTGTGTGTGTGTGTGCCGAAGGTCTGGGTCCTGCTGGTGCGCGCGTCCTGGACGCCGGGCCGGGCCGGGCCGGGCCGCGCCGCGCACGCGGGTGGGCGTGGTTGCCTCGGAGATGGATGTTGGTACTCAGGCTCACATTCTCTCTCCCTGCGCGGCGCGCTACGGCCCCTCTCTAACTCTCTCCTCTACTCCTCATTTTGAATCCGCACAAATTCGACTTCAAGTCACTCGGAAACTTATGTTTGTATGACCCCACAAAGGGGCCCAAAATATTTTGAAAGTGACAAGCGTTTAATCGCGTGCACGTTGGCGGTGCACTCGTCGTAAACTCGACCGCTGATGAACTCATGACAAGACGACGGACTGTGGGTGGTTCCGGTGCCGGGAAATCTGGGAGATCTAAGGCAAGGTTTGTTATCACCGTGCAGGTGTACGGATAGGAGCACTCACTCTCCTTCGGATTTTCAGTGTGCGCGTCGCAGATGATTGAGTTACTGATTGGCTCGATGGCCATGTTAATTTAGCAACGCGTAATGCCGACGTGGCCCAACACATTACAAGTGGCGCAGTCTGTTTGGCATGCGAGTGTGTGTGTGTGTGTGTGCGCGCGCGCAAGTGTATCTTGATGTGCAGCTGGGCTGTCAACGGGACCGCGTGGCTCCTGTCGTGGTGATAACAGGCAGGTCCGATTCTCACCCTCTCCTTTTCTCGTTTGCTCTTCTATTCCCCCTCCTTCTCTACCGCACCTCTCTCTCTCTCTCTCTCTCTCTCTCTCTCTCTCTCTCTCTCTCTCTCTCTCTCTCTCTCTCTCTCTCTCTCCTGCGCAGCGTGCACGAATTCCAATCGGCCTTAGAGTAATTGCTATTGGCCTCAGCGTCATTCTTAGAGAAAGAGAGAGAGAGAGAGAGAGAGAGAGAGAGAGAGAGAGAGAGAGAGAGAGAGAGAGAGAGAGAGAGAGAGGCCCCGCCAGACACGCACCGGGTAGGGGGACACGCCAACACTCAGCCGGGATTGCCCGCGGGAGCAGCGGGGGAGGGAAGGGAAAGGATTGGTAGGTAAGCAGTTCACTGTGCTCTGCTAAACATAATGAAATAGTGGGGTGAAAATAAAAATGATTGTATTATTGCAGTGGTTGATTGATCATTTAGCTGAGCGCTTTATAGTTTGCACTAAGATTCAGCGTGAGCTGTGGGTGTATTGGTGCGGCGAAAACAAACAGTCGCTCTTCTCATGAGATTTACACTCAACGCGCACATGGCGTTGCTTCCCCTGTTACTTTACGGCAGACTGCGCAATCTTTTGGAGCGGGAGGAGAAGAGAAGCGGTGGGCTCTCCTGTGCGCACGCGCGTGTGTCCTGTGAACAGCCACCGTAAATTAGAAAGTTATGAGATGCACCGATCCCTCACGCGACAAGTTAGGGAAAAATCGCTGCCGCGACCGCTACGCCGCGCCGCTCCTCCCCGCGCCTTCTTGCGCTGCCCCTCTTTTCCGTGCCGCCTGCCGAAGATGCGCTTTTTGACTTTAACGGGGTCGTTTGTTGAGCTTCTCTACGGCAGCGGCCTGACGTGTGACCGGACCAGAGCCGCTGTTGGACCACTTCCGCCCATGCAACCCACAATACATGCGTTCGACGATCATTCTCGCATCGGATTGCAAGCGGCGCGTCGCTAGCAGTTTGCTGACCCCGCGGCTCAACCTCTCTGTGAGGAAAGTGGCACAGGCCGCGCGAACCCTGCGAATAATTTTTTTAAAAATTTCCGCTTTTGTGTTTAAGCTCAGACACCTGCGAGGGGGAAACAACTCTGAAATTCTTTTACACCGCGCAATTTAGAAAAGTTCAGAAAAAATCACAGACATTTAGAAAAAAAAACAGAAATGTTCAGAAAATTCACGAAAATTTCGGTAAAATTCAAGCAAAAATTCAAACAAATTATCAAAATTTTTCAAAATTTGGGGAGGTAGATTCAGAGTTGTTACCCCCGGACACCTGCATGTCTGCGACGTTCACGCTCTTGGGCCGCCGCTATATAGTGCGGGCGTGAACCTAGACACTGTATAACAATGAATCTACGTCCAAAGCCTTTCTAACGCGGCAGCGTCAAGCTGCAGCGCCGCTCCTCTCAGCTCAGCGCAGACACGATAATTGTTGGTGAGGGAAGTCCCTCCCCCCTCCCCTCCGGTTCACCTCGCGCGTACGCTGGATTTATGACCCCGCCCTGTTTACTCTACCTAACCCGCTATCCCGAACAGCTCCTTGTTGCCGGGCACTGCCTGGTAACTTTTTTTTATTTCCTTTTTTTTTGGTACTTTTCCAAGCCGGTTGATTTTAATCAATCATTTGCTATAATAATTTCAACCTATTTTAAGCCATTTCTCTTTTCTTCACTGGAAAGGTACTAGTCACATTTCTCTCCCGTAATGAGCGGAGTATTTTTTCATCGCTCAGTAAAAGTTACTTTCGCTAAAACGACTCAAATCGAGTATTTTCTGGAATTTTAAAAATCGCTCCGGAAGCGGAAGAGTGACATTTGATGATTTGACTCAGAAAGAGTCATCAAAGGCATGAAAATTTGGTACAGAAAAGTCGCTCTTCCAAGATCGAAAAAGGCGACTCCTCCATTTTCAGTGTTTTCGTCTGGCTGGATGTCATCATCGGTCGCCGAAGAACTTGTCGGTTCCCTGCTGCGGATTTAGCGTGTCGCTGGGGGTGTGCCGAGAGGGGGAAGCGGGCAGCAGTAATGTGATTCACACTGGAGGCGGCCAGATGAAGTGTCCGACCAGCAACCGTGTTAATAACCACGCCCTAACGCCCTAAAGGGGCGTAACGTCTCCTCCCTCATTAGAATAAAGCAAATAATAACGAGAGAGAGAGAGAGAGAGAGAGAGAGAGAGAGAGAGAGAGAGAGAGAGAGAGAGAGAGGCGGAGGGGCGGAGCGCGCTCACACATTGCAATTCAATTATATTCCGGAAAAAGACACATCCCATTGCAATAGCCATAAAATATCATCATTCGCGCCGCGTATTGCATTACCATGGGATACAACTGTACCGGCCACGCCCCGCCCCACTGCCGCCGTGCGTCTTACGTGCCGAACAGTCAGGGCCCTGCTCACATTCATTTTCGGGTTCCAGGTGGAAGACGGTTCATTTTGAGTAGGTTACCATGAAACGATATTTTGAGCGGTTTTCGGTTGCGTCAGCAGGCCTGAGTATATATGCATTATTGCGAAAAGACGCTCCTGTGTCGATGACATTGATCATTCTCTTCCCTTTTTGTCTTTTTTCACTGTGAAAACGAACAATTTTTTTCTTTTTTGTACTCTGCAGCTTTCGATGACAATATTAATACACTTCGAATTTTGAAAACAGCTGTCATAGAACATTTTCCCAGAACATTCCCAAATTTTGCCGCAATGGTTACAGTGTAGGAAAATTTTCTATCCCCTTCGGTTGGCGCGCGCGCAGACTCGGGCAGCGAGGCGCTTGTTGACGACACGTCCGATTATCGTGCGGCATCCATCACAGCGAGGGGAGGGGACGCTATCGCACTATCGAAAGTAAGAGGTGTAAGGAGGAGGGGGGATGGGGAATGGGAGAGGGGACAAATGGGCAGGCGATGCAAATGCACACCGGCAGTGACAAGTAGTCGCCATCCTGAGCTGCCGGGGGCGGGGGGGCGGGAGAAAAGGTAGGGGGGAGCGTGCAACCAGCGCGCGACGTGGAGACTTGGACGCACAGGCGCGCCAGGAGAGTTAGGGGTAGTGAGGGTTGAGGGCCTCGCGCAGCAATGCGTATGCTAATTAGACGAACAGATACATTCTTGAACATCTAAAAGGAACGTTCTGAAAGTAATTCAAAACTAAAATTGAAGAATGCTGTCATTTTCTTTTCTAGGTTCTCGATGTTGTATTTTGGTGAGACGTGGACGTTCTAAAAGGAATGTGTTGGACTTACGGGTGTAATCACACCTGGGCACTGGCCCCTATCGTCCGCTAGGCCCCTTATACTGCCCCGCGGAGGTTACGACGCGACGGGCCGCATCTCGGTTAGGCTGCAGATTTACTACAGCCGTGGGTGTGCTGGAGGGTGGGGCGAGGCGGGGCGCTCTCACTCCGCCCCACCCGCTCCGACCGACAATTTTTGGGGGGCATGAAGAAGCTTTATAGTTTTGCCCGGATACACTGAAAGAAAAATCCGCGTAGATTTACGACTTTTTTCGCAATTTGTGATTACGACACAGAGTTGTAAATTTAGGGACGCAGTCATGCTTCTTCGTGAATGCCAGAATTTCACTTAGTGAAATCGTATATATTTTTTCCATTCGCCTCTTTTTGTTCAATTCGCTACCCTATATACAGATCCAAAAGTTTTACAATGTCGAGCACATAAGCTCTTGACCTCCCCCCCCCCTCTCGCTCTTTCTCCCTCCCTCTCTCTGCGTCTCCCTTCTCCTCGTGTTAGACTCCCCCTGGACGACTCCCGTACTTGGGCCCCCTGCAAGGACCCCCGCCCCGCCCCGTCCCGTCCCGCTGTGGCACGCCCCGTAAGTGGCGAAGGGAACACACGCTAGTGTTTGATTTACAGCCGCTGGCCCCGGCCTGGCGGCCTGGCGTGGCCTGCAGCAGGCCGTTCAGGCAGACCCGCAACACGTCCCGGTCACTGCGCTGCACCGACCTGCGGCCTGCAACCTGCGGCGCCGACAGGACAGCCTGTAGCCGGACAGGGTCGGGCCGGCAGGGTTGGGGCCTTGACTTCAGAGAGCCCAGTCCACCGGTGAAATGTGTCAATTTTTATGGAACGATTTGTTTCATGGGAGAAAGTGGTTTATAAGGATATATTTTGTGTTCTCTGAAGAACTTCAATTGGCAGGGTGCCAGTATTTCAGTCACTATGTTTCCTGTATATAGTCGCTGGAGAACAGCGAAGGATCCCCCCCCCCCCCAAAAAAAAAGATTATCCCTCTCCCCGTGGTGTGTGTGTGTGTGTGTGCGCGCGCGTGTGTGTGTGTTGACCGGCTTTCGTTACTTTATGTAAATCCGAAGCCCTCCGGTGGACCATGCCAAATGGCTCCGGGGCAAGCTTTTGTATCAGACAGTCCTAACGATGTGTAGATGTACGTGCCTGTGTGCGCGCGTATGTGTGTAGGTGTCCGTGTGTCATAATACATTGTAGCACCTTCTCCCCAACCCACTATTCTGGCCTCCCCGCCACCGTGACTTACATTGACATTGTGTGCGATTCTACTTCTGCAAGGCAAGGCGATCAAAGCCATAGTTGTAGACTTTTTCTTTGCCTCGACGTTTTTTCTCAACCCTCTTATCCCACTCTTCAATATTAATTTTTTTTTGTCGCTGTGTCGGAGTTAGGGTGTTAAGTTAAAGTCAGATATTTTTATGAATTGGGTCGGCGTCCATGTGTGGCTTTGTGTGCGGTCCGGTCCGGTGCGGCCGCTCATTCACCAGGGCAGTGGGGGCGGGGCCGGGGCCGGGCCGGGGCCGCCGAGGGTGGTCGGCGAAGGGTGGAAGCTCTCGAACAGAGTCGCTAAACGGATTAAACGAGAGACGTGTTGAGATGGTATGAGAAGTATCTGACTCATGCCTCCGGAAAAATTCTTACCACCTGGCTTTTCCTTTTCTTCACCAGGTTCTAGAAGTATCCTCCAGTGTACATCGAACATTTATCAGTTGAAAATTTGTACGGCTTTTACTTACTACTATCGATTCGAAATACGTATTTTCCCTAAGGCTGTTTTATTGCACCCCCAAAAGCTTGTTCCTGATGTCATTACATTGCGCTTAATTTTTCGTGTACTTGATTTAGTCGAGGAAAATGCATTTGTTTGAGACAAATTTTACTCGTTACAATCCCAATGTTCTCAAAACAAGCACATTTTCCTCAACTAAATCAAAGTACACGAAAAATCGAGAAGACGCTTTTTTGGGTGTGCAAGTTTGGGGAGCATTGAGAGGGGTCGCCAGTTCTCCGCTTGATCCGCGCCCGCGTTTATGGCAACGCCGGAAATCTCTTTCGCTATAATATTGGGATCCTGCGGTGGTCCTTGCGGAGGGCTGGCCCGGGCCCGCTGGACTCGCTGGGCCCCCAGGCTTGGGTTATAACACGAACCTGACGTCGGTTAATGGCTCTGCCCTGGCGGCCCCGCACCGCGCCGCGCTGGACGGAGTCTGGAGGCCGGACTCTTCTGTACCCGGGCAGGGATTGCGGCCAGCTTATTCCCAGAAAATGTCAATTTTATTTCCAGCTAGAAAAGCCGTAAAACCGTCGAATGATGTTTTGCCCAATCTTTTTTTTCTTTGACCTAGTGGTTCGTCTGCATCGAGGGGCCCACAACTCTGGAATTCAGGTGTACAAGGCCACCGAAATCTTTGGAAATCATATTGAAATCTCATTGAAATCAGTGAAATCTTTGAAATCAGTTGAATTCTCTTGAATTCACACGAATTCCGTTGAAATCACCTGAAATCTGTTGAAATCACTTTGAATTCACATGAAATCACATTGAATTCACATGAAATCATATTGAATTCACATGAAATCACATTTAAAAAGCGTCTCGGGAAACTCACTCAAATCGGTGTGGGGAGAGGAGGGGGGCGATGTGCACTAACAGCTGTTCGGCGAATTCGAGATATTTTAAGATTTTTAGATACTTTCATAACAGATTGAGATTCCTATTTATTCTTTAAGCTTAGTGCCATTTCAATAAAAGTACTCAATGTATAAACAATGTCTTTTTGTTTAAATTTTTGCCATTGGAGGTATAAATAATAGTCCTACGCAAATCCACTTCCACAAATCTGGTTTATGAGGGAATATTAATTTATTAACTGGCGCAATTAAACATAGTGAACGTGCTAGACGACTAAGATTCTTTAAAATACCTCCTTGTCACGGCACAGTTGAAGTGAAATTCTCATAATCGTGTAAAAAATACGGGGATTCCCCAGAAAATACACGCACAGCTGATCGAAATTATTCTCTCAATTACATGATTAAATAGGATTTTTACTAAATTATTGTGAATTATTTCGATTTATTCCAAATTATTGGAAATTAACTTGCAACTGCGCAAAATAATCACAATTATTTCAATTAATTTTTTAAAACTTTTCAGAAGCAAATTTTGCTCTGCAATTAAAAGGGTGGCGTGAAAACATGGAAAATTTTTGCGGCAGTAAACCTCCCGAAGGAGGTTGCGGTTCCCGCCAGGCACAGGGCTTTTAACCCTCCCTGTGGCAGCCAACTGCTTCGGTGTTCCATGGGAACCGGCGCTTTGCTGACTGCGATCCTATCGCGCAATTCGACAGATTTGATCCCCGTACCACCATTGGCCTACCCCTAGAGGTACGAGCGGTGTCAAGGGCGTTAGACTTCCTGATCCCAGTTTCAGAGGCCTTACCTCAGAGGGGTACGCGGGATTCGAACCCACAACCCCGAGTGCCGACACGTAGCCAGAACAGGAAGCGACCCAACGCCCAGAGCCACCGAGCCAACGGCGGTGAGACGTGTTTAACTTCTATTTGACCTGCCATCCAGCTGCGGCCAAAGGGAATGTCAAGCGCGAAAAACACTTTCCCGAGTGGGAGTCGAACTTCGGACCACTCACTTCGGTGTTGCGCGCTCTACCAACTGAGCCACGACGCCACGATGACTGTACAGTGCGACGGGTTCGAGTTGTATTTGCTCTGTCCTCCTGGCTGGAGGCTGCAGGATATGCAGCAAATACGGCTCGAACCCCTCGCACTGTACAGTCTTCGAGACGTCGTGACTCAGTTGGTAGAGCGCGCAACACCGAAGTGAGTGGTCCGAAGTTCGACTCCCACTCGGGAAAGTGTTTTTCGCGCTTGACATTCCCTTTGGCAGCTGCTGGATGGCAGGTCAAATAGAAGTTAAACACGTCTCACCTCCGTTGGCTCGGTGGCTCTGGGCGTTGGGTCGCTTCCTGTTCTGGCTACGTGTCGGCACTCGGGGTTGTGGGTTCGAATCCCGCGTACCCCTCTGAGGTAAGGCCTCTGAAACTGGGATCAGGAAGTCTAACGCCCTTGACACCGCTCGTACCTCTAGGGGTAGGCCAATGGTGGTACGGGGATCAAATCTGTCGAATTGCGCGATAGGATCGCAGTCAGCAAAGCGCCGGTTCCCATGGAACACCGAAGCAGTTGGCTGCCACAGGGGGTAAAAGCCCTGTGCCTGGCGGGAACCGCAACCTCCTTCGGGAGGTTTACTGCCGCAAAAATTTTCCATGTTTTCACGCCACCCTTTTAATTGCAGAGCAAAATTTGCTTCTGAAAAGTTTTAAAAATTAATTGAAATAATTGTGATTATTTTGCGCAGTTGCAAGTTAATTTCCAATAATTTGGAATAAATCGAAATAATTCACAATAATTTAGTAAAAATCCTATTTAATCATGTAATTGAGAGAGTAATTTGGATCAGCTGTGCGTGTATTTTCTGAGATCGTCCAAAAAATACTTGAATTCGTCGGAAATCTCAGGAAATCAACGGAAATCATATGAATTCGGTAGACATTTAACTGAAATCAATGGAAATCATGTGAAATCAATGGAAATCACTTGAAATCATGTGAAATCTCGCGAAATCAGTGAATTCACTTGAAATCTTTGAAATCCGTTGAAATCACCTGAAATCATGTGAAATCTTTGAAATCCGGAAATCAGGTGTACAAAATTTTTCGGAGTTGTGGGCCCCTCGGTCTGCATCGAGATAAAGATATTGGTTAGAGCAATCGTCGTCTGTTCTGTACCAACGCACACGTTTCTGATTTACTAAAACCACAAAGCGCAGCACGGAAGGGAATCGGCCCGGCACTCTCTGTCTGGTGGTGCGTTTCGGCGCTCAAAAAATAACCCATAAATTCCCGGCGTGTCTGACTGGCAGTGCTCTCCGCCCCGCGGCGAATCCCCTGGTGTCAAAAGACGGCATTTATCATCACTTCACCAAGGCCAAGAGAATGAGAGAGAGCACGAGAGACAGTGAGAGAGGGAAGGGGGGAGGGAAGGAATCGGGGAGAGGAGGGGAGGAGGTGCTCTGCTATTGAATGATCGGAAGGGGCCTACCGCGCGTCCGAGCGGCTCCAGACTGTCGGCTCCCGGAAACGGACTGTGGAAATGCGTTGCGAATGGGGGCCGTCATCATTGGAGGGAACTTGTCACCTGCGGGCAGACTGGTCTGAGCCGAGGCGGGCCGGGCCGGGCCGGGCGCGTCCCGCCAGGTCTGCCCCCATGCTTTGAAAGCAGAAAGAAGAGGCAAGGACTCGCTTTCCTCTCCTGGTGGAATCATGGTGAAATACGCAGGACAGTGAAATGCTATAATAGAAAGGTCGCCTCTTTTGGGAGGGCAAGGCGCGAGAGAGGGGTTTGCAAGGAGTCCTCCTGCGCGTTCTAATTCAGGGAAGGCTCATAAGTCATGGCGGCGGCTGCGCCGTGCCTGGCCTGTGCTGGGCCTGTGCTGGCCTGGGCTGGCCCCCCGCGGTCCGTGTCTCGCTCGGCCCCATGGCGGCCACGACCGGGGCGTGCTCGCCGATTGAGACATCCTCCGACCATAAATGATTCACCCGATCGGGTGTGTAACACGCCCAAAACGCCTCATGGACCATATTTTTCTTTCGATACAAGAAAAGAAACGTGTGCCCTTACTTTCCTGGCATATTCTTTGTCATCTTTTTACGCCTCCTCCCCCCCCCCCCTCCCATCCCATTCTGTTTTAGATTTCATAGGTTTTGCTTGAATACACATGTCACAATTTTTCCAGTGTGGTAATTCCGAGGGGTCCTTCACTCCAAATTCAAGCGTACACCGATTTTAAATCAATATATATTTTTTTGAACTAATCTGATTTGTTGATTTTTTTGTAATCGAAAGTAACTTTTTTGAATTGTGCGTAACATTTTAATTTTTGTGATTTTTAAGATTTTTATGGGTTTTTAATGATTTTTTAAAGATTTTTCTTGATTTCCCTGATTTTTTCTGATAACTTGAACGGATTTTTTTACAAGTGTGACCAATTTTTATGATTTTCCCTGATTTTTCTGATTCTTTGAATTTTTTCTGATTCTTTGAATTTTATATGACTTGATTTTTTAATGATTTTTTTGATGTTTTATGATTTTTATGATTTTTAGTGATTTTCTATGATTTTCTTGCGATTTTTTGTAACTTTCCGGTTCTCTATCTAAATTTTTTTCTTTCCTCTTTTTTTTCTTTTCCTTCCTTTTTTTCTCATTTTCGAACTGTTCACTAGTATTCAACACATAAATGTTAACTAATGATGTTGCGGCGGCTCGGCGGTGTGTGTGCCTGCGCGCCGCTACAGTGCTAATCCCCTGCTCATTGGTCGGCAGATGGGCTTACGTGTTGATAGCGCTGCGCAGCTCCGAGCGTGCTGAGGACAGAGTCGCGCGGCTTAGCCCCACCGCCGCACAGTTTCCGCGTCTTTCATCTGTCCTGCTGTACATATACCGCTTGCCTAAGAACGCGTGTCTATCGCGCGTGGCGCAACTTGGAGAGAGAGAGAGAGAGAGAGAGAGAGAGAGAGACTCTTAGAGAAACGGTCTGATGGTGTTAAACATTTATCCTTGATATTCTAAGGAGAGAAAACAATCCTCGCTAAGGGTGGTCGGACTGAAATGCGGTTAGTCCCTGTTGGTATTGTCGCGATAAAAATAAGCGATAGGAGCGTGTAACGACCAGTGCAATATGTGAAGACAGGGTGAGCGTTAATATCAACTAATAGTAATCCGACAGCTGCGGAGAGGCGAGCGAGGTGGCAAAAAGAGAGCAAAGGAAGGGGAGATTAAGGGGCTTATGCAAAGAGCGATATACCTGCCGCCCGGCACCGCGCCGCGCAGCGCTGTCACCGGGACGCGCTCTGCCGTGCCCTGCCGTGCCCGGGGGAAGTGCCTGCCCTGCCTCGTCCTGCGCCGTGTGATCTCATTAGCCCTTTTCATCGCGTCTCGGATGCTAATCGTCTTTTACACGCCGCGGGAAATGCTGTCGCGTGACTTATTGCTAGACGACACACTGCCAAAGCTCGAGGAGATGAATTTTGTCATGTTTAAAATTGCGCAAGGTGTTTAGCCTGGTACTGCTTTGTCGAGGAGATCGTTGCTTCCTGGCACACTGGACAGCGAACGTCGAGGTGAACAAAGGTTAACAAAGGTATTTTTTTAAAATTGTATGATGTCGTAATCAAACGCGTCAGACATAGCGGTGCTTATTTCTTATTCGGCGTGGGGCTACACCTGTCGTTGAGAGTTGAGGTACTTTATTTTGTCATTCCACTCCTCCAAACTGTGATTTCCGAAGTCTCTCCCTTTACCACCACGTTTCTTTGCCATCAATACGACGGCTCGCGGGACGTGTCTGGCTCAGGGTGCGGTATACCATACACTCGTGAAGTGCGTTTTTCTCCAGATATCGGTGCGGCGCGCGGGGCCGTGCCGGCCGGCTGGCCCCAGCCCAGCGATCAGCGCCGCGCCCGCGCATATCTCATCGTTATCCTCCGAGCCCGGCGCGGCCCAGCCGTGCTATCCTGCCCCGGCCACGTGTTGGCAGCTCATATTTTCGCTATTGATTTCGCGGGACCCCTACATGGATTTATGCCTGTCGAGATGTGCGCGCCGCGCTGCGCTGCGCTCGTTTGGGATGCGTGCTGCACGGGCCCTGCTGCGCCTCCCGCCCCGCCCCGTTTATTTTACCGTCCACTCTCTTCCCCCCTCCCCCCTCTCTCTCTCTTTCTCTCTCGCCTATAACATACGGTGTGTGAGGAGGAGGGAGGGCGGAGCAGAAGGTGCAGTAACGCAATAGCTGAAAGGTGTTCGCGTTTCCTTTTTTTACTTTGGCTTTGCCGGTGCCGTGTAATTCAGAGTTTCCCTCCGTCGAGCCCAGCCCAGCTGGGGCCCCGCCCGGCTGGTCTGCTCGGCTCTGCCCAGAGCGCCTCACAAAGTTCAGGACGTCGAAAGGGGGGTCTGATTGCCGCGTCTGTGCAGGAAACATGCAAAGTATTTCGCGTGTAACATATTTGCACCCTGTCTAGTTAAAACTAGATACAGCATTAAACTTTGGCCACGCGGAGTGATTGCGGCACATTTTTTCTTCAAAAATATGAATCCCTTGCGATAGAAACGCGAAATTCTATTTGAGCCTTTGGTGTCGGCACGTCCCGTCGCGCTGAGCAAATACCTAGACACCCGTTCAGCTGCTCGCCCCTTACACACCAGGGACGTAAATCAACCCGGATGGCGAGGAATGCGTTTAGAGAGCTTGTTTGGTCTCTCCCTCTCTCCCTCCCTCTGCCCGTCGCTCTTGCTCGAGCTACTACGAGAAAGAGAGAGAGAGAGAGAGAGAGAGAGAGAGAGAGAGAGAGAGAGAGAGAGAGAGAGAGAGAGAGAGAGAGAGAGAGATGGACTCCAGCAGGTCCTTTTTCCTTGCACTGATCGACTCTAGACTTTTTACTTTATTTTCCTGCCCGGCACACATACTGAGAAAATACCTTTGCCCCGCGCGGAGACTTGGACGCGCGAGCGCACCCCGAGAGCGATGCGTGAAACCCGCCGCGCTGTCCCGGTAGTGCCGACTTGCGAGACTCACTTCAAACCCGCGCGCAGGGTTTTAAACTTGCACGCGCGCGGCCAATGAATTATGAATCAGCATCGAGTTGCGGGTTTTCGACAGCCACATATGCAGGTTGCGTGAAAGAGAATGGTCCTCCTGTGGCGCTGCGTGGCGTGTCGGGTCGCAGGCCAGTGTGGCGTGGATGGGACGGGACGGGACGGGGTGTACTGGCCTGTGCCGGGCCGGGCCAGCGGCTCATGGCGACAGATGCTGGCCGTGTTTCGTGGAAACACATTATCGGCTGGTTGATTAATTCCCGACAAGAATGCGTGCGTGAGCCGTGCAGGCGCGCTGGGTCGGGCCGGGCCGGTCCCGGCCGGGCTGGCGGGGGCGCACGGCCTAGCGCGGCATGGGCAACAACGCCCCGCCGCCCGGGTCATATCAAGCGAAGGAGGAAAGTGGGGATCCGGCGAAATGGAAAGGAAGCGGAGGTAGGGCGGAAGGGGTTGCTGGTTTAAAGGCTGCGCGGCGGCGCCACTCGGCACACGGGGCGTCGCCGCGCTCGCACCGTGTGCGGAGATGGTCTCCGCACGGCTCCGCGTGATGTGTCACGACGCCATAGCCTTTCACCCCCTCAGCTGATATCTATCGGGCGCGCGGAGCGTGTTGTTCGGGTCCATCTTTGTCTTCTCAAATTTTACGACGGCAGTCTTCCCTATACGTCGGTATTCCTCCCGTACACGGGTCTGGTATGAGCAGCAGGAAGGGGGAGGGGGGGGGCAGGGCTCTATCGCCCTCCGGATCTATCTCTATGCCTATAGTCGCCTATAAAATGCCCCACTCGGTTCCATACGGAACAAGATTGTAAAAGTCGTAATATCCGTGGTTGGGCTACGACCCGCGAGGGCGAGGAAGTTACAGCCGTGCGGTCGTCCTGCGACATAGGTCACATCCCTCTACCCCACCCGTTATTTGCGTTTGGTCAAAATCGTGATTATTTACCTTTAATTTCGGCACCATTGAGTATGAGTCTTTTGTGTTTGTGGCCCAGTTTTGTTTGGCGTCAGTCCTCGGACTTTCTTAGCAAGGGCGTGTCAGCATTTTTTTCTGTTTTTTTTTTTTTCTTCCCTTGGTAAACGTAAAATGCTGGCGAAACTTCCAATTTTCGTAACCTTCAAAACGCACGTGAAAGATAATATTTAAACACGTAATCACACGACTGACGCCGTGTGTGATTAATTTATTCTCTGGGAATCAAAGTGTGAGACAGTCTCACACCTTTTGGTGTGAGGCCAGAATTTCTCACCCAATTTTGCTCGATTTTTTTGGTGATGAAAAAATGTTTGAATTTTTGCACATATTCCTCTTTTTCGTCGATAGAGCTTTCAAAAACGCTACCATGTGATGGGTCTGAGAGCATTTTCTCTCTGGCCTCTGTACTATTTGAAGTAAACAAGGGGGGTAGGTACTTGGTACTTCCGGCGGCAATCAGCCTCAGACCCATCACATGGTAGCTCGTTTGAAAGCTCTATCGACGAAGAAGGAGAATATGTGCTAACATTCTAACAATTTTTCGTCACCACAAAAGTCGAGCTAAGATATGTGAGAAATTCTGGCCTCACACTAAAGGGTGTAAGACTGTCTCACACTTTGATTCCCAGAGTTCATATGCTTAGCAAAGTTAACGATTTATTTCGAATCAGAGAGGCCATAGGCGCCAATCGTATTCCAAACATTTACTCCCCCCTTTTTTTAGCCTGCTCCCCCTCCCATGCACCGGCGTCCTCACCTGCCCCCGCCCTGCCTCCCGCAGCCGCGGGTCAGACGGGCCTTCACACGCGCAGTCCGGGCTTTATTTATGGCGAAGGGTACGTGCCTTACTTTTGGCCCCCTTAGGGTGTAAATGAGATGGGCGGGAAGCCATTGTGTGCGTAGGAGGGGCGGGGGCCTCGGCGCGCGGGCAGCGCGAGGGCCTCGGCGAGGGCGGCCCGTTCCGGCCTCCGGGTGCTGACCATTGTGTATTTTTGCCTAATAAGTGTGTTGCATTTTCGATGCAGGCTGTTGCATCGACTAACTCCTTTACACACATGTATATGAAAAGATGCCTGAATGTCTTTACTCCACTCTTCCAACGACGCGCCCACTGCAATCCTTCCCGCCGTCTCAGTGGCCTCCTATCTTCCAAAAAGAAAAAAAAAAAAGGATTAAAGCTCTCAGAGCAGATGGATGAGCTAATTTCGTAATAGGTTTCACCATCTATTAGCTGATGTGTTAGACAAAAAGTTAGCCGCCGTATCCGACACTTTCGGACCAAATAAAGTGCAAAGGCAAACTAAACCTGGAAATTGGTTTCTTGACGAAACAGATACTATACAGCAGCAAATTCGCAGCTTTTGCTTTTAATTATTGGCTGTTACAAGGCCGATCACAAAATTAATCAATCTATCCTCTTTGGGAATCAAGCTTATATTTTCTTTGTGAGGGCCAATCACTTATTTTTGGACTGTTAATGAATCAGTGATATAGCACTAAGTATAAACAACAAATTTCCCAATTGGGGATTTCTTAAATCATGTAATCTAATTAACGCGAAACTTACTGCTTTTTCCTCAACGTCACTTCGAGTATCCTTCGTCCAGTAAAACTTTGTGTTTTAAATGTCTCACCCAAATAATTTAGCCTGGGAGGCTTCGTGGCTTACCCTTCTATTGGGATGCTTATCCTTTCTGCTCTTCCATCTCTTTTCTCCCCCTTTTACGGCCTCTACTCTCCCCTCTCGCTGCCTCACTCTCTTGTCTCCCCGCCCCATCTCGTCTCTCCCCGATAAATTACTTTTGAGCCAGCTCGGACAATGTAAACAGTGAAGGCGCTGGCAGGCCGGCTGACCAGCCGCGTGGCATTTTCGTGTCTTTCAATTTAAATACGATCGAACACCCCGTGACGTGAACCCCCAAAACGTTATCATATTAATTTCATGTGATTCAGAATGGTGGGGACACGCCTTCATCACAACCTTTAAAAAAAAATTAAAAAATTAAAACATCACATTAACACGGTGTCTGGCCTATTTCCTGGTGAAATTTTCTTTTGCCTTTTGCTGCTGGGAAAAATGCGAGACCATGTACTTGACATGCACGCATCGAAAGTAAAATAAAAACAAAAGTCTGTTTGTGTCGCCGGCCCCGCGCTATCGGGCCGGCCGCAAGACGAATGCATCCGGTGACTTTCGGTGACATAAGAATCCCCTGAGCGTCAGGGCAGGGCGGGCCGGGCGGCGGATGCTGTGTTGGTGGTCAGCGAGGTGACGCCGCTCTGCGCCGGCCCCACCCGCGCCCCGACGCCCTCTGCGGACCGAAAATGGTACTGGAAAATGTTGCATTTGTATGAATGCATCGTTACTTCTGGGTTCTTGGTCGTATCTCTGAATTAATATTGCTTTGAAAAAGATGTAAAGAGAAATAAAAAAAAGCCCGTGCAATTCAGGAAAAAGAGATTGTTAAATTGAAGTGTTGGTAGGATTAAATTTAATCGAGTGATGATCCATCAGACGGGCAACTCGCCTCTCTCTCTCTCTCTCTCTCTCTCTCTCTCTCTCTCTCTCTCTCTCTCTCTCTCTCTCTCTCTCTCTCTCTCTCTCGAATGGGTTCGTTTAGGTCCACTCCTGGGCCGATCTCTAACGGCACCTCCTCGACCGAATGACGATCAAGATCTGACCGAAAACATGTGACCTCGGCCCGGCCCGGCCCGCTCCGCCTCCAGACCAGCCGCCCTGGCCAGTACATAAACACCTCCGCCGGTAAACGACGGAGGAATTCTTCTTAGGAGGGAATCACTGATTTAAATTCACTACCCTGCAAAAGGGGTATATTACAGGGTATCTCTCCCCCTGTTAATAGTACCCTGAAACTCGCGAAAACCATAATGAGTGTTTTTGGAATCGCGCCTGTCGATGTCGCACTTCTCGTTATCTCTGGACTCTGGGCTAGAAAAGCAGGGCTCGGCGCGGTGTAGACAAGCCGCAGGCGCCCGGCCCGGCCCGGCCCGGCCCTCCGTCAGCCTCGGTGCAGCGGGTACGGGACGGGGACGGGTGTGTGCGGGACTGTACCGGACGAGGCTGATTAGCTGACCGGTTACTGTAGCCCTCCCCCCCCCCCCTCCCCCGCGGCCAGGCCCGGACCAGCGCTCGGGCAGCCGAGCGAGGAGGACCGGTGGTGAGCAGGGCGCCACTTCCACCCCCTCCTCTCTCTCTCTCTCTCTCTCTCTCTCTCTCTCTCTCTCTCTCTCTCTCTCTCTCTCTCTCTCTCTCTCTCGCCCGCTCGCTGGCTCTCTGCCTCTCGCATGCTCTCCTCGCTCGGCTGGGCGCGCTCTCCCTGCCAGCGGGCCGCCATATTGTATCAGGACTTCACGGCTCAAGGTGGAAATGTGATCGTCATTAAATTAAGTCAACGAGGTCCAGCTGCGCTCGGCCCCGCCCCTCCTCGCCCCGCCACGCTTTGCTGGCTGTCCATATGACGTCCCCTGTGCGGCGGCCTTCGGCCCGGCCCGGCCCGGCGGCGCGGCGCTACTGCAGAATCTGGCGGTTCGTACAGCGACGGCGTCCCCGTGCAGCAGGCGACGTCCCCGATGCGCCCTTCCCGTCCCGTCCGTCGCATTAAAACACTTTTGGTGCGGAATGCTGTTTCGTTGGTACGCCGCTCCTGCCGCCAGAGCGCGCTGCGGAGCGTATACACCTTGTCGCCAGGCCCTGCCTTGCCCTGCCCCGCCAGGGGCTTCCCGGAATCAACTCCC
This sequence comes from Frankliniella fusca, assembly GCA_029379305.1. NCBI lineage: Eukaryota > Metazoa > Arthropoda > Insecta > Thysanoptera > Thripidae > Frankliniella > Frankliniella fusca. The sequence continues at coordinate 3,352,175 of JAHWGI010001134.1, read as the reverse complement.
AATTTAAGTTCTTCATCGACGCGCGCGGAGCAGACGCAGTGCAGAGGGCGTGGGGGACGTGGCCGTTCCAGAGACATTATTGCGTATGCAAGTGTGGCTTCAATATCGAAACCCAGAGAGATTAAATTCCTTGCTCTATGAAAGTGATAAATTTAGAACCTCGAGGTTGAACTATCGGTCTTATTGAGGAAGATTCAAAAACATCACCCATGATTGATTTGCTTTTCAAATTTATTTAAAAGTAAGATTGAAAATCCTCTCTCGAAGGGGCAAGTTTTTGTTGCTTTGCCTCCAGCACTCTCAGTGCGGTGCCCTGCTCCAGGATGAAGTGGCCCCGTCTATGTTTAATATTGGGTCCCCCGGGCCGGCCTGCCTTGACAGCACGGCCGTGTCGCGCCTGAGTTTCTGCTGCGATATTTTGCGCCGTGCCGTGTCGTGTATGGTAAATCTCACGTAATGGGGTGCCAACGCGGTGTGTTACCGTGGGGCCGCCGGGCCGGCCCAGGGCACGGCCAGGTGCAAACAGAATGAGAGAGAGAGAGAGAGAGAGAGAGAGAGAGAGAGAGAGAGAGAGAGAGAGAGAGAGAGAGGGGGGGGGGCTTGCGTATGTGGAGAGCGGGGCGAGTGCGGCTTTGGGTGCCTGGCCCCAGCAAGGTATCGAGGTACACGCCCTTCCCCTCTCCCCAGTGTATTTTGCGCGCGAGTAATTGCGTTTTTGGCGCACTTTATGGCCGGCACAGGCCTTACCCTTGGACAGCCTCGATTTCGGTAATTTGATTTGGACCCGCTGCGGCGGCGGCCATTTTGAAATGCTGCAGGAAGGTTGTGCGCCGACCTGCCCTCTGCCGTGGCCCCTCTCCGCCGGGATGGTAAACTGAGCTTTTCGGGCGGTCCGTTTTAAATGCACATTAATGCCAAACAAAACTGCCATCTTCTTAATTTGGCGAGGTTGTTGATATTCATTTTTTGTTTATTTATATTCAAACAAACAAACTTGGTTGAAGTCAAAAGCCAATGCAAAAAGCTGAACCGTTCAACTTTATGTCGCCGACTTAGTCCTATTAGTACCGTTATGAAACCTTTCTCGTATTTTTTAGAATAAACCCCTGGGTGTTTTTTTATCCATACTTGTGAAAAATGACTCGGATCTGGTGTGTAGGGAAAGATACAACAGTCGTGTGTGTTCTGAAAGGCGCCGCCCGGCGGGGTGTTGGTCGGAGGGGTGGAGAATCAAGGGCTGCAGGTGCCGTTCCGGGATAATGCGGAGCATCGCGTAAGGTTGAATCCGCATCGGCACTGCGCCCCTCCCCCCCCCCTCTCCCCCCGGGGCCCCGTTGGGCCCCGTAGTGTTTCTCATAGCCCCGCAGGCGGCCGGGACGGACGGAGCGGAGCCCAGCGGCGCGGGCCGCCCCGTTTTGAACAGTTTTCTCTCCCGGACGAGATTCGATCGTGCGAGTAAAGGTGGGCGTCGGCGCCATCACTCTTTTGTTCTGACTGACGCGCCTCCCCACTCCCTCCCTCTCCCCCTCCCTCCAGTGATCGGCTAATAATGAAGCTCTGACGTCACGATGTGGGTTATAGGAGGGAGCTCCTGCTGTGCATGCTACACATCATTAAATACACTCCGGTTTCGCCAGGTGCCCCTTTTTGTTATTGATATTCCTTTCTGCGTCGACGAACGCTTTATTGACAGACTATAACATGTAATGATCGAAATAATATTTAATTTAAAGCAATCGGTCGGTACTTACAGACATTTATTGAATTTTTACAATTAAAAACGAGAGAATATCAGAGATATTTATGCGTGGTTGTTTCCCTTGAAGCGTATTTTTGGCATATTCGAAATCTATTTTCCGGCATAATAGTGACTTAGACTTAACAGCAGCTTGTTCCCGACTTGGTCACTATTGGGAGGGCAGTGCGCTCCGGATGGAGCGGGCGCTCAAGGTTTTGAAGTGATGCCCCCAGTTAAACGTTGGTGCTACCCTGGGCATGATGACGACTCAAAAAGTTAAAAGCAAGGGGCTTAAAGAATATGGGCACATCGCCTCTATTACCGGCACAAACAACTCTATACCGTTGTTGCAGAGAGAGAGAGAGAGAGAGAGAGAGAGAGAGAGAGAGAGAGAGAGAGAGAGAGAGAGAGAGAGAAAGAAATAGGGAGGGGGGGGGGAGGGAGGGAGATATGCGCCTGAAAGATGAAAGAGCGCTGTGACGCAGCAATCTGTAGAACTAGCCTGATGGACCTCCGGCTCCCAGACGTGGCTTTCTGAAAGTTAAGACCTTTATCAGCGTATTGTCTGGACTGGTTGTAATTAGCCATTTTAAGGCTCTAGACCCAAACCGCTAACGCGGCTCGCAAAGTTAACACTAAGAGCTGATCCTGGATATCATCAAAATGAGATAAAAGTGATGATACGTCCCGTCGATATCCGTGGCTTACCGCTTACCTCTCAAAGTGCACCGCTGAAACGTTATGTTTTTTTCCATTCTATACGTCTTTTTTGGAGTATCGCAATGCTACATGGGCGATAGCCACCTTTTTTTTTAAACTTTTAGAATTCTTGCAAAGAGTTTTGAGTCTACCGCTCAGCTTTAGAACGGGAAAGAGAAACAATGGGAGAAAGGTGGGATATGGCAGACACCCCTCCTACACACCTGCCAACGTGAAAATGACATCTGAATCCTCTTATTTGCACATCAGCTGCATGATGAGTTGTATGCAAATGGATACCGAGTCCACTGATGGACGTGCTCTGCGTCTCAGATCGTGTGCGTGTGTGTGTATGCATGTATGTGTGTCTGTGTACCGTACGTGTTGAGGCAGAATGCCGTTAGCTGCATACAGGCCGATGTTGGAGATTGGCGACTCACTGGAATAACACGGGTGCAAAATTGAGCACTCATTCTCTCTACAGTTTAGCACTGCCGGTTGAATACCTTGGGTCACTGTAGGAAGTGTCCAATTACTGGGCATCGATCGGAAACCCAACCGACGTATTGAGGAGGTCCGGCAGAGGACAGCCTGGCGCGCCGTGGTGGCTGCCGGGTGCGGTGGTCGGAGCGGCAAGCGCGACCGAGAAATTATGTTGATGAATGGACGTCACAATACAGGGCCCTGGGCCCGGCCAGGCTGCTCGTCCCTGCCGTTGGACGGGTTAGGGACGCGAGGCAAAAGTGAGTGGGGGACGAGAGTGCCTTACCGTGGGACTTCCTGCCCAGCCCTACCAGCCCTGCCCCCGTCCGCCCTTCTTTTAGTTAAAAGCCCCTGCGGGCAGCGGCGCGCCCAGCGCGGCCCGTCCAGCCCAGGGGTTAGGGCAGGGTAGGGCCCTGCCTGCAGCAGAGCCTCACAGCATCAGTCATTCCGACCAGGGCCGCCTGCAGCCCGGCACCCCGGCCCTGCCTGCCAGGCAGACACGCGCTTTGGGCGCCGGCCGCGACCACGACATAGCCACGCACCTGCCAACGCTGCTTCCAGTTTCAGCCCTGTATTTCGGTCCCGTTTAGGGCAAATACCGGCAGCACCATCCCTGAACGGTCAACTTCAGAACACGCATCACCCCATCGAGCCCCATCATGAGTTTGTTCCGCGGCGCGCTAACGCTGTTTGGAGCAGGCGCCGCCGTGCGGCCGCCTCGCGTTGAGGTCACCTCCAGGAGCGTGTGAGAGAGAGAAAGAGAGAGAGAGAGAGAGAGAGAGAGAGAGGGGGGGGGGGCATGGAGACGACAGACGACTAGACGCTTTGCAGAACCAGCCCTATGTAGCCCGCGGTCGCGTCATTTGGGTGATCACCCCTCCCCTCCCCTCCTGTTCTTGTCACGACGCTGCCCCGCTGATTAGGGTGACGACTCGTTACTCGCGCAGGCTGCTTGTTTTTGGTCCTGTCTTCACGAAGACGAGGTTCTGAAAACGAGTGAAATGATTACTGAGCCCGCCCCATCCCGCCCAGCGCCCCGTCCCGTCCGGAAGCGCCGCTGCCCTCGCTATGGACGGACTGCGTGCGAACAATCTACGTAATCGAAAGTGGATCGTGTCGCTGCCTCCCTTTTCGGCGCGCATAGGAGTCAGCGGGGAAAGAAAACTCGGATGAGCTTATCCGGACGCCGCCTCTCCCTTGTCAGGTCGGACATTATGTCGCATTGGTCACGGGGTATCAGTCGTGGCCGCGCGGAGGCAGCTGTCAGGGCCCGGGCCGGGCAGCGCCAGCAACCCCCGGGAGAGCTCTGAGACAAACCTGGAGACCTTGAAGGTAGGCCAACACCGCGGACTGTGGTACTGTTAAAGTTTAGCCGAACCGCAACCACTCGTATCATATTATGATCGCTGTTTCGCTGGGAGAAGCAACGTCATGTGCACGCAATTTTTTCCGTGTCATAACGCCCTGATATGCTGCTTCCTTGTTCTCGTCGTCAGGGCGTATAGTGTAGCGGGGCGTGGCAGGGCGTGGCCTGCTGACCGCGACAGGCAGGCGCAGCTGTACGGGGCGTGCGTACGTACGCCGCGCTGCGAATGTGGAGAGAATTTTCCTTTAGGCTTACCCCCCTTATTCCGGATGTGTCCGTCAGCCCGCGCCGGGCAGAGCAGAGTAGTGGTTGTCTGCGCAACGGTAGTGTATTTGCATACTGCATAGTGCATCCGCGTATATGTGCATGTCCGTGTGTGAGCTGCGGCGCGCTCCCTTTGATGCCACCGAGATATGTATGTGTGTGTGTAATTTTTTGATTGATCGTCGACTAGGAGAGGTTATATTTTCCTTAAAAGGATAGAATTTCGTAGTTCTTGGGTGGGACTCCTTTGAATCATGCGCCGTTCTACTAACTCTTGCACTCCGCTTGTCTCAGCTTCGTCGGACTTTTTCTGCTGCTTCCTCGTACTACGTACCCGTTTGTTCTACACGGGCGGGGAAATTACCGCGGTCTGCTAGGTTTGGCTCAAGTACTTCCTTCGTCGAGGAACGAACCCAATTCTACTTCCACTATAATCTCCGCTGCTTTGCAGTTCACACTCCACAGCGCCGTGCCGCTATCCCTATCACCTTCCCCATAGCGCTCACGCCCGCCCGCCCCGCCCCGCCGCTCCGAGCCAGCCCGCCTGCGGCCCAATCACGTTTTCGCCAGCTATCTTTACAAGGTATCATATAACGAATTGCAATTTAAATCACGCCTGTTGTATTTTAAAATTTAAATAGCCCAGCGGTGGTCCCGCAGCCGCCTTTGGCTTCATCTCCGCCCCCACATCTCCCTTCCGAGTAGGGGTTGTGTTCACCGCCGGGCACTGGCGGCCCATCTCGATCTTTGTCCTCAAAGCCTAATAACGCAGGAACACGCCTGTCCTCAACGCGAATTGTGCATTTTTGCGCCATACTAGTTGAGCCTTTTAAATGTACGTTTCTGTCATTTTGTCGGACGAGTGATTTGCATTAAAAAACACATTCAAGAAAACAGGCTTGTTTTTCATGTCCCAAAACTTTGTTCTTTTGATTACGATTAAAATTATTTTTGTGAGATCTTTTCCCCTGCCAGATTGCATTTTATCAGTTGGAATTTTTGTTCGGACCTCTATTGCGGTTGCCGCTCCAATATCAGCCGAGGATCAGCTCCGCGGCAAGTAGGGCGGGTGGGAGAGAATGAGGGCCCGGGACGGGCTGTGAGGATGGGGCTGGAGGAAGGAAGAATAAGAGGTCAACCACCGTATTGCAATCTGGAAAAAGAGCGCGTTGCGGCGATACATACTTTTTTCGACGAATCAAAATGATTGGAGAGAAAGGTGGAGGTCTGTAATGAGTGCGTACTCTGACCTCCCCCGCTCTGCGCTGGGCTGGACCGCAGACCTCCTCTTCCTCTTTTGGCACTTTGTTTCCTTCAAGGCGGATTCGATTTACCTACTTCTGATCCGGACTAAAACTCATCGGTCGGGCACTGTATCGACGATCTCAACTAGAGAATCAATTCTCACCTATTTCCTCCCACTCACTCACACTCAACTCTTTGCATCTTTTCGCCAAAGCGCGGGTAAATGTCCATACGGGGTTGTGACCCGTCTTGAGTGCCTTATTATTGTGTCAGTCGTTGTCTCATTAGAAAATTATGTTGATACATTTTTACAGAGCAAACAAATACAACAATTTCACCCTTTTCCCGCGCACGGGCTGCAGTGCCGTCGCGCTGCCCCCAATAGATTTCTCCTGTTCCAATAGGGATTATCGCCGGGGCATTATAATGACGGGTCATTTTCTTTGCTCGGCGCATTCTCTTGCTCCCCCTTCTTGCCTTATCCTCATCTCGTTTTCTGCTCTCCCCTATTCTGCCTTTTCCGATTTCCTTGCCTCGTTTCCTACCGTATTGCAGTCTTCATGAAAAATTCACAATTTTGTGTTTTTGAAATATTTAGTTTGCTTGTGAGGTTTTAGCCTTTCTGATTGGGTTTAAAATCGGTGGATTCGCTTTTGCAATACTGCCATTAATTGTCCCCATGATAATCTGTTTCTTTCGCATTGTCCCAACCCTTTGGCTTCTGGGACTTCTGCGGCTCTCTGGACTGCTGGCTTACACAGTGCCTTGTGTTGACTCCGTGGTTCCCTTGTAGTAAGGTATAAAGGCTTCACCTCGCACACACACATACACACACACTCACGCATCGACCTGCCTTCCCCATCCGTTCTCCACACTTTCGCTTCCAATCAAACGCTCCCCCGTCCCCCTCTTCCCCTTTGCCCTCCTGATCTCTGCCTCCGCGTGCGAGGCGCATCTCCTCTCCCGCGAAGAACCTCCATGCCGCTTATTTCAGCGGTATTTCCATCGGCGCGTCCAACCGAACGTTTCTGTGGTTCTGTTTAAAATGCAATCGACAGCGCTTTTCCGTACTTACCTTACTGCTTGTCCCGTGACGGGAGTGAGGCCGCTGAGGGGAGGTGGGGGTTTGTTTAGGGAGATGGGGGAGGACCCGGCCCGGCCCGGGAGGTGCGGCGCACGGAGCCAGTCGTGGTGCCACGGGGTAATTGCTTGTCCTCACCATTACCGGCACCATGCCCTGATGAGTAGGGCCCGTGCGACAGCCCAACGCTCCGCACCGCCCTGCCCCGCACCGCCCTGCCCCGCACCGCCCTGCCCCGCACCGCCCTGCCCCGCACCGCCCTGCCCCGCACCGCACCGCACCGCCCTGCCCCGCACCGCCCTGCCCCGCCCCGAAGGCTTAATACACGTTTGAGTCCCACCACCATCGAAGTATCGAAGCTAGCCAGACCCGAAGTGCAATGTGCGGCAAGACTTTTGCTTTGTTGGATGCTTGAGACTTGAGAAGCGCGTTTATTAACGCGTCGCGAGACGCGCGCGCGAGAAGAAGGCCAAAGATGTATCCTTTGAGATACGCACATCTCCTCATTTGTGGCGCTGTCTGCGGTGGTTGCAGACAGCGCAGCTATTTCATATGGTTTTTCGATCTTCAGGATTTCAGCGTATACAATAGACAAACTTAATTCCCCCCTACCCCTTTCTTCTTTAATGAACATACTGGTTATTCGTGAAAAATATCATTTTGCATACACTTGGATGGCTCTTCAAAACCGTTAAGTCAATTCTAAAAGTGCAATATAGCTAAAAGCAACTTCTGTCTAAACTAAAAAAAAATCCCGCCGTAAATTAACGCGTAGATTTGAATTTGAGATTTTTTTTTTGTTTTTTTTTTGTTTTTTATTTTTGTCGGAAACTAAACACGTAGCGTTGAGGTCGTATCTTCCACGCGTCGCAGCCGCAGCAAAGAGGCGGCGTACGTTTGTTTTGTAATGGGAATTGAGTCCCGTCCCCTCCCCCTGCAGGCGGCGCGCCGCTCCGTGGCACATTACCGCACAGGCTAATGAGAAGGGGACGCACCCCCGCCTGTCTGGGACCGCAACCGCGCTACGCCCCGCCCCGCCCTGCCCCGCCCCGCCCCACCCCGCCTGGTCACAGCGCGCCGGACATAACCGCCCAAAGCTGTCTCCCGGTGGAAAACGACGCTTTTGGTGGTCTGTCTTGAGCATTACTTTTCGACTTTCGAAGCCCCTCCGATACTTGGGAATCGTCTTTTTCACCGCACGTCGTCACCCGGCAGAGGTTATAGGATCCTTTCCGGACCCACACGTGATAAATTTTTTTGGCGCGACCGAAGATGACTTTTTCATGTATCTTCTTCGTGGGGAGCCCTCCGCTCCCCCAGGACCCGCGGCCAGGGCCCATCGCATCGTCACCTCCCACGCTGGGGCCGGCCCGCCCCGCCGCTTAGCAGTCCCCCCCTCCCCCCCCCCCCACGCCCCATACCTCACCGCGCCCCGGCCGACGCGGCCCGAGGTCCAGACTGACCGGGCTGACGACCTAATTGCCCGTCTGTCAGCGGGTGTGCGTTCGTCCGGCCGTCGTGTATAGCGCGCCAAGTAATCGGCCGACCCGCGCCGGTCCACGCCCCACCATGCCACGTCCCGCCACGCCACGCGAGCCGACTGGTGGCGCCGCATTTTTCAGGGCTGATGACCTACACTGTTTTGGTATTACTTGTATTGAACTTTGATTGATTTGCTCGGAAACGGGCAGGTTTGATCTTTTGTTGATCATATTTCATACACTAGACTTTTAGTGGACTCTTCTAGGTGAAGTATTCATCCATTGCCACTTTGTCGTCCTCTTCATATTTTCCTTATCTTTTTATCTTTCCTTGTACCTTCCCTTTCAGCGTTTCGTAAGGGTTTTCGTTTTAAATCGCTAATGAACCTAATCTAAGCTTGCCCTTAATTCCCCAACGTCCTCCCGCACCCTATCACACCTGGGTTCCTCCTCCCCCCCCCTCCCCCTCTCTCTCGCCCGCGTGTCGCCTGCTGTCCTGGTGGGAACGGTTTATCGGAAGCCCATCGCGATTTTCATGGTGAAGGTCAACCCGATCTTTATTCAAGGAGAAAACGGCTTGGCGGCGATGCGCCCCTCCGGCCCGGCCTGGCGGCCTGGCCCTGCCCGTCCGGGCTGGTATGTAGGTAAGGCATGCATCCTGAACTATAGGGTCGCGGCGCAGCGCTGTTTAGCATGCTCTATCTCCGTCCCACTATCTTTGTCTATCGTTTCGTGCCTTGGGACTGCATACACGCACTCGCGCACACATGAGCTGGCTTCCGAGGGGGAAGCGACCCTAGGGTGGTCACTGGTCACCCACTTTAAGAGCAATTTCATCGGTACGGTTTTAGTGAAAGAAACTATTAGTTCCTCAGAAAACGAAGTTTTCTTTGAATTTCAAATAATGAAAATGTTTATATATCATGAAAAATGTGTAAATTTTAGCTTGCACCCAGAAAACGGTGTACTTGATTACAGTAGAAGTCAAATAGCTGAGAACATCTACTTGAAATGAGCATGTGGAACTTGAACCAAGTATATAATGTACTTGGTATATAATGTACTTTGTTCAAGTTTCACATGCACATTTCAAGTAGATGTTCTCGACTATATTTGACTTCTACTGTAATTAAGAATACCGTTTTCTGGGTGTTGAAGTGCTCAAGTCAGCTCTCTCAACATTTCAATTTTCATTCAACAAATTGCTTCATTGACTTCACATCAGTTTTTGTTGTGAAAGACACTCGATGTTTCCCTTATTCAGAGTAAGGATATCTTTCAAGCCACGCGATTCTGGAGAGAGAGAGAACAGAAGATACACGTTGTCTTACGGTTAGAATAGCTCATAACGTAGGTAGCAGATGTTACCCTGGGTGGTACGGACGAGACGGGGAAGGGGCCCTGCTCGTCACGACGCTGGTCGTGCTTCTGCATAGACCCACCCAGGGGCCCAGGGGCCCGCCTGCCCTCCCCACCCACCCCTTTCCCTTTACCGCTCGCCGCCACCACATGGGCACGGCCCTGCTACAACCAAACAACTGCTTTGTCACGATTGCGCAACATCAACAAAACGATGAAAATGTTGCGCGCGCATTGTATGCCGCTGCTCTGGCCCGCTTGCGCAGAGGTCATGCAAGTGGTGTGTGTGTGTGTGTGGTTGTGTGTGTGCGTGTGCTAGCGAGGTCATTGCTGGCGTAAAACGTTACTTTGCCTTCACCGATGAAAAGCCTTTTAATTCTGGACCCTTGTCGTATTTTCGATGTCTGAACGTAAAGTAGACATTTGAAATAATTTAAGCAAATGTCCTCTACCTGTTTGTTCAGCCGTCCTTCCGTATGGCATTTCTTTTGTCCACGCCATGAGACGCCCAGAAATTATATTAACGGCATTGCAATGGACCTTTTTCTCTTTTTTTCCCCCTCTCTCCAACAAAAGTGACTATTCGTTCCCCACTGTGGGGGTTTAAAGACGACCCCTTGCTTTAGTCCAGCGTGCCGGAGAGGAAACCGCAGTGCTGGAGCTGCAGCCTCGCCCTGCTCACCGCAGAGGGGAGGGGTGAAGGGGAGTGGTGTGGAGGTGAGGTCTCCGGAGGCTTCAGCGCGCTTCAGCGAGTGCCGTGCCGTGACCCGATGGTGCAGCTGAGGAAGGCTACGTACTATGTACCTTCAAGCTTACTTAAAAAAAATATAGAATATTTTCTCAAAGATAATTTGAAATAATAAATTATGTTGCGTTATACACTGAAACTTTTCACGCTTTCGGCCATAATTCACGCGTTCTGGGCGCTTTAGCCATCCCTTTTTTCATGTGATGTGTAAAATGTGTAACTTTATTTTAGAATGCGACGCGGGTAACAGTTCAAATCACGAGTGAACAATTCTCTCGCAATCGTCGTGGACATTACTGCATCTACCGCTGTTAAAGAGTTCTGATAATGCATCCACTTTACTTCAATTTTCCACTCGGCCATCGTGACGGGGGAGGGCAAGAAGACGGACCTCTGCGTCTAGCGGAACACCTGCAGTGAGAGGAATGGACGCCGAGAGGAAGCTTTCGTCACAAACCCCGCTTCTGTCTTAAACTCTACTTATCTCACAATTGTAATGTAAGTCCGTGACCAATCTTCTGTGTAATTTTTAAAACTCGTTTCCGAAATTAAGAAGCGTCGCGCTGTTGCTGCTGAAATTTTATGAACGAAGAACCCGGCTCCCCCGATGTGAACTGTATTGTATTGTGTGTCGCAAAGTAGCTCGCTGTGCTTTCGTGTCGTGAGCAGCGCCGGGACCAAAAACGCGTTGTGCACAAAAACATGCTGGTAATTGGCTGAGCAGGCTGCATTACGTGACACACACACACACACAGTCACAGACACACACGAGTGCACGACTTCGTTATACTTCGACGGTGCGAAAACAGTGGCGTGTGTTATGAGAAATCCGATTTGTACTACCGTGTGTGTGTGTGTGTGTGTGTGTGTGTGTGTGTGTGTGTGTGTGTGTGTGTGTGTGTGTGTGTGTGTGTGTGTTGGAGCGCCGGTGCATCTGAGCATGTGTTTGGGTGAGTCCAAATATCCCAGAAAGGTGCATCAGGGCAGCCTGTCTGGAAAACGTGACCATTCTGTAAAAATGCGCCCCGCTCAAGGGCGAAAAGGACTTGAACCCTTATTGTTCTCGTGCGGATACCTGGAGTGACGTTTTGTTTTTGCAGGGGCCGCGGGGCGAGCGTGCTGCCGCCGGTCCGCTGAACACTACCGTCACGTGCTTTGTGAACGATCCCCGGGACGACGCTGCGACGCCTCGTGCAATGCGCCTGCCAGGGCTGCCCCTGCGCCCCTGAGCACCGCACCGCCGACTGCTTTCAATTATTCCCGTGCGGTTGGCTCTTTCTGCTGTGGGAGTGCGATCGCAACTATGGTAAGTTAGAGGGAAAGAGTGGGAGGGAGAGAAACAGAGAGAGTGAAAAAGAGAGAGAGACAGAGAGAGAGAGAGAGAGAAAGAGAGAGAGAGAGAGAGAGAGAGAGAGAGAGAGAGAGAGAGAGAAGAGGAGACGGAGGAAGAGGAGTACAGAAAATGAGAAAGAAGCTGTTGGACGGCTCGGCGAAGGGCCTGGGCTCGGCCTGGGCTTTCAGGAATGGAAGGAATCCATTATTTTGTCACCGGCCCTGCCCTGCCGGCTATTGAGCGGGCGTTCTGCTCCGCTGGCCTTGGGGCCCAAGGCGCCTCACTTATTTCTCATACAGGGGGCGCAATGACCCGGCGTGGCGAGCTGGAGTGGCGCGGGGCGGCGCTGCCTGGCGGCGCACAGCGCGAAACCTGACAAATGGCGCCAGATGCCATCGGATCCGGTGGTGACGCGGGTCGGTCCCGCGGGTCCGGGCTGTGCTGTGTGGGGGCGCAGGACGGGGCCGGGGCCGGGGCTGGAGTGTGCTCGCCAGCGCATACCGCACTATCGCACCGCGAACCCACTGCGCTATGAGACGCACCCAGTATATTGGATTGGAAGGGCGTGTCATGGCAATTCACACACTTTCTCGTGAGACGCAGGCAGGTACACACTTCCTAGTTGTGTGTGCTTCAAGGGTACACACTAGGAAGAGTTGACCAAGTACACGGTAAAAATAATGTCTGATTTTTTTTTTTAGGGAAAAGAGTAAAGTTTGAGGTAAACTTCTAATTTTTTTGAAGCAGTCTCCTGGAAAAATGAGCAAACTTTTCCTCAATTTTTTAGGCGATTTCCTTATAATATGAGGAGTTTTTCGGGGATTCTCAAAGTTTTCCATTTTCCCTCAAAAAATCAGACAGTGTTTTTACCGCGTAACCCCAAAAATGTTGTTCTTGAAAAACTTTGAAAAACTGAGGACATCATTTATCTGGGTGTACCGGGTGTTTCTTTGAATGCTTAACAGTGTTGCGGGATTTGCATACTCGCCAGCGCTGCAGGGGCCATGGCGCCTTACGGGTGATTGGAGTAGGCAAACCCGCAACACTGTTACTCATTCAGAGAAACACCCGGTACTCTGTTGGGTTTGTAGTTTGGTCCACGTTGGTTTATCTAGGCGACCGTGTGACGAGAACGTTTTCTCCGGACGCGCCTGCCCCCTGCCGGCCTGTCTGTTCTCGGGACACGGGATCTGAATGACTGAAGTGAATGGGCAGAGCGAGCAGGTGTCTCATCGTCACACGAGTGCTCTACGAGTGAGCGTCTCCCCTCAGGCGCCGCGAGGCGAGGCTTGGCCAGGCTTATCCTTGCATGATGGCGCGCGGTCGTGCAGTCGTTTCCATTTTCTCGCGCAACCGATGAGTGAAACACGGCGATATGAATCGTGGCGAGCGCAGCGCTGTGCGGTGTCCCCGTGCAGCCAGCGCGGTGCGCATGCACCTGCGCCGCTCCCGGGGAAAAACAAAGAGATTGGGCGGCCAGATAGAGGGGAGGGTAGCGGTAGGGGTGGAGGTGCCAAGGTCGCCGGGGAGTGCAACCCCCTCGGCCTGCAGGCAGCGCAGTGGAGCTACGCTGGTTACATGCGTGCCGCTGGTGTGTGGTGTGTCCTAATCATGAGGTGGCATTCTCTTCATCTCCCTATCGCTTGCTAAGGAAAGCAACAAAAAGATAAAATAAATGTTTAGCCACCAATATAGGGCTCAATGTCGGTAAGTGATTTTTTAAATACTTTTTTGGGTCGTTTCCAGTTTTAACGCTTTGTTTTCTTTAGGTGTCGCGGAAGATGCATGTAAAGGCCTAGGGCGCTCGGATGCACGTTACTTCCGGCCGCGTACCGTGTCCTTACCGAATTTTTTGAACAGCCCGCCATGTGAGTGCAGACCTTGGAGCGTGTGGAATTCGGTTCATAGTTGACCACGGGCTGCGAAATGCCCTCGCCCGCCTTCTTGGTGTGTGTGTGTGTGTGTGTGTGTGTGTGTGTGTGTGTGTGTGTGTGTGTGTTGTGGTCAGCTAGAGAGCTATGGGAGGCAGCCGCAAAGATGTGCTCAAGGTCAATGATCTTGATCTTGACCACAAAGTGTCGCTCTTCATCTAGCTCATCCGACACAACCCTCTTTTTCGTTAATATTAAGGAATCCTTTAGTTTCCGCGAGATTTGTTCTCTCTCTCTCTCTCTCTCTCTCTCTCTCTCTCTCTGTTTGCCATGGAGGATGTCGTAGCGATGTTGCTGTGGATGTTTAATTTCTTCTATCCAACAAATAATCGCGGAGACGGAGAGCTTATTAATTAAGGGAGAGTGGGGCACATACTGCCACTTTTTGTAAAAACCGTTCTAGAAGGCTGAGTTGTGGAGACATTGAAGTTCTGGGGGTTGATATACCTCTATTGGACCTTCAGGAACTTAAAAACATTGAGACCTTCAATAAAAGTTTTATCATGCATTGCGAAATAAACACAGAGAGCAACCTCTGCAAATTGACAGTTAGTGCCCCGAGTGGGGCACATACTGTCAGCTGGTGTAAATGGGTCGCGAGTTATCCAAAACTTAATTTTAGAGTTCTCACAGTAATCAATGACGTGCTATGATTGAATTCGAACAATATTTTCATTTCAGAAGCCAGTTTTTATCGTTAAGAAATGATACAAAACATTTTGCTCCGAAATGTACCAAAACCACATTTTCTGAGAGCTTTTTTTAGAGCATGATTGGAAATTAATGAAAATTACACTAAAATATATGTTGACATTTACCAGTAGTCTGTAGGTCACTGGTGTACCGTTCAGAACAACTACAGTAAGCCTTTTTAATCTGAAATGTCAATTTTAGTGTGACAATATGTGCCCCGAGAAGCACTGACAGGACCTGCCCCAACTGCAGCCTACTCAGACACGCTCTCCTATAGGGGTGCCAGGTCATATCGGGATCGGGACAAGATCTCAATATATTCGAGAAGTAGTAAAGAATGAAACACAATGTTCGTTATGACTCGAATGATCACCAGAAGAGCATGTCAGGTGATTATTTAGATTGAAAATATGGAAACATACCTAAATTTACATACATTAAAACTTCACTTGGTTCTTGCCGCCAAACCAGTCAACCTCGGGTCACCGATCTCAGGCATTCAAGTTCAAGTGTCAAGAAGTTGCCATTTCACTGAAAAGCTGGATGAGAAACTGAACGGTCTGGACAGGCCAGCGCATTGACAGTATGTGCCCCTGACAGTTGGTGCCCCACTCTCCCTTACGAGAAGATTTTGTTTTCCGCCGCAAACTTTTCTTTCTGAAATGTGGCTAAACCTCTAATCAGGAAACTTTCCCCTTCGACGAAACAGGAACCGTGATGAGCATCGGCGCACGGCTATCTCTTCGGGGTGCGGCCCGGCCGGCCGGCCGGCAGGAGAAGGTTCGCTCAGCCGAGCCCAGCGCAGCCCAGCGCAGCGCAGCGGAGCCCAGCCCAGCCCAGGCGGGCTCGGCTCGGCCAGGATCGGCCCGGCTGGCCGGCCTGGCCGGCCCAGCCGGTAAACGGCAGATCGGCAACGGTGGATAAGTGGAGGTGAAGTGATTGAACCCGACCCGACCCGGCCCGACCCGCGCACACCTATGGCGGCCCTGCCGGCCCAGCCCAGCCCAGCCAGTCGCGGCCTCGATAGCAGGCAGGCAGAAGTCGTCTCGTGCCGATGCCTCCGCTCACTGCCGGTGTGGTACAAGATGGAGCCGAGAATTTGTACCTCGATTTGTAACCCCGGAGGAGGTTAAGGGGTGCAAGATTGACCTGGAGAATTTGTTTTCCCGTTGTACGGGCTTGGGGGTACAATCACTCATCAACTTCAAATGAAACGACGTAATCTTTTTAAAAATACTCGACATAAATTTTTGTAATATTGGGTGTACAAAGTAACGCTTTATCCTAGTAAGAAAAAAGGGGGAAAAAAAAAACGAATAACCGGGAGTTGACCCTGACCCGGGCATTCAAAGATGTACCGGGTGTTGGCCATCCATGTAATAATTACGCACAGCCAACTGCTTTCCCGCGGAATTTATCATGAGAGTAATACTTCGAAGACAGTTCACAGAACGTCAGAAATAACATGTTTCTGAAGAAAGTCAAACGCGTTATCTTTAACGCTCTCTATCGTATCATCGCTCTTGCCCTCGCCCCTCCCCGTTACCACCCGAAGGGCTCTTCTCGTTGGAGGAGGCCCTCTTCAGCGGCCGGTCGGACCCGCCCCGGCCCGGGCGTATGGCTTAGCGCGGCGTGTCCTTTGGTCACTGCAGCAGCCATTATAATGGGACATTTAATCAGAATGCAAGTCGGCGGAGGGGACCCGATCGCTCCCCGAAAATACACCGCCGCTTTATGTTATTACTGGTGCTGCTCGGGCCCGGGGGCCTGGCAGCGGCAGGGATATAAAGTGGATAAACTATTGTATGGCACAATCATCATCGTTATATGTAAATGGAGAGCGAGAAATAGCAGGGGCAGAGGACTGAGGAGGTAATATTGGATCCCCGTGCGGGGTGGAGCTGGCGCGGGGCACTGAGGGCCTCTCGATAATGCCTGTGCGGACGCCGCGCTGTCGTCGCGAGCCCTCCTCGCATCAGGTACGTTAGGTTCGAGACTTCCTCTAATTACTTGACTGACCTAACCTGATCATATCAGACTTCTAAAAGTCTACGACTACCTCTGCGTGCAACCACCCCCTCCAAATGTCCGCGACTGTGCGGTGGTTCGGTTCAAGACTCGATACCTCATGCTCCAAATGTAAAACAAACAAGTCTGAGGTGAAGGCTTGGTTTTTGCCGCGGGGCAGTGTGTGTTTTAGCCAACAAGGCAACCTTTTCCTTACCCCCGGCCTGGGCGTTATGGCACCTGCTGCTACTGCTATCTCATTTGGTATTCCGTCGAAAGGCCCACAAAAGGCAAGTAACCTACTCATTTCCAAGTCGATATGGGGGCCTTGTTGTCCGGGCCGGGCCGAGCCCCAGGCCGTGGAGGGTGTTGGTGTCCCTCGAGGCTGCCACCTTTGAGGTAAGGGGGCGGCGGGCCTGGCCGGGTCGGCCCAAAATGGAACCGTTGCGTTTTCCGTCTCCTACCCGACCAAAACCTGATTTTTATTGGTTAAAATATCTTGGTGAGTTAACGAGAATTTCTTGTGAAATTGTACTAGACTCCAGACGCGTTGCGGACCGCTCAATATTGAGTATCGTAACACATATAGTTCCTGTAGAGTGCCATTTCACGATCTGTGACTTTAAAGCGCCCAAGAAGTTCTATTACACCAATAAATCTTTTCTCGCTCTATAAAAAGACAATAGGAATGCTTATAGTCGTGTGGACGTACTGCCTGACAGTAACGACAGGAAAGCGGGCCAAACTAAATCATATACTCGACGCAAGGCAATCTTCTTCCCTTTTTTTTCCTTTCTTCTTTTCGTACGGTTCCTGTGCCTGTTGCTGGAAACTGCACACGCACAAACGTATACACGCCTCGGCCTGGACTGGCCCGGCCAACCCGACGGCGTATGGGCGGCGCAGCCATCGCTAACAGGGCAATTTTGGGGAGAGTAACGAGGGGAGAGCGGGAAAAGCGGAGAGAAAGACGAACAGAGAGAGAGAGAGAGAGAGAGGGGGGGGGGGGGGCGGGCAGGGAGGGGGGGGGGTAGATTGGAGGTTGAGAGGTATAGGAGGCGGGGGCAGGGAAGGATATTGGCGCGTTTGTGCGAGGTCAGGTGTGCTTGCGTCGAGCTCGGTTCCGTCCTGCGAAGCCCTCCTCCTCGTGGAGGGGACCACCGTGTGGCGCAGATACTGCGAAAAATCGCTGCTGTTTGGGAAGGGCGCTTCGAAAACATTCCTGGACGCGTGCATTTTGGAACTTGTTTCTGACGTGGCATTTATAGTTTTCACGCTTTTCGTGTGCGATATCTTTGCAAAATTAACTCGTGGAGACGCTAGCCTGCCGTAAGCAGTTGTCGCACTGTGTGGTGCTTGCGCCCGGCCGCGGGGCCGGCCGGGCTTGGCTCGGGCTGAGCTGAGCTGAGCGCGCAGTTACTCGATTAGATTGCCTCATCGCATGTGTGAAGGGCTGGCTGCGCGGCCCGGTCCGGCCAGGCCGCGAGCCGCCCTGCTCTACAGTCCGCTTGCAGTAAATTCTAACGATATTAGCATGAGGAACAGATTAGCATTCCCTCAGTAACATGTATCTCCTGCTCGTTCGAACGCTTCCTCTCCGCCAGTGTCAAACGAACAACCTGTTTGGTGAGGGCTGAGCTGAGACCCGCTGGCACATCAGCGCCCCTCCCCGCCCCGCCGCTCCGTGTCGCACTGCCGCCGCCCCGGCCCCGCCATGAGCCTCGTTATCTTGTTCCAGGGTTTTTATGTACCTTTAGCGCGGTTATGTGTGGGCCAATTCTATTTACGATGCTATGTCAGAGGTTACGGGCTGATAGTTGTTAAAAAAAATACTTGTTTACTTAACCTTTGCAGTATTTTGGCTGAAAATATCCGGGTTCGTTTGATACCAGCAGAGTACATAATCGGAGTACTTCCAAGATCTATTCATAACCAACAATGCTTTACTTGAGGGGAAGCTTGTCGCACCTTGTCGTATCTTTGGATTGTGCTATGCAGAAGCTTTTGTTCCCTCAAAAACGGTTACTTGTGGAGGACTCTGTGCTGCCTATTTGCCTGATTCTTAGGGATCACGCTTGTGCGCTTTGGAAAACCAAGAGTGCTCTGACGCCCAAACAATGGTCCAACCGATGCAGCCGCATGGGTACAAATCTATACAAGCTAGGTATGCATGAAAGGAAGGAAGGAAAGGGGGGATAGGGGGAAAGAGGAGGAAAAAAAAGGGGGGGGGGGAGAAGAGAGGAGAAAGGGAAGAAAGAAGGAGAGGAAAGGGGAGGAGGGTACATTTTCCCCTAACTGGTAGGTACAAAGAGCGGTTTGCAGGAGTACACAGAAAAATTGTGGGCGCCACTGCAAGTGTGTATACAAGTACTTTGAAGTTTTTACTGCTTAGCTCGAAGTATACAGCAGACAATTTGTAGGGTGTACAACGCCTACTGAATACCTTGGCATGTCGGCATGTATACTCATGTAATTCTCGTGCGAATTTTCGTGTTGCATGCCAAGGTATTCAGTAAATAGTGTGTACATAGGCATGTACACCGAGATGTACACACTATTTACTGCATACATGGATATATATCATTTGCCGGATACTTCGAAGTATGCGGTAAATAATGAATATTTGCGCACGTTTGGTTTTCCAGAGCGAGTGATTGCACTGTGAGAAATAGTCGTAAGTTTACGGGAAAATTTTCCACGAAGTGCAGTTGTAAAATTACAATTGCAAATCGTAAAATTACAAGCACTACATATCGACTTGAAATTCATTCACGAGCAAAAAAGGTCTGTCGTAAATTTACAACATATTCCGTAAATCACTATTTACAAAATTTATCGTAAATCTACAAAGATATTTTTCACAGTGTGAGAATGTCCGCACGCGTTCTCACTCTTCTCGGTCCCGTCTAACAGAGCCCAACCATGCACCACGCAGTACAGGCCCCCGGCCTGGCCGCCGCGCCGCGAAATAAACGAGTAATTATCAACTCTGATATAATTGATACCAGCGGGCCGGGCGCCGGGCCGGGCTGGGCTGGGCCTGGCCGCAGTTTATTTTAAAATTACGCCGCCGCCGCTCCTCGCCGCGCGGATCGAAGGCGGCGGCAAACGCCAGGAGTGGTGGCTGCAGCGGCGGCAGCAGCGGAGGAGGAACCAGTGGACTGGGTGAGCTCCGCCGAGCAGAGCGGCGCTGGGCGGGGCGGGGCGGGGCGGGCCGGGCCGGGGCGGGGCGGGGCGGGGCGGGGAGCTGCTGCTGTGTGGTGTTGGTGCGGTGGTGCTGGCCCCCGCCCGCCCGGGCTTGGGCCCCTACCTGCCTTGGCCCTGCCGCTGGCCGGGCTGGGCCGCGGATCCCGTTGGGCTCGGCAACACGTTCTCTCGCGCCTGCCCCGATCCCTCTCCCTCCCTCCCTCTCTGCCCCGACCCCCTCTCTCCTTCTGTCCCCCTTCGCTCTCTCTCTCTCTCTCTCTCTCTCTCTCTCTCTCTCTCTGGCGAGCGCGCGCGCTCTCTCAGAAATACACCTGTGCCGGGCGGGCTGTCCCACTAGCCCATGTTTTTCTTCTTTTTTTGAAGTATTTGAATATCCATCCGTTGCCTATACTTGAAACCATCGTGAGATAGATAAATTGACGTTTTATTTTATTTTTGTAATTGTATTTATTAATTTCGTATAGTATTTACTAATTTAAACTCTGTTCAAGAGAGGTAAAGGGTTGATGACTGATGCCCACCCCTGTGCCCCATGCGCTGCCGTCGCGCGTCGGGACGGGAATATTTTATTTAATACTAACGTATTCGCGTTTTTGTATCTTGCAGTAGTTTCTTATTTGCAGCTTTTACAGATGAGCTATTCTTTAATTTTCAGGCAAGATGACTTTAAAGAAAAATTATGCCCCTAACGTCTAACTGTCTTTGTGCAAGTAAGGCGAAATAGAAAAGAGTAGTCCCTTCACCTCAATAACAAAAGAGGTCTTTTTCGACGATTTTGTTAACGAGCTGTTGTCGATACCTGAATCATAAGGTTATACAAACAGTGTACGGCGGGGCTGTGAAATAAGTTCCCCCGGTTTAACTTGCTTATGTTCGTTTTGTGTTTCCTCCCCCTCTCCCCTTTATATCCTCTCTCCTCTATATTTCTCTCTTTGTTTCGCTTCCACCTTGCGGCAGCCCTCTCCTCCACGTCTCCCCCTCTCTCGCTTTCTCGCTCGTCTCGCCTCATCGGCTTATAAGTTAGCGCTGGCGGTATCTTTTTTTCTCTCGCGTTTTACCTCGTTCCGGCCGTATTCCCCTCCTGAGGGGCTATCCGTCAACGACGCAGCCACTCTCAGCCTTTTTATGTATATTTTCATTTATTATTTTTCCCTCTCTCTTTTTTCTCTCCTCGTTGCTCGTTGATGCCCGACGATGTAAATAATAGCCGTGGCAATTTTTGAAAATGCGCTAGATTTATGACTGTCACTTGCGCGCCGTGCAGCCTCGTCGTCACGAGATGCGTAAAAGCAAAGTGAGGACCAATGCTCTCTAGTAACTTCCTTCGATTTTAAACCTAAAATGCATAGAGCGGCGGACATGATGCACACGTCGCCAGAACGTTATCCCTGCGCACGGAATGGGCTATACGCACTCCATGAAGCACGTGCTTCTGTGGTTTAGGGTCCGTCCAGGCCCTCGGGTTCGTCACGTTATGACTCACCGGCGGGCTGGACCAGACCGGCTGGTCAGTCCGGTGGCTTGGGCCCGGCCCCTGCCGCCGCCAGCCCAGCGCAGCGCAGGGCCCAGCGGGCTCGGCACGGCACGGCCCGGCCCGGCCCGGCCCGGCACGGCCCGGTACTGGGTACCTCTATGCCATGAAGCACGGGCTAGTGCTGTGGGAAGTCTTGCAGGCCTGTAGTTGATGTTGATGTGTCGCACACGATCACACTGGCTGGTTTCAGGAATTTACATTCAACCTTTTGGTGATGTTGGAAGGACAACTGTACGTTAAATGTCGTGGCATCCGTTATTGCGTCGTTTTTTTTTCACCTTCCGGTCAAATTTTTACTTTTTTAGGGCGTCTCCAAGATGAAGCTCACGGGCTAAACATACTACATTAATTGCGGTTTACCTAACAATTAACAGTAATGCTCGTCTGAGCGGCTTTCCAGAGGGTTGCGTGTATGAAAAAAGTAATGGTAACTCTTTTTTTCCCTTTCTCCAACCTAGCGCTGTGGAATACACCAATAATTACCGGCTGTCGAGGCGATGATATGCGCAATCCTCGACCTGGGCCCCAATTACTGCACGGCTCTCGTTAGACACACCAGGCTATTCACCCATTCCGCTCCTATTATAGTCATTCGGAAACGTATTCACGGCCTCTCGGCGCCGTAAAGCGGAAGAGAAGTCCTACAGAGGTGCCATGTTTTCTGAATGCCTTTAGTTCCCCTAAACTAGCCTCCATTTTGAAGGATATAGTTACCTGCAGGTTTTCTTCTCATGCGGGAAGGTTGAAGGATGGTATAAATCCAGATTTTGTTTTTATCTTTGATTCATTACATGGGACATGCAACCTTGAAGCAGTGTGTGTTATTGAATGTTGCGCATTTTGACTGGAAGCAACAAGAAAAGAGAATTTATTGCTGTGCCTGATAGTGCACCCAACTTGCTAAACAGATTTTTCCTGTAGTTTGATGAAAAAATTAATATATTATCAAGAAAAATCTCGAAACAACAGATAAAGTTTGTAAAATTACGGGATTCTTTTGAAAAGTTACGGACTCCTTTTGTACATGAACCCAAATGAAATGTGAATTAACAGTCAGGTCGTTTAACAAAATTCACAGACATTTCCTGTTAGTTTTCGATTTATTCACAGACATTTCCTGTTAATTTACGATTTATTATTTTTTACAGTGACGAACGATATCTTTTTACTCGCAAGGTGTGAACGTAATGAGTAAAAGAGAACTGACAAGAGGCCCTTCATGGATGTGTCGAAATATCGTGGGGGACAGGGGGACAGGGCGGGGCGCTGCAGGTCGGTGGGGTTCCGCGCGGATGCCGTGCAGTGGCCGTGCAGTGGCCGTGCCGCCGCCCCTGCCCGCTGCCCGCTGCCCCGCCCCGCGTCCCCCGCAGCGCGCTGCAGCGCCTCGCCGGTGTGCTGCGAGACGCCTGGCCTGCCTGCCTGCCCGCCTGCCTGTGTATCTCAGTATTAACAAGGTTACTGCCTTCGCCGCACTATACAACGCCCGCGGCCCTTCGCCCCTCGCCTTCTCTCCTCCTGCCTGTTCCTTCGTTCTGCCTTCTCTCTCTCTCTCTCCCTCCCTCCCTCCCTCCCTACCCCCTCATTCTACTCTCCTCGACCGCCGCCACTGCCTGGTGTGTACGCCGCCAGGCCGCGAGGTAAGGTGGCGGGGCGCGGCGGGGCGCGGCGCGGCCGGGCCGGACTCAGCGGGAACCTATCTTCACTCCCAGCACACCCACACTCGGACCGGAGGAGGAAACGAGATTGGGTTTACCTCGCTGCCCGCAGCCTTACTCGTGCTGTCTTTAAAACATGTTTCTGTTTCGAGTCCGACAGAATTCCGAAACTAGAATTTTATGTATTTTCAGTTCTGGTGTTTTCAGTTGCATGTGATCGCATATAGTATTCTAGACTTTTAACTCTCCCTCTTTTCGCCATTCTTATGACGTGACAAGACTTTGTGAATAAAATTTTGTCCTGTTTCGTGTGCGTTTTTACGGGAAATGAGAAAGGCAGCACAGCCGCTTGACTCTGTCTGCCTCGAGCAAGCCTGCATAGGTTTGTTGTGTGACTCTGATGATGCATGGAGAGCAATTTGGGGAAAGGAGGGCGTGTGGTTGTTACGCTGGGCAAAGAAATTGTGGTGGCGGCAGCCGTAAGAGCGGTGGGCCTCAAACCTACAGAAACAAAGGGGGAAATAACGAGCCACAGTTTTTTTTATTATTTCTGTAACCTTCTCCTGAAATATTGTTATTCGTCTTTAAAGGATTTCACGGCAAGCTACTGTTTGAAATGTCCGTTCTTTCCGACAGCCATTCGGCCCTGCTTTTGCTTCAGGTTTTCACGCAGTCTGACACATAGGGCCGAATGCACAGCCGAAGGCTGTCAAATCCCACGCATTTCGTATTACTTAATACTTGCATCTCAGCTGTTCACTGAATAACATTCACCCATCCCCCATCCCGTGTCCTAGATACCAGTCTGTAAACAGTCGCGTCTCCATAGCTGTACGGTGCCTATCCAACTCTAGCCGCGTCGTTCGCGGTCCCGCCAGCCAGTCCGAAAGGCATGGGGCCGTCGCGGCGCCGGTATGAAAGGGGGAGGGGGGGGGATGACCCCCTGACCCGGCGAGTGCGCCGGTGAGGCCGCGCGCCGGGGCCGATAGGAGGCTGCCGAGCCGAAGCCTCAAGGATGTATTTCTGGCTGGATGCCGCTCTTCCTCGCTCTGCTTCGTCTGATTTTTGGTTTTGAGATATTCTATGAAAGTGAGAAGTGATACGCTCCACAATACTGTGGGTAACGAAAAAATCCCTATTTCCTTCCTCAGAGAGTAGAGAGTAGGACCCTGCTATCACGTCCTGTGAAATTTTATAGCCTTTTCATTCTTCAAATCGCGAGTTTTCTTCATGATTTTGTCGCGATAGATTTAAAACTATATTCGGTTCCCATTTAATTCACATTCATTCGTGCCGTCGTCACCAATGCATGTCGAAAGTGTTCGTAGTGTGGCGTGGCGAGGGCCGCAGAGTGTTCGATATGTCCGTGTCGAATGAAGCAGTCAAAATCGATTCACGTGTCTCACTGCAATACCGGAGCGACACTGCAAGGCCAAGATAAATTCCATGAAAGGTTCTGCCATACCAGAACATGCGTCTATTGCGTGTATCCTGATACTTTTACCAAAATGCTGAATTGAGTGTATCAATTGAGAATTGAGTCTCGCCAATCAGAAACTCGAGACAGTTTCGAGATTATATTTTCACCGTCTTTAAAATTCGTAGTCTTTTAGAGTTCCACAGCTGAGTGTACTCGTGCCTCTAAGTGCTTCGCATTCTGGAAAACGCCACTTTTTGGAGGGGATCCGTATTACGCAGCCAGCCATGTCGCTCAACGTCGCAGCCGCCACAGTGAGGACGACTTTTTTTTTCTTTATTATTTTAAACCCTTTATCCTGCCACTGGTCTCTACTCTCGTTTGGAGCGCCGCTCAAAACCGAAGCGACGTCCGGAAACGGTTGGCGCAGTCACGGAGAATGGCGCGGCGTGGCGCGAAATATGATATGGTGCGGCCCGGCGGGCAGGGCGGGCAGGGCGGGCAGGGCGACCGGAGCACGGCAGGAGACGGGGCGGGACGGGCCCTTACTTATTCCAAGAACATTATTGACCAGCCAATGGCTTTTGGCGATGCAAGAGGAGTTGGGTTACAGGGAAGAAGGTCGTCGTCGCACATTGTGTTATGTAATTTGCATCAAATGCACCGCGCACCGCGCGATCGGCCGCCTGAAAACCGGCGGCTCGCGTCGCCAGAGATATCAATTTTTTGATCAATGCGGACGTTTTTATTATTTGTGCGTATCGAAAACCGACTTGGCGGGTGGTCCCCTCTGTGCTTTAGGGGATGCCAACAGCGAATATCTTCCCAACTCGCGCTTGACTCGTGACTGAGGCGCACTGTCCGCGCATGCACCGTGCGCGCAGGCCGGCGCCACGCCGCGCCATTAGAGTGATTTCACTCGCATAGTCAATCTTGGAGCTATAAATCCCTGCGGTCTCCTTCTCTGGGCCTGGCCGCGTGCAAAGAGGATTACTTTTATTTATTTTGATGTGGCCACGTGACCCGGCGACGAGCCAATCATAACGTGCCTTATGCCTGCCGCCGCCGCTGCCGCCTTGTAAGCCGTATAATCAGCCAATCCTCAAACCACGACGTACCGCGACATCGGCCGCAGCGGCCCCGCCCCGCCGCAGTACCGCCGCGCCGCGAGTTGAATCCGTTGGAAAAATGGCGGCGCTTGCGCCGGTCTGGCCTGGTCGGTACCGTTCGTCCCATCACCTGCTAGCTATGACGGATGCCAATTTTACGACCCTGGTGGAAGAGAAGGAACTTTGAACATCCGCGCTGCACGGTGTCGAACTGCGGCGCTTACTCCGCCAACTAAGCAGTACGCACGCGGGGCTCGTGGCGTTAGACTTGTCCGAGTGAGAATTGCGACGCCGCACTCTGGTTCCTGGAGAGAACAAGAAAATTATATTACCTTGGGCATAGGCACGGGGGGCGCGGTTTAGTGTCTCACTGTTCTTTGAAAACCCAAGGTGCCTGTGCCTAGCAGGTGCGGTGGTCCAGACCGGCGCCTGGCGCCCTGGAGAAATAATGTCTAACATAAAGTTAAGTTTGGGGGTATTTGGTTTATAAGTTCACCCGAGGGGGAAACAACTCTGAATTTTAGTGGACACATTTTGAGATTTTTCTCTGAAATTTCGCGAATTTTTTTTCCGTGAAATTTTGTCAATTTTCGTGCATTTTTCTGAGTTTTCATTGAATTTTTGTGATTTTTTTGCGTGAACTTTACGTAAAGAATCGTGATTTTGCGTGAATTTTCCTGAATTTCAAGGTGTACAACAATTTCGGAGGTGTTTTCCCCTCGAGTTTACCTGTGTTTGTCAGCCGGCGTGGATTCAGAGGATCTGCATTGCACAGGGACATCCTGAGCGGCACCCGCACGGGTGGCCCCGCGCCGCACGACGCACTCTCACTCTCCGCTAACGAAGGTGATTACAATTACGCGTTTAGGCGGGGCGTGCGGAGCTGCAGAGCCACCCGCCCCGCCCGCGCAGCCCAGCTCGGCCCCACCCCGCTCCGGCCGCGCTCAGCCCACAAATCATCCTTTGGTGAGAGCGCTGCGGGCGCCCTGCAGGCCCGGCCGGGCCCGGCTGCTGCGCGCGACCTCGCCCTGGGCCGCGCGGCGCGCCGAGGCGCCTGGCCCGCTCCAGTCCAGTCGAGAGAAATTTGTATTATTTCCGTCGTTGAAAGGGTCAATGTGTTTGGGCATTATATATGGGAGTGTTTTTACCACGGGCCACGGGACGGGCCGGGCCCAGCCGGGCTCAACGCGTCGTACCTTTCACTAGAAATAAAAGTCAGTCGGGCCTTTTCCTCCCGAGCCGCGTGCCGGGCCCGACCAGACCCGACCCGACCCGACCCGCGCCGCCATTTGAATTGGGAGTGCGAAATGGGTCACGGCGCGGCTGTGGTGCGGCCCGCGGCGCTGCATGCGCTGAGCGGTGCTGTGCGGGGCTGTCTGGGCTGTGCGCAGCTGAGCTTGCTGTGCTGAGCTAATCTGAGCTGTACTGGCGAGGGGGAAACAACTCTGAAATGTTTGTAAACCTCGTAGTTCAGAAAAA
This sequence comes from Frankliniella fusca, assembly GCA_029379305.1. NCBI lineage: Eukaryota > Metazoa > Arthropoda > Insecta > Thysanoptera > Thripidae > Frankliniella > Frankliniella fusca. The sequence continues at coordinate 3,325,346 of JAHWGI010001134.1, read as the reverse complement.
TTCATGAAAATTTAAACTAAGAGAACTTTGGAAAAATTATGAAAATTTACAACAAGTCAAGAAAAATTCCACAAAATAAGGTACATTCAAGAAAAAAAAAAACACGAAAATTCTATGAATAATTCACGAAATTTTTCAAAATTGTACATTAAAATTCGGAGTTGTTTACCCCCTTGTGTGCTTAGCTGAGCTGAGCTACGCTGTGCTGAGGTGAGCTGTGCTGAGCTGCGCAGGGCTCGCTGCGTGTACCGAGCTCAGGGGCCCAGCCAGGGACCGGGTCCCGCGGTACCGACTGTCCTGCGGCGTCCTGCGGCGTCCTGCGGGGCTCTGCGGTGCCGCCTGCGGTACGACACAGTGTCCACGCCGGCGTATAAGGAGACACCGCAGCTGCCAGCTCGGCCCTGCACTCCCGCTACAGCCCGGCCCGGCCCCGGTCCGCCCCACGGAACAAGGTGCACTGATACACTGCTAGAGAGACCGCTCGTTCGGCGCGGATGCGTGTTGGATCATAAACTGGACCTTGCCGGGCCTTTTTATTTTAAAGTAACCAATTTTGGAAACAGTAGAATAAGTCTGTTTACCTATCAAGCATATTTTATATGAAATTTTAGTGAAAAGTAAATGCCGCAATTCTGATTAGGGGAAAAAAAAATTCTTTTGGTATATGCGGACAATCTTTAAACCTTTACTTTAGTCGTTTGTACCCGATGCGAGAGGAGGAGAAAATAAGCTTTCTTTCCGCATTTGTTAGTCGCTTGCGGTCCGGCGGTCCGTGCTCCAGGCGGCATCAGCCAAGGGTCTCCGGGCCGAGCTCCGGGCTCCGGGCAGGGCATGCGGTGGATGGAATATAAATGCAACTGACTGAGCCGCGCGGGGCTCTGGACTGGCACTGACGGGACGCCCTGCCCCGCCCCGCCCTGCCTGGCCCGGCCTACATATTTTCGGCTGCCGCGGCCGCGGACTGATCGGCCCTGTCCTCTGTCCTGTCCCCATACTATAGCATGGGGTTTTGGTTTCAAGTCTGCTGATCCAGTCACTTCTCCTTCTGAGCTGTTTTTGTGGGGGTTTAGCTCAGTGGGGTAGAAGATTCGGATGTTGGTCCGGTAGGGGTTTGGGGAAGGGAAGAGGTGCACTGTTAGATGCCCACACATTCGGGGGTCTGTCTGCTATGGCCATAGCGCGGAAAGTAAAGGACAATTGGCAGACAGCGCGGACGTTTATAGCAGATGATACCTTTATTTTCAGAACAGTACAAGACACTAAGGTGTCAGCTAGCTTGTACTCTCGAGTCCAGAAACCAATCGCGTTACCTTACAATAATATAGCGCGGCGCTGCTGCCAGGGGGGGGCCTGGTGAGTGAGTGAGTGGCGCACAGTCTGCGCGGAACAATTGATACCTCCTCCTCGCGCGCAGCGTGTAACACTAAATTCTACGAAAAATTCGTCAATTTTTGAGATAGGTCTGGTGTCAAGCTGTCAATACGTTTTTGCATAAAATGAATTTGCATTATGTTTCTATAACAATGACAAGCCGACCTGGCAGGCCGAGTCGAGGTGGCGGAGTGGTAACAATCATGACCTTACACTGTAAAAATTTTTAAAATTAAGTAGATTATTTTCAGAATTCGCAGTCTTAATATAGTTTTTAGACAAAGCCTCAAAATATTCTGAGCTGACATTGAAATTCCAGATATTGCAGTCTTAACTAGGATTTCGGAGTAACTGGTTGGAATTCTCATAGGTAGATTGCCAGACTTCACTCTGAATTTGGTTTTCAGAGTCACCTAGTGAAGTGTTAGTATGAGGTTCATTTTACCCAGGGATGAAGCACATTATAGTACCCTACGCTCACCTCAGCGTAGGAGGCCCGTAGCCTAATGCTCAAGGAAACGGTTTCCTACCCCAAAGGCTGATGGTTCGATCCTACCCAGAGGCAATCCATACTGAGCTGTGAACTGCCTGCACTTTGATTACAGGCAACTAATTCCATGCAGAAAATGAAGCAGTTACGTTTTCTATCGTCATGATGTTCAAAACTAATTTCAGACTTGTCTGAATTTCCAGACTTTGTCTAATGAAAAAGCACTTCTCAAAATTCAGACCAGAAAGCAATCTGAATTTTCCTCGGAATTTTCAGACGTTTGGTCTGTAAAACAAAACAAAACTTTTGACTGAAACCACTGAAAATTCAGAAAATATTTTTTTTTACAGTGTACATTGCTTCACTCCAAGATCATGTTTTCACTGAATGCTGTTATTTATTTTTCACACCCATCGAAGGAAATATTTTAATTTTTTCCAAATTTTTTTTAAGAAAACATCATAATGTGCATTCCTTTCATTTTCAAATGTAAAACGGGGCGTTGTTTATACTCTGTCAACACAAATGTGTACATTGTACTCTTTAATCAATGTATACCTGTCATGTACACTTTAATAAAAGTATACATTATCATGTATGCTTTGATAAAATGTATATGTCTATGTATACTTTAATAAATGTATACATGCCCATGTATACATTTTTCCAACGTGTACATGGTATGTAAAGTGAGGGCAAAATGTGAATTCTTTATTAAGTGTACATGGGTATGTATACATTTATAAATGCACACATCGGCATGTACACATTTATAAATGCATACATGGTATTTAAACATTATTTGAAGTATACATGCCATCACTGTTATTCAATTACTGTGACATCACATTCTTTTTCATGTGAAAACTATCACATTCCTTTTGATATTAATGTCACATTCTTTTGAGTGTGACGATAAAATTTAGCCCGTATATTCTGGCTAATTCACATTAAAAAGAATGTGACATTAAATTTCAATCACTGTGACAATTTTCACATGAAAAAGAACGTGACGTCACAGTAATTGAATAACAGTGATGTATACTTTATTTAAAGTATGCAATGTATAAGTTTGAATTGACAGAGTAGCTATAGCCTGTTCGACAAATGCACATTTTGTGGTAAGTGTTTGAATGTAAAACTAGCTCCCACATTTTTTTGGCAGGTGGCTGCATTTAGTGCTCGTCCAGGCGTTGTTGACAGCTGGACCGCTGGGCAACATTTTTGGTGACTTATGTTTGGAGGATAAAATTCGTGATGTGATTCTCACAATTAGTTGTGACTCAAGTTCTTTCTCGTTCTCTGACAAGTTTTAGAACCTAGGGGGCCGTTTAACGCGTTACCGTTAGAATTTTTTCTTTTCTTTTTAACCTTGCAGATGCCCGATGGCGTCCTGAGTATTTTCGCAGTGCGCCGCGCTCACACACTCGTCTGCAATATACATGACCGGGAGCGGCCCGGCGCGCACCTCATATTAATAATAATTGTAATTAGCTGGCGGTCGTTAGGCCTGACGCTGGACGGCGCCGCAGCGCTGCACTGTGCACACGCCGATCAGCCCCTAGCCCCTAGCGGGGTACAGCTGCATGTGTCTCCTTGTCGTGAGAGCATTGCACCTAGTAAAAAAATAACAAGTTTGCGAGATATCGCGAGAGGGTTTTCTGGATGTGCTGTCATTACAGTTTGAACGTATACCTTTTTTTTTCTGACGTGCTATCCAGACGTTCCTCCCTCGAGAGCACACATGCGCCCCGCTCGTATACGACTGCTTGTTCAGCGCGGCGAGGGAACCCTTTCACTTTTCCTATTCCGTATCACCAAGCGTAAAACTCAGCCATTGTGCATTGACGGGTCGTGGGGACGCTCCTCCCTCTCTCTCTCTCTCTCTCTCTCTCTGGAGTGACAGAGGCTGCTGAATGGACCGTAACTAGTGCATAATGGTGTGTGCCTTGCGTAAGCGGCAGACGATGCTGCTGCTGCTCCTCCGTGTCATGATATAAGTCATTGTCGCCTCGCCGCGCCCGCCTCGCCCGCCTTCCTGCCAACTAGACTGGCGAGGCTCTCCTCGCCCTATTGCGTTAAGGTCTCCAGGGTGAGGTAGGCCGCCCGGTGGACTCGCATGCGTGGCGGGTCTGCCGAACCACATGGCGCTCTTCGCCAGTGGGTTGTTTCTTTTCTTTTTTTGGCTCGATCCCCCACTTTCTTGGATAGAAGGATGCCTATCAAATACTTACAAGCAGTAACCTGAAGGGTTGTTTCACAAAAGTGGCTCATGGCTGACGTAGACCTGCTCAGCCCGCGGCGGCTTGCAGCGCGGCGGTGATGTAATTTTTAAATCAGTTGATAGCGAGACGGAGACGAGACGATGACGGGTTATCGGGGGGAGGGGAGGGGCGGCGCCCAGCTCGAGCACCGGTGAATATGAAATATACTCGTTCTCGATGCGCAGGCGGTGATAAGGTCCTGGCCAGCCCGGCAGGCGAATGCTCCGAGTGGATATCGAGGGCAGCGCGGGGCGGGACGGAGCGGGACGGAGCCGGACGGCGATCAGGGAAGGGAAGCTTTGGGCGTTGTGATCCGCATCAGTAGCGGACCGCCGTGCCGTGCTCCGCGCCCCGACCACACAGAAAGAGGGTTCCGCCGGAAAAGTCGCGAAGAAGTGGCTATTTTTTTTTGTTATTATTGGGTGGGGGAGGGGGAGGTAGAATAGGGGTGGATTTAGCAGAATTTGCATTATAAACAGTGAGAATAAGCTACACTCAGCACGTCTGGCAGAAAGTCAGGGCATCGTCTTTTCCCCCACCCTTTCTCCACGTTTAGTCTCTAGGCGTGTCTTTATTGTACTTGCTGTACTATCTACTCGCATATGAGTCTCTACACTAACGACCCGCAGCGAGTACTTACTTAGCTGATAACTTGAACAAGTGATGCGAGCCGACGTTGCTGTGCCTCGCTAATCCCCGGACGCTGACTTGCCTAATGTTTGGTATGTTCGTGGCGCGGAGCAGAGCGGCCGGCTAGTGGTGCTCTCCCATCAGCACGCCGTTGATGAAGCGCCCGGCCGATACCCATAAAATACGACGCTAGTCTGGCCGCCGCCGCCCTTCCCGCTCCCCGCCCCGCCTGCCCCCCTCGCCCCGCCCCGCCCCGCCCCGCCCCGCCCCGCCCCGCCCCGCCCCGTCCCGCCTCGCGCCGCCCCCGGCCCACCGCGCCAGACCTGGGCCCCAGCGGGCCCCAGCGGGCCCCACGGCGGGGCGGGCTGATGTTATCAGCCACCCCACGAGCCGCGGCCCCTCGGCCCCTCGGCGCGCCCGCCCTGGTCTGCCCTGCTCCCTCTCCCCTCCCCCCGGCACTCCGCGAGCCACGCTGGGCTGGTAGGCCCGCGGCGGGGCGGGGCGATCCTGCTCAGGCTGGGAGCACCCATCCCAACCCATCTCAGCTCTATACCCCGGCGGCGTCTCGCTGAACACGGTCCGCAGAAATATTGTCAAATATTTATTGGAGCGCGACGCACCAACCGCCTCTTACTCGGCCACTCTCCGGTAACACAATGTATGTTTCACATTCGAATTTCCATCAACATACTTGAAAAAGTTAAGCTTTGAATTTTTCCAAGGAGTGGTAGACACTAGGTAAGTGTACACATAAAAATTAACTCTCCTTCACGTGTGTGGCATACACACTCTTGGGTTTTCAGTTCAGATTTAGCTTTACTGTTCAAATGGCATGCACCTGTTGTTCGTGAATGTGATGCGATATGCTATTGATTCGAAATTGGAGCACTCCCGATTTCTTCTGGTGACATGTTGCACAGCGTTGTAATGTTTGAGAGAACACGTAACATTATGTTGGTTTACCTACCCGTTCGAGTCGTAGCCCACTGTAATATCCTTACGAAGTAAATTCTTCGTAACGTTGCGAAAGACTTTGGCTGCTTCGTAATGCTTCCCAATAAGAACCATTTTCTTCGCAAGACCTGCCTTACGAAGAAATTTGTTTGTACACTACGAAGAAAATGCTTCGTAATACGAAGAAGCCGAATGCTTTGCAGCTTACGAACGCTTTGTTCTTCGGTGGTTCACGACCTCAGTCAAACGCTTGTATTGTAAGTGCTCATCACCCTCAGATCGAATATTTGAAAATGAGTCTCAATGAGAGTATCTTTGATCTTTGACCGCGCAGGAAGCTTTTTCCTGCGTACGACACCTCTTCCCGTTTCTAGTCGAATAAGGAGGGTGTTACAATGCTCGCGTTACGCTTCTCAGCAGCAGCTCGTCGTGAATGAAGGAGCGAGGGACTCAGCTGGAATCAATAAGTAGCTTGGAGTGACACGCACGCCTGCTCTCGCACCCTACACTCGATACCCATCTATCTAGTTCGAGAAGCCATTCGTTGAGGATTGCAACACAGCGCTTCGCGCAAATGCTTTACAGTGACAAGGAAGTGCCGTAGGGCGGGACGGGTCGGTCTGGACGGGCTGCCGTGCAGGCTAGGCACTGCAGAGACTAGCAGCGCAGCAATCAGATGAGGCATTCGATTAGTCTCACCCCTCTCCCGAACTCGTTTTCTTTCGGCGTTGCGTATGCGAATATTCTCCTTCCAAGGCACATTAAAGGAGTGTTGTCTGGCCAGTTGTACCTAGGCTAGACGTAAAGTATTGAGTGGTAATATTTAGCGGTACCCCGGCACCCCTCCCCTCGTCACTAAAATAAAATAGTCGAGCCTAAATAGGGCAAAAGAAACTTCCTTTCCCTTTTCCGCATTTCTTCCATTTCACCCAGGGGCCCACCCTGGTAATCCTGCGCAAACTTTCTCCGTTAATTACTGGAAGTGAAATTTCAAATATTCAACTTTTCGTTGTTTTTCCACTATAAAAACAAATGTCTACTTCTGCACGTCAATTGGTGTTTAGTTTAAAATGTGCAAACACTGCACACTTCAAGGTGTCGAGCTTAACTGAACGTCATTTGGTGTGCAATGTTTCGACACTTTCGAATCGTTCAATAAACTGCACACCATTTAGTGTGCAGTTACTCGACGTCTGTTACGCCCTCCCAATAGCTGGTGCTTGTGTCCAAGTGTGCAAACATTGGACACTTGGGAGACATTTAAAGTTTAGACGTTATTGTAACGTCTAGGAAAACTAGACACCATGTAATGTGCAAAGTAGTAAAAAGCACACTTTAAGTGTGCAAAGTTGCACATTTGTTTTACCAGTGTCATGCCGTTTTGGGTTTCTTCCCGATTAAAATAAAAATAAATAAGAGGGAAAAAAACAACAACATGAATTTCAAAGTTTCTTTGAAGAATCTGTCGAAAAGTGTTGGCAAACACTGGTAATCGATAATCATGTGCATGCTCCTGAACCGAATGAAAGACCCCTCGATTTCACCCCAATCTATTACTCACACTTTTCCTTGGAAAATATAAGTATTTGGTTAAATGCTACTACTTCGTGGCGAGTCTGTTCGAACGACGCGCGCTGGTGAGGTCCGCGCTTGAGGACGACGGCGTTGGAAAAGCGGTCTGCGTGCGCTGCTCATCACATCTTATTACTGTAATAGGACTGACGTTTGGGCCCTTAGACTGTACTCAGGGAGGCTGGCCTTTCTGCTTGTTGTCCGTTCATCATCCGTCTACCATATTAGTCTTTTTTCCCAGTGCTCTTATTCGGCATTGTAACAGGGGACACTAATCAGATCATCGCAGCTATCAGGCGCTGTTGCACGAGACGAGAGACTGAACCCTGTCATTTCGACAAAACAAAAGTATGCCTCCAGCAGCTCTTTCATCGAGAAAAAGTCTGAACGGCCGTAGATGTAGAGCTGCTGTCTCAATTCAACTTGGAATTGGAATTATTGGGTCGCGATAAAATTAATATTTTTGGACTTTGCATACTGACAGTTATCTACATGTTATTGTACGGTAAAGGAAAATCTCGGAATACGAGGGGAACTCTTCAGTTCTTGGATGCGCTGCCCATTTCTGCCCCGATACGAGAGATACAAAGACAACGCTATACGAAATCGAGATGCGCTTTCGAATTCAGAAGTTTTTGTTTCCCGTGTGGAATCTAAATAGGAGTCAGGACAATTATTGGTCTCTCAGTGTGCACGCAGCCACTTGAGTGTTTGCTGCAGGTGTTTTGTGTGTATTTTGACTGGATTCCGCCCCGGCCCGGCGTATCAGAGGCGAGAACAATTATGCCTGGTTGAACACTCGGCCGCAGATAAGGCAGCCCAGTCCGTCATTAATTAGCCGGGCGGAAGGCTGCACGTAGAGCCGAAATGATGTGGGCATTACGACGACTTTGATGAACTCGTCGACAAGCGGCGTCAGTGTGCGTCGGGGCGGAGCGGGGCCGGGTGGTACACACTCTCAACAGGGACGCGCTTTGCCTCCACAGTCAGTGTCTGCGCCGCGATTCCAGTCTGCTGCCGGGGAGAATCGTATCCGGACCTGGTGATACGTGTCGGGTCGAAGTCAATGACTGCTCCAACCCCCTGTACTGGCTGGACCTTCCCTCAAGAAGCCATGCAGCTTATATGGGCCAAGGAAGCACATCCAAATTATGCCCTTTGGTGGCGTGCTTTTCACTTTTTTCGTAAAAATAAAAATTAGGATATTATTATTATTATTATTATTATTATTATTATTATTATTATTATTATTATTATTATTATTATTATTATTATTTTAAATCGGGGAGTTTCCGGTGCCTTATGTGGTTTCTGCCGTCGTTTCCTTTGCTGTATCTAAGATTCCGCAGAGTTGTCGCTCCTTGCTGGCTGCTAACTCACTAACTCGAGGGTTCTAAATTGCCCACCATTTGTTCCACAGCCAGAGCACCTGCTGCCATCAGAGAGGCGTCCCCTGCTCCGTCGTCTTCTCACCGTAGTACATGAAAAATTTTCGCGGGTGTGAGATGGAACTAGCACAATCAAGCATATATTCGTTACAATAAATAAATGCTGCAAAAAAAAAACTGGTCGACGGCGAGGTGGCTGAAATACTTCTGACGCCCTCGAATTTCCAGTGTGGTGGCGGGAATGTGACTTGAACATCGATATTATTGCTCGCTCCTTTAGGGAAGCGTTGCCCCTGCACGGCGCTGCGGGGAGTGGCGAGGCGTGGCGCAACGTGACGCGGCGGGGCTATTGCCAAATGCACTGTACTGGCCTGTGCCGGACCGGGGTGTGGTGGCGCGGGGCGGGGCGGGGCGGGCCGGCTTGGAGCGTGTTTGCCGTGCATACATGCATTTGCTTTCACTTGTCCGTGTTTTGCGACAGAGACGCGATGGGCTGATGCGGTGCACTGTAGCGCGGCCGGGCCGGGCCGTCCTGCTTGCTGCCCCACCAGCCCGCGCGCCCCGGCCGCGTAACACCCTGGACCCGTAACACTACAGTGTGTGAATGCCCATTTGAAACACTCGAGCAAGCAAAGGTTTGATACTTTCTTGAAATTTCACACCGGCTAATATGAGGCATTTTACACATTTTGTTTTTCTAGCGCCCTGCCTATGTATGTGTGTATGCCACGCACCATTAGAGCAGGAGGCAAGAAGTCGAAGTATGCGTGAAGTCCCGCCCATTTCGTTTTCTGCGCTTATCCGCCCGCGCCGTTCCAGTCTGCGTGGCATTACGTCACGACAAAGCATTAATGAGTTCCTGACCCCTCCGGTGCTGAACGGTGAAGCACAGCCGCCCCACAACCTCCCAGGGTCGCCGCCCTCGTCATTTATTAACGCACTTTTGAAGCCGCAATGGACAAGCGACTGAGAAGTTCCTCCTCCTGTTTCTCCTCTTTCATTCCTTTCCGCTTCCTTCCTTCCTTGCGTAAGACGCACTCTCAATAGGTACTTCCCTGTCATGCGTGTTGTTTGGACGGCGCGGTGCGGGTCACGGGGCCATATGCGCACTGTGGCGGTCCATATTCTGTCCAGGTGGTCGAGAAAGTGAGAGGGGAGGCCAACTATCTGCATGACGATGATGAAAACGGTCCATCTCTGCTGTCCCGCGAAGGGAAGGGCGTAACTACGAGGAAGAGTTTTGACTGGCCGGGATGGGAGCTAATGCTCTAGTGCGCCAGACGCTCCGCACCGCTCTGTGTGCGCAGTGACGCATGAGTGCCTGCCGTAACCCTCGCTCGCAACACAAGCAACGCGCGTCTGAAAAATGTTGTGCTCCTCATGGGGGCCCATGCTTCGGCCCATGCCGTCAGTGCAGTCACGAAACAGGGCAGCCTGCTCGCACAACCGGGACGCATGCATGGCCGCGGTGCTGGTGTTGTGCCGCGGGGTCCACTGGAAACAACAAGTAGAACATGTAAGGATAAATGAAGAAGTAGTTTGATCCGCACAACTGTGGCTTCTTCAGAGGATAAAGAAGCCCCACAGGGCATTAAAACTTCCAGCCTCTATTGATTTAAATGCCTTAAACCCCTTTTGAAACTTGGTTAGTCAAATCTTTGTTTTTCCAGCAAAATAAAGGGAGTGCTCATAGTCAACTGTAGTTGCGTTGGAAAAGTAGGCAGGCCCTGGTTTCTTAGCAAAAAATCTCTGAATCTGAGAGCGCATCTTGATTTCATACACGTTGTCGAGTGCTAGAAAAGGGCAGCACATCAAAAACCGAGGGGCGCTCTTTAGGATTCCAAGATTTTCGTTCACCGTAAGTCAATTGGCCTGAGATAATGAATGTCGCAGATGGTTTGGTCGCTAGTTTTTCTGCATACCATGCGATGGTTACCGAAACAATGTGCTGGCCGACGAGAGGAGCACCGTGGCGGGGGACGTGCGGGACGGGGAACAGAATACAGTAGCGAAAGGGCGCGGTCAGTTGGCGTGGCTCCGCCACACACGGTCAAAGGGAATAAAATAGCCAAGTTCGTTGCAGTCCAGCTACGGAGCTCTGCGCAGTGCACTGTATGTGTGGAGTGCATTGAACTGGGTTGTCCGCGGCAGCAGCGAGACACAGTCAGCAGCTGAAGCGCCTTTTCCTTCATTACATACTGAATGTCAAAAGAATGGAATGCACAAGCAAACTTAATCTTTGAACGTTTTGATGTGATCCGTGTGGTTTCTCACCTGCTTTGTGTAAAACGTAATTTAGCCGCGGGACGTGCCGTGTTGCTGCTATGACTGTGGAGCGCCCGCTGGATTTTTTTTCTTCTTTTCGTTTTGCTATCGGAGTCCTCACGATTGGTCGCTGCGCCCTTCTAATTAGTTGCAGTGCAAACAAGATGTAACGGGGCGGGGCACACAACGTCACTACATGTCGTGATCATAGAGTCGTTTTACAAGCCGCTCGTGCGCTGCCTCCCGCCCGCCTTCCTCACTCTGATTTTTGTCTTGCCCTTTGTGGAAAGTAAAAGAAAAAGACCGTCTGCTGCAGTTTCCCTTTTCTTATTTTTATTTGAGGAGTGTTTTCTTCTTGTAGCTGAAGCGAGGCATGAGGCCTGGTGCTGCAGTCTGTTGGGTAAAAGAAAACTAGAAACTTGTAAAGTCTGAAGAGTAAAAGCGCTTTTCATTAAATTACTGCCAAAATGAAACATGGGTAATATTAATTGAAATCGGTGTTTGTGGAAGGTGGCGGTGCTTGCTGCGAGACGGTGAAGGGCTTTGTGGCGGAGAAGATCATGTCACTTTCATATTCACGACGCTGTAGCTCAGCGACGCTCTAAACAGGCAGGTCGCCTCGCGTCACGCACCTCCCGCCCTGCGTGTGTCCACAGACACACACGCACGCGCCCGCCCGCACTCTCGCGCCTGGAGGTACGCGTTGCGTCACCTCACGGAGAAAGAAAAAAAAAGAAGAAAAAGAAAGAAACCAGTATTAGGGTGAGTAAAAATTTTCTTGTTGTCTTTTCTATTTCAATGATCACATTTTTTTCAGCCCAGTTTTCGCACTTGGTGCGTGTGTAGTCACTGAGAGAGTTATTTCCTTATCAGCTTAGTCAGTTTCCGCTGTGCTGATGGCGTCGCGTTGTCCTCCCAAGTTTCTTCGAAGTTTGGGAAACGAGTCTTTCAATCGGCCATAAAAAAGTGCCGCGGTCGTTAAATTTTATCTGATTTATAGCAATCCATATTATTTTGCTCCGGAAATCGTTGACTAACTACGCGGCGGCAGTCTGCACAGCTACATTCTCGGATCACATGGAATTGTCGAGGGACCGACAATGAGCCTAACTGCGCTTTTATATGTTCTTAAATTTCCTTAAAAACCCCATTTACTGAACGTTGTCATCGGTTTATTTCAAACGTTGGATGAAAAATTGTGGCCATCAAAATGAATAAGTTGAACTTGATGTCCAATTTCAAAACGTATCGTTGCAGGTGAACAAAATGAAAACTTAATAAGAATTCAAAAGAGTTGACCAAAGCCACCAAAACAAGTGAGAGAACCTTGTCTAGTGCATGAAGATCGGAAGTGTGGCTGCTTTCGAGTGCTGACATTTCATATTTTGGCAGGTGTCTATGATTATTCATCCTTTTTTAGTGCCAGATTTTCTCATTGTGAGAACATCCTTTGTGACACATGTCCTCAACTGTACCCCGCCAGCTCACTCTCCCTGCTCTTATGACGCATGTTTCGGTCGAGTGGCTCGCCGCTTCCGTTATTCCGTGGAATCCGCAATGACAGGCATGAATGTCAGTCGTTTTAAGGACTGTGCCGCCGCGTATCGCCTCGTTTTGCTAAGACATAAATAACCGAGATTTATTCGGCAGCGGGCGGACGGACTGCAGCCGTGCTGGCCCGGCCAGACCTACTCACTTATTTTCCTTCCTCAACCCCGAAATATTTCTCCGCCTCCTCCTCGTGGTTTTGACTGACAGCGATGCCCGCAAAGAGACCCAAACCTTCGTTAACTAAGTTTAAGAAACGCTTAGTTATGTTATTATTTCCGTTGATATCAATATCATTTTTTCATTGGTACCTATTACTTATTCTTTTAGACGAACGAGGAAGTCCCTCTAGTGATTGTGACTAGGAAAGGATGACAATTTTTAGAAACTGACAAGTTTTTGACCGTCCTTAATCGTTTTCGTCCATGCTGTTCATTGGATCCGCAGATGACGTAGAGGCTATCCCGGCATCCGAGCCGAGCGTGGGCTGTAGTGACTCATCCCGATAAGGAGTGCACTGTAAGCGAGAGAAAGGAGGGGGGGGGGAGAGATAATGAATCAGGGAGAAATAGATGAGCGTCCCGAGATGAACCTCGGGGGTTTATGTGTGGCCCTGATGTCATGCCTGCCCTGCCCCACCCGCCCATCCCGCCGCTCCTCTCTCGTCTAGGGGTGAGGGACGCCTGCCGTACAAACATCCGTGTTACCCAAAGGTGTTGCTGCGGATGAGGCCCTGTCCTGGTCGCCCTGCTTCCATACAGGCTGGCTGGCGTCTTGGTCCAAGCCGTCCATGTACTGGTGCCGGCCGCGGCAAGCGCAAGGAGCTCCAAGAGTTTACACCAGCGACGCGCCTGGTGCTGCAGGCCGTCCCGTCCCGTCCGCGCTGAGCTGAGGTCACCGCAGCTGGCCAAACCAAATGCGGAATGCGCTGTAGGGCTGGCTGGCCGGCCGCAGCGACGGCTGCCGCTGCCTGCCAGGGCCAGGGCCTGGTTTCCTGTTGTCGATGGTAAACCAGTTTGGAAAGCAGCGCCAGCCGCCGCTGCGCGCCTCGCGCCTGCCTATACCGCGTATACGGCCGTGCATGTTACACTGTGAACGTGAGGCCCCTGGCTGGGCAGGGCCTCCTTGCCCCGCCACACCTCCTCGCCCCGCTTTGAGCCGTGTCACATTTAGCGATGCCGCGCTTGGGTGGGGCACGGGCCGCCGGACCGGCGCGGGGAGCGGGGCTCGGCGGGCCACGGGGCTTTATCATTTTAAATGACCCTGTTTCACGTTCATTTATGAGAGATATTGTCCACTGCGCTGCAACCTGTGCGTCTTCTTGATCTCCTCTGGGCGTCTCTGGTTGCACTCGGCGGTACGGAGGGGGAAAAGAGGGAGCAGGCAGGGGCAGTACAGAACGCGAGGTCCGTAGTCCCTGAATGAGGTTGAGCACAGTTTGGGTGCGTAGCTCCCTCCCCCCTCCCTTCCCGCCAGTCTGCCCGTCTCTTTTTCTCTCTCGCGTAATGCCTCTCTCCTTTCCTCGTCTCTTTTGAGTTTACGCCGTTTTTTTCCCTTTTGTTGTAGTTTTCTACGCACGAAATGCACTCGATCGAGTTGCGAAACATTGCCAACACTTTTGCCGGTGCCAGTACCCTTGGCAGACCTGTGCCTGTGGCTCGCTGGCCTCCGGGCCCCAGCCGCCCCGGCCCCTCCTCTGCGCAGATCGGACTGCGCCGGCCGGCCGGTCGGCCTGGCTGCGCAGTCTCGCTTGTTCTTCTTTCATTTTCTCATCTCTCGCTCGGCGCGTCGTCCACACCTCCGCCTCCGGACCCCGCTCTCCTCCGCGCCCTCCCCTCTCCGCAGCCGAAGGGCCGGCGCTGCCTCGCCTCGCCTCACCTCACCTCGCTCCGGGCCGGTGCGTGGTGGTGCTCCACCTACCTGGAAAATGGTTACCTAACGAAGCACGAATACCTGGATGACTGGACTGGAGGAGAGGAGGAAAGAGGCTGGCCGGGCCGGGCGTGTCGGCAGGGGGGAGGAGGGAGGGCTCGGGGGCGCGCTCTCGTGTCCAGGGCGTGAGGAGGCTCTAACCTGTCTAGGAGGCTAACTCGACGGGGAGCCGGGGCCGGGGTCGGGCCGGGACCGGGCACCGCGCAGCGTTCACACCGCCACCCTGACCCTGGCCTCCACCGCGTAGTGCTCCCTCGCGACTTGAAGGTGCGTGGATCACGGTAAAATTGTCGTCTTGGTTTTCAAGGCGCCTTTCCCAGTTTTCAAGATATTTTGGAGAAACCAAGACACGAGGGGTGACCGACTCGTATAATACTGGGTACGCGGACCCTATAGTACCGTATAATACCTATAATATTCTATAATACCTATAATATTTTATAATACCTATAATATTCGCATATAATACACTGCAATATCCGAAAGTTACACCTTTCCAAATCAATAAATCGCTAGAAAACAGTAGACTACTGCTGCCTGAGAAGTAGAGTACCGTCATTTTTCTCCCGTCGATACCCCGCGAGCCCGTTGCCAAGTCGTCTGCAGTCGTGCAACACAGGTGCTGGGAGGGAGGGAACTCCGGCTCGCTCCGGCTCGTGCCGCGCTATCACCGAATCGTCCGGTGGTGGCTAGGGGCCCTCACAGGAGGGCCCCTTATAGGCCTAGTGGTGGCCCTTCGCTGACGAGACCAGGCCTGCCAGATGTGGCGATCTGTCGCCACCGTGGCGACGAAACGTCGGGTTTGGCGACGAAAGTGGCGATGAGTGCCGAGTGGCGACGAAGGTGGCGATCTGACCTGCCGAGTGGGGACCAAAGTGGCGATCTGGCGCTGGCGGCGGCGGCTGCCGGCCGTGCCGGGACTCGGGCCGGTTCCGGTTCTCGGAACCGCTCCAGCCGGCGGGCGGAAGGATTAGGGTTTTTTCCCCCGTTCCTTACCCTTGGTCTATCGTGGTCCCACGGTGGAAGGAGATACGGTGGCGGCACGAGCCTATCCCTCCCGTGCTCAGCGCCTGATCCCGGAATCGATGCCGGATTCCTCTTCCCTAGGCGGCCGCCAGGGGGCGCGCGGATCGAGATCGAGCCTGGGCCGGCTACACCGGCGGTTCAGCCTACCTGCAGCCTGGGCCGCGCACCCTGCCTGCTGGCCGCCCGGGATCAGCTTAGCCTAGCCCGGCTCTTCACGCTCAGCAGCTGTTGGGGCGGCCCGGGAGGCGTGGCGGCCGGCCGAGCGAAGTGCGTAAAACCCCAGCCTCGCTAAGCTGATCCCGGGCGGCCAGCAGGCAGGATGCGCGGCCCAGGCTGCAGGTAGGCTGAACCGTCGGTGTACCCGGCCCAGGCTCGATCCGCGCGCCACTGGCGGCCACCCAGGGAAAAGGAATCCGGCACCGATTCCGGATTCCGGGGTCAGCTCAGGTAGGCTCGTGCCGCCACCGTATCTCCCTCCACCGTGTCCCACCGGAAGAATTGACTATCTCTCTCTCGCACTCATGGGCCAGCCTATCCTTCCTTGTCATTTGGTGTGCTAAACTCTCGGCGGTGGTCGGACGACAGCACCACTGTACTCGCGTACTTTATAGTACCTTATAAGACCTTATAATACTGGCTAAAATACCATAATATTTATAATATCCTGTAATATTCTATAATACTTATAATATTCTATAATACCTATAATATTCTATAATACTTTTATAATACCTATAATATATAGTACTGGGTACACGGCTCAGGCGAGTCGTTCACCCCTCGCCAAGACAGTTCCTCTGGTGTCTTGGAAGTCGCTCCGACTTCAAAGACGTTCAGCCTGGAATTCAAGCCGGCACCTTCGAAATCAGGAAAACCATCTGATCAGTCCTGGTTTCATACGCATTGTCTTCAAAACCAAGATGACTTCCAAGAGAAAGTCTTAAAAACGTCGAAAACAGGAGACTTTCTTGCTTTTCCTAATCCGGCGCACGCCCCTACCACCGTCGGGGTAGGAAAAGCAAGAAAGTCTACTGTTTCCAAAGTTTTCAAGACTGTGTCCTGGAAGTATCTAGGTTTTTAAGACAATGCGTATGAAACCAGGACGATGGTTTTCCTGATTTCCAAGGTGCCGCGGCTTGCATTCCAAGCTGAACGTCTTGGAAGTCGGAGCGACTTCCAAGCAGACACCAGAGGGGAACTATCTTGGTTTTTCCAAAATATCTTGAAAACTGGGAAAGGTGCCTTGAAAACCAGGACGACAATTTTACTGCGATTCCCATCCGTAAATTTTCCCCCTTTTGTGTTTGAACACTGGAAAAACAAACGTTGCGTCCGCTACACCAATTGGTGTGTTCTATGGCAACATTTCAGTTTTTGTGGAATATTATCCAACCGAGACTTTAAGTTTCATTTCTGATGCGCCTATCAGATTCTCCATGAAATTCCCGTTCGAACGAGCCTACATGTGATAGGGTTGCGAGCCTAAATACTACGACTTTAAATAGGATATGTAGAAAATGGGGAATTGGACATGTTGAATGAACTATGCATCTGAACCCCATCACATGTAGGCTCGTTCGAACGGGAATTTCATGGGGAATCTGATAGGCGCATCAGAAATGAAACCTAAAGTCTCGGTTGTTTAATATTCCACAAAAACTGAAATGTTGCCATAGAACACACCAATTGGTGTAGCGGACGCAACGTTTGTTTTTCCAGTTAAATGACGATACGGAAATTCACACCTGTTTGATCAATTAGAAATCCTGACGAGTACACATATCTGACATTCACTCACTGCGATTTTCAACACAGATTTGGTCTTCCTTGCTGTCGTTTGTAAATCATCGATGGCTGTCTTGGCTTGTATGAACAGTTTTTATGGTCTTTTCTTAAGATTCTTTTGCGAGATGGAACTTTCGGCGTAAAAGTATCCGAGCTTGGCGGTAGTCTGCCAAAGCCGTGTGAGCCCACTCGTTCCTTCCTCCCTCTTCGGCGCACCAAAACGTTGACTCACGTCGCCCTTGATGCAAGGTGCACACACGCAAAAGGGAAAAGTTCGCGCGCCGCCCGCCCCGCCCCACCACACCTGCACAGCCCTCACATTGCGACGGATAAACTTTTTTTGATTTCTTTTAATTTTTTTTTAAGAAAATAAAAATTGGAAACGCGTAAATGAGGGTATAAGGTCCGTTCCCACAAGAGACTACGGCACAGGTAAGTACTCTATCTGAGCGTTGGATCACTCTCGGGTAGGGCGGGGTGTGGGACAGGGACGGGACCTGGGGTTCGGCTGCGAAGCGCGGGGTAGAGAGAGAGAGAGAGAGAGAGAGAGAGAGAGAGAGAGAGAGAGAGAGAGAGAGAGAGAGAGAGAGCAACGATGGGGCGGGGATTAATCATAGTGTGCCTTTCGGGCCGGGCTGGGCGGGGGGCTCTCGCGCAACGTGTGAGAGGTGGACCGGGTACACGTGTACGTCCCTGAGGGGCTGCTGCAGGCCGCGCAGGGATGAGGAGGGAGTTTGCGGCTCGTACGACGCGCGACCGTACCGGACCGTACCCGCCCCTGCCTGGCCCGGCCTGCAGTGCGACCCGTCTTAGCTAGCGCCCCAACCATGCCCTGCGCGGCCCGCGCCGCCCACCCCCGCCGCCATTTTCAAGGATTTTTCAGCCTGCGAGCGTTTTCCCACCGGCGGCCCGACTTGTGCCAAGAGAGAGAATAAGTACACGCCCACAAATCACCTCTCACCGTGCGAAAGGGGATGCGGCAAAGGCTAGCCGTGTGTCTCGTCCCCGTCAGCGCGCGCGCACGTTGAGCAACGAGAAAGCGAAACGCGCAAACCGAAGAGTGTGAGTCTGTGCTCATTTCCTTTCCGACGCATTGGTAATTTTTTTAGTTGGAATATAACACTTTTGCATAGTGCAAAATGGTCGTACAGGGTACAGGACAATTTTCCATAGAAGTTGTCGCACACGAACAATTCGAGATCGTAGATTTACAAGCCCTGCTTTGCCGTAGATTCCAATGACGCACGGTGAACGAAAATGTCGGAGCCCGAGAGCACACCTCGGTTCTGGAGGCGCTGTCCTTTTCTACTCCTACGAGAAGAGAAAAAGACGGCGCTATATAAAATCGAGAGGCGCGGATTTAGAGATTTTTGTTGACCGTGCGAGCAAGAGTTAGACTTTGTACATGTAGGACACATTTTGTAAGTGGTAAATTACAAAATATATCGGACATGTACGAATATATTTTTAAAAGTGTGGTGGGCCAATTTTACGAATGAAAATTCATACACACCCACGAGCGAGTGGCAGGAATACTACCAGCTCGGGTTGTATGCGTATGATCTCGTGGCGTAGCCTGGTGCAGCGCAGTGTGGCGGGGCGTGGCGGGGCGGGGCGGGGCGTGGTGGGGCTCAGCGGTGCGGCTCGAGTCCTGTTCAACAGTCTGGCTATCTGCTGCACTGGCCAGTCGAGTCGGCCTGCCGGACGGGCGGCCGGCCGGGCCATGCCAGGCCGGGCCGGGCCGGGCCGAGGCGAGGGGCCGAAGGGCTCGGTATCCCGGCCGGGTCGGTGCCGGGCGGTGGGGCCGGTCCTTAACGCACAGGGCCAATCCTTGTTATATTGTTGTTGAATGGAAAGTGGTCATCACCGCGGGGCGGGGCCGCCGGGCCGCGGTGGCGTACAACGGAGCGGTACCGCGACTATAGCCAGTCTTCGAGTAATAAGCACATCTCTTTCGCAGTTCTGCTCATCTCGCGTACTGAAAGGAGTTGCAAGTTTCAGCTCAAAAAATTGGCGTAGTTTTATATGTCTTCCACTTTTCTCCACGAAACATGAAATCACTTATGATTTGTCAATATAATTTCCAAGGGATTTTTTTTTTTAAATCTCGGTATAAATGGTTGAATTCACAGCAAGTAAAATTTCTCTCCTCCTCACCCCGCTGTCGCATGGCCTCTGGCTTGTCGCTTCTAGTTGGCCCTCTGGCCTGGCCTGGCGGCCTGTTTGTTCGTGCCGACCGCGTGCCTTGCCTCTGCAGCTCCTCACTTTGCTCCGGTAAAGACCAAATACGGTGATGTCGACAGCTGTAGCTTATATTCAGCAAAGGTGTCCCATGCCTAACTCTGCTGTGAATTGCAACAAGGGGATAAGTCCAAAAGCCGTACTTTTCAGGAAAACTATTCACACAAACAAATTTGCAATGAGTATTATGCTGATGGAATGTGTTTTCATCAAGGATATCATTGCCATTTTAATGTTTTTCAATATATCTCACCTTTACTGAGATATAAGGACTTGACTCCTTCTGCTAACATAAACTTATGGTAATTAGTCGACTTAATTCTTTTGACAAGTTAAGAATTTGGAGTTATGTCATTTAAAAATTGACAAAAAGATTTAAGTTGACTGTAAATGCATTTGATGCAAAAGGAGATAAGTCATCTTAATACTTTAAAGTTTCCTAGTTGTAAAGGATACTCTGCAAACTCAAGTGTGAGACAGTATCACACTGTTTACTGCAGTACCACTGAGTCTCACACTTTCAAAAACTATTTTCTGTCGTTGAATAGCAATCCCGTTTTAGAGAACAGCATCAAGCATCAGCTTTGGTTGAAAATCTCGGTTAAAACGATCTACTATGTGATGGGGTTTGAAACAACAATACATTAAATAATCGTAAATTAATGGTTTCGAAAATTTATCGGATCGTTGTTGTTTGCGATCAGAACCCCATCACATGGTAGCTCGTTTTAACCGGGATTTTGAACCAAAGCTGATGCTATTCTCCAAAATGTGATTGCTATTCAACGACAGGAAATAGTTTTTGAAAGTGTGAGCGCAGTAGTACTGCAGTAAAAAGTGTGATAATGTTTCACACTTGAGTTTGAAGAGTAGAGGATAGTTTAGTTACGTTTTTTTTTTGAGTAAAATCAGTTGTCGGCAGGAACGCTTTAGGCTGAAAATGAAAATCTATCCCATATATCAAATAAATTTTAAGTCAATATAGAAACCTTAAAAATAATTTTCTGATGCTCCACAGACACTAAAAACTTATTAGGAGGAAGGAACGTTTAACAGAAATCGCAAAGCATCATGATTTTAGCATTTTTTTCTTTCAAAGATTACAAATTGAAATAGGTTTACTTCGTGTTGTTCATATAGTGACAATAAATGGAGCTGTTACCTTACGTAGATAAAGCGCTATTGCTAATATATGCCGCCAAATGTTATCACTGGAATTTTGGCACTTCGGATTTCATATATTATCCTCGATAAAAACAAATAAGCAATGTTTTCAAATAAGAAAAAGAACCGCAAACAATGCACGTTGTGAAAGTGGGGGTATTTTAAGGCAATCATGAGGAATCTCTGCTATAGCGAGTTGTTAGCACGAAGTGTTTTTGCATTTATGAATCGCAAAACGCTCGCACTCGCAGTGCAACGCCGCAAATGGCTGTGTGTGCTTGGCGAATCACACAGCTCTGATGTCTGTCTACGTACTAAGTAGATGTATTAATGTTGTTTTTCTCTTTCGGTCCCTTTTTGCTTTTTGTTTCTTTACGTTCGTGGCAAACGAAATTCAAGAAATAGAAACTGTTGTCCCAGTTGCCAAAGAGGCTCCAAGTCCTCCTCTAATTGGCGTGTGTTTCGTACGACTGAGGTTAAATTTTGTTTGAAACGTGTGGGTCGTCATGGGGCATAACATACATCCTTTTTCTCCTAATCAGCAGAACTGGGCGTGGCGGGCCGCCTGTAAATTGCAAAGCAAATATCATTGCAATTATTTTGTTATATTGAATGACTGCTGCGTCCGGTAAGACGTACAGTCGCGCTGGGCGGCGCAGCGCGACTCGTAATAAGCAATCTCAATAATAATAATATAATACGTGGCGAAGGCATTGTCAGGCGACATAAACACCTCCAGAGAACGGTGTGGGAGGGGACCGTGGGGTGGGGGAGGTGTTTTGAGAGGGTCGCACCGCACCGCAGCTGCACTGGCGGGGAAAGGGGAACGGGCGGATGCCGAAACCATTTCATGAATCGGACCGTCCAGCTCGGCCCAGTCGCCATGCTGGGGAACTGACTCTACTCGCGCACTGCCGGCCAGTGAGGGCCCCCCCCCCACCTCCTCCCATAGGCGCGTGATGGTGTCGGGGGCACGGGAAGGTTTGATGATGTGGCCAGCGAGCCTTCCCTCGCCTGATCTGCGACTGTTTCACAGAGGATGGTCCTGTCGTACGTCACAATCTTAGCGTCGTGGCGTCGCCCCTACACATAAAACGCAAGTACGCCGCAAGTGTGTGCGATGTACCTCAGACATCGAATGGAAATCCGCATGCCTGCAAGTGTGCTACCTTGCACACACTTGCAGATATGGATTTCCATTCGTGCACTTGTTTCCTACCCGGTGATTGCAGTATCCGAATGGAAAATTCATACACTTATAATTGTGCGACTTGCACACATTTCGGTTTCCAGTGTAGCCATCAGTCGGCAGGTCGTTGATGCGCGCCCGGCCGGCGTGTCACACTTGACCGGTTCTGCCCGGCGCGGCTGCACACGGGACGGGACGTCCCTCGCTTTATACCCCTTCTTGCCCGCGCCCATCCACCCCGGTTTCCCCGCTGTCCCGCTAGTTCTCCTCCACGTCGCCCACCCCCCACCTCTCCTCCGCCCCTTTCCGCCTGACCTGTCCCACCCAACTTGCCCCCTTCTCCGCAGCCGTGTTAAAGACAATGAATTAATTCGTCCGCCGGCATTTATTGGGCCAGATCCGTTGAGTCGCGCGGCGCCGTGCCCAGTGCCCACTCAGGCTGCTGGATTCCCACGCGAAGAGCGGTACTCCGTGTTGCTAGGACGGAAGATCTCATATTTTATATATATATATATATATATATATATATATATATATATATATATATATATATATATATATATATATATATATACATATATATACTAACGGGCTATGTACTATTTTGTGCATAACAACGTACAACTGTGCACATACGTAACTTACGCACAATATTCTTACATAATTACATACAATGTCGTGACTTTGTACATAAATTACGCATAATTTCTTACGTAATTATACACAAAATTGTACGTGTACGTAGTTATGCACAAAATACTACATATCCCGTTAGTGTGTATATATATATATATATATATATATATATATATATATATATATATATATATATATATATATAGAGAGAGAGAGAGAGAGAGAGAGAGAGAGAGAGAGAGAGAGAGAGAGAATAAAAAAGGGGTGGGGGGGGGGAGACAAGGTAGAAAATATTTTTTATACTTCTAGATAATGCCATAGCAAGACCCGTTCATTCGCTGGTCATTGATTCATTTTCAGCCTACGCCGTGCACTTTGAGAAAAACCGTACATCATGCAACAAAACAACGGTTTTGAATTAACGGCTTTCGGTTTTCGTTACCGTGCCTCACTAATTTACCCTATACCTGGTACAATTTTCGAACAGTTTTTTTTTTTTTAAATTGTACTTCGATGAAACGGTTTACAACTGTTGTTAAATTGTAGTTTTTCCTCACAGTGTGATGCAGTTTATCGTGGGGTGAAGTGTCCATGTTCGACTTGAATTGGTTTGTTCTTAAATTCAGAGGCACTTTGCGACCTTGATGCTCTTTGTTCCTCGTGTATAATCATTGCCGTTGCTTTGGATAAGAATTTTCTCAGTATGCACAAATGTGTGAATGTGCGAGGTACGTTGGCACCCTTTATTTGCATTTTGCTTGCCAGACGCGCGCAAGCTCGCCGAGCGTCTGGTCAGCTCAGACTGCGCGCCGCAAAACGCAACGTGACCCTGGATCACCCTTGATGCCTGTGTTTTCTTTTAATTTTTTTTTAATTTTAAATTTTATTTTTATAAATTTAGTGTTATTTTATTTTTAGCTCAGAGTCTGCACAACTCTGAGCTGTCGAAATATATGAAAATGGAAAACAAGAAGAATAAAGTAGAGGCACTGTACCATTCCATTGGTGTCATATTTCAACTAGAAACCAAACAGCAGAAAGTCCAGTTGCTAGGAAAGGTTTATAAAATGTTCTAAGGATCGCCTGCTGACGCAGAACCCAAGTAGCCTTGCGCTCGGTTACGGTTGTCACGAGCGACGTATTGAGATGCAGAGGGCCGACCCAATATTGACTTTCTTCTCAAAATCATATATAAATTGCGTTATTTTTATTTCAAAGAGCGCTGAGGTGTTCCCTTAATAATACAATATGTTGCCCTATTCTTCACTTCTATTGTATCGGATCTGCACACCATCCCTCTACGTAGGAATCCGTCCTTTATGCGTCTGCCGCAAAGGGGGCGGGGTGGGGCGGAGGCTGGTTGGCCGGCCGCGATACCGTCTTTATATTCGACCCCCTGCAAATTGGAGATGTCTGTCTGAGGGCGTTACCTCCTCCAGCCAGAACTCGCGCAGATCCATCTCCCGGGCAAATTGCATCCAAGTCTGTAGCGCTGCGCTCTGCTGCAGGGCATGCTCGCCCCGTGCGCACGTGGGGAGGGGCCGGCACGAAACAAGAGCCATTTTGTGAAACATTGGGACTTTGTTCCTGAACTTTCGATTTGTTTTGCTTTAATGTAATTCTTCGTTGTAGTTATTAGGCTTCGCGTGCGCTAAAGCGCAAAACGCGAAGCCTATAGACACGGGTTCTGTTTCTCGCCAAGATTTTCGTGTGCGCTACCTGCTCCTCAACATCCACCAGCGAGGAAGACCCTCCACAAAAGAAAAAGGTTCGGGTCGGGGGCGGGGCCGGGGGCGGGGGTCCTTGCGGGGGTCCGCCCGGCCGGCCGCCCGACTCAGCGTGCGCATATATTATTGCCAGCGGACGAAAGATGCAATGAATAGAATGTCTTGCCGCAAGTTTTTCTCAAATTTTGAACCTAGCAACAAACAAACCAGATTTTTGGTTCAAGCATCAGCCTTTCACCCCTCTTTTTAAAAAAAGTCAGGTGCTTCTACGACAATTTTGACTGTCGAGGAAGTGGAGGTTGAGGGAAAGTCCCCTCTCCTCAAAATTGTCCTACAACTCTGAATCTTTTGCTTAAAGAGGGGTGAAATTATGAAAATTGGCATAGTAATCAGGGTATTTTGACGCTACGTTCAAAATTTTCACAGTTTCTAGACCGCTTCACTAAGATGAGCTGACTACCCACAACCACCTCGGCCTCGTCGGCCCTCGCTCGACCCTCCGCTCACAACCCAGTCCGGGTGTCACATGTGGCGCGCCCCCGCAAAGCAGGGTGCGAGGCGGAGCGTTGCGGGATGAATCGGGGCCTCTGACTGAAGCTCGCTATCTTTACAATATGAGTCTTAACTAGAGTTCAAGGTGAAAAATCAGTTCAGATTTGTCTGACGTAAAATATTGGTGCGCGTTTGGATCGGCTGACCTCAAAAACCTCATATTAAAAAGGAAAAGGGGGGTTGATTTAAGACAATGTTGACCAACTGCGCATTCCGTGCGCTCTCCTCCGCGATTAAAAGTGCTAATATGCATATGCACTTAATATGCATATGCACTTAAGACACATGTGTCTTAAGTTCTACTCGTTTAAATTTAAGGGCTGCCGGCCTCTCTATCTCTCGTACCACTCCTACCCCTCTCTCCCTCTCCCCCTTCTCTCCCTCTCCCCCTTCTCTCCTTTATGAATCCGTCACTAAATCGAAATCAAACTCTTCCCCTCTCTCCTCTCCTCTCCCTCTCTTACCCTCTCCTGGGTGAATATTTTGGATTCAAACTCAGCTGTTTTGATGCTGTTTGGACCGTCGGAGGAAACAGCGGGTGGTGGAAAAATGTGGAAATGAGAGGAGCGGCAGGCCTCGCAGTAGGTATCCGCTCAGCTTGTAATTTCTATAAACGTTTCTTGACCACTGCTTGATCAAAGATGCCGTTAATGTGTAAGTCAAGGGGTTGAGCTTGCCATTGCCCACACCAAGCACGCGAAGCCTTTTTCGGCCACATTGGATAATGTGGACTTGACGGATTTTTGAGTCTCTGTGATGAGTCACCTTGCCACGTGAACCTGAACACGTATGCGGAATGCCTTCCGCTTATCTAGTTGACCGTGTGCCGTGATGATGAGGAAAATAGTGTGTTAGTCTCCTTGCTCTTTGTCTCTCTGACGCCTGGATTGGGAGTCAATTTATCGGAAAGCAGCACTCCATGACTCGGTCTCAGTAGAGTGGAAAATGATTGTTTGAATGAAGCGCGCCGTGCCGCCCAGCTCGGCCCAGCCCGGCCTAGCCCGGCAGCGGCAGCTCTGGTGCGATTCCACATGAGGTGGCTCAGTATTTGCCCTTTGTTGTCGTTGAAGTGGCTACTCAATAGACTCCTTGCCAAGGTTTTCTCTCTTCCGCGCGTGTCGTTGGGACGGACCGCCTCTCCTCTTTCTTGCACTTTGTTGCGGAAGAACAAACCAAACTCGCAGCAGCACGGTCGATGTCGAGACGTTTCGATCATGTACCCATCGCAGCCCGATATCCTTTTTCTTAAATGATCTAGTGATTTTCAAACATGAAATTTAAACTTAATCTTTGCTTAAAAACTGCCTTTATTCACAACTATTTGTTCAATTTTTTTTTTTTTTTTTTTTTTTTTTTTCTCCAATGAGTTATGTGCATGCCGCATTTGCCTCTCCGTTTCCCCTTCCCTAGTTGCATCTTCTTCTCCGACACCTGTCCAAGAGAGACGGCGATAATGAAGTGGTTGTGTCTCCTGACAGAACGCTCTGTCAAAGCGCTACACGGATTTATAATAACCGCGTGATAAGTTTGGCTGCACCGCACTGCTGCTGCTGCGCCGCGCCGGGCAGCGCCTGGCAGCGCCCAGCCGGCCCCCTGCTGAGGGCGACGGGCCGGTTGTGTGAGCCTGGGAGCATGCACAAACTACGTGATTGTTTTTTGTGTTTCTTCAATCCCCCCTGCTGCCTAGACAAGCTTTTCCGCAGAAATATTCCCCTATGCTACAAGCACGACTTTGGTTGAGCTCTCGTATTGGTCCTTTCATCCAAACGTACGGTTAATATTATTGGAAAATTTTCTAACGCTCCAGCCTCCCTACTCCCTTTTCAGATATTAATTGACTAAATGGCAAAAAAAAAAAAGAAAAAAGTTTTTGGCTTGATACAAGGAATATAGGAAGTCTTGGTTGTGTCATATTCTTAATTTGTTTCTTTTCCTGAAAACACTCGTAAGGGTGGACATTGACCATGTGCTGCATAGACCCTCTTACTAGAGCTTGTTCTGAGTGGTCTTTCCTGGGATATGAAGAGTCCTATCCGAGACATAGTTTGTCCTCAGCGCTGGAGTAATGAATTGTTTGGTCGAAGGTCGAACTTCGAGAAGCGGAGAGGGGGAACAGAGAGGTCTTTTACACCTGCTACGCTACACGCCACACTCTTCATAATGTAGGTTTCTTATACATTGGATGCTGGATCTAAAAAAGAAAGCACAATCTTAT
Source organism: Frankliniella fusca (assembly GCA_029379305.1). Lineage (NCBI taxonomy): Eukaryota > Metazoa > Arthropoda > Insecta > Thysanoptera > Thripidae > Frankliniella > Frankliniella fusca. The sequence continues at coordinate 3,298,397 of JAHWGI010001134.1, read as the reverse complement.
CACACATTCTTGTGTAAAAAAATAAAAAAAATAAAAATAACCCTAACGGCTCTAAACGGCTCTCAAGGTTTGAACGCTCACCACGCAAATTCAAAAGAAATTAAAAAATATAAAGTCAGAACTATTTATGAGAACCAGTAATTACACTGATAAACCAAGTGTTCAACCATTCAACACTTTTAAGTGTTCAAATACCATTTTAACAAATAAAAGTGTTCAACAGAGTTGTTGTGCACTTACAAGTATTCAACTCAGGAGTTGTGCACTTGTAAGTGTTCAACTCCCCAGTTGCACACTTCCCTAATACAGTGCGTCCAAGCTAAGGAAGTGTGTAACTGGAAAGTTGAACACTTTTAAGTGGACAACTTCTGAGTTGGACACTTGTAAGTGTACAACAACTCTGTGAAACACATTTATATGTTTAAATGGTATTTGAACACTTTGAAGTGTTGAAGGGTTGAACACTTGGATTATCAGTGTAAATTTTATCCACCACAAAATTGTCACACAAAATGCCGCCTGGCGGACCAGCTTTCAACCACTCCGCCCTGATTACCCAACCACCAACCCAATATATATAAATGCTAGTTTTCCTTTTTAAAATGACGTCACTGGACGTTTTCAGATTTTCCATCCAATTACTTTTTAGAGCTGAATTTCGATTGGCATGGCATAGATGAGGAAAGTAAATTGAAACATTCAGTAAAAACGTTGGCTCCATCCAGAGATTGGTTTTGCATTTAGCCTTCCGTCGGTTCGGCCCGGCCTGCCGGCTTAGAACGCGTCTAAAACAGAAATGCATAGACAGTTTGACATTGAACAGGCGTCTGAAATTTTGAAAATTTCTTAGAATATTTTATTGGAAATTGGTGTGATTTTGCTCCTCAGGTTTGGCTGCGGCCATATGGGGCAATCAGCAAGAATAAAAAGAAACTTTCAGGCGTGAGCAATATGCACCCTTATTGGAGCCCTAAAAATCTTTATATGGTTTTTGGACCACATCACACCCTTTTGCAACTATTACAGTTTCAATTTTGACTCAAACGTCTGCAATTTGTGCATCAGTGGTTTTGTTAAACGTACGCTTGTATAACCTGTAGCCCGGGTCGGTCGGAGCAGCAGTCTATGAAGCTGTCCTTTCCGGGCCGGGCCTCAGTTGGCTGCCCTGTTTACATTGCGTCCGACTTAAGGATCCGATATTACTGCCACCACCGGCTTTCCTCCCAGATCAAGGTTGCGAAAGCAACATTTTGACGCAATGGAGCCGGCCAATAAGAACATCGGTGTGGCCTGGTGTGGAGGGGCATGAGAGCGCGGGACGAGGTGGGGTGCTGGGCTCTGGTTGAGGCCCCCTTCCAAAGCCTGGCCGCCCTGAGCCGGAGATGATAACTGCTCCAGACAACGACTCCTCAAGTGTGAGGGAACAAGGGGGGCCGGCCGGCAAGACGTGATGGTATGATTCGATTGCAGCCAAAACGGGCGAAATGACCCGACCAGGAGCTTTAAATTGGGCAAGAATGTGTGCGTTCCTCCATTCCCAAATCTTTTTCCTCCGTTTTCCATTTTATCAATGTTCATCCCTCGGTTTCTAACGTTCTAGCTCAAGTGTCTATCTAGCTCAATGGTATTTCAGTTTCCATCAATGACTTGATACCCCGGGTCGTATATTTAGCACTTTCATAATACTGGATTAAGTAAATTTCGTAAGTGTAATTCATACATTTTATGTGTTAACAGAAAGTACCTCCCGGAATTCGTTTGCCAATCAAACCTGAGAAAATGTACTGAGGGCAAAAATAAAAAACATTTTTAAAAGACTAATTACATTTTGTTGCCAAATACCGTCATGAGTTTCCGTGGGTAGGCCTGTTTTCATAGTTCTCCGCAGGACACATTCTATTTTTTTCCCTCTTTCGACTGCCGGTGCACATGGAGCCTAAGCAGTCCAGGTAGCTGCCGCTGAGCCTATTCGCGGGCCATGACTGCAGCTGGCAGGATTTACAAAGGGGCAGGAGCCGTGTTCTTATTGGCGTCTTATTGGATCTTGATGGCGCTCTTTCATGGAAAAGAATAAGCTCCTCGCGCGCGCGCGCGCGCGCGCCTGTGTGTGTGTGTGTGTGTGTGTGTGTGTGTGTGTGTGTGTGTGTGTGTGTGTGTGCGCGCGTCTCTTCTGCTGCCGCCCCGCATTCATACAATTCTGTATGTCCCCAGATTCCATTCCACCTCTCTGCTGCGCAACCAGGTAAGACTGAGTCCCAGCTGAGGCAGTACTTTGCCACTCGGCCACCCCTCCTCCTTTCCAGGACACTCTAAGCGTGTGTGTGTGTGTGTGTGTGTGTGTGTGTGTATATATATATATATATATATATATATATATATGTATATGTATATATATATATATATATATATATATATATATATATATATATATATATATATATATATATATATATATATATATATATATAATAAGCTGCATAATAGAAACTGTTTAATCAAATTTTCTAATTTGATGGGAATTGTGGCATATCCGTTCTTACTTAAGCCATCGTATGCAACTTTGTTTCTCCATTTTTTTTTTGAAAAAATCTAAATTCTAATTTTTCTTGTTTTTTTTTCTCCCGACGTCTCCTCTTCACCTTCCTCTTTCTTTCTTTCTCTTTTTCTTTTTTCTTTCTTTCTTTTTCTTTCTTTCTTTTTCTTTCTTTCTTTCTTTCTTTCTTTCTTTCTTTCTTTCTTTCTTTCTACTCTCTCATGATTAAACATGGCGTTGTAAATGAGGAGTCAATATATAAATATAAGTTTTTAAATATTATTTATTCAAGTTCCGACCGGTGAAAATTTCATTTGAAGGGTAACAACAATAAAAACATGTCTTGAAATGTTTGGCAAACAACACATAAGTTTGTTTTAAATTTGGTACGAATTTATTTAAACAGTTCAATTGAGTACAAAAATATTAATAAATAACAAACCATTTATTTAAGCGTAAAGAAGTTACGATAACAGTTAATTTGAAACTTTTTGTACTCATTTGAACTCATTATAAATAGTAAAACGCATTATTCTGCCCTAATTGACGATTAATGAAGGGAGAACAGAAAGCACCTCTTCACTCAAAAAAGCTTTGCTTCAGATATTTTTCACATGACTTCGGTACCTCGTAGTTAATAATGCATATTTTTACAAGTTTTGCTCAGTTTTTGTTACAGAGCATTTTCAGTCTTAAAGAAAAAGGAGAAACATTAACACATCGCACGATCAGTTCTTTTAATTGCAAAATGAATGGGTACCGTTAAAATTCTGACGTAAAGCTTGTTAAAGAAGTACTCTGTTAACCGTTCATTGAGTTTGGTCTAAGTATCGGTTCATCTTGAATAGCACCAACATCACAAGAAAAAAAAATCCTAGCGAGCTCCACATCGTATAAAATATATTTATATATCACTTAGAATAAATTATAATTTGAAAATTTTATATATATTACACTATGCATTTTTACAATACTGGCAGTTCTTAAAGAATTTTTACACTTTTTGGCTAGAAGCCACAGTCAATCAAGGTATGAATTAAACCTGTACAAAACAATAAGTATTTACATTTAATACAATTTGTACAAAAATATGAAACATGTTTATCAACAAAATTACTTATCTAAGTATCACAATTGAACATTCGATGCTACAACAATACTGGTATGTTGGCTAGACAGCACTGTACAAAGTCATTTGATTGAAAATAGTTAATGGCGTTATTTTTCCTATCACTGGTCATGACACTGAATTATTGACAATCCACTTACACATTTTCCTCAATAGTTGTCAATCTACTTCCCAAAACATATATTATGAACTTTTTAAAAGCAAAACCACCCATGTCACCAATTTTATATCACATTGCACTGCAAAGCACTTCACACATCGATTGCACTCACACCGAACAGGGAACACTTTCACTTATCACTTCACTAGATATGAATTGCAACTGAACGAGAATGTTGTTGCTGCGGCCCCGGTTGCCCTTGCACCGTGACCTGGTGATGATTGTGTAAATGTTGAGATACATTTTGTGGGCTATGGGTATTTTGTGGTGTTAATGTGTTATGAGGATTGTGTAGATTGTGTGCATTATGAGGTATGTGTGGTGGTATGTGTGTATTGTGATTGTGATGACTATGGTTGTGATTGTGGTTGTTGTGTCTGTGCACGTGGTGGTGCATGATGTGATGATGATTGGCGTTACTGTGATTGCTGACTCGTCCAGAGCCGTGCCTAGTCCTCTGATTGTTCGGAACGTCAGGCAGAGCAAATCTCAGCTTTTCCCAGAAGAGCTTGTCTCCCCACTGCAGGTACGTGTTAGTCTTGAGGTACAGCCGGATGTCGGGGTCTAGGTCCTTCTGGGGGACCTCCCCTAGTAGAACGACGATCAGGCGCTTTCTCCTGTCTCTCAGTACTTGGTGATGTGCAGATTTAAACTCAAACCGGCACCACTCAGACTTGATGAAGTTCTCGCTCAGCACCATGATGGTTCTTCGCGACGACTCGACAGCTTGCACGATTGTATCGGCAATAAATGCGCCGACAGGGAAGTCCCGATAGTGAAGACATAGTTTATACGAAGGGTCTCCATGCTCAAGGAGGGGTGCCAACTCCTCGGCCACGAAAGCCTCGTCTTTCGAGCTGTAGCTGATAAAGGCATCAAACAGCTTCTCTCTATCGTCAAGTTCAAGATCACTTTTGCGGTAGAATAGACGGACGCCAAACCGAGAGTGAAACCACACACGCATCTCTTGGCGATATACAAACACAACAAGCATTAGCAATATGACCACCAAAAATACTCCCAATGTGGCAATGAGCAAGGGCATGTAGTCCTGGATGACCTGCCGCTGAATGACAGTCTTGTTTGCAGTATAGTTGCCATTCACGCTCTCCGTAAAGTTATAATTGGTCTGACGTGAGATGCAGTTTGAAGAATTGTCGTAAATGATCAAGAAACCATCATTCCCCTGTTTCTGCTGCTCTTCGTTAGAGAGAGCAGTTGCGTTGCTGCCGACTACAGTTGGCGCGTTGTACGCGCAGCGGATGTTGGACAGATCGGTGACAACTTCGTCGGCAACCAAGAGCCATTCCCGGAAGCGACTGGTATACTCGCAGTCACAGGACCATGGGTTGGCAGCCAAAGTCACGTCCATGATAGAAGCTGACAGCTCCCATACTGCAAACTGCGTTATGCGGTTGTGGTCGAGACGCAAAACGCGCAATTGCGCCAAGCCAATAAAGGTGCCGTTATGGATGCTGGTGATCCTGTTGTGTTGCAGGTACAGCTCGTGCAAATTTTCCAGCCCTTCGAATTCGTGGCCACGGAGCTCGCGAATTTCATTGTTGTCAAGGTGCAGTAACTCCAGATTCTTGAGTCCATTGAAGGTTCGGTTGTGGATAATCTCCACACTTGATCCATTTAGGAACAGGACTTTTAATCTCTTGCGCCCGATGAAAGCGTGGCTGCCGACGGTGTGGATGCTGTTGCCGTCGAGATACAGCTGTGTGGCGTCCATGGGGATTTGATCAGGCAAAGTTTCAACATAGCCAGCGTTACTGCAGTCAACAACGTTGGCTGACCAACTCTGGTCGTGGTAACAGGTGCAGTTGGTGGGGCAAGTCATCTCGCAGTCGCAAGCATCGAAGTCACAGCAGTGGCACAGCGCAAAGCAGTGAAATTCGTAGGCGCACAGGAACTGGTAGGGCGCAGCCTCGACGAGTGGAACGTACGAGCGGCCGCGCGCGTACAGCAGCTTGCAGTAGATGCTGTCCAGGTCCATGAGCTTTGGCTGATTGCGCGCGCGATTGTCCGTGTTGACTTTCTGGAGCCAGTCCATGGTGCAATCACACTCAAAAGGGTTGCCCCCTATGTAGAACTCAGGCAGGGGCCGATTAGCCGGAACAGATGATATCCGAAGTGAGTTGGGGTTTAAACTTGTAATACGATTGCCGAATAAGTCGACGCGGGTCAAATTTGGCTTCTTAAAAAAGCTGTAGGACTGCACTTTTGAGATAAGGTTGTCACTTAGTGATAGAAATTCAACGCTGTCAGGGATTGCACTTCCAGTAATTTCTGTCAGTTTGTTTGAGCTGGCATCGAAAGTGCTTAGATGCAGTTGACTTTCGATTTCAAAGTAATTTCCCAAAACAGCTATCTGATTAGCATGGATGTCTAGCCACTTAAGTCCAGTAGGAATAAGTGAGTAATCAAACACTTCCAGCTGATTGTCAGAGATATTGAGCCATTGGAGGTTGGGCAACTTGGCGAATAAGCCAGTGATATCAGTTAGATAATTTCCATCTAACCTGATAGCATGAAGATTTGAATTGCTGTCAAAGGCACCTGTCTCAACCTTTCTAATTTTATTGAAGGAAAGATTTAGAATTTTCAGAGACGCCATCTTATCAAAAACGCCCTTAGAGATATTAACAATATTGTTCTCAGTGAGGCGCAGTCCATACACGTGCTGAAGGTTGGCAAACGTGGTATTGTCAACACTCGCTATGTGGTTGTCACCCAGGTCAAGTGTCTTGAGCGTTGGCACGTCCTTGAGGGCCACCGGAACTTCAAACAGCTTATTTCCGTTCAGATGGAGGTCCTGCAGACTTGATGAGTTGCGTAATGCATCCGGATGAATTGTCTCAATGTCATTGTTTTCCAGTGAAAGGAGATTGAGAACGGAAAGACCGTTAAAAGTATAGCTGTGAATAGTTGTCAACTTATTATCAGACAAAATAAGGGTATGCAGGTTGTACAGGGAAGCGAATGTGTTTTCAGGTATGGAGGCAATGGCGTTGTCTTCGAGACGCAAAACTTGCAGCGTGTACAGGTCACGGAACACAGCTGCTTCCAACTTGTTGATGCGATTGTGCGACAGGTCCAGGATGATGAGCCGCACTAAGTTCGTAAAGGTGTTGGCGTTGATCCACTCGGAGGTAAGCTCGTTGCTGGACAGGTCGAGCAGTGCAAGGTGAGACAGCTCACCAAAGAGCCCCGGAGCCAGAACGTTAATGGAGTTGTTCTGCAGATACAGCTGGCGTAGTTCACGAGCGTCGGCGAACAGCTCCGGAGGCAGCGTCACTAGCTTGTTGTTAGCTAGGTTGAGGTACTGGAGCGCCACTAGGCCCTCCAGCGCGCGATCGGCTAGCACCGTCATGGCGTTTCCTTCCAGGTTCAGGTATTGCAACCGCCCGAGGCCAGACAGCGCGGACGGAGGCAACGATTCGACGCTGTTGTTTGACAGGTCGAATGTCCTTAGATTGCCACCGCAGCGCTGCGATGGAGAAAGGGTAGCAGACGCCACGGTGGCGCCAAATTGGAAGCCACCGACACTGCGCAGCCGGTTGTTGGTGAGATTTAGGTGTTCCAGGCTGTGCAGCGGACAGACTACACCGTCGGGTAGGCTCCAGATATTATTCTGGCTTAAATCCAGCCTCTCGAGCCGCGCCATGTCTTCTCCGAAAGCATTGGGATGCATCTCGAGCGCCATGGCGGACCAGTCAGTATTGTGAGTCCGCACTGTCAAGTTGCGCAGGTCGCGAAGCCCGGCAAACGCCCCCGCGGAAAGATTGCCAATCTTACAAAATTCTATTTCCAGGTCACGGAGCTCAACCAGCGAACGAAAACTGCCCGAGTTTAGTGAGCTTTGGAAAAACAGGGCGTCACTGCACTCAAGGCGAAGCCGAATGGTGTGCTGGGCCTGAATCACGCTGAAGTTGGTGTTCTCGAGCTCGCTGTTGATGGTGCGCAGGCGGCAGGTGAGAGACACGCCCTCCTCAGTGTCTTCGGTTGCGGGGCCGCCCTCTACCTCCCCGCGCCCACTGTTGACGATAACCCATTTGCACTCGTCCGGGGCCGTGTAGCGGAGCGCCTTGCTCAGTGAGGCCGAGAGCGCGCTCAGGAGGAGGAACAGGGTCAGGAGAGCTGCGTTGGGCTGCATTTTGTCTGGAGCTGGTAAGCGACTGTGTTTTGGAGTAATCCGTTCTCAGCGACGCTTTCTCCTCGATGACGGCCGGTTTCGTCGTTCGTTATCGAAGCCAGCCATTTGCACTGTTATCCATGTGGTCAGACGAAGTTGCACTTTTGTTTTTGCACACTGTGCATGACACTTTCACTCTCACTGTTTCCGGGTCGCGTAATCCAATCAAATAAACGCACTGCACTGTATCACTGCCATGTATCCATTACTGGCGAGTAAGCATTATTCACAAAATTATCAGGTTTCTGTCAATGAAACCACTTCACAGCACTGCACTGACACAAAGGTTATCCAAAGTTGTGTCGTTAGAAGTTTTTCTTGAAAATTCGGTATCCCATTTGTAAGGCACATACACAAACAAATCCAAAATGTCGTTTTCGAGACAAACGCGCGCGTGCTCAGGGTGAGCGCGTATACGAGGAGGGTGAGTTCTGGAGTTTCGCCGTGCACAATAATCCAAGTGAGCGTGCGAGACGAGCTCCAGCAGCACCACGTCCTCCTCTTTCCGCTCTCGGGCTCTGACTGAAGCCGCCGGGCCCGCTCGAGCCGGGCCGGGCTGGACCGGGCGCTGCTCCCGCTGGCCGTGGCCTTGCGCTGTCTGTATGCCTGCCCGCCTGTCCGCTCGCCCAGCTGCAGCCGCCGGCCCGTCCCGGCCGTTCCCCTGCCTTCCTGACGGCGGCTCCAGCGAGAAGCAACAAGCAGGGCAGAGTAGCCCCTCTCTTTCGCACGGCTGCGACCGGCGCTGTCTGTCTCTTTCTCTCTCGCGTGCCTCCCCCCTCGTTAGCCGCCGGTCCTTCTTTCCCTCGGGCCCGGGCCGGACCGCCGGTCCCCGCTCGTGGTAAGTGGCTCTCTCTGTCGGCTGCGTGCGGCAGCAGGACCATCCCGGCCCGTCGGCAACACCACCTCTCCTCGCCTGCGCTTTCTTTCTCACCGTCCGCATTCGCCATGCTGGTTGCCCAGATCGCTCCTTCCCTCCTTCCCACCTCCGCCGTAAACGTGAAGTACGGTGGAAAAGAAGAGAGGCCAGTAAAGGAGGAGGCAGAGGAGAAGAAGTGCAGCCCAGGTATGCGCCTGGCCCGGCCCGGCCCGCCTTTAGTTGGCCGGCCCGACACGCCGAGCGCTATCTGGCTGGCCCCTCCTTTGTGGGATGAGCGGAGAACGCCGCGCTGCTTCTCGTCCAACCCTCTGCTGCAGCAGCAGCCTCGATGCATCTCTTTTGCTAAAGCAGCGATTTATTTTCTTCTATTATTTTCGGTCTGTTCTCGGCTTCTTTGCGGCCGCAAAGCATGGTTAAATTTGGCCAGGAGCAACGCAGAATACATCTAGATTTGGGTGTAGCAAAATAAAATAATTTTTTTGTTTTCAACGAAAACGCTTGCGACAAAGCAAAATAATGTGCTATAGTTCTTTTTTTATTATTAGTTTTTATTTTTTAAGTTTTGAAGTTGTTGCTTCACTTGGAAGTAATATGATAAATGTATACGAAGTGCTTTAAGAGAACGAAATGAAATCGACATCTCCTCCCCTTTCACGTCAGCGAGGGACCTAAAACTCCCTGGGGCAGTTTTGTACCGAGAGAACTGTTCCCCACAACCTGTCGAGAAGCAAGGCGGACGACGCGAGCGCCGAACGCAAAGCCGGTTTTCTTACCGCTCATCCCTCTCTTCTCAACCTTTTCCACCGCGTGAGCATCATCCAGCAAAATATAATTCGTTTCAGAGATTGATCAGGAAAAATTTAGAACTCCCGACTCGTCCCGACTACTAACAATGGTGCTCGGGCAAAGACGTATTCGAGGGTAATGGGAGAGAAGCAGGGCAAAGTTTCTTCCACTCTGGTGGAATACGCGTCATGTGAAATAGCAGAGAGGATGTTTTCAATGAAAAATGGTATTTGCGTATAAGACCCCTTCACGCTATGGACCACAGAGCGCAGCTTTTACGAATAGAATTTAATCTTGTACATTCAATTTTGAAGTGTAGTCGAAATCTGTTTCGTAGAAATTGTGTAAATTTGAATTGAAATTCGAGTTTCTATGGCTATGCTCGACTCGTCGGGCAAAATTAACAAGGGAAGGGGATATTTTTTCGTGGCGGAGGCAGGCCGAGCCGAGCCAACACAGAGCGAAAGAGAAACCTCTAAAGTCTGCGTTCAAACAAAGCCTTTATAGCGCAACAGTGAGATAACACAACTGAAATTAGCACGTGACCACCGTACTGCCTTCTTTGAAACTACTTCAGTTTTACTGAAAAGTGCTCCAGTTCTGCCAAATAAATGTGAGCCTCAAAGAATAAGTTCAAATCATGACGTAAGCAGAGTAGTGTTTTTTTGTCATTTTTAGTAAGTTGGCGTGTTGTGAGGACAACGCGAAAGCGGGCGTGGCTTCTAACAATACCACCAACCTCAGATTTAGTCTTCAGGTCATGTTTTCAGCGAAAGATACAAATTCGTTTTCCCCTGTGTTCCCTGTTAACGCGTAGAGGCTTCCACAATTATTTGCTCAAGACATGCAATATCACTTCATGACGTCGTCGTCACTAAATTCCAAACTTCCCAAATATATTCCAGGTTGGTTTGAGGTGAACGCATTAGCCGACGCGACGTGTCGCCGTCCTTCTTTCAACCATGTCCGCCATGGCTGGTGGCTGAGGTGCCCACCTCGCGACTATATATAAATCATCGTATAAAGTTTTCGAAACGTTTACAAGGCGAACTGATTGCGTTAATAGAAGTTTTGTACCTGCAGAAAACGGTTGGTAAGTTTGACTTTAATCTGGTGAGCAGAATTCTTGAACTGGTGTACATTTACGTAAATAATTTTACGAATCCTTGTTTTTTTTTTCTTCTTTTCACCTTCTTATTGAACCTCCGTTAAACTTTGCAAAACGATTTCCGAAGGTCTGAAACCGTTATTTTCTCATTCATTTCGGCTGCCTAACATTTCGTTCAGCTAAAATGAATAGTTAAAGTCGCTGGTGCGTTATAGTGCGACACAAGTAGGAAATAGCTCGGTGTTGCGGCGGTAGCAGCTTACTACCTGCTGCCGGGGGTCTATGCGTCGGGATGGGCCGGACCCAGTCCGGACCCGAGGAGTCAATCGCGTTGCGGTGGTAGCTGAGAAGGCAGTAGTTAAGAGAGCTCCCTATCCCTGAGCTATTTCCTAGTTGTGCCGCACTATAGTAGCGCTATCTCTCGGTAATGGGACGCAAGTTAATTCGCGAGGTGGACGCGTGAGCAGCCAAGCCACCGGCCTTCGTTTGTTGAGTGAAGGACCCAGCCCCAGCCTAGAACCATAGAAGGGGCACGACTGTGCTCAACTCAAACGCGCTCCGTTTTGTCTAAAGGTGGCGGTACCTCCCCCAGCCAGCTGCGGGTTGCCTAGCCCCAGGATACAGCTATATAGTTCCGACATTGTTAAAGGGGTGCTCCGCTTGGGCTCGGCCGGCTCGGCCCGCTCGGCCCCTCTGCACGGCGCGCAGAGGAGGAGGAGGAGGACCGTGGCTGAGGGGCTTTTGATTCAACTCAGGCACAGTGGTTCAAAAACTGAAAAATTGGAAGTATACGTTGGAGTAAAAATGTCAGTTCAGTGTTTGAATGACCATTCCATTACGAGCCTACAGTTCAAAAATCAAGCTGATCGGACAATTTTTACTGAGAGACTAACTTTGAAATCGTTGAAGCGAGAAAGATGAAATTTGGCATGTACCTTCTGAACTAGTGAAGCTGATCAAACCCTAGGACAAAACAAATTCAGTAATATCACCCAACAAGCTCCACCGAAGTTTTTTGTCAAACTAAAACATTAGCGAACTTCGTGCCTACCAAGATTTCCTCAAATCGTCTTTCATTTTAAATTTTATCGATCCTTCTATTATAGGAGAGGGGGAGGGGTTGCAGCTTCAACCGCATTTAAAAGCAGGAAACTGGGGATAGGAGAAAACTGAACAGCCGCCCCACCGTTCAAACAGTGAGGATCAGGTTTAGGCTGCATTTACTCGGCACCTGTAAGATTAATATATGGTTTTTTTTATTTTTGTTTTAAATACAGTGTAGGTCCGGTCTGTGAAGTAGTCGGGCTTCCTCGCCCCTAATGAGCCCAGAACCATATTACAATGTTAATGCCTCTCGCCCCGGTGCCCCAGGTGCTGCCGGGCCACTGGCGAGTCAGAGCGCGTGCTAAACTCTTGTGGGGGTTAATATACAGTGCCCTGTGAAAACGTGCGCAATGTCAGCAGGCAGGCTTTTAATTGAAACAGCCACCTTTCGCTCATGGCGTAATGTCGTGCCTCCGTCGTCTACCGTGCCATAGTCATCTACCCCTTGTCTTACTTGCATTTACTTCGAGGGGGAAACAATTCTGAATTTTGGTGTGCAAAATTTGTGAATTTTTAGTGAATTTTTGGTTGGGTGTTTCCTCTTACACTCGCACAGACATGCGTGGACAGAACGAAATCTCAGCGTACTGAACACTGAACGTCCAAGTACGTATGCTAATAATGTGAGTCACTGCCGGTGAGGGTTTTTGGCTCACTTGTTGGAGCGAATGGATGCTCGTAAATTTGCAAGCCTGCATAAAGAAGCACGATTTAGCATTCGCTCTACTTAGTGTTTAACTAATATATCAAGCACGTACCGGCTGTTTCTTTGAATTTGTAACATTGTTGCGGGTTTGCCTACCCCTTTGCCCCTTAAGGCGCCATGGCCCCTGAAGCCCTGGGGAATGTGCAATCCCGCAACGCAGTTATAGATTCAAAGAAACACCCAGTACAAGTATGCGTGAAAATATACATTTACTGCAAATGAGTGGTTGTACCTACTTCTGGATTTCTAGTGTACAGGGTGTTTCTTTGACTGCGTAACAGTGTTGCGGGATTGCATACTCACCAGCCTTGCAGGGGCCATGGCGCTTTACGGGCGAATGGGGTAGGCAAACCCGCAACACTGTTACGCATTCAAAGAAACACCCGGTACATTCAAATTTTGAGTGTCGCTCGTCCTGGAGCAGCCGCTGTGGCGCTTTGCCTGTGCCAATACATGTGTACAGATCGAGATCCGACGCGAGCGGTATCGAGCGACCAGCCGGAGTCTTCGGTAAACATTAGCAATTTGATGTGCGCCGTGCAAGCCTGTTGCAAGTAGCTTCCTCGCGACATGTTCAGGCGTCACGCTGTGGAAAGCCTGATACCGTTTTACAAACTACTTTCCTAACCCGCTCTCTCCCCTTCCTTGTCTTCCTTAAAATATAACATAAAAACAGTGGAAAATATTAGCTTTCAGTCGCATTCGCTCGATTATTTTTTTGAAAAATCGGCGCAAAAATATATATATATATATATATATATATATATCGCCCCGGGCTGGAAGGGCACAACGCTCACGTAGCGTAGCCTTGATCTCTGATCCCTGCATTTACATAGCTCTATCGGCCAGGCTGGGCCAGCCGGCTTCACAGAATGGGACGGTAGGCTACCACGACAAGCGCAACCCCCCCCCCCCCCTTCTCTCTCTCTCTCCCTCTCCCTGTCTCGCTCTCCGCAACCTCTTTTTCTCTTTCCGCTCGCTCTCTTGCACCTTATTTGCGCTATCCTCTTTGCTCTCCTTTAATTTATGGTAATGTTCCGTAGTAAAACAAATCAGCGCATTTCAAGTGTCTCCAAAAAAGAAAAAAGAGAGAGAGAGAAAAGGCATAAGATAAAATTTGTCTTTGCAGCTGTTTGGTGGTGACCGATAGGCGACCCTTTGAGGCTCTTTACTGCCGCCGGTCCCCTATGCAGGTCTTCTATGTACACAGCCCCCTGATGGCTGTCATCGGATCTGAATACGTCGGGCTTATTCCCTGCGCTGTGCCGCTCACCCCAACAGGTGCGGCCCAAACATGGACGCAAATTTGTCCGTAAATTTATTGACTATGATAGTCTTTGCGTGGCGGTTTTGAAATCTGCTTTAAAACTTAAAATGCATCGCTGTTTAATGATAAGGATGATGCACTCATTTACGTGGTCATTTTGCGCGCACCTTCCGCTACCCCCCCTGCTCGCATCATGTCAGTCTTTAGGTGCTGATTTTATCAGATGACTCATCCGTCATGAACAAACAAGGTGAGGGAGGAAACCTTGTCGGGAGGTGAGGGCCTCTTTTCCACTGTGCCTGCTTTGACTTTGGATCCTGTTTTGTCAGCAGGTGCGTGAGCGTCTTGCTATTGGAGTGCGTGATAATTACAGTTTAGTCAAGGATATGGAGTGGTGTATGAACTGCGATTGTTCGATGAGTGCTGTGACTTGTACATATTTTTTCTAGTTGCATTTTCGGTGCACGACATTCTTTGGAACAAGGTAACAAAATGTATTTTTTAGGTGCCTATCGTATTAAACATGTTTTTCCTAATGCTTTTGCGATGCTCCCTGTTAAAATATTTCACCCTTTCCTGAGTCACTGTAGTAACTCTAGAATAAACAGACCCCCGGGTGAGCCCTACTTACTCCAACATTGAGGTCGCCTATTAATCTGATGAGTGCATGCCACACAGCATTTCGGCCCTAAATGCATATTAGCACATTATTTTCACGCCTCATAAATTGTTCCCGAGTGGGAGAATATGAAAGTGTGGGGGCTGGAGGGGGGAGGGGGGGGAGGGAGGGAGTTATCATAACCTTAACCTTGAACGCGACGTGAGAATTAAGTTTGAAAAATATTGTGTTGGATGTTTAAGAATATTCAGGGTGGCCCACCCAACCCGGACCATCTTCTCGAAAAGGCAGACCCGTAACAACAAACTTTCTTTTCATGATAAATTTGCTGAGTATGATCCATGTTCCTAAAACTTTTAGCAACTCACAGCAACGCTTACTCTTTCTCTACTACCATTAACATCAAATTGATAGTAAAAATAAATCCTGTTGCGGGTTTGATTTGCCGCTTTTATTTCAAATAGCACGTTTTGCACACTAAATCAGGGGTCGCGGCTAGGCGGCTCTCGGGCCACACGCGGCTCGCCGTGACGTCACGTGAGCCACAGACGAGCAACCAATGGAGCTTATGGGCGAGGCGAGCCGCAGCCGAGAGCCGGAGCCGAACGGTGACCGCCGGCAGCCAGTCTCGCCAGTGCGTGCGGCCAGCCGCTCGGTGACATAGTCTGTCTTTATCGCACTCACTGGCTCATGCATAAGTGTATCTCTCTCGACCCGCCCGGCCCGGCCTATGCTCCACTGTGCATCGACGGCCGGCTGTGCAGCCCAGAGCGAGGCAAGGGTTCACACCTCCGCAGGTGCTTCCGAGAATCTGACAGACAGCTTGCCAAAGCGCTATGTGGCTCGGGCCAGAGAGTTAGCCGCGACCCCTGCACTAAATGTTTATGGACTGTTCTATGGACAATTTTATGCATGATGAAAGCTGGCAACAAATTTGCGTACATCTATGTTGGACTCGTGTTGGACAATTTGTCTCTATCTACAAATTTTGTGAACTGGGCAAAATTTTTATTTGTCCATAGCTGGTAACGTTTAAAAATTTATCTAGACTGTCTGCAATATTGCTGCCAAACAGTCTAATATTGTGTTTATAAAGACTTTTTGAGTACGAACCTTTTTTCTAACGGTGTGGACCATCTTGTCTTTCATTGATTCGCACCCGGTCTCCAATCGTCTAGCTGCCCACACCCAGAAAAATTTGAATTCGATCTTCTATGTGCTTGATTTGTTGCTTTTAGAACAATTTGATTGCAACAATTACTTAATAAAAATTGTCTCATAATAAACTCATAGCATGCAGAACACGATTTTGTTTTGTCTGCAGATCGTCTCACTTAGCGCCTGGCCTCTCTGCACTCTTCTCTTCCGTCTCTCAAGGGCGGATCTATCTTACAGCTGAGGAGGGGGCAAAACGCATGAATACCATGAAGAACACGATTTTGTTTTGGTTGCTGATCGTCTCACCTAGCGCCCGGCCTCTCTACACCCTTTTCCGTCTCTCAGGGGCGGATGTAGCTTACAGCTGAGGAGGGGGCAACTACTTTCAGGGGACCCCAACAAATCGACTGAAAGTGTAATGCTTTAGAATTAAGTGTTCTCAATAAGAACTGAAATTCTTTAAATTGTATTTTAAGGATCAGTGCGTACCGTGTAGACCTAAGTTCATAAGCTGAATGGCAGAAAGAGGAAGAATTTTTTTATTTATTTTATGTTGTAGTAGGTGGCAAAATAGAGCGGATCCTGTATGAATCGTTCAAAAACTACCACTATAAAGCGGGATAGCAATAGAAGAAATTGATAAAAGATGAGAAACGAGCCGGACTGAAAAAGTGTACCAATTGGTGTAAATTTTTGTATTATTTCCAAAATATCGCGAGCGGAGCGCGCGAAAAAAAAATTTACTTATTTAGGAAACACAAGCAGAAACGAGGACACTCACCAATTTTAAGGTATGCGCTGATTCCACAGAACACTGTTATTCAATTACTGTGACGTCACATTCTTTTTCATGTAAAAACTGTCACATCTCTCTTTTAATATTAATGTCACGTTCTTTTGAATGTGACAATAAAATTTAGTCCGCATATTCTGGCCGATTCACGTTAAAAAGAATTTGACATTACATTTTAAACAATGTGACACTTTTCACTTGAAAAAGAACGTGACGTCACAGTAATTGAATAACAGTGAAGAACACTGAAGTTGAAGACCATCTGCCTACTTCTCCCATTCTTTCTCTTCCTCCTTCTCTCTCTATATTTTACTCACTCTTTACCACCACCACCACCACCACCACCACCACCACCACCACCACCTCCACCACCACCACCTCCTCCTCCTTGGTGGTAGAAGAACGAGTATTGATCTCAGTGCGATGTCACGCGTGACGGTAGTCATTCTCGCAATACAGAATACGTACACTCATAAAACATATACCATTCGAAACTGCGAATGCTGTAGGCGTGACCAATAATGGACCCTTTTTCAAGTTTTTTGTCAAACTTTTTTGAGAACTCTTAACAAAATTTGCCTGTTTTCGTTCTAAGTCGATAGAGCCGTGCGGAATCTTCATCTCGCAACACGAAGCACGTACACGCATGACAATACTAACCATTCGAAACTTTGTCTGCTAGTATTACAGGCTGCAAGGAAGATTGTTTAAGTCTAATTCTAATGTTTTGAGAACTCTGAACATATTTCACAAGTTTTCTGAGTCTTAGTCCCGTTTCCCGCTGCCATTGCTGCTGCTACAGTAAAGTGCTGCCATCTGTAAAACAATGGCTGTTTACTGGCGTTTATAGATTCATATTCATATTCATATTGATTTACGCGGAATGACCCGAAATCTGAAGCGCGGAAAGCGCCGACTTTTGCAACAATGCTCTTGTGAACTAAATGGAATACCCGCAGAAGACCAAGAATAGCGTCATCAGTGACACAACTATCAGCATTTCCAGTTTCATGTAATATATGTTTAATGACAATTAGCATTGGCTGTGAAAAGAACGAGTACCAGCATTAGCACAAAATTAATTTTGTGTTTTCTTTTTGTTTCTCTTTTCTTCCTCTCTTTTTCCTCTTTCCCCCCTTTTTGGGGGGCGTCGAGGGCGGTACTTGTCGTACTTGTCTCCACTGTGAAAAATACTCGTAGGGTTACGGGAAAATTTTCCATGATAAAAGTCGTAGAATTACAATTTGAAATTGTTAATTTACAAGCACTCCCTATCGACTTGGAATTGACTGACGAGCAAGAATGGACTGTCGTAAATTTACGACATATTTTGTAAATCAAAATTACAAAAAATGTAAATTTACGAGGAGATTTTTCACAGCGTCTGTAACCCCTCAAATCCACCCCTGCTGTCTCTTTCTCCTATCTTCCCTCTCTTCCCTTTTCCTTTTCTCTTCCCCCACCCCTTTTCTCTCTGTTTCTGCCTGTCTTTGTCCCTCCCTCTCCCCTTTCTCTTCATTCTCTCGACCTTCCCAATCGCCCTTCCTCCCCCTCTCCCATCTTGCCCTCATGATTCGTCGGGGTCGCCATCACGAACGGGGCGAGGACGCAAAGCGAGCAAAGCATCACAGGGAATGAGGTGTGAGGCAAGTGACACGAACCCATCTCTCATGTATGAGCAGTTAAGCCCTTCGGATTGGTAATGGAATGGAAGGGTGAGAGTAGGAGACAATCTTGGTGTAAGTTTAGTCGGGCAGACTGGTGTCGACATGTATCTCTCTAGCGCAAGAGTTGAATTAATTTTTTTAACGTACACGGAGCACATTGTGATCTTTCCGGGCGCAAGTGTCCGAAACAGGTTTTCCAGTTCGACGCCCCCGCCCTCGGCCGACAGACTTTCTGCTCTCTCTTTCTCCCCCTACCTCTCCTCTCTTTTCCCGATTCGTCTGGATTTATGCCTTTATTGGCATTAGCCGCGAGCTGTGTGCGCTCCATCCACCCGCTGCGCTGCCCCGCGCAGCCCCGCGCTGCCCTGCGCTTGGCCGCCGGGCCTGGCCGCCGGGGCGGACCTGCCGGCCCAGCCTGGCCAGGGCTTTTACAACGCAACCGAAATGTTTATTGCCCCCGAATTCCTTTTGGCACGTAAATTTATGATTATATCGCTTGCCGAAACATCAACAGTTATACAACGCCAAAAGGACGATGTGGAGGGAAGATGAGAAACTGTTAGGTTGCTCCAATTTCCGAAAAAAAAAGGAAAAGTTTTTTCCCTGCTTGTATTATTTTCTCCCGCTTGCTCCTCATTCAGCTGACACAGCGTGACCCTGCTGCGCATACGCCTCTTCTCAGCCCCTCAGGGCGTCTGTATGACTGTCTCAGCCGCGACATCTCTGCGAGGCAGGGCGCCGACCGCACATGCGCTTACTGAGTCAGCTGTTCTACATGCGGATTCACAAGACGAAACGAGGTGCCTCCCAAATCGTCTGCGTGTGGAACACTCCAACTACATAAAAGAGTAACCCACTTGGGAACAACTCACGTCTTTTCACACAATTGTTACATGGAACAACTTAATGTCCTTGATGTGCACGTTAGACGTGACGATTCAAATATGTAGGATAACATACGGAAAGTTCACGTATTTAGAAAAAGCCTAGTCCTCAAATTTCAAATCGTGTGTACTGGTTGATTGCTTAGTAAGACATCAGTCTGATAAGCAGCCGCATGCCGCCGTCACAGGGCGGGAGGAGAGGTCGAGAGGTGGAGGTGGTCTGCCCATCGGAATTCGTATGAAAATCCGCTGCTTGGGCACCGTCCCCGCCAGTCCAGCTCAGTCAGCCACGTCACGAGGTCCTAATCCGATGTGCAGGGCCCCGTCCACGCCTTGCGGGGCCCCGCCACCACATCAAAACACATTAATACGCACTCGCGACATGTTACAGTTTTATCTCAGTCCATCCGTCTCTCTCAAGTAGCTTGGATCCGTGGAAACGGATTCACTGTGAAAAATATTTCCGTAGATGTACAATATATTTTGTAATTCACTATGTACAACATATCTCGTACATGTACGACTTTACACGTTACGACTTTGTTGGCTCACCAATCGATTCTGAGTTGATACGCATAGTTATAAAAAGTTTACAATATGAATCGTAATTGCACAAGACCTCTCATGGAAAATTTTCCCGTACCGGTACAAGGATTTCTCACAGTGTTGGCCGAAAGCGACCGCAAAGGTTGAGAAAATTTCTTCGGCCACCTCCCGGGTGGAAGGAACTTAGGTAATAGTCGGGTTTTACCGAATTGCCAGTTTTTTTCGGAGAAAGTTCGGAAACCTTTAGAAATGCCTTATTTTTTACGCTCTTTCGATTGAGGTGTGGAAAACGACGAAATTCCACCGTTTTGATTTTTTCACAAAATCGCCTGTTTTAGCATATTTGAGGGTTAGGTGACGAGGTAAACATGGCGGCGACGACAACAACATGGCGTCCGCAGCGCCATTCATCGGTGAGTTCTGCAACTACTTCGGCATCTTGTGGCGGGAAGTTTGAAAAAGGGGGCGTCTTGCTCTCACCCCCGCGTGGGATGACGCGAGGGATGTCGCGAAGGACGTCGCGGTCCGCGGGGGATGTCGCGAAAAACCTCGCGGTCCGCGGGGGATGACGCGAGGGATGACGCGAAGGACGTCGCGGTCCGCGGGGGATGTCGCGAAGGACGTCGTGGTCCGCGGGGGATGTCGCGAAGGACGTCGCGGTCCGCGGGGGATGCCGCGAGGGATGTCGCGGACCGCGGGGGATGCCGCGAGGGATGTCGCGGACCGCGGGGCATGCCGCGAGGGATGTCGCGATCCACCGGGAGTGACGCCGGGGTGAGGGGAGGGGGTCTAGAAGGGAAATTTCCCTCGAGTAGAGAGAAATTTCCCTTCTACCAGCCGAAATTTCCCTTCTTTGATGAATACCGCAGGTGGTTAAGAGCGTAGAAGGGAAATTTCCCTCGAGTTGAGAGAAATTTCCCTTCTACCAGCCCCTTCTACGTTCTGAACCACCGGCGGTATTCATCAAAGAAGGGAAATTTCGGCTGGTAGAAGGGAAATTTCTCTCTACTCGAGGGAAATTTCCCGATGAATGGCGCTGCGGACGCCATGTTGTTGTCGTCGCCGCCATGTTTACCTCGTCACCTAACCCTCAAATATGCTAAAACAGGCGATTTTGTGAAAAAATCAAAACGGTGGAATTTCGTCGTTTTCCACACCTCAATCGAAAGAGCGTAAAAAATAAGGCATTTCTAAAGGTTTCCGAACTTTCTCCGAAAAAAACTGGCAATTCGGTAAAACCCGACTACTACCGGAACTTAAGTCTACACTACAGGTATAAATTTGATGAACGCCTCACTACATTTCTTGTTCGAGAAAAAGTTCCGCCTGAGTCAAGTGAGAGTGCACAATCCCACTTCAAACAAAGTTCTTTTAAAGTATACAAATGTACAAGGAAAGTAGTGATGTGCGAATCGAGGTTTTTGGGTACGAATCGAATCGAATCGAATTTCTTCAAATCTCCCTCGAATCGAATCGAATCCGACCAAATAATTTCGAATCGAATCTTCCTTAATTCGCGGGCGAATCGAATCGAATCCAATTTTGAGCCCCTACAAATTAGATTTACTGAAACAAATTAAAATTATGCTTTGAAATTAAGTCTAGTAGGCCCACACATCTTTTCAAAGGCGCGCTTTCACCCTTTTCTTGTTGAAAAGCATGTTTATAAACTTTAAGATTCGGTGGCGAATCTTAGCTGATTCGAAATTCCGAACCTTTCGATGCCGAATCATAAGGGATTCGGTACCGAATCGAATCGAATCCAGGCAGATTCGATTCGATTCGATTTCGAACAATTCGCACAGCACTAAAGGAAAGTAAACTCAAAGTTTACCAAACTTAACTCTAAGTGTAAGAAAACTACTAGTTTTTTCGACATTGTTAACTTTTCTGGTAGTTTGGCGTAAGTTTTCGTGTACTTGGTGCACTGAAAACCCAACAGTGTGCACGGTATGCTCACTGTTTATACCGTGTGCATGGACATGCTCACTGTTGGTAATGTGTGCATGGCCATGCTTACTGTAGGTAATGTGTGCATGGCCATGCTCACTGTACAAAATCTGAGCAATGCTTACTGTTGGGTACGCAGGAAGCATCTCCATGCACACGTTGAGTTGCAATGCTTACCGTTGAAGATTAAGTGGGCATCTCCATGCACACATTACATACAGTACGTTTTATACAGTGAGCATATCATGTACACTTTATATACAGCATGCATGCTATGCACGCTTTACATACAGTGTGCAATGCTCACTGTACGGTTTTCAGTGTAAAGCTTGCTTGTAGTTTTTAGTGAAGTTTCATTAGAGTTTTTATTTGATCATCATTATAGTTGGGGTGGGATTTCTAAACAGGCAAACTGCACTGTTATGTTCAGAAATTGAGACTCGTGTGCATGGAATGTTAAAAATGTAGTCTATGGAAAAGCTTACAAAACTGTTTTTAGTGCAATTATCGCAAATATCACTTTATTGTGCTAAAAAGTGCAATTAGTCTTCATTTAGGAATAAACTCCCAAAACGAACAGCAAAGTCAGCAAAAACTCATAGAAAAAGTGAAGGCAGTTGTGTGCTTTAGAATAAAGTTTCAACTAAGCGCACGGTATGCCTCTAAAGTGAGTGCTCTCGTTTTAGTAAGTCGATTTGCCCCCCGCAATTTCCTCTTGTGTTGCTTTTTAGTCCACCATCGTAATTAAGATTGCGTAGTTATTAGACGGTTTTTCTTCTCTGAGTGGAATGTGAAAGTTTTATTGCGAGTTGGCAGGTCCCTTTGGCTCATCATGGGCAGGTCAGTTCGAAAACTGTGCAGTTGGGATTTTGAGTGGCCCGCCAGCCTAAGCCTCTCGCCATTGTTCTGAAATCAGGTCACCTTTGTCGGCACAAACTAGTGCAGGAATAAAAACAGGTCTCCTCATTTCCTCTTTGCTTCCGCATAGACGACCCCTCATAAAGTATAATTGTTCGCTGCCGCTGGCTGTATCGCCAGGGGGCCGAGGGGATATACACTGATCCATTAGTCGAGTCACTTGTTACACTATATTGGTAATAGTGCGATCGTGAGAGAAATAATATTCTTATCTGTCGCACACAACGGACTCTGAAAGTTAAAATACACTGAAAAGGTCAAGCTACAGCTCTTGAATGTCTCCATGAGTCGTGTAAGTGGAAATATAGGTGTTAGTCGGGCCATAATTTTTTTGAGTAAAATTTTTGGAGCAAAAAGTAAGGGGGCTAAAAAGGGAAGGGGTGCTTGTCATTTGCGTTGTGCGAGTATAAATACAGGCTCAGACTCAGGTGCGGCTTCCCGACCGAGATCGACTGGGGCTGATGCATGACGTCACCCATAGTCTTCGTTGACGGGACGTACTGTCGCGTGTCACCCGGATCTTCCATTGGTGCACATTTGTTCCGCTTCACTCCGCGACTCGTCTTTTCACGCACGTCTATCTGGCTTTGCTGCACCCGAGTGGTGCATCGGGCAGCGGTCTCTCTTTCCAGTCAAGGCCGAATGGTTATTGAAGGCCCATCGCGTGACCTACTTGGGGCCATTGTCATCAGTCGGACGACGGCAGCCGCGGCCGAGTCGGCCTCTGGACCCGGCACAGGGAGATGCACCGTGACTGCCATAAACAGTCCTTTTGTTTTGACCCGTGTTTAGGTCCGTTTCAGGCCCACTCGCTCTCTGCACAGCGCTGCACAATACCGAATGTAGGGCAGGAGTGTGCCCGGACTGACCAGGGGGTCGTAAATATGCATCATAGTTGAGTCGTCAACGTATAGACCTGGCCGTCTGACCGTTTAAAATGGACGGTCAAAATAAAGCACCAAAGAGGTGAATCCGATGTTTTTTCGAAGAAACTGGGGCGCGCGCCTGGTCCGTGAAGCGCGTTAGGTTCGGGACTACACTCCCTTGCATCCGCCGCGTTAGTTTTGCCCAGCTGCCTGGCAATGCGTTGAATTTTATAGGTGCTTTGTTTGTTCCTCAAGCAATTTTTATCTGAATAGTTTTAAGTGTATTTGAGATAGAACTACTTCTGTGGAAAGAAAACGAAAAATGGCGCTTTCAGTTCTTTCGTAGTGCATGCAAAGTTATTGTGACTCATGACGAAAACGGTACACGAATGTGTGACTTTGACACATTCGAAACTAAAAAAAAGTCACTCGTTTCATCAGCTTCTTTTCACAGTTATCATGCCGGTAGGCATTCCTTCTCGCTCATCAGCCGTAAGTTAGAGAGGGAGGGAGAGAACGAGGAGAAGGGGAAGACCCCCTCCCCCTCAAACGGAAAACATTCCCAATACTTTGGATGACACGGTGCTGCGTGGTTCGGCTCGCGGCGGGTCGGAGCCCGGCAGAGGTCCTCCCGTCCCGTGTGTCACGGCAGGAGGGGTTGGCTGATAAAACACACCTCATACCTGCCACACAAAGGGACAAAGGGCTGAGACAGCAGCAGGAGGTGCGATCCCGGGGGTTATTTGGTTGTGTTATATATATATATATATATATATATATATATATATATATATATATATATATATATATATATATATATATATATATATATACACACACACTGTGAAAAATACTCGTAAGGGTTACGGGAAAATTTTCCATGATAAAAGTCGTAAAATTACAATTTGAAATTGTAAATTTACAAGCACTCCCTATCGACTTGGAATTGACCAACGAGCAGGAATGGGCAGTCGTAAATTTAGGACATATTTTGTAAATCAAAATTACAAAAAATGTCGTAAATTTACGAGGATATTTTTCACAGTGTGTATATATATATATATACTACAAGGATGGCATTGGAAATCCGAAAGAAATCCGAGGTAATAAAATGTATTTAGAATCCTTTTACTGTCTGAAACATTTTGAGATTTACGTTTTAGTTCGAAAAGAATCTTTATTTTATTGTGTTGCAAATGTGGCTTTTGGGAAATTTAGCTTAAATATTTCCATTAAAGTCATCTAAACTGAATTATTTGGCCATATTGCTGCCATGGCTTCTGGAAAACAAAAGTTAAAATTAGTCTGTGACCAGTGTCTGGATGACAACGCAGCTCGATGCTAACCATATTTGGTCGTGGCCTGCCAGAGCCATCAGTTGTTTCTAACCGGCCAGGAGACATATTTTACCTACCAGCGGAGCCATGCTTGTTCGAGAGCAATAAATATCACACCCTGATGCACGGTGGGCGTAGCGGGGAGCTGCAGGGCAGAGCCACCCCAACAAAAGTGGACAATTTGGTGGTTATCTGTTTCTTTTTGTTGTTGTCAAGTCGAATCGAGTCTCGAAGCTGTTAGGGTCCCCAGGGTCCCAATGCGGCGCGCTGTGATGAACCAGCGTTGACCTGACCCACACTCGCCCGCTTCCCCTTCTTCTTGGGGTCACCCTACTCCCTTGGTACATGATTGTTTGAATTATAAGTTAAAGGCCAGAGTGAAGATAATAAATCATTCTTGAACTATCCTGGCACTTCTGTGACCAATTTTACCGCGAGCATGAAATGCAGAATCGGGGAGGTATTTTACGGAAGTTACTGCGAAGTTTGCTGAGCTCTGGATGTTTTTCTATTTTTCTGCAAGTGCATTGTCGTATATCTTTCCTACGCGATACAGAAGCATTTCTTTTTTTTATCTTTACTGTATAGCGCTGCGTCATTCCCACCTCCCTCAGAAATGAAGTAATATGTTCATTCTGAGGTTGGGCACGCCAGAGGAGTTCCGCGAAAAGGAACAAAACTTCAGCATCCAAATTTAATTCCCCCCTAACCATCTTTTCGTCGGTTTGTGCTCGCGCCCTCAACCTTTTGTACAGTGATTGGGCAACAGACAAACCTATTGTAGTGGACCGTGTGGCCGAGATGTCATTCCTCTTCCACAGAAGGCCGAAGAAGAACAAGAAACCCGTTTATAGAATAATATTTTATCATTCCAAAAGGGACACATATCTCACATTGGATTTACTGCTCGACCAGTAATGTTGCTTATTGTTTTCTCAATGCGCCCAACTTTATACCGCAGCTTGTTGCGTCGAAGGAAGATGAAGACGTCAGCGTCTGAAGGTAAATTGGCACAAAGATACTGTAGGGAAGACTTCTCTTCGCGGAACTCAGCAGGCGGTGGGAGGACTGAGGGCAGGCGCCGCTCTGCGCCGCGGGAAACAATCTCAAGGCTCAAAACAGCTGCAAAATGTGGTCGTAATTGTAAATATTGTCCAGTGATTGACAGACACGAGGGCCATTTTACTTGCTGCTGTTTTGCACGTGTCTCGTGGTCTCCAAGCAGTAAAATTTAAGCTGGGAATAGGAGCAGACGAACACACACGACTTCGTTACTTGTGAGTACACAAAGAAAATTACTCGCGCCCAACTCAATATTACTCGGCATTACTCACCAATTATTGCCATTATTCACCAAAACTCGCAATCTGTTTTAAAAACTACCCTCGAAATACTCGCCAATACTCGCTCATATTCACTTACTCTCGCCTATTACTCGCCAAAACTTGCCATTACTCACGAATACTCGGCAGTACTCAAAATACTCGTATGTACATTACTTGAGGGAGTGAGGGACTCCTCGAACACACACGTGAAAAGGAAGGGTTCAAGAAAGGCACCGTCACGGCAAACAAAACCTGCCGCGCCTCAGCGTGTTTGACTTGTCTGAGAGCGAAAGTGTTAACAAATCAGGCCTGCTCTTTGTGTTTGTGCGCGCTCGTGTATGTTATACATCGGGTGTTCGTGGGGGAGAGAGAGAGAGAGAGAGAGAGAGAGAGAGAGAGAGAGAGAGAGAGAGGGGGAGAGAGAGGTGGGGATAGTCCTGCGTTAGGTGTTAGATGTTGTACCGACCGACATGCGCTAACCGCCGTACGCTTTTAGAGGGTGAAGTGTAATAGCGCCACTGCCCGTGTGAGGCGCCAGTGCTGCAACTGGCGCCACTACACTGGTTGTGTGCCTACAAACTCGGCTGGCGCCAGTGCGGCTGAGGTTTACACAGGTACCCGCACGTGCACACCTGGGCTTAGGGGTCAGACAGAAGCCCCCTCTCCACCCTTCCCAACCTCAGTATGCAAATACGGCTTTCTGCTTTCAAACAAAAAATAGAAATGAAGCCCCTCTTGTGCTTCTCCACCATACGCTTACATACTCCTTTTCAAGGCACTGAGTCCAAAGTCTTTCCAATCAGGATATCTTTTCTTAATAACAATTTTTTTTTAAAGTACATTGTAAAAACCATATTTGCTGATCAACGATACATTTTGTAATGGCGATGAAATATGTTGAAAAATAACGATAATGTATTGTACGAGGGGGAAAGCACTAGCGTAATCACTCGTACACCCCGGCACGTAATCGATGCGTAAAAACCTGTATTTTATGCGTAATAACCTGTTTTTAAGGCTTATTAACGATAAAATATTAATTGTAATAACGTTATTAAATATGTTAAGCAGTAAAATAACTTAAATAACAAAAAAAATGGTGCAAACATGCATATTACCCGGTGTAATCGCGTAATCACTCGTACACCATTTTCAGGAGTGGTTTCCCCTTCGGTATTTTAGCTCGTAATTGAATTTCAGGTCAATTCATCGTGCTTGTTGTTTTGCTATTTGCAATGATAATTTTACAGTTCCTTTTCGTGGAAAATTTTTCCTTAAACCTGCGACTATTTTTAACAGCTTGTCGATTGACATTCAGGGTCGTTGACAGGTCAGTTTTCGAGGGAGGAACACATCGACTAAAGGTGTGCTGGTTGTCTACCCTCGGGGGTGTCCGTTTAAAGGACGTTTACATTTTCGCTTAAAAGATATACTTAAATTTCAAGTTCACTGTTAAAAATGTTTAAATTTCATTACGTTTTGCATATTAATTTTTATGAAAGTGTCGTGAAATTTAATGTTGCTCTTAAACTCATTACAATCTAATGAATTTTAATGATAATTTTATTACGGTGTTGTGAAATGTAATGTCACTCTCTAAATTCATTACATGTTTGGATAATTTCATTTCATGTAATGCATGTTTCATTACACTTTCCTTAAAAATTGGGAATGACTCTGAGCTGCGAGTCAGCTTGACACCACGTCCTAGCCCATTTTCGCTCAGGTAATCCTTGTGGGTGCGTGGTCAAAGGCGAGGGTTCCCACCTGGAAGGTTGGTGGTTCAAATTCCGGTAAGGCTGCTTGGTAGGAAAAAGTTAACAAAAAGAAAGAAGAAAAGAGAGAAGAAAAAAAACGAAATCTGATAGTACGAGGAGAGGTTGACGACTTTTGGTAGAACCAGAAGACATTTCGCTAGTATTTTGTATCTTTGATTTAATAACACGTGTAATAAAATTTCATTACTATAACGAATGAAAATTTCATGACATTGTTAAGAAATTGTAATGAAAATAACTTCATATCAATTTAATTAAAATGTAATGATTTTTTGAAACAGTTTTATGCCTCGGCTGGCTGCGCGCAGCACAGGCTGTCACAGCCATCCTGCAGGCTGCAGTCTGTTGGCTAGCTGATTGACGAATAGTTAGAACAACTCTAAACCCTTCCTGTCCCCCCCCCACCACCACCACCACCACCACCAAGCCAAAATCAAAATTGCCCTCTGGAATTCTTACTCGCTCCTTTAAAGATTTTTTGTCCGGACACTTTTGTCGGTTGTGTCTGTAATAGTTTTGCGGTCTCGCGCACGCAAGTGTACCACAAATCTTCTAGCCGTACACATGTACACACTCAGACAGGCAGGCGCGCGCGACTTGTAAAATAAAACGGGTCGGTGATAATCAGTTAAGAGTTTCACTCTATATTTTTATCGATTGACCGAGTTATCGTTTGATCGAGCACTCGCCCGGCACGACCACGTCGACGATTGTTGGGGAGGGAGATGGAGTCCTGTCGATACAACACGATGCTGTGCCGTACCGTTCTGGTTCGTTAATGGGCTGATCTGTCGTTTGTCAGAGCCAGGTAATGAGGCGATGACATTCCTTTTTCAATTACATTTAGTCTGACGACAGTACGGTTTTTATTTGATTTGAGTGAACGATACATCATACATGAAAGAAGATATCCCTCTTATTCCGAAATCAAATATTTTTGTGCAGAACTTTCGTAAGCCTGATTTGCATGTGTTTTTATTAAGATATATGCAAATCAAATCACTTTTGCTCTCAACTGATTATATTCTCAGTTTCGGAAACTAAAGAAGGGTAAATACACTTTGCTTTGGAAGATAAATCCGAGGATAAATCCTACATCACATTTTCGTAAAATTGCCTCGAATACTTCTTCAAATCGAGCACGTATGCCGCGGATGTAGCTATCACATATTTTTCATGTGAGCAATTTCTTTGCTTTCAGCGTTCGCAATAGAGGCATGCCTGTCTGATTTAGGATCTTGGCTGGTTCCTTCTACGTATCCCTTTCTTCACATCGCATCAGTGGCAAGTGGCCGAGGGACGTAAGCGGATTATCATTCTCATAGTAGGGTAGCGAGGTGGTATCACTAAACAAAATGTCCCTTGAACGCGGTGTCCCCTTGAGACGATCCTCTCACGCGGAATCGAAGGGAAAAGGAGGTCACCGATTAAACCCGATCGTGCACTTCTTCTTGTAATTCATGCCAACCCTGTTTTGGTGAACCTTCATGTTACGTGAACGAGGGAACGTTGAAGCAGAAACCCTTGCCTAATATGGTATATGCAGTTTTTAGAGCTCTCTGAACTTGCTCTTCTTGTTTCAAAATCACGAGAAGCACGTCACCCCTTGCTTAAATATCCTCTCTCTTGCAGCTGATTCTCTTGATTATTATTCCCTCGTAAATAAAGATCAGTTATCAGCAGCTGGGCCGCCTGTTGGCTCGGCGTAGCCTCGGCCCTCGGCCGCAACCAGTCTTCGACTAGCCAATCAAACAATCAGTCAATCAAAGAGACAGTCCGTCATGCGTCATGCTAGAGGCGCCACGAAGCATACCTGCTCGAGGCACGCTAATTGAAAAATTATGACGTCCTCTAAAACAATCGTGAATAACCGAGCTGGAATGCGCAATTTCCATTTGTACGTGTAGTGTGTTGCAAATAAGGCTTGGAGGTGCAAATAAGCGACTCCAGGCACTGAACGTGTGCTGTATCGATCACACGCCAGCGAGAAACTGCGCCAGCCAATAAGTAAAGAGGTAGTCGGGATCTTGATACGCGGAGTGACATTTGTTCCGTGCGGGGTAGGAGCAGAGTTCCGTATAGTGTGCAGAGCGGCGTGGGGCGTGGCACCGCGTGGCGGGCCTTGACCTTAATTAAAAGAATGCCTACACCTTTAACAACTCTGAACATTTTGACAGAGGTGATCAAATGTTCAAGAACATCTTGATTTGTTTTCTACAGAAATGTAAAATGTTTCAGATATCTATAAATTTTACGTTAAAATAACCAAAATAAGGAAAAAATATAAGCAAAAATTATGATGACAAATATCTGGAGCAAGTGATCCATTGACGAGGACTGTCTTCATTGCTGCCGTAATGGCTTAGTAATACACTGGTGGATTATGCCGGCACACCCTTCTGATCCCCATCCCTTGTGCTGCACTCACACATCGTTGTCTCTTGCGAGGCCCCTGCCGGGCTAGATACGAAGTAAAGCTCTGTGCATTATTTAACGTTCTACGTCCCTTTGACCCACATGTCGGCAGCACCCTCACCAGCAGACCATGCTGCCTCGGGTTATCTGTTCAACGCCTACGTGTACTTCACTAAATTTTTTTACTTAACTTGCAGGCAGTTTGGGTTCAGTTTGCCAACCGCTATATTTCCCCATTTTTTATGTTTTACATGCCAGTGTGGAAACAACACACCCCCTTTGCCGTGATGAAGCACTATAAGGAAGAAAAGAGGATATGGTCGGAAACGTTCAAAAAGTATCTATTTCCAAGGCATGTCCTTTAGTTTTTTTTTTATGAAACGGACTGCTGATGCCTTATCACTGCTTGGCCACCCGGTCTGCTCGGCGACAACACGACACCCCGCAGTAGGGTGTCTGCCGACGACACCCCATTCTCAACCCTTTCCCTTCTTCCTTTCCTCCCTCCCTGTTTGTTTTGGAACCCGCCACAGTGCCGGCACTTTCGTTTTTTAATGGAGTGTGCAGAACGGCTATGGGGTGACCCGCCCCTATTTCTCCCCTTCTCTCACCCCTGTGTTCATTCATTGTCACTATCACGACAATCACGTTACACTCAGCCGTGGCACTCCATTGCAAGCTGGAACAAATGTGTGTTAATGTCAGTGGACCTTGGAGGTCCAAACCACACGCGTTCGCAATTTAACAGTAAAAATAGCTTCACCCATCTCTTTTTTACCAGCACAAATCCACCTCTATTCCGGGATTGAAGTTGTTGGGAAAATTTAGAATAGCACAAGCCAGGAATATTTTCGATAATATTGTGAAATTGATGCTCTATTTTTGTTATTTTGGTTTTCACCCATCACGCCCTTATAGAAATAATCCATACCGAAAAGAGCCCGAGAACCGGACTGTCCGGTAAGATGTCCGCGGGCAGCCCGAAATGTATTCCCGGACTGTTCCGAAATATTGCTGAAATGTAGCATATCAGAAAGTTTTCGGGCTGTCCGAAGAGGCGCGATCGGACGTAAGTCGGACTGTTCTTCTGGTGTCCGAAAAAAATGCACGACAGCATCGAGATTCGTTCCTTTGCCTTCGGTTCTTCTGCCCCCTTGTCCGACCCTCTTTCCAACTGAGCCACACTGACAACTGAGAGACTGTGCCTCAGGAAGGCCTCTTCATCAACGCGCAACGCCTTGCCAAACAAAGTGCTGTATGCGATGAACAAATCATCGCATCAAGATGCGGTTTTCGACAAATACATTAACATGCCCAGGCGCATTGCATCGTCTGAAATGGTTTTCAATTTCCAAATTCGACTTTGCAATTAGGGCCCTGTTGAATAAATTCATAAAACCCCTGCACGCTTTTTCATGACTACATCATGGGGTGGTTTTTTTTCCCCCCTTTTTTTTTCGTTACTTTGCTATGCCACACAATATACGTAACAAAACCAAATTACCCCCCCCCCCCCCAAACAAAAAAAAATAATTATCCAAAGTTGCTTTTAGTAGATTCCAAACTTCCATAGATGTTTGCGTCATGTGGGGGTCGAACAGTTCATGTACAGCACCGGACTTTCTTCGGGCTGCCCTTGTGTTGCCGGGCTACTTTGGAACTGTCCTTTGCTTTCGGACCAATATCGGGTTGCTCCGGCTCGGACATTCTCCGGGCTGCCCTTGACTTGTCGGGCTCGTTTGGAACTGTCCGACGCTTTCGGGCCTAAGTCGGGTGAGTCCGGTTCGGACTCGGGCTTCTCGCGGATTGTCCCTGGACAAGTTTCGGTCTGTCCGGGGCAAAATGGACGGTTTTGGAACTGTCCAGGACAAATTTCGGTATGGATTCGTTTCATACGGGCGAGTTAGTTTCAAACTTTACAAACTTTCAAAGTTTACAACTGTGTGATGCTCGCCGGAGGGGGTGGGTTGGTGACAGCTGCGAGGGTGAGTGAGGCCGTTACATCATCGCACGTTAACGCGTTTCTCTTTGATGCAAAGCGACGAGGCGACACTTGATAGCATCGCGCTTCGAACCCCGGCCAGGGCGCGATGCAGCAACACTACATGTGACGCGCAGGGACGGTCCAGATAGGCTGCTTTTTTTTCTCTCTCTGTGTCGCGCTTTGTGTCCGACCCGGCCGGACCGGATGGCAGCGCACATGGTCTTGGCGCGCACCCAGAACGATGCTCTCGCCGGCGCCTAAAGGGCTCTCTCCAAGGGCCCGGCCTGGGCAGAGCTCCTATAGGACAGACGGCAGAGTCTCGGTCGGTCTTGGTCCAGGCGTAGACATGGTAAAAAGTCGCAATAGAAGTGCTGTTTGACATCTCCGTCTGATTACAAGCGGCGCTTATTCGCAGTTTTTGGCTGGTATCAGAATGTCATAAGGCCATACTCAACACAACTAAAACAATTTTCCCGGTGCGGAGTATATCTCAGTCATAACGATATATGGGCACGTGTGGTGTTATTCGCTTTGAGTGCTGAGGTCGTGTCAAGACGTCGCCACAAGCGGTTGGTGGGAAAGGTATGGATGGTGAGGGAGACCAGGAGAGAGGCGCCGCAGACGCACGTCCGGTGACGGTTGAGTGGCTGGCGCCACCGCAGGGCCCCGGGCCTTACGAGTGCTCACTGCTACTCAGGGATTTCCCTTGTTCGTGTTACTTTTTCTTCTCTCTCTCTCTCTGAATTTGTGCTCCCGTCTGATCTGGTCAGGTGCACAGAACAGTTCTAGAAAGGAAGGTGTGAACTGTCATGCCTACTGGTGCAGGTGTGCGACATTCAGACTCATGGGTTTCGAGGGAGACCACGCCTCCAGCTCGGCGCGCTCGAAACGTCAATAATCCAGAATGAGACTTCGATTGAAGGGTGATGTGATTGCTGCGCTGACGTGGCTTACTGGCCGCTGGGCTGGAGCCCAGCGGTCTGGCCTGAAGGATCAGCGCGCGCAACGTGCGATAGGATCAGCACACACTACTCATTGCATCGCATGTCGGCTATTTGGACGATATGCATCGGCAGGGGTTCTCTTTGCCGCCCTGGTTCAAAGCCCCACGACCCCCTATGTGGTAAGAACGCGGAAAATTTGTCCTCTCTTCTATATTTTTGTGTTTTCGTGTAGAACTATGACAATAGGTGATATTACAAAAATCCTTGGAGCGGATTTTGTCCTCACGTAAGGAGCCATGTAAAACAATTGACATACGTTTCAAAGCGATTTTAGAAGGCAACATCGTTGCCTAAAAGTCCCTTGGTGAAGAATAAAATACGAAAGCTTGTGAAACTTTGAGTGCTGCTTCTTTAGTGGCTTTTGTAGGAGAATAAATTAAAATAAAGGTATCGGAGTGCAAGCATTTTCCGGGAAGTTCTCCGTTGAAGAGGAAAAGTACCTTTCTTTCTAAATGCTGATATTTATGAAAAAAAAATCACCCCATGCTACCAGAAACTTAATGGGTATTTTTTTTTCGCGTTTGGTAGCAATACCAGTTGAAAGTAGTCCATATGATAAGAGTCAAATAATCTTACTAACGACGAGCATTTGTCATCTATCAGCGCGAAATGGTTGTGTAAGTCCAGGCATACCCCCCGGGCCTACCCGCAGTAGCCGCTAACTGAACCATTCGATGCTGTGCTGCTACAAGGCATTTCGACGATCGGTAAATGGCTATATTTCCTGGTCCGCAGAACACAACGGCTGTGACGACATCTGGATAGTTGTGGCTGGCAGGCACTGAGTAGCCGCAACTTCAATCGATCTCGTGCGCAAGAGGTCCGGCTGCACAGGTGAGAGTGGATCGCTCTACGCCTCAATTGTTATTTCCTGAAAAAAAAAAAGCCACATAACTTTACACCGTAAAACTGATATATCATGATATCATAGACGAATAAGACAAGTCGCACCGTTTTTAGTAAGTGGCTACCTTAGAAAATGGAACAACCGCACGGCCTAGAACTATTATTCCCTCGTGGCCAATATGAAGGCGGAAGGTAAACCAACAACTGTCGCACTGTTTAGGTTCTGGCACGACCTGAGGAAATGGCTGGTGGCACGCGCCTTCGCCCCGTCCCACCCCGCCCCGCTCCGCCCCACTCAGCCCCGCTCTGCCCCATCGTATACCGTAATGCGACCTGGCAGGAGTGACATCTGGATCAGATCGGGGTCGGGCTGCTGCAGCATGTGTGACGCACAAGTTTGTTTATTTGTGGACGTCTGGACCACGGCTGTTTCAGCCTCCCTCGCATCCTGTGCCCTACGGGGGCAGTGGCGGCAGTTGTCCCATTTACAGTGCTAGTGATGACAAAGCGGCACGTCCGGATGCACTACCACACCATAAACCCAACCGTACGAATATCACTCACTTGCAGGTGAGCAAATATTTTCTCTTTATATTAATTAAGTTTTGTGACAAATTATGGACACACATGTAAGTGACCGAATTCCCGTCCGCGCTTGCAGGCCGTAGCCCATACAGTACATTTAGTGCACGGAGTGCACGGAGAAAAGAAATTAGTTAACTGGACTTAAATTTTTGTTAATTTTACAACAAATATTTGTTTTGTTCCAAATGTCGACGTTTTAGTGGCTAGAACCAATTTTTTGCCACCACAACTTTAGTTTGATCGCTAAAATTAACGTGATGGTTACAAGGATAAGAAAAGACCTAAAATGTTTTTACTGTGGGCTTCACTCTCGTAACTAACACGCAACCAAATTATAGTTCTGGCGACAAAAAATTGTTTCTGATAACTATAGCGTTGGCGTTTGGAACCAAAAAAAGCTTTGTTGTCTGAAAATCAACTAAAATTTTAGTCCGGGAAACGAATTCTTTTTCTCCATGTAGTTTCTCTCACATCTCCCGGTGTGTGATTTATTATTATTATTATTATTATTATTATTATTATTATTATTATTATTATTATTATTATTATTATTATTTGTGAGGGGTGGGGACATTTGTGCACTCAGCACTTGTATCCCCAGTGCCGCGTATCTCCCTTGTGCCGCAACATAACTTCAACCGAGGTTTCCACAACTTCGGATATTCATGGATCAAGCGAAAATTAGTGTTCAATTCTATGTAGTTGGTTTTCACTCATGAATATTCATATGTGCTCATTGCAATTTCCAGCCATATTCATTCAGTCCGAATTTTACTTTGTGATCAAGATTACTTCATTTATATGCCGTAATATTCGCGAATATTCTCAATAAGAATGTATTTACGGGTCACAAAATTTACGAGTTGTGGACTCCTTTGCCTTGACATTATAGTAGCGTCTTTGGAAAAAAAGAAGTAAATTTAATTCAGGTAACCATTGTGTGGTAGTAAATTTTGACCAGGCCTGCGCAGGTCATGTGATGGTGTGAAGCCGCAATCCGACGTGCAAGTGTTCCCCAAACAAAGAGGTTGGATCGGAAATGGCTCCCCTCGCGCCGGACGCGGGATGCTAACCGCACTGCCTTTTCTTTTCTAAAAATGAAAACAATGGCGGCCGTTCATCAAGGTCGGTGGGCGGCGAGGGGTCCGCAGCTAGGTTTGAGTGCGTACACCGGCCGCCCGGAAAACTGGAAAGACCACCAGAAGACCAAAGAAAACCGAAGAAGACCAATAAAATAGTAGGCCACAAACAGTAAGGGTTAAACTGAAAAATATTAGGTAAGACCAGAAAAACTTGAGGGAAGACCGAGAGATTTGAAGGAAGCCTGGAAAATTTAAGGGAAGACCAATGAAGATGAGGGAAAACCACAGAAAACGGTAGCCTTTAGCAGATCCTAGAGAACCAGATGTTGGGAAAACCACGAAAAAGTTAGGAAGACTGGGAAAACCAAAAGGAAAACCAAGGAAAACCAGGAAGCCCACAGCATGTGTACACCGGCAGACCGTACTTGCGGACACTTCGGTGGGCGAGGTGAAAATGGCACCTCGATTCGCATTACTTATAAATTTGAGAAAAATCTTTCCCAGTTGTGCACATGTATTTTCGCCGTTTTCGCATATTCTGTCATACCCAACCTTTGTTGCGCTCTACATACTCCGTTGCGCTCCTGTCTCCCTTGTGACAATGTAATTACTCCGCGTGACTGATCTCTCTCACAGTCCCGACAGAAGGAGGTCCCTTCGCTGGTTGATTGATAGAAAACTCCGATCCTTGCCAAGACGTTGCGAGCTTTAGATGCGTCGAGTTGCCAGCACGCACATCGCGCGTTTAGACGAATTCATCATCCGCCTCCCGTACGTATATATGCGTGCTAAGCGTCGTGTGTCGGGCAGGAAAGGGAGGTTGAGGGGTTGGAGAGGGGGGAGCTTAGGTCAGGAATCTGACCTAGAGAATCATTGCCAGGCACCCTCTTTTCCGCCACGCGCGTTCAATGGTTGTCTTGTGCGGCTTGGTAATTTTTGGTGCGACTTAGAAGCGAGGTCAGCATCGCCTGAGCGCTGCTGAGCCACTGAGTCTGACGTTATTGGCAGCAGGGGGCGTGGCGTGTCGCTGCGAGGCGTGGCTGCACTAGCGCTGCGCACAGCATGGCGGGGCGGGGCGCGCGGTTCCCATCTAAAGAGCCCGTCAAAGTCGTGTGTCTGCTGCTTCCACTTTAAACGGTAGCCCTGCTGCTGGTGATGACCAGGGACCAGGGACGTCGGGTCGGAGCGTGAATGGCGCTGGTGGCAGCCGCGCACACCGGCTGGGGAGGAAAGGACCTGTTTCGAAAGGTTCGTGCCCCTCCCTCCTGGGGCCCCGGCCATCTCCTCCCTCCCCGCCCTCTCTCTCTCTCTCTCTCTCTCTCTCTCTCTCTCTCTCTCTCTCTCTCTCTCTCTCTCTCTCTCTCTCTCTCTCTCTCTCTTTCTCTCTCTCTCTCACTCACTCCCTCACTCTCTCTGTGGCGCGCGCTCTCCCTGCTCTCCCTATCCCATGCCCTTCCCCACCTGACAGTCCACGCCCCCCAAGGCATTGTGCCGTGGCGTGGCGGTGCGTAGCTGTTATTACTGTCATTACCCGAGAGGAGCAAACAGGTAGAGTCCCGGTGATACTTTTGCTGCCGCTGGTATAGAATGCAAGTAGTACGTTCCACCTGTAGATGGAAGGGACGACGACGTCAGGTTGAAATCTATAATTTGCACTCTTCCTGCATAGCGCTGGTGGTATGGTACAGTGCCGAAGAGGGAGATAAAAAATACGACGACCTTGCCGTTAAAGATTTGCTGACGAGTGAGAATAATAGTGGTTCGACGACATTTTTACATGTGTCCTGACACCAAGCCGGAAAGCTGCTCCAGGGGGTTTTGTGATAGAATTAACTCGCATGAAAAGTGTGCAGTCTTACTTTTCTCTTAAAATTGAAGTGGGTGCTGTGGCTGCAGCCTGAAGGCCTGTAGCTAGACCTAGGTAGGAATACATTTAAGAATCGAACCCTTTGGAATAATAATAAAGGGATTCCCGTGATATTCTGTTTCCTGTTGGCCGCGGTTTGCTCAGGTCTCGCCGAGCCACAGCCTTCTATCATTACAAGTAAGTATGGCTCATGAATGAGGGCCGATTCACTGCACATTACATATTTCCGGCACAGGTCTTGTTTGTTTAGGGAGCGTGGCGGGCGTGGCGCGGCACGGCCGTCCTTGGGCACTGCTCCGGCCCCGCCCCCCGTGCTATCTAATATGGCAATTAATCTCAGTAATGACGTGTGGACGCGCAAGCAAAGGTACTTGACTCTGGTCCTCATTTTGACGAACTTGTGTCTTCTTCGGTTTAATGCCCTGATACCGTTTTGTGACCTGCAAATTCCAAATCGTCGAAGCGGACGCATCTTATTCCGCTTGCAAAGAGCGCAGCCGAGAGCGCAGCGGAGCTCTGTTATCTCGTCAGCTCAATCCAGAAAAATAATATTAAGCATCTAAACGCCGGTAGTCCCGATTTTCCTGGCGTGCAATGGGTGGTGTGGTGCCGTCTGTTGAATATGAATGAGGCGCAGAGAGCGCAGGAGAGAGATAGAGAAAGAGCTACTCAAGCAGCCAATGGCACCGGCGGCTGCCCTGCCCCTCCCCGCCGATAGGTCGGCGGGCGGACGCCTGGGCCCGGGCCCGGGCCTGCCTTGCACCCTGGGCACACCCGTCACTCATGGTTGCCCGTGTACGCGCGGGGTCCCCCACAGCGGCGGTGCGGGTGCCGCGTGGGATCTCTCACATACATTGGCTTGTTTTCGTTTGCTTCTCCCTCTATATCCGTCTCTAGATGCCTTCTCCGCTTACACCCCATCCCTTGATAATATTTACTGCGTGTCTCTTCTTTTACCCTCAGCCGTGTTCTCTCTCTTATTTATTACTATTATTATTATTATTATTATTATTATTATTATTATTATTATTATTATTATTGTTATTATTATTATTATTATTATTATTATTATTATTATTATTATTATTATTATTATTATTTC
Organism: Frankliniella fusca; assembly: GCA_029379305.1. Lineage (NCBI taxonomy): Eukaryota > Metazoa > Arthropoda > Insecta > Thysanoptera > Thripidae > Frankliniella > Frankliniella fusca. Next base: position 3,259,803 of record JAHWGI010001134.1, on the reverse strand, counting down.
GCTACCATCTTATGATTTTGTAAAAATTCACTGGTAAAACTAAGGCGTAACTGTACGCTTGAATGAAGCATCCAGTTACGCTTGAAGACGTTACGCTTAAAAAAGAAAGTGTACGAAAGAAATTCTCCCATTCATTTAAATAGGACTAATAGGAGCAGATAGACCTGTTATTACGCTTGATTTTAAGCGTAATTTCAGTACGCTTGAAAACGGGGCGTAAGGCTACGCCTTAGTTTTACTAGTGCTGACGCTGGATTCGTTTGAAGCTGGGGTGGACTGTACTTCCCTCCGCCTGCTGCGCCTCCTGCAGCTTCAGCCCGATGTCTCGTCCGGCGATCACCTTCCGTCGGTACGGTAATGCACCGACGCACTTTTCTGTAAATCCCTCCCGAGGCGGGCCAGCCTGGCCGGGCCCAAGCAAGGAAAATTGGACCTAATTATTTCGAATCATGCCCTTTGGTCGTGCAGCAGCGGAGAGGAGAGGGGGGTGGAGGGCGAGGAGGGAGAGGGGGGGGGGGTCGGCCTCGTTCGTGATTCACATCGAGGCGCCCCAAAGTGAGTCACGCTCAGAGCAGGGCTCGTCACGGGAAGAGGAGAGAGAGACGTCGGGGCACGACAATATAGTTGGCTCTCCGGGGCCAAAACCGAAAACGACCCTGAAACCGTCGACGCAGCTGCAGAGTGTAATTTTGATCCGGAGCAAAAGCCTTGAGAGAGCTTTATTCAACCTCGAAAGCGTAGTATTGCGCTCATTCCAATATTAACTTGGGGGGTACCGCGAGCTAATAAGGTGAAAACATTTGAAGGAGAGGCACTGCCTCCGAGTCGAGCCCTGCTGCTAGGTATTCCAAGGGGCCCTGCACTCCTGCAGCGTCCGCGAATGCGAACTGAATAGGAAACTACCCGCACCGCGCCGGACTGCTACTAAGACCCTCTGTGCTGTGCCGCTATGCCGTCCTCTCCTCTGGAGAAATATGGAGAGGTGAGAGAGAGAGAGAGAGACAGAGAGAGAGAGAGAGAGAGAGAGAGGGGGGGGGGAGAACGGTAAGCCACCCGTTGGACATAACGAGGACTTGTCGTCGCGTAGCATCTACGCATCCCGCCACGCCCTGCCGTGCCGCTCCCTCCTGCGCTGCGCTGCTGCCCTGCCACTCCCGCCGCTGATGCTGCGTGCTCTGTTTACCCAAGCCGTCCTGGACCGTCCCACCGAGTCCCACAGGCCTTTCCCCAAGCCCATAGGGGCGCACAGTAGGGAGGGGCTTCTTCTTTGGGTTTACACTGGAAAATGAAGCGATATACAAAAGGATCTTAGTTGATTAACGATGTATTTTGTAACGCATTTCTTGCAATATTTTTGAAAAAATAAATTACTTTAGTACTCGTCAATTAATTTCAAGTTAGTGCGTAACGCTTGTAATTTAGCAATTTGGAATTGTAACTTTACAATATCTTTCATAGAAAATTTTCCCGTTAATATATATATATATATATATTTTTTTTTTGAAAGCATTACATTAAGTGTTTACAGTTTGTAGTTGTACGCCTCCGTAATGCTGTGCGAATGGTTTGAAATCGAATCGAATCTGCCTGGCCGATAATCGACTATTCGATATTCGATTAGTTTCCGAATCGGTTATGATTCGGCACTTTCGAAGGTTTGAAATTTCGAGTCAGCTAAAATTCGCCACCGAATCATAAAGTTGAAGCATGATGTTTTACAACAATATTAGGGTGCGAGCGCGCCTTTGCAAGGATGTGTGGGACGCATTAAACTTTATTTTGAAGCATAATTTTAATTCTTTTATTAAATTTACTTTGTTGGCGGTCGGAATTGGATTCGATTGGAAATTATTTGGTCGGATTCGATTCGAAAGAGATTTGAAGAAATTCGATTCGAACACAAAAACCTCGATTCGCACAGCACCACGGTGCTGTTTATTTAAGCCTTTACTGCAATGTGTGGTATTTGAGGTTAAAGTTCTCCTTATGGAATACCTTTGGCAGCAGACTGTCCTGGTACGCCTTCTACTGCGCCACGCTCGCTGGCGGGGCCGGGTCGGGCGCCCCCGCACCGCGCCTGTACTGTTGGCGCGCCCAGCCCAGCCCAAGCAGCAGGCGCCCGCCCCAACTGTTCTCGGGTGGCAGGCATCAATCTGCTGTGATGGTGTGAGTGTCGGTGGCGGGGCGGCTCGGCCCGGGCCGCAGCGGAAGGTGTAAAGTAGCGGGCCCGCCTGCCTCGCTGCGGCACGCCGCGCCACGCCGCGCCACGCCGCGCCGCGCCACGCCGCGCCATGCCACCCCGGTGTGCGAAGTGGCCTCTCGCCCGGCCTGGCCCCGGCCCGGCCCCGGCCCGGCCTGCCGCGCCGCCAGAGATCTTCCAGATGAAGGAACGCGGTTCTCTTCGCCCCATAAAGCGCCGTGGGCGCGCGCGGAGGGTCTGGAGGGGCCCGGCTGGGCCGCGGGGGCTGCCGCAGGCTGCCGTGCTCCCGGAGGCCCGAGTAAGTGGGAGCCTTTTTGACGTACGGTGTGAGATCGTGGCCGCATGCCAGAAATGCAACATTTAGCTCCCTCGCATCGCCGCAGCCCTTCTGCTGGGGCTCCAAGCGGATAAGGAGAGGGGGGGGGGGGGCTCCCACCTCGCACAAACTGCACGTCAGTGATGCTATAAATTTTAAGTAAATTGGCACCTCCTTGGTTTACCCATCTTCTTGCGTTGTGGATGAGTCTTGCGGGTGAATCCGCAACTGGTCCGCGTACACGCACTGTTAAAACCTTGCGAAGAAAAAGTTCGTAATACAAACTTAATAGTTCGTAAGCTGCGAAGTATTTGGCTGCTTCGCAATTGCGAAGAATTTCTTCGCAACTTAGGAACTATTTTGTTTGTAAGGCGTAAAAAGTTCGTAAGCCTGCTAAGCGTTGCGAACTATTTTCTTTGTGATACGAACTTTTTCTTCGCAATGCGAAGCATCCAATTTCTTTGCAACGATTGTTCGCAAGGTTTTAACAGTGCGCCTGGAATATTTCAGATCTGGTAATGTTTGTGACATGCGAACATAATGCGCGTGGTATCTCCCCGATATCTCACTGACCACCCTCATGTTTAACCTAATTTAATGAATGCAATTTTATGTAAAAACCCTCACTTTTACTGGAGCACGTCTCTATACAGCCTCCTCCCCTTCCCTACGACAGCCGTCCCGCCCGTCCTGTATCCCGCGCAGCGGAGGGTGTAGGCTTCCACTGCCGAGGTTCCCATCAGCGGCGCAGGCTCCCGACGGATAAATGGTCCTATCAAAGATCCGATAGGTGACAGCCGCCGCGGCCGGACCCGGCCTGCCTGCTATGGCGGCGGTGCCCTTCCGAAACCCGAGCCGGGCGGCGGCTGCGTGCGAACCGTCCGCACAGCGCCTGAATAAGAGGAGAGGAAAGCGCCTGCGACCCGGCGAGCTTCTAATATCTATGAGATCGGCGCCACAAAAGAGCCGCCCGTTCGCCCGCTATAGGACCGGCCTGGGTCGTCCATAGCCACCCGTCCGTCGGGTGTGACAGTTACATCGGAATTAAGGCGTCATCCAATATCATAGAGTAGAAGGGCGCTGGGTGAGATACTTCCTCGTATCCGTGTGCATCCCCATCAGCCCTTTGCGGCGTCGTTGCCATTTATGCCGACTGCAATGGTACTGTGAGAGCATAAGCATGGCCACAAAAATAACTCCGCCTAAAATTTACGTATCATAGCCCTCGATTAGGCCTCTACTGGAGACAAAATGTTTTAAAATGAAGCTTCGGGCAGACAGCGGCATTTCCTGGTGTCAGTTACAGGCGGCAGCGCCACGTCGGTAAGACGACTCTCAAAATAAACGCGCGCATACTGAGCTTCCAAACCGCCCCCCTCCTGAGGCTTGACACTTCTCCGTTCCGCTCAGCCAAATCTTACCTTACCCAAGGCTGTACTGCTCCGTTGCACGTCTCTTGGGCCCCTGTGCCACCTCCTGCCACACGGGAGAGCTGCTCACGTGCTAGAACCTGGAGCAATGTGCGTGTGCCTCTCGCTCCCCGCCTCCCGCGTCCCCAAGCCCAGCGCGGGCGGAATACCTGATGCCAAAAATAGGCGCTGTGCCTCCGGCCCACTGCTACTGCAGGCGGCACGGGCGATTATTTATCTGCCGTCCGCAAAAGTGAGGCCGCTGCAAGCTCTGCACCATCATTGCCTGCACCACTGATGCAGCATGCAAGTCAAGTCAAGGAGGAAAATGTACGTGAGCAGTGTGAAGGCATTTCTACCCCATCCGTCCAGCCTATAGCTGTGAGCTTATGCAGCCCCCCCCCCCCCCTTCTCTCCCTCTCTTACCTCCCTAACCTCTTTATAGCATCCCAGCAACCCATTTTGAATTCCATTTGCTTGACACAGACTAGAAACGAAGTGACGGGTCGTTCGGAGTTTATAGAAAGGCAGTCGTGGGACCTATTCCGAACCGCGCTGCGCGGTGTTCGTCCCCTGTCTATGGGTGCTCCTTTTTGGGAAAAGAACTAACGCAGTCGTCGAGGTAGGTAACCCAACACCCCTAGGGGCGCTGAACGGGGGGTCCAGCCTGGTCTAGGGCAGGGCCCCCGCCACGTGGGCGTCCACGGGCAGTACACAATGCGGCCCGCTCCGCACCTGCCTCCGCAGCGCTCAGCCACTACAGTCGTTTGGCGAGTAGAAAGCGTCAGTTTTCCCCCCAAAATCGGCAGATAGTTCAGGCCTGACTGGGTAGGGGTGGGAGGGGCGGAGGCGCAAAAGAAAGAGAATGTGTATCGTGGCTCGCGCCCCCGACCAGCCCCGGCGCACAATGGCAGTGCTGGGGGAGATGTGTGCGCGGCGTGTGCTCCACCTGGCCTACCTCCCCCCCTCCCCACCCCGTGCCCCCTCCATGACACCCTCCTCCTTTCCTCATCCCACCTACGGGACCATGATCGGTTTCTCCTTTACCGCTTCCTAAAAGGTAAGGGGTGTCGTCGCTTAGCGAACTGCCTAATTTGCCCTTGAGCAAACCTGATGTAGTCGGTCGCTTGCTTTGTGCACGCTAAATCTTATGAACTTGTTTTTATACGCAGCTACCGATTTCTGTAAACATGCTCTATTTATGAATAATTTTGTGCCCAATTATGAACAAAATGAGCCGACTATGAACTATTTCCTTCATAATTGCGCACAAAATCATGCGTACATGGAGCATTTTTACAGAAATCGGTAGCTGCGTATACAAAAAGTTCATAAGAATTTAGTGTGTGCCGTTAACTGCAGTTCATTGTTTTTATTTTGAGTATCGTGCGGTATTTTAATGCTCTATGATTTGAAGAGGGAGAGTGACTACACGCACTTGCACATTCAGAAGGGGACAGATAATCTAGTATTCAAATTTTTTATGTACAGGACATGGGTTTTTGAGGATTACCGACGATAATGTGTATAACTTAGTTTTAGGGCACTCACCCTTCCTAGTGCAAGCTGCTACGCATCCCAAAGAAACCTGAGCCTTTACTCGTCACTGGCAGCCGTTCTCCTGTTGCTGCAGCCCTACACAGCACACCCATCTGCCTCCTCGAAATCACAGGCACACGCCAATATTTTGTGACTCCAGACTCCTATACTTTTGCGGCACATCGTATTATCCTTTTCCTAATCTTTTTTCTCTCTTTTTTAGGCAGTCGATTAGACTGACTTTTACGTTTGGTATGAAGCCCAGTTAAAATATAAGCCCCGTATTGATCCAGTATCCAGTACAAGCCAGCCAGTTAAAATATAAGCCCCGTATTGATCCAGTATCCAGTAAAAGCTAGCCAGTTCAAATAGTCCGCCATACAAGACAGCGAGCAGCCAGCAGGCAGCGCTCATTCCCCCACCCCTCCCAGACTATATAGGAGAGGAGCGTGTGTGGGCGGAGTTCGGCTAGGGCCGTGGTCGGGGTAGGACGTGCCCTTGAGTGGTGCTTCAGCGGCTCCGTCTGGTTAGGCCCGGCGGGGCCCGGGCCGTCGGTCCCCGCCGGGGCGCGCCGTGGCGGAGGCGGTAAACCAGCCCCGACAGCGGCCCGCACGAGCTCAGCACAGTGCAGCCAACTTAAACCCAGTCAGCCAGTGCAAACCAGTGTCAAAGTGTAGTGCAGTGAAGCGTAGTGTAGTGCAGTGTAGTGTAGTGTAGCGTAGTGCAGTGCAGTGTAGTGCGGATACCACCTGCGACGGCCCGCCCCCGCCCCCAGGAGGAGGGCCCCGCCTCTCCCCCCGCCACGCCCCTTCCGGCCGGCCAGCCACGGCCATCACTAGGACAAAAGGACCGCATCGGGGAGCAGCCCCACCTCACCAACGCGGGTAGCAGGTTGAGTCTACCGCTAACAAGCGCCGATAAGTGTCGATAAGTGTCGCCTCCTGCTTAACCAGGTCTCTGCCACTTCCTCTGTAGTGCCTTTACCTGACAGACCAGCAACTCAAACCGAGCACAGTGTACTGAGCACGAGCAGCCCACTACCCAGGAGTACCTAGGTTTAACACTTTGGCATTCCCTCCTAGCCCACCCACGGCGGCGCCTCCAAGCCACGCCAGATGCAGCCTCCCACCCCCCTCCAGCCCCGGAGGGGTGACGGTCAACCGAAGGTACCCCCCCCCCTCCTCTCCCCCTGCACCTTGCTCCCACAGGTCACAGTCGCGAGCTCACCGGTCGCAGATATGTAACACTGTTGTTGCCCTGACAGGTCCATCAGCACGCAGCATCCACGTCCCCTTAATATAACAGTGTACGTTGGTCGGCGGGGCCCGGGCGGATGGGGGCGGGGGAGGGGGCGGGGGGCCACCACTGGCTGTGCCCTGCACAGGACGGAGCCCGCCCGCGCCTCCCTCGCCCCAGCCGGTACGGTCCCCGCCTCCCTCGATCACTGCATTTTAACGACCCCAAAACTAAAGCTTTCCTTCCAGCCTTGGCATTTTATTGTTAACAAGTGCACTAATGATCCAGCGGGTACCGGGAAGGGGGGAGGAACAGAGGACCGCTTATCAGTCCTCCCCAGGGCCAGGCGGGGGTCACGCTGTCCCGCCCTCCCAACCGGCCGCCGCGGACTGTTATTTCAGGCTCAAAGGTCTTATATTTCAGCCCTCTCTCGCTGCAACAAACAACAGGGAAGTCCCAGCCCCACCAGCAAGACCAAGACGACTCTCCCCGATGCCAACTTGAAGACATGTTCAAGGGCTCTCCGCCATAAGGGGGTAACTCTGCCATTCCAGGTCTGTTCTGTTTCTGTTTAGGCTAGGCCCAAGTGCGAGAGCCGGCGTCCCCATAGTCGCAGCCGCCCCCGCCTTCTCCCGCCTCCCCTCGTCTCCCCTCGTCTCCCCTCATCTCCCCGCGCGCCGCCCCTCCCCTCTCCCCGCCCCACGTGCGCCGACCCCCGCCGACCCCCGCCGACCCCCTCCCCCTCCCTCCGCCCCTACCCCCGTGCTCCGGACAGGAAGACCTCACGCCTGCAGCATCACCCAGGCGTGCAATATGACTCCGCCGCCAGCCGCACCGCCCGGACCAGGACCTGTCGCTCTCCGACGGGTCATAAAATTGTTGATACATTATAGGGCCAAGTTAGCATACACTGCCATGGCTGCCACACACCACAGCCCAGTTTTCCCAGTAAAATCAGGCCAGAGCCTACTTCTCGCTCGCGCCACAACTGAAGAGCAGCCGCGTCTCCCGCGCCACAAAGGCCCGCCTGTACACCTCCATCATCAGGCCGGTGATGACATACGGCGCGGAGACGTGGTCGATGTCGGCGGACAGCGAAAGGCGACTCGCCGTCGCCGAAAACGACGCTCTGCGGCGAGTCGCGGGCCCGGTGTTCCATGAGTCGAGGCAACGGTGGGGCTTCCGGAACAACAAGGAGATCCGGGAGCTCTCCGGAGTCCAACCAATCCTCAACGCCACCAAGAAGATCAGGCTGCAGTACCATGGACACCTGGCCAGAGGCTCAGCCCCGGCCCCCACCCGGGCCATGCTCGAGACCTCGCCGCATGCCAAGGGGAGCCGACCGCGGGGCCCCCCGCCGCGCCGCCTACGCGACCAAGTGGCTAAAGATGCGGCCGCCCTCGGCATTGAGGACTGGAGAGAGGAAGCCCAGGATCGCACCGAGTGGAGGAACAACACCAAGAGGATCCTGGACTTCCCCGACCCGTACGAGGAGCGCCGCGTCCAGGCCAAGCGGAGGAAGGCGGAGCGCGAGGCAGCGAGAGAGGCGGCGCGGGAACACGCTGACGACCCGGCGTAAGGTCGAGCGTACCATGTGAGTATAAAACCCGCGTTCAGATAGGGCGTGGTTCTGCCAGTCGCAAACCGGGACAGAACGGGGAACTGTTCAGGTTTGAGGACGGGGCCAGGCAAGTAGCGAGGCTCACGTGAGTCGACGCGAAATGCCGTAGGTCAATTGTGGCCAGGCAATATACAGTACAGTACAGTGTGTGGGCGGGGTGGCGGGCGGGCTGGCGCCACAAGAGCGTCAACGCTGTACCAGGCGAGCATAGCTGAAGCAGGAGGTGGCCCGGCGCTCCCCGCGCGGCGCGCAGCATGCAGCTGTGCCTCACCAGCCCGCGCCCGACCGCCCTCCCAGCCGCCCCCGCCCCTCTCGCCCCGCCCCGCCCCCGCGCGCCAGCCATCTATGGACCCTTTGTATACAAGCGCGCTGCTGAACCCTCATCACGTTACACCTCTTGACAGCGTTCGCTCATATCGCAGTAAGGAAGTGACAAAGCTACGATTGGCCCCGAAGTTCCAATATTTAAGTTTGAAATGAATTGAGTACGATACAGATAATTTTAAAAGCCAGTTAAAATATAATCCAGTATGACCAAGTTAAAATTCAAGTCCCTAAGAATAAAAATCAGAAATCAGCCACGGTAAAACTGTAATCTTGTTAGGCAGCCGATTTGTCTCGCTTTTAAGTTTCGTATAAAGCCCAGTTAAAATAAAAAGAGCGTGTTGTGTGCGGGCTGGGACCGGCCGGGAACCACGTTCGCTCGTATCAGAGAGTAAAGAAGTGACAAAGTTACGATTGGTCCCGAAGTTCCAATATTTAAATTTGAAATGAATAATGAATATGGTTCAAATAATTTAAAAGCTAGTTATAATATAATACAATATGATCCAGTTAAAAAAAATCTAATTCTGTCCGAAATTGTCACTTTGTAGTTTCTATTGTCTCGTATTGTTTTGATATTGTTTCGTATTGTTTATACCGGCGCACATAATTGTTTCCAGTTCCTCACCCTCTGGTTCCAAAATGACTGCAGTCGCTGTAAAAATTAGCGACTTATCTGTCGTTAATTTACGAAAGAATTTCCAACAGTTTGTCGCAGTAAAGAAGTCACAAAGTTACAATTGGTCCCCTAGTTCCAGGATTTAAATTTCAAATGAAATGAATGCGGTTCAGATAATTTAAAAGCCAGTTAAAATATAATCCAGTATAAGGCAGTTAAAATTCAAGCCTGTAAGAAGAAAAATAAGAAAATCAGCCACGTTAAAACAAGAATCAAAGTGTCCATGGTTTCTACGCATACGCATCTCGTTCCCGTGACAATTACCGTTCATAGTCATATTCAAAATCAGCCGACTGCCTTCCTACCCGCCGGTAGGCCGGTTTTTTTTTTGTCGTATTCATTTGAAATTACTTTTGGCACGAGCGCACTTTAAGAAAATAACAAAAAACCGGCCTACCGGCTGGTAGGAATGTTGTGGAACGGTTGTTTTGAAAAATAAAAGAGTGAGTTCTGAGTTGAAGTCGTCTCCGGGCAGTGTATGGGCTGTGCTCTACGTGTGCAGGTGAGAGTATGCTCGCCCGGGGCTTGAAGGTCAACTTGTGTGGAGACACCCGGAGGGTGTCGGCACTGGCACCCCTCTGGGCCCTCTCCACCCCGTTGGCCGGTATTTAAGCCCTGGCCGAGTATGACTCGGGGCCATTCGCGGAGTAGCGGACGGACGACGAGCAGCACTATGGCGGCAGCATCCGGCCGGAGACGACGACGACGGAGACGACGACGACGACGAGTAAAGTCAAATAGTGAATTAGTTAGTTAATCAGTCATTGTTGTTGCTCCTCCACCGCAAGCGAACGAGTAGGGCCGCTTCACTGGTGTCAGAAGTGGGATGATTTAACCCGTGTAAGAAGCGGCGGTGTGTGTGTGCGGTGGAGATGAGTGTTCGTGTCGCGTCGTGTCGTTTTCGGCTGGACCGGAGAGGCCGTGTGCGCGAGTCTGCTGCTTCGCGGGTGGTCGAAGAGGACGGCGCCGGGCGAGGCTTCGAAGACGACATCACCATGAGAGAAGCATCATCCGACGGCGTCGGCCGTGCTGGCCGATTCCTTCACTTGACGACAACGGGGAGGACGAGCTCAAGACTGTAAACGGCGGTCTTGGGCAGCTTGATGGGCAGCACGGCGGTGGGTAAGCAACTCTGGCTGGTAAGGCTTATCGTCGGCGCCGGGAACGGAAACGAGGATTCGAGTCGACGCACTTGGGACCCTCCTTGGCCTCCTCGACGTTTCGCGTCTGCGGGGAAACTAGGCCGCCCCGCAGTCGCTGGGCCTTCGGGTGAATGGAGAGAGTAGCCGAGGGCGGTGCGTCTGCAGTCCGGGTCGTCGGCGCGGCGGAAGATGTGTCAACGGTCGCCGCGGTGCGGTGCGGCCGCAGCCCTACCAGCCGGACTAATCCGCCCTGTCACCGTCACCGCCCTTGACCTTCGCGCGCGCTGACGGGCGTGCGCTACTGGGAAGATCGGCGGTCGGTGTGGCGTAGCAAGTGCTTTCTCGTCTGGGTCTCTTTTTCAGAGATACTCACTTTTATGAGCTACCGGAGGCGGCACTCTGCATCGCACCTTGTGACATGGCGGAGATCAGCAGCGGCAACGACGGGTTCCTCGTCAGGTACCTCTGGTTCGAGGACGCCCTGTCTTCGTTCTACGTCTACATGAGCCGGAGGGATCAGTCCACGTCGCAGCAGCAGTAAACTACAACCTGCGAAGACGTCGCGGGGGAATCGCCGCAGGAGCAGAGGGCGTCGGCAGGGACGACGCCTGGGGAGACCCTCATTCCATCGTGTCTTCCTACTGTCCTGCAGTGGTTCGGTTAGACCCCCGGAAACAGAGGTAATGGGTTATGCCGGGGGGAGTGGGTAGACGAACGGCGCTAGGTAGTCGAGCAAGGGCTACACTGTTAATTACGCAGTACTAGTGGGCCGTGCGGGCGCAGGGGTGGCGTCTGCCTGAGTTGAGTTGGCAGGTAGTGTGGGGGTTGACTGCACCCCTGACTCGCCGAAGGGCGGGTCGAACGGACAGTCACGGAGTACAAGCAGCCTGCCTGAGATGTAAGGACGAGTCTCCGTTAGGGAAGTCGGCACCCTCCGCAGGGGCGGTACATGTGTGTGTAATGAGAAAATAGCCGACCATGGGGTACGAGCAGCCTGTAGGAAATTTACAGGACGGGTCTCCGTGTTTAGGGCAATCGGCGCCCTCCGCATGAGTTGCGGTTTGAATCAGCCGACGTCGGAGCCGAGCTGCCGGTCAAGTTTAGACCGGACGGGGCACGACGAGAGAGCGCGCGAGTTTTGAGTGCACATTGAGAGCGCTAATTGGGGTAAATTAAGAGTAAGCCAGGATCCATTAAACTAAGTTAGGTTAGGTAGATTAAGTCTAGAGAAAGGTTAGGTTAGTGTAAGTTTCGGCTGAAGTTTAGCTAAGCCTTGCATTCATGAGTGATGATGTAAGCCGGACGGCAAGCCAAACGACAGCAAGCTCCTTGTGGGGAAAAGGGGCTGGCGTTAATTACATCCCCATCGAGAATTTCAGCTCACCGGGAGGGTGGGCACGTGCAAAAGGAGGTGCGGTACAGCAGCGTGTTGGTGCCCTGGGACTTATTCTGATGTTGTCTGTTTTCATCAATCTGCTGTGCTGCCGTCGCCGCAACAACACCGGCATCCTGACATCCGCTGCAACAAGTCATCCCCGAGGAGTCCGAGGTGGTCACCTGGTCGCGGACTCTACGTAAACTCCACCTGCGTCCTGCGTTCACCGGAGAACTTCGTCGCAAGAAAGAGAGTCCTGTGCAGCGCCGACATCCTGACTCGGATTGAGTAGGGCCAGAGAGTGGCGGGCTGACGACGGGACCGAGAAGATGTGTGAATGTGTGTGCGCGAAGATTTCCAGGTGGAAATCAGAATGGAAAGGGGGGATGGTTGTTGTGGAACGGTTGTTTTGAAAAATAAAAGAGTGAGTTCTGAGTTGAAGTCGTCTCCGGGCAGTGTATGGGCTGTGCTCTACGTGTGCAGGTGAGAGTATGCTCGCCCGGGGCTTGAAGGTCAACTTGTGTGGAGACACCCGGAGGGTGTCGGCACTGGCACCCCTCTGGGCCCTCTCCACCCCGTTGGCCGGTATTTAAGCCCTGGCCGAGTATGACTCGGGGCCATTCGCGGAGTAGCGGACGGACGACGAGCAGCACTATGGCGGCAGCATCCGGCCGGAGACGACGACGACGGAGACGACGACGACGACGAGTAAAGTCAAATAGTGAATTAGTTAGTTAATCAGTCATTGTTGTTGCTCCTCCACCGCAAGCGAACGAGTAGGGCCGCTTCAGGAAGGCAGTCGGCTGATTTTGAATATGACTATGAACGGTAATTGTCACGGGAACGAGATGCGTATCCTTAGAAACCATGGACACTTTGATTCATGTTTTAACGTGGCTGATTTTCTGATGTATCTTCTTACAGGCTTGAATTTTAACTGCGTTATACTGGATTATATTTTAACTGCCTTTTAAATTATCTGAACCTCATTCATTTCATTTGAAATTTAAATCCTGGAACTAGGGGACCAATTGTAACTTTGTCACATCTCTACTACGACAAACTGTTGGAAATTCTTTCGTAAATTAATGACAGATAAGTCGCTAATTTCAACAGCAACTGCCGTCATTTTGGAACCAGGGGGTGACGAACTGGAAACAATTATGTGCGCCGGTATAAACAGTACGAAACAATATCAAAACAATACGAGACAATGTAAACTACAAAGTGAAATTTCGGACAGAATTAGAATTTTTTTTTACTGGATCATATTGTATTATGTTTTAACTGGCTTTTAAATTATTTGAACCATATTCATTATTCATTTCAAACTTAAATATTGGAACTTCGGGACCAATCGTAACTTTGTCACTTCTTTACTCTCTGATACGAGCGAACGTGGTTCCCGGCCGGTCCCAGCCCGCACACAACACGCTCTTTTTATTTTAACTGGGCTTTATACGAAACTTAAAAGTCAGACAAATCGGCTGCCTAACAAGATTACAGTTTTACCGTGGCTGATTTCTGATATTTTTCTTAGGGACTTGAATTTTAACTTGGTCATACTGGATTATATTTTAACTGGCTTTTAAAATTAACTGTACCGTACTCAATTCATTTCAAACTTAAATATTGGAACTTCGGGGTCAATCATAGCTTTGTCACTTCTTTACTGCGATACAAGCGAACGCTGTCAAGAGGTGTAACGTGATGAGGGTTCAACAGCGCGCTTGTATACAAAGGGTCCATGGATGGCTGGCACGCGGGGGCGGGGCGGGGCAAGAGGGGCGGGGGCGGCTGGGAGGGCGGTCGGGCGCGGGCTGGTGAGGCACAGCTGCATGCTGGCGCCGCGCGGGGAGCGCCGGGCCACCTCCTGCTTCAGCTATGCGCGCCTGGTACAGCGTTGACGCTCTTGACGCCAGCCCGCCAGCCCGCCCGCCACCACGAGCCGCACACACGCTCCTCTCCTATATACAGTCTGGAAGGGGTGGGGGGCTGGGGGAGTGAGCGCTGCCTGCTGGCTGCTCGCTGTCTTGCATGGCGGACTATTCTTACTGGCTGGCTTTTACTGGATACCGGATCAATGCGGGGCTTATATTTTAACTGGCTGGCTTTTACTGGATACTGGCTTATATTTTAACTGGGCTTCATACCTATCGTAAAAGTCAGTCTAATCGACTGCCTAAAAAGACATGTGAGTTACTGCATGAGGCTCTTTGAGGTTCGTTTCTCGGCCCCGCGGGTGTGGCTGAGCGAGTAGATGATTCGGAAGCTTCTGGGGGTCGTTGCTGCTCTCCGGTCTCCCCGGTCCCCTCCGCCCGCCTGTCCGCCGCTGTTGTCCACCGAATAGCGGAACGCTGCTTTGACGGATGGGCGCTGGCTTGGCCGGGCCGGGCCTCATCCCAGACTGATTATGTATTGATGTGGGACGGGGGCAGCAGCAGACGCGATGCCGTCACATACCCGCCAAAGATGAACTTTCTGTCGAACAACACAATGAGTCAGGCCCCCAGCGCGAGCGCAGGCGATGTAGGTCGATTCGGGGACTCATGGAGGGGCGTGGTGGTGCGCCCGACGGGGCGGGGTGAGGTGGGGCGGGGCGGCCCCCGAGGCGGAGCAGGACCGACTGGCCGATGCGGTGCGCCGGACCGTTTTGCGGATTTATGTGCGGACCGCCGGGGGACATGGTCTGTTTGCGGACAATGTCCGCGGTGCTGAGTTATGCCCTCGCCCTGGGAAACGAGATATTTAAGGGGGAGGGCCAAAAAGCTGGCTGGGCAGGCCTGCTTGCCCTTCGGACACGGCTGGACCGGACCGGCGCAATGAGATCTGCACCTAGCGCCTATTTTCCCATCCACAACTCTCAGCCCATCACAAATTTCTTGACCCAGATCATTTACTTTGAAATGACAGCCTTGTCGTGCAGCTCCCCATCCCCATTCTTCATTACAAAATCATATTCTCAAATACTCACATGTTGGCCGTATGAAAAATTCTGTGAAAATTATCTCATGTAGAGTTTGGTATAAATTCAGACATCAATTATTTCTTAGCAGCGCTGAGAGGCCGTTCACATGTATGTATATCAGCGGCGACTCTCCTCCCATCTCCCTCCCCCCTCTCCCTGCCGCTCTCGCGCGCACACGGCCGAACGGTGCGGTTGGCTCTCACCTAACAAGATAAGCCAATGACGACGCTCCACTCATTTGGCCGGTAAATTATTTTATGGGAAGACGGATGCAGGGCGGCGGGCGCGTGATGGATGAGATGGGTCCCGCACGTGAGGTGGAGGGAGGGTGAAGGTGCTCACCGGTATTCAGTCTGTCCCATCTACCGTTCAATTTGAACGAATTTGCGGATGAAGTACGCGAGGGAGGCAAAGAGCCTGGGGCGGGATGCCTATGCATGACCATCGTGCCCCGCCCTCCTCGAGGCCATAGAACACTCGCTGCTCACACTAAACCCTTGTGCATTTTTTGTGCATGGTTATGCGGGATTACGTACAACTATAGTTATGCACATCGCTCCGTACATAACTATGCACGAAATTGTGCATTCATATGCACAAATGTTCACAAAATAAAAATAGTTATGCATAAAATTTGTGCAGATCTATGGCTGCACGTATCCCTGCAGTCCTTATGCACAGCACAATGCGTAAGGGTTTACTGTGTGGACCGAGACTTGAACGCATGGTACGCCCCCTCTGGAGTCAACCATCTCAAATGGATTGTGCTTGCCTTGCATACGCACTTAATTAAAAGCATGTCAGCCAGGCACTAAGATTAGGCGCCACTGTTAAAAATAGTTTGTCATCTGATGATGACACTTGGTCTGATGCGACTCTTATTTGAAAACGAAATAACTGTTTTCATGAAAATCCTCACAAAACCTTTTTTTGGATTGCCTAGTTTGGTCCGCACTAGAAGCGACTACGTTCTTTAGGGCTGTGTTGTGTAACTGAGACAAAAAAAGACAGCGGATATTTAAAAAAAAAATACTTTCACTTGTTTGCCAAAAAAAAAAAATTATTAAAAAAAAATATGTTACAGGACACTTGTGTCAAAACGAAATGTTTTGCTATGAAAAATCAACAGGATTTTCCCTGTTAATTTACAACATTTTTTTATCAATGCGTGCGCCTCTGCGTGCGCACTTGGAGTGTGCCAGACAAGTAAACTAAATAATTCATGCCTGGCAGCACGCAAACGGCAAGCTTTCTCCATTTTAGAGTGTATTTTGTTGTTGACTCGAAATGAAGCGTGCCATGCACGCACTTGGGTCTCTACAGATTCTTCTGACGCAAACATTTTCTACAGACTGAACCTTACCCAGTAGCTACGTGGCCCATACCTTCCCACTTCGCATGACGACACTTCTCGATGAAAAAGAAGTAACGTTTCCGACTGCAACCAAGGCACGTTTGGACACCTGCCGTGTGAAAGTGTGCTGAACTGCGGGACGTATGTATTCGGCTGCGCATGGCGTGAGCAGTCCCACGGGCTGAGACTGGCTGAGCAGCCAGCCACCGGCCGGCCGGTCCGACACCGGCTCAAAGGGACACCCGCCGCCGCCAAAGGGTCTCTCTGACACTCACTGCGCCTCTTCCTCGACCTGCCTGGTCCCCGCGGACCCGGCTCCCGAGCGGCTCCCAAAAAAAGACACAGTGCGTCTGTCGTCCATCCCCACGTGCGAACCCTGGTGCGCCCAGACAAATGATTGTATGCCCTTAAACAAGGTAGAAAATAAAAGGAAACAAAAATCCTCGGTGCTGTGAAAAGAAGATAAGCTTATTTAAACAAGCTTATTTTAAGAAAAAATGTTCGTCGGGAACGTGTTCAATCAAGATCCGTTTCTAGTTCCTACCCATAAATTAATTTTATTATTTCCAAGAGGTCCAGTAAAAACTTTTGTTCGGGTCGGACTGCGTGTGGAAGTGTGCGGTCCTGATGAGCTGCGGCTACCCCCGACGTCAGCACATACTGTTTGCATTGCTCGCCGTGGAATCTCTCTTCCAGAACAGAAGCCGCCGAGAGCCCCGAAATCTTCTCTGCCATGAAATTGCAATCAAACTACGAGCTTCGTTTTGTTCCGTTCGATGGACAAAAAATATGTGAAATGTTAAAAATAAAAGACGAAGGGGCCGCAGGCCCCGAAGATGAAGACGTTATGGTTTGTGTGCGTGACGTCGGGGGCGGAAAGCATCGGTCACGGTACGTACGTGTTTGTGTGTGTGCCGACCCGAAAGAAATGAGCCGACGCGGTCGATTGGCAATGATTAGCTTTTGGTGTGGAAAAGATTCACGTTCTGCAAAATGAACTATTGGTTCTCATGTGAATTCGTTTGTGAGGGTGCCGTTATTCTGCAGACGAAAGGCTCCTGCAGTAGGTGGTTGCCCTTGCTGCCACTGTTTTACGGAGAAAACTTGAATTTATGGAAAGTATCTAGCTTTGCTCTGCCTCAGACCCCTGTGCAGATGCGCTGCTCCTCACCCACACCCTGGGGAAGCAGGACCGCGTCGCGCCGGCAGCTGGCGGCTGGCGCGTGGCTGGTGCTGCTGGTAGGTCGGGCTCACACAGCAGCTGCACCACGCGCAGGGACCCTCAGTAGGATGCGCTCTGTCCTTGTCTCTCTTACAAGTTCGTCTCTCTCTCTCTCTCTCTCTCTCTCTCTCTCTCTCTCTCTCTCTCTCTCTCTCTCTCTCTCATGAAAACAGTAGTCAAGCTGAGCAAACTTATTGGGATGAAGACAAACAGCAACGCTCTCCGATTGAGCAAAACTCAAGTGTTTCTCTTGCACTCAGAGAACGCAAACCAATCGTTGTACCGTTAGGAAAATCAATTTTGTCGCTTGTCCAGACAAAATGGGTCTGATGGGGCTGTATGCAAGTATGCCATATAGTATCCAGGCAGAAAGTTTAAGACCCGTACCGAAAATTTCTTTTGCAGTAAATTCTTGGTCAAACTCAACCTGTCACGCAATTTGTCAAAAATCAAACCGCAACGAAACGGCAGTTTCCTCTGCCGCTGCGGGCTTACCCAGTCCCGGTAGTGGTTATGCCCCCAGAGTGCTCGGCTCACACGTGTTCAAGGGTAGGAAGGCGCAGCCCCTCCCCTTTCCTTCGTGTCCCTTTACTGTTACTAACTCGCTTGTTCCTTCCGACGCTCGCAATGAGCCGAACTACAAACCCCAGCCGTCTGATTGGTCGCGGTGCTGCGTGTCACTCGGATTTATCCGTGGAAGAGAAAGAAAGAAAGAAAGAGAGAGAGAGAGAGAGAGAGAGAGAGAGAGAGAGAGAGAGAGAGAGAGAGAGAGAGAGAGACGCTGTCTTTGTCGCTCTTATGGTGACAGGGCCTGGCATGCAGCAGAGACAGGACAGGCAGCAATTTTCGACGTGATCCGCCCCTTGGACGCGGAGGGGACGGGCCAGGCAGACTGCGGGCGGAAACGTCAAAGCGGCGCTGCTTTTTGACGCGTACTGCGGGCGCGCTGCGCTGCGGAGGCTTTTCCTCAGACTCTGCGGTAAACTAGAGTACGCGGTGAATGCACTTGAAAAGTGTGCAACTTTGGTTTCCAATGTTGGATGTTGTTTTCATAGATGCACTGTAAAATTCTTCCGAAGTAAAATCGTCGGATCGCTGCGAAGCATTTGGCTGCTCCGTAATGCTTCGTAATACATTTAAAGCATTTTCTTCGTAAGCCCTGCCGTACGAAGAAATGTGTTTGCACTCTACGCATTAAATGCTTCGAAATACAAAGCAACGAAATATCCTTCGCAGGTTCCAAACGCTTTCTTTCGCAAAGTTTTAACAGTGTAGTTCTGTACAATCTTCAAATATGATATTTAGCAAAAGTATTTTAATCACATTCGGTGGCCTAGGTGCGTATTTCATTATTGCGTATCAATGCGCTCCCGTACGTTTTAACCAAAAAGGATCATGGACGATCGCTTCACGGCAGTACGTATATGTTATTTACTTTACCCTTAGGGCAATAGAGCTTTGCTCCCACGGCCGCTCGCTCGGCTATTACGGTTGATTTGACTAGGAAAAGTTAGTGGACCGCAAGGGTCAGGTGGTGCCCGCACACCTTGCCGTTGAAAATGGGGATATGTAGATGTATAGCCTTACGGTGCAGTTTCACAGACAGACGTGTATTATTTTGCGTGACTGTGACGTTATACCGCTGACAGTGTTTTTACCGTGCACTCTAAATGAAAAAGGACAATTTTGTTCAAGCAAATGTTGCGTTTTTGTACACATCATTTTCTTGGGACAAATTGTCCCACTAAATGGAGACAATTTGCACCTAAAATATTACAAATCGTCCCAAATTATTACACAAATTTGTCAAAAGGGATCGGTGTGCACAAAAACGAAACATTTCTTGGGACAAAATTTTCTCTTTCGAGTCAGTGTGTGTGAATGTACGATAAAGTAACCAGTGTCTGAATTGGACGCAGCAGGGGGTGTGCTCTGTCTTGACCCAAATTGTATTTCATGATTGCAATTTTTTTTTCCAGAGTGCGGCGCTTGGCCGTGGTGCGGTCACGCAGGTGCCTGCGCCGCACGCCGCCCCTCTGCATTCTAGGAACGTCCGCTTGCCCATCGGCGCCTCTTTGTCCGGGGATGCCGTCCAACATTTGTATTGTTTCGGCTCAAGGATGGGGCTGGGGTAGCCGCTATGCGAGTTGGGGCAGGCGCAGGGCGGAGGCGGGGCGGAGGCGGGGCGGAGCTTGGTTGGGGCTGGGGCGCCAGTCTGCGAGGGGCGGGTCGAACGGCCGGCGGGTCGACTAGTCGGGGGCGGGGCGTTTGGCGCGGGGGCGTGGTGGGGCGTGGCGGCCTCCCGTCAAGGGTCGCCGACACGTCGACGTGTTCACACACAGAGGAGGCACCTGTGCGGGGCAGTGCTGTGGCACAGGTGCATCAAGAGCTGTCAGCCACGTAAATACGCCAACTGTCATGCGTGTGCGGTGCGGCGAGGCGCGAAGCGGGTTGTAGGGCGGCGCTGGCGGCGCAGGGCGAGGGGCGCAGTGCGGGGGCGCGGCGCCGGGCGGGGGACGTGGTGCTGTCCAGCGTGGCCCTGCTGCGGCACGCGCTGAGTCCCTGTCTGCTGGGCATGGGGACCAGACCAGAACCTACGGCCCTTTTGAGAAAATGGCTCACCCTAAAGGGTCGACCGCAAACCCCGACTCGACCAGGCTCGGCCCGGTCCGGTCCTCTGGGTCCTCCGGGTGCTATACATTGTGAAAAAAATTCATTACATTTTCATTACATTGTAATGAAACAATTTTCATTACAATTTCATGACAATGTAATGAAATTTTCATTATTTTTATGTAATGAAAATTAATGACACGTGTCATTAAATCAAAGACACACAATTAATACGGAAATTTCTTCCAACAACTACTCTTCTAATTTCATTTTTGTCATGCGCAGTATGGAAATGTGTAGAGGAGGGTATCATATTGAACCACCGTCCTCCGCAGAGGGTTGGTATAGATCAAGAGACTCGAACGCTTTCAAAGTCTGACACTGATAAAAAAAATGAAAGACGCACCTGAGGACTGCATCGTTCTCTACGTCGAAAGCACCGGAAATATGCAGTGGAGGTCATCTCGCTGCCGTTTCTGGTCAGCCGCGCGCAAGAAATTCCATTCAGTTACCGTAACTCCATCCAGCGGCAGAAATCAATTCTACGTTATGTCATGAAAATTTCCGTAAAAGTAATGCATTTACAGATGATATGAAATTTCATAACAGAGTAATGAAATAATCATGAAATTTCATTACACTGTATTGAATTTCAGTGTGTCATGAAATTTCATAACACTTTTATTAAAATTAATCTACAAAATGTTATTAAATTTCAAACATTTTTAACAGTGATACGTTATACGTCTACGATGGGCCCTCATCTCCACGCTAGGACTTGGAGGCGTGGTTGCCGAGAGCTGGCGGACGAGAGGGTGGGTCACCCCGTGAACGTATAAAAGCTATATAGTCGTGCTCCCACAGTCACCGCCACGCCACGCCCTGCCCCGCCCGGTCCCGCCCGGGGCCCCGGCCGGCCCCGGCCGCTCGACCCGCCCCTCCTCACCCCTGTGCGGTCCGCCGGGTGGAGTGAATACCGCGGGGCGGGGCGCCTCCCGTCACGGGCTTTGTGGCGCCGCTGGCACTAATTCGCAATTTACACTTGTCGCACACTTTTTTCTGTCTGCCGCCTTACTCCCCCTCTCTCTCTTTCTCACTCTGAACTCCGTTGGGGTCGGGGGGTCAGTCACTTTCCATGCAGCATTCCAACGAGCGCAGATGTGACCTCTCACGGGCCATGGGGCCATGGCAGCAGGCCGAGTGCCGGCGGCGCCAGCAGCAGGCCCGCTGACTGCCGCTCTGCCTGCTGACCGGTGGGGCCGATAGTCTGACGGGGTGACTGACAGGGAGAAAGGCGCCCAATATTTGATGAGCTTCGCCCGGGTTAATTACTTTTCCGACCAGCGAAGCCATACTGGCCCCGCTCGGATGTGCTTGCTGCCTGTTCCAATCGCCCCTCCTCCCCGCCCCGCACTCCAGCGTGGCCTCTTCTGCCCCTCCTCCGGCCAGGCCTTCAGTTTGGCTCCATGCCTGGGCCGTCCACACCCCGCCACATCCCACCGCACCCCGCCGCTCCCCGCCGCAGGCTGGGCCGACGCACCACGGGCTCGTTCCCTCACCTGACAGATTCCTTTAACATTCGTTTGCCTCCAGTTTATTTGTCGAGCAGAGCGATGAGGTGCAGGGGGTGCTGCTATCGCCCCTGCGCCGCCACGCGTACCCTCGCTCGTTGGGCCTGGAGCCCTTTTCCGTTAATTATTTCGGTCGAAGAAGGGAATTAATGCGACCAAAGCAATCACAGAGCGCAACGCTGCGCGCCACGCGGGCTCGGCTGTAACGAGGCGGCCCGGCCGGGCCGGTTCCGCTCGCTGTTCACACCTTCAATTTGAAACACGAGATGAGTGAACGCGTCTTCAAATCGAGATGACAGCGAAGCAGGCGTTGGGCGGGAAGATGGGAATGTTTACGGCCTGTGGCGATGAACCCAACCGCCTTACATGTCGAATGTTCTTCCTGATCGAGATGCGTCAGCAGTGTATCATGATGAAATGCCCGCATTCTTATTTTGCACTTTTTCCAGGCCTCGAAACTTAATTTTCAATGACGGTCGTAAGGTGTGGTATTTGAACTGCAGCTGCACCGCAGCCCCGCTCTGAAACAAACAATGGCTTCGGCGTCGCTCTTGTTATCGAGTTTTATGTGCCGTTGGTACTCGAGACCCCTTCTTTCTCCCCTCCCCTTCTTACTCACTCTGCCAGCAATTGACACACTTGTCTAGTTGGGCACCAAAAGTGCCATAATCAAAAGTTTTGTCACGACAGGGTAGAATATACATTTTAAACGCCATGATTCCAATCTATCATAGCAGGGTCTACACTCGTGGTTACGATGACAGTATTGGTGACATTGTCATTTGGTAATTTCACATTATGTTCATTTGTCAAGTGGCATGCATTTATTGCCATATGTGGGTGTATGTGTGACGGTCGGGCAGTCCCTCTACGGCAACTATTTCCCAAGTCACTTCGAAAATACTGCGTCAATTTGCAACGTAAATTCTCATTTTTTCTTTTCTTTTAAAGGCATCATTTCTTTTTTTTTCTTTTGCAAAAGACGTAGGAAAAATGAGGATTGCTTTGCTTTGTGGCTAGCAGGTAGACTAAGTGGTAGTTTGCAGGTGGGTTTGAAAAAGGAGTACACTGTTAAAAGACACAACACCATAGAAGACAAAGATTTATACAGCTTTATTATTTAGGCCTTTTAGCCATCCTATATTCGAATACAATGTTGTTAGAGCTGCTATAATGCAGATACAGTATCACTTGTTTGTATTTCTATCACCATACCCCTCTTTGGAATTCATATCACTTTCGTGAGGAAGTCGATTAACCCCGTTTCTCTCTACCCCCACCCCCAATCGCCATAATCAATGTAGTTTTGCTGTCGCACCACCTTCTTGCAATATCAACTATTATAAGCGGAACGTACCCGTATGGCTGGGTATAGCTTTATTTTGTCTTTACCTTGTCTTTCCAACCATGACGAATTAAAGATAACGTAAAGTCGGAATAAATACAAAGTAAAGACAAAATATAAGACAACGGAATCACAAGCGAAAGACAAACTCGTCTGTAATTATTTTGTCTTTATTTTGATATTTGCTCGTCTTTAAAAACGACATTTTCCAATGCAAACTAATGACAAAATAAAGACAAATTTATTTCATATAGCAGCGAGGTGGCAAAAAAAGGGGCGCGGCACTGGAGTCGAACCGGGATCCATCCAGTTCGGAACCTAGCGCTCGTACCCGCTTGGCCAGAGCGTTAACGATACTGGAGACGTGCCGCCGTTCCTGGTAGAGCTGCAGTAGACATAGACTTAGGGATCGCGCGACTTGTAGCGTCAAGAGGCGCTTCTACATAGGTACTTACTGCTATTTGAGCGAGACTGTGGGATTGCAACCATTGGTCATGTTTCAATATAAATCCACGCACTAAGTACCTATGTAGAAGCGTCTCTTGACGCTACAAGTCGCGCGATCCCTAAGTCTATGTCTACTGCAGCTCTACGAGGAACGGCGGCACGTCTCCGGTATCGTTAACGCTCTGGCCAAGCGGGTACGAGCGCTAGGTTCCGAACTGGATGGATCCCGGTTCGACTCCAGTGCCGCGCCCCTTTTTTTGCCACCTCGCTGCTATATGAAATAAATTTGTCTTTATTTTGTCATTAGTTTGCATTGGAAAATGTCGTTTTTAAAGACGAGCAAATATCAAAATAAAGACAAAATAATTACAGACGAGTTTGTCTTTCGCTTGTGATTCCGTTGTCTTATATTTTGTCTTTACTTTGTATTTATTCCGACTTTACGTTATCTTTAATTCGTCATGGTTGGAAAGACAAGGTAAAGACAAAATAAAGCTATACCCAGCCATACGGGTAATGATACTCACCCTTAGGGTGGTTCCTCCAACACCATTCCAATTATACTCGTAAAAAATTGAAAACTTTTCTTTAAGCATAGGACTTAGCTTTTCATTTTTTTCTTCAATCTCCAGCCAGTCATTGATGGGAAGGATAGAAAAGCTAACTTGCTTAACGTTAAAGGAGGATTGCTGAGAACTCATCTTAATATGGCCGGTTTTCGTAATATCACGAGCCCGTCCCACGTAACCTTTTCGACACCAGTAGTTACACGTCCCTTTCTCATAATTTATATACAACTAAATTACTCTAAGTGCAATGTCACATTGCATGGTTTCAAAAAAAGTGAGACGGAGGAGAATTGCAATTTTCCACACAAAGCGAACCTTCGTTGACAGCCATCGGCCGGCATGGCGGATGTGGAGAACGCCGGCAGGGGGCAGGGTAGGGGCGGTGTGTGTCGGCAGCAGGTCTGTTCCGACCCTGCTCACGCTTATCATTGCCGTGGAATTGGTTGTTTGATCGGCACCGCGCCTGCCTCGCTCCTTTGTCGCCCCTCCCCCCCCTCCGCGCTCCCCTCCCCTCTCTCCCTTCTTCCAGGTCCCGGGGCTCACGTGTGTCGAACACCCAGCTCGCGTTTGTCACCCGCTGCTGCCGCTCATCTGCCGCACTGCCAGATCCGCCGCGCCCCCTAGTCCTTTTCAAATTCGCATGACTGTTTGGCACGCACGACGACAAGTCACAAATACGTGCTCTCGTGAATAAGCCTCTGGGCCTGGGACGGCGTTCTGCCTCGCAGCTTCCGGACTCCATGCTACACTATCCAAAAGTTTATTGTATTATGACGGTAACCCGATCACCCCGTCGGTCTCAGTGTTTGAAATTCTCGTGCTTTGCGTTGCGCGTAATAGAGATTGAGTGACGTGAAACAATTTTCCTCAAAGTTTTGTAATTTTCCTCAAAAAATAAGATGATATTGTTTTTACGGTAGATATTCTGCCATGCAGATAGATGCATCCCTCCCTGACTAGCCATGGGCTAGAGTTTTCCTGATCGACACTGCTTGCAAGCATCTGCCCCGGGCCATCCACTGTGAGGTCTTCTGCCAGAGAAAGTGATTCGGGATGAGACTCTGGGCAAATATAGCGGCCGATGTGCTCGTTGAGATAAGACGGCAAATGGTATCACGGGAATCTTCGCAAGATGCAGACAACAGCTGCGCTCGGTGTGGGCCCCAGAAAAGTTTTATTTAGTTTGCTGAAGTTGGGGGAAGGGCTCTGACGGTGGGTTAAAAAAAAAAGAAGAAAAAAACGCCGATAGGTCACCAGCTGTCCTACTCCGCAGTTCAAAGGAGACCCGTGTCGAGTTGGCGGCGTGTCTGCTTCTGCAAAAGGCCCACAGCGTATAAAATAGAAGCAGTTGAGGAAAGCGTTTAGTCCATTTTAACGCAGAACGATGAATTATGTTGTCATTGCGTTTTCCCTCTTGAAAACGAGAAATGCAGTCTGCAGCTCAACAAATGTCTGGAGAAGAGGACACTACAGCACACAAAGCTAATGAGGTGCGGGCTGTATGAGAGATGATGCTAGTGGAGCTTAAGAATTCTGTGCGTCCTCCCCGCGCGTGGTGCCCGTTGCCACCCATACCTTTCTCATAGTTTCCACAGGCTCCGGAAACGTGCCCGGCCGGCCCAGCGTGGTCCGTACAAGTGCATCCCAGTCCTACCCACCGCAGTCTGAAAGAGAGAAGCAGGCAGATCCATACACTTGTGATCGCCTTTGGGACAGGACCGCTGTCAGTCTCAGCCGGTGACAGGCATGAGAGGATTAGCACGGCGAGCAGCAAAGGTGGCCTGCATGAGCAATGAGAGCTGAGGAGGAAGCAGATTAGAGGGCCTTTTAGGAAAACGGAAAAGAAGCGGCTGCTTCAGACGCCTACCGCGATGTAGATGGAACTTTATTCTTGTGGAACAATGTAACGCTTTTTATCATATGACACCTAGATGCTAGATGTTGCGGCATAACACTGGCGCATATACTGTCGTCGACGCAAAGTTCAAATGGTTGCAGAGCAGAGCAGTACATCAATAAACTAGGAGTACGTGCGGCAGGCACGTAGTTGCTGAGCGAAGTGTAAATGGAAAAATGAGGGACGGTTTCAACCCAACCGCCGGTTTGGTAGGCAACCTTCAAGTCAGTCAGTCAATTACGGAGGAAAAAGGGGGGGGGGATAGAGAGCAGAGAGAGGGACATGGGAGTAGGAGGCAAGAAACATCTTTGTAGGAGGAGGGGGGGCAAGCCACAATTACCCTTGCCGGTTCGGTGTGAAGTGGTAGGTGTGGAAAGACGCCAAATTTTTGGCATTCATGAAAAACACAGTAATTGGCGAAAAATGCCAAAATTTGACATCGAACGATGCCATTTTTTGGCGTCTCGTGAACACCAGAAATTTGGCGTCTTTTAATGCTAACAGTTTACAGTACTGGTCCCCGAACCCACCGAAAGACATTCTAGGCGCAGCACCACTATAGCACAGGTATGATAAGCACCCCCTCGGAGAGTCCTCCTGAAGTAAGAAGTCCAATACAACCCGATGGGATCGCCTCCAAAATGCAGTTGTCCTGTGCGGGGACATCTGGACACCCATCCAACCTAACCTAAACCACCTGTCCATGCAAATTTTTTTTTGTATAAATAAAATAAAGTAATAAGTGCGAGGGAAATTTGGTGCTGGTGTTGCCCTACAGGAGATAGCGGATACTGCGCCGAGGAGGGTAGGCAACCTATTGCGCACTGCGCCGTAATTCGGGCAGAACTCCCCGCCCCCTCCCCAGACCGCTGCAGTCTTGGTGGAATCCCCTTCGCAACGCGCGCCGTTGTTCAAGTGGTTCAAGCAACTGCATTTACTGGCCGGCCCCGGCCCTGCAGATAGGCGCTGTCGCGCTGGCCAGGTAGCGCCGCAATTCGGAGTGGTGCTCTCACCCCCTCTATTTTACCCTGCCTGACCCATCCGAGATCAGGGGCTAAGTATCATTTACATGTTTAGAAAGAAAGCACCTGCATCACATGCTGACAGTCCCCACCTCTCTCTCCTCACTACCTCTCATTCCTTATCCTTCTGAATTAAGTTTGCCCTCAAACCAACTCACATCAATCCATAGTTAGCCAGCGATGGGTCACTTAAAATACGCTGCAAACCTAACAGTCAACTTAGTACACTGTTCCTAATATGTACTTCAAGGCACGCATTAGAAAGTGCATGCCTTGCCATGCAGTTGGAAACGTGTACTTACTATAGCACTATGCCATAGCAGCCATGTACTTCCAAGTGCATACCATGGCAGGCATGCACTTCCTAATGCATACTTTGAAGTGCACATTAGGATCAGTGTACAAAGTTGACTGTTGGTTTTGCAGTGTATGATTTAAAAAGACATTGCAAGTAATATTGTAACAGAGGCCAGTAACTTTAAAATACAAGCAAGACATTCACAAAGATACTCGGGACCTTTAAATGATGAGGCGTATTTATTTTGAAATGAATGTGAACTATTAAGGATAGAATCAAAAAAATTGTGCCATTTCAATGGTTATATGGCTACATAGTAATAACAAGTATGCACTTCAGTGTTTTAGAAAGACTGTTTTAACGTGAACACTCCTGGCATAACTAATATATTACAAGTACGGTCTCTCACCTAAATCCTATCAACAGCATCGCCCCTAATATTTGTAAGAGTCAAATTTCATTAAAATAACTATGTTTTCAAAACAATTTTTTTCTCTATCAATAACTTTGTGGAGTGACCTTTCTTCAATCTGAATTCATAGGCATAACGGATCAATGAGTAAGTTTTGGTAAACACATAATGTAGCTTGATCAGAAATCGTATCATTGGGAAATACGGAGTAGGTTAAGAACAAAATGATACAAAATTCACCAAAGTAATACCCAAACTCTTTTCTTGTTTCTTGTTAGGTTTAAACCACACTTTTATATATTATCTTTAGTAGAATGATGAGACACCAAATATTCAGTTTACGATTAACAAACTTATTATTCTTTTTTATTAAAAATGCCTATTGTTGTACGTCAAAAATGGGCACACTTCCACTAATACAATTAAACATCCACACCGCACTAAAGAAATCGTTCAGCTGGGGTTAACTTGTGGTGACTCAATAACAAATCAATACGCTGGGGAATCAAGCAAGGATTCAAAATGGAATTAAACGAAATATAAGGAAATCATACTGATGTTAGTAACTCACACTTGTCAGGCCATGGGATTACCTAATTTCAATACTCAGACCATACTCTAATGTTCACCGAACAGTTTCACAGCTTCAGTGTAAACAACATTGTCTATGTTATTTGGTTATGTCACTCACTCACCTAGGAAGAACACAACAAAGTTTTATCGATACTGGCTTTCATTTCAGTAGTCCGTGACGTTCATTTCACAAATCCAACGCAATAAAAAGTATTTTGAGGCACTACCCATCTCACTCCTCCCCAAGCCACAGACGTAAACAAACAACAAATCACTCGAACCCACACTTCTACACAATGACGACACTTGATACTTCGTGCAGTGACGTCCGCATCCTTAAAAGCGACTTCAGACTGCATATTACGTGAAAAGACTATTAATGATCATTTAATCATTTGTTTGAATGCTGTAAAAAACTGAGGTGGGATTCGGCTGGGCTGGGCGGCTGGCGGCGGCGGCGGATGTAGTTCCGCGCCCTGCCGCTAGATGGCGCCAGCCAAAGACGGCGGCTGCAGCCAACATACTAATATTGAAACTTCCAATTCAAATAATTCGTTCCAAAATTTCAAACTCAATCGATCAGAAAACCATGGTCAGATTAAGTTGCTCCGTAATTAGTAGATCACGGAAAACTATATCTTTTAACGAAACCTGTTGGGGTGTCAGAGGAGAAGAGGTGAGGATGCACAGACAGACAGACAGACAGACAGACAGACAGACGGACTCACGACCGACTACATCCCTGGTCCCAATGCAGGGGATAGCTTCGCTTCGCTCAGCGATCAATGCAAAAATTGTGCCAAATATTTGTCGGCTCCCCGCCTCCTTTTACGCCGCCACGCCCCCTATTCGGGCCGCCACGCAGGTGGTTTGGCGCCTCACTGATGGGAAGTACCGCCCCGCCCCCGGCTCTAGCGCCAGCCAGGCGAAAGGTTGGCATCAGCGCTGCACAATGGGCGGGGTCTTAGAGGGATCCACGGGAAACCCTTGGGATGTGATTAGAACAAACCGCAAAGGCATGTTGGGAGGACTCGTAGTGTGCCCTATGTAAAGCCGTGTTCCTTATTATTATTGTCAGACTTGCTTTAAAACGAATTTATAAAAGTGTGATCGATCATTCTCGAGATCTATAAACTAATTTTTAACACCCGCATCAGCCACCCTTTGCAACATTTTTTCTTTTCTTCTGCGTTGGAGTTCGATTTGCATCACACTGTCCTGGGTCAATTCGACGATCCGAAGTAACCCGCATCCCTATAGTGGAGGGTTCGATTGGGTCGAATAATCAATTGCGTCGGATCGATACACTCTCTTCAAGTGTGCCTGAAGAACGTCCTCATTCCGAAAAACTATGTACTTCACCTTAAAATTACACGCACACGTGAACGAGGCCCGAGCCCGAGCCGAGCAAGGGCCTGAGTGTCTCGGCCCCTACACACACTAAAACAATCTGAGATGGAAATAGACTCACTCTACTCACCTCACGTTTTACACTTCTACCTCTATAGCACATAATTCTGTAAAGAACGAGTTCCATACTTATCGCAAAATTCATTTTGTGTTCTATTTGGCCCTTGTTTTCATCTGGAACGTTTCGTGCGCAAACGAGCGTAAGCCGCTGGTGCCATGAAGTCTTCCTCGGTGACCATCCGAGCTCTCCATAACGATTGGACAAACCCGTGATCATCTACGACACTTTCGTGAAAGGTTGTTGAAGCAAATGCAAACTATGCTCCTGCACATTCACCAAAGAAAGGTCGCTTGATTGATACCGCAATAACATGTCAGTTTGATTTTTTTATGCATTTTCTCTGGACATCTGTCTCTTTCTTGGGATCAAATGTAACTAACTAGCCCGATAGGAACTGATGCTTTTCATCCAGATAAGGGTCATTAGCTTTAATTGCCTTTTCCCCTTTTTTTCCATTCACAATTAACTTTGAAAAACTAACTATATGATTTGCAGAAAATTATCTAATATAATTTAAAACTATTAATATATATATATATATATATATATATATATATATATATATATATATATATATATATATATATATATATATATATATTGGGGGGGGGGATGCGGAGTAACTATTCTCTGACATAAAATACAGGAAATTGCTTCGTCTTTTGTTTGTCTTGCAGTCTATCGCGATCAGCTTCGACTCTTCCTTTAGTTTTATTTTTCTATTTTTTTACCATATCGCTGGAGTCGTGGAACGGTTCTCGCGTGCCGTCATGACGCCTATCTCCCTGGTGATGTGACCTTTCTGAACCCACTCCTCGCACACTCGTCATGCATCAGTAGCAGAGAGAGAGAGAGAGAGAGAGAGAGAACGCGGTGTATGCAGGGTTGGAGATAACGTATGCAGCACAAGATGAAAATACGTGCGCCAGCACCGCTACACGTATGTTTGTCACCGAACTCCGACAAACACAGATTCCATCCATCCAACTTGATCATCTGACATCTATATTTATATTGGAATATACGAATACTAGAGTTGTGTGTGTTACAATCTTTTTTCAGTTTTTTCTCCTTTTCTTCTTTTTTTTCCTCTCTCTCATCATACCAGCGATAGCCTACTGTGAATGGCGGACTGCTGCTTTGCTGGAGTTGGCGACTTTCCCTGACTCGTCCGCGTGTGCGAGGTGCGATCATCTTGAACCTATGATTGCATGCGCATATGCTATACGCTTCCTCACACTGTTAAAAAAGTTCTTAAAAATAAGGAAAGATTTTCTCTTATTTTTAAGAACATATTCACAAGTTATGAAATTTTATAAAAGTTTATCGAAATTAATAACATTTTTGAAATATCAAATTAGGATTTAAAATATAACAAGTACGTTCTTAAAATTAAGAAAATTTTATGTAAATGTCATTACAGCATTATTAGACTTACGATTGTCTTGTACATTTAAGAAACAGTTCGGAAAATTCAAAGTACTTCTTAAAAATTCATGCAAGTTTTGAAATTGGGACATGGAATTTTCGTGTTAAAGTTTTACTGGAGGAATTAATATCGAATTTTACCCGGCTGTATATAGCGATATGTATCGTTGAGTGCCCAAAGTTGAATGATAAATGTGCTCCTTGCGTACAAAACAGCTTGTCATTCTGGGAAAGTCCCTTTGCGTAGCGGCGCATGAGGTCGGAGCCGACCGCTCTCCGCGCAGGTAAGTCCCGGTGGCCCCGTGGTCTAAGGCGTTGGAATTCCAACCCAAAGGTCCGAGGTTCGAGTCCAGCCAATCGGTAAAGTACAAACAAGAACTTAATTGGAATAGAACTGGAACTTGCAAACCGGAAGGAAAAATTCAGTCCGTAGGAAATCTAGATATTGTAAATTTTTGCGTTTTCTTGCAAGAAAAATAACTTATTGACTTTTCATAACATGTTCTTAATTTTCAGAAAGTATTTGTTCTTAATTTTAATGTAAAATTTTCTTTGTAAATTGCTTCCAAACACATGTTCTTAAAATTAAGATGGATTTTTTTAACAGTGCACCACCACCGGCCGCACAATAATTTCCGCCACAACTTTCTTCACTTCGGTGCGGCATCAGTATCATTACTCCTCTGTATGTAACCTTTACCCGCGACTGCAAAAGTGCAATTGTCGCACAGTGCACGTTCACAGGAAACATAGACCTATATTTTCATACAACTGCTATGATCATAACATGATGATAATTACACTTATGTATTTGCTTCCGCACTGTACCTTCTTGGACATTTCACTGCATTACTGCAGTGAAAAACACGTGCCCATAATTTGTACAGCGATTAATGCATCGTGCTAAAGCACACTAACTGAGCGCGATTCACAGATAAACTTTGTCACAAGTACGATGTTTCGGTTGAGCGAATGCGGTTTAACTGAGAAACTGAAAGCGTTGATAGGAATCTGTCATAATATCAGACAAAAGACTCGCTTAGGCCTATTTCGCTTCATTTTGGGGGGAACGGCGAGTGTATCACACTTCTAAAAGTTTGAGTTTGCATTCGCTTACTTGAACAAACAAATTTGAACTTTCTATAGTACTTCCATTACTTTTCTCGCATGAACATCCCTACAAGTGTTGGGCTGCAGTGCGCCTAAAGTTTGGGAATAGCGCATTCGAATTGCCTCCCACATCCCATCCGTCCTTTGAGATCAAGAGTGTATAATTTTGTGCACATAGCCTTGTCATCGGCATTACGCCCGGCCTTATGTACAGCCGGAACGGCCAGGCCCGTCGGCGTTGACGGCTCGCGTACGTGATGCATTCCCTGCTGAGCCGGATTGAGGATGTTTTGGTCGTCTCGTTAACCCGTCCGTCCCGTCCGCTGAGCAGCCAGGGCCCCGGCCGTCTGCTGCCCACACATTGGAATAATTACTTAGGTAATTGCGAAATAACGCGCGCGCAGGTGACGACGGGCGGCGCCCTCTTGCCGCCCCTCCCTCCCGGTCCTTCCCCACCACGTGGCAGCGCACTCTGGGTAGTCGCGTCCTGTAGAGGCTTTGATTTGTCAGATGGAATGGTGCACATTTTGTGTTTGCACTACGTATTAGCGTTATCGTTCTAGAATATGCGTCCA
Source organism: Frankliniella fusca (assembly GCA_029379305.1). Taxonomy (NCBI): domain Eukaryota; kingdom Metazoa; phylum Arthropoda; class Insecta; order Thysanoptera; family Thripidae; genus Frankliniella; species Frankliniella fusca. Next base: position 3,227,087 of record JAHWGI010001134.1, on the reverse strand, counting down.
GCCTTATTGCGGCAGGCACCACGCCCTCTTTCCTAACTACCCTCTCTCCAGTGGCGGCTCCAGACCTGACTCGGGGGGAGGGGGGGGGGGTCGGGGATTCGTTGCGCGCGTGCACACTAAATGTTTATGTAGATTTATTGTGCACATTTATGCACTGAACTACACATGCACAATAATGTGTAATTTGTACCAAAAACGATTTGTAGAAATCTTTGTGCACAAAGATTTCTACAAATCGTTTTTGGTACAAATTTGTGCATAATTAAGAATAAATTCATGCAAAACTATGTACGAATTTGTGCACAATTGTGTATGTGTATATAGTTCTGTGCATCTGAATGCACAAAAAAGTACACTTACATTTAGAGTGTAGAGTATGTGCAGGGTTGCCACAAGTTTCAATTTTTAATGTCCCCTGATTTCAAGCCCACTTTTGGGGGGAATTTCTCTGACTTTAAAGTCCTTCATATCGGTTCGATCACGCGAGCGAAGCGATCGGAAATTTTTTGTTTACAAAGTAGCAAAAATTGACCATTTTTCGATAAGCTTCTGACTTTTGTCACCTGCAAATCGTGGTGTTTTTCTAAACATCAGGCAAAAGCATGTGCTCAGGTAAATCTGTAGTTTAATCCCCGAGTTTTTATTCACATTTTCGATAAGTCCCGATATTTAGCTCTTTCTTTTCAAATTTTCCTGACTCTAAAGCACTGCATCTCGATTCGATGAATGAAACGCGAGCGAAGCGAACGGAATTTCATTTACTAAAGTGCCAAAATCTGACTAGTTTTCGACAAGCCTCACACTTTTGTCACCTCAATCGCAAAGTGTTTTTGTTAATATCAAGCAATATCATGGGCTCAGTCAAATCTATAATTTCTTCTCCGAGTTTTTTTTTTTTCAAATTTTCCCTGAGTTTTTCCCCGATTTTCTAGATCGTTTGCAAATTCCCAGTCTTCCAGGTTTTCAAGGTTTTCCCAGAGATGTGGCAACCCTGCCTATGGTGTGGGTACGCGCGCTCCCTCACCCTAGCCTGCTAGCTCTGGCTCGGAGCCACAGCCAGCAGCGCGCGCATAGGCCAGCCGTTAGGTCGGATTCTTAGCAGCTCACAGTGTCTGTCGCAAATGTAGCTGTAGCGTTGTACTCGAGAAAGACAAGAAGCTGCTAGCTACCTTAGGTCACTCGAGTATGCTTTCATTTTTAATGCGTTCAGTAGAAGGTGCATTTATTCTTTTATTTACAGTTAGTACATCCTGATGAGTTTTCGATTGTAAGCAAGACCGCAGTTTCAGCCCAGAAACAAAGTATGACGTCGACGCCCTTCGGGCGTCGACATTGTACGCTATAAAAGAACAGCCTCTGGTACGGAGCCAACTACGGAGACTGTACCCCCTCGAAAGATTAGTTTTCTTGATGAAAGTACGTTTTTTACCGTTTTTTTCCGTACTTTGTTCCGTACCTTGCCGAACTTTCAGGATGAACCTGGCTTTTCTTATGGGCAAGATGTGGAACGAAGGTACGGAACGCCGTTACTGATTCCGTACCGAAAACGGAAACCACCGAAAAAAAATTAACGGTAACTCTTCCGTACCCCAGTTTAAAAATCCCATGGACACCATGGAATTCCATGATCTCTTTTCCATGGATAGAGGTATGTTTTCCATGTAAGATGCATCATATTCCATGTGGTGTCTGTTTCCATGGGCGTTCTACCATGGGAATTTGTTTTCCTTGGAACAAGATGCCATGGAATATCGCTTTCCATGGGAGGACTCCAAGGAAAATTTCTTTCCATGGGTAAAGGCTCCATGGAAAAATAATGCTTGCCATGCGAGAGGACTTCATGGAATGGTTGCCTTTCCATGGGGTGACCTATCCCATTCGGCACTTGCCTATCTTCACCATGGAAACAATTTTCCATGAAAATTAAAAGTGCTGTAGAATCTATAATTATTAGAATTTCGATCTGAAATTTGGTATGGAGCATTAACGATGAATTTTAGTAGGGCCATTTAAATTTCATTCAAATCTGAGAACTTTTTTCTGGCAACTCGAAAACGGCTTGAGCTAGGCAAAAAAGGACACCAGATTCGGCTCCGCCTTGTTTCCGACACCCTATAATCGTGTTTCATTTATTTCGATCAGTCTTCCCTTTGGCTTTTTGTGGACTTAAACATTTTGGTATTACTCCATGGAGTTAGGGCTCTATTCCATGGAGACGGTCAACCACCAAGGAAACTTATTTCCATGGAAATCCGCTCACATGGAAAAAGTGCAAAAAATACATGGAAACTCATCTTCCTTGGGAAAACGTCTTCCATGATATCCCTTGACGTTCCATGGCTCATGGAAAGACTCATGGGATTTCTGGACTGGGACATATCACCGTACCCCCCATTTTTTAACATAGAGTCTTATTGGGATAAGGTACGGAAACCAGGGACGGAGTGTCTGTAATCCAAAATAACGGCATTTTCCGTAGTAGAGACCGTTATTATTTTTACCAGTGTACTTCGGCTTGGCCTGAGTCGCCCCGGAGCCGCCACTGCCTCTCTCTGCGCAGCTAGCTTTTCGCCCCTGTTACTCGCTTATCCTGTCCGACGTCACTGCCTCCCCCTACATGACTCGTTTCCTGCCTGTCATCATTTTCACTCCTTTTTCCCGGCAACAGGCTGCAAAGAGGCCCGTAATTAAAATTTCCAGGACCGCGTAATTTTGCGCGCTTCGAATTGAGGAGCGTGTCGACGTGAAATGTGCTTGTGCACTGGTGATGGGAATGCTTAAAAAACTCCACTGGTTGAAAAATCTTTTAGAAAATGTTTTTCACCGTGGAGATTTGACTGCACATTCTAACCGCGCAAAAATCGAAAGTGTTGCATATAAAAGTGGCGTCCAGCCAATGAAAGAGGAAGTGTCATCTTTGTCGGGAACCTGAGGAACAGTGGTCGGGAATTAAAGCTCTTCATGTCTCTCTTTCGCGAAAAGTGCGTTAAAACCTGCTAATAGGCTGATAAGGTAACCCCACCCCAAAAATAAAACAAATCTATTCTTGTGATGTGACGGGCCGAGATGACTCTCTCTCACTTTCGTCCTCTCTGTCCCAACCCCTTACGAGGTGAGGTCCGCTCGCAAGTTATCTCGATTGGATTACAGGGGTATAATACGCAGACTTGCCCTGTTTGAAAGTCAGTTCAGCTCGTATCGACGAATCAGCTGTCATTCCCGGGCGAAACGCATACACAATCGATCATCATAATCCACCATTAGGCGAGTCTGCCTCGCCCGGGACTCCAACGTCTACCCTACGAGGAGAAGGTGCGAGGACCAGAGGTCCAGTGCCATTACTCACAGCTGCGCCCCCTCAACGGTATGCACCGAGCGAAGGGGTTCTCACTCGGGATTTTCGTGTACGCAGTATCACATAATCCATTACGCTGGCGTTACACATGCATTTCTTCATAAATGTTACCGTTTAAGAGCATATATTTTGGCATTTTTTGTATTACGTTAAACGTAATACTCCTATCTGGAGTACACGGTATTACCGAAGTGAAAAAACCCTCGGCACCGAGTTCTGAATTTGCTTCTTTTCTTGACAAGACTTTCCCGCTTTCCTCACCCTCCTCTCAGGAACAGTACGTTCATGTTAATTAGGATCGTCTCGTCACGTCGCCGGACGTGGGACGTTACTCTCCCAAGGCTGCGTTCCAATTTAGACTCCCCTCCCACTTTTCCTCTCCCCGCTCTGCTGGCCCCCTCTCCCTGGCCCCTCTCTCTCTTCTTTCCATTCATCTCGTCACGAAGTACTTGTTTCCAGAGCCAGCAGCAGCAGCTCCCCCTCCCCTCCACTCTTCCCCTTGTTTGTCGAGACGCAGAGGTGGGAATGTGCGAGACGCAAACTGGATCTCGTTATGAGTGTCCCCGGGGCCTGCGGCTCGGCCTACTGATTAATACCAAACAGGTCTTTTCATTGATGCGCGCGCCACGTGAACAGCCTGCCCTCGACGGACCACCATACGCTCGCGAACGGCATAGATCGGTTGTTGTCCTCATGTGGACGCCTGCGCAAGAACACTATTTTCCTTTTATTTCCGGAACTGTTTTCTTAGCTTAAATATATGGAACATGCGGATGGAGCTTTTACTACGTTCTGATACCGGTGCCTTTGTTCGCGTAAGTGTTTCTCCTGTAAGACGCCGACTAACAGTTCCCTACCACCCGCCGAATCTCTCATTTTGCGCAGCACGCCCTTATGATGCCGCGCGATACGCTTCCCTTGTAATTAGCAGTGCGCCCCGATTGGCTCGATAAATGTGATAAATACTGGGGGCTTCGAGATTTGTGGTATTACCTGCTTGTATCAACATTTGCATCTGCCGCCCGGCTCTGTGCTTTCATTTATTGGGGCCTGCGCGCTGACACGGTAATGGGAGCGCGCGCGCGCGCTTTCTCTCTGTGTGTGTGTGTGTGTGTGTGTGTGTGTGTGTGTGAGAGAGAGAGAGAGAGAGAGAGAGAGAGAGAGAGAGAGAGAGAGAAGGTGCGCGTGAGTTTTCTTGCGTTCGCGCTCACGCAACAGGCGCGGAAAAAGTATAGTAGTCTCAGAGGGCTGACGTTCCCTGCAGTAAGCTTGCGTTAGCATCCTGTGATTAGACATTCTTATAGAACGGGCCTCTCGTATTTCGAGCTGATGATCTTTCCTATACTGGGTGTTACAGAGCCTTTGTAATAGTGCTGCAAGCCTGCCTACCCAAGGGGCCACCGCAGGTCCGCAACTTACAAGAAGTTCTTTGAAACACGCGCTAGACATCGAAACATGAAATGGGTGAAAATAAACTTCTCGGTGTTTTCTGTTTAGGCTCTCTGTAGGATACATTACTGTCCTAACGGTGTGGCACATTCAGCACAGAAATTTCAAAAAAATTCGCACATCTTTAGTGTCGAAATGACTGTTTTCAAAAGGCTTGAATAACATTGTACATTCAAACTTACACTTCCATGCAACCATTTCAAGACGGCTATTAATTTTCTAGCTCCTCGTCAAACGTTTGCAGGAAAAGTTTGTACCACTCTCGTAGCTAGAAAGCGCAACAGTCAGGAAAAGTCACCCCACCGCCCCTTTTTGTATTAGTATTTGATGGACAGTGGCAAGCAGCTGACAACAGCACAGCTGCAGCTGATGGGTGGCCAACAAACTAACCTAACACGCGTGAAATTTGCGATTGAAAAGTTGAATTAGTTCCGCCGCATGCAAGGATTTGATGCGGCCATTTAAAATGGTGGCTTGGTCGTTAGCTTTGGGAGAGTGCGTCTCCTTTCGTTTTGCCGGCAGACGGGGTCCGGGAGTTGGCTACAGCTGCCTCGGATGTACGTCGTCGTCATAGTATTTCACAGTATTATTGTGTTGCCACTGCTACAGCTTATAAAGTTAATCACAGGATACAAAATTTAACCAAAAAGTATTTTACTACACTACACCAAGAATTTGCATGGGAGGGCACAGTTCAGAATGGTGTTTCTCAACACTAACGCGCTTCATATGTTTGGGCTTTGCGCTAACGTATTGGCAAAATAAATACTACGTTTATGTCCGCAAAAATGCTTTAAGTCTTAAAAGCGTTCAAATCAAAGCACAAATGGGAACATTTTTGTTTGTCATCTTTGCTTAAAGAAAAGTTACGAACCCGCTTCGTTTGCCGTTAAAATCCAGCCACCGTTACCTATATTATTTTTTCCTGTTTCGCCGCTTTCTCATCTGACGTTTGGACCCTGTGGGGTGGACGTGGACAATGTCATGTACAATAACAAGGCGTACCAGTAGCGACGCGGTGGCAGTACTTTCGCCACCTCACCTCACCTTCCTTACCCCCCGCCTCGCCCCGCCACGCCCCACCACGCCCTCGCGGGCCCACCAGCAACCAGACAAGGCGTGGGTGGACCGAGGAGTGTTTACAAAGCGAGAGTAAGGCCCCTCGCCGAGGTGGCCCGTCGGATGTGCGCGCCGCTCCACCCCTTCAAGAGTCAGACTTTCACCGTTAGGACGATACGCTCACATGTGTACATGCGTCGTGTACTTCAGGGCGGGAGCGAGATCGTGCACACTGTAAAGTACATCTTGGGCAATATTTTTTGAAATATTTGATTTACAAATGATTTTCCCAAGTCACGATCTGTAACGTGCGGATAGGGAGGCTAGTTCGGGTTCGTTTACAAATAACAACTTCAAAGCAAGTTTTAATACAATGTATGTCGTAGTTATTTAAAAAAAAAAAGACATTTCTCATAGGAAATGTGCCTCTAACCCCTACAGACACAGCAAAACTTACTATATATTGAAAGGTGAACAGTGGAAATTAGAGGTAATTGCATCAGCTTTGAGCGAATAAATAATATGAGATTTATTTTGTGTGTATCTATTTTTGCATGCATTTCTCTAATGCATAGCTGCTTTATCAGCAAAACAAAGCCAAGGAGAAGGACGGTGCTGTTGGAGCTGGTTTCCCTTTCGTCCGATATGGTACGGATTTCCGCATCCATTTCCATTATAGCCAGCCGCAGCTGGAGAATACTGGCCTTGAGGGAGCGTAACAGCAGTTAGAAGAATGCATTCTTGCACGTTCATGAACGTTCAAATATTACAGGACGCTTTCGTAATATGTTCCAGTCCTGGTAGTAGTGCTAAGGAAGAAGGACACTATATATAGTGTCCTAATATATTGGAGCATTTTTTTTCCTTCTGCGGATAGCAGAATTTTTCTGTGCCTAACCTGTCGCGTGTTATATTTAGGAGATATTAGGAATTTTACAACCTATTTCTTTTGGGTGAGGTTCATCTGGCGTCCTTGACTTATTCCGGTGTGGTTTCGCGAAAGTGCGGCGTGCTCTGGCTGGGCGTTGTGTCCGAAACCTTCCTGCCTGTTCGCCGCTTGTGAGGTTATGGTGAGCGAACCTCTCGCCCCTGGCCTCCCCTCCTGCTTAAATCGTGACCCCCTGCAGACTACTACATTACGGAGCAGCAGCTGCAAGTCAATCTCGACCGGAAGTCACCGGAAACGCTCGCGCCACGCGGGGAGCCATCCCTAGCCTCCCGGACGGCTGTATGGGCACTGTTCTGCACGGAAGAAAACGCTTCAATTCCCGCTTTTGTCAGAAATTTTCATTATTTTCAAAAAGATGAATCTTTTTGAGCAAAGACTTTTTGGCGAGAAGTGTAGGTGTGACGATATTTTGGCATTCAATTGACCCAAAAGCGTGATACGGTACATTTCGTCAGCGCGGGCCCTTTTCAAAAGTCTGTCACCCTACCCCCAACCCAGAAGGGCGTGTTCCATTGGGGTGAGCACTGCAAGGTTGCGTTACACTTTCGTTCTTGACATTTTTTTTTTTTTTTTTTTTTTTGCTTGCAGAAGTGGGTTGAAACGTAATAAAAAGTGTGATTTCTCTGTGATCGAGGCTCGATTAGCTTGAATAGGGTACAAGGGTAGGGGGGCCTCATTGTATTTCAGTGAATCGGGTTTTAGTTACAGATTCGCTGAAACGATCTCGAAATTGTTGCAAGTATATAGGGCTGTAACGGATAAAAGATTTCACGATGGAAAAGATCAGTGCCACACGCTTCTTTTTATTTCAAAGTTAAAATCGGAAAAATGAATTATTGCAAACAATTACACAGTTTATTTGCCGCGAATATAGTGCTAAAATTACTTTATTTAAATGAATAAAATACCTTTTTTGTCTTTTCCTTAGTTGTATTTTTTCATCCGACAGTGCTCTTCTCGCGTTCGTCTCTCGCTCACACTCGGACAAGAGCATGAGCTGGTAGTGGAGCTCCGCGGGGGTGGAGCAGAGGGGTAGGGGTTTGGACGGAGCCTAGAGAATGAAGCGCATGACGCGACAAAAAAGGGCGGGCGGGAAATAGGCATTTAGCAAGGAGACGATCCCTTGCCCCGCCCCCGGCCCTGCCCCGGCCCAGCCCTCCCTCGCTGTAAGCGAGACCCGCAGGTCAGGTCAGGTCTGTCTCTAACATAATTCTCTTATGCAGGCTCCCCGGGACGCTTGAGCTGCTTGTGGATGCGCAACGCGGCGCGGCGCTGCCCTGTCCGCCCGGCCGGCTGGTGAGTCACTCACACTCTGCCCTCGATCACGTCCTCACAGGGAGCCCTTCACGAGTTGCGTGGATGGATGACAAGGGAGCCTCAATCTGAGCTATCCGGGGCAATTTTGGCATATTGAAAGCCTCAATTTTGGACCAGCAATCCATAGTCGTGGCATTTTGGTGTAGACTTCTCGCGCGGGAGCTTGGTGGAGGCCGCTCCGAGTTAGCGTGCGGTGGTGGGAATTTCGTGAACATGAGCGGAATTATTTTCTACATACAAAACGAACGTGCCGCCTGTTTTAGGGAAGCGATAAAAGAAGGCGGGAGGAAGGGAGGAGAGAAACGAGGGGAGGTGGGGAGAGTGAACGTTCACCTTTGTGTGCCCTGCGCGGTGTCGGTTAGGGCAGGGGCAGTCAATGGAGAGGAGGGCGGGGTGATGCATGGAGGTGAGGTGAGGGCGGAAATTCGGGGCCGACGACTTGTTCCTGCAGCATCACGCCTCCGCCCCTCCCTCCTCCTTACTCACCCTGTCTGTCACTCACCTCCCTGCCCCTCCCGTTCCTAGCACTGCCAACTCCCGCCGCTACCATCCCTACTGGCGTATTGATATCAATCGGCCTTCTCGCTGGCTGGCGGAAGAAAATTAATGCAAAAACTGTAGTAATTGTGAACCAAGGAAAAAAATTAAGTGTGCTTATAATTAATTATCTGGGATGAGACATGGCTTATTTAAATATCATAAATTTAATTGTTATCGCTGTCATCGTCTAGATTTGTGTGCGGCGCTCTGGCGGCCAGCAGAAGTTTAATTTCCATAGCCCAGCAGATAAATTGTTTTTGAATTTTGAATACGTTCATGCTATTTTGGCCGCTGTCCCTGGAGGCAGCCCTGCGCCAATTCCCCCCCCCCCCCCCTTTCCCGATCCTTCCCCTAATTCTCTCTCTTTAGCTTCCACTCAGTTGCAGCCGATTTCACTGATTGCCGCTAGATATCAATAGATTGCGGTCGGATTTCGCTCTCCTTGTCTGGGGCCGCGCGTATCCGGTCAGAGAGTTCCGCCCAGCCCCGTTTCAGGGCGCGTGCAGGTGGGCACAGTGCTGAGGGTACTGCTCCGCCGTTCTGCGCCCCCACCCAGCCCCGCAGCCAGCTCATCCCCGCCAAGATGAATGAGCTCTGCACCGCTGCCGCGCGTCCGCCAAGACGAATCAATCCTCGGCCATGTCCAGGCACCCATAGTTGTGCAACAAACATGTCACTGCCTCCGGAAGGCCCGCGGTACGACGGGGTGGTGCCCGGAGGCGGCCTGGAGACGGCCCAGAGGCGTGTCCTTCCTTCCTACATGGCACCTCTGCCGCCGCCGCCTCCTCCCCGCCAACCTTCCGGACGTACACAATTGATGGCGGCGTGATTCTGCTCTTGTGTCGAGTCGAGGCCCTGCTGGCCCGCCCCGCCCCGACCTACCTGCCTGTCCACGCATCGTGTCCGGCCCAGTCGGCTAGCCGCGCGGACACAGCAGAGTTCCGGTGACACACACCACGCCTCGTGTCCTTGTGAATGCCGCGACGCTCTTTGGCCGTTTCGCCGCCTGGGGACATGAGGGTCGTGCCGGAGGCGTCGGCTCCACGGGGAACCAGCACCTCGCCGCTTTTAGCTGCGTTGCCGCCCCGGCTCAGGGCAGTAAACTGAAGAGCAAGATGACTGCAGCCAGACTGCATTTGCAGTTTGTTTAGTGTAGCGCCCAGGTGAGCTGATTGTTCTCGGACCATCTTCGGTGCAGTACTCAGGGCGGACCGCAACGGTGCTAGGCCGGGGGGCTGGACGTAGTTTAAATAGCCTACCGGCTGACTCATAGCCTTAGAGTCGCCCTGCCCCGCCAGTTCCTGCCCCCTAGCCCCTACCCTCCGTGGCCACACACCACACATCACTTTCCCCGCCGCCGAGCCTCGTCACGCTAGTGCCAGGACGATGGTACCGCCCCCAAATTATCAGCTTAGACGGGCGCCCATCACCACCTCGGCACCGCACTGTACTTAGGCCCCCGGGCGACTGGCACAAAATCACTTGTGCCTATGACCGGAAACCATTTTATTTAGAAAAGGGGGGCTATACACTTGCGGTGAATTTTCACGCGTGTCCGTATCTCTTGTATGTATAAGTATTTTATCAAATCACGGTGGATACACGGTGGAAATCACCGTGTATCAAATGTAAGGTGGTTGTCGAACAGTGACAGCTGCGGGTTCACGGAAGAACCTAAAAGTTCAACTATTTAAGATATAGTAACATTGCTCTTTACTCACGATGCGTTTTTTGCGCATGCAGAGCGTGCGCTGAATCTCCAGCACGCCACACGAAAAGATGCTATTGCTTGCGTCATGATGGTTCGGTTGGGCGCATGTATCATGTGTCATGCATCTAGACCACGGCCATTACCTACCACGGCAACTTTACCCCGACAAATTTCATTTCATCGAAAGGCGTTTGCAAGCTGGTAGGGATGTTGCTGTATAGTGTATGTGGGAGCGGTGAACAAGGGCCACGTCTGTGTGACAAGGGCAGTTTGGAGTTGAATCGCTGACCAGGCCGGTAATGGCCCGGCCGGCAGTCACCACGATGCACCACCCTTTGCGATTTCGTGCCTCACGCACAGCTGCACACACATGCACGCACATTTGTCCATTTGCTCGGGCGAGCCGAGCCCGCCGTGTGCGCACCGCGAGCCGCCACGCCAGGCCACGCCGCCACGCGCGGCGCGGCGGGCCGCTCCTGTTTTCACGCCTGTCATTCTACGTTAGGATAGGGAGGAGCACTGCATACCGCAGTTTGGCTGGGCGTGGCGCTGCTCGCCTCGGCGGGTGGGCAGCCGGGCGGGCGGGCGTTCATATTCATATATATCCAGCAGTGCGCGCGCGGGCCTATGAGAGAGAGAGAGAGAGAGAGAGAGAGAGAGAGAGAGAGAGAGAGAGAGAGAGAGAGAGAGAGAGAGAAGGCTTATGTGCTCCTGTGGGTGCTGGCAGATGTAATGATGTGCGAGGAGCGGTTGAAAGGGCAGACGCGCCGCGCACCGACTGGACCGCTGGACTGCCTACTGGCTTCTTCACTTGCTCGCGCTTACCTGGCTGGGCTGGGCTGGCGTGTCGTCTGTGTGGTCTGCTGCACAGCGCGGCGCGGGCTCCAAACTCCTGGGCAGTGTAGGTGCACTTTCCGTTTTTCGTTGGTATCGTCTCTGTTGAAAGGTTTTGTGACCTCTTTTCGGCAAATTTATACGCAACAAGGTAGGCACCCACAGAGAAAATAGACGACTAATAGACATCTTTTAGAAGTCTATGTATAGATGAAAGATCATCTAATAGATGTCTAGAAAAGACGTCTATTAGATGATCTAAGTGCACACTTTCGATCCCAGATTTAGACGTCTACAAAATTAGATGTGTAGACGGCCATTCGTTTTTTAACGTTATCATACTTCCGGTTTCTCTTCCCTTTCTTTTCTTCTTTCTTGCTCTTGATAGTTTCCCTTCTAACGCATGTCATAACCTTTACTCGAATGTGAAGTCTTACCGTAAGGTGTACCCTGAGTAGTACCCCGAAGCACTTTCGTCGGAGGAACACCTCAAACTTCCATCGAGCACGCTCTGGAGAGACATGCTCCGACTTTCCACAAATGGAAAGACGAAGCCATAACTCTAAAAAATTGTCGACTTCATGTAGATGACCGCTGCCTGATCACACTTTAGAGGAAGAGGACGTTGCCGTACCCAACCAGGGAGACGGATCAGGGACCTGCGCGCGTTCAAGTTGAACCAATTATTTCTGGCGCATGGTTTACGATTTAAACATAAAACCTGCACAGGCACAAAAGGATTTGTCTTATAAAACACAAAGTGTAAAATTAAATGTTAGTATTTTGTCAAAATATGATTTTAACGCGAAAGAATCGGTTTTGCATGTGACGCTCTGACCGTGACGCCACCTAGCGGCATTTCTTGGCGACACGCACGCACTTCAGAATCTCCCGTGTGACAGAGTTTTGCCGTCGTTCGACAGCTAAAGCAGTTCTCCCCTGCCCCTCCACTAAGACAGAGCCAAGCGAACTGTTGTCCAAATTTTCTTAATATCCCGTTCACCCATGGTATTGAACGGCACGTAGATGGAGATGGAGCATAGACGTAATTTAGATCAAATGTAGATATATTAATATTAAGACAATGTGGAAGTTCATAACCACATGGCAGATAAATTGTATACTTCCCTAAAACTCTCTATTTTTTTTTAAAGATATTAGATACAACTCTAGGCCTTCAATACCCGCTCACAAATAATTACTCAAAGTTGAACCGTCTGGTTCCGTCACATCTAAATGAAGACGTGGATTAGTTGTCTCCATCACATCTCCACATAAACAGTCTACGCACATCTACTTAAAGACGTCTATTAGTGGTGTGAAGAAATGTCTATGTTTGTACGGTCTTGGCACATCTAAAGGCAGACTTAGTTTAGACCCTTATACACACATTCGTCGATAGCAAGACGGTTAATAGATGTCCAATAGATGTCTATCTCTAGAAATCTACCAAAAGAGATGGGCTAGAGGATGGTCGATCATCTATAGATGTCTATCTTCCGTGTGGGCAGTAGTGTGTTTCTCATTGCGCTTCCTCGTGTTCCAAGTTAAGAAGGCAAAATATAGTGAAGGAATTTTTTTAATTTGCAATCAAAACGTGCTCGGAAATCAGTAGATTCGGAGTGAGGCAACCTGTCCGCGCATGCGCCAGAACCTCGTCGCTGCTGGGCCAGGGTCGGGCCAGGCGCTGCACCTGAGGGAAGAAAGCACGGGGAAAACTCTTTTTCCTGCTGCCGCCAATTTATTGTGGTGATATCCGGATTAGTATTAATATTATAAGCGCAGAACTTAAGTAAGCTAATCGGATGAAATATCGAGCCTTCCTCCTCGTCCGCATCCGGTGTGCGTGTGCGAGGGGAACGAATTGACGTCGGCACAATGTCATTTTTCGGGCGAAAGCATTGTTGTGCTAACGCGGAGGGGAGGGGAAGAAGGTTTTGTCACCTGCCTCCCCCCCCCCTCCCCTCCTTCTCTCTCCTCCTCCTCCCCTCAGCCGACCCTACGGCCGACCCCTGCCAGCCCTAGTGGGCCCCCTACCCACTAGCCGGCCCCCACGGTGACGTATCGGTTTTAGCCGTGCGGAGCCGTGCGATGCGGAGACGTGCGGGGTGAGATCCGGATTCACAGGGACGCTAATCGGTCTGGGGTGGCTGGCCAGGCCACGGGATTAGGATTCGTGCAGAACGGAGGGGTTTAAAGGGCCCTTCAGCACATAGAGACTGCACGTGGCCACACTGTGTACCGCCCTTAAACTCTCTCCATCCCCCGGGAAAGGTTCGCGGTGCGGCGGTCCTCCAAGGAGGTCCCCGCCCGCCCCAGGACTCCGGGGCCGAGGTGGCGTATTACGTTACAGCCCGTTAGCAAGCGCGCCACGCCGCGCTGCCAGTAGAAAGAAGTAATTAAACGGCGCGCGAGTGAGGGGAGCAGCAGCCGGGATGCAAGAAAGGGCCGGGGGAGGGGGGGGGGTGACAGCGAAGCAGGAAGGAGCAGATCCGTTTCTTTTGTTTGTGCCGATCAATTTCGCAGGCCTGGTAGGTGTATTATTGTCCACATCGACTACGCACTTCGCACAGTGCGGAAATGTGGGGGAGAAAGTTAAATTTAATCCATGTTCGAATTATGTTCATTGCCTATGTTTTCCTACCTCGTTTCATAGCCCCACAGCAGGGTCGTCCGATCGGGGAAATTTCTCCGTGAATATTAAAATCCTGTCCTAAATACTTAATTATAGCCTGTCATAAGTTTGGTGTCTGCTCTTATCGCGCATCCATCATTGCGAGGACATCTCATATTCTCACCTTGACGACTTGTAGCTGTTTCTTACGCCATGCATTTCTTAAAGGTGCAAATGCCTGCGAGCCTCCGTACAGTTTTGCGAGATGCAGTATCCGAGAGGGAAACAACTCTCAAATTTTGGTACACATCGTAATTCAGAAAAAAAAGGAAAATTCAGAGAATTCACAAAAATTTAGGTAAAATCTAAGCAAAAATTCATCAAAAAAATCAATAAACATTCACAAAAATTTATGAAAATTCTCAACATTTTACAAAATTTGCACACAAAAATTCAGAGTTGTTTTCCCCTCGGCAGTATCACAGAGGGGCCGCCCCGTCTGGCCGCCACCCACCACCAGCTAACCAAGAACGGCGCATGCGTAGGTCCGACCCCTGTCGGTCCGTGCAGAACTAAACCTCTCGCGAGTTCAGTCCGGGTCCAGCTGGGGCCGGCTGGCCAGTCCGATCCGGCCCGGTCTGGTGCGACGGCGAGCGCAGGCCGCTTGCCCATTCACGGCACTTAGCACCCTCTTGTGTATCCCGCTGACCACTGTGTTTCCAAGAAGGCCGACCTTATAGGCGGCCAGGCCGTGCGACGGGGGCGATGCTCGCAGGGCGATAGGAGCCCCTCCCGGGGCACCGCCGGGCCGGGACAGTCCGGGCCCCGTTTGTGAAGCCCCCGCCACCCCTCTGCGTGCCCGGCCGCGCTCGCCGCCGGCGCTAATCCCTGTGGGTGGGGCCTCCGGCCAGAGGGCAAGATCCGCTCACAAAGTGTCTCTAGGAGGGTCTCAAAGCGGTCTGAAATCTAAAATTAAAAAGAGAGAGGCAGAGAGAAAAAAAAGGGGGGGGGGTGGAAATATGTTCGGGCTGAATCAAGGCGTTGCTAACGGGTTTGGGGAACGAGAGTAAGGGGATGTGTCTCTCACGGACGCAGTAGTTTGCAATTTTTTTTTAGCTGGATTTTCTCCATGGCCAGGGTCTTTGCGTCGCGAGGTACCATTGACCCAGTTTACAAAGCGCCACACCGCCACATGGTAATTCGATTCGAGGCAGCGCTCTGCGGTTGCTCGAACGAATTCTATCGGCAGGGAACAGAAAGGGGGAAAGAGTGGAGTCAATGAACGTGACGCTAACGCCATTGTGCGATGTGCTTCGCCAAGCAGACGACTACGGCCTCACCTAGAACCCGCGGAATAGAAATAGTTGAGAGATGCAGCAGAGTAAGTGAGATAGGTTCTATCTTCCTCTCTCTTGCTCTGCCGCCCAGCCTCCGTAGCCTGCGTTCCTATAGCACAGTCATCGATTGCTGGATGTGTTTTGCTTTCTCTAATAATGTGCGGTGCACACAGCGCCACGCCATGTGACCAGGCAATATACTGTACAGTACAGTACATAGACACACATACTGACCCGCGAG
The DNA here is from genome assembly GCA_029379305.1 of Frankliniella fusca. NCBI lineage: Eukaryota > Metazoa > Arthropoda > Insecta > Thysanoptera > Thripidae > Frankliniella > Frankliniella fusca. Next base: position 3,211,681 of record JAHWGI010001134.1, on the reverse strand, counting down.
ACAAAAAGTGCGAGGGGGAAGGGGGGGAGGAAAAAAGAGGGGGGTGGAAGGGATGGGGCGGGAGGCAGGGAGGGGGTGGGACGGAGGGAGGGATGGGGGACTTAGAGGCTTAACCGTAGGACACATACAACCAAAGAATTCGCAGACGACACCTTCCTCTCCTTTCCCGCCTTCAGGATAATCAGTGGTGGCCCCCTTTGTCCACAAGTGAGAAGTATAATTAGAAGCTGGCCGGGGCGGTCAAGGGAGACAATGCAGGGGGATGAATGGGGATCGCTAAGTCCCCCCCCCCCCCCACCTATCTTCATTCCCCTCTCTGCCCTCTGCCCGTCCGTCTCCTTCCTTTCCACCCCTCCCCTCCCTCCACAATTGCGTTCCTCCCTCACTGCTGGCATGCGTCTCTCGCCATCGGCATTGCACATACCAAGAAAAAAAAAAGTTCAGCCGGTAGGTGGTCCTGGCCTGTCGCACACCGCAACGTGAGTCACTCCGTAGGATTATGCCTGGTGATGAGCGGAGCGGACAGCAGGACTGCAGGTAGAGGAGGGAGGTCATCACTTGAGTGTCATGATTTAGCAGCACGAAGTGCATCTACCGTATGACTTGCAGAGGTGATTGCGGTCGCGTGGTCACACCTCGTTTCTGATCGTAAGGAATCTGCAGTAATGTGTCTTTCTCTCGTACTGCAATGTAAATTTTTGGCTGAGCCAACTTAATCTAAAACTAAAGCTGAAGCTGAAATTTGCGAAGTCTTTACAACTCACCCCAGGGCAGAAAAAAGTAGCCAAACGGCAGAGTGGACAACGCGAAGTTAGAATCAAATATATGTTTACATGGGTTGTTTTCTGAACAAAACATTTACTGAGCGTGAAATACCTTTTTCTTCGAAAACACGAGTCTGTTGCAGAAAATTATTTATTGCAGGAACTGAAATTTAAGAAAATGCTTTAGTCATTAAAGATGAATGTTGGCATGTTGGCTAACTGAAGCAGAGATAAATGTCAGGTGGGATCCGTAAACAGCGATGCGAGCGGGGTGCGTAACGAAAATTGTGAAAAATGAGACAAGGTTAGGGTACCACATTAATACGTTTATACTTCAATTTATTTAAATACACAATCATGCTTCAAGATTAAAATTAAATGTAACAATTATTTCCGAGCCAACAAAATATTTACAGTTCCCACATCTCATCCATGATTAACATAATAGAACTAACTATATCTTGCTAAAACTTTTGCAAATCAAAGTATTAATCTAGATGTACCAATTTAATTAAAAAAAAATTATGTCAAATAATTTTTTTAAGTTAAAAAACTAGATCTTTGGCTCAGCCTTAAGCTTTGGCTTGACCTAGTTTAATATAAAAATAAAAATTAATGTTTCGATGAGATGTAGAGGTTTCAGCAAAGTGTTGTCGATTTTTCTTTATCTGCACCTTGGAAAACCCTAAGCGACCAAGGCATAGCACGAACATTGAAAGAGATCCGCTAATCACAACTCGCAGCTAGTACCGTTGCAACTTCGGTGAGTGTGTGTGTCGTTCTGTCGCTGGAGCCATTTCGGGAGAAGGTAATTGGGGGTGATTTAGGATTCCGATCTCGCGTCGTCGCGTTCGTCCGGCGACACCTGTAGGACAGTGTGGGGCCAAGAACAAGCTCGTACGACTGCTGGTGTACTTAGGCTTGCTCCTGTTGCTGCGGTTGTTAGGCATGTCCGTGGGACAAATTATCGTATCTATATATTTTGTTTGTGTTAGACGTTAATTAACGTGGTGGTGATGGCTTAAAAGCCCCCTTTCCCGTTCTTTTCCCTCTCACCTCTGCGTTATCTTTTTTACAACTTATCGTAACATAGTCGTGTTATTTTTATTAAACCGTTTGGAAACCATTTGCGATTCCCACGAACGTCTTTCAATATTCAATGCAACAATGTGATTTTTTTAAAATTATTTCGTAATTTTTAAGCAGGTGGGGAAATACTGTTCTGTTGAATTTGGATCACAATCGGAATTATCGCTGCAGGTTTTTGACTGTGCACCTGCTCTCATGTGATTAGCGAGGTGTCACACGATGTCTTACTCGGACACCCTCCTGTCCTACTCACACCTCTCGCTTCCGTGAATCGTCGCACGTCCTTCCGAAGAAAAGCTACCGCTTTGGTGGCACTCGAGAGCTCTGGAGGTGGTCCCTCGAGGAGGTAACGCGTTGCAGTGCGGCCTTCACGGTCGTCCACCAAGAAAAGACAATTAATAACTCCTGCTCCCCAATGACCTTGCACGGAACCTGGGTCGTTGCAGAGTAAAAGCACAGCGGGCGAAAGGGCCTCATTCTCTGTCGGAAATTTCCATTCATATGAACGGTGGATAATTTTTTCTCGAAGTGAACTACTCACTAGTAAAACAAATGTCTACTTCTGCACGTCAATTGGTGTTTAGTTTAAAATGTGCAAACATTGCACAATTCAAGGTGTCGAGCTTAACTGAACGTCATTTGGTGTGCAATGTCTCGACACTTGCGTAACGTTCAATTAACTGCACACCATTAAGTGTACAGTTACACGACGTCTGTTACGCCTTCCCAATAGCTGGTGCATGTGTCCAAGTGTGCAAACATTCGACACTTGGGAGACATGTAAAGTTTAGACGTTATTGTAATGCCTAGTGAAACTAGACACCATGTAATGTGCAAAGTAGTAAAAAGCACACTTTAAGTGTGCAAAGTTGCACATTTGTTTCACCAGTGCTACCACCATTCAAGGGTAGAGATGAGCGAACTGTTCGGATACGATCGAACTCGAACGAACAGCAAACTGCTCATGATCGCTAAAACACGAACGCAAGATGTTCGAATCCGAAATGTTCGAAGACAGACCGAACATTTTTTCGTCGACGAACAAAACCATTCTGGTCACTCCCTCGCAAAATTTCCGTACATGTGTTGGGTCGTCGGGTCGAAAAGCAAATCAATACCTGTTTCAAATGGTGGGGAACAAATAAAAGAAAGACAAATTCATTCATCATGGAAATGATGTCACGCGGCTGCATTCTTTGACGTAAGGCCCATCATCATTATGAAGAGGAGTTATAATTCTCGCTCGATTACGAGTGAGAATTTGAGAGTAATTTCATTACATTACTCTCTGGAGAGTGAGAATTGTTACATCGCTCTATTTGAAAAAAGAATTTTGCAACCTTGCCCTAACAATATCAGGATTTGAGCTGAAATAAAGTGAGGCTAAAAAATCGTAACTGTGATAGAAAGAGGTTAAAAATATCTCGCTCATAGAGAGTAAGGTTAAAAACTTTCACCCCTTTTTAGCATGGAAAGTAAGGGTCCTCTTGGGTTCGTATTTTTCCGGAAAAATAAAATCGGTGGAAAAAAAGCTGATTTTTTTCTGATTTTTTTCGGAAAATTTGGAATAATTGGAAAAATTGCTTATTCTGTGAAATATGGGTTAGTGAAGACAAAAATTATTTGAAAATGCCTAATTACGCTCTAGAAGCCTCTAGTAGCCTTCGGCATGTAAAAGAAGTTGAAAACCAGGGCAGGAACATTGACATTTCAATCTTTGATAACTGCTGTTAAAAACATCGAAATTTGATGAAAAAATCATCGAATCTTATAGTAAATTTCAATGATCTACACATTTTCCTCTTCGACAGTTAGCATTTGCCTTCCTTTGGGACAGTAAACACATTCCAAAACGGGCGTTTTAACACAGTTCAAGTTATTTAATTTTTCTAATTTTTCAAATTTTTTCTAATTTTTCCAATTTTTCCGACCCCTAAGATTTATTTCCGAAAAAAAGCGGATTTTTTTTCCAAGTTTTCTGGAAAAATTTCCGAGCTGTCGAACCCTAGGGTCCTCACCCATTTTGGGTGAAAAATTGGATTCGAGGGTTTGCAGTGTGAATAATAGTTCGTGTTCGTTTTGAATGTGAACACTGCCTTGTTCAGCTCGGTCCAATTGAAGGAACAATCTGGTTGTTTGTTTATTACCGGTTCGAAGAGTTTTAAACCAATTCTGTTCAGGTCCGTTCAAATCCGAACTGGACTGATCCACTCATCTCTATTCAGGTGCTATGGTGGATTATGCCCATTTACGCGGAGTTTTGGTACGCAGAATAGTATTCACTTCATATGATAAAGTGCGAGGAGTGCATATTAAAGTGAGATTTCAACATGACCATTCCGACTTGTCCGGGCCCGGCAGTAAGTCTCCTCCGAGTCAGTGACCCTGGCATCACGCCTCTGCTCTGTTCCTCCCACCACTTCATCAGTACCGTTTGTTTTCCTGGAAAGTCTCTCTCTCTCTCTCTCTCTCTCTCTCTCTCTCTCTCTCTCTCTCTCTCTCTCTCTCTCCTCTGGTCGTCATTGTCCTCTGGCGCGCGACACACAGGAGCAGACATGCCACCTTCCAGCCCCAAAATCACCACGGTTCTCTGCGGCCTTGGGCAGCGTGCACCCTGTGGGGTAGGTCGCTGCTTTCCTAGTGAGAAGCGCGGCCAAGGACACGGGGCTAAAAGTTAAAAACGGATGAATAGCTTTTTCTCGCACGTGACGACCAAACCGATTGATCGTCTCACTCTTGAAAGCAATAGGAGGAGGGCAGGTAGGAAAGAGTTTTTTCATACCTCCAACGGCCATGGAAGCAGCAAAATTACGGAAAGGTCAGCATGTAAGACCTTGCTGCTTAACTTCTTAAGACCAGCAGATAAAACTCAACGAAAACTTTGCAAAGTAGTGTCCGATTGGAAGTTAACTCAAAAATCGAAAGCGACCCAGACGACCTTTTCATTCTCGTCAGAAAGAAGAATATCGGCGCGACGCTTGGCAGTGGGCCGGACCACCACCACTACCACCACCACTACCACCACCACTACCACCACCACCAGACTCAGCAGGGTCACGCGACACAAGACAATAATCAATGTGGCAGCCGTACAAGAATGGCGCGGTAGCAGTCGTCTCAAACAGGCAGCGTCCTGCAAAAGGTTTCTGGCTCATCTTTGTCGTGGCGAGGAAGGAGCTGAGGAGCCTTTTGTGGTCGGGCCCTGGTCCTGACCAGGACCGCGACCAGGCCCACCGGCTGCCCGGCCCGGCCCAGCCAGCCCACGCGGCGCGCGCCCCTGCCGCGCCCTTGTACCTTGATTGCGCTACAATGATCCAATTCACAGAAGCCGAGAGGGCCGAAGCGCTCTCCTGCGGAGGGAGGTGGTAGCTTTTTAGACGAGTGGCTGCATCACCTTCGCACCACATTGATTGAATCGTGTAGTGGCACGGCGACGCGAGGCAAACACACTAAAGAGCCGTGCTCATGAACAAGCGCAGCAGGTACGCCATATCCGAGCCGAGCTGCGGGCGGTAGGCGCCTGCTTCGTACTACCTTTTGTTTTGCATTCAGGTCCGACGTGAAATATTTTTTTGAATGGATGAAATCTGTCATTTTATTAGCATGTCCAGTGGAAATACTGCCGCTGTCTGTAAAATTTGGGAATCTGAATAGCTGTGTGCCTTCTTCTGTCCCAGATCTCCTAAACTCCAAGCTAAACTCCTCTTTCCCTCGCTAAATGAAATGAAAATGGCTCGGAAACAGCTACATAAAAAAGATAAGAACTTCAAGAATTGCAACGTCTCATCTGAAGCGGCCAACTTTAGCTTTTTTTTACGATTACGATAAAATATTTCATATTTTGAAAATAAATATCAAGTCCATGCTATGGCGTTGACGTCTCAGCTCTTGCTTGCTTTGCTTCGCCTGAAGAAATAAAAATCCGTCAAGTCCACATTATCCAATGTGGCCGAAAAAGGCTTCGCGTGCTTGGTGTGGGCAATGGCAAGCTCAACCCCTTGACTTACACATTAACGGCATCTTTGGTCAAGCAGTCGTCAAGAAACGTTCATAGAAATTACAAGCTGAGCGGATACCTACTGCGAGGCCCGCCGCTCCTCTCATTTCCACATTTCCACCACCCGCTGTTTCCTCCGACGGTCCAAACAGCGTCAAAACAGCTGAGTTTGAATCCAAAATATTCACCCAGGAGAGGGTAAGAGAGGGAGAGGAGAGAGGGGAAGAGTTTGATTTCGATTTAGTGACGGATTCATAAAGGAGAGAGGGAGGAGAGGGAGAGAGGGGTGTGAGTGGTACCAGAGATAGAGAGGCCGGCAGCCCTTAAATTTAAACGAGTAGAATTTAAGACACATATTAGCACTTTTATTCGCGGAGGAGAGCGCACGGAATGCGCAGTTGGTCAACATTCGACCCCTGAAAATTAAAAGGTCGGGTCTCGTGGCGGTCGGCTATAGGGTCGGATCTCGGAGTGGCCCGCTATAAGGTCGGGCTTCGGAAGCGGCCGGCTGTATGGTCGGGCCTCGCGACGGTCGGGACAAAGGGTCGTATCTGCAGGAATGCTCCAAAGGAGATACGGGCATATGAAAGTTCAGTCCCTTCGTGTAATTCGGGAGCAGTTGTGTTGACTGCGGAAATGATTTGAGATGATAGTGTGGTGCTTTAACTTTGATTTGGTGTGTTTAGAAGCTCCCAAACTGCAATCCTTTAGGAAATATTAGGAAAATACTGATACATCGCACTGATACTCTAGTGATATTATGCTATATTCTCGTATACTGCGTCTTGTTTTTGCCTGTGCAGTGTATTATTTGGGAGTCTTCTGGCTTGGTAAGTCAGTCCTTTCATTTTTGATGAAAGAAATTATTTACAGTTAATGCTTATCTGCAAACTTTTCTTACTTTATGGTTATGCTGAACGCTGTGGTTTACATAAACTATTTATTTTTAAATAAAATGCTACTGTTAAAAAAAGAAAAACATTCCTGTTTCGATTTTTTTCTGTAGCTGGTCCCACTCTTCAAACCTACTTATTTTTACTTAAATTTGCCTAGAACTAAAACGGCCAAGTGTTAAAGGACCCTAAAAATTCTATGGTTTGGACTGTAAAGTACTTAGTTTTGATGCCTCTTGGACCCCAGTATCTCCATTGAATCAGAAGTTCCTCTTTATTTACAAAACATTAATTGTCTCCTTTCCATACCATCTTGCGCCATTCCTCTGAAGTTAGTAATGAAAATACTGACAGAACGTAGCTTTGCTTCTTATAGTCAACTAACGCAAGAAGAAGTGTATTTTCAATAATGCTGTATAGACTAACAAAGTATTCTTATTATTTTCCAGTTGGAGAGAGAGAGAGATATAGAGCAAGACCTTCTGGTGTGTTTTCATCAGAATTCAGGTATCCTAATGAAAGAAGCTAGATTCCCCGCTCATATAAATGTTGCAGTCTTAAATATTAACTGGATTAATTTTTTTACAGTTCTGTGCTCCTAGCCAACTTATTTGAAGGTTTATTCCTGATGCAATCTCACGAAGCTGTTTCTTCACTTTCATGAAAACACACAGTGAATGGTAAGTTATAAAAATATAGATAATATTTTTCAGTATCTAGAATTGTTTTCTTATAATATCAATACTGACACATTCATTTTGTTTTGTTTACACAGGGCTGCCATGTAATTAAATGAAAATGACCACTGAGGGCATTTACATTGCGATTAGAAGTGTGATCCATATGTTGCAGTATATCTGATCGTTGCAGTCCAGAGCGAAGCACTAGATCCAGTATTCAGGAGCATTTTTACTGATTCCTTGGGTGCTCCCACAATGTTGTGTAGCTAGCTGGCTCTTCTGGACGCAATACTTGGGGACAAGATAGAATTATTCATCGGGCTAAAGGTATTTGGAAATAGGTTTAATACTACTTAATAGAGTCAACTGGGAAAAAAATAATTCAATATTGATTGGTTGAGGTTCTAAAGTTATAAATTTGATTCACTATTTATACATAACATACTTAACACTTAAACAAAATTGTATTATTTTTTCCTCAGCTAACTCAATTAAAATTTCCCGTCATAATAATTGAAGACCAAAGAATAACTCCATTTTGTCCTTGATTATTGTGTCCAGAAAGATAGCTATGTAAAAGATGTTGTTTGATTTAGTGCCTTTAGTGTGTAATTTAGGCCTTATATTGAACAGATGTTTTCTGACATTTTTGCTTCCCCACTAATGCCTGTGTTGTATAAGTATTCCTCAAATTTATCTTTTTATCATAGATCCAATGGTGTCTAGAGTAAGCAAATTGTGAGATTCTGTCTACTGGGTGACTTAATATAAAAATATACAATGTCAATACCAGCCTGTGAGCTGTTTTTCTTGCATGAAACCTCTCATAAAACTTTAAACCTTATCTGCTGAAATATTGAGGAAGAAATGGGAAGTGCAAAACTTTTTTATCAAGCCCTCTGACCACACACAATAATAGAATAATCTAACTGTTCTCTGGTCTAGTAATAATTGCACGGGCAGAGGAACTGAGGTAAAGGAGACCAAAAAGAAAATTTGATATGATGAGCTGTTTATGAAACAAAACAAAAAGTGTGCGAGACACACTAATGCAGCTAAACACATAAAATAGACTACTTGTCCATCTAAGAACCAGTCGAAATTAGATTTAAATCTTTGGACTAGTGCTGGTCTTTGGGCCAGTTGTAATTACATTAATAGATCTCTATTTTAAAAAGTCAGTGCTACAAGTAAAATTATACATATGAGATCAATCATCACTAATCACTGTCTAAAATTATACATATGAGATCAATTATCACTAATCACTGTCAACAAATTCACTATCATTTTTATAGTTGTCCTTCTCACTCTCACTTCCATTTAAGTCATCAACACCTCCACTGTCATTTTCACTTTCTCCCTCAGAGGAAAGGATTTCTTGCCGGGCTCTAGCTCTTCGAGGATTCCTCATACATTCTCCCTCTTCATCTTCAGAAAGGCTTTCTTGTCGAGCTTGTCTTCGAAGATTCCTTAGCTCTTCTTCATAATCTGATTCAGTATTATCACTGCTATTCTCCCATCTGAAGTCATCAGTTTCACCATTTTGCCTTTCATCCAAAACCTCTTCATCATTTTCTTCAATGAACACCAAGGGATTTGATAGGTCAGGAAAGTTTAACAGGCTTTGGTAAAAAGCATGCTTGTGTGATGGTATTACGAGGTCATTACATAGGGCTGCTAAATCTTTTAACTTATTTTTGTCTAGCTCCAGAGGACCATTGAAAGCCTTTTGAAATGTAAATCTGCTGAGGTTTAGAGGCCTCCCTGCTTTTAATTGAGTTTTGATTTCAATTGGCTCAGGATTAGATAAGTCATGCCTCACCTTAACTTTGCCCGAAGTCTTGCTGTCAATAACAATTTCACGGACAAAGCGCCACTTTGCTTTAGGGTCGTTCCACTTTTGGTGACTGTCAGCTAGTGGGTGAAAGTTCAGGACTTTTTCACCCACTGAAATTACCTCATACCTGTTTCCAAATATCTTGCAATTTTTGATAATATCAATCCAGTCAAACGGTTCATAAATTGATTTGAATCTAGCAGCACGTTCGATTCTTGCATGAATGCTATCAGCCTCATTCATGGTATGCCCTTTCTCCATATACCTATGGGTTATTTTTATGTCATATTTTGCACAAGCAAAAGTATACATGCTGAATAAATATTTGTTCTTATTTTGTCCACTGCAGTTATCAGACCAAAATATTATCTCTTTAACACCATTGCTTGCCATCTTTTCAATAAACTGCAGAACACAAGTAGCAATTTCATTTGCACCTTTTTTTGCTTCGCTTTCGTTCCAAGTATAACAGTAACCTTGGTGCTGTATAACATTGTAAATGGTAAAATTATACATAGACAGCTTTCTCTTGTAGTAAACTTCACTTGTTTCCAGTTGAGGGACTGATAAAGTCTTCTGCAAATCATAAATAGCATAGCAAACAGTGTCTTTGTTTGCTTCTGCATATTCTCTGTCAGCTTTACGTGCAACTTTAGCATCAATCTTGTGTTTAATATGCAAGTCATATTTTTCTTGCAACTTAGCTTTCTGTGCAGCATTGCACAGATCATAAACACTGCAAAGGTCACATCTGTCTTTCTTAGGCTTGTGGAAACCAAGATTGAATTTGGTGTTAAAAACATACCTGTAAAACTTCTCACCCTTTACTTCATCATCTGGTTTTGCCTTAGGCATCCATACCTTATACAGTCGGTACATACTGCTTATATTTAAACTTGATGGTAAGTACTTCCTTTGAGACTTTGCTCTGCAAAAATGTGATGGCACAGTTTTAAATAAATTTATATGCTCCTCAACATTTTCCACGTTTTTCTTGTAAATCTGGGGTGGAACCTTAGGGTGACGGCCTCTCAAATCTGGTGAAATTATGTGACCGTTCCCTGCTTCTAGCTTCTTAAGAATTGTTCGAACCCAACGTTCAGATATGTTAAATGTTTTCAAAAACATATTCTTGCACACAAAGACCATCTTCCCGTCAAGCACAAAGAAATATTTAATAGAATTTTTCTTCTGATTTTCTTCTGATAAGTGGACAGCTGGACTTTTGCGTAAAATGTGGTCTTTAATGTAATCTTGTTGTCTAGTATGGTCACCCATAGCCCAAAAATTGGAAAATATTTCTTGTCTTTCTGCATCAGATACTTTGGATGAACATTTGAAGCGACAATTTTCACATGCGTTGCCCATTTTCTTTGCCTCTTTAGCCTTCCCCTTCACATTCACATGAGCTAAGCCCTTATTTCTTAGATCCTTTATTTTTTGCTGTTTTGATTTTGATTTCAATCTCTTCCGAGTTTTCTTCCCTGTGTTACCTTCAATATTATCTTCATTATTCTGTTGTTCTGTGGTATCTTCAATGTCATCTCCATTATTAAGTAGTTCTCCAGTAGCTTCGATATTTTCCTGATTATTATTCGGTTCTGTACTCATCCCCGTATTATCCGTTTCAATGTTTAGCACAGTAATTGGCAAATCTAAATTTATATTTGCAGCAAGCTCATCTGAAAAGAAAGATCTAATAATAAACAAAAAACAATCATTAATTTTCTCAGAACTTGCTTGTACTTTGCCAAATTGTCCAAAATCAACAGAATTCAATGGATCGTAGAGTAAGGTTTTTTTTTCTGCAGCAGCCAGTGTCCAGCAATGACTCTAAGCAAATAGGAACTTTTGAAACAGGAAGGACAAAGATAGTGATGTGTGCTACAGATATGGTCCCAAGATTGGTTGAATAAGCAAATAGCCTCTAGAAACAGCCTTTAAGATAAAGTGTTGCATCACTGCACTTCCCTTCAAATGCTGTTTCTTGGGACTATTTTCTTCAACAAATCTTGGGACCATATCTGTAGCACACATCACTATCTTGTCTTTCCTTGAGGAAATAGTTCTTATTCGCTGAAAGTTATTGCTACGCACTAGCTGCAGTAGAGAAAACCCTTACTCTATGGTCCATTGAATTCCTGGAAATTTTGAAACTTAGGCAAAAAGCCAGTGAATTGTGACAAAATATTGGGAACATTAACTCACCATGAATATTAAGGACATCTAATACATTGTTGTCCTCATCAACAAAAGTTTGAGATTGAGTACTCTTTTGGCCTTCTACGACTAAACTATTATAATCATCTAAATCGAAACAGTTAATTCCATCTCCAATATTGGCTCCTTCTAGAAAGTAACAAAAATTATCACTTATCCGCAGTTGTTGACAGTTGACAACACCACATTCAGCTTATTATGTCATATTACTAACCATTTCTGACATCCAAAATATTGATCTCTGGGTGTGTTGATACTTTGGCTCTGACACTGTCACCATCTATAATAAAAAATAAATTAATTAATTAATTAATAAATAAATAAATAAATAAATAAATTAATTAATTAATTAATTAATTAAAAAAAGCTTTACACACAAAAAGTAATATCTGGTGATTTCTTTTAAAAGATAATGAAGAAATTCCTGTCATATGTTTTACTTATCATGACTCTTTCAAAAGGGCCAAGAAAAACATTATTCTAATGCAAAGTTAAACACTTCCTCCACTCACAATTCAGTCTTAAGAGCACTATACCAGATAGAAATGCTGAAATCAAATGACTTATCATATCACTGATTTAAAAGAAGAAACCATTCTCTTACCATTAGATGAAACTGTTGCTGTCCTTGGGGAGGGAATAGGTGTTTTATCCAGTTGAACTGTTCGTGGAGAAGGGACTGGTCTTCTTTTTCCTTCACTTGACCTCGGAGCTGGAATAGGTTTGTCAGTATGGAGAGGAGTCCTTGGTGATGGAAAAGGGTTATCAGTATGGAGGGGCGTCCTTGGTGATGGAGTATGGGTGTATTTTTGAAGAGGTGTCCTTGGAGATGCAAGTGGCTTGTCTCTGACTCGAGGGGCAGGCTTTGGTAATTTGGGTAATGAAGACAGTTTATTTGTCTCATCAAGAGATAGACTTCTAAGTTCCGTGGTGACAGTCTCTGATGTTGATTCTGAAAAGAATGGGTAAGATATTAACTGCCAGGGAAAAAAAAAAGGAAAAAAACTGTTCACTAGGTAAAGGTATTTATCACTCTGAGAAGAATGTAAAATATGCATGATAGATAGAATAATTTTGTTTGGATGTGACTTTACCTTCATTAAGAACAGGGGCCTGAGAGTAACTTCTTGGTAAAGAAGCAGAAGTTGTGAGAAATAATCTAGGACTGGGAGTTGGGTGGCCTTTCATTTCTGAATCTCCCACTCTAGTTTGTAATGAAGCTAAACTGTCATCATCCTGGGGTGTTGATTGTGATGTAACAGTTTCATTGCTGATAGACTGGGCATTTTTTACTGCATCAGATCCTAGAATAAGAAATAATTTATAAAATACAAAATCTTCCCAGTAGCTACGTTTCATGCTGCAGAATGCAAAGTACCAAAATCTACTGGTGTGGACTCCACATCTTGCTTGAGGGAAGAGCTACTGTCACTAATATCATTCATATTATTACTAGCTGTCTGCATGAAGGGAAATGAAAGCTTTCTTCTAAGGGTTCTTGCATTCTCATCTGAAAATAAAGTGAGGAAAGAAACATGAATAGAAAGCAACAAATTTATACCTACAGAAAATTAATATGCAGCACCCACTCATTTTATCTATAACTATAGGCCTGTCTTGTTGATTTGCAGCACACAACTTTTTAGAAGCTGGAGATCGCAAATGCTTTGGAGAAGCTTGCAATTCAGTTGGCTGAAGGGCACCAAATGATAGTTTCCTTCGTGAGGTTCTGCCATTCTTATCTGAAAATAAATGAGAAGAGATGCTGACAATAGAGAGCGAATGTAAATACAAGACAGCAATATACTTTTCACTGCTGAAAATTGTTACACAACACTTACTTTCTTTATCTATAGCTGTAGGCTTGTCTTGTTGATTTGCAGTTAAAAATTTTTTTGAAGATGGAGATTGCAACAGATTTGGAGATGCTTGAAGTTTAGTTGAAGAAGATACACCCTTGTTACGATATTGGTACTGACCATTTACTTGTTTGCCCGAGAAAGGCAATCTACTGTTAAAAGCAGGTTTTCTCTTAGGGCTCAATTTAGGGGGCTTTTCTGGAAGAAACAGAAATTTTTTTTAAAAGATAAGAGTAGAGTGTTACCAAAATGCAGCAGACAAACTTACTATAAAGATCTTTAGCTTCTGGTTCATCTTGCAGGTCAGCAGAAATGGATTTTTTAGCACATGGGGAGCTCAAAGCCTTTGACCCAGCTTTTAACTTTGATGAAAAATGAGAAAATTTTACATTGTCTACGTTAAAAGAAGGTCTTTTAGTTTTAAGGACCTTGACCTTTTTTAATGTTGTCTCTGTGAAGAAATAACCAAAATATTACAACTTTAGGAAAATACTGCAAATGCAATCAAGAGTAATACATACCATTTTCACAAATTTCCTCAGAAGTACAAGAGGGTGATGGAGTGATCACATTATCTTCCACATCACAATAATTATTGTTTGTATCTGAAAGTTAGTAAAATTAGACAAATACAATTATGAATTTCAGAGAAAAATGAGTTTGAACAGTATATTAACTCAGTTACAGTCATTAAAACTAGTGTGTGCAAGCACTCACCGGACAAAATATCATGAAATTCTGCAAATCCTTCTTCGTCAACGGATGGGCAAAGACTTTCAGACACTGCTCCGCTCTCCATCCATGATTTGACCAATTCATTTGAAGAAACTAATAACAAAGAAAATAAGACATAAAACAGTTATCAAACTTAAAAAAAAATCAGAGGGAGAAAAATGAATACTAAAACATAACAACTAAGTATACAGAGACTGAAGCAACAAGAAAATTATTGATACTTGGAATTTAATCAAAACATGAATGCTTTAATACTAACAAAAAAAAAGAGAAATCTTTCAGGAGTTGAGCACAAGACGCATATTTTAAAAGGTGTTCATGACAAGATCGAAGTTTGGGAGTTTGGGGTACAACCCACACTCAGCAACCAGGACCAAACAGATATTCAAAATGAGGTGTAATGTTACATAACCTAAACAAATCTCCTCCTTGTGGTAAACTTAACTTCATAAATGTAAATGCATGCATTGCCACACTGAACTTGGCTTTGAAATCAATTCTTTAAAACGTATCAACAGATGTCTCGGTAGGTTATGGGCATTCGTTTCGTTTGATGACAATACATACGCACCTTGGTTGTTAGGCAGAGTTGGTTGGCGCTCGCCATTCACCTCCCCAGAATTTGAAGTCTTCGGAATATTTCTCTTTAAAGATTCCAACCATTTAGATCTTGCTGATTTCATGGTTCATGCTGATGCTGACAACAGTCTTACCCGCTCAAACGCAGAGCAAAGGCACGCAACTCGTTCGCTCAACCAACGCAGAGGATCATGGGAGGGCGCGAAGCGCGACCTTCTTGTTGCCAACGTACAGCAACCCCCGAGAAAGTCCCTATTTAAGATATTTATTGGCTCTGTCAATATTTGAAGTATCGAAACGGGGTTTTCACAGAAAAAAAGAGCAAAAAATCTAGTTTCCGGCGATATGCATAACTCAAAACTTTCAAAAATGAGACATACGACCCTTTGTCCCGACCGTCGCGAGGCCCGACCATACAGCCGGCCGCTTCCGAAGCCCGACCTTATAGCGGGCCACTCCGAGATCCGACCCTATAGCCGACCGCCACGAGACCCGACCTTTTAATTTTCAGGGGTCGCATTGTCTTAAACCACCCCCGCCCCCCCCCCTTTTTTATTTTTAAATATGAGGTTTTTGAGGTCAGCCTATCCAAACGCGCACCAATATTTTACGTCAGACAAATCTGAACTGATTTTTCACCTAGGACTCAAGTTAAGACTCATATTGTAAAGATCAGAGGCCCCGATTCATCCCGCCACGCTCCGCCACGCACCCTGCTTTGCGGGGGCGCGCCACATGTGACACCCGGACTGCGTTGCGAAAATTTTGAACGTAGCGTCAACATATCCTGATTACTATGCCAATTTTCAGAATTTCACCCCTCTTTAAACAAAGATTCAGAGTTGTAGGACAATTTTGAGGAGAGTGGACTTTCCCTCAACCTCCACTTCTTCGACAGTCAAAATTGTCGTAGAAGCACCTGACTTTTTTAAAAAAGAGGGGTGAAAGGCTGATGCTTGATCCAAAAATCTGGTTTGTTTGTTGCTAGGTTCAAAATTTGAGAAAAACTTGCGGCAAGCATTCTATTCATTGCATCTTTCGTCCGCTGGCAATAATATATGCGCACGCTGAGTCGGGCGGCCGGCCGGGCGGACCCCCGCAAGGACCCCCGCCCCCGGCCCCGCCCCCGACCCGAACCTTTTTCTTTTGTGTCGCTGGAGGATGTTGGGGAGCAGGTAGCGCACACGAAAATCTTGGCGAGAAACATCGAGCGTGTCTATAGGCTTCGCGTTTTGCGCTTTAGCGCACGCGAAGCCTAATAATTCAGAGATCAGCTGGCGTGTTACTGTGGCCAGCCCCAGTTTTCCGTCCAGCTATCTATGTACCCGTCTCTTTGCACCAGCCGAGATGTCGAGCTCCTGCGTTGTCCAGTCTAATCCTCTCTATAGCCAATCACAATAAACAAGATTCTGCTTCTGACCACAAAAGCAGGCCCAAGTTTCAAAAAGAGGGAGTCTTTTGCAATTTTCCTCGCCATCTTTGTCAATGGCCTTGCATCTGGTAAGGGGGCCGAAATGTAGAAAGAATGACATGGGAGAGCCCAGCCTAAGTTGCTGGAAAGGGATTTTCTCGTAATTTGTTGATGTAAAATAATCCCTTGGGGCCGGGATTATAGGGGGTGCATAAGGCCAGCCGCCGCCCCTGGCCTTCCAGGGTCAATGAAGAGTGGGCAAACATGATCAGCTGCGCTGCCGTGCGAGCAGTAGCGGCGTGCCCACCACACAGCGCTCCTCAAAGACTTGGGCATGGTCTCTGGTGCTGGTGCTTCTCCGAGTAAACATCTTCAGGGCACCGCTATGATCGTATTGTGCCTCCCTTCGCTTGCATGTGCTGTACGTTTCCTTCCATGAGCCATCATACCAGCTGTGATATGGGGTGAGCCACTCAGTATCTCCGTATCTTACGATTGGACCCACCGCCCCGGGCCCGCGGTCTGTCCCGGTACGGCACAAAGAATGATCTTTACTGTGTGCACCCAATGCTGTCTCGCGGGCTCCTTACGGGTGAAAGAGGGAAGATGGGAGACCAGATGAATGAGATGAAGACAGACGGTGAGAGTAGAGTAGGGTCGAAGTTCAAGCGCCTATACGTCGGAACAGTTTATTTGAATTCATTGAATTCTACTTAAGAATTCATGTGTTTTTCAAGACGTACTTAAATAGAGAAATAATCCGTTCCTATGCCTCTAGCATGGTATCCACCATTGAGGGCGCCTAGGACGGTGTTCCCACTAACGCAACTCCATCAGACGGCGCGCATCATGGAGACACTCGGGCTGTTTCCTCACCCATTCACATCAGCATGACATGTGATGCATACGTGGCATTCAAGTGTCACACGGATCAAAGGGATTAGATTAGGAGTGCGACCCGTCTCTGCTTCAGATGCAGCGGTAGCCGCAGTCGCTGCCAAATCAGGACACCTACTGATATAATTAGTGTCAAATGAAATTGTGTTCGTTGCCTTGTGTATCTTTTTCAATAATTTCGTGAATTCCTTCAGGCACCCGCTGTAACATAGCTGCGTCCACCAGGGGCGTCGACCTGTCGACTTTTCAGGGGGGAAAAGGGGGGGGGGAGGGGGCAACAGGAGGAAAGTTGTGAAAGTTGCCTACCTTGTAGGGGACACAGTCGTATGCATAATTTTAAAAATTTATTTCCTTTTAATTTTAAGGAAGAAATGTAGAAAGTTGGGTGTTATTTCCAATCTATACAGTAGAAAGATAAAAAGCGCAATTGCAATTATTTTGGAGGAGTAGACGGTACGGATAATGTATTGTTGCTGAGCGTAGCGAAGCACTCTTTTGGGGTTTTGAGGATAGATTTGCGCCCCCCCCCCTCCAAATACCTTTAGTTTACAAGAGGTATCTTCCTATGATTATTTATCCTATCTTAAAATTTAAATGTACAGATGCATGCAGTCGCTGTCTGCACATATATAAACCTGGGTATATATCGAGGTATATATATCTAGGTATATATATCGAGGTATATTTGTATATGTATATGGAGCTCCGCATTCAAGCCGAAGGCTTGCCTGGCTAGTAAATTCAAACATCTATGTTATTTAGTACTGTAGTTCGCGAGCGAGAAAAACTACATTTATTAATCTCAATTTTACTAGTTTATGGAAAACTCGAATCAGAATTGGCAAAAAAAATATGGTAAATACAATTAACAATACTCAGAGGATCTAGCCTATTGCTTGTGCCACTAATAATTTGAAGTGAGTGGAGCATTACTTTGAAACCGCGAGTGACGCGAGCGAGAAGCCAGGGACCAAGTTTTGCTTTCTACAGCTTAGGTTTAATTTTAGATTGGTTTTTAACGTTAAAAATATAGTGGTTCATAGCTTATAATTTTTGCCAACAGTACCCCCCCCCCCCTGCCCCCTGCTGGCCAAAAAGTTGGGGGAGGGGGGGGGGGGTTTCCCCCCTCCTCTTCCCGGTGTTGACGCCTCTGGTGACCACGACGTAGAGACGGTGTGAAACCTACTGACGATTGCCCCGGACAAGGGAGCAGCCCTCCACCCATTCCATGTTGTTGGTGATTCAAGTTAACTGTGCAACGTCAAAATCACATTAATACTGACAGAGCACTTTCAAAAATGACTACGGGAATTTTGACGGGATGGCCTGGTAGTGTGTTAGCTGGTTTTTCACAGTTTTTAAGTTTACGGGACGAGCGTATCAGAAAAATACGGACCTTCCCGTACCTTGAAATTATTGATATAAATAGTGTAACGTCAAATTATGGTCTTGTGGCTTTTTTAAAAAAAAAAAAAAATCGTGAATTGCTTCTTATAGGAAATTGTTCAAACTTGAGCCCCGCATGTTGTGTGCAAGCTTGTTAACATAGCTTGAACTAATTGGCTATCGATTTAGGTGATAATTGATTTATCTGTAGTTCAATCACACTTCAGGTACACTCACCTACATACACACTCTTTTCTTTTCCCCCCTCTCTCTCTCTCTCTCTCTCTCTCTCTCTCTCTCTCTCTCTCTCTCTCTCTCTCTCTCTCTCTCTCTCATTTTACATTTCCTCCCTCTCTTCCACCCACACTAAAACCGCCACACAAAAACATCTCGGGCGCATCTTCCCTCCTTCTTAAAAAAAAAAAATACCCTATCCGTCAGTTCGTCTTTCTTTCTCTTTTATCAGCACCGCATCAACTCAGTCCTTTCCACTCGCGGCCACCGCCGCCGCACCATAGTGACAGTTGTAGGTCTACAATAACCCACTTATAAGCTCGAAGAAACCAGAGAAGTAAAAAAAGAAGATCGTAGCTGGTGCCTGAGTTCAAAACGGAAAAAAAAAAAAAAAAAAAAAAAAAAAAACAGATCGGGCTCTCCGGAATATCTCGTGCTTTGGAGGAGGAGTTGGGAAAGTAGATACGTAAGTGACAGTCTCAAACTCCATAGCCACATGCTATCTTTTAACAAGATTTTTTTCGGTGCCAATCAAGTCCTTTGGTGTGTCCGTGCTCAGAACGCTCTGTCCTGAAAGCAGAGCAGTGATCTGGGGACCAGGTCAGGCACCCGCTGTAACATAGCCGCGGCCGCGACGTAGAGACGGTGTGAAACCTGCTGACGATTGCCTGACAGGTAGCAGAACGAGTCGCAGCTGGGGGCATACTAACCCTTCTGTCGTCTGCCGCGCAAGAAACTTGGAAAAAAGAAGAAGAGCAGTGGAGTGGGGAAGGGGGAGAAAGAGATGCGAGGAGTGGTGGAGGAGCGTTTTACAACAATAAATCATGAAAACTTTTTCTAATTTACCGCAGCAATGGTACGTTAACGTACAAGAACGTCTTATTTTTACGCATGTTTTTTTTTTCCCTCAGTAATCATGCACTCTGGAATGGCCTAGCCAGGGTAAGGGGGAGTGGTGTCAAATATTCGCCTATTATTATTTAATCCAAATTGATCGGTATTTTAAACATATAAGTAAGATAGCATACCGTGTGGTAGGGAGAGTTGAAGGGTGTCCCTTTTTCGACCGACGCTTATTTCCCACACCTCTTGGCGGCCCAGGCGGACCGAGCCTCTGATGAGCCGTGCACACCTAGATGGGAGCCTTGTGATATCAAGGGCAACGCAGCTCCAGAGAAGTTTTGATAGCTCCGCCCACTTGTGTCGACCCGCTCTGTCCACTTATTTTGAATTCCAAAACGTTTTGTAGACGTGTGACTGAGCCTTCCGAGTCGGTCTCTGCAAAAGGCAGCAAAAGGCAGGCCGCCGTCCACGCGAGCAGTCGTTAGAGTGTGTGTTGGGTGTCTGCACGATGATTTTTCCACTGACTGGATCGATATGATGACGCTGCGTTTTATGCGTGCATACGTGTAGTTTGGAAACACCGATGATTTGCTATAGTTGATTTCCTGACATAATACAACGCGTGCTCCTGCCAAGGTCCTAGTGACCCACTAGATGCTGTCGCACTTCTCTCTCGTGTGTAACCGCTCTTATATCAAGCACGTAATAAGGTAGGGTGATCGACCCCGCTGTTGGCTCCTAGATCCGCCTGACGGTAGGAAATTTGAGCTACAAACCCCGTGTGCGTAGGCAACTTTCGATACATCGCCCCTCCTCTCCGCCCCCTCCCCCATTATTACGTACCTGTCTTATATTTTCCAAGCCAATTCCCTCACCTCAAAGGTAGACCCTCCCCGACCCGGCCCTGCCCGGCCCGGCGCCCCTCACTGCTACTCAGCTGAGCACACATTGCTGGAAGCTCCTTCACGGCTCAGCGAACGGCGGCGGTCGCAGTGCTTTTTTTATATGTATTTCTTATTCAGAGCGACGAGACGAGATGGACCAGAATGCTGGGTTGGGTACGCCATTGACTCTTTGTACAGCCTGCTGTGGAGCAGGGCAGACAGCGTAGTCGCAAACCAAATATTTACCTGCCTCGCTGGCTGATTGGTCCTCGACATCTGCCGAGCCCTACAATTGGTAAGGAATCGAAACTAAATACGGTGGCCCTGTCGTGTGCTTCCGAGCGACAAATGGCACATGGCGGGAGCCGAGAGCCGCAACAGAGACGACTCGTGAAGAGGAGTAAAATCCGGGAGGGATAAAATGTGATGAGTCTCCGTTTGAATGGCGTCGTAAAGGACGCGAAAGGGAAGAGGCAGCGGGAGAGGAGCGCGGAGACTTGAACGCACGCGCTAGGCGGATCCGCAACACACGAATAGCGCGGCAGACCCAGACCCGGCACGGCCGGGCCCGGGAGGGAATATCTTGAGAAAATGAAGGGAAATAGACTTTGTACAAGACCAATCTGAGTTGAGTTGTTCCCGCGGGAACCGGCGGGAAGATCCCCGCCATTTGATGTGAAATGCAGCGGCGGCGCGCGCGCCTCCTGCCACCAGATAAAGGTGGCCCGCCCCACGACCGCGTGACTTACGGTCCCGACACACGAACGCACTGGGGGAGCGGGGCGGGGCGGGGGCGGGCCCAGGGCTCACGGGGACACGCCATTGTTTGGGCGCGTCATTCGGACAGAGCCGGCGCCCATAGGACAGGCGTGGAAAAATAAATTTTCAGACTATGCCGCTTGGCGCGGCCGTATGGCCGTCGGGGCAGACCGCTGCATGGTCTGTGCTGTGCGCCATTCATTCTCACTTGTTGGCCGGAAACTCTCTGGCGCTATTAAAACTTCGAGCTAAATCACGCGTTATGCTATTGATGATGACACAACAAGTGAGCCGAGTGGGCGTCATCCCGATCGCGTACCGCGCCCGCGCGCTATGTTGGGGTTAGGCTAAATTCCCCCTCTCTGCCCCCTCCCTCCCCCCTCTCTCTCGTTTCTCTCTCCATCTCTTTGTCTGTCTGTATCTCGCCCGCTTTTGATATGTCGCTCATTCCGTCTCCCTCATACACGCTTTACCTCCGAACCTCCAGCTCTTCCTAAACCCCGTATGTATGGCTGGAGAGAAAAAGTATGACGTGAAAATAACAAAACGTAATATCCCAATGGTTTTAAATCTTACCATCTTGGTGTCATACCTTCTCGCGGTGCACGAAAGTTATCCTGGCAGCGGGGCGCGGTTATGTCTTTCCGGTCACGATGTGGAGTGCATTGTGCCTTTCCATGAGAACTGCGGCGGTTGGTGCTGGATTGATTCATGCCAAGCGAATTTGTAGGGATGCACCACATGACGACCGCCTCTCACACTGCACAGTGATATAGAAGTGGAGACACCAAACGCATTTGCTCACTGTATCCTCACTGTAAGCCCTTTCATTAATTATTGGTCGAATTATGATTGAATTATTGCTAGAAGCGTATAAAACGCAAGTTGAGTGAGTGAGCTCAGCTTTTACCTTTAAGCCCTTTAGTCTGGCCTACCCGAGCCTACCACTGCGCTTTACTCTAAGAAAAAAAAAACCACTTTTTTCTTTCTTTTTTTTTTTTCTTCCAACAAATCTAAATTTTTCCAAATTTATTTTTGTTTTTCTTCGTTGCGTATCATATGTTAGACTTATCTTAGATTCACGATTACAAAAATTGAAATGTGTATTGAAATTCTCAAAATTGTTGTGTACCTGATTTTGTGCGTTGCCTCTGACCTTGCTCATACCAGTGCCGACCAGAGACGTTACACAGGCCACAGGACTACTACCCACCCTATCTCAGCTCCAGGATTGAGATGCATCCTGAGCCTACTCTCCCGCTATGCTGCCTGAGATGCCGATGACGGTCGTGCTTCTTGGTCTATTGTTTAGGAAATATGCCCTTCCCCACTACCGCTTTCGCCCACCTCTCGTGCATTTCTGTGTGGCCCTAGCTTGGTTCCTGTTCTGCTCTGTACCATCTTGTTGTGATCACTCGAATCTGCGTCGCTCTTTGTTACATATAAGACAAATCTCCTTGTCGACCAAAGTAAATAAAAAATAATAAATAAATGAATGAATGAATTAATTAATTAATGAAGAAATAAAAGCTTCTGCTGTGTTTGCTTTTAACCTTGAACTTCTTTCTGGACTCAGTCCTCCACCAAGTGCTGGTAATTCATGTTAACTTTGCAACTTCAAAATCACGTTAATACTTACAGAGCACTGTCAAAAATGACTACGGGAATTTTGACGAGATGGCCCGGTAATTTGTTTGCCCAGTTTTTCACCCTTTTTAAGTTTACGGGACGACCGTACCCGAAAAATACGGACCTTTCCCGTACCTTGAAATTAACGGACCGTATTTTGTGTTTTAGGACTCATCCCGGGGCACTTTTGGTGAAAACTAGTAATTGGACGCTGTGCATCTAAGTGTACGTACAGAAACGCCCGTAATTTTCTACTACGGAGTCTAGAAATACGGGTCTCCGTAAAAACAAAATTACGGTGCGTCCGATTGCACTTCCGTAATATGTTATACGGAGAAGCAGATTCGCCCTTAGTGGTCGCATTAAGATGCGCCTTTATCTACCGGATGCGTCAAGCAGCACACAGCACCAGCCGACTTTACATTTTTTAGCCACGAAGAAGCCTTTTGGTTTTGACTCAGGATCCGATTTTATTTTATTTTTATTAGAACGGCCCCTACCTAATTCCAGATTTTTCAATACGATTTTGATAAGACTTGGCAGAGAAGAAGACCTAATCTGCTTAGTTCATTACTAGAATGCCAGCCCAAAGTTACCAGCCAATTTTGAGAAATTTCGATCTAAAATATGTTTCTATGGTGAATAAATACTCGACTTGTCACGGGGAAAAAACGTGGAAAGGAGAGCCGAGCCGAGTCGCCATTATTGCGGGTGCTCGCGGAGCGCAGTGGAGGAGGACCGTAGCCGGGGTCTTGTTGATTCAACTCATGCACAGTAGTTCAAAAATTAAATTTGGAACGACTCGCTAGAATAAAAATGTAAAAGCAGTGTTCGAAGGCCCATTGCACAACGAGCCTACAGTTCAAAAATCAAGCTGATCGAACATCTTTTACTGAGAGAATGTTGGAGGTTGTCTGAAATGACATCTCAGTTCTGTGTACATTGAATGCAAATAGTTTCCGGCTGCTTAGCACAATCGAAATTTTAGCAGCGTGAACACGGCGGGTGACAGAGTGCCGCTTGCGTTAAACTCCAAACTCCAGGCAAAAATAATATGGACCACAATTATAAGAGCGGATAGAAACGTGTTCAGGCTCGCTAAGTGTCTGCATAGCACCTGCTGGTGCCAAAAAATGATAACAGTTTCATATGCCAGTTGGCATGGATTTTTTGTGACGTATTGTGGAGTCTGGGAAATGTACACGGCTAAAGGCAGTTGACGACTCCTCGGGAAATCGAAGAAAATTTGTGTACTATCTTCGAAACGTTGCGTCCTACAATTTGGTTGGTGCGATGCAATGTGCTGTACAACATCCTTACTTCGCGCTCACTTGTCTGCTTGGCCGTCTGCCGTCGGGCCTACCCGATGGCGGCGGACATGTGTTCGAACACCAAAGCGGTCTGATTTACGTCGATGTCGTAATTGTATTGGCATCATAAACAAACTCCTCACTCCCCCAACCAAACCGGACTCTAGGTCCAAACGGACAAGTCTTCGTCGTCGAATGTTGCAGCAGCAGTGAACCAGCCTCGCAGCGCGGCTTGTAAAAAGAAACAGAAAGGGACGACCATTTTGTTACGGTGTGTTTTAATCTTTTATCAGAAAGAAGATGCTAAAATTACAAGCAGTTGGTAGTCAGTTCTAGGTCCACAGTTGCCACACACTTACCATTAAACGAAATAGAAATTAAAAATATTAGATCAAAACTCTCTGTGAGAGCCCAAATCGTGAATTTTATACGCCTCACATTTCCAACACAAAAATGGCGCCGAGCGGGCCAGCTATAAACAACGCCGCCTTGGTGTCCACTCAAACCAACCCAAAACATATTTTGCTAGTTTTGAATTTAGTAACGACGTAAAATGATGTTGCAGGCCTTTACCAAACAATTATAGGAGCCTCTGCGCATTGACAGGGAACACAGTGGCAGGCTAATTTTTATCTATGACTGAAAACATGAACTAAAGACTGACTCTGAGGTTGGCAGTCTGTTCTTTTCTTCTTTTTTTTCGGTAAAAATGAAGTAGGTTTCGAAAGGGCGGTACGGTGGTCACGTGCGAATTTCAGTGGTGTCGTCTCTTTCTGGCGCAGTTAACTGAAGCAGAGCTTTGTTTGATCACAGACTTTGGAGGTTTCTCTTTCGCTCCGCTGACGAGTCGAGCTTTACCATAGAAACCAGAACTTCAAATCAAATTTCCAAAATTTCTGTTAGAGCGATTTTGATAAAACTTTGAAATTGCATTTAGAATATACAATTCTATAACTGCTGTATATTTTATCAAAATCCCTTGGGCCAGATTTTTTTGTCCCATTGGGGCAATGTAGAACAACTGACTAACGTTTCGACTGATTTTAAAAGGCAACTTCGTTGCCTAATAAAGGTACCGTGTGGTTTAGAGAACAACTTACATTGTACGGCCTTGCTTACCCACTGCAGCCGGAAGGTGCTGTGGCTCATAGAGTATTCAGATCCTCATTTGAAATTCAAGTGTGCGAATGTCGCACACTTGTAGGTGTGTGAATGATCATTTGGACACGTGGGGGTGCAACTTTTTGACTACCACTTAAAAGATAACTTCTGAGGTCAGCATCCATCTCCGGCGTAAAATTTCCTTTCAAACGAGCTCGCATGTGATAGGGTTGAGATTACTTTACAATTGACACGCCCTTAAATTCAACCTCAGACATTTGATTTGATGAACATACCCACTTCAATAGAAATCGCAACCCTATCATATGCGAGCTCGTTTGAAAGGAAACTTTTCGCCACAGATGATGCTGAACCTCAGAAGTTATATTTTATGGTCAAAAAGTTGCACCCCCAAGTGTACGAATGGACATTCGCACACCTACAAGTGTATGACATTCGTACACTTGGATTTCCAAGTGCAAACACTGTGACGTATTCTCCGAAACACTAGCGGCACTAGAAGGAAGCAAGGGGTATGTGCCTTCCCCTTTTCTGTACTTGAAATAACCCTAAAATAAGGGCTTTTAAATTTGTAATAATTCAATAAGAAATTACTTGCGTAATTGCGTTACACGGTGTTATGGCACACAATTTTGTTCACATAGCGAAAGGTAGCACATATTACATTCATTACCTGATGTGTGAAAGTGAGGGGAGAAAACACACTCATACACGGAAGTGGCCCCAGGGAAAAATATACCTGACCCGGGACTGATGTTAACTGATCGGACCTATCTAAAAACTGATTTTAACTGACGATACCTGAAACGCAATTTTGTACTTGTCAATAACGTCAAGTTACTTGGTTTTAAAACGGTGTTAGCTGGACGATACTCAGTTAGTATCAGCCTTTACTCAGTTACTAAAAATCAGCAAGAGTCAGCTTTGATCAGTTTGACGTACAAGTGAATGTGAGCTGACCAGAAGCTGAATTGTGTACTCAGTCGGAGCTAATTTTTACTGAACCTTCCTGATTTCCAAAGCGCCGAAAGTCAACTCGGAGCAGCTCAGCGACAGAGCGCTGATCGGAACTGACTGTCATTCAGTAAGTGCTCAGTTGCAGCTCAGTTCGCACTCGGATTTCATTCAGTTCGCGTTTAACTGACAATTTGACTGATGTTAACTGATTAAGCCTCAGTTATTTGGGAGTTCCCCGTCAGCTTTGCATCAGCTACTTTTCCGTGCGTGACCGTGATGTCAAGTATTTCCAGCAGCTACACTCAGCTTTTATCAGTTAAAATCAGTTACAAGCAGCTCGTCCTCGTATCATTGAAATGGGATGGTGTCCCAGCAAGCCTCTTCTCAGAAAAGCCCGATGGGTGAGGGGTAGCGTACGCGCTCTCGAACACTAAGGTAGCGAGTTCGAATCCCAGCTGATTCGTCCGGTAAATGCATCGGAGGACTGTAGGAACTAGCGATCTGATTTTTCCCATACGCCTGTATATGTAAAAAGCTGTAGATACATTTATGTGATATTTACCACAAAAATTTTTTTACAGTGTATAATTATACACCCCATGCGAGGTGAATGTTACTCAGCTAAAATCTCAGCTAACTACGCGCAATCATCAGGTGTACCTGAATCGTGGAGTCAGATAATTTCAACTACACTCAGTTGGAGTCAGTTACGTAAGCAGCTAAACTCAGTTACAAGCGGTTCCGCCAATTTAGAGCTGACTACTGATCAGCTTTCAGCGCGCCAAACTCAGATAATTTGGCGTAATTGTGAGGTACTTTCAGTTAAAAGTCAGCTAAAATGAAGGTCCAGGACAGGTTCACTTCAGCTTTTAGATAGGTCCGATCAGTTAACATCAGTCCTGGGTCAGGTATTTTTTTCCCTAGGGGGACGCTGTGCCGCAGTAGTGTTCTGAAGTAAAATGCGAGTCTATTGTCTCAAGGAGAGTATTGTGATGCCGGCGAATATTTGCACGAATTGATACTTATATCTAAACTTCCACTGTTAATAGCACTATTAATAAGTGCCTTGAATCTTTTCAAAAACGTTTAATTACAAGATATAATTAGTTCACGTATGCTGAAGGCGCAGCGGACTCGCACTGTCAGAAATTTCCACTTGGACTGCTGTTTTTCGGACAAGAGGGTATCCCGGAAGTTAGTGACGGGCGCGATCAAAGATCGGCTGCTTTCTATCCACACCTCCAACACGACTGGACACTTGAGTTCGTAGGTGGCCCCACGCACGCGGGGCCTGCCGGGCCGTCCAGGCCGCCCGCCCGACCAACCGAGACACCGTGCCAGCGAGCATGTACTCGGGCTGTGAGGAATGCCTGTACAACAGAAGGGGCGGCCGGACCACATCGACAAGGCTGCGGGTGGTGTCGATGAAAAACGTCTGGTAAGTTGTTGCTCGTACCGAGGCTGCGGGAGAGAATGTATACTTTGCAAACCTCGAAGGATTATGCAAGAAAACCTAAAATGTCGTATTGCCATGTTTTTGTAGACCCAATCCTAAGCACTTATCACATACGACTTACGTGTCGAAATTGACCCCACTTCTAAGCCCAATTCAATACTGGCAAGGCTGGATCCGGCGCGAATTCCTCCCCGCGCTGCAATTTTCTTGTATTGATGGATAATTTGTCCTCTTGTACTTAGCTAAAAGGCCGCTAATTAGATGCGCAAAGTATTTGCAGACACTGTTAGATCCATCATTACCCAGTCTTCACGACAGCTTGGTGGCTTCAGTGATCGACGGAGGGCGGGCATCGTCGTGTCATTCTGGCACCGCTTGAATGAGCGATTCTGAGATCACCCTTGTGACGTATTCCCGTCAACTTCCCCCTCCCGCTCCTTCCCTCTTTCTCTCCTCCCGTCCCCTCGATTCCATTTCTTCCCACCCTCCTCGAGGTGTGATTCGTGTCGTGAGCAAAAGCAGCGCGAATCAGAACAGAAACCAATGCTAATGAGTCTGCGATAGCAAGACGATGATTGAGAACCATTGTGGATCTCATGCATCATCTAGAAAGGCAAGGAAGTGACAAACATGTTCAAAACGAACAACCAATTGATTGCATTTTCGGTGCCCTTTATCCATGTATACAAAGCATACTTTTTGCTAGTTTCGCTTTGAAGTGGGCTACAAGGGATGTTATTTCGTTTTTATTCCGTTTTTCCTGTCTTCCCAGAAGAGTGCAGCACTTTGGAATGTCTGGCACCTTCTCTAGCGTAAAATACAGCACAATCACAGCATTTCAGTCCGTTACTTGTCAAATCGAAGACGCCCTAGCAGGTGCACGGAAGCCAGTTCTATGGCACTGTTGGGTGACAACTTTATCTTTACTTCTCCCCCCCTCTCTCTCTCTCTCTCTCTCTCTCTCTCTCTCTCTCTCTCTCTTTCTCTCTCAAATTTGGGGTTTACGTAAGTTTTTATTGTAAAGTTTGACGTGAAACCGCTTCTCTGATCTCTTACTGTTTGTCACAGCGAACCCCGTTCTGGGAAAGTCGCCTTGGCCTCGGTTCATTATCAGAACAATTGCTCACTGTAGTCCCTTCTTTGAGGGGTTTACTACCATGTTCTGGTGGCGGCCATGCATCGCCAAGGCCGCGGCCGCCACGCGACAGGACACTGGCCACACGCAAGTCAAGGACACAGTCCGATTTTCTCTGGAGTGACCCTGGTCTGGGTCTCAGAAAGGAACAGCATACCTCTTCGTGAAGTTGAGACTAATCATTCATTTCTCACGCCTCGCGCATACACTTCGAGGGCCATGTAAAAGTTTAAGTTCTTTGGCAGTATATATATATATATATATATATATATATATATACCCGCGCGGAAGGATCTGCACTTTGAAGCGCATTTTAGAAATGTGTTTTAACCGCACTTGTGAGTGAAGAACAACAGTAGCCGTACTAAACAATGACCACACTGTAAGTGTTGTTGAATTTAGGGTACATTTTGAAGTTGGAACTATGAAGCGAGCATAGTCGAACTGTAAAATAACTTTTGCAGTCCACTTCCAGTTAAAGTATACAAAAATATTCACAAACTGTATTCAAACTGCACATTAACTGTCGAAAAAGTAGTAGTTTTTTCGGACCTTTTGCACTTAGACCACAGTCACAGCTACAGTTAGGACTACAGTTGTAAAATGCAATTTGAGTAGGTCAGAACTACAGTTACAACTACGGTTGTAAAATGCAACTTGAGTAGAGTTTCCAATTGAAGAAAAAATGCTTTAAAAAATTTTTCTTTCTTTTTCTTTTCGACCTTCCCCTCTCTCTCTCCTCTCTGTTCTACCTTTTAAATGTACATAGTAAATTAACTTACGATATATTGAATTTTACTTGCCGGATGACTGGAGTTGAACCGCGGACCTTGGAGTTCGGAGCCTGTGACGCTAACCACTGAGCCACTGCGACACCTTACCTCTAGCTCCTCAGCAACCTAATGTCATGACCAAGGTCCCATCCTGACGGCTGACGAGAGTCACTGCAGTTTGAATACAGTTCAAATACAGTTCAAATACAGTTTCACATCAATTTCACTATGGATCCTAAAGTTACATAAACTCTTTGCTCTTCCTTGCGTCGTTAGCCACCTAACTATCCAGTGCTTATGTGTAGGCCCTTTGCAAAACACTCAATTTTAAGGATTTTCAAAGCCCTTTTACCCTAAGTTGGGATATATATTTTATAGAGATTTTTTGTTTCTTCGACAAACAATTGTTTCACGAAGCACACAGGTGCTAAGAACTTTCTCTATAGAGCACCGGAGGGATAAGATTCCGCATCAGCTATTTTCTAGAACTCCTTGACAAATTTCGGTAACTGATTCCTGATTCCCAACTTATCAAATGTTTATAGCCCGGAGTATTCGTTACGAGGAAATTAATGCTCAAGATGTTTTTCAGAAATTGTAGTTTCTTTCAAGACTGACGGCAGTTGTGAGTGAAATGTAAACTTTCTCGCATAGGAGAAATATTTATGGTAAAGTTCATAGTTTTTCACTAATTTATGTGGAGTATTTATGTATTCGGTTCTCGAATGTGAGAACATACTGGAATAGTGTTTCATGATACACAAAAGGACGCACTTTAAATACAGTAAAAGTACAAGAGCAACTCAATTGGAAATCTAGAAATTTCACTGTAGAATTCGACTGACGTAAAACTCCATCCAAACTAAATCTCTAGCTAGAGTGCGAACAGTTCATAAAAAGCACACTTCCAAAGGCAGGCAAAATACAGTCCAACTACAGTTTCTATTACAGTCTGTGAGCAGTTACGAATGCACTACGATTTGCTCTTCTAAATTGAAATTATGTTCACTTTAGTTGTATTTTGCGGTGCAGTTCTGAAGTGCAGTTCAACCTTTACAGTTTGAACTGTAGTCAAAGTACAGATCCTTCCGCGCGGGTATATATATATATATATATATATATATATATATATATATATATATATATATATATATATAGTTTGAGAAAGGGTGATTGGCACATCTCTCTCTCTCTCTCTCTCTCTCTCTCTCTCTCTCTCTCTCTCTCTCTCTCTCTCTCTCTCTCTCTCTCTCTGTATATATATATATATATATATATATATATATATATATATATATATATTAACTCTTCTCTTTGCTAAAGGTGCTTTAGTGTAGTCGTGTGGCTGTCTGGTGAGCAGTGTGGAGAAAAAGAACAGTAATTCTTTGTCGTCTTAAAATGATGCATTCTACTTGCTCAGACACGTTAAACGCCCACGCGCATGTTCAACTGGTTTGGCAAAGTCAAACTGCGGGGTACCTAAATGGTTTCCTGTTTTTAGCGTATAATCATGTAATCTTAAAGAAGACACGAGCGTCACCACCTTCTGCATTTTCCCTCACATTACCTGCATATTTGTGCAAACAATCTATGTAGTCCAATCACTCATAATAATCCCTCCTCAGACGAGCACGTGACTGGACACTAACGAGGACGTGCCCTTCGGTATCAATTCGTCATGGGTGGTCAGAGGCGATAAAGGAGATAGCTATGACGATGCTCAGAAAATACCTATACATAGTACGCGGCACGATGCTTTAGTTCATGCCTCCATTTTGCAGAAATGAAAAATGCGTTGGAACAAAACGGAGAATAAGATAATAGAACCAATTTGCTGGGGATCAAGTAAGTTAGTAGAGCCCGCTCCTCCTTTCCTGCCCTCCTCGCGTACCCCCTGCCTCTTTCTCTCTCCTTTCCCCTTTCTCATTCATAAAGCTGATGCGTGACTCATCTAGCTTATGTGACGAGATACTTTTCCTTTTACTTTGGTTGTTGTAGAGGGCCTGGGCTGTCCGTTGAGAAGAAAATTGAAAAGTGGCGCTCGTCGCATTTTGAGAAGAGGCACTACTGCTGTTACCCCACTGTCGGAGCGTGTGTCGCAGCGTTGAGTGAGTTTTAAGCTTTGGGGGCCTTTTAGTATTTTCTGTCAGCGTATTCTGCAAGAACATTTTTCTTTGTAAAGAAGTGCCTTGGAAATTCCCGTGAGTCATGCTCAAGAAGCATCCCGATCCCGATATGCCTCATGGGCCTTATGGCTCCGCGGGTCCGATGAGTCCCGAGCTCCAAATTACGCGGCATTACCGCGCCGTGTTGAGGATATAAGGGGCGGTGCAGGAGGAATTCCGTAAATGCCTCATTATTGTTGGAGTAGGAAAGTGGTGAACTGCTGTGACGGAATAGACCACTTCCGCTCTTCCTGCACTTGCCCCGTCATGAGCAGGTGATATTAGATATCTTTTGCTGCATTGCCCATAACCACATTTCAACGGTATAAATTGAGTTTTCAAAAACAAAATCTGCTTTTCTGGTACGGCTGAAAATTGATTATGCCTTCCCGTGTTCGATTTTAAACCGACTTTCATCAACTTGAAAAGCCTCTCCCTCTCCCTTTTCCTCCTGCTTCCTTGGTGCAAACACTTCACACCTTGGCAACCACTCTGTTGCCGTCTCGCCGCCTCTCTGTAGGTGCCCGCAGGTGCCCTTGTAATTACCATCGTAGGGACGTGACGGACGAGAGATGGCGGCTGGCACAGCTCAGTGGACTGCAAGCGAGGCTTCTTTTAATTGTAAAAGGCCTACATCTTTCGCTACAGTGTCGATACTGCAAAGATTTAGCCTAGTGATGTAGCTAGATTAGGATAACTTTTTCTTGAATTGTCTCTGCTGGTAATTGATGTGCTCATTTTAATAAATTGTTGTATACCAATCAGTAAAATTTAAAAACTGAAAAAAACTTCGATTTTGTGCCTTACTTTTTATTGTGTCTTATCCGATGGCCTTAGGCTACTTCACCCTTGATGATGACTGCTTCAATCACCTAGGAAACCGCAAATAGACCTACATATACGAGGCACCGGGCTGTTTACTCTGAGTCCCTGACCAATGGCTATAAGAACACAACCGCAACGACGTGAGCTCCGCATATTGAAAGTAAAGAATATAGATACTTCGCTGTTCTTTCACCTCGTTAAAAGATTTCGTTTTTGTTTCTGTGATTTGTCCTTACTCTAAATTGACCTAGGTAAACATCGACTCCTTAACAGATCTTACGTCGTAGTTTCCGTCCACATTTTGTCCTGTGAGATATGTGCGTTGCTATGCGATGATTTCTTATTGCATTCGAAGGCTGCCTTAAATGTTTGCAAATTAGTAGTTTTCAAACAGCGGGCTTATTGATAAACTTGTGAATCAGCATTCTGCAAATATTAGACAGAGTATTGAATGAATGGGTAAAGAAAGAAAATAAGGATAAAATCCCTTGCTATAGCTAGATGCCAGGGCAAGTTGCTGCTAGCGAAGATGGTGCACCCTAGTAAAGTATCCCACGGCATGGCTATATAAGATCTCGATAAGGCCCCACGATATAACTCGCTCGAGGTGAGCAGGGCCGGAATAGCCGAGATGACGCACAATCGCACGTGGCGTGCCTTGCGCGAGAAGAAAAGTCCTTTCGTCGTGACGGAGGGCCGGCACGTGAGAGAGAGAGAGAGAGAGAGAGAGAGAGAGAGAGAGAGAGAGAGAGAGAGAGAGAGAAAGCATTGTTGGAGAGGGCGTTAGTATCATTGACTTGAGAGAACTAAGCTACAAATGACCTACTGGTCAGAGAAAGAAACGTTGAAAGGCTTGAAAGCTACGTACGACTTTAAACTCAGAAAAAGCGTATCCCATTTGCTTGTTGGTTCACACAATAATTAGGAAGTAGCGCAACTTGAGAAACTCCCTTGACTAAATTATCATCGAAATTATTATACTTTCCATTTTCTGCGAGACTACAGACCTCAAAGTCGAACAGGCTGTGGACCCTCTGCCAAAGATCAGACTGTCAAAATGACTAAAACCCTGTCGCCAACTTATTCGCTTCTTTGCCTCGTTTCCTTGGCTGCTGTACAACCGGCTCGCCGGCACCTTCAGAGAACTGTAGAGGCTGCTTCTAAATAATCGAGCTGGATGGCGTAACCAGCTTGCTCACTGCTGCTCGGTCTACCACCCGTCGCTGTGTACACGGTGGAGAGGGAGGGGAAGTGCGACAGACGAGACGGACGCGGCCGGCAGAACAGCAGGCCCGAATACTAAGCACGCGTGCAGACACGCTTCGGGAGGTGGCTCTTCTCGCAAAAGTGACTTAAAAATACAAAAATGACACAGCGGGCGTAGGCTGAGAAAAAAGTGATATAAGCTGTTCGTATCTTGAAGAGGCCGCGCTTCCATGGTGACAGACATCTGCCGCTTCTTTCTTCTTCTACAATGCTCGTCCGCTTTTACATTTCAAACCCAGGGTAGAATGAGGAGGGGGAATGATGTGCGGTCGATAAAAAAAATTGCATCGCCAGTGAATACTCGACACCCCCTAACACTTCAGAGAGGCGCTCAGAAAAGATGATGACGATTAATTTCACGCCTTTTTTAAAAATATATATTTTTTAATTTTTTAATGTGTTGCCTTTTTAAACTGTTGAATTACATCCGAACAGAGGGACCTGTACCGTAGCTCAAACCCGTGCTGGCCACAGCATGTTCACAAAATAGGGGTCGATCAGCCTCTCTTCTGTTAACACCTTCACCGTTTTCAAGCAGACAGGTTGGTCACGCCCCTCTGAAGCCCTCGGAGTGCCTTCCAGTTGACTAATTAGATAAACTGAATGAGTCATATTAAGATTTTAGTTAATTGATAGTGAAATCTTTGAACGGTTTACATTAAAAATTGCTTGGTCGCTGTCCGATCAACGACGGTGAGCTGTGCCATGCAATTTTTGAGTAAGAGTAAGCCGAGGAGCAAGCATTTTTCTGCATTACTTTCTTTATAGTTTTTTCGCCGTCTATGCGTCGTTTCCCCTTTTCAAACTGTTTCGCTATTCTAGACTAGCCAACTAAACAGCAGAGTGCTAGGCAAACTTTTATCTAGCCCCATGCTTTGGACTCGAGGGGCGGCCAACTCGAAAACAACGTGTACACAGAAATACCTGTGTATTTCTTGAAATACACTAAAAATACAAGGAAATACTCTACAATACACAGAAATACAAAAATACAAAAATACGAGAAAAATACCGAAAAATACATTAGAAATACAAGAAATACAAGGCAAGTGTACACAGAAATACATGAGTTGGCCGCCCCTTGTTTGGACCCAAGCCCTCAAATTAACGTGTCCAGTGGCCCTCCACCCACTCACACGCAAGAGTGCGGGTGGGAGAGAAATGGTGTTTCATTTTAATTGGAACTCTTTAGCCGATATTCTCTTTAGATGTCAGATTTTAGGCAACGTAGCTGCCCTCTAAAGTCGCTGGGAAACGTGTGTCAATTGTTTTATATGGCCCCTTATGGAAAAAAAAAACCGCACAAGGGATTTCGATAACATTGCCTCTATAGAGTCACTATAGTTATAGTGCTTAATCTTGTAAATTCGCTTATCAAGTTTCATTATTTATATTATTTAAAGTACAGATTTTCTGTAAATTTGAATTGAATTGAAATTTCAGTTTCTATGCGCTACTGCTCGACTGCTGAAATCATCAAGAGAAAGGGGTAGTTTTTCGTGGTGGTGGTAGGTGGAGCCGAGCTAACACGGAGCGAAAGAGAAACCTCTTAAGTCTGCGTTCAAACAAAGCTCTAACTTCAGTGAAATGCACTAGATAAAGATGACACCAACTGAAATTCGCACGTGACCACCATATCGCCCTTCGAAACCTCTTTCTTTCTTTTTTTATCGAAAAAACAGAAGACTGCATGCGGTGTATCTCTGCCATTCTCGGAGAATAAGTTAAAATCGTAACGTAAGAGGATTGGTGCAACTCCGCGCTCCCCCGACAGAGCACACCCTGTCGCGGTCGCGACTCCCGTACCCGAGCGGTCCTGGGCGTACAAGCGGTATCAGGTGGGGCCGCGGTTCGCCCTCCCTGCAACAACACCGGTGAGAATGGCATTGTTGGTCGAGCTCCAAGCTCCTGCACGCGCCTCCCCTTTTCCAGAAACAGGGTGATAGGTTATATCCTCGCTGTTTCTTTCGTCCACACCTATACTGCCGAATAATCAATCTTGAACTTCATTTCTTCAATTCGAACTTATCTACGTCATACTGCAACTCTTAAACTTTCGTTCTCAGAAGTATGATCTTCATTTATTGCAGATAATACCAGTTTTTCTTCCAGTTTTTCTGTATCCTCACAATAATTTTAAACTAATAAAAACTCCGTTTTCTACTAGGATTTCGTGAAATCGGAATTATTTCTTTTCTTTCTTTTCTTAAAACCCTAATATAGTTTGCCCACGCGCTCGATAAACCAAATATGCTTTGGTGTCGCCGACATTATTTCAAAGTAGCATTATTCTGTTTCTCCAATAATTATATTTAGCTATTGACTTTGTCCTTTAATGGTTGGATATTTGAATATTGAAGTAACCACGCAGGATTGTCTTGCTCCTTTGTCACCAGCTGTGGCCTGAAACTTAAAATTTTATTGCAACAGTCTACTTCCGACCTAGTTTTGCAGCAGTCTATCGGTGTAATATTTTTAACATTATGACGTTGATGCCCACCTTGTGAGGTGGTTGTGTGATCGCGCGGCACATCATGCACGGGCCTTCCCTCCGGGACAAAGTGTAGTCTGTTGTGACCCCCGGCCGTGCCGGCCGTGCCGGCCCCGCCGGGCCCGAGAGCTAAGGCTGAACCGAGGGGATAAATAGTCGGAGTGTAGCTGTAGTGTGCGCCTTGTTGCTTACTGCCCTCTGGCGGGGAAGCTTCAGTGTGGGAATGAAAGCTGACTCTTTCTTGTTCGATTTGGATTTTTTAGGCAACGGAGTTGCCCTCTAAAATCGCTTTGAAACGTCTGTCAATTGTTTTATATGGCCCCTTACGGGAGGAAAAAATCCGCTCCAAGGGTTTTTATAATATTACCTACAGTTCACGGTAAAAATTGTTTCTTGTATTTTCAAGATCTGTCTTGGATGTCCACTGATATTCTCCATACGATCCAAGAAAGATCTTGAAATACAAGAAACTATTTTTACCGTGTTATAGTATGTAAACTTGTACACTCACTCTGAAAGTTTAATAGAAATTTAAACTACAGATTTTCTGTACATTTGAATTAAACTTTCAGGTGCTATGGTAATGCTCGATTTGTCGGCTGAAATCACCAGGAGAAGGGGATTGTTTTTCGTGGTAGGGGTAGGCGGAGTCGAGCCAACACGGAGCGAAAGAGAAACCTCTAAAGTCTGCTTTCAAACAAAGCTCTGCTTTAGTGAAACGCTCAATAAAGAGATGACACCACTGAAATTCGCACGTGACCACCATACCGCCCTTTCGAAACCTACTTCATTTTTACCGAAAAATCTCAATTCAGAATTGATAATGAAAGCAGATGATACCACTTCAGACTTGTATCGTGTCGAAATTTTCTATTAATGTATTTCGAATTTTGCTCGTATCTCATCTTTTGTTAAGTTTTTAGAACCTGTTCATTTTTGAAGGCATGCATTTAGCTCTCGTTGCCTTGCATAGTAATTGTTTTAGAAGAAATACAACTAAAGCGCGTAGTGCCTCGGACGAGGGCTCCGCAAGTACGGTCTGCCGGTGTACACATGCTGTGGGCTTCCTGGTTTTCCTAGGTTTTTCTTATGGTTTTCCCGGTCTTCCCAACTTTTTCTTGGTTTTCCCAATATCTGCTTTTCTAGGATTTTCTGAAGGCTTCCTACCGTTTTCTGTGGTTTTCCCTCACCTTCAACGGTCTTCCCCAACATTTTCCGGTCCTCCTTAGAATTTCTCGGTCTTCCCTCAAGTTTTCCGGTCTTCCCTTCTATATTTTGGTTTTCCCTTACCATTCGAGGCCTTCTATTTTATTGGTCTTCTTCGGTTTTCATTGGTCTTCCCGGTCTTCCCAGTTTTCCGGGCGGCCGGTGTACGCGCTTAAACCTAGTTGCGGACCCCTCGGCCTCGGAGGACTCTGCTATGCGACTGACGGCGTCCTGGCGGTCCTGCCTGGCCTGACGGGCCTGGCCTACGATACACCACTCATGCAATAAACAAAACTCTCCCTTTCAAATTTCTAAGGAGACAGTCTAGAGGGCGGTGCACTGCGAATCCTAGCCACTACCCTTGCACTACCGCACTAGGCCGCCCCGGGCCCATTGTTGTACCGCGCGGCTGACTCGGAATTCGGCTCGGGCGGCTCGGGACTCGGCTCGGCTTGACGCGACGGCGACGGCGGAGGACGACAGCCATAGCCACTATCCCCACCTAGAGCAATAATATACGAGCTTGCCAGCCTAGCGCTTGGTTCTCTTTCCGTTTCGAGAGTAAAAACTAGCTGACACCTTACATTATATTCTACTTCTGTATAGTATCAGTGTAAAGTATAAGGTATCATCTGCTAAAAACAGTCGACTGCGGCGCACTTCTTGCCAACCTAAGATAATAATTTCAAATCGTAACGTTGGGGGTTTAGTGATCCTTTTCATGTTTTCTAGGTTGGCATGTTGTGTAAACAAGGTTTGTTTGAGGTGGACGCGCGTGCGCCGTGTCGCCGGCCTTCTTTCTTTGGTAAGTTTGACTTAAATCTAGTGAGAAGAATTCTTGAACTGGTGTACATTTACGTGTATCTTTTTCGTTAATCACTTTTGTTCCTCCCACACAAAAAAAAGACGTCTATTATTCGTATAAAAGACGTCTTTACATAGATACAGAAGGGTCTACTAGACGTCTTTTGTAGTCTACCGGTAGGCATCTATGACACGTATAATGTCCTAAAATGCAACGTATTGTTGACGTCTTTTTATATACATCTACTAGATGTATACTCATAGATATACAAATACAAATACACCAGAAAAATATAAGTAGTGGGAAATTGAACCCAGCATCTTCTTATAAGTTCTCTGTCGCTCTATCCACTACGCTAAGCCGTTCAGTTGTCGGCAAAACTGTCGGAGAAATCTCACTGCTTGAAACTCGCCTTACCAATTCGAACTTATATTCATCCAGCCACTAATCACGACTACCGTAAACTAAACAAAACTACTGTTGTTTATTTTTAAGTCGTATTATATACACTTACAATTATTTTACCATAGTTATAGAAGCTCCGTTGTCTTCCAGGATTTCGTGAAATCGTATTTTTTTCTCTTGTAAAATGAACTGTTTACTTCAACTATAATCTCAAACGACTGAACTTCGCCGATGCGACGGCATCTTAGCTGTGGCCATAGAAAAACCGTCTTTTTAGAAAGCTAGTTTTGGATTAGAGACATAAGATCCAGGGAGTGCAGTGCAGCCAGTGGAAGGCTTCACCAAATATGCAATTGACGTAGGAGTCCTACGGTAGGACGATGTTCAAGTTTTCTTATGTGTTTAACGCAAAGTGTACTCTAAAATATCCAAGGCGCAGACGGCAGACATTGCTTCCGAGATGGCTTAGCTAAAACGGGCCATTGTCGGCTTGGGCGTGCCGTGTTTGCTCCGGTTTATGAGAGGGGGAGGGGGCCTTGCGATGTGGACCGGCCGATACGAGCAGCTAATCCTCCTGGATGCTGTGCGCTTTCGGCACCTAAGTGATGAAGTCTCCCATGATGACTTCCCACGGGGTGGGGCAAGGTGGGGCGTGGCGAGGAGCGTCAGGGCAGTACGTGGCTCGGTGCTGCACCAACCAAAGGGCGATGCAAGCAACTGATACTGCCGGGGTAAATAGGACATTTAAGATGAGGCATTGTCTGCCGATCACGGAACCTCAAATTGTTACAGGAAAGGATACAGCAGGGGCGAGCCACTTTCGAGGTTTTAGGTCTCGGATACGTTTTGATAAAAATAATTAAAAGTATCATAAGGCTACGGTGAGAGTGTGAACTAATTAGCTTAGTTCATATATTTATTTTTTGACGATAAGTCAACGAATTATTTTCTCACTAGCAGTACAGTCACCAGCACATGATTGAGTAGTTATCTCTGCCACTTTTCGGTCTAGTGCACATGTTGTCCAGCAATTACAGAATTGTTGAAGTGAAATTCACCTGTCTTGTCATTAACAATGTTGAATGTGATTCGTATTGAAGAAAGATATGATGAAATTTTAAAGTTTACGCTCATACTATATCCTAACTTCGCGGGAACTCCCCCCTTCCTCCCTTCCACCTATTGTTTTTACACCGAAACCTTTTCCCTCCCGGCCCTCTCCACATTATCTAGTAAAACCAAGCCTGAGAAAATGAGGTCAGCCTTCAGTAGCAAATCCTACGTTTTCATTCATTCACAAGGTCCTTAGGGAACTTGATTGGATTTGTTTCTCCCTGGCAGATAATGATACTTGCCCGCGGGGGTACGCACATCTATTTGGAATGAGTCAACCATCCCAACCGCAGCGAGTGTGGGGTGTGAGGTACGGTGGAGACCCACCAGGCATCGTAAAACGAGGAATGCCGTGAGCGATCCCAACCGACGTGAGTACAACCGAAGACTCTAAAGAAAATCCTGGGTAAACAACGTTCCTGATTGCCTAGTCCTTCCTCCTAAAAATTGTGTCTTTGTCAAACACATTTTCTACTCAAGCTGAACGCCGCAAAACTCATAATCGAACATTAAAAGTTAAGGGTAAAGTATCGCATGAAGATTTTTGGGTGGAATAAGTCACGCTTGTTTTACAGCCAATTTTGGATTTTTTAGTTGAGTGACACTGTGAAAAAAATACTCTTATTTTACGAACTCTGTCGTAAATTTACGAGAGAAGAAGACTAAGTCGACCAAAGTGTCAAAAAAATGCCGTTTCAGCTCAACTGGAAGTTGTAACTATTCAACATTTCCCATGGAAATTTTTTTCACGTAAACCTTACGAATATTATTCAGAGTGTTATCTTGTCTGACATTTAAATGCACTTTCTAGCGATTGGCAATCGAGCATCAAAGTCGCTTTGCAGTAATTCCGCGACTGCGGTTGCGTTTTTTGATGAGACAGAGGCAGTTGAGAGGGTGGTGGTGGCACACTGCGGAAAGAACAAGCGAAGTCAAAGATAAGGCTCTGATCGTAAACTCACCAAGGTTATGAACCGGCCATGGTGCCTGCTAGCGTTCACCGAGGGTCGGGGTGGTTGGTGGAACACATCCTTTGGCCTAGTCTAAGGCGATAGAACCATAGCGGGCCATTTCACTACTGTACGCACAGGCCCATTACAGTATAAGGTCTTGTCTGTGTGTGTGTGCGCGTTTGTGTGCGCTGTAGGCTGCCTATACACAGGGGTTTTGTAGCTCAAGCTGCCTACCTTTCAGGCGGCTTACTATAACCCGACGGGAGAGGGTGATGATCACCCTCCCCCCCTTTCCATACACTGTGAAAAATTTGTTCGTAGATTTACGGTTTATTTTGTAAATTACGACTTACGAAAAATGTTGTAAATTTACGACAGCCCATTCTTGCTTGTGATTGAATTTCAAGTAGATAGGTACTGCTTTTAATTTTACGATAATTGTTCGTAATTTTACAACTCCACTTCGTGGAAAATTTTACCGTAAACCTACGACAATTTTTCACAGTGTAACGCACCTGACCACGAAAGTTTCCTTGAGGCTCGTTCGGCTAATAAAAATGAGGGCGCATGCGTGATTTTTTTTTTTAAGGGCGGTGTTCTGATTTAATAAAATATATACATTTATCAAATGTTTCGATGTCGCCAGTTATATCTTGGAAACAGGATTGGCAGTTCACTAGCTTCGGTTCTGGTTGTATTTCCCTTTGAAACCGACGACAGGATTTTGAAACGCCCGCTTTTTATGCATTTTCCCAGTTTCTTGTGTGGGCCCCATGAGTCGTAAAGTCAATTAAGGAAAAAGTTCCTAGAGTTTGGGTGCAACAAATGGAAAATTCAAGCGTCATAACTGTTTTTTCTCCATTCCAATGCCAATCATTTCACATTGTAAAACAAGGAGTGATTTTCCTCGGTCGAATAGAGCAATCCATATCTTCATCGCTCAAATGGAGCGATATTCGGGAAAATCACTCTGATTGAGTCCTTTGGTAACCAAATATCACTCTAATTGAGTCGTTTTTTAACCGAAAACGACACAAATGACTCCAAACGAGCAATTTTCGTGAAAGTTGCTCCTCCAGGTCCAGGAGTGGTAAAATTGGATTAACAAAATCGCTCCCCCGCGAGCGATAAATATCGCTCCTTGTTTTACAGTGCAACCAACCTGTTCTCTCTCACCCTTCCACGAATACGAAATTCCCTAGTAAATAGAAATAAAACACCAGAATTATGCAGAATGTCGGAAGTGGGCCGTGTTGCTGTAAATTGATCAGTGATCAGACCATATCGGTAAACCGAGAAGAACGAGAAACAGAAAGGAGATTCAAACAGACAGCTGCTTGCCTCGATTTTGACACCTATCGCCCGAATTAGAGCTCAGCGACCCGGAATCAGGGTTTGAATGCTCGAAACCGAGCAAAAGCTAACTAAATTCGAATTGAAGTTCCCTAAATCAAATTCCCATCTATTCTCATACCTCGGAATCCGAGTTATTTGTTTACCGTGTAGTAATGGCAAATTTGTTAAGAGCCGCATCAGCCAGTTCAGCAGTTTTAGAGGGAAAATATGATAAAAAATGTACTTTCACTTAAAATTAACTCTTAAGACGTCGAGTTATTTTTTAACATAATGTGAATCGCTTTAATCACCTGAATACTGCGTTGAAACTGACGCCTCATCATATATTTCTCATACCCTCCTTTGCTTCTTTTGTTTCGAAGTTAGCCCGCTGGGCAATATTTTGTGTGGCCGAATGCTCAACATATTGTAAGTGTACATCAAATGTAAAAGTAGCACCCACTTATATTTGATTGGTGGTTTCATTTTGTGCTCGTCAAAGCAGTGTTGTTGACAGCTGGCTGGCTGGGCGAAATTTTTGGTGACCGATGTTTGACGGATAAAATTCGTGATTTTAGATTTTAGATCAGAAATAGTTTTGACTTCGTTTTAAAATTCATTCTCATTCTGTGGCAAATTTTGTTAAAACCTAGGGGGCCTTAACGCGTTTGCCTTTGATTATTATTTTTTTTTTTTCGAAGTGACTGCAGGTGACAGAACAACAGCCTACGTTTAGAGAATTCCGGTAGCCAAAACACGACAAACCGCTGCTTACCAACCGTCTCCACCGCAGAGCCCCTTCCTTTTCTTTTTATCTTTCAACGACTGAATCGATCTGCTCCCTTTTAATTTCCTCTATCTCGTTAGGTCCAGGTCCAGCCGTTAAGTGCGACCAACTAGGGCGGGCTAGTAGAGCGGCTTCCTTTGACAGAGGACAGGTGCGTTTGACACATTCAGGGTCGAAAGGTTTATCTGAACAAACATGGCAATAATCAGGAGTCTGTCGGTGCCTGTGACAGTTTTCGAAGTAACGCAAGTCCGATGGGGGGACCTTGTAGTTGCGAGGGTTTGGCGGACCCGAGAGCGGGACAGGCGCAGGTTCTTTTAGGAAGGTGGGCAGGCCACCAACTGATCGGCAGACCTGATAGATCCGAACGAAGGGTGCGACGCTGTGGTAGTTTTTCTTCTTTTTTTTTTCTTCTTCCCTGTGTGGTCGGCTATGAGACCTTCTCAAAGTTGTCCTTGAGAAAGCAGGCAGTTGTGGAGCTCAGCGCGACTACTGCACCTACACTCTACCTTATTTCACAAGGTGCGACTTTGGTGGGGACCCATCTACGCTTGAGTCCTGGATGGGAGAGAGACGCGAACTGCATCGCGACACGTGATTGGTCGGCGCCATTTTGACTTCAGCCCATGCTAATCCCCGTATACCTGCCCGGCGGCCTGGTCAGCCGGGTCGCTACCGCCGTATGCCCGCCTGCCAGCGGAGGAGCCTTCCGGCTGAGTTCGCGCTTCTTTCCCGTCCAGGACTTTAATCTACGCCTGCCTACGTGGCAAACCCTTCAGCACACAAGTGTGTGGCAGACGCACGAAAAAGACTAGGGCTCATCCTCGTATTCCGCCCACGCTGCTGAGCCAGTCCCCGCTAGATGTGTGTCGATTTTCGATCGATTCTCATCCTCATTCGATGACTAAGTCTTTTGATTTTACCCCTCACGTCCCTCCTACCCCACTTGCTTAGTGGCTTTGTGAGTCTTAGGACTCGACTTCACACAACCTGATTCAAATTTCCAGCCCGCTGGCTGGCTTTGTCCTACACGCACCCACACATCGAAAGTGCTAACAGCGGAAGGCATACAATAAAAGACGGGCCGACACACACCTCTCTGCCCCCGCGCTAGCTGATAGAGTGTTACTTGCATCGGGCGCCCACTGTTCAACCACGATTGAAAGATTATTTGCGGCTGAAATTGCCTCTCCTGTCATCTTGTGCCTGCACAGCATGGGTGCGAGATGTTGGTCCTTCTTCCGCAGCTCACACAAGTAAACAACCACTGCTTTGATGGAACACGGATAGAAGAAAATTGTACCTCGAAAGAGGCGTGTACACGAGTATGATAAATCGAGAGTAAGAAAAAAAGTAGCCTGGAATTTCTGTTCTTGCCCTCTCTCTCTCTCTCTCTCTCTCTCTCTCTCTCTCTCTCTCTCTCTCTCTCTCTCTCTCTCTCTCTCTCCCCCTCTCTCTCTCCCCCCCCCCTCTGTTTCTCTCCTCTGTCACACGCTATGGGGTCACCTAACGAGGAATGAAGCAATGAAGCAATACGGTACACACCGCGGCACCCATTCATCAAAGTTCTCACAACAGGACGCTTTGGTCCGCGTGGTGGAGAATCGGCATCCGCGATGAATATTTGTCATTGGCAACAAGCTCACCCCTAAACGTTCCGAATCCTAGCCACACCCACTCGACCCCACACCGATAATCAAAGTGTTCAACTGGCACACGCAATAAAGTGTTTAACACTACGCTGGACACTTTTTTTGACTGGAAACTTGCAAACTTAAAATTGTTGAACAGTAAATTTGAATACTTTATTGTGCCCAAACCTGCACTGGAAACCCAAAGTGTGTGAATGTCGAACAATTGAAGG
This sequence comes from Frankliniella fusca, assembly GCA_029379305.1. Classification (NCBI taxonomy): domain Eukaryota; kingdom Metazoa; phylum Arthropoda; class Insecta; order Thysanoptera; family Thripidae; genus Frankliniella; species Frankliniella fusca. The sequence goes on along the minus strand of JAHWGI010001134.1, from coordinate 3,167,014 downwards.
GGTGCGAGGATTCATTCGTACACTTGGCCACTTAAACGTGTGAATTTTCCTAGGATATTCAGACGTTTGATTGGCCAAGTGTACGAATGAATCCTCGCACACCTACAAGTGTGCGACATTCGTACACTTGGATTTCCAGAGTGCACGTTAAGCCCTCAAGTCAAACACTTTTAAGTGTTCAAATTTACTGTTAAACACTTCTTAGTATGCAAATTTCCAGTCGAACACCGAAAAGTGAGCAACGTAAGTGTTCAACACTTTAATGTGCACGCCAGTTGAACACTTTTGATATCAGAGTAATAACTATTCTTGTAAAGAAGATGAAATAAGACGATGCCTGCAATTAAGCAATTTATTCAAAATTTTGTGAGTAAATCTTTTCTTTAGAACGTGAGCTTATTTACAACACTTTCACAACACTGAAATGAGGCGTTATACGACCTGCTGAAGGAGGCCTCTCAAAGGTACGTTCATACACGATGGGGTTTCCGTGACTAATATAACAAAAAAGCAAAAGTCAATGTGCTGCCTCGTCTGAGCCTCTGGTAAACACGAATAGTCGTGAACTTGAAGTCGAGTGGCATTGCTGCAGATGTAGACGCCATTCCTTGTCTCTTTGTATTACATCTGAATCGAGAAGAGATTTGCATGATGTTTAACATACGGCACGTTGCACGATGCAAAACACTCATGACTCAATCCTTAAAACACATAAGACGGAATTAGACTTATTACGAACTACGTGTGCCATACCCTGTTCGTAAATCAAGATCAAGTGGCAAAAAGACGTCAGCAAAGCCACGTATGTACCACAGACAGGTGGGTCGTTTTTGTTCACAGCTTTTTCATACATCAAAAACCTTCCAAGTCTATTTGCAATGCAGTACTTATCGAAATAAAAATTAATGAGCAGGAAGAGTGGCTGTGGTGAGGTCGCAATGTGTAATGCAATAATAGCGTGTCAGTAAATAGGGCCCGGCCGGGCCGGCAGGCGTGAGGCGAACATACGGGCCGATTTGTCCTGCCGGATAAAAGTGCCCTTTGCCTCTACCCCTTCCCCTGCCCACTCTGAGTTCAACAGGTGGACGCGGTCGTGGTGGATGCCACGCCGCGGCGCGGACACCGGTAAGCCGAGAGAAGGGGGAACATTTTTTAAAGCCAGTGGGGGCCCAGAATCATTGACTGCGGAAAAGCGGCTGGATAAGGATGGAGATAACAGTCAGCACTCCCTTCAGTAAACAATTCACCTGCTTAAGGCCGCACAATGGGCGGGAGGAGAACGTAATCTTGAAAAGTGTGTGTCGTTCCGACTGAGAAACCACAAAAGTCTTGTCGTCGATTTGGAGGAGAGATGTGCGTGTGAGAGTGGCAGACTGATCTCTCGGCTCAGATGGGCCACACCACCGACCACCCCTTGCTAACCACCGTGCTAGCTCGACCTTATCAAAGAATTTTTTTTTTTATCAAGAAGTCAGAAGTTTCAACTAACCTTTTTTTAGGCAACGGAGTTGCCTTCTAAAATCGCTAGAAAACGCGCGTGTTTTGTTTCATATGGCCCCTTACGGCAGAAAATAAACTGACGAAGAGAATTTGATTAATATTAAGCATACCTTTAGAATGAAATCTAGTACATTCGATTCTGAAGTCTAGTTGAAATCTGTATTGCAGAAATTTTGTAAATTTGAATTAAAAATCGAGTTTCTATGGTAATAGTCGACTCTTCAGGCAAAATGAACAGGGGAAGGGGATATTTTTTCGTGGAGGGAATAGGCCGAGCCGAGCCAACACGGAGCGAAAGAGAAACCTCTAAAGTCTGCTTTCAAACAAAGCCAGCCATTAGTTTAGAGCGCAACACCACTGAAATTCGCACGTGACCACCGTACCGCCTTCTTTAAAACTACTTCAGTTTTACTGAAACTTGCCCCGGTTCTGCCAACTAAATGTGTGCCTCAAAGAAAGTTCAGATCGTAACGTTATGATAGTAGTGATTATTTTTTTCATTTTTAGTAAGTTGGCGTGTTGTGTAAAACAACGCGAAAGCAGGCCTACCATGTCCCAGGCGCGGTTTAAGCGATCGCCCCCCCCCTTAGGTCACTAGATAGCCGCCTGGAAAGTAGGCAAATAGCGCGACAAAACCCCTGTATGTAGGCAACCTGGGGTGCGCCGCCCCTCCCCCCCCTCCAGTCGGACCTTAAACCGCGCCTGCCATGTCCGCCGTGGCCGGTGGCTGAGGTGCCCACCTCGCGAGTTTAAATAATTGTGTAAGTTATCGAAACGTTTACACGGCGAACTGATTGCGTTAATAGTAGTTTTGTACCTGCAGAAAACGATTTGGTAAGTTTGATTTAAATCTGGTGAGCAGAATTCTTGAACTGGTGTACATTTACGTGCATCTTTTTCGTAAATCACTTTTGTTCCTACGTATTGAACCTACTTGAAACATTGCAAAACAATTTCCGCGAGTCTGAAACTTCTATGTTCACATTCATTTCGGCTGTGTAACATTTCGTTCAGCCAAAAAAAATAGTTACGGTCGCTAGGTGCGCTATTGGCGCCATTTCTCGATAGTGGACGCGTGCCCAGCCTCGAACTACAGAAGCGAGAGGACTGCGCACTCCCACCTTAAATGAGCTCCGTTCTGTTGTTCTGTCTAAGGGGGCGGCGCCTCCACTAGTCTTCTTTTGTTGAGTGAAGGACTCAGCCTAGAACCATAGGGACAGGACTGCGCACTCCTACCTCAAGCGCGCTCTGTTCTAAGGCGGCGACGACTGCGGGTTGCCTATCCCCAGGATAGTGCCAGCTGCGAAGGCGATCCAAGCCGCGAGTCGGCGTTGTTGCAGGTGCTCGCCCGCTCGCACCCTCTGCCCCTCGGCCCCCTCGGCGCGCCGCGCAGGGGAGGAGGACCGTGACTGGGGTGAAAAAGGGAGACCTGTTGATTCAACTCATGCACAGTAGTTCAAAAATGAAATTTGTATAAAGTTGTTGGAGTGAAAATGTCAATTCAGTTCTCGAATGACCATTGCTTTACGAGCCAGTTCAAAAATCAAGCTGATCGGACAATTTTTACTGAGAGACTAGACTAACTTCTAAATCGTTTGAGCTAGAAATCTAAACTTTGGCACGTGACTCGCTGTACTAGTGACTCTGAGATAAAGCAAATTGAATAACATGACTCATAAGGCTAGAAATTTTCAATTAAATTTCTACATGAACCATCATCCACCGAAGTATTTTGTGAAACAAAAACATTAACGAACTTCGTGCCTTGGATTTCATGAAATCATTTTACTGATGACTCAAACGTACTAGATTTTTACTCTTCTATTAATTGTGATCGAACATCTGCATGCTGATGGTTATTCAATGGTGCCTCCTTTTCCACGTTTTGATGCATGTTTATGCGCTAATTGATATTCTGGATGCGCCAGAAATCCGTTTGAACTGTCTCGTTGACCCTCTTTCGCTTGGCGCACCTCTCTTTGTAAGGTGCAACATTTTTAATATCAGTTTCAATCCAAAATTCTTTCTTTCCTTTAATGTATAAATCATGCGTCATTCGGATCTCCAAACGTGACCATTACCGGACCCAGGAGGGGGCACCGTCGCAGCCCCGCACCGCGGCCCGTGCGACGTGAGGTGTATTCGTAAGCACTCCTTCCCGCACCCCTCCCCCTATGCTCCCAACTCTTTCCCTTTCTAAGGCCCCCCTCCGTGCTAACACACTCTTCAGAACGCCAATTTTCGAGATCTGTGGCTCTGAGGGAGATGAAAATTACGTTGTTGCGTGCATTTTAACTCGCAAATCGCGTCCAAAACGATGGATTTGATATTTATCTGTACGTTTTTCCACAGGGGGCCTTCCCATAAGCCGGAGGTGACCTGATGAGGGGGGCGGAGAGTCCGGGCGTCTAAGGCAGGGAGCCAGCCGACAGGTAAGCGCGCAGTCGTCTTCTGTCTTGTCTCAACGGGTGCGATTTCTCTCGGCTATGGTGCGACTGCAGGCCCTATTGTGCGCTCTCTAGTTGCGTGGTATCCCCTTCAAATGGTCGTTTCGCATACAGTCATTTCGAACGCGGCGCTGCTCTCTCTCTCTCCTCACTGTTGCAAGCATGTCTCATTGAGAGGAACATCTGTCGATTGGCACTTTCCCTTGCCTTCGTGCTGTCCCCCTATATTTCTTCCAATATCGGTGACTCCTTTATCTCTCAGCCTTATATTTTCGAAAAGTATGTGCACTCGAAAAAAAATTACTTTCAGAGCGAATGATCGAACGAATATGCGTGTATATATTACATAAGGGGGTTGGGGGGGAGGAGCAATTTCTGAGATTTTTCCGGATTTTTCAGTGTGTTAACTTTGGTTGAGTGATCAATGGACCTATTTTTCACCGCGATTGCTTTTAAAATGGTCCCCGCGGAAAAGGGTAGAAAACTAAGTAAGGGGGAATGGAGAAAAGGAAGGGGGGGGGGTCAGACCCGAAAGTGACACATGGGTGACATCGAGGGGGGCGGGGGTAAATAGCAAAAAAAAACCTTACGTAATATATGCACGGCCCCATAGATCAGCAAATTTCGTGACATGTAATTGCATGTCAAAGCCGATAATCAGCCACAGAAGCTAAGAATTTACTACAGGATCTAATCTGTTGGCTTTAAGACAAAATTAAGAGCAGCGACAAACCAAACCTGATCATTAGTTTCTCGAGGGAACGGATTTTCTATAGTAGAGTGCTGGGATTTTGTTACCAGTTGTTGGCTGTGGTGTCTAACTTCTCGCCTAACACCAGCAAATGCTATTACCCATCACGACATTGGCTAATCTACTCGCTCACAGAGCTTATAACTTTTTGTGTGTGTGTGCCGCATGGCCCTTTTTCATAGGAAAAAGACAAATTTACGAAAAAGTACTAAAAGCTGTTAAATTCACATCGCAACATTGCTATACATGAAAACAGTGTCTCCCCACCATTCCAATTAACGCCCCTCGTGTCAACTGGCCGTGCGCCCGATGCTGCGTCAAGCAAAACGACGAACGACGTGAAGGTGATACTTTGCTTTCCACGGTCCAAAATACAATCGCTGGCCGTCAGAGGATATCTGACTCCTGAGAGGGAGGGGGAACTGAGCGAAAGACACAATGAGCTGCGCACTTATTCCCGTGTGACAAATTTTGAGCATTCATAATTTTCTTGTAAATTAAAAATACCTGTCTTATAAGTTGACAGTTTGGAACAACAACGTCTACTCTATTAACAGATAACATTTCCTCATAATTATTAATATAAAACTTCTGGATATAAATGTCTCACACTATCCTGTGTGTCAATTTGAAATCATCCACTTGCCCCCTCAAGTGTGTGAAACGTCTTGGAAAATACCCCCCTCTGTACTTGTGTAAGTGAATTCACCTGCAGGTTTGCCACATTCAGCACGCAGGTTTTCAGTGTGTGTATGTTCAATATGAGTCAATCCAAATGTTCGCGAATTCTTTTAGTGGTGGAATGCGGTGCGAGGACTGTCCAGACAGCGGGCTGGAGTAGCGGTGTAGGGGTTTGGGCAGGGATGGTGTGCTCTGGGGTAAGAAAGAAAATTTGTGGCTCAAGTTTGTCGTCCGCGGTTCAGCTGGAGCTTCGCCAGGCCTGTTCAGAGGTTTGTGTGTTGTGTGTGTGTCTCTCTCTCTCTCTCTTTCTGTGTGTGAGAGAGAGAGAGGGGGGGAGGGGGACGGGGGAAGTTGCAGCGCCTATATAAGAGTACGGGCGCGGGACAGAAAAAACAAAACAAAGCGTTAACAAAATACAAGCGAGCTTCGACTGCCATTAATTTATAATCTCGGGGTGGGCCTGGCTACACAACGCAACGAAATTATTTCAAGTGTCTTTGAGTCTGTGCGATACACCTCCATAAAGAGGTTGCCTCGTAGGATGCGCTATGCGCGCTCTTCCCTTTGCAGCGTCAAGTGTTAGGGACATCATTAAGTTTTTGCTATACAGCATGTTTTATTTTTTGCCAAGTTCCATACCATTGAGAGGATCCAATAATGACGTGGCCTATCCCCGAAGCAAACATCATCTTCGCCTAGTGGTGGTGGTGGCCCGCTGGTGGATTCCTCGTGCCTTATTTCCCGTCAGGACGAGTCGTCAGAAGCTTTTCGAACGGCAGCAGCTGATACCCATCCATCCCTGCCAGTGATGCTACTTGCTTATTGCTCCCTGATGGTGGTCTACGACGACTTCTTAAAAGAAATGGACCAGCAAACGTCTACCGACTGTTGCGCCTCCCTCTCATGAAGCTCATGAAGCTATTATCACCTCGCGCAGCGCCACGAAGGAAGAGCAGTACAGCGTTATCAGTCTCCGATCGTATGCGTATAAGTTTTAATAAAAAACGCTCTCCTGGACACTACCGCGTTACGCAGGGGGCTGTGAACATCTACTTGGTTCGCAACGTTGGATAACATTATTTCCTCAAGTGTGAAATTTCAAAATGTCAATCATCCTTTTAAAAGATTTTTCTAAAAACTGCTTCAAATGACGATAACGTGTATATACGCTCGTTTATGACCTATACCACGTGTAACAAATAACGTGCTATTAAGCAAATAGATGACCCTTGCCTATTGCAGACCATAGCGATATGGGCGCACGAGGTATGATTAATTATGACCAACTTTGGCCAGGTGCAGCAACAGTGCCTCAAGTCGCCTCCGGTACCCTGAGCCTCCCTGCGTTTGCCTCTTGTCTTCCTCTCACTAATGGCTCAGTCGCTGCCCAGCGGGGGATGATATTCTCTCTCTCTCTCTCTCTCTCTCTCTCTCTCTCTCTCTCTCTCTCTCTCTCTCTCTCTCTCGCTCGCTCGCTCGCTCGCTCGCTCGCTCTCTCTCACACACATTTTTCCGGGTCTTGAGGTTAAATGGGAGAAAAACGCTGCGTAAGAGCGCCCATGTCTCGCTGCTGCAAAAACAGCCTCTGAGTCAAACGACTATCATCTGGCTCATCAGTAGCTCATCAGCGCCAGGGTAGTCAGCTGGTCTTTACAAATATTACGCTCCGGTAGCGTAAGGCCTGTTATCCAGCAGGCATCCCATCATTTTAAAAACTTCGAAGGTCGAATCTTGTGTAATATATCCTCACTCAGTTTCATGGAGGTTTCATGTAAGCCTCTAAGAAAGACTATTCATTCTAAGATTAAAGTGATGCGTAAAATTCGTAATGCCAGGAAGATTATTTTGTTCAGAGTACAATGAAGCAGCGTTCCTGCCACCCACTAGCGACAAGAACACACCCAAATGCGACACCAGCGGATGCCCAGCTCACACCTTCTTCCCTGTCCCTATCAACATTCACCTGCCACTACAACTCCGTACTGTTACTAATCGTCTCAAATTTTTCAAGGCCTCGCTTGGCCACACTTGTAGTCAGGAGAGTGCCAACAAGAGGCCCTCCCATCGTCCCGTCCCCCCTCCCCCCTCTCTCTCTCTCTCCCGGGCTCTAGTAAACCACCTGAGAGGTAAAGGTAAACTGAGTTGGACCTTACTTCGCCACTGCCTTGGGCACGTGGTGGAAAAACTAATTTTGTTTTGAGCCCTGTTGCGTGCATTGATAGCAATAATCTTTACATTTTGACTACTGCCACAATAGTGAATTCCCTCGATTTGAAATTACAGAGATATTCCTCGCTCTTGTTTTTGAGCGTGGGAGCACGTTGTATTTTTTAATGCTGGCTTCAAAATTCGTGGTGTATTCTGAAAAGTGTGACTTTATAGTCACAATATTTTACTGACTAGAACTCAGAGAGATGAGCTGCTAGGCTCGTGCGCGCCGTGTGGCCAGAAGCGCCGTTGAGTTGACAGATATTTAGGGCGATGTTACACATTTTCACGGCGTTTTTATGCCCCCACGCAGACCGTTGTGATGGTGGGCAGCACAGTCCGTCGTGTTCGTCTCCCGCTGGTCTACGTCTACCTCTGGCTGCCCCCCCCCCCTCTCTCTCTCTCTCTCTCTCTCTCTCTCTCTCTCTCTCTCTCTCTCTCTCTGATTTTATCGTGATATGACCCGTACTGCCCTGGGCAGCATGCGGGTTGCCTACGTCACGTGGCGCAGCGTGTCGGCCAGGTGCTACCAGCATCTCCCATACCCGGCGTGTCGCAACGCCAGGTGTGTAGGAGCGCGCGGCGTTTGATTAATCGATGTTTAGGCGATGGCGCGTTCCACGAAAAAGCGGAAATCTTTTAAAATCCCTTGCTTCAGTAGGTCACATGTGGGCTCTTAAAACAGATGCTCGCACATTGCTTTGTTTTCGTCTTTCCCAAACGAAATGAGTTCTAGTCCCCCGGTAAGATTCATATATTTACCCGCCAATGGAGTCACGAGTGCATCCCCGACATTCTTGATGGTTTTCCTTCCCTAAAACTGTGATAATATAGTTGATAGTTGAATCGATATTATTTCTTTTCTTTTCCCTAACATTGTTGCGGTTGACCTGCCTGTCGGACTTGTTGGCTGCCGCTTGTTTCCAGCTTCCTAGGCTTCAACAAAGAAAGGCCTAACTGACGCAGAACTCTAGAGAGCGCTGGTCGGTGCCGAGGCGGGCCGCAGCAGTTGGGGGCGCGCTGGTCACCACCGCAAGACGAAGCGTGGACGCGTTGACGCGCCGTGCGGCGGGTGGGGCAGGCGGGTGGCATGATGGCATGATGCTGCCAGCGGCCATCGACCTCGCAACGAGTTTTGCGCATTTTCACCGCGCTCGGCCTTTTGGTGCTTGGTATGAGCGTGTTCACTGCGGCAGCGATATTTCGCGCTGCGCAGGCAAGGGTGTCTTTGTGTTGGAGTGCTGAACCCTCCTGTCACCCTCAGGGTGGGGCCCGGTATGGGGCCGGGGTTGGGGGCCCCTCCGTCATGTCACTCCGGTAAGACAATTGGCCGTGCAGACCACCGTGCACCTCGGCCTGCGCGGTGCGGCGCGGTGCGGCGCGGTGTGTGGTGTTACGGTTGTCGGGCGAGCGCCATTGTGCTGCGCGCACCTGCCCCGCCCCGCCGCGGCTCGGCAGCAGGAAGAGGGCGTCGTCGCCAAGTCTGTCCTGTCCTAACGCTCCACCACGCCCCGGTGCCGCCGCCGCGCCGCCACGCCGCCGTGGAATGTGTAGCTGCTGTCCCATCAATGGGTCCCGACAGCGAAACACCATCAGGTTGCAGTGTTCAGTGCGCTAACGGGCCGCCGGCAGGGGCAGGGAGGCTGCGCGTTGCACGCCAGCCAACAAGTGAATCGACGCTAATGCAATGCACGATGACGATTTGAGTAGCCGCTCGTGTGGTTTGCAAACTCTCATTCTGTTCGTGGTGACACGCTAGAAAAGCGAGTGAGCGAATGTCATTCACATGAAAGTCTGTGAATTTTCTCACACACTTGTAGGTGAGTAAGTGTCCATTGATTTACTTATAGTAGATATGAAAGAGGCTCTAAGCTCGCGAGTAGTGTACGAACGGCCATTGCTCACGTATACTGAGTAATATATGTCGCTCACCCAGAACATCCAAAAAAAAAAAAAAAAAAAAAAAAAAAAAAAAAAAAAAAAAATCTAACGCTAACGCGTTTAACGGCCCCCTAGGTTTTAAAACTTGCCACAAAATGACACTGTGAAAAATTGTCGTAAGTAGGTTTACGGGAAAATTTTCCACGAAGTGCAGTTGTAAATAAATTACGATCACTTATCGTAAAAGTACCAGAAGTACCTATCGACTAGAAATTCAATTAAAAGCAAGAATGGACTGTCGTAAATTTACAACATTTTTCGTAAGTCGCCGTAATTTACAAAATAAATCGTAAATCGACGAACATATTTTTCACACTGGAGGAAGAACTGAAGTCAGAACTATCAAGAGTATTAATGACTTGCAATAAACACAGGAGATACTTTTACTTGATGCCTCAAATCGCACTCATGGAGTATTGTCAAACTCCCAAAACTCACCTTTAATTTGTTGAGAGAATTGTAGACATTACAGAAAAATAGACACACAGGGTCGTGCTTAGGTCATTGTTTAAAGTAAATGCTTTTCAAAGCTTTGAGTTGAGAAATTATGTAATACTGGATATATGAAGCGGGGAGAATGGCCGCTGCTGCTAGCTTCGCCCTCGCGGCATGGGCATTGTTGCCGTAGCAACTGATTTTGCACATTGGAATTGAGATTACTCGGATCTGGTAAGACAGTGCGCAATCAGATACAGTTTCGAAATTTTCTAATTTTACAAACTATTTTCTGTCGCAATTTTGTTAGAATCTGTACGACAGAAATTGCTGTGGTCTTAAAAATCCAGTGTTGAGAAAAATTTAACTTTCGGGCGAAAGGAAGAAGGCCTCCTACAGAGGCCTAAAAAACATCCGTCACGGTGGACGACTCTCGTTCACTTGAATTTTTAGTACACATATTTGTGGTTCTCTAAGTCAAGTCTGCGCAAGGGGACCGATTGAGAAGGAGTAAGGGGGATGGGGGGGATGCCTTCGGCTTCTTGTGTGTGATCAGGGCGACATCTTTTCCGTTCATTTGCCGTGGCCTGGAATTCTCACCCCTTCCTTATAAGTACGCTATAACTCTTCACGCTGGACGGAAACTCCAGAGACGCATGGATCGTGATTATGTGGCGCCTTGTACTCGTTTACCCCCGTTTCGTCCCCGGACCGACGCCGAGGGTGGCCGACGCCTACCGCTGACCGTACGCCTTCCGGTGCCTTAGAGGCCGCGGGGCTGGAGACGGCGAAGGCTACACTTGGGCTGGGCTGGGCCTAAACTTGACGCCCAGGAATGTTAATGTCCCTTTCACACCCGCGCGGGCCGACAGGGCAGAGACCGCCAAGGACGCCGAAGAGTATCGAACATGATATCGATCAGATTAACGACACGTATCGTTGGTGTGCCGCGCGCCGCCATCTTCCCGTACACATGCGTGTGTCGATCTAGCTACCGTTGTTTGAGAATTTAGAAAGACCCTACCCTGCAAGTGTACGGTGTGACAAGCGACGGAGGCAACAGGTCATCTGCAACGGGTTGCCTAATTGTCCTCGTGCTGCCTATCTTGCAGTTTAATCCCAAACGCGAAATGTATGGGTGCAGGATGGTCAATAAATTATTTAATGTGCGAGGAAAAGAATGAGGAGGCGCGCGCGCGCTTCGATAAGGCGGTGATCAATCGAGTCCGAAATGTAGCAGGAGAGGGCGGTGCATTGGCCGGCCGGCACCTTTCATCTCATCACACAGGCCATGAGCCAAAGTGTGCGATGCTGTTCGTCCGTGCGCGCCCATAACTCCAGCCATATCTCACTGGGTGTGGCCAGGGCCATCAACACATCATATTGGTCCGTGATCGGGGCGGAGAAGCGATTCGACGGCTGCGTAGGCCACTTAAAACTGTCGGAAAATGAAAAGTACATCGAAACGCGCGTCGGGCACCTGGCAACTCTTCCCGCCTTCGACAGTTACATTGTCAGGTACAAAGCTAAAAGCATTAATAATATTATTTTCATGAATTGTTTTTTAAAATTTCACAAAATCTAAAGTTTTATAATGTCTTGACAAATGACAAATGACTTCACCTCTTGACAAAATTCCTGTGTAGCAAAGTTGTGACGAGTGAATTTCTTCAGTCGCGCGCCAAGTCTGAAAGGCTGGTTTTGTTCAAGAGTTCAGAATCCAGCATTTTCATGATACAGTATTATTGATACATCGATAGCAGCGAATACTTCGATGCACGGGAAAGATTGCTGCTCATCTCATGCTCGCACATGACGATGGCTGCAGAGGGCTGTCGTCGCAGCGTCTGCTCTTTCCCAATCTGATCCGCCGCACTCTAATTGGATCAGATCGAGAGATCTTAAAATTTCGCCCTGGGTTGCTGGTCGGTTTCTTTGACGGACAGAAAAGCCGCTCCTTTGTCGTTATGTAGATGGGGTATAGAAGGGGAATTCTATCTTGTTTATCTTTCACCTATCCAAATAAAAAAAGGGGGGGCGATGACAATTTTGCCAATTTTATGTTCTCCACCTTGATACATGAAAACTATTTCATTGAACTAACTTTTTCTTTAAAAACTCTGTTGTTTTTCTTGAAAACGTCAATTATACTTTGTTTGAATACTTTTTTTCTTCGAATTTTTTATCTACTTTTATTGCACTTTTCTTTTGTGTAGCGTATTATTATGAGACTTTCGAACGTACGGCAATACTTGATGTCCCTGATCTCTTATCTCAATGATAATTTTCATTTTTAATAACCCAAAGAAATAATTTAATAATAAAAATGTGATTTTTTTTCATTAAAGTCGTTTTTTAATGGATCGCACAAAAATGCATATTTTGACTTTTCGGTCACATTAATTCGCATTTTTTGGCTATTTGGGGTGCATAATCTGCGCATTTTTGGGCTGTTTAGGGTGCATAATCTGCGCATAATCGAGGCACATGGAATGCATAATATGCCAATTTTTTAGCGCATAATTTGGTAGTTTGAAATGCATAAAATGCACATCCCTATACTTGACTAAAAAAAAATTTCTATAAAAAATTTGGTGCTTAATTCGAGCAATGTTTACCGCAGTGAATACAAATGTGTATCTTTGGTGTGTATCAGTTGCGGCGCAACCTGCTTTCTTCCTAGTCTTCCTGCTGATGATAAACTTTATAGATTGCTTTCTGTCTCTCGAGACAAATTCCACGATGGCGGACGGCGCTCTATTTGTCACTCTAGGATGCGGCCTAGTAAATGGGTTTGTTGTCCTAAAAAATAAAAGAAGCTTGTGAGAAGTTTTATTCCAGGCTGGATCAAGATCTATGCTTCAACGCCGAGCACAGGAGGTCGTCAACACCAGCAGGCGTGAAAAACTAAATTTTTCATTAGTCCGTGAGATCTGCTCTGCAGAGCGTAGGAAGTTGTAATAAGTCAACGTGCAATGCAATGTTGTAGATTATTAGAGAATTTTATTTGCATTAAAAACGTAAAATAAGATTAAGTCGACGCTCCCTACGAACAAGCGGCTATCTTTCTAAGCGCTGTAGATACTAAGCTATCTTCTCAGGGCTGGTAGACAGACGGCTATCTTCCCGAGCGCGGTAGACACTAGGCTATCTATATAGCCGCGGCCTAGCAGATAGCCTAGTGTCTACCGCGCTCGGGAAGATAGGCGTCTGTCTACCAGCCCTGAGAAGATAGCTTAGTGTCTATAGCGCTTAGAAAGATAGCCGCTTGTTCGTCGGGAGCGTCGAAGTGCGCGTTTTATTGGTGTGAAAGGCTGAAGAAGTAGTTGGACGCGGGAGGTAGGGGGCGGATGTCGCACACTGCCTGGAGCGAACCTTTTGCTTGAAGAGAGAAAAGTGTCAAATTTTTACATGTAAGTGGCGGTGGCACTGATGTTATCCACAGCCTCCCACGCATCAGTGACGTAGCAGTGAAAGAGACTTTCATGAGACGCAAAGGGTTCTTTATCAAGATGGAAGACACACTCACACACACACACACACACATGCATGCATACATGCATAAGGCCCGGGCCACTCACGCGGGGGGCAGCCGCACTTTGGTCGGGAGTCCCAACTGTAATCGGAATATTTAATTAGTCTGGTGCGCCGGTACGTGATCGACCAGCTCGGTAGCCCACCTCTCCCACGCATGCTTGCTCACTGCAGCGTCAGGGCATTCCACCTTCGCGACCTCAACAACGACTTGCCGGATATAAACATATGAAAATGCTATGCGAGTATTACTCATGGGGGCATTTGGAGGAAAAATCAGCTTTGTGATGCACTAGAGTATGTTTCGAGGGGTTAACCATTTACAGGAAGAGTGTACACATGGAGTCCGAGTACAGGAGTACATCTGAGACTTTGAGGGTAGAATTAAATTTTATTCGTCTGTATAGGTATAAATTGTTAATAAATGTAATCATTCAACAAAACTTTACACAAATAAGGCTATATTTGTAACACTTTGTTTGAAAATTGTCACAGTGCAGATGAGTACAGCCTGATGTGCGCTCTTGAGTTCAGGAGTGATCTACCCGTTGGGATATTTACATAAGCCTCATAAAGAACTTAGCATTATTACGTCGGCATCACACTCAAGATTCGACAACTTGTATTTCAGTTTTTCAGTATAATATTCAAGGTATTACGGGGTAGCACTTGTCGATCAGGTGTACAAGGTACTACCCCAGTCCTACCCGGAAGTCCCGCCAGCTGTTCCATCTCTCGACTCATATCGTGCAGCAAGGACAAGACAGGGGCTTTCTGGTCTTGTGGCGTCCTGTAATGCTTGTTGCTTGTCCGTGTGAAGCACGACACAAAAACACCACAACATCGTGATACAGCGCAATCTCAATTAGGGCGTGTTATTCTCATATCGGAAGCACCACGACGAGCACCGCCCAGACCGGCCAGCTACCGGCGACGCATAAAAAGCTCTTTATTAGGATGATAAGAACGTCCAGTAGCTGCGCCGGAGCGGCGAGGCAGGCAGGCGCAGGCGGGCGCCTCGGCCCGGCCAGGCCCGACTCAGCGCTCATCACTTTAGATTGACAACGTTCAACTCAGCCACTCCGCTGGCGGGTCTCGGCGGCTCGGCGCGGGGCGTGGAGGGCCGAGGCGGCCCCAGACCCAAAGAGTGACTCAGGCCGAGCGTGAGGTGGGGGCGAATCAACTCGTGATAATCGTCGCGGCAAAAGAGTTCGCTTTCTTGTCAGCGGGCTCGGCTGGCCGAACCGACTGGGGCCAGCAGCTCTCCATCATTTTTCTGTTTTAATCCCCATGCGTGCGATAATTTTAACCGACACCCCACCCCGCCCCCCTTTCTAATTTTACTCGCGGGAGAGAATCTGCGCGGCAGAAGAACTAAACGGTTGAGCAGGACTTTTGTTTTCCCGAGCAGGTTCGCGCAGCTCCTCTCGCTTGTGACATCGAAGCTCCGGATGCTTTTCGACTCGACCACGTTTGCTGCCGCCTCTGCCGCCTGTGGCTGCGCGGCGCGGACACGTCCCGCGAGGCCCAGCCCGTCGTGTGTGAACACTTGACACTTCTTTGCCGCGGGGCAGCTCGACAGCCGCCGCCACGCCACCGTTTTTGCCCTGAAAGCGCGACCAGAGAGATGACGGCCGGATAGAAATGGAATCTCGTCCTCGAGGAATGCTCACTTATCATGTGGCCGGCCGGGTCGGGCCGGGGCCGTGCTGTCCGAAGGGCGGCGCGGTTGGCAGGCGCGGCCGGACCTCGGGAAAAAGCGACGGCGTGGCACTCCGTGACACGCACCGCCCCGCGGCGCGGCGTCGATATTGTGCCGCTGCCGACACCGCGAGACCGCGGGGAGCTGCGGGGGGCCGCAGAGTGGGGGGCGCGGGCGGGGCGGCCGGTAGCGGGGTCTCTGGCCCGAGAGAGAGGGGGTGGGAACGTCGGCCAGAAGGGTTATTCCGGAGTCTCGAGGGGCAGGTCAGCTGCCTATGCGCTCACTCTTCTCAACCGACCGTCGGCTTAATGAGAGTCGCTCAAGGTGCGATATAGCGGCTAGCAAGTCGGCTAATCTGTCTACAGCCAATTGTATTTTAATTATTTGTACCAGTCAATATTTCTGTAAAAGAAATGGGTGCTTTACACATTTCCGGGAGTATGCCTAATTGGATTGCAATATTTATTTCGTGACAAAATATTATGAAAACATTCTACTCCGTGCATGTTGGCACGCGCCCGGGCTGCCACCTTGCCACCCTACACCAGGTGGGGGAGGGAGGCGGCTAAGGCGCCTGGTCCGACCTGCCCGGCCTGCCCGCGAGCATTCACAATACGTGTGACAAAGACAAAACTCTTCCCCAGGTGTGAGCGTGTCTTTCTGACCGACTTGACCGCCGTGCCGTGACCGCCGTGCGCTGTGCCCAGGCCTGGCCCGGCCCGGCCGCGCCCGGTGAGGCCCCCGCCCCGCCCCGCCCGCCCCCGGCCACAATCTCCCAACTTGTCTTGTCGGTCGCCTGTTGTCGGTTGTCAGGCCCCCAGTAGATTTACTCCCTTCGATTTGAATGCGACAAGCAGCGTGGCGCTGGATTCGCCCCCTACCGTCGCGCTGTGCCGGCTGGCGGCCGGGCCCGTCCCCGCCGTGTGTGCCCTATGTGGGCCCCGGCCGCCCCGGCCTGGCCTGCGGGCCCCGGCCTCCGTATCAGTGCTGGAGCTGCTGCGGCTGCTGCCCACGGGCCGCGGGTTAATTAGGAGGGCGACGAGAGGGTAGCGTTGCGACACACACTCACACACACACACACTCGCACGCACGAAGCGATCGCTGGATTTTAAATGTGTCCGAGGCCAAAGTTTCCATCCACCATTACCCTTTATTCTTGCTCTTAATTAGAAAAATAAAAAAGCAATTTCTATGACAGAAATTTTTTTGGTTCGAAAATTGTCAGATGTGTACCTGTTACCGGACTATATTTTATTTTATATACACGATGATGGAAACCTGATAGCTTTGATACATTTCTGGATATTACATAGGCCTGCACCTGAATAAACTAAATCCCAGAGGGTCACCTTCGATTAAGGATGTACACAGCATTAGGCAATTACATCGAGTTACACATGAATTTTGTGGGATTATACATGAATTTCTGGGGCTGTAACGAGGGGGAAACGACTGCCAATTTTCGTGTCAGCCGGATTACGGATTACCCCGGATTACCTCGGATCACCTGTGGAGTGTCCTCCGGATAACGGTGCATTTTTTCCTCTGATTACCCCGGATTACTCTAAAATTTCCTCGGATTACACCGGATACCGGATTACTTCGAATTTCCCCGGATTACACCCTGCCGGATTACCTAACGGCTGTCAGCCGGATTACCTTAGTCGTTTCCTCCTCGGGCTATAACCATTAAATATGAACAATTAGATGGAATTTAGTGTTAATTCTTAAAAATTTGGTGAAGTGTAATTACACGTGTACGTGTAATTACACGGATTACACAGGAATTGCATTTACACCATACAGGATTACGGGGGTGGTGGCCCCCTCGTACAATTCGTACACACTGTAAAAAATTTATTGTGATTTCCCAGCACTTCCTCGATACGGAACGATTGTGAAATCCTCACACTTCTCTGTAGTCAGAGAGGGGCCCTTTTGCTGCCTATCAAAGTGAAACATTTTGTCAGACAGTCGACCATATTTTTGAAGCCAGTCTTTTTTAAATACAGAGGACAGTTGGAATTTCCCGAAGAGTTGTGATTAAAATACAGAGGCCAGTTGGAATTTCCTGAAGAGTTCTGATAAAAATACAGAGGACAGTTGTAATTTAACGAAGTCTTTTGCTTTAAGTACAGAGGCCTGTTGTAATTTAACGAAGAGTTCTGGCAACTTTTTTCACAATAGAGGTGCTGTGAATTTCCAACATTTTTTTTAACAGTGCAGTCCCTTGTAACAGTGTGAGTTCCCATTTGCCACGCTGGTCCCCTCCCTCAAGTGTATGACATTCACACCTTCGTGTTTGTTCAAGTGTATAAATGTAAATTCACACATGTAGAATCTTCCGGCTTTCGCATATACTTCGCTTCTCAGTGAGGAGCGTCCACCGCAACTCGTATAAGCGTATGCTGCCGGTACTTTCCCTCCTGGAAAGCCTCGCTGGTCATCCGTGGCTTCATTGTTCTTATTGTGTGTTCTCGCCTGCATGACTTCAGAGCGGGTTCGTGGGGGGCGGCACTGCGCAGTGCTCGGCGAGCCGCGGGCTGGGCCGGGCAGCGGCTGCGGACAGAGCTTCGCTTTGCGCAGAAGTGCACCAACCGTCGGCACTCTGGGTTGTGCTGCTGCACACGCGAACGAACACTATACTTTCCAGGCAACGTTTAGTCTGACACAGGTGAAAGGCAGCCCAACAAGGCTTTCCTTTTAGGAGAGGCAACTACGGGGCGATACGGTGCTCCTTGTGGAGGTCCGTACGTGAGCAAATTTTCGGTGAAATTCTCGGTTGCCCCTGTGGGTCCTCTTCCTTCTTGATGTATGGTGGCTGGTGGCTGGTGGCCCGCCCCGCGCCCCGCGAAGGACCTACACTGCACAGCACAGGGGCAGTGGGCCGGGGTCCGGCCCGGAGCGTTGCCATGAGTGATCGCTTCCTTCCTCCACGCCTGCCCTTCGCGGCCTTATACATTTTGACCAGAATAGAGTCGGATTAATTCCAGCCAGGTCCGGCTGCCTGGGCGCTAATTGGCCCGGGCGGCGGGCGCGCGCACGCTCACACACGCATCGCGACCGGAAATGAACAAATATCTGCTTCGTTAGAGCACGCTGCGCTGCACTCATCCCCGCTGCACTCAGCCCACGCGTTGGCGGGCGTGGCGAAGCATGGCGACCCCCGGTGCGTAGGCAACCGTTCAGGCAGACAGCTATCTTGCCAATCAAATGAATAAACTTAAAAGTAAATAAAGAAATAGAAAAGAGAATTTTGGCGAAGGCTGCACTGTACTTTAGATAAAAAGATGCTCTTTATTCTGGAGCATCGGTCTATTCGGTTTGGGTCGATAGTACTCCCACCTTTGGTATGGAGTGCGACTTCGCCGATCGATACAAGGTCTGTCCCCTCCCCCTCCTACCCCCCCCCCCTCAGCAAAGACAGCAGCGATCTGACCGACATCTTATGCACAGCACTGTCCCCCCATGTCCATACATACATAGGCATAAGGCGTCCTCTACGTTCGTCTGAACAGGAACGGGACCTCTCCAGCTTCACTTGCTCCCCCCCCCCCCCCTTTTCCCCATCTCTCTCTCTCTCTCTCTCTCTCTCTCTCTCTCTCTCTCTCTCTCACTCTCTCTCTCTCTCTCTCTCTCTCTCTCTCTCACACACAAACACAGTCACACATTTCTCTTCTTCCCTCTTCCTACACTGTTTGAATATATGGGTGTTCAAACAGTTCTTACAAGAGCGCGTTGGCAAGGGGTCCCAGAAGTCCCCCACTTTCCAAGAGGGTGTTGACGAGTATGTCCCCGAGTATATTCATGAGTATTGGCGAATATTCACGAGAATTGGCGAGCATCATACGAGATTTTCTTGATTTTTTCGCGAGTATTCGCGAGTTACTCACACATATTCGTAAGTGTTCGCGAGTAACTCGCGAGTAACTTTTCTCGCGTAGAATGAGTAATTTCGTCGGGGAACCCCTTGCGCAGTGGTGAGCGCGCAGGCGCTGCACCCGGGACCGTCCCGTCCCGGTTCACAATAAAGAAGCAGTGCGGCCGTGTCCCCATACGAAACGTTTGGCCCACCCGGCCGATTTGCAAATAACGAATTCTCCCTGAGAGGCAAGAGGAAGGAGGAAGGACGTAGAGGTGGGGCCTCCTCCAGGTGATTTGTCCGGGACGGTGAGGCTTCGACAGGAGTGAGAGAGGGCCCTGGTCAGGCCCTGGTCCCGAGCCGAGCCGACGAGCTCGAGTGCGTCCGAGACGAGCCGAGCACGCGATCATCTCTCTCGCACTCGTACGCTGCGGGCGGGGGTCGCGTGCGCGGTGCGGCACGGCGCGCTGAGGTGTGGCTGGCTGGTGAGGGGCCCAGCCGGGACCTCATCAGAGTTACGCCGCCGCCGCCTCGCCCCGCCCCGCCCCGCCCCGCGCCGATCTGAAACATGGATATTGTCCAAGCAGCCAAACGCGCGCGCGCGCGCGCGAAGTTTAAGTCGGGAGGCGTCCGCGTAAGCTCGGTGTGGCCTAACATCTCTCCGTCTCTCTCTCTCTCTCTCTCTCTCCGTCTCTCTCTCTCTCTCTCTCTCTCTCTCTCTCTCTCTCTCTCTCTCTCTCTCTCTCTCTCTCTCTCTCTCTCTCCCCCCTCTCCCTTTCTCGCTCGCTCGCTCCTCCTCCGCTCCGCGCAGCGCTGCGCACCCCCGCTGGCCGCCGACACCTTGTTTCCCTCCTCGACAGGCACAGCAGTTAAATGTTGCGGTGAAATTGGGCTGCCCGGTGTGAGAGTAAGAAAGGAAGGGGCGGACCAGGCCGGCAGGGGTAAAGAAAAAACGGAGGAGGATACAAGACATGAGCGCGACGACCCTATCACGTAGTGACGTGCCGGTTATTTACATCGGGACTTGTTCCTTTATTACATGGCGAATTTTCGGCGTTATAGATCCTGCAAAAGTATTTTGAGGTGCGCGGCCCTTTTGCACTCGGCTCCTTGTGTTTCTTGAAGATGTAACTCTTTTGCACATGTGTAAGGGAGTCTTACATTTTTAGAAAAACTTTTCTTTTGCTAAGAGGTACAAATTAGCTGCACTTCTAAAGTTTTTACTACCAAATTTGCTTTTAACCACTATAAGGCATTTGTGCTGTCATAAAGTTATGAAGAAATTCTTAAGTATTACTACACTTTTTTCCTAGTGTTACAAAACGTTTTTATAGTATTATAATTACGGTGAAATAAAGCACTACGAAAACTTTTAGTATTACTACGAAAAAATTTCGCAATACGAAAGAATTTCTTCATAACCTATGACAGCAAAGAACACCTAGTAGTTTCTAAGCAAATTTGGTAGTAAAAACTTTAGAGTGTGTTTTTTTTAAATTATTATTATTTTTTAATAAATGTTTTTTTAAAGGGAGCAACGACCCCGTAATCTTGTGAACAAATGCACCTGTGGTCCTAAGGTAATCCCTGATAATTTTGGGGGGAAAAAGGGCATAAAATTTAACATATTTAGTATCACGAGGGGTTTTTGCCCAGAAATACCAGAAAATTCATTTGTAATGCCACGAAACCTATTTTGTCATTACTGTGGTAATCACACTGGAAATCCAAGTGTACGAATGTCACACACCTGCCCGTGAGCGAATGTATGTCGCACACTTGCAGGTGAGCGAACGACCATTCGTACCCTTGTAGGTGTGCGAATGACCATTCATACACTTGTAGGTGTGTAAATTACTATTCGTACACTTGCAGTTGAGCAAATGGCCGTTTGTACACTTGCTGAAACCCATAGAAAGGCCGGGCTTTCTAGGTGTGCGAATGGATATTCGCTCACCTGCTAGTGTGCGAAGGGTCATTCACACACCAGCAAGTGTACGAAATAGTCATTCACACACCTATACAGGTGTGCGAATGGTTGTTCGCTCACCTGCAAGTGTGCGACAAACATTCACACACCTGCAGGTGTTCGACATTCGCACACTTGGATTTCCAGTGCATGTTTATTTCCAAAATTAGAATGGAGGCCCAACTTTCTTTCTACGCACCAATATGTACACACACATTAGCCTGCGTAAAGTTTCCAACTGATTAACACAAGATTTTTTCTTAATTTTGGAAAAAAAAAGTGCATACCTCTTCGTGATTTTATTGTGCGTAAACTCATCTTCATAGTTAACGATTTTACGTGCAGGCTCGTTCATGGAAGTTCCGTATGTAAGAAGACTTGAACTGCACTTCTTCTGACTCATTGTGGTTCTCTGATGATTCCCTCTTTTCCTTGTGCTTTCGCGCGGGGTTTATGACACCTGTGCGGCTTCCAGCTCGTTACTGCAGGCCTGGCCGTACATGTGCCGCGGGGCCGCGGGGCTGGGGCTGGCCCCCACCCACGCCGCCGCACTACCGTGTAACGCTCGTAACACCTCTCCGCGGCACGTCGCCTGCAACTAAGTAACGACGCATAACGCCGCGAGGCGGATCACATTAGCAGGCGCGCGGTGCAGCCCGGCCCGGTCCTGCGCGGCTCGCCCGCCCCGCCCCGCCGCGCCCCGCCCCGCCCCGCCCCGCCCCTCCCGTCCTAGGAACGCCCTCTCCTCGCGGCCCCAGTCGGCTGGCCGGAACGGCCGTGCTGTAAATCGCCGACTAATTTTATGGCAGAGGCGAATGACGGTGAGGCGAATGGCACACGCACATTGTTCTATGTTGTTGCAGCCGGAGGCTGTGCGGCTGCTCGGCCCCTCCACTCCTCAAGAGGACATCCTCCGCCTCCGCCGCACCGTTGCCTCTTATTGGCGTCGCGGTCACAGTCCAGTTGTCCAAGCGGCGTGGCCTGCGGTCCGGCTGGAGCAGGGCGGGACATTGTACTGACCAGAGACTTTGTGCATCACGTAAATCAGAGCGGGTTTTCAGGAGGCGCGGTGACCTGTCTCTATGAGACTTTCCGCAAAAACGATACGTGAAAAAGGAAAATTTGAGCTTCGCCATTTGCAAGGTTTTTATTGAACGTTGTGGAATTTCACCCGTTCGTATTGCAAGTATCTTTACACTTTCCTCCCTTTTTTGCCCACTTAAATGGATTAGGATACATGCGCCTGAACCGCGGGCTGCCCCCGTCTCCACTCCCACCTCTTTCTCACACGAGCAAACTCTTTTCTCCACTTCTTTTTCGTCTCCCTCCTCCCTTCATCCAAAACCCACTTTTATTTGAAGAGGGCCTGTTTATGTGGGGTCGGCTTTTCGGCCCGCCTTTGACGGCCATGAGACAAGCGAGTCGATGCAATTAATTTCAAACAGAAGAGGCGGCGGGTCCCGGCCACGCCGGTCCGGGGCGGCAGCGACAGGGGCAGCCCCTTGGCCGCGCGCAGCGCCACAGCGCTCGCAGGGAAAAAGAATAAAGAAAAAGGCATCGAGAGGAATTTCCTTAGAGGAGCTGGCCGGCTTGGCCCGCCGCGCGACGTTTCTTGGAATCCCGCTGTCCATTCCGTGAAGAAGAACAGGGAGGTGTGTAAGTCGTCAAAGTCGTCTCAAAAAGGGGTGTGGGGTGGGGCGGAGGAGGTGAGGCGGAGCGGGGCGCGCTGATGCGGAAGCGGGGCGGATCGGACCGCGGGGCGAGGCGCGGTTGGCTCCTGGGCTCGTTCAGTCTGAGACGGCGGCGGGGCGACTCGCAACAACCCAATTCTCTTCCTATGGACGGGCCGACCTTCGCGACCCCAGACAGACGCCGACTTTGGCGACCCTCTAGGCGCCTGCAGCCATCCTGCCTGCACTCAGCCTGCTTCACTCGCGCCCCGAGTGCACCCGCCTGCCTTGCACCCGGGATGAGCTGTGCCTGCGCTGGGTCCGCGGCTGACCTAAAAGACCACCCACTTGACGGAGAACAGGTCGTCATGTTAAAGGTTACGACGAGGACGGAGAGGAGAACAACCACCGGGCAGTGTCTGAGCGGGAGGGAGGAGGGGGAGGGGGATGTACGACGAATCCAAGAAGAGTGAAGACGCGGCGGGCGCGGCGCGAGCGAGGACGGCGGCAGAGCGAGAGGCGCATGGCGAGGAGGGCTACCCGTCCCGGCCCGGCGGCCGAGCTCGAGAAAAACAAGACGATGGCTACTTTGCTATAACGGCGACCGGCTTGGCTCGACTCGGCTCTTATGTTGCAAAACGGCTTCCAGTCGGTAAACAATGTCTGCGCGCCGCTTTAGGGCCGCGGCTGCCCGAGGGGCGCGGGGTGCGACACTGCCGGTGGGGCGCGGCCGCTCGCTGACAGCTTTAGTCCAGGGATTTTATACAGATATTCTTTTCCGCGCGCCTACGCCTACACAATGAAAGGTGCGTGCGCCCCTCCCGCCGCTACTTGAGCGCACATAAACACCTGCCAGCCATTAAAAAGTAAGCAGCTCGTTGACCCTGTGGCAGATAGTACAAAAAAAAAAAAATTAAAATAATAATTTAAAACATTGAAGTGAAAAAGGTCGCGTGTGTCTCATGTAATTATCTACTTTCACGGCTCCACGGCTTTTGGTTGTGAGTTTTATATCACTGGATTCAGCGGCGCGCACCCTAGCGGGAGAAATACGAACTACGCCGGCGGGTCGCGGTCGAACTGTTCTACCGACCACATGATTTTCCCTTCTGTTCAAATAGAAGGGAAAATCATTCGAGACGGTTTGACGACGCGAAACTTAAACAATCATTTGACAGTGTAACCGTCGCAGTGTCTCATTGTTGCCGGCGAGGCCGACGGCGCGTGGATTAAAGCGTTTAAGGGGAGGTTGGAGGGGTTATAGGCCACTCGTATTTATTTAATTTCTTGGAAAACCAAGCAAGAGCGACAAAAAATATTAACACTACTGAATAGTGCTCGATTAGCTGAATCCAGTGATACAAAACACACCACCAAAAGCCGTGGAGCCGTTAAAGTAGATAATTATCTGCCTCATTGTTGCCCGAGGTATTAAAAGTTCGACGAGTGTGTGGTTTCGAGTTTACGAAAGATTTAAGGGGAGGAGCAGGGTTAGCGCTGCGTTAGAGTGAGAAAAGACCGTTTTGAATAAGCGTTCCCGTTTCCCATATCAGTTGCTTCCCTGGACGGAGAACTCATTTAATTTACCCACAGTGAGCTGTGAATTTAGAACTGTATTTTTTTACTTTTTTTTTTCTTTAGCCGTTTTTGAAAAATAATTACTATTCCGTATTATCATTATTTTAAGAGTCGGCGAAAGAGAAAAATGACATTCCAGCATTGTGGACCTACGTTTAGGTGTGAGTGAGTGAGTGAGTGAGTGAGTGAGTGAGTGAGTGAGTGAGTGAGTGAGTGAGTGAGTGAGTGAGTGAGTGAGTGAAGCGAGCAAGCAAGTGTGTCTGTTTGCTCTGTTCCTTCCTCATTAACCTGGCTGCCATGGGGTCGACATGATCTGGCCTCGGGCGGGCGTGAAGAGCGTCGGGCGTACGAGTTGCCATGGCAGCTTGAGAGGAAGGGAGTAGGGAGCCATGGATAGGGAGGTTGGTTCCGTGCAGTGGGGAGGGCGGCATGGGCGCAGGAACCATATTGGAGATGTCCGACTGCATATCGCGTCCAGAAGCGTCTCGGCTCGCATCAGGGTGGCGTGCCGCTGGATCGCCCGACCCGCGTGACACTCGTGCGCCGGCAGCGGGCTGCCTATTCCCGCGCCTGGAGACTTCAACGCGGGGTACGGGGTAAAGCGTAAATCAGTTCGCACTGGGCTTCTCATTACCGTATCTACAAAGGTACGAGTGCGAGTCACATTGCAGCAAATGCGACAGGAATTGCCGTGTGCCTTGAATGCCATGTGGTATATGTTTAAATGGGGAGTGTTCTGCGATATTCGATGCGAAGGGGAAAGCACTTCTGAAAATGGTGTACGAGTGATTACGCGATAACGCCGGGTAATATGCATGTTTGCACCAACTTTTTTTTTTGTTATTTAAGTTATTTTACTGCTTAACATACATAATAAGGTTATTAAATCAATATTTAATCGACAATAAGCCTTAAAAACAGGTTATTACGCCTAAAATACAGGTGATTACGCATTGATTACGTGCTTGGGTGTATGAGTGATAACGCTAGTGCTGTCTCCCTCGATTTGGTGTGTTGTTTACTTTTGGGGGTTTGGGTCGTAGGGCGAGAGGCCCGCGCAAGCGCAAACTGTTTTAAACAATTATTTTCGCAGTGTAGAGTTATCCCGGTCCCGGCGAGTTGCTGGTTGCGTTTACGGTGTGATTCAAATTGGTTTTCGGGTGCCCGACGGCGCCTTGAGCTGAATTCGGGATTAGTTGCGCGGTGAACCGCTTTGAGCGTTGCGCCTCAGTGTGTTCCGTTTTCATTTCTGTATGTTTGCAGGCTTGTTAGCGCAGCTAAGAAGCTGTTATTTCTTTTTTTAGTGCCAAATATTCATTATATATTTAAAACTTGATGTTTTGCATTGCATTTTGCTTCCTTTGTTGTGACAGGATATTGTAATACTCAACTTTTATGATCAAAATACTGTTCCTAATGACGTATGATGCAGAGTGAAAACTTTTGACTTTGATAGATGACCGCCTTAAACCGCGCATTGCATTGGTTGGTTACTATCACTATATTGACCACGCGAAAGGCAAATCAAATAAACCCGGGAGAATAACCCTACCCCAACACACTTAACGCAGGATTGGGGCGCATTTTGCTCGGCATTTTGGCATTCTGGCAGGTGGCAAGTCTCCCCTACCCTCCCACGGCCACCCCGCCACACCTGCCCCCTCCCCACGGTGTAATTACGAACATGTTTGAATGACATTACGAATTCACGGGCACTGCACTTTGGTAATACTTTAGGGTCATAAAGTCGGTTTTGATATTAAATTGAAGGCGAAAGGGAGGAGATGAAGAAGAACAGACAGTAAGAAGGGAAAGGAAGAGATGCGCTTGGATTGGGATTGGGTGGAGCATACAGAAAGGAACTTTAGCCATATTTGACCCGTCCGGTGCGCCTTGCTTATTTTATTCAATTTTAGCTTATACACTCTGAAAACAGCAAATCTGCTGTTAAGTTTTTTATTGACCCACGTTGTTCCAGCACAACACCGTTGAGAACAAACACAGAGGCACCTGTAAAATAACAACTAATTTCGTTCAATTACAGACTTGAAGTTGTTAAATAACAACAAAAGTTGTTAAGTAACAAGAAAAGTTGTTAAATTGCAACAAAAATTGTAAAATAACGACAAAATGTTGTTCAGTTACAAAACGTTTTGTTGTAAAACAGCAATAGTTGTGAAATAACATCAAATGTAATGTTTTGAATGCACTCAGATATTGTTTGCGTGTACAGAAATTGTTGTATCTTTACAGCGCAGTAAGAGATATGTTTGTTTTTCTACAACAAGTTTTTGCAGAGTATGCTGGAATTTTGTGTGCCCCTCCAGAGTGATACATCTGGCAAATTCTTCTCGCTTTGCTCACGTTTTGTAAGTACAGATATCTGGATTACCTCAACATATTTCCCGCGTTAGCAGAAAAAAGGCAAAGCTGTGGACAAGAACAGCAGGAGCACAGTAACAACAACAACCAGAGTGCGGGGCGGAGTCGCACGGAACGCGGGACTGGCCAGCAAACTATATCGTATCGTTACGTTCCCCCTCCACGCCGGCCTGGCTTCACCTGGCTCTCGCCGCTCTGGGCCACCGCGCTCCAGCCACTCGCTTTGGCATTGTTAACTCCGTTAGACCGGAATAACGAGCAGAAACATTTTAATGGTCCTTTGCAGGGTGTGAATGCGTCGCCGATCGTGGAAGCAAGATAAGGGATTTTGGAAGAGGCGCCCGGCCCTGCCAGGCCCGGCCCGCCCCGGGGGAGGGACGAGCAGGGGCTCTAATGAGGGGTTACTGCGGGTTACGCCCCTGCTGCACCCTCCACTCCCACCGCCACCCCGCATCTACTCGGTCAGGTAATACACCTCGGGTGGCCGTATTGTATTGGCTGGGAGACAATGGAAGGGACTACCTTGGGCACCTTTAGGGTAACAAGGCATAAAGTTCGACCACCGCGTCGAGGCGAGGGCAGCGGGCCGGACCGGCCAGTGCGCCGGGCATTGGGCACCTCGACGTAAGGCGTGGACCCGGCCAGTACCGCTCCGCACAGCAGCCCGGCCGCACCCGCCCCGCCTGTAACGAGCGCAAGGGGAAGGCCCGCCAGGCGCAAAGCACAGATCGTGTGCCCAGGAAATTTTCGGCACAAACTTTCGCGAGACAAAAATGGAAAGTTTCATTTTTCGGAATTCGTCTTGATCGCCAGTAGCTCCTCCTCTCTCTCTCTCTCTCTCTCTCTCTCTCTCTCTCTCTCTCTCTCTCTCTCTCTCCCTCTCTCTCTCTCTCCCCCTCCCTCCCTCTCTCCCTCTCTCCCTCCCTCTGTCGCCCCCTCTCTCCTTGCTGTGGGCGGGGCCGAGCTGGCGGCGCTGACGGCCAGCAGTCCGTGACGAGTGCCTGCCACGCTGCCCGCGGCCCCGCCCGGCCCGCCGGGCCTATTGGCCCGGGCGCACACAGGACCGCCGCCAATTTAGCACCTGCTCAGCAGCTCGAGGCATGCGCGCTGCAGCACTGGCTGAGGAAAATTTAAGTGATGTGATGAGGAGCTCGGTTTTACTTTTCAGAAATGATTTATTCCAGGCGTTTGCACAAATAAAGTCAATGAAATCAAAGTAAAAAAATCAAATTTGATGGAAAGGAAGAAGTATCACTCATTCGAATAATAAATCGTTCGACGCCCACGCGCACGCGTGCACACACGCTCTCTCTCTCTTCCCCCCCCCCCTCTCTCTCTCTCTCTCTCTCTCTCTCTCTCTCTCTCTCTCTCTCTCTCTCTCTCTCTCTCTCTCTCTCTCTCTCTCACATCTACTCACACTTATACGCACTTACTTTCAGACTGACAGGAGCTGAGCTGAGGGGGAATGTGCGCCAAAAGGCATTATTAGTGCAGACCTTCGCGCATCCCTGCGTCTACCTTCGGCCTTATCATTCTCTGGCACAGAATAATTTGCGCCGATGATCGCATTGGGGGTAAAAGTTTAACAATTAGAGAACATGACAGGGTCTGGGGGGCGGGAAAGGGGCGGGACGGGGGCGGGCCCTGCAGTCCGACCGTGTCAGGCGCGCACACAGGTGGCTGACCCGTGTTTTGTCGTAGTTTTTCCTAACAATTGTATGACGCACCGCGCTGAGTGACTTTACTATTTGAATTTCATAGCTCCGACTGGTAGAACGCGATCGTTGTGTGTGCACCGGGCCAGGTGCTTCAATAAAGAGAGTAGCATTAAAAAGAAAAAATTCTAACGCTAACGCGTTAAACGGCCCCCTAGGTTTTAAAACTAGCCGCAGAATGAGAAAGAACTTAGGTCAGAACTATCTGTGGGAATCACATCACAAATTTTATCCGCTAAACAGAAGTCCCAAAAATTAAGCAATTATTTTTTTTCTTTTTTTCTTAATTTTTGGTTACGTAACTGAATATACCACGGTCCTCCTTCCTCCCCTGCGCGCCACGCGGAGGGGCAGAGGGGCCGAGCGCCCGAGCACCCAAGCCCCGAGAGCTGGCGACAATGCCGATGCGGCTTGGCTCGCTCTGGCACTCCTGGCCGCAGGGAAAACGTAGGCTAGACAATCCGCAGCCAGCTGGGGGAGGCGCCGCGGCGCCGCCGCCTTCGACAGGACGGAGCGCGTTTGAGGCGTGAGTGCCCAGTCCTGTCGTTTCTAGGTTCTAGGCTGGGACCTTCACTCAACAAAAGAAGGCTGGTGGCCCGGCTGGGGGAGGCGCCGCCGCCTCCGACAGAACGAGGCGCGTTTGAGGTGTGAGTGCCCGGTCCTGTCGCTTTTATGGTTCTAGGCTGGGACCTCCACTAACGCCCCGGCGACAATTTATTTTAACTGAACAATATGTTAGACAGCCGAAATGAATGTGAAAGAGGCAGTTTCAGAAATGCGGAAATCGTTTCCCAAAGTTTCAAGAAGGTTTAATCAGTAGGTAAAAAATAGGATTCGTAAAATTATTTACGTAAATACACACCATTTCAACAGTTCTGTTCACCAGATTGAAGTCAAACTTACCAAAACATTATCTGCAGGTGCAGAAACAATATTTACGCATTCAGTTCGACTTGTCAACGTTTTGATAACTTTATACAATGATTTAAAGTCGCGAGGTGGGAGCCTCAGCCCCCGGCCGCAGCGGCTATGGGTGGGGAAGGCCGGCGCGGGGCCGGCGACACGACGCCTCACGCGTCCACCTCAAACCAACCTAGAATATATTTGGCAAGTTTTTAATTTGGTGACGACGTTACGTGATGTTGCAGGCCTTTAGCACACAGCTATGGAAGCCACTACACATTCACAAGGAACACAGAGGCAGACAGAGGCAAATCGTGAATTTTATCCGTCTCACATTTCCAACTCAAACATGGCGCCGAGTGGGCCAGCTGTAAACAACGCGCTTGGCAACCACTAAATTCAACCACCAGGCAAGAATTAAAGGGTTCTAGTTTCAAATTTGCCACACACTTTCCATTAAATGAAATAGAAATTAAAAATAATGGGTCAAAACTCTCTGTGAGAGCCCAAATCGTGAATTTTATCCGCCTCATATTTCGATCACAAACATGGCGCCGAGCAGACCAGCTCTAAACAACGCCGGCTTGGTGTCCACTCAAACCAACACAAAATATATTTTGCTAGTCTTAGATTAAGTAACTACGTAAAATGATGTTGCAGGCCTTTAGTAAACAACGGTGCAAGATTCCACGCATTAACACGGAACTCACGGGTTGTCTTATTTGTATCTTGCAGTGAAAACATGAATTGAGGATTTACTCTGAGGTTGGCGGTATTGTCACAAGCCCCGCCCACGGCGAAATTACAGTCCCAGCCAACAATCAGGAGCCGCGGCGGCTAGCTAGTGGTCACGTTTGAAAGTCTCCTGGTGGTGAACACTTTTACATGGCGTGAATCTGCAACGATTCTGACGTGACCACTCCTTGCGTTGACACTTTTGGATATCGAGGTACAAAGCAACAGGCGGACGTTTTTATTGGCTGGATTTTCGCGCGAAACATTTCTATTGGGCAGAGCATTTTGGAGGGTGTCGATTTTGGCTCGGCACAGGGTGCTCGGCTCGCAATTACCATAGAAACTGACGATGCAAACTAGTTTTCTGCAAAAACGTATAGACAGCTTGACATCATACCTATCTCCAAAAATTTCTAATTTTTCGTAGTATTTTTCATTATAATTTTGTAGGAATCGCTTCGACACGATCGGCTGCGCCCATAAGGGGCCATAGTCCAGAATAATAAAAATTCTAACGCTAACGCGTTAAACGGCCCCCTAGGTTTTAAAACTAGCCGCAGAATGAGAAAGAACTTAGGTCAGAACTATCTGTGGGAATCACATCACAAATTTTATCCGCTAAACAGAAGTCTTAAAAATTGAGCTATTATTTTTTTTCTTTTTTTTCTTAATTTCTGGTTACGTAACTGAATATACCACGGTCCTCCTTCCTACCCTGCGCACCACGCGGAGGGGCAGAGGGGCCGAGCGCCCGAGCACCCAAGCCCCGAGAGCTGGCGACAATGCCGATTCGGCTTGGCTCGCTGGCACTCCTGGCCGCAGGGAAAACGTAGGCTAGACAATCCGCAGCCAGCTGGGGGAGGCGCCGCCGCCTTCGACAGGACGGAGCGCGTT
The DNA here is from genome assembly GCA_029379305.1 of Frankliniella fusca. Lineage (NCBI taxonomy): Eukaryota > Metazoa > Arthropoda > Insecta > Thysanoptera > Thripidae > Frankliniella > Frankliniella fusca. The sequence goes on along the minus strand of JAHWGI010001134.1, from coordinate 3,136,107 downwards.
TGAGGCGTGAGTGCCCAGTCCTGTCGTTTCTAGGTTCTAGGCTAGGACCTCCACTCAACAAAAGAAGGCCGGTGGCCCGGCTGGGGGAGGCGCCGCCGCCTCCGACAGAAAGAGGCGCGTTTGAGGTGTGAGTGCCCAGTCCTGTCGCTTTTATGGTTCTAGGCTGGGACCTCCACTAACGCCCCGGCGACAATTTATTTCAACTGAAAAATATGTTAGACAGCCGAAATGAATGTGAAAGAGGCAGTTTCAGATATGCGGAAATCGTTTCCCAAAGTTTCAAGGAGGTTTAATCAGTAGGTAAAAAAATAAGGATTCGTAAAATTATTTACGTAAATACACACCATTTCAACAGTTCTGTTCACCACATTGAAGTCAAACTTACCAAAACATTATCTGCACGTGCAGAAACAATGTTTACGCATTCAGTTCGACTTGTCAACGTTTTGATAACTTTATACAATGATTTAAAGTCGCGAGGTGGGAGCCTCAGCCCCCGGCCGTGGCGGCAATGGGTGGGGAAGGCCGGCGCGGGGCCGGCGACACGGCGCCTCACGCGTCCACCTCAAACCAACCTAGAATATATTTGGCAAGTTTTGAATTTAATGACGACGTTAAGTTATGTTGCAGGCCTTTAGCACACAGCTATGGAAGCCACTACACATTCACAAGGAACACAGAGGCAGACACAGAGGCAAATCGTGAATTTTATCCGTCTCACATTTCCAACTCAAACATGGCGCCGAACGAGCCAGCTGTAAACAACGCGCTTGGCAACCACTAAATTCAACCACCAGGCATGAATTAAAGGGTTCTAGTTTCAAATTTGCCACACACTTACCATTAAATGAAATAGAAATTAAAGATATTAGGTCAAAACTCTCTGTGAGAGCCCAAATCGTGAATTTTATCCGCCTCATATTTAAGACACAAACATGGCGCCGAGCGGGCCAGCTCTAAACAACGCCGGCTTGGTGTCCACTCAAACCAACACAAAATATATTTTGCTAGTCTTAGATTGAGTAACTACGTAAAATGATGTTGCAGGCCTTTAGTAAACAACGGTGCAAGCCTCCACGCATTAACACGGAACTCACGGGTTGTCTTATTTGTATCTTTCAGTGAAAACATGAATTGAGGATTTACTCTGAGGTTGGCGGTCTTGTCACAAGCCCCGCCCACGGCGAAATTACAGTCCCAGCCAACAATCAGGAGCCGCGGCGGCTAGCTAGTGGTCACGTTTGAAAGTCTCCTGGTGGTGAACCCTTTTACATGGCGTGAATCTGCAACGATTCTGACGTGACCACTCCTTGCGTTGACACTTTTGGATATCGAGGTACAAAGCAACAGGCGGACGTTTTTATTGGCTGGATTTTCGCGCGAAACATTTCTATTGGGCAGAGCATTTTGGAGGGTGTCGATTTTGGCTCGGCACAGGGTGCTCGGCTCGCAATTACCATAGAAACTGACGATGCAAACTGACTTTATGCAAAACTGGACAGACAGTTTGACATCAGACCTGTCTGAAAAATTTTCTAATTTTTCGTTGTATTTTTCATTGTAATTTTGTACGATTCGGCTCGGCACGATTGGCCGCGGCCATAAGGGGCCATCGTCAAGAATAAATAAAAATTCTAACGCTAACGCGTTAAACGGCCCCCTTGGATGGGAACACTTACCTCAAATTTAAAAAGAATTAAAAAATATAAATCCAGACTATTGGTGAGAGCCAAATAATGAATTTTATTCGCCAGACATCGGGCACAAATAATGGCGCTCAGCGGGCCAGCTGTCAACAACGCTCCTTGACAACCACTAAATCGAACTACCAGGCAAGAAATAAAGGGTTCTAGTTTCACATTTGCCTCACACTTACCATCAAATGAAATAGAAATTAAAAATATTAGGTCAGAACTCTCTGAGAGAACCCAAATCGTGATTTTTATCCGCCTCACATTTCCTACACAAAAATGGCGCCGCGAGCGGGCCAGCTATAAACAACCCTGCCTTGGTGCCCTCTTAAACCAACCCAAAATATATATTGCTAGTTTTAGATTAATTAACGACGTGACATGATGTTGCAGGCCTTTAGCAAACAACTGTGGAAACCTCCACGCATTAACACGGAACACAAGGGTTGACTCATTTCTATCTTTCACTGAAAACATGAACTGAGGACTGACTCTGAGGTTGGCGGTATTGTCACAAGCCCCGCCCACCTTCAATTTTGGCTCGGCACAGGGTGCTCGGCTCGCAATTACCATAGAAACTAAGGATGCAAATTCATTTTATGCAAAAACTGACAGACAGCTTGTCATCGGACATACCTCAAAAATTTTCTAATATTTCGCAGTATTTTTCATTGGAATTTGGTGTGCATTGGCACCATAGGATTGGCTGCGGCCATAAGGGGCCATCGTCAAGAATAAATAATAAAATTTTTTAATTTTATCTGCCTCACTTTTGCTACACAAAATGTTGGTGGGCCACATATCAACAAAGCTGCCGCGCCACAAGCAATCACCATAAAAACCAAAGTTGGAAAACAAATTAACAATTACGAAAAAAAATGCGATTTTAGGAAATTCTGGTATGCCCGAACTCAGAGTCAATTAAAGATTTGGTTTCATAAAATACTTTCGCGGATGGTCTTTGTAGATATTGAGCCACAAAAATTTTACATTTTTGGTTAAGTAACTCAATATGTTTAGCCTCAGTGTTTGATCTGTGTCATTAGTTTAAGTCGCTTAACAAATTTCATCCTTGTCGATCAAACAACTTCGAAATTAGCTTTTCAGTTAAGACATGTCCGATCAGCTTGATTTTTAAACCGTAGGCTCATTGAGCAATGGTCATTCGAACACTGAATTGACATTTTTACTCCAACTTGTTCTTCTAATTTTTAGTTTTTGAACTACTGTGCATTAGTTGAATCAACAGGTCCCCCCTCCCTCCCCAGCCACGCCTCTCTTCCCCGGCGCGCCGAGGCGTCGAGCTCCAACAATAGCGACCCGGCTCGGCACAGGGTGCTCGGCTCGCAATTGCCATAGAAACACAGGATGCAAACGCGTGTCATACAAAAACTGACAGACAGCTTGTCATCAGACATACCTCAAAAATTTTCTAATTTTTCGTAGTATTTTTCATTGTAATTTTGTACTAATCGTCTCGACACGATTGGTCGCGGCCATAAGGGGCCATCGTCAAGAATAAATAAATAAATAAAAAACTCACGGGCGTGAGCAATAGGCACCCCTAACGGGGGCCTAAAAATAAAAAACTCACGGGCGTGAGCAATAGGCACCCCTAACGGGGGCCTAAAAAACTTTCTGGCGAAAGCAATAGGCACCCCTAACGGGGGCCTAAAAAAAATTGGTTTGCGTTTACTTTTGGAGTCATGGCGCCTTGTGGTCAGGGTGGGGAGGCAGACCCGCAGGACTTTCGGTCCAGCAGCACCGCGTGGCCCGCCCGGCCCGCCCGGCCCGCCCGTATGGAAGGATCAGCACTCTAAATGCAGTTAAATATGCAGTGGGCAAACTGAGGTGTCAGAAACTACAGTTTAGCTGTACAAAACTGCAGTTGCCTCAAAAATAACTTGAACTTTTTCTACAGCTAAACTATAGTTTTCAATAGTAAAAATGCAGTTTGAGTACAGTTTTACCACTAAGTTAAAACTGAAGATCCTTTCTCCCGGGTGCCAGTGCAGAGTTATCATCTCCTCAGTGAAAGGATTCAGACTTAAAAGTGTCTCAAACGAAGTTTCAACTCAAATAATGCGGTGGGGTTAAAAAGCTCTTGTGTTGTGGAAGCACTGCTGATCGACGAGCATTTCGGGTGGGAACCTCCCACCGTAGGTTTGCAGAGCGCTGCGCAAAGGCCGTTGGGCCACAGGCTCTCAAATCGATTCCCGCGCTTTTCTGCTGCACTTTTCTACACAACCTCGCTGGTTTATTGTTTAACGAGGATGCGCACCGCCTCCAGCATTATGTACTCGGACGCTGTCCGCTTATTATGTGGCGACCTCTCCCCGCCTCGCAGGGAGTGCGAGAGAGAAGGCCGAGGAGGACCCTATGCGCCGGAAGTGCAAACAACTATACTTTTACTGCGCTTGACCAGCCGCGCGCTCGCCGCGTTCAGGACGACCGCCGTCCGTCGTGAGAGAAAAGGAGTCGCCCGCGGGCCAGCCTGCAGCCGTTCTTTTCCTATCCATTTTATTTTTGTAGTTTTATGTCGCCCTGCTTCCATTGAAAAAAAAATCCCTGCACACTGGAATGTTATTTATTATTTTGAACATGTGTTTCTTATGCATATTTTTTTTTTTTAGACAATGCTAGAAATCGTTCATAAATAAGTAAGAAATGACTTTTAGCGCTTGTGAACATTAGCTCTTGTGACTTTTAGCGCTTGTGGCTTTAGCTCTTGTGACTGTTAGCTCTTGTGGTCCGAAATATTACACAAGTTACGCATGCACAGAATGCACAGGCCTACGTAAGGTATGCACGAAATAGTACATAATGTTTCGGTGTGTGCCTCGCGAGCGATCGCGCTATGCCTTTTCCGAGACAAGGTGGGCGCCTTCATCCTACAGCGCCGGTGCAGCAGCTCTGCGCGCAGCGCTGGCACCTGCACTCTCTCGGCTCTGTCTGTGTCTCCTGCCCCACCCCATAAGAAGTAAAGCCCGGCCCCGTCCTGCCAAGGCCCGCCCCGCGCTCCGCCCCGCTCCGCCCCCGGCGCCGAGCTGATGGCCTCTCTCGCATTCCCACCAGACGCATGCCACCTGAATGGTGTCGGAGTGTCGTCCAGCCCCCTTCCCTCCCGGCCTCACCGCGTGGCCGCCGATGCCGCGCCGCCCGAACGCGACATTTCCCGAGCATTTATATGCGGCGTGGATAAAATTTTAAACGCCCGGTAGATCGCAGACCCCCGCGCGCGTGTCAGACACAGCACTAACGCCCCCTCAGAAGCCATACTCCAGCGCACACCCTGCTCCTCTGCCCGCTCAGCTTCCTTTCTAAAAGACCTCTCTTCCTACCTCCCCTTTCCTCTCTCACTCTCTCTCCTTCTCTTTTAGAGCCCGTGCCGCAATACACACTCGCACCAAGACCAGCTCATTGGCACAACCCACGACACAACGGTTCAGGATCATGTGTGCGTGTGTGAGTGTGTGAGTCGCTTTGGACGACGTTCCGAATGTGTTCAATTTCCAATCAGAACACCCTTGGCTGTCTCATGCAGACCTTGTGGGCTGCTTTAACAAGAACACAAATTGCACTGCATATGCACAACATACAATATTTCGCAAATACGCTCTCTCTCTCTCTCTCTCTCTCTCTCTCTCTCTCTCTCTCTCTCTCTCTCTCTCTCTCTCTCTCTCTCTCTCTCTCTCTCTCGCTCGCTCGCTCGCTCGCTAGCTCTTTCTGTCATCTTCACCCCTGCTCTCCCGACCCTGGGGCAGTGTTCCACTGGCCCCCTCGCATATGCATACATCCGCTTACGGCTTTATTTACAACCATTCAAATATTTGTGCAGCTCGGCAGCGAGGCAATAAAGAATTCTCCCCTCTACCCCTTTCACCCCCGCCCCCCGCTACGCCCGCCACGCTGCTCCTCACCACGCAACAGGACGCAGCGGTGTTGTTGGTATTGATTGAAGGTGAGAAGTGCTCACAATTATCTACGCCGTGGGCGTCGCTCTTCGGGTCGGCTTCTTCCCGTTCTCTCTTCCCCCTCTCTCCCTACCCTCTTTCCCACTCTCACAGCGGGGCGGCGCAACGATAACTCTCCATCTCCCTCACTCTGAATAGAGGAAACCGCGCGCGTCGCGCGGCTCCACCACCTCCTACGCCCAAAGCCGTGTTCCTTATGGAATTCCCTCAGCATCTACTGTATTTTAGCTGTACCTCAGCTATTTCGGGCTGTACCTTCTGCACCGAGCTGTACCGAGATATGTGCCTTAGCTGTAGTGGCTGTACCGACCTGCACTCAAGCTGTTCCGAACTTTGAATACGAATCTTCATTAGCACTGCTGCTTGTAGTGTCACCCCGAAATGTTTACTTTACCATATCAGATCCTACGCTACCTACTGACAATATTTTAAGGCCCCCGCTAGGAAAGCCTATTACATTCGCCAAAAAGTTTTTTATTTATTTATTCTTGACGATGGCCCCTTATGGCCGCGGCCAATCGTGTCGAGCCGATTCGCACAAAATTACAATGAAAAATTCTAACGCTAACGCGTGAAACGGCCTCCCTAGGTTTTAACACTTTTTTTGAGAATTAAAAAGACTTGAGTAATATTCAGTCACAACGCTCTCTGCGAACCAAATCGTGAATTTTATAGGCCTAACTTTTGCACACAAAATGTCGGCGGGCCAGGTATCAACAACGCTGCCACGCCGCAAGCAATCACCATAAAAACGGGATATGCGAGAGAACTTATTAGTGAATGAGCGCGTGAGCTATGAGCAGTATTTTGGATTTACCTTAAGACTATGCATTGATTCATTCCATTACCATTCCTCACATTGTTTGTTGCTTATGGAAGGTCCCTCCCCTCCAGTTCTTTCAATCAATTTCTGGTGATCCCTGTACAGTTTTTGGCCATGAGTAAACCTCATGGGTTTTGTTTGAGATTATGTTTGATTAGCTTATGTTTAAGTAATCACACAGCTGATATTGTTCTACAACGGCCATGATGGTCAGACAAGCTCAACAACTTTATTCACAGCTCAACACAACATATACAGGGAGTTATTCACACTTGTTCGGCTTTTGCAATGTTACCAATCCAACACTTCCCCTTAACATTTCAAAGTGACACTTGAATGTTTGTCTTTATTATTCCAACATAAGAACTAAGACATAAATTTTAAGGCAAGTGTAACATGACAACAAAAATATAAATTTGCATTGAAAATACAGTAACGCAAACAGGAATATAATTGCAACAGTATAAATCAACTATTAAATTGAACAGAGAATATAATTGTGATACAGTATACAATTCTTAAATGCTAAACAAATACAAGGAATACAAAAATAAAAATAAAAAACTTAAAAAACTACGACTTCTCCTCCAAAAAGGTAGCCCTCATGTAGAAGGCATCAGCATCACGTCGTTATTGAAGTTCCTCATCTTCGGGCCCGATATACTCTTTGTCAAAGCATCTGCATAATTTCTTGCAAATTCATTTGCCTCAACTGCCTACTATTATGGCTTTATTGAAATGTCGATAAGACTTAAAATTTTCAGGAGTGTTTTCTTTTTCCCAAACCACGCCCACGAATTCTTCCATTTAATTATATATTTATTTCTCGTCAGGTTTTTTCGAAGAAAAAGTCTAGTTTAAACGTGGCGGTCGCCGCACCGCCCCGCATCGGCCCGGCTTGCCCCTCCCCGCCCGTTCGTATCGCACCCCCTACCCGGAGGCTCTGTGCAGAGCAAGAGGCGATGCCCCCAGAGGGGCCCAGCGGCGCAGCGCAGCGACCTCCCCCTCCTTCTCCCCCGCCTCTTCCCACCACCTTTCCCCTCTGCCCCCCTCCTCTCCCGTCCCGCCCCTCCCACTCAGTCGCACACCGTGCCATGCCGCTCCCGCACGGACGCTCCCTCGTCTTCCTTTTTCCTGTGCGCTTGCCATAGCCGCGCAAAATGAACTCGTTAATCGAAAAATTAAGGAAGACGTCTGGTGTGGTGCGCGCATGTGGCGTGCCAACCACCCGTTTGTCTGCTGTTTGAAAGGTGGATAGGGGAAAAAGGGAGCAGGCGCTCTCGTCGGGGTGGAAACTGAAACTGAAGGCGAGACTGGACGAGACCCCCGGCCCGCCCCGCAGCTGCGAGTTATGATGCCCCCGGCTCGGCTTTGGCGGCGGCCGGCCGCGTCATCGCGCTGCCCGCGCCTCGCCGGCCTGCATGTCCGTCTAAATTGCATTCGGCTGCTTGGGCGGAAAAATGTTTTCGGTCTCATGGCAATGCCATGGAGGCTAAGGCTATATTACGGGTCATCACGTTTCGTGAAGAGTCCCCCGCCCCGCCTCCCACCCCGCTCATCTGACTCCACCAGTGGCTGGTTCTGCTTAAAATTGCCCGATTAATTAGAAAAACACACACAGCCTCCGCGCCGGGGTAAAAGAAGGAATCCACATGAGAGAGTGGGAGGCAGCAGACCGGGTGGAAGCGAAGAGGGGAGGGAGACTTGCTTACCTCTTTGCCGTATCGTTGATTCGATCAGAGGCGCGCGGTCTTTCCCGCACACATAGGTGTGTGCTCTGGTAACATTCTCTCTCTCTCTCTCTCTCTCTCTCTCTCTCTCTCTCTCTCTCTCTCTCTCTCTCTCTCTCTCTCTCTCTCTCTCTCTCTCTCTCTCTCTCTCTCTCTCTCTCTCTCTCTCTCTCGTTTTCAATAAAATTCTTTGCTATATGTTCCCTTCAAACTTTCCTCGGAAAAAAATAAAAAAATTGAAAAAAAGGATATTATCTAAAAGCAGCCTTGTGTTTTAAAACAACGTTCGTTTTTACGCCACGCTTACCTAGTCTTCATACCGCGCAATAAATATTGGTGTGGCGCGCTGCGCTGTGCAAAGAGCTGTTGGCAGTTCACTGCTACCCCGCCCGGCCCCGCCCCTCCCCGCGCAGGGCTGCACGGTCGCTGCATGCCATACCACTCCTGCAGGCCGGGCGGAGGCAGGGCGGAGGTCGCGAGGAGCGGGGCGGGGCGGAGGCTGCAGTTCGACACGTCTGATTAGCCTGTTTGCCGCCAGATTAGCTGGCCGGACATTCGGCAGGACTCTGACAGTAATGACATCTTGATTGGGCGGCGTGGCGGGGAGGCTGGCTGCCAGCGGGGAGGGGCGGGACGGGACGCAGTGAGGATGGCCCCGTCTTTCTGCCACACAGTTTCCCACGTCCCTCTGTAGTACAGTCGTCGTGGCGTTTTAGGCAAACGGCCGGACAAACGAAGCAGCCTGGTATTGTTGTTCGGCAAAATGTTATTATTAGCACCTTTTTTCGCGATTCCGCCGTTTCTAGACTTTTTCCATTGTACGAATTTCTTCTTTCGCGCGATGAAATGCTCTCCATTCCGTTCACCTGCGCGTATATTGACACTTAGAGGACTTGCCGAGAGGGGATTCACTCTTAAAAGCTGTGACCCGACTTTCACATCTATCACGCAGTAGTGCGCTTCGAAATTTCACAAGTTCGGTCAAAAACATTCAAAACAGTCCAAACGACCTCAAAATAAGTAAACTTCGGAGTATTTTGGCTATTAGGCCGCTGATAGCTTCTATTACACACCCTATTTCGCCTTTATTACGGATAGAGTGATCCGACTTTTATGCGACTGCATACCAAGTTGCCTACCCTCTCGGAGTTTCGACGTGTGTTTTTAAAGTGCTCCTCGTGATAACTGAGAACAAATCGAAAAGAAAATATGTAATCCACTTACTCCGTGTAATCTCTGAGCAGGAAATCGACTTTATCGACTTCACATATCGGCTTGTTTCCTGTATGTCACGCTATGTCGGAGCTGTCCGAGAGATGGCTCCCCACCGCCTCGTGGCTGCGTTTGAGTCCCCTTTCCTCCCTCTTCCTCCCGGTTCGCTTTCTTTTCGTGCAAAAATAACGGAGCTCGCACGGGTTGGAGTTGGGATGTCGGTCCCAAAAAATATTAGACGTGCATTTAAATGTGATTTACGCCGTCCAGACGGACGCTCAGGCGAAAGTCAAAAAGTGTTGTTGCTGGTTTATTTTTTATTTTTTATTTTTTTCAAAGGGGAATTATTGAGGTCGACGGGTGCTGTTTGGCCCCATGGTGAGAGGCATTGTGCGGAGTGGCGCGCGTGGCGCGGCCTGGCCCGACCCCGCGTCATCCCTGCGTGACGGCGTTACGGCGTTACGTGCCGAGCGGTGGCGGGTGGGGCCGTGGGGCCGGAGCCCCGGGGGCGGTCGGGAATCACTATCCGTATGATCGAGAGCCAACGAAAGAGAAAAAAGAAAAATGAGTGAACCAGCTGCACTGGAAAACCAAGTGTGTAAATTGCCATGACAAATGACAATTGCACGAATAAAGATTAAAACGAAAGTTGCACAAATGCTTAACTCTTCGACTGAGAAAGTTTCAGCGTGATTGTCATGCAACATATCGCTTGTAAGTTGATGTTTTCGCCATTACTTTTCTGTTTTAGAGAGCTGTGTCACTTGTTGAAAAGTGAATTTGATGCATGGCACCAAGTGGTCGGTCGTGGGAGTGTATATAAATATGATATCATGGATTTCGATAGTTTTATTCTGTGTGTCCTAACCGGGCCAGGGTCATTACATGCTTCAGCTCGACGCGCGCTTATGCGTTCTGTTTTGTCTTGTTCGCGCTCGCATCGTATGCTATGCTCACGCTTGCCTCTTTGCCTCCGGCACGGCGGCGGCGCGAACATCACGCTCGCGCCTGATGGGCTGCCTACCTCCACGGCGAGAGAGTGCGTTGAGCCCGCGTGTAGTGGGATGCCTACCTCTACGGCGGGTTTCTTGCGGTCTGTCCGGCCAAGAAGGGTTGCCGACTTCTACGGCGACTACGGTCATTGGTGTCCGATGGGCTGCTTATGCCTCCGGCGGCGGCTTTATGGCCTGCTCGTGTCAGTTGGGTTGCCTATCTATACGGCGAGGATACGCCCTGCCACAAGCGACTCGATTTTGAAACAAATAATAATGTGAACGTCGGTTGGTGTTCCTTAGTCCGCCATTCTGCTTTGAACAAGCTTGAGAGCGGGCTTATGCGATCGATGTCGTGTCAAAAAAAAAGTTGTGAGCGATACGGAAAAAATATCCATGACAAATGTCGTAAGGTTATGACTTCAAGTTGTAAAGTTACAAGATTTTTTTGACAACATGTGTCGACTTGGTTTTCTTCAACGGGAAACAATTTTGCTGTCGCAGATTTACAACTGCTGTCATAAATTTACGACTCCGTGTCGTTGTCGGAATTTATGAAAACAAGGATCAAATAGAACACAAAATTAATTTTGTGATAAGTGTGGAACTCGTTCTTTACATAATTATGTGCTACAGAAGAAGCGTAAAACGTAATATGAGTTGAGTGAGTCCATTTTCGCCGTTTTCTCTCAAACAAGCTGTCGCGGGCTGGCGTCGAATGGGTTGCCTATCCATCAGGCGCCGACTGAACAATTCTTCTTTACTGCGTAAAAAGCGAATTTCTCCCAAACCAAGACCGGTATCGTGCTTCTGACAACTGAAACATGTTTCACTGTGCGTAGCGAAGATTCCCTGTGAATTTTGGCGTGATCTGAGAATTTCGATTTTTCGTCAAAGTTCCAAAGGCTATAATAGCCTTTGCATTTTTAGGGATTTTGGTCCAAAAAAATTTTCACTCCTAATTGACGGGGTTTGTGCAGGGGGGCTCTAGTGCACACTGATAATCCAAGTGTTCAACCCTTCAACACTTTAAAGTGTTCAAATACCATTTAAACAAATAAAAGTGTTCAACAGAGCTGTTGTGCACTTAAAAGTGTTGAACTCAGAGGTTGAGCACTTGTAAGTGTTCAACTCCCCAGTTGCACACTTCCTTAGCTTGGACGCATTGTATCAGGGAAGTGTGCAACTGGGGAGTTGAACACTTACAAGTGCTCAACCTCTGAGTTCAACACTTTTAAGTGCACAACAGCTCTGTTGAACACTTTTATTTGTTTAAATGGTATTTGAACACTTAAAAGTGTTGAAGGGTAGAACACTTGGTTTATCAGTGCACCCAGAGACCAGCCCCCGAGGGTGAAATCAGCCGAAAATCGTCGAAAAAAATTAGATCGACCGAGACTCGAACATGACAAAAACACAATCTGAGATGAAAATGGCACAACTTCACACTACTCCGTTTAATGAGACATCAGAAACACCCCAAATTATTAAAGAACGAGTCACCTACTTATCACAAAATTTATTTTGTGTTTACTTTGTCTCTTGTTTCACAGTGTCTGTCTGTTTATCTGCCTGTCACTCCATTTGTCTCTGTCTGTTCCTTTAGACAAAGTTGCGCGCCCGAGTTGTTACCTTTCAAGGAAAAATTTGTACTTTGAACTCCACCCGAATTCCACCAAGAATTTCTGTCAATCGCGACACCACCAACACGAATCCATATCTATAGCACGAGTCTGAACTCCACGAATAGATCATCTCTGCAGCATATGTAGAATTTCAAAGTTGAAAATCAGTAGTAGTTGGTCATGAAAATGCAAGGCTGAAAGTTAAACAGTATAAAAGATGAGTGGGAATGATTGCGTTTATTTTAAAACAAAGTCGATTTTTAAAGCGTGTTCTTCAGTATTATTTCTGAAATATGAAAATAATTCGTCAGTCTTGAAGAAATATACACGCATAAGCGCTGGGGCTAGGCTCAAAATAAGTTGTGCAACAACAGCGTGTCCATCCGCACCCAGCGGGTTCAACAAGTCGGTCAGTGCCAACAGGCTGTAATCCTCGTTCAGACAAGCCTCTCGCGGGAGCGGCAGTCGCCCGCCCTGCTCGGCACGGCGCGGTGCGGCGCAGCGCAGCCTACAAAATTAGTAGTCGGTCGTCGTCCTCACGTAGTTCTCGCCGGAAGGCATGGCCACCTTGTCCACGCCCTTGGGGAACAGCTTGGCAAGCTCCTCGTCTTTGACGCTGGGCACGATCATGACCTTGTCGCCCGGGGTCCAGTTGGCGGGCGTGGCCACGTACGGCAGGCGGGCGGACAGCTGCAGTGAGTCGATGCAGCGCAGGATCTCACTGCGGGCAGGAGAGAGAGGACGCGTTTGTGACAGACATGCGTTAAGTCGCATGCATTCGTGCAGTTTACCAAGTGAATGAATTAGCCTGCAAACGTCTTGTAAAAACAAGCTTCGGGTAGATGGCGATGGCAATTTCACACATTTACATTCACACAAATGAGTTTCCAGAGTAAAAGAGTAGCTTGGGCGCCTTTCCACCCGAGTACGCATAGCGATATGTGTCACTTACTCGACATTCCTGCCGGTAGACATGGGGTACAGCATGGCCAGCTTGAGCTTGTGGTCGGGACCAATGATGTAGAGCGCGCGTACCGTCTTGGCCGTGTCGGGGTCATCTTTCTGGTCCTCGTCGATCATGTCCAGGAGCACGGCCAGCTCCCGCGTCTCGTCGCCAATGATGGGGTAGGGGAAGTCGCCGGGGATGTCGAGGCAGTAGGACTTGATGTCGTTGACCCAGTCCTTGTGCGACTGCAGCTTGTCGCAGGAGTGTGCTAGCAGCTTGGTGTTGCGCTTCTGGAACTCGGGGAAGTGCACGGCGATGCGGCCCAGCTCCGTGGTGCAGACGGGCGTGAAGTCGGCAGGGTGCGAGAACAGCACCACCCACCTGCACGCCGATAGGAAAACGTCAGTGCCACATGAGCTGTATTGAATTCATTTTTGGGCGTGTAAGCGGTTAACCTGTGAACTTCCATGCATCGGCCAGGCGCTGCGGCATCCTGCTGATGGAATAAGTGATTTATGTTGAAGGAAGGGAATGTACACCTCGTAACAAAAACACGTAACAGTGTTGCGGGCGTTGCGGAGGCTGCAGCTGGGAGGCAGCGACTCGCATTTTTTGTGGTCACCTTGAGTTGCTTCGGCACCTCGGTTTGAACATCGTGATACATTGACAGAGTTCTATTTGCGGAAAGTGGACAGTCGGTTTTTGTTTGCCTTTCAAGCGTGTTTTGTTCGGTTACTAGGAGTTACGCAACAGGGCGTGATTCATGCTTCCTACACTAGCCGCGACTACCGCGGCTTCCAGTGTCACGACAGCGAGGCCATAGAGCTTCTGTCTTGAATTATTCATATAATCTGTTTACATGTCATGAGATTTGTTTTGTTACGAGGTTATAATGTGCCACACTTGGAGCATACCTCTTCACTTCACTTACAATCACGGGGCATCTTGCCCTGCTTCAAATCTGAAGAGGTACAAATCGCATTTATTTGGGTGACTCTGTTATCAGAACTTTACAGCATTTTGCAATGTATGACCAATTTCACGAAATTGTGTGGCATTACGGCACAGGGCCAACACCGTTACGGGCCTCCCTGCATGATCGAAGCAGGCAGACCAGCATCACGAGGCATATTCCTCAATTCATTGGGCACAATCCGTACCAGACGAAGAAACAACGCAAATTTCAACTCCATTCTAAGAACAGTTTTCAAGTGCACGATGCTAGAATGTTAGAGCTAGAGCATCAAAGTTTGATTCGAATAAATTGTTATCAGTACTTAGAAATTCTAAGGGAATACGAATAAATCTATTTGTAACCATTAGTACATAGCACACCAACTATTTACTTTCTACTAATAACTGTTTTACGTGCTTTAAAAAAAAAACTTCCTTTTATCTTCAAGGCGCTTCCCACCACTAAATCTTTCGTCCTTTATTTGCAAATTGTCTTTGGCTTGTTTAAGAGAGCGAATAACAAGCTATACATGACACTCACGAGTCCCCTTGGAAGTCATAGAAGTTGATGGGCCCCTGCGTCGTCTGCGCCTGGAAGTCGGGAATGACCTTTCCGAGCCTCATGGCGCGACTGTGCCTGCCTGCCTGGTCCTCGATACACGGCGACACGGTCGCTACTGGAACGCTGCCGGACGTGGCGGGCCTTTATCGACTCGGCAACGGGCGCGCTAGAGAGAGGGGCGGGGCGGAGTGAGGCGCGGCGGGGCGGGGCGGGGCGCAGGATGCAGGGGGCGTCCGCCGTCAATTGAGCTCTCCAATCAATCCCATTGGATCGCTACGAAAAGGATATGGGTGGAAAGTGTGATGTGCGGGTGATTCTCGATCATTTTAAACTTCAGCTTCTGTATTACCTGTTACTCGCTTATTTGATCAGTAGATTCTCACAGTGTTGAGTCCATAGCAGGCGGCTCTAGACGTTCACCGCTGCTTCTACTGCTACTGCCCGCGTACTATTCTGCACAGCTGCCTACGACCACGCCTCTCTCTCATATGTGGGCAGTGAACGCCGGCGCCGTCGGCGTTTAGAAATCTATGTGTGTCCGGTCTAGTCTGGTCTAGCGAGACGTCTGATCTGACATCATAGCGCCTACGCCTCCCTGCCGATCGTAAGTGCGCCCGCGCGGACTACTTAACGAGAGAAATATGGTGCTTTCCTTCCCGCTCCCCTGGCGGCCTAGCACACATCTCTCACCAACAACTTTCTGCCTCGCGCGCGTGCTGGTGTGGTGGCCTACCTCCCCGGCGGCAGCGTGCCACGCCATCTGCCGACGTATCACAGGTGGCGCTACGCGGCCAGGTCGGCCTTGGGGTGGGCAGATGACATCCATCAACTTGGGAAAATCATCTTAAGGAACATTTTGTGAGCCCAAATTGAACGCAATACCTACCGTAAAATGTTAGTTCACTTGAGAATTTCAAAGTACACCCCAAGTTAACGGAAACTGTTTCTTTCCCGTTAAGTAATTATTATCTTTGCACAAACATGTTTGAATGTAAATAATCAGAAATATTAATGACTTTTAGAAAAGTTCTGACAGCAGCATAGTTGAGCTGCAGACGCAATTCTCTCTAAAAGTTAAGTGTACTCTCTCGTAACTTCGAGAAAACCATCGAACTTCAGCCGAAAGCATACTCTAACTTCTGTTTTGTTAAGTGCCGTTTAAATTAAGTTCGTCCCACCCGGACCGTGTCCCGTTATCAGGGTCGAACGAGGTTCGGGTCGGGTCGGCTCGACGCGGCGCGGCGAACGGCCGAACTAGCCCAACTAGATATCCGGGGACATATTAAAGGGAAAAGTCTGAGAAGGGGGGGGGGGAGCAGCTCGTCACGTGTGACCAGCGAGGGCCGCACGCCGCCTCTCCTCTCCTCTCCTCTCCTCCAGGTGCTCTAGAGCGAGCTGCGGCCACCGCGGCGTGGCTGCGGGCGCGAGCGGCCCCTCCGCCCCGCCCCGCCCCGCCCCGCCCCGCCCCTCCACGACGCGCCTAGCTACGCCGCGCCCGCCGCCACGACGCGCACAGTGCTGTACTTCTGTACTTCAGTCGTCTCGTCGGTCTGGCCCGGCCCGGTCCTCTTCGCCGCGCCTCGCGCCCCGTCCATGAGCCGCGGCCGCGTTGGAGGCTAGCGGGGCCTCGTTGGCCGTCGCTGGCCTGTGTGTGACTAGTCGCGAGCGCAAGTAGTCGTGCGCGTCGTTTCGATACCCCACCAGCGCGTGCGTGCGACTGGATCGCGGGCGTCAAGTCGAGTCAAGTGCTTGCGTGAGTGACCCCGCCCCGCCCCGTCACCATGCGCCTGGGTCAGGTCGTGCCCAACTTCCTCGCCGAGACGACGGCGGGCCGGTTTCAGTTCTACGACTGGCTGGGCGACTCGTTAGTATTACCTTTAGGAGGGGAAGAAGTCCCGCAGTGACGATGGTGGCGCGGCGTGCCGCCGCAAACAAATGTGTAGTGTGCCTTCGGCGAAATCTGCTTTTTGCCGTCGAGAGGGAATGGCTATATCCGCGAACACCAACAAAGCTTTCATCTCACAATCCTGCAAATGAAAATTTTCGAAACAAATGCAGCAACATTTGGTTATGCCATCAAAGAACAACGGGATCAAGCACATTAAGCGAATCTTGTGTTTTGGCGCTTCTTTTTATCTGTATGATCTCGTCTAGCGAGATGGCAGAAAGGCAGTGCCAGTGCTCGTTAATTGGTTCCCCTTTTTTAAGCATTCACGGGCCACATTAAAATAGGGATGGGAAGGGGTGGGGGTAACGCACAGAGATAAGGTGCGCTAACCAAACACCCGATAGTGCGACATGGCCATTGCGTGCGGGCCCGTTCGCCTGTAGACTCTAGTATGTACACCGCCACCCTTACATATGGCTCTGGTTTTGGGAGCAAACAGTCGCCTTCCCCCTCCCCCTCCCCTCCTAGGTGGTCTCCCAGAGCCACTCGCGTTGACAATCGCGTCTAGAAAAAGGAACTTGACACCTTTTCTCTCCCTCGGGCGTGTCGTGTCGGCGTCCCGCGCACCGCGAGCGCGGATGCAGAGCGGGGCGTGGTGTCCTACCCACCACCCACTCTCAGTTTCTACAGCGGTCCGATAGCGAGAGGGCAGCCCTCTCACCCCATACCACTCGAACTGCACTAAAAGATTTACTAAGCCCTAAGCAATTTTCCTTGGTTTCATGAAAAATTTGATATTGAGCTAAGCGATGCTCTTGTACCAGGAACGAGCTCTTTAGGGTGCACACTACGTACCGAGGGGGCAACCAGTCCCTATGCTCGTGTACACAGGATTTCTAATGATATGGGATTTCTATGGATTGCGTAAAGATTTCTCCGGATTTCGTAAAGATTTCATGTGGTACATTCGAGTACATTTCACAAATATATACCAAATTCCACAATATTCTAAAAGATTTCATGAAGTTTCATGGGATTCCTCAAGGTTTCATGAGATTTCAATGATTTCTGTGAGATTTTTTATGGTATTTCTTGAGATTTCTCAGTTGGATTTCGTAGGATTTCATCGAGATTTCGGCAGATGTCATCGAGATTTCCGAGGGTTTGTACACAGGATTTCACGAGTGGTTGCCCCCTCGCTACGTACACACATGCCATGGGATACATTTAATCCAAGCTAAGCAGTATGGTAGGTCGAGGGGTCAACCACTTACATCTGGAGTGTACACATTAGTAATGGTACTGGGTGTTTCTCTAAATGCGTGACAGTGTCGCGGGGCTGCATACTCGCCAGGGCTGCAGGCGC
The DNA here is from genome assembly GCA_029379305.1 of Frankliniella fusca. Classification (NCBI taxonomy): domain Eukaryota; kingdom Metazoa; phylum Arthropoda; class Insecta; order Thysanoptera; family Thripidae; genus Frankliniella; species Frankliniella fusca. Next base: position 3,118,344 of record JAHWGI010001134.1, on the reverse strand, counting down.
TATGGCGCCTTACGGGCGAATGGGGTAGACAAACCCGCAACACTGTTACGCATTCAAAGAACCACCCGGTACAGGAGTACATCTGACATTTTAAGGTCAGAATTAAATTTTATTCGACAATATAGAAGTAAACTGTTAGTAAATAAAAATTGTTGAAAAAAAATTGCCCCAAAAAGGCAAATTTTTTAACATTTTGTTTGAAAATTGTCACCGAGTACAGGTGAAAACAACCTGATGTACCCCTCGGGGTAGGTAGCCTTTTCCGTGAGGGCCTCGGGGAAAAGCTACTCCTCGTGTTTTCCAATGAGTATTGTAGAAGATATCATGGGAAAGCGCTGACACGAGACGTCTCTGCCCCCAGGTGGTGCCTGCTGTTCTCGCACCCCGCGGACTTCACGCCCGTGTGCACGTCCGAGCTGAGCCGCCTGGCCGAGAGCCACAGCGAATTCTGGAAGCGCGGCGTGAAGCTGCTGGCGCTGTCGTGCGACCGGCTGCGCTCGCACCACGCCTGGATCGAGGACCTGCGCCGTTTCTGCCGCAACGCGCCCTGTGAGTTCCCCTACCCCATCATCTCGGACGAGACCCGCGAGCTGGCCGTGCTGCTCGACATGATCGACGAGGACCAGAAGGACAACCCGGAGATGGCCATGACCGTGCGATCCGTCTACGTGATCGGGCCGGACCGAAAGGTCAAGCTCACCATGCAGTACCCCAACTCGACCGGCCGGAGCGTCGAGTGAGTACCTACCTAGTACTTTCAATTATTCTCAGCCTCTCAATCTCAATCTCTCTCAGACCGAAATCTACGGTTCGTATTCTTATTAAAATTAACAGCTTCCACCAAAGCCAATCATAATGGATGGGTCAAATCGTTCCATGAAGCGATGCGCCCCTCGATTAGTTTAACAGCACTACGCATGTGCCCAGGCTTGGGGTCGAATGGATTGGGACGGGTGTCGTCGCCAGGTGAACGCCGAAAACCTCCATGGACTAGAAGCTGTAGCTGTACCGCAAGTGAAGCGTCTGGGCAGGTTGCCTACACGCTCGGCGTTCTGTGGCCTCTCTGCAGGAGTGAAACTGTCGTTTGCTCGCGACCTATCCTGCGCGCACCCGGCAACTCGAGCATACATGCCACCTGATCCTGATCAGAGCAGCCTTGAAACGCTATCCACTTATACGTGGGAGTGCGGAGGAATAAATACAAAATGCACTGGGGTGCGACTTCCTTACTACCAAGAGCGATACATTGCCACACCTCCAAAGAAAAATAACGCCCATTTCTTTTCTACAGTGAGATGCTTCGGGTGATCGACTCGCTCCAACTGACGTCTCGGTTAAAAGTCGTGGCGACACCGAGCGACTGGGAGGTAAGGATAAAACTTAAATTCTGGTTTTCGGGAGAGGGATACAACCTGAGTGATTCCATGTCAAAGGTACACTGAAAAAAAAAAGTTGTCTCCGAAATCGACCATATTTTTTTTGTCGGCTCTCCTATGGTACAAGACTCTACCCTGTAAATGGCAGCTCCCTAGGTGCACCCAGTCTGGAGATATAAAATACTACCATTTTGGTACTATGTAGAAATGAGCTGTAGGTAAAAGTAGGGAAGGAGTCATGGTAGCGACTTTCCACTTGGTATGCAGCTTGTTAGGAGTCAGTAGATGAAAAAAAAATTTTTTTGAAAAAAAAATTTTTTTAATTTTTTTTTGTTGATTTTTTGAAGTGTACTTTTGGAAATATCTCAAATGATGTCATAAAATTTTTCGACGCAAAAAATACTGAAAGTAGCTCATATCACCCATGATTTATCCTGAAAGACTCATCACACGTAGACTTTTAGTTTCAGAGTTATGGGGATTGCGCTTTCCAGCTTTCTCAACGTAAACCCATAGAACCTGTATGGAATGACTAGAAGCTACTTCAGACTGTTGCAGAGTTCTACACTGGGTGAGTATGAACTAATAAGACTAAAATTGACTTCCTCTTAACATTGGACACCCTTTTCTGTAATAATATTTTAAATACTAAGGATACAGGGAAGGTTCGAACAAGGTAACGGTAACTGTTCATCTCATTCTTGGTTTACCATCACATTTGGTGTTCTCAGGCTAGTCAGATGATTTAGAATAAATTAAAACTAAAATCTTCTTTGACAGCAAAAATCACATTAGGTCAATAGTCCTTAAATTAATAAAATTAATGAATAATTGAACTAATGTGATTTTTGCTGTCAAAGAAGATTTTAGTTTTAATTTATTCTAAATCATCTGACTAGCCTGAGAACACCAAATGTGATGGTAAACCAAGAATGAGATGAACAGTTACCGTTACCTTGTTCGAACCTTCCCTGTATCCTTAGTATTTAAAATATTATTACAGAAAAGGGTGTCCAATGTTAAGAGGAAGTCAATTTTAGTCTTATTAGTTCATACTCACCCAGTGTAGAACTCTGCAACAGTCTGAAGTAGCTTCTAGTCATTCCATACAGGTTCTATGGGTTTACGTTGAGAAAGCTGGAAAGCGCAATCCCCATAACTCTGAAACTAAAAGTCTACGTGTGATGAGTCTTTCAGGATAAATCATGGGTGATATGAGCTACTTTCAGTATTTTTTGCGTCGAAAAATTTTATGACATCATTTGAGATATTTCCAAAAGTACACTTCAAAAAATCAACAAAAAAAAATTAAAAAAATTTTTTTTTCAAAAAAATTTTTTTTTCATCTACTGACTCCTAACAAGCTGCATACCAAGTGGAAAGTCGCTACCATGACTCCTTCCCTACTTTTACCTACAGCTCATTTCTACATAGTACCAAAATGGTAGTATTTTATATCTCCAGACTGGGTGCACCTAGGGAGCTGCCATTTACAGGGTAGAGTCTTGTACCATAGGAGAGCCGACAAAAAAAATATGGTCGATTTCGGAGACAACTTTTTTTTTTCAGTGTACCTTTGACATGGAATCACTCACCTAGGTTGATGGCGTTTTGTTCTCAACAATCTTTGGTCGAAATTTACTGAAGCTAGCGCTCACGTCAGGCCTGTTTCCCGTTGCTAACGGCGGCCCTCTCGCTCCCCTCAGCCCGGCAGGCAGGTGATGGTGCTGCCGCACGTGAAGCAGGAGGACCTGACGGCGCTGTTCCCCGGCGGCGTGGACACCATCGAGTGTCCCTCGGGCCAGACGTACATCCGCACGACTAGTGACATCTGGCGGGAGCCGTGGCGCACGCGCGCGCCGCCCGCGCGCCCCATGGAGACGTTCCACCCTACGCTGGCCGCCCAGTCCATGGACGAGTCCACATCCCTCAACGAGGTCATCAAGTTCATCGACGACGTGGCGCGGCTGCCCAACCTGCGGCAGATGCCGCTCGGTGATCTGATGGAGCTCACCTCGTCTCTTGTCACCGAGACCACCTACACGACCAGCACCAGCGAGCGCCTGCAGGCCATGACCAAGTTTCTGCGAGCGCTCACACCCTAAATAGCTATTTTTATTTTAAATATATATTTTTTTCAAGTCTATAAAATTTTTTTTAAGAGCGTCGATACAGTTTTCAAATGGACGGCTACCTTGCCTCTTTTCTAGATTAGGAGGCAGTTCGTTTTCATGGAACGATCCCAGTATTGCCAACAGATGAGATTCGCGATAAGCCTATCTCCTATCTTTGAAGTGTCAAATGTAAAGTATACTTCCTGAGAGACCATTATTGACAAGTCATTCGTTTTGACGATGTCCGGGAAATGAAGTATGATATATGATGGGCTGTGTTCCTTCTGTGATTTACCGTTGGCCTGTGTCAGGGGGCCTCCACAAGTGAATAACTGTTGCAATCATAAGGACAGTGAAGTCCTAAAAACAGGGAAACCAAACTAAGTCTTCTGCGCCGTAATTATCTTTTTAGTTTTTGGGCAGCACATAACATACATAGTTATGTATAATTTTTACATATTTATGTCAAAGCTTGTAATTAATATCTAAAATTAGTTTAAAAGTCAGCAAAAAAATACTTTGTAATGTATAGAAATGTTATTCAAAACTGTGTGGGGAAAATAGTCAGTGGTGGCCCTTATTTGCACCCAACTTCTAGGCAGTCAAAAACAGACCTCGGGCACTGAACACAGAATGTGAACAGAGGCTGGTAATGATCATTGTGATCTCCTTTTCTTGTCATACATTAAAGAGCCTGCCCTTTTCCTCTTTCTAAACTGAGACTGAAAAAATGTACCTTTCTGATGATTTCCTAAGATTTATATACAGTTTACCTCCTTTACGGTTGGACGGTACTGTATGAAACCTGATCTCAAAGCCATCTGCATAATGTAGGTTTATTTTAAATCTTGTTAATTTGTTTACAATTTAAGAGTAAAATACATTTAAGGAATTCATAAAAAAATTAAACTGTGACAAAATGTCAATTCTTTGGGTGGGCGTTGTACAAACTTTGAAACACGCATTCTCCTCTGCACAGCACTTGGCAAAAAAAAAAAAAAAAAATAGGAAACATTGAATCTGAGATAGTGAAGAACAATTGTTGAGTATGTTTTATAATTTACTTCTAGGCGTGCTGTTGTCATAGTCTGTGGTGGTCCTAAGATAGCCAATGCCCGATGGCATGGCCACCCTCTCGACGCCCTTGGGGAAAAGCCTCTTAACTTCGGACTCCTTGACCTCAGGGAGGATCATGACCTTTTCGCCCGGGGTCCAGTTGGCGGGCGTGGCTACGTACGGCAGACGGGCAGTCAGCTGCAGCGAGTCGATGCAGCGCAGGATCTCACTGCGAAAGAGACAGCACTGAACTTCGCTTAAACAGTCTAACGCATGTTTTTCATTGCTGGTGTTATGATTGTTTATAGATGTCGCGTGTTCCCAAAGGGAGGCGCGACTCATACAATCATGCACACAAAGTTTTGCGATTCATTTGCAATTATGTGGAAAAAAAAATGAGATAAAAAACATTGTAATCATGTAAAGTTTCGCTGCAATCATGCAAAAATCCATCGCAATCGTACAGAAATTCACTCAAATCATGAGAAAATCCTTCCGCGATCCCGCATTCCTGCAATCAAGAGTACGCGACAGCTGAGAGTCGGCGCCGGTCGGCGCGGCCCCTCGCGTATTACATTGACGGCCGAAACTGCCACATAAGGTGGATTTAGTGTTTCCAAAGTTCTTGCGTGAAAATTCACGCGGCTGCGTGAAAAGGGTTGCTTCAGTTCGGAATGATATCAATTCATCGAATCCAAACCAACCAATAGTAGTCCAGCTACCAGCTCAGATGTAGCTCATTAATTGGACAGACTTCAGAGCTTGCGTGAAAAAACACGCAGCGTGAAAAAACACGCTGCGTGAAAAAACACGCAGCGTGAAAAAACACGCGGATGGAAAATTGCACATAACACCTTGCGTGAAAAAACACGCGGATGGAAAATTGCACATAACACCTTGCGTGAAAAAACACGCGGATGGAAAATTGCACATAACACCTTGCGTGAAAAAACACGCAGCGTGAAAGAACACGCAGGGTACGTTCCAGATGCACTTGCCGCTTTTGCCAAGCTGCCTGAAGTAAAAGGTACAAAGGAGAAAGACGTGACAAAATATAGAATCAAAAGCGCAGCACCTTGGTCTTACCAGGCGGCAGCGGGGCAACACAACAAATACAGGACGACGACGAAATTCATAAACAAATATACTAGATGTCATGTGGACAAGGATAGCGAGACGAAACATGAGCTGACTATTTATATTCCGACGTCCGAACGTCCGCGCAGACGGTGCAGACCTCAAAATCACGCAGCCGCGTGAAAAAAAAACGCCGCACCAACCAGCGTGAAAATCACGCGAGATGCTTTGAAGATGCACGGGCCGCACGGTGGCGATAATGCGGCGGGGCGGCGCGGCCACGGAGCAGGTCTTGCTGAGGCCCTTGACGGCCAGCCCGCCGTCGTACCCGCACAGCTACGGCGCGCTCGGGGTCGGGGCGCGGCCCCGGAGCAGGTCTTGCTGAGGGCCTTGTCGACCTGCCCGCCGTCGTACCAGTCGTACCCGCACAGCTAGCGAGCGCTCAGTGCTGCCGGGCCGGGCCAGGCGAGGCGGCGCGCGGCGCGGCCTCAGAGCAGGTCTTGCTGAGGGCCTTGTCGACCTGCCCGCCGTCGTACCAGTCGTACCCTCACAGCTAGCGAGCGCTCAGTGCTGCCGGGCCGGGCCAGGCGGGGCGGCGCGCGGCGCAGCCTCGGAGCAGGTCTTGCTGAGGGCCTTGCCGACCTGCCCGCCGTCGTACCCGCACAGCTACGGCGCGCCCAGTGCTGCCGGGCCGGGCCGGGCCGGGCGGGGCGGCGCGGCCTCGGAGCAGGTCTTGTCCTGCCCGCCGTCGTACCCGGCCGTGAACGGCTGCCAGCGAGGCAACACCCACCATGCACGCCGGCAGGCTCATTCTCTTCACCGACTGATGGCGGAGAGATCATCACCCCGATTCGTGGTTGTCGGGTGTACAGAGCTATAGCTACACAGGTTTCGCATGAGCGTAGATAGACTTTCTTCGCGAGCTCGCGCTAGCTGTGCGGGTACGACTGGTACGATGGCGGGGAGGTCGACAAGGCCCTCAGCAAGACCTGCTCCGAGGCCGCGCCGCGCGCCGCCTCGCCTGGCCCGGCCCGGCAGCACTGAGCGCTCGCTAGCTGTGCGGGTACGACTGGTACGACGGCGGGCAGGTCGACAAGGCCCTCGGCAAGACCTGCTCCGAGGCCGCGCCGCGCGCCGCCCCGCCTGGCCCGGCCCGGCAGCACTGAGCGCTCGCTAGCTGTGCGGGTACGATTGGTACGACGGCGGGCAGGTCGACAAGGCCCTCAGCAAGACCTGCTCCGGGGCCGCGCCCTGACCCCGAGCGCGCCGTAGCTGTGCGGGTACGACGGCGGGCTGGTCGTCAAGGTCCTCAGCAAGACCTGCTCCGTGGCCGCGCCGCCCCGCCGTATTATCGCCACCGTGCGGCCCGTGCATCTTCAAAGCATCTCGCTTGATTTTCACGCTGGTTGGTGCGGCGTGTTTATTTTCACGCGGCTGCGTGATTTTGAGGTCTGCACCGTCTGCGCGGACGTTCGGACGTCGGGATATAAATGGTCAGCTCATGTTTCGTCTCGCTATCCTTGCCCAGATGACATCTCGCACCTTTTGTTTTGTCAATTTCGTCGTCTTCGTGTCTGTTCCTCTCTGATTTTTGTAGTAGGGATTGATTTTGATTAATACCTTACATCCTCATCCAGTGTATGTGTTAGCGGCTTGTTGCGGAACAGCATAGAAATGGCCGCAAACGACACCGGTCGCAACCGGTCATAAAAATCACGCAGCGTGTTTTTTCACGCTGCGTGTTTTTTCACGCAACAACTTAGAAACACTAAATCCACCTTTACTCGACGTTCCTGCCGGTAGACACGGGATACAGCATGGACAGCTTGAGCTTGTGGTCGGGACCGATGATGTAGAGCGCGCGCACCGTGAGGGCGGTCTCGGGGTCGTCCTTGTGGTCCTCGTCGATCATGTCGAGCTGCACCGCCAGCTCCCGGGTCTCGTCGCCAATGATGGGGTAGGGGAAGTCGCCGGGGATGTCGAGGCAGTAGGACTTGATGTCATTGACCCAGTCCTTGTGCGACTGCAGCTTGTCGCAGGAGTGTGCTAGCAGCTTGGTGTTGCGCTTCTGGAACTCGGGGAAGTGCACGGCGATGCGGCCCAGCTCCGTGGTGCACACGGGCGTGAAGTCGGCCGGGTGCGAGAACAGCACCACCCACCTGCACACCGATCGTATTTTTAATTTGGCGCAGGTTGCGTCATCATCAATCGGCAGCGGCAAAGAATAGGGGGAGGAGTGGGGGTCAGGTGATAAGACGAGGCAGGTGCGGAGAGCGCAACTGAGTTCGCCGCCGATGAGGGAGCTCGCGCTTACCGCATGTAATAGAAAGCTCGCAGCAGAGTTGAGGATTTCCTGCCTACTCTCCCGTAAGCCAACTTATTGCCTCTATAGAATAGGTAGACTCACAACACCTTTCCATGTTTTTGCTACATCTGACCCGCGATACAATATTCTGGAGACGCTTTGGCAACCGCCGCCAACCCATCGGGATGTCAAGGGCCCTAGTACAGGGAATATTGTAATACATATTTCTGGATAAACCGACTAAATCAATTGGGGGCATCCCTATTCCCTGCCTGAAGCGCGTGTTTCTGTCAACAAGGCACCGCGTGCCGTGGTATTTCTTTTTTCGCTCAAGGCCGAAGCTTCTTAAGCAGAAGGGCGAGCCTCACCACGGCGCGCTGCCTAGTAAGTGACCCAGTCGAAAAGCAAATGACAATAAGTTAAATATTCGCGCTTCGAATCAAGGTCCGCGGTGAACTGATTTAATGGTTTCGACGATAGTTAAACTTTCATTTGGTTGTACTTACGAGTCTCCTTGCCACTGATAGAAGTCTATAGGTCCCTGTGTTGTCTGGGCCTTGAAGTTGCGAATGACCTGGCCTATTCTCATGGTCATGGTGCTGTGTGTTGTGTTGCGGAACCCTCTCGAGCGCCGATCGGACTGCCTCGGCCAGATCTGGCGCGCTCTTTTATATCGTCAGGAACCAGTCTCTATGGCGTGACCAGATCTGAGAGGCATATCTGAAGAAAGATAAGGGTTTCTGAGAAATGGAAACTCCCCAGATCTGGTTCTGACTTCTTGGAGGGGCGCGGTGTGCGGCCAGATCTGGGGGACATGCTATCAGAAAGAGATAATAATGTTTTCTTAGTGTCTTTCGCAAGCACTGTAGATCTTGTTGGAAACACCCTGACTCTGTGCTGCCTTATTCAACATAATTAGTTCTATGGGGAACACAAAAAATGAGTGCTTTTTGCGAAAGCTGAGACTGATGTCAACTTAACTTGTAGAGGATCCTCGAGACAGGAGAACAACAAATAAATCATGCAAAAGTTTGCCGCCTGCTACAATGACGTATTAGTAGTTATAGTTAAGACACGGGAGGGCGGAGCGCGAGGGCGAGGGAGTGGCTACCGTGTGGTGGGGATGGGGCAAACGTTGAACTTGCTTTCGGCAGTGCTTCGGCAGTGCTTCAGCAGAGCCGCACTGCCGAAGGTTTGCTGAAGAACTGACTAAGCCGAGCCGAAGCCGAGTTTGACGCTTGTCCCATCCCCACCACACCGTTGCCACGACGCTCTCGGCGCGTCGCCCTCGCGCTTCGCTCTCGCGCTCTGGGCTGAGCGCATTTTATCCTTTCGAGGCGTTCCGCGCGTTTGGGTCAGCGGGACAGTAGTTGGGGTCGGGGTTGCCGACCGGGGCAGATCGTGGTGGACGAGGGCTGCGCGACGCCGCGACGCCGCGACGCCTTACGACACTGTGTGATACGCGCCAACGTGCCCGATGCGACGCGCTAGAGCCCCCGATTGGCACCCCCACCCTAACTGCCCCGCTGCCCCGAACGCCCCAGAAACCGACCGGGACAGCTTAACTGGAAACAGCATTAACTAAATACGCCACACTACAAAATTCATGTGAAAGAATCGGGTGCACCGTAAACCGGGGCTACTTTGGCCCACCGGCTCCCCCCCCCTCCCCCCCCCCGCCCCCCGACAACTTTGTTTGAAATGCTAAATGGCATTTGAAACAAATTTTGGGGGATAGGCCAAAGCTACTTCCAAACCCTAAAAGGTCTTCGGGTCATGGCGAGGTCGTTGAAAGAACTGTGCATATTCGGATGCATGGCCCTACGACAGGAGTAGTATATGTTTTTCTCATAAGAGAAATGTCCGATCAACTTGATTTTTGAACTGTAGGCTAGTTGAGCAATGATCATTCGCGAACACTTTATTGACATTTTCATATCATGCTCATTTATTTAATTTTCATTTTATGGTACTGCGCATGACTAGAATCAACAGGTCCCCCCGCGCTTGGGACAGGGGTGTCGAGCCCAACAATGAACTGTTGGTGCCTCAAAGGAAAACCTCTCAACCCCTCAAATTTTCGACTGAGATACGACGTTTCAACGAATACTTTGGGGCCGGATATCTCAGACCCAGTGATCTGAATTCAGGGAGCAGATTTCTTCCTTGAAACGCAGTTCCATAAAATTCTGTTAGAGACGATGAAAAAAATAAAACAAAAAATATAAGTCAGATAGATCCCAGGCAAAACTAGAAGGCTACTTCGTGCCTAAAAATGAAGGCAAAGCCTATTAACACCTAGGTGCGAATAAGAAACTGCAAGCTATTTACACCGAAGTTTTGAATTCGGTTCCGATAAGAGGTCATCGGCTATTTGAACCGCCAGCGTGAATATAGGCGCGTACACTATTTGCACCATCAAATACAATCAAGCGAAAAACAATGCATTTGCAATTTTTTTTCCCGCGTCGCTGTGTTGTTGTCATTGTTCATGCGTGGTTTATACGTAGTCTACAGGAATTAACTAGAATAGATTACTGTCTTGTCGAGCTCCACGCCTGCCATTACAACTGAAGGCGCCCCCACCCACACTGAATTTTTCTCCAATCGACGCCAGAGGTAGCGCCTGCGGATCTCTGGGTAGGCCGACCCGCCACGCAACTCTGTGGAGACGGAGGCCTACCACGAGGCTCTAAAGTACGGGGGGTCGGACAAGGGACTATGGGTCACAGTCCCTTGCGTTACCTCGGCGAACGTTCAGACAGCTCCGCTTATGACTTTTATATCCCCTCCATCACTTGACGGTCACAGGGAATGCGACTGATTGACTTGGGGAGAGGAATATAGCAAGGGTTTCCAAATCGCGGGTGGTTTGTCTAAATTTGTCGTTCCTCCAGTTCGCTAGGTTCCAGTCGTCTGTTAGGTATGAAAGGGAAATTTCATCGTCTGTCGCTTTAAATAAATAGTTGTAGGAGAGTGGGGCACATAGTGTCACTTTTTGGAAATTCTTCTCTAGCAGTCCTACTTTAGGCAGCATTACGGATTTCAGGGTCGGTCTGCCTCTATTCGACCTTCAGTCACAAGTAACCATTGAGACCCCCTCAAAAATATTCGTGTCTTCTCTCAAATCATCTCGAGAAGAGACCTCGGCAATTGGCAGTATGTGCCCCGGGGGTGGGGCACTAGCTGTCACCCTTTCTATATTGGTATAGAACTCATGGGAGAAGTGGATTCTCGAAATGGTCTCAATGTCATCTCGGAAAGTAAGTGCCAATGGAAGCATATCACCCCTAAAAGTCAAAAATTTCACTCAAGACATCCCTGCTACAACAGATCATAAAATGAGTGACAGTACCTGCCCCAATATTTGGGAATTCGGGGGAATTACTGTCAATAAATCTTTCGATGTACGCTGCTGCCATACCACTGAAAGTTTCGCCACCCCTATCTAGCAAACAAATGAAGAAGTAAAGAGGTCATGATTTCACAAATTAGCTGACTGAAAAAATGAATGGGCTGCTATTGCCAGCCCGTTGACAGTATGTGCCCCTGACAGTTGGTGCCCCACTCTCCCTTAAGGTGCATCGTCTCCCGCGTTTTCTTATTTGTTAGAGCGGTGTGCGCACTTATATTTACACCAGTAAGCTTTTATTCGGTGCGAATAGCATGTGACCTTTTATTCACACCCATGGTGCTAATTTTGAAAGAAATATTATTCGCACCCCGAGGCCCTATTCATCACCTCCCAGTCGATCAGTCGATTCAGGGGTTTGAAAAGAGGCGCCTTATGCCGCAATGCGACGCACATGCGCAATTCTAGGCACAGTGCCTCCCAAGCGATCGTCAGAATTTCAGAAATAGATAGCATTGATCGTTCCGATTGGGCAATACCAAGGAAATGATTGCAGTCGTGTAAAACTGGAGGCCCACTGTGTGTCCCTACCTGTCACGTGAGCAACTCAGAATAAAGTCTCTTTAAGTGAGCTAATTGTACGCAACGCTGTTGGTACGCCTGAGTGTGTTAAGTTAGGTTATGTTTGTTGGTGAGTGTCCGGTCCGTTTGGGGAGATCAGCCGAGTCATGAAAACTCCAGAATGGGGACTGCAAATCAACATGCCGCGTCTTCAGTGAATTAAATAGCGAGCGGACGGGCGCGCTGCGTGTCTCTCAGCCGCGCCGGCCCCACTGACAGCTGACAGCCCCGCTGACAGACGTGACGCGTCCGCTCTGCTCCGCCCCGGCAGGGCAGGGGCTGTACTGCCAGGGTCTCGTCCAGGGCCTGGGCATCTACGGGACTGTCTCCATGTAGCGCGTGAGCCCCAGTAGGCCCGCGACAGGGCCAGAGCACCCCGCCCTGCGCCGCCCCGCCCCGCCCACACCATGAACGCCACCAGCTTGTTCGTCTCGACGAGCCGGGTGGTGCTGCAGGCGCAGGCGCAGGAGCAGGACTCGGAGCAGGAGTCGGACTCGGCCGCGGACTTGTCGACGTCGTCCTGGGCGGACCTGCACCGCCTGGTGCCGTACCTGCGCCAAGCGCTGTCCTGCACCGTGTGCGCCAACCTGCTGGTGGAGCCGTACACCCCCAGGGACTCCTGTCAGCACCACGTCTGCAGCTCCTGCCGGGGCGGGCGCAAGAGGCTCAAGCCGTCCTGCTCCTGGTGCAAGGACTACGGTGCTTACGCCGAGAACGTCCTGCTACGCATCCTGCTGCAGTGTTACAAGAAGCTCTGCGCTTACATTACCAGCACGGCCATCTACCGTAGCCTGCTTGCTGGAGGCTCCAGCCTTGTTGAGCTCATCAACGAAGGTGCAGAGTTTAAGGATGATTACAAGAGCTCACCTGGTCTATCCCGTTCCGCCTACAGCATTCTCCCCTGTGTCTACTCCAATTCGTCACAGCCTCAAGTTGCTGCCATTCCATCATCACCGTCACCTCCAAATGTGCAGCCCACTTCGCCGCTCGCTGACATTCTGCAAGAGGATGACCACAGGGCTCCTTCACCAACGTCAACAGTACCCAACGGCTCCTCCTTGTATTCTGTGTACAATATTGGCAGTAAAATGACATTCAAAAGGAAGACAATATCTTCCGAAAACGAGGTTGCCAACACTCATAATACTGGCGATAACCGTTGTGTACAGGAGAAGGTACTCCATTATTTTAATGACATATCTTATTTGTTCCATGTACTCAATTTCACAAAAATTACGTAGATTGTCTCATGATAAATATTTTCTTTTTGCTTTCTTCCAGTCTACAAAATCTCTTTCTCTCACATTTAAAAAGCCTCACAAAGGAATAAAGAGTGTTAGAAGTTTATCTCTGAAATCATCCGTCTCTGTAACAAAGCAGCCAGGTAAGAACAGGGGAAGGAAATCCTTTCAATCCGTCGATAGTTGTGTAATTAATTTCCCTCTTTTCACAGGGAGAGTAGCAACATTAGGAGGAATGAATGCTATGAACCTTAAGCGAAAAGGCTGTCGTTGTGGAAATGCTACCGCAACTCCAGGAAAACTTACTTGTTGTGGCCAAAGGTGTCCCTGTTATGTAGACAGTAAAGCTTGCTTGGACTGTAGATGTAAAGGATGCCGGAACCCACACCGCCCTGGAGGGCATAAGGTATGCTGGCATACTTTCAAACATGCTCATTTTCTAGCTTAAGATATCATTTTTAGATTTATGACATCTTTCTGTTTTTCCAGGTTCGTCCACACATTCCCGAATTGGAAAGTTATCAGTTGCACTTAAGCCCATCTGATGAAATGCAGACTATAGATGAAGACACACCTGTTTTATCATTAGCTTCTCCCAGTGAACTAGCCGCGACTAATGCTGGTGCCACTGTACAGGTAGGAATTATTGATTCAAATCTTGACTACGATACCATGATGTAATTAATCTTTCAGTTTGATTTTCTTTATTTGTTATTGAAACTGTGCTGCTTATTTAGGTGCTTGGTGTGTACACAACACAGCTTCATCCAGTAACAACTGTATCAACAACTTTACCAGCTGCAATTTTAGTTGATGATGAGTCTGGAACAATAATGGATGATTCATCAGAAATAGATACTAGTGATGTTGAGATTGATTGTTAAGTAACCATTACTAGATTCAGTGCAAGGAGTTAGAATTTCTATTTCCTTCTCTTCTGTTCCCCCTCCATTTGAAACTCTTTAAAAAGTCCTGAATGGTTGTAGAACCTGTAGTGCAATAGTTTAAGATGATGTTGAATTCACAGAATTTCACTTAATTGTATTTCCATCACATTGAAGACTGTCTTAGATTTTAAGATTATATTAAGTGACCATGAGCTTTGTTTGTGTCCATTTAAGAAATTCTGTACATTGGGTTCTAAGTTAAATGTGCAGTACCTAACAGAACTAAATATTCGTGCAATGAACAGACTGTGTTGATAATTCATTACTATTTACTAGTAAACTAGTTACCTGATGTTCATTGTAATGGGAAAAGATGGTGTTTCTGTATATTTTTTCCTAGTTTATGTCTCTAAACTGCTCTTTTAAAAAGGACGGACTAAATCTGAAAGAGACACACATGCACAATCTTTGTATCTTTGTAAATCTTTTCAGTTTAACTTTTTTTGCTATCTTTATACCTGTCTTTGAGCTAAGTTTGCTTTCATTTTCACTGACATTTACCATTCTCATTTTATTCTGATTGTTAGCTTATGTTAATGCACATAATTTGTGGGATTCAGCGTTCCTTCATTTTTTTTTCCTGACTTTCTACCCATGAATGATAAGAATTCTGATATTTCTTCCATTCCATTATTAATGTACCTGTGAATTTGGGTTTTCCATAGCACCGCAATGGTCAATAATTTTTCATGCATTCTCTTATGGAATTTTTTTTTTTTTTTTTAATAGGCATCTGTATCCCAAATCCTTTACAAACATACATCATATCTTCAGTGAGTATTTTAACCCTCTTGCAGTTTTGAAATAATTATCTAACTCAAATTAATTTCCAGCTCTCTCAGGGGTATGTATCTCATTAAAATGATTTTTTTTTTTTTTTTCATGGAAAGTGAGATTATCCTGCTGTAAGTCAATGCTTCCTTCACCACTTTTTCTTTACTGTTAGTTCAATATGCATAATTGTGAGGACTGAAGAAAATCTTTTGATTGTTAAACCTGTTTTTTTTTCCCCTTTTTTTTTTTTTCAATGCGTTCCTATGAATTTGCATATTTAGACAGGAATGATATTTTATGATATTTTTGTTTTCTTTTGTATCTTGTACTTTTTATGGGGAATCATATGTAGTCAACATGGCTGTCAACCCTCATTGTTGTCTTTTTTTAATTTGTTATAATTGAAAACAATTATCGCGCATATCACTTATATTTTGAGTCGTGTATGTGAGCTTCTTGTGTGTGTGAATAGTTTTAAAGTTTTCAACCATTGAATATCACTTTGAAATGGTATTTACCATGTAAAAATGATACTTTGAGGCACTAGAAACGTCTTGGTTTGAGGTGAATAGTAAAATTTACTTTTTCCTTTATTTCTATTATCGTTTTGTGATTTATGTCTTGAAAGTCAACGCCTAGTGGTAATAGTGACAATTCTGATGTATTGAGTTAAATATTTGTTTGGGAATGAAGCAAACTATTTTAATGTCGCAGAGTTCCTAAATTGTTAGCAAAGAATTTAAAATTCCTAATTTATAAAGTTAAATTTTGTAACTTGTAAAGTTCAAAATGCTTTGATCAGAACAATGAAATATTATTTTATGAAGTATCTGTGATATTTGCAAATAGGGAACTACAATTTTGGATAGTCCTGGCAAGCACCTTTGCATAGGAATTCATTATATCTGAGAAAGTAAATCAATTATAATTTTGTGCTGTGTAGTGTTAAATTGTTTTTGAAACAGCAGGAGCTTTAAATTTAGTCTGCCTCAATGTTTCTGCCCAGTAGTTCATTATTCCCTCCCAGTGACCAAAATCTTGTCATTCTAGTATGTGCTTTCACAGCAATGCGAAGTTTGTGTAATGTATTTTTCTGATTTTGCCTAGATAGCTCTCATGAATTAATGTCCATTTTGATGTTTAACTAGGAATTTAGACAAAAATGTTTTTAAACAATTTCAGCAGTGGTATTTTTCTATGAAAATGTGGAGGAAATGTTGTTTGTTCGTTCTGTTTTCCCAGTTCAAGTTTGTAAGTTGTATTGTGGAATCAGGCCTGTGGAAATAAAAACATTTATCCCATTTTCAACTTATATTTGTTTTTGCTTTTTGGTTTTTTTTTTACAAAGTGTGACAGTGGTTCTCTATATGAACATAGATAGAGGACGGTGAGCATTTTCACCTGCACCGCCTCTTTGTCAGTGACATTCTTAAACTCTCCTTTGACCGACGTTTCACGGTATCCTGTACCCTCCTTGGATCCCTCTGCTCTCTGAGATCGTGTCTCTTCCTATCACGTTTGGGGACGCCTGAGGACGAATGCGCCAGACCGTGCTTGCTCCCGGATCGCGGACGGGGTGCTATTCCGCCTGTACATGTGACATTAGGAGTCTTTTTGACGGCTGTTAACGTCGACTTATGGGGCACTGCGCGCTCCATCCTTGGTGGACACCCTTGCTCCCGGGCTCCACACTGCACCTGGTCTACGCGCACGGAGGCTTTGCTGGAAACGCCCCGCGAGGCCGAGGCCGTGGCGGACCCCCTGCCCCGTACAGGCGGAACGGCGGAGGCGGGGGCGGGCGCCCCTCGGCGGAGCGGTGGTGAGGACTTTGGAGGGGGCGGGACCTGGTTGGACCGGCCGGGCAGGACAGGCCGGGCAGGGCCAGCGTGCCTGGGGCGAGTCCCTTCTCTGGCCCTGGCACCCCGCGGCTGCGGTTGCGCTTTCGCCCCTGGGACCACAGCCCCCTTGGGAGGCCTGACCCGTCGACATGGCCGTGGCGGCAGCTTGCTGCTGCCGGCGTCCGCTGCAGCATCTCCTAGGTCCGGGCGCAGCCGCAGCGCAGGTCCCGAGCGCCTCCGCGCCACCCTTCCGCCCGAGGAATGAGGCCTGGACTTAGACGGCCTGCTGGAGGCGTGGGGCGGCTCCAGCTCCGGCGGGCGGGGGCGGTCTGCGCTGGGGGTGGGGGCGAGTGCGCGGACGGGTGGTTCCTCCTGGTCTGGGGCAGGCAAGCCTTGCCGTCGCTTTGGCGTGGTCGGACCGTACCACCTGGCAGTCGACACGGGCGCGGCTGCGGCGGCCACGGGGGCGAGAGGCGCGCCGACGCGGTCCTCGGCGGTTACAGTAGAGAACGCGGAGCTGTCGCGCTTCATTGGTGACGGCTTCTTGCTGGGCGGCAGCTGCATCAGCTGCGCCAAGCAGCGGTCCGACATCTGCCTAATGCACTCAGGCCGCAGCAGCTGCTGGGCCACCTGCAGCTGCAGCATGGCAGCGCTGGGGCCGCGCTGCGCTGGTGGCGGTGTTAGGGTCGTCCTCACGGCCACGGCACCGCCACCCCCAGCGGCCCCACCCCCGGTCCCACCCCCGGGCACCACGCGGCGGGTCGGCGGCCGGTCGGGACCCTGCGTGCGGTCGGAGCGGCGGCCCGCCGCGAGACCACTGGCGGGCATGAGCCCGCGATGCGCCTGCAAAGGGGTGTCCTGCGCGCTCAACCGGCTGCTTCAGGGGATCGCAGAGCGCGTCTCTCATAGCGGTGACGTATTAGAGGGACATATCCTTACCCTGAGCCTCCCGGCCGCCCGCTGGCACCGACTGCGCCGGCGAGAGCTCGCCTCGGCGGTGGCGTCCCAGTACGACCTCATCTCGTCCGAGCACGCCGCCGCCCCGCGGAGCGCCCGAGCCCGGGCGCCCCTAGCCCGGGGCACGCGCATCGCCGCGGCGACCACCGGAACCGGCCTCGCGTCTCTCAGGGACGAAGTTTTCCTGGAGCGGCGCGGCCGCAGGGACACGCTGGAGAACGGCAGCCTGCTCGAGCGGATGGGGGTGGTCAGCGCCGTCTGCGACGCCACCGCCCTCTTGGAAGACGTTCGCTGCAGCTGAGAGCTCGGGCGAGGCCTGGGACGGGTCCGGGGAGGCTGCAGGGATGCCCTGCTGGAGTTGGTTGCTCTGCTGCGAGCCGCCTGCGCCCCTGCCGCTGATCCATTCTTCGTGTTTTTCGTCCGCGATTGGGGCTGCGGTTTGAGCGCCGCCCGGGATGCCCTTTTCGTGCCCGAGCGGGACGGTTGCAGCTGTAGCGAGGCCCTGGACTGTGTGTTCTTGGAGTAGCAGGGCTGGAGGGAGGAGCTGGAAAGCTGAGTCGTCCTGGATCGAGACGGTTGGGGCGGGAGCGACGCCCTGGAGGGGCCCCGGGAAGGGCGATGGCGTGCGCGCCGGCGTTGCCTGGGTGCGGGGCTGGCACCGCGGACCCGGGCGCGGCCGGGCGCTGCTGCGGTGGCGGCGGCAGTTCGCGACGCGGCCGACGCGAGGGAGGCCACCCTGGGTAGCGGCCGAGTACGGAGTGCGCCTGTAGCTGCAGAAGCGCCGGAATAGGTCCGGTATTAGCACGCACGCCTCACAAGTCCCGGGCCCGGGCCTCCCCCCGTGTCATCCAGGACCGGGGGTAACGGAAACACGCAATTGTCTTGCGGGTCTGCCTACCCATTGCAGCCATCAGGCGCCAAGGCCAGGCCCCAAGAGTAGACATACGCGCAACACAGTTACGTGTATTCCTTCACAGTATGCACATCTCCTGATCGCACCAGAGGGTAGCGGTGTGGATGCGCGCCGTCCAGCGGGGGCAGTAGCCGCCCTGGAGGGGTTCAGGCTCGTCCTGGAGGCGCCTGCTCGGGCCTGCTGGACGCCCTTGCTGAGGACGCCGCTGCTCACGGAACCCAGTAAACGGCTGGCCCGCGCCCGGCTGGCACCTCGCGCCCCGGCCGGACCTGCCCCAAGGTCCGGGGGCCGTTGTGGTGGCCTCGGCCCGCGGCCCACGGCCTGGGCCGGTGTCTGGGCGGGTAGCGGCTCCGGCCCGCTCCCGCTGGCGCCGCGGCCGCGAACCCGCACGCTCACGCGGTGGCTCGGCACCGTGGGGCGAGCGCTTCGACTGGCGGTGACTGGTGCTGCTGTGGGAGCCTGGGCCCGGGCCCGGGGGGCGGCGGTGATAGCTTTGCCACTGCCAGAGGACGACTTGGTTCGCGTAGGGGCCGGGGCCGGACCCGGGACCTTCAGGCTGGAGTGGGCTCGACTGTTGGCCGAGACGAGCGACCCGCTGGCCCGCGCGGCCGCAGGAGCAGGAGGCCGAGGCCGAGGGGGCGGCTTATCCTGCGGCCTCCCCGCCCCTGCCGCGGCCCTCTTGGACCCGGCCCCGGGTTGCTGTTTTTGCTGCTGGCCGCGGGTCGCCGACGTGGGCCTAGAGGCCACGGTGCGAGACACGGGCCGCGAGCCGGTGGGCTGGGGAGTCCGTGCAGCAGGGCGCCTGCGGCTTCCCTCGGCCAGCCAGCGTGCCTGCTCGGCCCGGCCCAGCCAGGCCCGTCAAGTACTTTATACTGCCCGGTCGTGAGGCGGCGCCTCTCCACGGAAGCAGCCTGTGGCCGTCGCGTGTACCTGCATGTGCCCCGGGTAGACGACATGGCGCGCCTCGGGTAGGAACGGGGCCAGCGGGGTTGTCGCCGTCTGCGAGTGGCGCTGGCGCCGCAGCTGCTCACCGCCGCCGGCGCCCGGGCCCGGCCGCCTGCTGGCCGGCCTGCTTGCCGCGGCCGCCGCCCCGCCGCCCCCGCGACCTCTGCGCTCCCGCCTGCAGGAGGCCGAGGCCGGGGCCGAGGAGGCGACGAGGCTCGTGTCCGCGAGCAGGCAGGTCAGCAGGCAGGAGCACGGGGTGGAGCTGGAGCAGTGTTGCATGCCTCATGGCTCACGCCCCTGTGCGGCCCCCAGCCCCTCCCGCCGCCCCGCCGCTGTGGAGCAGCGCGAGCAACGTGTGTCCGATGTCCGTCAGCGGAAGGCAGCGCGGTCACGTTATCAACCTGTACTAACGAGCTGGGGCCATGCAGGGCAGTGTGAAACCGGCCATGTTGTTATCTCGGGCCCTGCGCCCTGCGCGCGGACACAGGGCGGGGCAATAATAGCACCCACTCACGCATATTGTGCGTTCTCCAAGAAACTTAAACCGCGTCCGGTACCAGGTCCATGATGCCTGACTCCAGTGCGCTGATGTCAGGGGATAGTTTCCTGTTCGTTGGATCAAAGATTGGTCTTTGTGGCCCAGCCCCATTGTTGCCTAGTCTCGATGCAGGCCGCTGGCAAAAAAGCGCCATGCGCTTCGAGCTCGAGCCGAAGAAGGATGTCTCTTGCAATACTATCTGCTTTCAATTCCAGCCTTTATTGTGATTTTTCTTTAAATCGCATTACTTTAACATAAGCCCACTGAAAGAACGTCACCCGACACGTTCGAAGAACATGTCCTGATCGCAAGTCTCGGATCGGTATCGGACCGGTGGCCATCAAAAATAAAAAGGGTGTGTGAGGGCAGTAAAATAGTTAAATATCCTGTTTGATTGATATTAATATGAAAAATACGATTTCAGGAAATCCTGGTAGGCACGAAGTTAATTAATGGTTTTGTTTCACTAAATTCTTCGGTAGAAGATGGTTTATATAGAAATTTACTTTAAAAATTCTAGCCTTATGGGTCATGTTACTGAATTTCTTTTATCTCAGGGTCACTAGTTCAGCGGGTCACATGCCAAATTTTAGATTTCTAGCTCAAACGATTTTAAAGTTAGTCTCTCAGTAAAGATTGTCCAATCAGCTTGATTTTTGAACTGTAGGCTCGTTGTGCAATGGGCATTCGAGCTCTGCTTTCACATTTTTATTCTAACGTGTCGTTCGAAATTTTATTTTTTGAACTACCGTGCATGAGTAGAATCAACAAGTCCCCGGCCCCGCCGGTCCTCCTCCCCTGCGCGCCGCGCCGAGGGGTCGAGCAGCCTCAACAATGGCGACTCGGCTCGGCTCCCCTTTCCACGCTGTTTTCCCGTGACAGGTCGAGTATAACCATAGAAACAGAGATTTTAGATCGAAATTTCTCAAAATTTAACTTTGGTCTGGCATTTCAGCAGTGAACTCAGGATATTGAGTTCTACCTCTCTGCCAAATCTTATGAAAATCGTATAGAAAAATCGGGATCTAGGTAAGGGGCCACACTGACAAAAAAAAAAAAAATTAAAAAAATCGGATCCTGAGACGAAACCATAAGGCTACTTCGTGCCTAAAAAAAATCGGATCCTGAGAGTGCGCCCCCAGACCAACCCCCGAGGGTGAAATCATCCGAAAATCATCGAAAAAAAAAAAACGGTGATCGACCGAGATTCGAACTCGCGACAAAAGCGACCCGACAGCCTAGATGGTTTGGGACGGGGGGCTGGGACGGTAACCACTAGAGGTGTTTGCAACTTATCTTGGCCAGCGCTGGCCGAGCTCGAGAGCCTCCAGAAGAAGAGAAATACAGTCCGCTCAAGAACCACTGGCGGGTCTCCGAGCGGGGAGGGCGGGGGTGGGTCGGGGGAGGGCATCTATTGAGAAGCTCGGGCGAGGAGCCGAGACTAATGACCCGCAATAAATGCCCCCCTCGATTTGCTGAATCTCTGTAAATGCTATTTCTGCAATTTTTTTGAACGCGCTGCAAGAACCAATCGATAACAGACCAAAAATTAAGGCATGAGCTATTTTGAATCGTTTCGATCGGATTTCCCGTTCTCAAGTTACAAGCCCGTACAGAAGTGGTTAATAAAACGGACATTCATCAATAGCTCTTGAGCCGGGCGTGAGAAACACCGACTTTGCGGCTATTTATGTCTTGAACGGATAGATATAGAGCAACTATAAATAGAATATTAAATATTGTTTGTAAAATTTGGAACAAGTTTTATCCAAGAAAAACTTGTGTAAGTGGGACCGTCTTCGTAGTAAACCGTTCCAAACTTCGACTTTTCGCCTGAAGGAAGAACTCGAAAATCCAGAAGAGCGTAAAAATTAAGATATCTATTCGAATTGGGTATCATTTTTTTTGTTTCGACGCGGACGATCCGACCGTCGCGTTCAAATTCTCCGCTAAGCCGTCGTTCAAACGTTAAAGTGGGTACTGAGCTAAGGCGGGTGAATGTCCTGAATTGGTGCGACCCGAGCCGGAGCCGGTCGGAGTGCACAATAGGCCGCCCCCGCCTCCTGGGCTGCCATCCCGAGCCACATGGTGCGCTACCGGGCTGCGGCGTGGCTCAGGCTCGGCAGCACTTCTGGAGTGGCCTGTATGCCGCTGGCCAAGATAAGTTGCAAACACCTCTAGGCTGTCGGGTTCGCACACTCGTCGGCGGTGCGAATAGGAATCCCTATCTACCGGCCTGGACGGGCCCGGCACGGCCGAGACGACTTTCGCTCCGATTTCGATCTTGCCGCTTGCCCGAGAAAATGGCCGGTAGAGAGTGATAGCCATTCACATGACATTCATATGTGCGTCCCGCCAGCCGAGATGGTTAACGCACCTTCCCCCTGTCCCCAATCATCTCGGCTGGCGAGACGTTTTGCGGGTTCAAATCCCGGCGGATTTGTGTTCTCTTTTTTTCTTTCTCGTGTCGCTCTTTTACCGCCCAAAAGATGCATCGAGAGGATGACGATAAGCTCTTTAAAGCACTATTAACCTCTGGGTAAACAAGATATTCTTCTCCTCCAAAAAACAGTCGATATATTGATGAAAAAAAATAAAATCAAATACAGTATCCGGGTCTGAACCCGGGCCCGTCAGAGCAGATGTCCGCTGCTCTACCCACTAGACCAGCGACTCGCCCTATCAGTAGCACTCCAAGCATAACATAGCTTCCGAAAAGATTACGGCCCCGCCAGCCGAGATGGTTAACGCACCTTCCCCCTGTCCCCAATCATCTCGGCTGGCGAGACGTTTTGCGGGTTCAAATCCCGGCGGATTTTTGTTCTCTTTTTTTCTTTCTCGTGTCGCTCTTTTACCGCCCAAAAGATGCATCGAGAGGATGACGATAAGCTCTTTAAAGCACTACTCACCTCTGGGCAAACAAGATATTCTTCTCCTCCAAAAAACAGTCGATATACAGATGAAAAAAAAATCAAAACAAGTACAGTATCCGGGTCTGAACCCAGGCCCTTCAGAGCAGATGTCCGCTGCTCTACCCACTAGACCAGCGACTCGCCCTATCAGTAGCACTCCAAGCATAACATAGCTTCCGAAAAGATTACGGGTACCAGGAGTCGATTTCGAAGAGGTTACCTCCTCGCCTCTGCTGAACTCCGGGTCAGATATGGCTCGGATCGGAGCGCCGCTTTTTCACCGTTTTCTCTCAAACACGCTTGCGCGAGCTGGCATCGAATGGGTTGCCTATCCATCAGGCGCCGCTTGAACGATTCTTTTTTATTGCGGAAAAAGCGAATTTCTCGCAAACCAAGACCGGTATCGTGCTTCTGACAACTAGAACATGTTTCACAGTGCGTAACGAAGATTATCTGTGAATTTGGGCGTAATCGGAGACTTTCGATTTTTCGTCAAATTTCCAAAAGCCTATAGCCTTCCCATTTTTAAAGATTTTGGTCCAAAATAAAATTTACGCCAATTTGACGGGGGTTGTGCAGGGGGGCTTTAGTGCACCCACAGACCGTCCCCCGAGGGTGAAATCATCCGAAAATCGGCGAAAAAAATGTTGTCGACCGAGATTCGATCACGCGACAAAAGCGACCCGACAGCCTAGATGGTTTGGGACGGGGGGCTGGGACGGTAACCACTAGGCTGTCGGGTTCGCACACTTGTCGGCGGTGCGAATAGGAATCCCTATCTACCGGCCTGGACGGGCCCGGCACGGCCGAGACGACTTTCGCTCCGATTTCGATCTTGCCGCTTGCCCGAGAAAATGGCCGGTAGAGAGTGATAGCCATTCACATGACATTCATATGTGCGTCCCGCCAGCCGAGATGGTTAACGCACCTTCCCCCTGTCCCCAATCATCTCGGCTGGCGAGACGTTTTGCGGGTTCAAATCCCGGCGGATTTGTGTTCTCTTTTTTTCTTTCTCGTGTCGCTCTTTTACCGCCCAAAAGATGCATCGAGAGGATGACGATAAGCTCTTTAAAGCACTATTAACCTCTGGGTAAACAAGATATTCTTCTCCTCCAAAAAACAGTCGATATATTGATGAAAAAAAATAAAATCAAATACGGTATCCGGGTCTGAACCCGGGCCCTTCAGAGCAGATGTCCGCCGCTCTACCCACTAGACCAGCGACTCGCCCTATCAGTAGCCCTCCAAGCATAACATAGCTTCCGAAAAGATTACGGGTACCAGGAGTCGATTTCGAAGAGGTTACCTCCTCGCCTCTGCTGAACTCCGGGTCAGATATGGCTCGGAGCGCCGCTTTTTCACCGTTTTCTCTCAAACACGCTGGCGCGGGCTGGCGTCGAATGGGTTGCCTATCCATCAGGCGCCGATTGAACAATTCTTTTTTATTGCGTAATAAGCGAATTTCTCGCAAACCAAGACCGGTATCGTGCTTCTGACAACTAGAACATGTTTCACAGTGCATAACGAAGATTCCCTGTGAATTTGGGCGTAATCTGAGACTTTCGATTTTTCGTCAAATTTCCAAAGCCTATAGCCTTCCCATTTTTAAGGATTTTGGTCCAAAATAAAATTTACGCCAATTTGACGGGGGTTGTGCAGGGGGGCTTTAGTGCACCCACAGACCGTCCCCCGAGGGTGAAATCATCCGAAAATCGGCGAAAAAAAAATGTAATCGACCGAGATTCGAACAAGTGACAAAAGCGACCCGACAGCCTAGATGGTTTGGGACGGGGGGCTGGGACGGTAACCACTAGGCTGTCGGGTTCGCACACTTGTCGGCGGTGCGAATAGGAATCCCTATCTACCGGCCTGGACGGGCCCGGCACGGCCGAGACGACTTTCGCTCCGATTTCGATCTTGCCGCTTGCCCGAGAAAATGGCCGGTAGAGAGTGATAGCCATTCACATGACATTCATATGTGCGTCCCGCCAGCCGAGATGGTTAACGCACCTTCCCCCTGTCCCCAATCATCTCGGCTGGCGAGACGTTTTGCGGGTTCAAATCCCGGCGGATTTGTGTTCTCTTTTTTTCTTTCTCGTGTCGCTCTTTTACCGCCCAAAAGATGCATCGAGAGGATGACGATAAGCTCTTTAAAGCACTATTAACCTCTGGGTAAACAAGATATTCTTCTCCTCCAAAAAACAGTCGATATATTGATGAAAAAAAATAAAATCAAATACGGTATCCGGGTCTGAACCCGGGCCCTTCAGAGCAGATGTCCGCCGCTCTACCCACTAGACCAGCGACTCGCCCTATCAGTAGCCCTCCAAGCATAACATAGCTTCCGAAAAGATTACGGGTACCAGGAGTCGATTTCGAAGAGGTTACCTCCTCGCCTCTGCTGAACTCCGGGTCAGATATGGCTCGGAGCGCCGCTTTTTCACCGTTTTCTCTCAAACACGCTGGCGCGGGCTGGCGTCGAATGGGTTGCCTATCCATCAGGCGCCGATTGAACAATTCTTTTTTATTGCGTAAAAAGCGAATTTCTCGCAAACCAAGACCGGTATCGTGCTTCTGACAACTAGAACATGTTTCACAGTGCGTAACGAAGATTCCCTGTGAATTTGGGCGTAATCGGAGACTTTCGATTTTTCGTCAAATTTCCAAAGCCTTATAGCCTTCCCATTTTTAAGGATTTTGGTCCAAAATAAAATTTACGCCAATTTGACGGGGGTTGTGCAGGGGGGCTTTAGTGCACCCACAGACCGTCCCCCGAGGGTGAAATCATCCGAAAATCGGCGAAAAAAAAATGTAATCGACCGAGATTCGAACACGCGACAAAAGCGACCCGACAGCCTAGATGGTTTGGGACGGGGGGCTGGGACGGTAACCACTAGGCTGTCGGGTTCGCACACTTGTCGGCGGTGCGAATAGGAATCCCTATCTACCGGCCTGGCCGGGCCCGGCGCGGCCGAGACGACTTTCGCTCCGATTTCGATCTTGCCGCTTGCCCGAGAAAATGGCCGGTAGAGAGTGATAGCCATTCACATGACGTTAACATATGCGTCCCGCCAGCCGAGATGGTTAACGCACCTTCCCCCTGTCCCCAATCATCTCGGCTGGCGAGACGTTTTGCAGGTTCAAATCCCGGCGGATTTTTGTTCTCTTTTTTTCTTTCTCGTGTCGCTCTTTTACCGCCCAAAAGATGCATCGAGAGGATGACGATAAGCTCTTTAAAGCACTATTAACCTCTGGGTAAACAAGATATTCTTCTCCTCCAAAAAACAGTCAATATATTGATGAAAAAAAATAAAATCAAATACAGGATCCGGGTCTGAACCCGGGCCCGTCAGAGCAGATGTCCGCTGCTCTACCCACTAGACCAGCGACTCGCCCTATCAGTAGCACTCCAAGCATAACATAGCTTCCGAAAAGATTACGGGTACCAGGAGTCGATTTCGAAGAGGTTACCTCCTCGCCTCTGCTGAACTCCGGGTCAGATATGGCTCGGAGCGCCGCTTTTTCACCGTTTTCTCTCAAACACGCTGGCGCGGGCTGGCGTCGAATGGGTTGCCTATCCATCAGGCGCCGATTGAACAATTCTTTTTTATTGCGTAATAAGCGAATTTCTCGCAAACCAAGACCGGTATCGTGCTTCTGACAACTAGAACATGTTTCACAGTGCGTAACGAAGATTCCCTGTGAATTTGGGCGTAATCGGAGACTTTCGATTTTTCGTCAAATTTCCAAAGCCTATAGCCTTCCCATTTTTAAGGATTTTGGTCCAAAATAAAATTTACGCCAATTTGACGGGGGTTGTGCAGGGGGGCTTTAGTGCACCCACAGACCGTCCCCCGAGGGTGAAATCATCCGAAAATCGGCGAAAAAAAAATGTAATCGACCGAGATTCGATCACGCGACAAAAGCGACCCGACAGCCTAGATGGTTTGGGACGGGGGGCTGGGACGGTAACCACTAGGCTGTCGGGTTCGCACACTTGTCGGCGGTGCGAATAGGAATCCCTATCTACCGGCCTGGCCGGGCCCGGCGCGGCCGAGACGACTTTCGCTCCGATTTCGATCTTGCCGCTTGCCCGAGAAAATGGCCGGTAGAGAGTGATAGCCATTCACATGACGTTGATATGTGCGTCCCGCCAGCCGAGATGGTTAACGCACCTTCCCCCTGTCCCCAATCATCTCGGCTGGCGAGACGTTTTGCAGTTTCAAATCCCGGCGGATTTTTGTTCTCTTTTTTTCTTCCTCTTGTCGCTCTTTTACCGCCCAAAAGATGCATCGGGAGGATGGCGATAAGCTCTTTAAAGCACTATTAACCTCTGGGTAAACAAGATATTCTTCTCCTCCAAAAAACAGTCGATATATTGATGAAAAAAAATAAAATCAAATACGGTATCCGGGTCTGAACCCGGGCCCTTCAGAGCAGATGTCCGCCGCTCTACCCACTAGACCAGCGACTCGCCCTATCAGTAGCCCTCCAAGCATAACATAGCTTCCGAAAAGATTACGGGTACCAGGAGTCGATTTCGAAGAGGTTACCTCCTCGCCTCTGCTGAACTCCGGGTCAGATATGGCTCGGAGCGCCGCTTTTTCACCGTTTTCTCTCAAACACGCTGGCGCGGGCTGGCGTCGAATGGAATGAGATTAACCCTATCACGCCGTTACAGTCGTGAGCACAGTACTCGTTCTGAACACTACTGTAGCTTTTAAAAGTTAGTGTGTAAAGAACGAGTAAAAAAACTCGTTTACGATTGAAAAAGCGGTATATAATTTTTCTAATCACTGTGCGGTTTGGGGCTTCTTTTCGTGTGTTAGGAGTTTGAGTAGGTGACAAACAGAAACAAAGTTTTAACGCAACTAACGTTCTTTGTACATTTACATTTATTCCCATATTGTGTAAAGAACGAATAACAAATCAATTCGTCGCGGCGTTGGGAATTCCAATCCAATTCAGTACTGAAAGAGGACGGGGGGGAGGGGGCGTACATCCTGGTCAGGCGTCCTGCTCCTTGAGGTCCTTGAGCTGGAGGTCTTTCGGGTGCTTGGAGTCCTTCTCCTCGGCTCCTCCGTTCCACGGCTCGACCTGCGCGCGGTAGAACAAGAGGAAGGGGACAGCGCCGAGCACGTACATCGCGCCTGCGACCCAAAACACGTAGCGCCAGCCGATCAGCGGCGCCTGCGGCCGGACGGGAGGAGATTAGAACAGGCAGTATGAGTACGGGATGCGCGTGGGTCGCCGAGGCCTACCTCCAGGTAACTCTGTAGCACGGCCCCGGCCAGCGGGGTAGAGAGCACGGCGGTGACGGAGCCCAGCCCGTTCATGACACCGGTAAGGACGCCTGCGGCGGTGGGGCAGGGAGGTGCGGTGTAAGTACGGTACACGAACATGGAACGCAAAGTGCGAGATAAGTGCGAGGTGAGGTGCAATATAAAACGTAACAGTATGCGGGTTTGCCGATGTGTTCCCGCCGTAAGGCACCACGACCACTAGAGGAGGCTGACCCGCAACACTGCCACTCGTTTTTTATCACATGAGGTACGCACCAGCAAAGTTCGGAGCAATATCCATCGGCGTCTGGAAGAAGCCAGAAGTTACAGCGCCGATCATGGTCACGGAAAGGGTGAGGACCACGACGGAGAGGACGGCGTTGCAGCCCGAGTACCCCAGCACCATAAGGCCAATAACCGGGAGCAAGTGCGCTGCGGGCAGGAGCAGAGAAGGCGGCACGGGGCCGAGTGAGCGAGGCGGGGGCCAGGTGGGGGGGAGGGGGGCTACTCCAGTCAGGGCGGGGTACTCTAGGGACACGCACACACCACGACGGACACCTTCCGCACGGTGACGAGGCGCACGCCGCGCTGCAGCAGCAGGTCAGCCAGGGAGCCGTACACCATGGCGAACACGTACTGCGACAGGAAGGGCAGCGAGGACAGCCAGCTGCTCTGCAGAGCCGAGAGAGAGAGATGCAGGTCGGCAATCCTCACTCGCCTGGTCGCCCTGGGTGCGGCGCAGCCAGCGCCCCCGGAAGAGTAGGCAATAAGTAATCCTAACGCAGGCTGCATCCGCACCCGTTCACTAGGCAACACCTCAGCACAGGTGCGTACACGTTGCCTTGTGGGCAGGCGCAAATGCAGCAGCACCCTTTACTTCACTCCACTTTGTTGGAGTACTCATACTCATTGCCTCCCTTTTAGGCAGCCCTGGGTGCGGCCCGCGGCCCGGGTGCGGCATCGACCTCCACCTCACTTACCTGCTCGAGGTCGAAGCCTAGCGCCGTCTTCATGTACTTGGGCCCGAGGTTGAAAAAGGTGTGAAAGCCCCAGTCGTTGCCTATGCCGGCAAGGTTACCCAGCCAAAACTGGCGCGAGCGGAACGCGGACAGCCACGGCACCGGCGGCGGCTGAGGACGTGAAAGAATAACGCGAGCTGTCATTTCCCGACGGTAATGTCAGGGAGAGCGACGGGCGATGATCGGGCAAAAGTCCTCGCTTTTGCCCACAAGGGGTAACAAATATTTGAATTCCACAGCCCGAACAGCGCGAGCGCGCCCCACCTCCGCCTTGACGGGCTCCAGATGCTCCGCAAGGAAGTCGCGCTCGTTTGCGGTGATGCGGGGGTGCTGATCGGGCGAGTCGAACACGAGCAGCCACCAGGCTGCGGTCCACACCAGAGCCAGCACCCCAGACACGTGGAACACGGCCTCCCAGCCCCAGGCACGCAGCACCCAGCCGCAGAGGGGTAGGGCCACCACCGTGCCCAACGAAGCCCCTGAACAGAGGAAGACCAGACAGGCATCAGGTAGGTGCGATTTAAGGGGGGGCGGGGGCGGTTGCCCCCTCCCCCCTCCCCGTCATCACTAGATGGCCGCCTGCAAAGTAGGCAAATAGCGCGACAAAACCCCTGTATGTAGGCAACCTGGAGTATCCCCCCCTTTTTTTCAGTCGAACCTTAAACCCCGCCTGTCAGGCATTACGACTATTGCAGCTATAGAGGGGTGGGGGGGGGGTCCATTTCATGAGCGCAATGGCACTTGAACCCCAAATACCTTGAAATGCGAACGAGACGAAACGCGCCCGCTCGGACACGGGCACCCAGCGCACCACGATGGCGCTCATCGCCGGGAACACCACGCCCTGCGACATACAAGACACGTGCTCACGGAACATCGCAACGCATTTAAACGTGGGCAAAAGTTGGTGGAAACGCAGTCGCAGTGCCGTGCAGACCTCACCTGCGCGAGCCCCTGCAGGGCCCTCATGAGCAGCAGCAGCGTCCAGTGGCCCTTGGCAGCCCAGGGCAGCAGCAGACTGATGACGCCGTTGGCGCCCAGGGCGGCGCCGTATACGCGCTTCGTGCCGTGCAGCTCCGCCACGCGCCCCCCGGGCACCTACGAGCAGAGGGTGCAGAGCGTCAGGGCAGTCAGGGAAGGCTGTCAAAGTCCATGCCCGGGCCGCGCCGGGGCGGGGCCCGCCACTCACCTGGAACACGACGTAGCCCCAGAAGAAGGCGCTGAGGATGACGCTTTGCTGAAACTCCCCCCACTCGAACTCGCCCTCCGGCCCGACCTGAAACAGGCACTCGATGTAGGCGCACCGCGTGCTGCTGCTGCTCCACAAGACACGCCGCCGGGCCGGGCCGGGCCGGGCCCCGTGCACTGTACCTTGGTGACGGTCTCATTGGCGGCAGTGGTTGGCGGTGCGCGCGGCTGCCCGCCCCCGCCGCACATGGCGGCGCCTCCCGACGCCGGGTCCTCGGCGCGCGCCGGCTCTTTGACCATGGCCACGATGGCGATGGTGAGGTTGGCGCGGAGCAGGAACGTCACCATGAAGCCCAGGAAGAGCATGAGGCACAGCACGTACCGCGCCGGCACTCCGTCTGGGGGTGCAGGCGGTAGGTAGTAGGGGAATCAAGAGCAAAGCCCCAGACGCTCTTGCAGTGAACGGGTGGAGAACAGCAGCACGTATAACAAAAGGGACCGTCAGTGGTCGAACGGTCTTCGCCACCAAGGGGTTCCTCACTACGATTTTTGTTGTACAGTGACTAAAGATGAACAATGACGAAATGATTAATAAAAATGACTGACAGGTGACTAAAAATGATGAAATGATTAAAATTGACAAAAAATGAAAAAAAGTAAAACATTATGAAAAATAATGAGATGTGATTAAAAGTGACCGAAATTGATTGAAAATGATTTAAAATGATGAAAATTGATTAAAAATGACTAAATTTGATTAAAATTATGTAAAAAAGGTAGTAAAAAAGGGAGTACGGGATCCGATTTCATGGCGCGTATTACGAAAGTACAAAAGCAACTCACCAGTTCCATAACCAGGCCGTCATCTTTTCATCTCGTGAAAATGAAGCAAAAATTTCGCACGATATTGAGACGATTTGACGGCAAATCACAATTGACTACGAGCGACGAAATATGATGAAAAGTGACTGAAAGTGACTGAAAGTGACTGAAAGTGACTGAAAGTGACTGAAAGTGACTGAAAGTGACTGAAAGTGACTGAAAATGACTAAAAATGACTAAAAAGACCGAAAAATGATTACAGATGAATAAATTTTGACGGAAAATGACTAAATGCATGAAATTTAACGAAATGATTGAGAAATGATGAAATGACTAAAAATGATTAAAATTGATTGAAAATTACGAAAAAAGTGATGAGATTTGCATGTGTACAGTGACTAACTCGAGTGAAGGACCCCTCGTACGCCACTCTACCACTCTACACAGGTAGAAAAGGAACCGCACGACCAATCACAGGCCCGTTTGTGACTCATGCTGTTTTTTTTTTTATTTATTTTTTTATTATTATTATTTTTTAATCCGTTTTCTGCAATAGCTCATAGGTTAGCGACTTACTAGCAGCAAAAAGGCACTCACCACAAGCCATCTTGGCGAGGCGCAGTCTGCTCGTACCAGGTTGGGTTTCCTTAGGGCCCTACGCCGTGCGGCGGTCCTGGAGGAAGAGGCAAGGGGTGTCATGCGTGCCTGGACGCGCCAGGTTTGTGTCCACGATTACACTATGCGTTGATTCGGACTACGTAGAGACTAGTTTATTGTGGACATTCAGATAGTTGATTTGTTGTTTTCTATTGCCACTAGCCTCCACTGGCCTCTATAGTGGACACGATCAAACTATAAGGACCCCATAATAATCACATGCGAGGGACGCATCTTCCCCCTCTCTTTTTCTGACCCAGTGGCTATAGTCCGCGAGCCCGCTAGCAGGAAGGAATGCCTCAGGAGCTCAGGAGGGAGAGAGGGAGAAAGAGAGGGGGAGGAAGAGGCACACTGTTAAAACCTTGCGAAGAAATGCTTCGCATTACGAAGAAAATCGTTCGTAAGCTGCGAAGCATTTGGCTGCTTTGTATTGCAAAGCATTTTCTTCGTAGTGTGCGAAGAAATTTCTTCGCATGGCGGGGCTTGCGAAGAAAATACTTCGTATTGCGAAGCCTTACGAAGCAGCCAAATTCTTCGCAACGCTGCGAAGAATTTTCTTCTTAAGAATTTTACAGTGCAGCGGGCAGAGGAAAAGAGATTATGCCACTCTTAGAGCCTACACTGTAAAAAATTGTTGTCAGGAGACAAGAAGTTGCACGACGAGCACCTTGTTCTCGAACAAAGGAGTTGTTTTTAGTTTTACACTTAAAAATATCCGTGTGTTCTTACCATATGGCCCCATACAAAAAACCTGTGTGTATGGAACGGTATGGATGTGTTGTAACGTGACAACAAAATTGTTGTTAACTTTTTAACTAACACATTTTGTCGGAGAACAGTGAAGTTTGTAATTAATAACCTTTCTGCGCAATAATGAGACCAAAACCCTTTTTTTGAAAAAAAGAAATTATTTGAACTCTTGATCTTTGACAAAAAGTTTGTTTTTGAACAACAAATGTTGTTTAAAAAGTTAACAACACTTTTGCTGTTAATCAACTACAAAATTTTTTACAGTGTACAGCCCACTTCTCGGATGGTGCTTATAAGATTGTTACAGGCTGTTTCCCTTTACAATTATGTTCTTGGCCCTTACTCTGCAAAATTAGGGTTTCCAATCTCGGAAAGTTTTCCAAGACAAACCCTGCCTACTGGGCAAACATTCGGACAACGCTGTGTGGCAGGTTGCCTAGTAGGCATGGTTTGTCTAGGAAAAATTTCCAAGATTGCGAACCCTGTGCAAAATATCGCAAAGGTTCATAATTTGATCGTATTTTAAAGTATGTGCTTCTAACAAAGGTCTCTCTCGACCTACTGTCACTGTGAAAAATACTCGTAAGGGTTACGGGAAAATTTTCCGTGATAAAAGGCGTCAAATTACAATTTGAAATTGTAAATTTACAAGCACTCCCTATCGACTTGGAATTGACCGACGAGCAAGAATGGGCAGTCGTAAATTTACGACATATTTTGTAAATCAAAATTACAAAAAAGTCGTAAATTTACGAGGATATTTTTCACGTAGGTCAATAAGAAATGCTTCATGAGCGATCAGTGGAAGGCGAAGGAGGCTAGGATCTATATCACTCCGGGCAGGGGCAGGGGCACCTGCTACCGAGCTCTACCTTTCTCTGGGAATGTTATCGGCAAATAAAGGTAATGCATGTTTTGCCGGCAAGGGCTTGACCACCTGCGACCTTGACAGATTGAAGCGCCTGACCAGTGGAGGATAGGCCACCACACGAACAGCCGTGTGCAGCATGGACTGCACTTGCCTACCTACCAGGTGCCCGCCACCCCAGCAATCATAATTACACCTGGCCGGAGATGTGGATAAGAGTTACCCAAATTGACTCGTCCTACTCTCAGACTCCCATGCCATTTCGCAAAATGTTGTATTCGTGGCCTTTTCGGGCTTCTCAACTTCTGTAAGCGTTAAAGATAAATCAATAGGTGAGGGCCCCCGCTCGCTACTGCAACAACAGCTGCAACTGAGTTGCTACGAAGAGAGGTGGGGAAGGAAATAGTTCACGGCAACTGCGCATGCCCTGCCGAGAGACCCCAACTCATGCTCTGCCCACACCCCTGAAACAAAACCTTTTCTGCTCTACACGTCCCTCCAATTTTAATAAATACCAAGCTTGTTTAACTAATCATCAATAATTAAACTCCTTCCATGACAGGATCGTTCTCTCGATCACCCTAAGCGGCAAGATTAAAAGTTACGCTGTGCATGTGTCTCTGCGCTAGCAGAGGGGGCGGGGCCGCCGGGGCAGGGCGGGGCGGAGCGGGGGCGCGGCCGGGGGCACGGCGCGTGGGTGGGGTGGGGGGCGAGAGTGGTTATGCAATAGCGCAGGCCGGGCACTACAGGGTTCACGCTATCGTCAGGGCACGGTTTACTTCTTTTATCGGTGGACCGACCCGTTTCCGTCTCACAGCTGTGCATGGCCGCGGCTCGCCCCCTGCTGACCGAAGATCCATGCCTGTCCTTGCCGGGCGCGGTGCGCGCAGAGCTGTGAGGGGAGCAATCGTGGACGCAACAGCGAATCAATAAGTCTCCGATTCCTCGTGAACAGGGTTAAAGACCGCTCGCGCCCAAGAACTAGCTCATGAGGGGACGCGACGGGCGGGGGTGTGAGTGGCTCCACGAGCTCCACGCACCTGCGGGCGCGGCGGCCCAGGTGGGGCGCAGCCGGCGCGGCACCCAGGCCCAGCAGGCGGATTCAGGGTATCGTTCAGCAGTGTCTTCTCTCTCACTCCTTACGGGTCAGCCCTGTGAGTGCAACAAGGACAGAGAGACGAAGTCGGCGCGCGGAATCGCCCTGGCAGGGTGGCGAGGCGTGGCGTGGCGCGGTGGGGGTGGGGCGTGGCGAGGCGGGGCACGCTCCAGGGCGCCGGCCGGCCGCCTAGCCCACGCGGTGCGCGGTGCAGCACGGAGCGCGGCGCCGCACCGGTGAGGGTGAGGTGAGCCAGTCGCACAGGAACGCTGACGACGCCGTGCTCTCCCGGACGAGATGTCCTGTGCGGCAGCAGCAGTCCCGGGCGGAGCGGGTTAGGGTGAGCCAGTCGCACAGGAACGCTGACGACGCCGTGCTCTCCCGGACGAGATGTCCTGTGCGGTAGCAGCAGTCCCGGGCGGAGCGGGTGAGGTGAGCCAGTCGCACAGGAACGCTGACGACGCCGTGCTCTCCCGGACGAGATGTCCTGTGCGGCAGCAGCAGTCCCGGGCGGAGCGGGTGAGGTGAGCCAGTCGCACAGGAACGCTGACGACGCCGTGCTCTCCCGGACGAGATGTCCTGTGCGGCAGCAGCAGTCCCGGGCGGAGCGGGTGAGGTGAGCCAGTCGCACAGGAACGCTGACGACGCCGTGCTCTCCCGGACGAGATGTCCTGTGCGGCAGCAGCAGTCCCGGGCGGAACGGGTAAGGCGCGCGGCGCGGGCGCGGCGGAGCTACGGCTTGGACTGGCCGGCTGGGCCGGGCCGGGGCGGACCGACGACGTCTTCCCCTAGGTCACCGTCTGGTCGCGAAGCTTGGTGTGAGAGTGTCCGGCCCAGCCCGGCACGGCGCTGCGGCGCGAACTACTGTCATCTATCCATCCACCCGCCCTGCTCCGCTCTGCCGCCCCGCCTACATCCTCCTCCTCCTCCTCCCGCCTGGATGCCCCGCTTTTGCTCTTGTTGGCTGACGGCTGCGGTGGAGGTGGCGGCGGGACACAGCTGACGGACACCCCTCCCCGACCTCCTCCTCCTCTCCTCGTGTTCTAGTGAACCGCGTGTCGCCGTACACCATGCGAGCTCGACTCCGATTGTACGTTTTCCCCTGAACCAACGGGGGTCACCTCCACACACAACGAAAAGGGGGGAGGAGGGAAAGGGGCGTGGTCGAAGTGATTGGCCCTCTCTTTGACAGCATGTCTCGCGTCTGGACTCTACCGCTCGTTCTGCCTTGACTAAACGGCGCGACAGTCTGCGTCCCCGCGTCCCGTTGAGGACATGGGACCGACCCATAGCAGAGTGATTCCGAACAGCGTCTGGTTGTGTCAGGTTGTGTCCTCCCTCTTGCTCCTTATGGACGTACCCGATGAGAGCGACAAGGACAGAGAGACGAAACCGTGCGGAATCACCCTCCTGCAGCCTCGCCTCGCCTCGTCTCGGAGTACTCGCTCCCTTTACCCGGTCGGTGCCCTGCTGCTCCGGCACAGCAGGCTGATTCCTCTCGCGCCTCCGTCCTTGTCGCACTCATGGGGCACTACCACCCCCATCATAGGGCACCGCCATAGGTGCGACAAGGATGGAGGTACGAGAGCGATCTTCGGAATCGGACGGCAGTCCCACACTGGGGGTCTGGGTCACGGTTCGGGGGAAGTGGGACTGCGGCGCGGCGCGGCCCGGCACTGCGGTGTGGAGGTCACCCCCTTCTCCACTGCCGTCCCCGTCGCGTCCTGACCCGACGCGACGCTCCCCCGTCTCAATTCCCTATGATTGTCCATGTCCGCGGTACCGCGGCGTGGCCTGGCCTGGCGGCCAGCGACGGCAGAGCCTTAGGTCGTTGGCACCAGATTGGTGTGAGAGAGAGAGAGAGAGAGAGAGAGAGAGAGCGAGAGAGACAGGCAGGAGGAGGGGGAAGGCCGGGGCCGGGCACGAACCTGTGGCCGCGGCCGTAATTAAAACAATTCACTCGTGAATTCTCTACAGATAGTTGCAAGTGGAGGGCCTCATAAAGGAAAGTAGCGTAGCACATCATAATGAAATAAGCTTGAAAGGTGTTAATTGGTGTTAGGTGAAAGAAAAATAACAAAAGCTGAAATTACTTTACCAGAAGGTGCTGGTGCATTTGGATGAAAAAAGAAAACTGTATCATAATAGTCTATTCTTGTTTGAACAAATGATTTTTGTAATACTTCAGTTCTTGTATGCTCTCCTTGACGTCTTCAAGGGCCCTGTGTGCAAGAATCTTCTTTGGAGTGCCATCGTAAGTTTTGGGTGCCCACCTTCTGAAAATTAAAAATAAGAACATTAATGAACCTCTAATTCTCGCTAGCACAAAAAAAGTAAGCTTAGGTCTACCTGCACAATTCCTTTACACAAGACACATCTACTATTCTGTAATGCATATAATCATTTACTTTAGGCATATACTTCATAAGGAACATTCTGTCCATGTAAACAGAATTTCCAGCTAACACAGAAGCACCTGTAAGAGAAATGTTGAAAATCAGACCCTTAACAGTTTACCCAATGATCTTGCTATTGCATCAGATTGAACTGATAGAAAAAGCATATAAATCATGTCTGTATGGTTCATGATGCATATAAAACCATTTTTGCCGCTGCACCATCATCAAACAGGCAAAGCATTCTGCAGCTTACCTTTTAGAGTGTGCTTCTGAAGATATGAAAGAATAGATTCCTCAGCATCTGCTAAGGATATTTTGCTTCTCTTACATGCCTCTGTAAGACCAGACTGAAACAGGCCAGCAAAAGGAGTTCAAAGAAAAAGTGAGGAAGAATACTGTAATGCTAAGCCAAGTTACTATTTAATTCATCGTAAGTACCTGCCCATGATGATCTTTACACCAGTCATTCATTTGATCTAGAATACTATCAGGTTGATGGACGATGATGTCAACACCTTCACCGATTACATTCAACTCACTATCAGTAACAAGACATGCGGCTTCCATAATGTGATCAACTTCTGGGTTCAAGCCTGTCATCTGCAGAGAAAACACATATTTGAGGATTAAAAACCCTCGTCAACGTAAAATTGAAAATAAAAAATAAAAACGATTGAGAGGAAAAGCAAGGCAAAGGGGAACATTGAAAGTGACACAGTTAAAAGAGTGGTCTCAAACCTCTAAGTCAATCCAAATCATGTGATTCTTCTTGTTAACGGGAACCTTTTCTGGAGGAGCTGTTGACAGCACAACTTTCGAACCTGCGATAATACACATGGATAATGTCTTTAAGGAAGCTGGTATGTGAGGTAGGGAGCCCTAACCCTAACCTCCTCGGAATTTATACCTATCATTTTGGTGAAAGATTGTCGCAGGGCAGATCCGAGTGTTGTGCTCAAGCAGATCATTGATTCTGCTGTATCTAACTCAAGGATTTAAGCAGAAGCAGCGGGATGTCAATGAGCTGTCGTGTTTTAGGGCGGTGAAAAGGGAGAGAACATGGCCAATTCAATCAAACAAAAAAACGCGCCATTGAGGGAAAATACTATTCGTTTTTAAATTGATATAGAGGGTGACTGTAAGATTATTATTCACATTGAGTTTGACCT
Source organism: Frankliniella fusca (assembly GCA_029379305.1). NCBI lineage: Eukaryota > Metazoa > Arthropoda > Insecta > Thysanoptera > Thripidae > Frankliniella > Frankliniella fusca. The sequence goes on along the minus strand of JAHWGI010001134.1, from coordinate 3,080,128 downwards.
TCTATGCTTCTATTTACAGGAAAGTCTTTCAACTGCAAATAGGTGAACTGTCCAAATTGTCTAACTGTCCAATTCAAGTCAATTCGTAAATACCGACAAAATCTGAAGAACTAAAGATGACGGACATACCAACTTGTCCGCCAACCTTGAAAGCAATTCAGCATTACCTTAAAATTGCACAAGAACATGCATCAAGGGATCCAGTGGTTGCTTATTGGAGTAAGTATTTATTTATGTAATGTGTCTCAACACCCTATGACTAATGTTTCAAGTGGTTATGTGTAATATTAATTAAATTTGGTTGACAAGCAGCCATAAACTATTAATTTTGTGTTGTAGCGTTGTAAATTGCATCAGTGTTAAGCTTTCTTACTAATTTCTATTTGTGACAGGACAAATTAGGTATAAACGCACACAACCATATCTGTCAAACGGTATTTTTGATAATAACTTTTTCATTGTTTCAGGTCAACTTCATGCTCTTCAAACTGCTTTGAGCATTGATAAAAACTCACCTGAAAGCAAAATCTTTCTTGTTAAGATGATGGACCGGCTAGAAGCAATGAAAAAGGAATTGAAAGAAAACGAAGCAATTACCAATGAAGTTGCTGCGCAAGCACACATTGAAAATTATGCCTTAAAGCTCTTTGTCTGGGCAGACAGTCAGGATAGGGCTTCAAACTTTGGAAAGTAAGAAATACCAGTTTTCCTTTTCCTTTGAATTGCAAGCGAATTTATTTTGATCATGGTCTATATTATTATTGTTCTTAGGAATGTTGTGAAAGCATTTTATACATCTGGCATGCTGTTTGATGTTCTAACAACATTTGGGGAGCTGTCAGAAGAAATTCAACAAAACCGTAAATATGCAAAGTGGAAAGCAGCTTACATTCACAACTGCCTCAAGAATGGAGAAACCCCAGTCCCTGGGCCAATGAAAATAGAAGGAGAAGACGAGGAGGAAGAAGGGAATGATACTATTGGAGGGTCAGGAATCTCTAGTGGTAATGAGAATCCCTCAAATGAGTTGCCAACTGTTCCATCACCTTCTAGTCCTGGTTCTAGAAATGCTACTGATGATTTCGGTGAGAATTGTTGTCTTCTTTTGCTTTGTAATTTTATTGTATAAGGAAGAATCATAATCATATTTTCTTTTTCAATTTACAGGGCTTCCCCAGGTTCCCCCAAGTCTACCTGTCATTCCACCAAATGATTTCAACCCACCAGCACCAACACAACCAGTTCTTCCATCACCTGATTTTGGATTCAATCTCCCATCAACTCCTGTGCCTCAACCCTCACTACCATCGACTCAAATTCTTGATCCGTCCTCTAGGCCATCACTACCACCAGGTGATTCATCATGGAAGCCAAGTGGCTCAGGTAAATTATTTAACTACCTTGTGTGGTTTGTGTACAGTATAAATACTTACATGTTTGAAGTCACTTCATGAAAATATGTACCTTTTCAGGTGGTGTTCATTTGACCCCAGAACAAATGACAAAGGCTCAAAAGTACTGTAAATTTGCGGGCAGTGCACTGTCCTATGATGATGTGCCCACAGCATTACTGAATTTGGAAAAGGCAGTGCACTTGTTGAAAACTGGAGTGGACCCTCAATAACTTAACCGATTGACTATCAAAGTTTACTCGCCTATTTTGCTTACAAGAATTTATGCCCACAGTGATAATTGCAAATTTTTATTTTTATTTAAATTTTATATCCTATGTTTTGATATTTAATCACCATATAATTTCAACTTTTTTTCTTAGATCTAAGCTCTCTTTTTGGGGGTTATAAATTTAACTGTCAGCTTTTGCTTAAGTGAGATTAAACATACCAGCACACTTCCTTTAACAGGCAATTAAGCATTGAATTTGGTAATGTTCACCATCTTAGCTGAATCTGAATTAACAGGTAGCACACCCTTGTGAAATTCTCTTTCTATGTTCTTCCCCAGTAGTTTTATTCACCTGTTTCCTGCCAAGACACCAATCTAGGAAATACTTTACTGGAAATGATGATGTGTTGACTGAATGAGGATTTACCAGAAATAATGTTCTTCTATAGGAAATCCATTTATTTGAAATTTGTGTTTGTTGAAAATATACTTCTTAATACCACAGCCAGTTTTTAAAAAGGGAGATGTCTTGTGGGCCTCATTGCCCAGATCATTTAAGTATTATAAATATAAAACATTCAAGGGGCAATCAGAACAAACCCTTCCAATACATACCTCACCATTCATTCAATTACGTACATTGAAATAACAGCCATAGAATAAATAGCTAAATAACAGGGTTAAAAGATTTGTAGTATACATTAGGGCATAAGCTCTTTAGAGGACTTTAGAGCTACTTGCTAATAAGCTGGTTTCACCAATAATTCCCCCCCCCCCCCCCTTTTTTATTCCTTCTGTAGGACACATACATAGACAAGAAGTTAATACTGTTGAAGCAAATAAGACCACAATTCTTAATTTATACATTATTTGATATAACAACAAAGACATAAAGAACAAAATTCACATGTCTGGCCCTTTTTGCTCCGAGTTAAGTAAAAGTTATGCAGAAAATTAAAAATTCATATACAGGGAACCTTAATAATAATCTGACATTTTCAAGTACAAATACACAGCCTTTGAATAAGTGTAATAAAAAATACTTTGTTTAACAAAGTCTTTGTAGTTAAATAAGTACAGTTCCATGGACTGATTTGACTATGGCTAGGTTACTCTTTGTTCAACAGGAAAAAATAATTAAAATTTAGGAAGATAAATAAAAGAAATCCAACAACTTGCCCTAGTAAGATCACAAAAATGACAAACGTCATAACAACACAGAAAACATCCTATTTATAGATTACACCATACATTTGCTGACACTGGTCAACAGACCTGTCAAAGTATAGTGAAAAGGACATGCCTAGCTGGTTTGGTAAAATCTCTTGTTTTTCTTTTTTTTTTCAGTACAGTGAAACCCCGTTAGTACGAATCGGTCCGTGAAAGTTCAGTATTACGTTGTAAGCGGGATCACGTTCTATCCAACACCCCGTTATAACGTGATATTTCAAAAAATTACGTTGTAAGCGGGTTTTTTCGGGAAAAAGCGTAAATTGGTCATTTTGGGTTTTGGGGACATTACAGGGCATAGAGGATACAGCATAAGATCAGTTAACGAGTTGCACTGTCTTTGCAACAAGAGTCCTACTCATGTCAGCGCCGCAAGCCTGTAAGTTCCTGTATTAAAAGTGTTCCTCCTGAAGGGAAGAACTACTCATTTTACCTTCTCCAGCTCCTCTAAAGCAAACACATACTTAAACTGGACCATGTAGTACTCAAAAGTCCGAGAAATGACCAATTTACGCTATAAAGAGGTAAAATTCCGGGGCTAGGGCGCCGAAAACGTCACGTTTTAAGCGGGATCACGTACTAGCGGGGCACGTCGTAACGGGGTTATTTAGCATTAAAAAGGGTCTAAACGGCATGGTGCAGCGGAAATATCACGTTATAAGCGGGATTACGTTACAACGGGGTTCGTACTAACGGGGTTTCACTGTACTTTCACCAAGTAAAAAAATAAAACAGGTAAAGATGAGCACCCCTTATCATATAAATTTTTTTTATCACAACATCACTGAGTGCCTTGAAATAAATAGGACAGCATCATTGACTGAAGAAAATAAGTTGGTTTCGGGAAAGTCTTTAAAAAAGCCACATTTGTTAAAGCTCTCATACACAGTCCCTAAAAAGAGAATTGTGAATTAGCTGCTAGAAAATAATATTTCAACAGGTGTGCTGCAATCTTACTTACAAGAGCAATTGGTAAGGCACAAAATACGCCCCTGAGCTTTGATATCTTTGTATAAAGAAAGTAATCCTTTTACTGATGATGGATCAACAAAGGAAACAGATACCATATCCAATACTAAACATAACGGCTAAAAAATTAAAAAAAAATTGTTAAATAAAATAAATAGCAGATCTGTGTTTGTGTTAAGAATTTACCATACCTTTGGATGAGTGTTCGTTTCAATCGATGTTGGACTGGAACCGTTATAGCTGTCATTGTGTATTTTATCATGTTTCTCTCCTTCCATAAGAGAAAGAATTTTGTGTTGGCAATAGTCCATATTTGCAAAATGTAAACCACCAGCAATTTGAATGATTCTTACACCAGGAATCTCAACAGCCTAGTAATACAAAAATAATACAGATATAAATAAATAAATAAATAAAAACATAGCAAACATGTAAAAGTTTCATAATTCACTCTTTTTGGTCAGTTTTCTAGAAAGAAAAACAAAGATACTTACAGAATGGTAACATTTGATGTCAAGGTAGATTTGAGTTCCTGGTACATTGCCAAGTACTCTCAGTAAGGGTTTTTGTCCTCTGATGACTAATGTCAAAAGAGACAAAGAGACTCCTAAACCAAGCCCATAGTCAATGTCAAGAAGAACAACTCCAAGGAATGAACCAAGCCAAACTAAAGCATCTGCGTGAGAGTGCTTCCAAGCATTATAGAGATCTTTCACTTGCATTATCATGCCCTTGAGGGCAACAACAACGATGGATGCTAGAACACACTAAAAAAAAGAAAGTTCAAGTAAGTCTTGATGGGTTAATTTTCTGGTAGACAAAATATGACAGAATATTGAACTTACATTTGGCAATGGCTGAAAAAGTGGTCCAACAAAAAGGAGAACAAAAAGAAGAATGAGGCATGAAAAGAAGCTGGCCAGTTGAGTCTTTCCACCAACCTTTAGCTGTATCATGCTTCTAGAAAGTGAGGCAGCTGTTGGAACACATCCAAATAAAGACCCAAACAAATTCGCACAGCCCTAAAAAAAAATGTTTTCTTTTAGCGATTGATTCACTTGTTTCAATACTCTTACCAAATAAATAAAATTAAAAAAAAAAAATTAAAAAAAAAAAAAAAAAAAAAAAAAAACTTACACCAGCCAAGAGTTCTTGATTGGCCACAACAAAATAGTTCCCAGCCTTTCGAGCAAGAATTTTTGCCATTGACATATTAATGGAGAAAGCAACTAGGCAAATAACTAATCCGTCAACAAGTAGATTTGGGAAAAGCATTAGTGGTGGAATTTCTGGTAATGGTAACCTGTTGATAAAACTGTCAAATGAAACAAGCAATTCCGTAAGAAAATAAGCCATAGATATATATCCTAGACAATTCCTCACCCAGTTGAAACATGTCCAATTGTTTTCACTTTGTAAAATTCTTCAAACCCAGCCAAGTAAGAAACTGCTGTTCCGACAATAACAGCAAACAGTTCTATTGGTATAGGAATTGGGAGCTTTTTTTCTATACGAGGCTGGAAAGTAAAGTTGAATAATCACCTCAAAGCATGTCATTTAGCTCTAAGTTAACAATAACACTACTTGCAGGAGTTGTTATTATTAAGAAATGCGAGAGACTTACTTTTATGATTTCATTCCAAATTGTTAAGATTACAATGGTGGCAAGAGATATTCCAACAGTGACAAGGTTAGCCTCACTAATATGCAAGAAAAGGTCATAATAAACCTGAAAATAAAACTTTATAGTCTGATTCCACAGCGCAACATAAATTAAATTATATCCAAATTGATTATATTCTCACATAGATGATTTTTAGAGGTCCTGTGCGTCGAGGTAACTTGATTCCAAAGAATTTACTAATTTGAGAAGTAATTACGTGAACTGCAGCTCCGGTGGTAAAACCACTGACTAATGTTTCAGATAGAAGAACACTTAATACACCCATTTTCAGAACTCCCATTACCACCTAAAATGTAAAGAAGAGTATTGAGATACAACCAATTATTTATTTAATGCTTTGCTGGCAAAATTAAAAATTAAAAAATTATCATACCTGCCAAAACCCTACAACAAAGCACACAGCAGCAGCTACTTGAGTTGGAGATAAACTTGTGTGGTTTTCGGCCATGCTAACTTCCATTAACGTTAAATTGGAATTATTTAGAGTAATTTCTGGTTCTGAATACATTAATACTGCTTTACTTGTCATTATGCACACAACAGAAAAAGTCCCTTCAACAAAAAAAAAAATTAATACCATTAGGATGAAAAGTAATTGTTTATTGTCATCCTAAAATGGATTTACTTTTTGGAGTGTTAGCATTCATTTCCTTCTTTACCTATTGACAAATGTCTTGAAGTACCCATTAAAGAATAAATCAGCACGGGAAAGAAGGCCATATAGATTCCAACCACAGGAGGCACTCCAGCAAGCATAGAATATGCAATACCTTTCATGTTTTAAGAGAGGACAAAAAAAGATCATTTAAAATTCAACACAAATCAAAGGTTTTTCTTGGCCATCAAGTGATTTCAAGTTTCTCACCATGTGGTATGTGCATAATTGCAACTGTAGCGCCTGCAATCAAATCAGAGAATGTGTCGCTTTTCCATTTATAGTTGTAGAGCCAATCTGTTATTGGAAATAGTGATATCAAGCTTTCCTTCAAGTCGCACCTTTTAGAGGTGTGCACCAAGCGTTTCTTCAGCCCTGGAAATGAGGAGAGAAATACTACAGGCTGCAACTTTCAAATCTTTTCATGTTTTAGAAAACTCACTTTTGTCTCACCTGGCTTCTTAGGTTTACTATAAAGGTAAAGTTGGTCAAAGTCGCTGTGTGTGCTGGGCTTAGGTCTGCTACCAGAATTTCGAATGATGGCTGGTGCTGGAGTCACTGCATCGCCACTGACGAGAGAGAGCGTTTCATCCAGAAATCTGTAAAAGTGTTTACAATTTATGGCAGGAGACTTTATGACCAGCAAGGAAAAGGAGGGTCAAGCCTCATGAGCGAGTTCTCGGTTTGGGTGGAGTGGTTGACCTTGGTTTGCCCATCCAACAAAAAACACACATGCATTAGCCAACAGGCTTAAGAGGGAAGTCCAGATTCGCACTGTAAATAAATTTCAGAGCGAGGATTCACGCCCTCAGGAGTGCGAGTATTTTTTTTCGCCCTCTTAAGGATGAGGTTTGCTTTCCTCTTTCCATTATAGCAATAGTTTCAAAAATCTTTCTCCATTTGAGATTATAGCAATAGTTTCAAAAATCTTTCCCCTTGAGTTATGGTTGGGGAACCTCGCGATAGATCCATATGGACAATTACTAAAATGAGGCACGAGAAAAGTCACGCCCCTTTTACAGGTGCGGTTTAGGGGGGGGGGGGCAGGGGGGGGGCGATCGCTTCGGGCACTAGATAGCCGCCTGGAAAGTAGGCAAATAGCGCGACAAACCCCCTGTATGTAGGCAACCTGGGGATCTCCGCCCCCCCCCTCCAGTCGGACCTTAAACCGCGCCTGCCCTTTTAAGATGAGACGTCCGACTTCTCGATTTGCAGTGTCGGACAGCCCGATCCGTCCGTCGTAACGCGCCATGGGCGCTGAGAGTAGGCAGGCCCACAACATTCTGTTGAGCGTCAGTGAGCTGCGGGCCGCGGGGCGGGGAGGGAAAGGGCGGGGGAGTTGAGGTATCCACCGGCTCGCTCCAATGGCCACGGCACCACGGCGGCGCCGCGACCACTGCCGGTGTGACTGTGCAAGGTGTGAACAAAGTGATAACTTGTTGTACTTCCACCTGGCCGAAGGAGAGAGGGGGGGGGGGGGCGACTCAGGAGTGAGCCCCTCCACGACAGCGCTGCGCGCACGACCCCCCGATTATGCAGTCCTCGCGTGTGCGAAGCGCGCGCGCTAAGTCCGGGCCGGCTCCCCGCCCCGCGCCACACAAAACAGGATACCGGGATCAATCAATCAGGTGGATTATGAGGCGGCGGCTGGGCCGTGTCGACACATGGCGGACCAGACCGCCCCGCCCCGCGCCCCATCAAAATATTCGCGATTCGCGCCCCTGTCCGGACCGCCAGGCCGCCCGTCGCGATGGGAAAGTGCTGATCAGAGCGACGGGCGATAACGTGACACCGCCCCACCGAGCCGCGCCGTGATCACACCCCGTCCCGTCCCGTCCGGGTCCGGCCCATATGGCGCGGCTAACGCGGCGGGCCACAGCAGCGTGCGCTACATGGTTCGGCCAGACTAAGGTCACCCTCCTGCAGTCCTCACAACTCGTGTGATTTTCGTCCATGCGTAGGGCAGGGCGGGCCCGCGAGACTGGCAGGACTGAGAGCAGGGGGTTGCCTACCAGGCCGGTAGCGGCTACGGCAGACGTATATTCAGAAATCAGCGCCCTTGCCGCTCTGTCTCTCCCGCACCAATGCCGAATACCCCAGGAGAGTGAGAGAGACGGGGCGAGGAGAACGCGCTCTTCGGAATAATTAAGTCAGCAGTGCTGCGCTGTAGGCTGATTCCGCACATCGGTCAATGGAAGGTGGACGCGGCCCTCTCTCTCTCTCTCTCTCTCTCTCATCCAATGGCGGTGCCTCATGAGTGCGACAAGGACGGAGGTACGAAAGTCCCGTGAGGAATCAGTCTTCAGAGGCAGAGCCCCCCATCTTCGGCACCATGAGCTTGTGGGATCGTGGATGGGATGGGATGTGATGTAATGTTCACCACCGCCTTGTGGGTAGGCAACCCCGCTGACAAGCGTGTCAGCGGTACAGTCGGGCACAGCCCACCGCCCACCGCCTCTAGCATACGCGACACGACCTGCGTGACGCGCCGCGAATGCAGCCGCCCGTGGCCGCCCGTGGCCGCCCCCAGCCGCCCCTAGTGTCTGCATGAGAGAGGAGAGGAGAGTCTTGTCTCAGAAGAAATGGATCCCTCTCACGGAAGTATAGCAGATTCGCGGGTCTGCCTTTCATTGGGGCCACGGCGACGCGGCGCCTTGCACTGCACCGCTTGCGCCCGGAGGGAAGCAGGCGGACACACCCGTGCCATTTCATTTAAGCCCGGTGCGTCCGAATTTCTGTACACTTTTCTGTAAACCCTTCACTAATAATTGACCGTGATTCAGTGCGACAGAAAGGGCGCGGCTGCTAGCTGATGAGGAGGGGTCCGGTGGCGCCGGCGCCGGCCTCAGCCCAGCCCAAGGCCGCTCGCACAACTCGGCTGATGCAGATGATTACTACTACTTCGGTAACAGCTACCGCGGGTGTCTTAAGAGGACGCACTGCGCAATCAGACATATCCGTGCAGCTTCAACCCATTTTTATGCGAAAAACGACTTTTGGGGGCTATACAAAAGGTGAACTGGACTTTCGCGTCGACTCGCGTGAGCCACGCTACTTGCCTCAAACCTGACAGTTCCCCGTTGTTGAACCGCTTACCTACACGACTTATGAATAGCTAATTATTGCGGGGGATTGCGCGCGCGTGCATCGACAGAATCCAGGCCCTTTCCTGCCTCGCAGCAGGCTCTGTTGCGCGAGGGGGTAAGTGCTAAGCAGCCCCCTCCCTCCCATGTGCTTTATGTCGTGCGAAGAGGAACTGACAGGACCGTATGATGAAGGGTCCGGCCCCTTATTGTGCGAGTCCCGACTGGACCGCTTACACATCTTTGATCAGTGTGCGGCCGTCGCGCCATGTGTCGCGCAGCGAAGCATGCAAGGCGAGGGATATTAAATGGCGTCACAGGACCTAGGACGCGACGCGGTCCGCCAATCTGCCAACGGCGACAGCCACAGCCCATGACTTCACATCACTCGCGTCGCGGCCCGCCCGCCGCCCGGCCCGAGCACATGACCATTGCCACGCATTCCCTCCTAAATGCCTCGGCTCGGCCGGGCCCGGCCCGCAGCTTGGAGCCTCGCCCCAGTAAATACTGTAAATTCACAACTCCGAAATATACCGTCAGAGTACCAATGTACTTATATTTGTTGTTAAAGAAGAGAACAATCAAATTTTTCATCTCCTCTATATCCTTTCCAGAGGAAAAGAAAACAGCCCAAACGGAGCGCGCAGTCTCGCAGCCCTGCTGAGCGCGTGCCCCATTCCGCTGCCCCGCAATGGACAGAGTAGTGTACACGTACAGGTACCAGGTACCCCTGGAGTCTTTTCCTGCTCATTGGCCGGGCTGCCGGCGGGCCGCGGACGTGCGAAGTTTTCCACGAATAGCACAGAGGCGGGTGTGCGGTGGGGCCAGGAGCCTTTGAGTAGGCCTACCGCAGCGTCTTGCCGCGCTGCTCCTCGCGTCGCGTCGGCGGTGTACCGGGAATACCCAGTGCGAAACCTGGGCACGCGACGTTGAGGTCGTTGAGGTACAAAAAGATGACAAGATAGAGTCGTCCTGGTTACACCGCCGCGGCGTTCGTCTGCTCGCGTGACGAAAGGGAATGACGAGCTTTGATCATCTATTGATGAGGCCTCCGGGGCGCCTGTCCGCATACAGAGCGCAGACAGATCAAAGGGCCTACCGAAAAGAGGAGGGACCTCTCTCTCTCTCTCTCTCTCTCTCTCTCTCTCTCTCTCTCTCTCTCTCTCTCTCTCTCTTTTTCTCTCTCTCTCTCTCGGCATTTGCCTATACTCATATTGCGGAACAAAGCGCACGCAGGGCATGGAAACAATTTCATGTATGGTTAAACCGCATTGGCTAGGATATCATAATATGACACCATCACGGAGACCGTTTGCATATTAAATGGATTTGCACATAAGAGAAAAATAGCTGACATAGTAACGGCCTCGAATGAATTCGAGTTAACATATTGATTCATAACAAACCTATGGCGGTGCTAAGATTTCACGGCCACATTGTTAGGTTAGGTCTACGTTGGTTTAGACAACAACAAATTGAATAGGAAGCATGACTGTCGATAAAGTTCACAACATACTGGAGACGTGAATTTCCAAATTGACACTCACCCATTTTTATGGTTCTCTTCAGCCATGTTCTCATCACTTTCCAGGAATTAGGTAAAACCTTTTTGAGTGACGGCGAATCCGATTGAGTACAGCTCAAGGTGCGTGGGCGTTGCTGGTCGTATCGATATCGACACCTACAGGATCACACTAGAGCTGCGAGACACAGATAAGGCAGAGGGAATGGCAGCGAACGGCATGGTCGCCCTGCTGCTTAATTCAACTCGCACTGAACTCGCGCGGGCGCCTCTGGCGCTATGGCGCCCTTGGCCAGCTGATTCAGCTAGAGCTCCGACCAGCGTGAGAGCGCATACTCAAACGACGTCTGTTGCGCGTGTTCCCTGATTGGCTGTCTCTGTCAATCGGAGCCCCTTCGTAATACGTTAATGGTAAAAGCATTGTTTCATTTTTTAATCGGAAATATTGATTGTTTTCATTTTAAAACAATTCTATCATATATTTTCAATGTCCAAATTTATGAGCGTGCCTTAAACAAAAGTGTAAAAACATAACTGGGAACTGAGACAAAAACGCTAAAGAGATGGTAGTCTACTGTCTACTTCTCACATCTCTTGATCTGTTGCCCCCTGACCTGAAATTTGCCGCCAAAACGTGTGTTGTTGTCATTTGTATGTAGGCAACGTCGTTAAGTCGAGAAATTTCATGATTTTTGAGTTATTAACATCGAGTTAAAGGATTCTGAATGCGCTTGTGCGTTGGCTTTTATATTTCAGCGTTGACGTAGTTAGATGCCAGCAAAATGAGTGATTCTATTGGCAAGTATTGAACACATTTACTATATCGGTGATGTGATTCATTGTCCATTAATTTTTCTCTTTGCAATTTAGGTGTTTGTGTTCAAGTCCATAAGCATTGTTGCATGTAGCTTTGAAGCTCTTTCCTTTTTATCGTAGCAGACTGTCCCGATTTCATTATTTTGTCAATATTTCTTTAAGCTAAGGTTAAGGACCTAATGTTGTAGGAACCTTTTTTGCTAAACAATGTAAAATTTTCAACAATTTCATTCTTTAATTTTTAACTTCATTCTGTGGTATGTGCTGTGGTCACTTGATCATGCGGTAACTTTTTTTCCATTTACAGCATCAGGTAGGCAAAAACGCCAAAAACTTGACAAGCATGGGAAATTTGCAGCATTGCAAAGATTAAAAGAATTAAAAGGCAGCAAGAACAAGTATGAAGTGTCAGATGTGGATTCTGTTTATGAAGAAGTCGATGAAAGAGAATATGGCAAAAAGGTTTTGGAGCGTGCTGATGACTGGATTGTTGATGATGGTAAGCTGACAACTTTGCCTGTAATCATGCATTTTTTTTTCTATTGACCTTCAACCTGACTGTGATTTCTCCATAGATGGTAGTGGCTATGTTGAGGATGGCAGGGACATTTTTGATGATGATTTGGATGAAGAATCTATCTCTAAAAGCTCCAAAAATCAAACCAATTCTTCAAAGAAATCATCGCGTCATAAACTGTCTGATTCCTCTGAAAATAAGGGATCTTCCAATATCCGTAATATGCTGATGAGTATGCCTGTCAAGAGGAAAGTAGCGAATGTCAAGCTGGAAGATGATGATGTTCTTGGAGACATTATGTCGGAACTGAACAGTGAATGCAGTGATGCTCCAAATGTAGTTGTGGAAATGTCTGCCAGTGATTATATAAAATCATTCAGAAAAAATGTGAAGATACCAAAAATTGAAGTACCTCCTAAACAGAGAGAAGATCCGATTAAGATGAAACCTGTTGTAAAACCATCTGTTGCTGTAAAGAGTGAACCTATCAGTCCTGAAAAAATGGATACCGGTGTTTCTGAGTCCCAAGTCATTGATGACTTTGATTCAAATGATGGCTTTCCAACTGATATACCAGAGTGCTCAGCCATTTCAGCCGCAAATGATGTAAATTGGGAAATAGAGGATTTTGATTCACAAGAACTAAGCAAAGCCATGGATAATGTGAATGTTAAGTCTTCAAAGGCTGATCCTAAAATCAAAGTAAAAGAAGAGCGAGGTATTGCACCCTCCACAATCAAAGGAGAACCCCAAGACATTGATGTGAAAAGTGAGTCTAGTCTCACTGATGAACAGATGTCTGCTTTACCTATGCCTATTTGGGAGGCAACTAACTCAGCCGGTCCAGCTGAAGTATCAGTGGATCTCACAAAATTGCCTCTGACAACAAATGAGAAAGGAGAGCAAGTTTTGCGCCTCTTTTGGTTTGATGCGTATGAGGATCCATTTCGTCAACCTGGTGTTGTGTACTTATTTGGAAAAGTTTGGATAGAATCTGCCAAGTCTTATGTCAGCTGTTGTGTAGCTGTAAAAAATATTGATCGTAGAATCTACCTGTTACCACGTGAGGAGAAAATGGACATGAAAACAAAAAAATCAACTGGGCAACCTGTTTCAATAACAGATGTCTACAATGAATTCAACAATGAAGTCTCCAAAAAATTTAAACTATCAACATTTAAATCAAGAAAGGTCACTAAAAATTATGCTTTCAGTCTCCCTGATGTGCCTGCCACATCTGAATACTTAGAAGTCAAGTACCCAGCATCCTGTGGTGCTCTTCCGAGTTCTCTTGAAGGCTCAACATTCAGCAGGGTTTTTGGAACACCCACCAATAGCTTAGAGCTGCTCTTGATCGAGAGACGTATCAAAGGTCCATGTTGGCTAGATTTGTGTGCACCTGAACCAGTTAAAAATCCCACAAGCTGGTGTAAAGTAGAGGCATGTCTATCAAAACCAGAGCATGTAACTGTTTACTCTGGTAAATCTCTACCACCTCCACCAATAGTTGTTGCGTCGTTGAGTATGCGCACTGTTGTAAATCCCAAGACACATCAAAGTGAGATAGTCATGATTGGTTGCCTTGTTCATCATGAATTTCACTTGGACAAACCTGCACCAAATCCCCCTTTTCAGCAGCATTTTTGTGGTAAGTTGTGCTCACATTCACTCTTATTTCATAAACAATTTGTCATGCTCAGTACATTTTCTTTCTTTTAAAAAAAAAAAATTAATTTATTTTAATTAAATTTCCTTTTTTAAAGCATTTACTAAACCATGTGATACGCCCTGGCCTCTTGATCACAAGGAGGCTGCTTCTCGCTTTACTGCTACAAAATTTGAGAAGGTTGATTCGGAAAGAGCTCTTCTAGGTTTTTTCTTAGCAAAGTTTTTCAAATTGGACCCTGATCTCCTTGTAGGCCATGACATATCAGGATTTGATTTAGAGGTTTTGATGCATCGGATATTTGTCAATAAGATTCCTAATTGGTCAAGAATGGGGCGTTTAAGGAGAGCTAATCCTCCACAAGTCAAGGTACTGTTCCCTTCAAAGCTGTATTTGTGTTTTGTTTCTTTTCCATAGCATTTGTCCATCAACATCTTCAATCTTATCTAATATTCTCTAGGGTCGCGTGCAAATTGAGAGAAACCCTGTTTGTGGAAGGCTTGTTTGTGACATCAAAATTTCAGCAAAGGAGCTGATTAGGTGTCGAAGTTATGATCTAGGTGCCTTGTGTGAAGCTGTAAGTTATACATACATGAAATATCCTTTTTTAAATTAACGGTATGAAGTTTTATATAATTGTTTTCTGTGCCCCCCCTAGGTTTTAAAATTAAAGGAAGATGAGCGCCGTGAGTTGTCTGCCGATGATATTCGAAAGTGCTACACGTGAGTCTTACTCAGTTCCAGTTATGATTTTCATGTCTCCTATTACTAAATATTTTGTATAATTCCAGCAATTCACGTGAAATGTTCTTACTTATCACATGCACCATGCAAGATGCAGCATATATCATACGTTTGATGTATGAACTAAATGTTATGCCTCTGGCCATGCAAATCACCAACATTGCTGGTAAGATGATGAATTTAGATTTAAGAGTACCAAAGATAGCTGATTCAATATTAATATCTCTTTATTTTCTGTAGGAAATTTGCTTTCACGCACTCTTATGGGAGGCAGGTCTGAGCGCAATGAATATCTCCTGTTACATGCCTTCACTGAAAAAGATTACATTGTTCCTGACAAAGAGTACAAGAAAAGCAAAGTATGATTATGAATTTTCAACCTTTCATCTAAGTTACTTTTAATTAAAGCCACAGTAACTATCAAGCTTTCTGTATGATTTGTAGCAGGTGCAAGAAACTGATCTAGATGTGATGGATGAAACTGGTGCTAATAGTGGAAATCAAAATAAGAAACAAGGAGCATCTAGTAGGCGGAAACCAGCGTACTCTGGTGGTCTTGTCTTGGATCCGAAAAAAGGCTTTTACGATAAGCTTATTCTTTTGATGGATTTCAATTCACTGTATCCATCTATCATACAAGAATATAATATATGCTTCACTACTGTTAATGTTACTCAAACATCAAATGTAAGTTTTAGTTAATACATGTACTTAATTTTGCTCTTTATGTTGTTTCTCAAGTATTGTAACTATTTTATTTTTATTTATAATTTGCAATGAAATGCATCAATTTTACAGGACGAAATTGAACCAGACCTACCTCCATCCAATTTGGAGCCAGGCATTCTTCCCACTGAAATCAGAAAGCTTGTCGAAAGTAGGAGAGAAGTCAAGAAATTAATGAAGAATCCTGATCTGTCTCCAGAAATCCGCTTGCAAGTGAGTTACTTAAAATCTTAGGTGGTGATTTGCAATGCTTCCGTGCTTTGTTCAGTTTCTCATTTGTAATATTTCCTCTCGTAGTATAATATTCGTCAAACTGCTCTGAAATTGACAGCAAACAGTATGTATGGTTGTCTAGGCTTTTCCTTCTCAAGATTTTATGCAAAACCCCTCGCTGCACTAGTAACAGGTATGCTCTCTTTAAATAAGAATCCTTAAATCATTTTAAATTCTTATGCATGTTATAAAGTATTTACTACACTTCTTGGAAATTTCAAATCATGCACTCTTTATTTGCAGCTAAAGGTCGTGAAATTTTAATCAATACTAGAGATCTCGTTCAGAAACTAAACTATGAAGTCATTTATGGAGACACTGATTCCATTATGATAAACACCAATTGTCTTGATTATGGAGAAGTTTTCAAAATTGGCCACAAGGTGAATTTACAGTTAACTTCAATCCCTCTTTTGATTTTTTGAAAGTTATTTTATTTTGTGTTATTATTATTTTTTATTTTTGAAGTAAATCTTTTTAAAGTAAATCTAATAAACGTGTAAACATGTATCCTACAGATCAAAGCTGAGGTGAATAAACTTTACCGCCAAGTTGAACTTGATGTGGATGGCGTCTTCAAGTACATGCTCTTATTGAAAAAAAAGAAATATGCAGCTGTCACCTTGACTCAATTACCTAATGGAGAGTTTATCACTTCTCAAGAGCTTAAAGGCTTGGACATTGTTCGCAGAGATTGGTCCCAAATTTCAGCTGAAGCTGGCAAGTAAGTTACCATAATGAAGTTAATCTTTTTGTGGTTTATTGCTATCAAATTATAGTTTATGTATTAATGGCCTTTGGCATCTCATCAGATTTATATTGTCTCAAATCCTGTCCGATATGCCACCTGATGATAGAATAGAGGCTATACATGCCCACTTAGTGAAGCTACGAGAAGATCTTGAAGAGGGAAAAGTTCCCCTACAACTTTTAGCTATTACTAAGCAGCTCACAAAAAATCCGGAAGAGTATGTTGATCACAAAAATCAACCTCATGTGCTTGTAGCAATGCGGCTCAATTCAAGGGGAGGAAAACGTATTCGAAGTGGTGATACAGTTTCCTATGTCATCTGTGATGTAAGTGAAATTATATGTTATAAATTAAGAGCAGCTTATAATGTGTCCTGCTTATAGCGTTTTGTTTTCCTTTCACTCGTAATTACATGAAAGAAATGTCAGTTTAAAGCGTCTTCCACACGTAACGTTGTGATTTTGATGGAAGTACAGAAACCTTACAAGCAGCTCATACTGTAATAGTATTATAGTATTCTTTTTGACTCTGGATGTATCTTCTAACATTCTTGGTCTCTTGCAGGATGGCTCAAACTTATCTGCTATGCAGAGAGCCTACCATGTTGATGAGTTAAAGACAAATAAGTCACTAAAAGTTGATGTGAAATATTATTTAGCCCAACAGATCCATCCAGTAGTTTCCAGACTGTGTGATCCTATTGATGGAACAGATTCAGCTCGAATTGCTGAATGTCTTGGTCTGGATCCTTCATCATATCGGCGCCAATTACAAAGGGCAGAGGAAAATGAAGAAGTTGGTTTAGGTGAGAAATCTGTTCTAGATGCTCAAGAACGTTTCAGAGACTGTGATAAGTTCAAATTTGCATGTAGAAAGTGCACCACGGAAATTGTCATCGAGTCCCCTTACAGAAAAACGGTAAGGTTATAATACTCCATTATTACATTTACCTTTACCTCATCATATTCTGATAGTATATTGTAAAAATAATTTTTTTCCAGGAGGCTGGTGAATATGAACTTGTGCTTGAAAAGTGCCCCAACCCAGAATGTGATCAATCTCCACTTCAGCACTTAGCTGCAATTCAAAATGCGCTCACCCTAGCAATGCGTTCTTATGTTCAAAAATATTATGCGGTAAGAAAGAAACGGTTTGGAAATTCCAAAAAAAAAAATCCCTTTCATCTTTAAATTTTCTGTTGCTCTTTTTCTTTCCCTTCTTATTTTTCCTTTATTTTTTCTTTTTGTTTTAATTATTCATTTAGTGTTGGCTGGTCTGTGAAGATCCTGCATGTCCTCAGAGGACCAGACGATTGCCACTAAGGTTCCAAAGTAATTATCCTATCTGTAATTTGTGTGAAAAAGGAGTCATGTTCAGAGAGGTAGGTTTTCACTCAGTTTTTTTCCTTAAAACTTTTTACCTTTTTTGTTATTCTAGGATTGTGAGTGGTAACTTTCTAATTTTCTTTCTTTTTTTTTTCTTCAGTATTCAGATACAGAGCTTTATAAGCAACTGAGTTTCTTCCAACATATTTTTGATCTCACAAAAATACCTGCCAGTGATAAGAGTAAGTATTGAGAAATTGGTAAGCATGTCAAACGTCATTTGCCTTGAAATGGAAAAGTAACTTTTTCTGTGTCTATATTTCAGAGTTATTAAAAATATCTCTCGAAACTGATGATGCTTACCACAAACTAAAAGATCATGTAGAACAATTACTGAAACATAGTGCATACTCTGTTGTAAGTATGAGTCGCATGTTTGAAGGAATGTACCTAACGGTTCCTTCCGCTAAAGGGATCATGCACATCAAACAAGAGATCAAACAGGAACCGTTGTAAACTTTATCCTTTTTGTAAGATATCGTGCTCTATGTCCAAATTTATACCAAATTCTAATTTTTTAATAATAGTAACTTTCTCTTTTAATCAATTTTTGATTTTTACTATGGAATATTCCTGTTTTAAAAGTGTTATTTTGTAAGTACATTTTTTTCCATTGAAAATAGCAGTTTTTTTCTTCTCCTTTCTATCGTACAGTACAAAAAAATTACAGAATCTTGTAAAGAAATTATGTAGCACTTTTATTACTCTTAATAACAAAGATAATCTTGCTTGAATACAGACTCTAAAACTACTGCTATTAGTAGTTGTTTCATCTTTATCACAGAACAGCAGCGCTCACCTGCAAAAGCTTGATTGAGCTGTCTAATAGGGATCCTCTGACTCAATTTTATTTGATATGAAAGTTTTGGTCTTACGTTGACTTGAAGCAGAGATTCAGTAAAACATCCCTATTACCACAAGCATCATCGAGTGTGAGCATCCTCTGGGGAGGAACAGTGTCACTTAGAGTATCACAAGCGGAGGGACTTGATTTATGCGACAGAAGAGAACGAAAGCACACAAAAGTTCGCACCCCTCCAAGCTTTGTGCCCCTAGTTCGAGTTACCGGAGTTGTGGCCGTAAGGCGAGACGAAACGTCAGACAGTTCCCCGAACAGAAAGTAAATTCAGTCAAATGTTTGTCCACTCCTCGTTTCGGATACTGTGCTCGTCTCCCCGAACGTCAAACCGCAGTTTGAAATGGGCCGGGTGCGCCAGGTTCCCGGGGGTTACTGGACAGGCTAACCCTACCCTACGGAGCAGCTTAGGGGTGGGAGTGGAGGAGCCCGATCCCGTCCAAGTTGTTCAACCCCCTCCCCCAGGTCGCACTACGGAGAACTTTGCGTCTCGAAGAAGGGCAGGAAGCGAGGGGTACCTCACTGTCTCCAATCAGTGTACGCCCTTAACTCCAATCATTTTCCAATCATTTTGCAATCACTTAGTTTGACGTCCAAAAGCCCCATTTCTACGTGAAATTTCACAAAATCTTCGAATTTCGCTAAAAATTTTAAGGAAATTTAACGTTTTTGTATACTGAGGCGGAGATTTTGACTCCAATCATGAACGAGATCTCCAATCAGTGTACACCCATCCAAGTAGTGAGGTACCCCTCGGCAGGAAGGCAGGCCACGATCACATCACGGCAATTGTTTGGAGCTGTTCGTCTGCTTTCGACCAATCGCAGCTCGGAATAGCTGCCTGTTTGCTATGTTCCTGGCCTTTCTTCCTTCTTCGTTACACCCTAGTCCTTCATCCGCTGAGACGACTTCTAATTTTGAGCTCACCGGACGCTAGCGCCGCCAGAACGATCTGTTGCCAGAAAAGTTATGCATAAAACCGCGCAATACACCTGTGGGCAGATGGCGGTATCCTCGCCTGCCTCCTAGGCAACTCCTTTGCACTCGTGCACAGATGTTGCCTAGTTGGCAGGCGGAGATACAGTCCCTTTACGCACAGGTGCATTCCGCGAATTTTTGCCTAACTTTCTGGCAGCACTGATCTTGGCTCCGGCTGTCTGCCTCTCACCACCCCTCACGCCGCACTGTCCATGCCTATGAAGCGAGGAGGTGAACACCCCGAGCCGCATCAAGCGCCCCTCTCCCCCCCCCCCTCATATTTTTGCCCGGTCCATCCGAGAGGATGCGGATGTTTTCGAGTAGCGTGAGGGGTAATTTGTAGGCAGCCCGGCCCACTCGGTGGCTCAGGAGCAGACGCTGACCCGAACGATTGCTCGCCCCCGGTCCTCAACCCCCAGCCACTGACTCTCAGGGCGTCACGACGTTCTCCTCCGATCTGTCCGTTTCCTCCTGCGACCCGAGGAGCGCCGCGACGCCCGCTGGCAGCGAGCATTTCGCGAACCTCCTCACGCAGTGGTCCGTGTCCTCCTGTCCAGAGGCCGCGCCCTGGAGCCGGGTGCCGGCGGTCCACTCCTCCACCCACGAACTCCTGTCGACAGAAAGACGAGGCGTGTTGTACTTGTGCCCCGCGAGGCGTGTACCGGAACGCGTCGCATGGGCGGGGCGGGCCCCAGCCGCAACCTCGGCAGCAGCCATCTTATTGCCATCTCGTTCTCGCACCTCCGTCCTCGTTGCACCCATGGCGTTGTCCTGAGTTGGGGATGGCAGAGCCCCATGCGTACGACAAGGACGGAGGCGTGAGAGCGATCTCCGGAATCAGACGGCTGCCCTGCTGTTACCTGGCCAGGCCGTGCAGCACGAGGTCCATGGGTGCCGCGGCCGCGCCGCCGGCGCGCACCCTCCGCGCCGCCCCCGCCAGCGCGGCGCACAGCGCCCGGCCGCCGCAGCTCCACGCATCGATCCCCTGCCGCGCGAGCGCCGCCTCCGCGGACCGCAGCAGCTGCTTAGCCTCCGCGTCCGCCTCCCGCAGCCAGCCCGGCGCCTCCGCGAACGCGCCCGCATCCGTATCCTCCCCGGATGCGGCTGTACCAGGAACAAGAGAAAGAGCTGTAGGGAAATGCAGCAGCCGGGCGCTCCCACCCGCCTGGCGCCCGGCACCCGCTCGGGTAGGCACGCCAGTTGGGCGCGGCGGAGCGGCGGCTCTGCCTACCCCGCGCCTCACAGGCGGCCGCTGTGCTCACATCTGGCCTGCAGGGAGTGCGGCGGCCGCGCGCGGGGCTTGGCGAAGGCCTCGTACACGGCGGGCACGATTCCCATGACGGTGAGGAGCATGGAGCCGGCCACGAAGAGCGCTCCGATGTTGACGTCGATGGGCTGCTTGAAGAGGGGGGAGGCGCTGCCGGGCATGCCGGGGCCCGTGCCGCCGGCCGCGCCCGCCGCGCTCGTGCGCGCGCCCTGCAGCGGCACCTTGAGCAGCGGCACGGTGAAGCCCAGCTCCACCTGCGCGCAGAGGAGTGGTCACGGTGGTGGAGTGCAAACTGGGCGCCCCGTGAGTACGACAAAGACAGAGAAAAGCGAGACCGCCGTGGGCGATCGGCGATCAGCCGTCAGGCAGCGGCCGCATCACTCACCCCAATCTGGCTGCTGTCCGTGCTGAAAGTGATGAGCTTGGGTCGGCGCTGGCGCTGTCCGGAGCCCACCCCCAGGTCGAGCCGCCGCTCCGCGCGCCCGGGGCTGGCCGCAACGGGCTCCGTGCGGAAGGAGAGGTCTACATCGCTGCGGCACAAGCGTCCAGGGTTCAGAGAAATTTGTCAAAAAATTAATTTAAAAAAAAAAAAAAAACTTAAAACAAAAATGAGTACTGTTTGGTACAGTTGCAGAACTCACCCTGCGAGAGCCCCGCGCACGGCCAGCAGCAGGCCGGCGACTAGCGGCAGCAGCAGCGGGGAGGGCCTCGCTGGGCCGAGGGGAAGCCCCATGGTTCCTGCAACACTTCATCGCCTCGGGGGAGTAAGATGCAGGCAGTGCGTTCCAGTCCAGTCAGATGACTAAATCCTATCTGCCAACTACCCCTGAGGGATCGGAAATGGAAGAGCCACTCACTCTCCGAACTGTGCCCCTCCACGGCTGCCTCAATCTAAAAGCCATTTTCCCTCCCACCAAAAGGAAAGCCTTACTTCAAAAAAATTAAATTATAAAAAATATCCTTGTCAAACACACTAAAGATGATGCTTCTTTTTGAGACTAGTTTGCCTGAAACTCGAGGAGACCTTTGGCACTACTCAAAAAACTCGCGGACAGCGACCTCACCGCACACGTCCGACCTTGACGAGAGGATGTGTCGGCGGTCGCCTCGCAATCGGTCGGACATGGCGGCTCCGGCCCTGTCCTCCCGGGCCCGGTCCATCACCGGCAGAGGCGTTGCCACACACACCCGCACTCTCCTCGACTTCGTCACTCACCGGGACATCCGCGGCGGAACTTGTACGGCAATCCGCGACCCGCGCTGCGCAAACCACAACTGAACGACGGGCGCGGCCCTTCGAAGAGCGCGTCCGGCCCGCCCCCGCCCCGCCCTGGCCGCCCCCACACCCCACCCCCGGCCCCACCCCTTGTCGGGGCCCAGCCAGGCCCCCGGACCCCACCCCGCCCCGCCCCGGGGCCCCCCACGAACATGCTACCCGCCATTGTAGCCGCAGCGCGGGAGGGGCGTAGGGGCGTTCCGAAGCGTGAATTAGTCCTACTTTGGCACACCGCGGCCTGACGGGCTGACGCGGCCGCGCACCGCGCCAGACAGAGACAGACAGAGACAGACAGACAGACGGACTCATACATCTGCAGACAGGCGCGCTCCACCGCCCCGCGGCACCGCGCCGCCACCGTGTTACATCCCCGATGCAGCACCGCGACGACACGCCATGCCCCGCCACAGCATCCCGCAACGTTCGCGTCGCTTCCGGCCCCTGCGAGAGTAATGTACACCTGTCAAGACTCGGCAAAACAACACGGAGAGCAACAACAACCGGGGGAAATCATTCAAGATTAAGTGTACCAGTTATTACTTTATTTTGCGTTTGGTCACCAAAATCGACGAATCTTTGACTTCGACGTCGAATCGACATCGTTTTGAGTTTGCATTTCTGGCTGGGTACATGCTTTATTACGGACTGTAATCCTCCTTTTTGAGGTGATCGTGGTCCTGGTATTTGTCAGAGATCCTGATTACAGATCAATACGCATATATCGAGGGGGCTAAAGCTCTTGAATTCAGGTGTACAAGGCTCTCGAAATCATTTGGAAATCTAGGAAATCACCGGAATCTTATTGAAATCTCATGAAATCTTTGAAATCACATGAAATCCTAAGAATTCACCGGAAATCACTCGTATTCCTTCGAACTCACATAAAATCGCCACGAATTCCCTCGAATTCTCCATGAATTCAGATGAAATAAACTCGAAATACCTTGAATTCACACAATGTCACCGTAAAATCTGCAAAATTAAATTATTTGAAATCGTATGAAATCAGTTGAATTCACTTGAAATCAGCGGAATTCACTTGAAATTTATAGAATTTATTTGAAGTCAGAGGAATTCTCTTGGAAATCAGTCAGTGAAATCTTACTGAAATCAATGTAAATCCTGTTGAAATCATATGAAATCATGTGAAATCTTTGAAATCTGGAAATCAGGTGTACAATTTTTTTCAGAGTTGTGGACCCATCGGCATTTATAGTTAGTACAGGTCAGGTGACACAAATTATTATACGACTAATTTCCGTCCCTAGAACAAGTATCGAGCTTGCAAACAAAACGAATTCCATACCATTCGTCTTTTTTATTTTCATTTTTTTTTTTCGCTTACCTGGTTGAGCTCAGTCATTGTCCAGTCTTTTTTCGTCATCCCTATCTTTTTTTTTGTTGGGGGGGAGGGACGTCTGGTCCACTCTTGAAGAGAGGCCACCGGGAGGCAGAAGAACTACATTGTTACATTCAGTTTGGTGAGCCGCGGGAAAAATCTGACCGGCGGAGGTGTGGTGTGGCTGTAAGGCAGCGGGAGGCAGCGGAGCGACTAGCGCCTGTGAACCACGGGGTAGGCAGACCCGCGCGTCGCGCACGCTCGACTGGCCTGCCTAGTAAAGCAGATCAGAGCCGAGCGCCCGGCGCGGCGCCCGGCCGTGAAGCTTTGTCGTTAAGCGGAGCAGCGCCAACACTAAGCCGCGGCTGGTTCCCACGCCGGCTCCGGCGCCAGCCTCCTGAGAGTTTCGACGTCCTACGAATGAGAGAAATCTTTCTCGGGCGCGATAATCCGGATGACAACTGGGCCGCGAAAGGTCCATCTCGGAAGGCACCCTTCCCTCACCCCCTCCACCACCACGGCCGCACGCGAGAGGCGACTCTGCGGCCTGGTTGCAGCCCAACAGTCTGGCTAGACTGTCCCGGAGCGCGCAGGGAAGGACTGTCGCTGCCTTCCTTGCCGAGAAAGACGAGCACTCTTACGCCACCCCGGAGAAAACGCCCCACCCGGGCGCGATGTGATGTCATCTCCGAGACGCGTGCGGTGTGCGCTGTGCGTCCCGTCCCGTCCCGTCCCGTGGCCCTAGGAAAGCAAGTGCTTTACCGAGACAATACGACAATGTGCCAGTGTGGCGCGGCGGGCAGCGCGCGTGACGATGCAGGCGCACGGCGGGCACGCGTGCTCGCCCGCGCTCGGGGGAGGTGGCGCGGCGGGGCGGGGCGCGGCGGGGCGGGGTGTGGCGCGGGCGTGCAGCGTGCGGCCCCCTCCTCCGGCCCGCTCTACCCCGCCCGGAGTAACCCGGCCTGCCTGGCCTACACTATATAGCGGGGTGTGCCCGCCCCCGCAGTGCAGTGAGTGCGTGTAGTGTGCCGAGCGAGCAGCATCTTTGAGAACACGTCGTCCTCCCAGAGTAAGTGCAGTGCTACCCCACCCCGCCCCGCAGCGCCCCACAGGACCGACTCAGGATTACTCTAACGCCAAGTCTGGTGCCCCGCAGCCAGCAGAGCACCATGTCCCCGCTGCACCGCTCCTCGCTGTGCGCGCTCGTGGCCGCACTGGTGCTGGCCGCCGCCCTGCCCGCCGCCCGCGCCGTGCCCAAGAAGTACGACTCGTCCGGGTAAGCGCGCCTGAACCCCGGACCGGACCACACCAGTCCGGCGTGTTCCGCACGGGAGTGAGGTAGTGACTGGTGGCGACACTGTTCGCAGCGGTTTCTTGCCCAGCCCGGTGAGCTACTACCAGCAGTCGGGCGATCAGCTGGCCATGGAGTCGGCCGACCAGGTACCAGAGGGCAGCAACCCCTCACCGGCCACCCCAGCGCCTGGAGCGGGACCAGCGGGCCGCTCCGAGGACACAGCCGTGGCGGCGTCCGCGGACGGCAGGCCGCAGGAGCCCAGGTTCGGCTTCGTCGGCTACAGCGCCAACGGCGTGCAGGTAACTCGACACTGACGCGCACATCGCGCTGGGCACATCGCTTACCGTACCCTGGGCCAGCCCGATCGAACAGTGCATCCCGTTGGGTCCGCAGAGCCAGCTCTATGTTCCGTCTGCCCAGGACCCCACCTACGGCACGGCGGCCGGCCCGTACGGCGCGCTGCGTCTGGACCTGGGGGGCGTGCTGCTGGGCGCGCTCATCGGCCTGGGCGCCTCCCTCGTGCTCCCCAAGCTCATCCACGGCCTGGCCGCACACCCCCACGACGGCTACAAGCGCAGTGAGTACGAGGCCTCAGCGGCGCGCACGGGCGCACGCGCGGGCGCGGCGCGGCACGCTCACCCGGCGCGGCCTTGTGTTCGCAGGAATCGGGCCGCGCTCAGATGACGATGTTGCAGGCGAGGTGGAAGGGGACGGCGTGATGGCCAGCCTGAGTCAAATCCTGAGCCGCGTCGACTCGGCGCTGGCAGAGCAGAACATCGACTCGACGGCGTGCCTGCAGCGGGCCGTCTGCTCCTACGTGCAGTCCTCCGCCGCGCGCTCCGCCTCCGGGGAGGCCAGCGGCGTCGAGTCCGTCGTGGACACGGCGACAAAGTGAGTTTTTCAAGTCTGACATTCGAGTGAATTCTTGGCTTCGCACTCCATCGAGGCTAAAGCGTCAACGCGCTTCCATTTGTTTAAAACAGGAACTCACTCGTCGGCTACATGTTAGAAGGCTCAAGTTTCAAACAAGCTGTTGATACCGGCAGAAAAGGGGGCAACTGTTCGAAGGTTTACTATAAATGCCCCGTCAACAAGGACAGCCTGGCAGCAGGAATCAAAAGCATAATTTCTGCTGCAGCATAATCATCTTGAATTTCATGTAACTTTAGTACAAATATAGTTTTGACCTACATTCCAATGAAGGGATAAACTTTGTAATTAAAATGCTTTTGGAATGATACCACAACAAGGAATAATGCTTTTTGGTACATGAGTTGATCATTTACTTTAATTCAAACAAGTGTACAAGCAAACTGGCCTAGCAATAGCTAACTAACAACAAAATAGTACATATTAACAATATAGCCATACAACCAGTCTTCTAACAGTGTCTTCTTTCACTGATAGGCTGTGCCTATGCATCAGGTATGAGAGAATATCACACTGTCAATGTTGAGAATCAGCAATTTTTGTAAGATGAGTTCTACAAAGACAGAAGACAACAACAAAGATCTGATACTGATACTGGAAATGATTGGGTCTCTCAAAACTGAGCAAAGAGTGGACATCAAAGAATACAATAGTATCTTTTAGTGTCTAATACATGGATATTCGATAAAAAGGATATCTTATTCAAAAAGTTGAACCAGTAGATAAGTAAACATAACTAAACATGTTTATAGGTTTATCACCAAAGTCTAATGATAATATTCCTTTTAAGAAATACAGGGCAGTTTAAAGATAAAAATAGTTGCCACAAAGAATATATACAAAATTCAATCTCCTATCCAGTTGATTCAAAATATTATTTAGTTCATTGGAAATGAAAACTTAGTGGTTTAATTAAGTACAACCAATTTAAAATGAAAGAATATATAAAAACCAAACAAAAAAGGCGAGGTCATGGACATACAAGAGGTAATAATACCACTAATGCATGAGGAGCTGCGATAACATGTCAACATACTAATACAGAAATATTAGAAAACAAATCATAACGAAAGAAGGAAATCAGTAGCAGTTAATACATAAGTTCATTCAATAAAAACAAATCAGTAACAAGAAAACATGGAAGAGTAAGAGCATTGTTAGCGCTTAACATCTAAAGAAATCCATGCAACAAGCTGCCATGCTGAGAGACAGTAGACGTAGGCATATGATAAAGACTACCATAATCCCTTGGTTAAAAGCAATATGTCATTATGTCTCAGCAAATAAAGGACTGAAAATAAAATTATGAAGGGTAGAAATATCTTTTCTAACATCATAAGAGGGACTCAGACTTGGAAGCATGCAGGGGAGGGAAAAGAGGAGAATGGTTTCTTAGAATTCATCAAAAGTAAAGGAGAATCCCTCAACACCATTTTGATAAAATATTGTAGGCGTCCTGACACATCATTTGGAACACTTCCAAAACAGTCAGGTTGACCTCTGTAGGGAAGGAAAGTAATTATTAGTACAGAGATTGACAAAGCCTAAAGAGCAAATAAATAGGTGTAGTAGTCTTACTTTCAGCTGCATTGCTATTCAGTTCAAAAGGTTCCTGCACAATGACAGGCAAATTACAATTCATCTTTGGTACATTTTCCCCACTCCGGAGGGAAGCTAAATATGAATGCAATGGTTCTGTAGTAGAAATTATTTCATATGGTGGACAGAACATTGAGCGTTTTAATTCTGGTCCCAGAATAGAGACAATATCTTTTTCAAAGTTAAAATTTTTATAAAAGGCACAAAATTCTTTCACTAGCCTTTCAACTGACGAATGATTAGTGGAGGGTGAAACTGGAAAATTCTTGGGGTAACCACATTCAAATCCTGAAAGTTCAAGAAATAAAAGATTACTTGTGACCTAAAACAAATGCTGAACTTAATTTGGAGCATGGTGTTTACATAAGATTTTACCTCCAATAGAAACTTTTTCAAACGGAAAAGATTCCCTTAGTTGACTGAGGGTCGGCAAGATTGGCTCGCTAATCCGTTGTAGGAACATGATGATCATAATGTTCAGTACATATGACGTGAAATATTTACTTATATCATGGTATCGATAAACCATGTCTCCGATCAGAAGCATAAGCAGCCTCAGCCTTTTATCTATTTGCAGGTATGACCTGAAAGAATACAATATGTAAGTAAACATATTTGTATGGTTAACTTCAAAGCACAATAAAATTAATATGACTCTTTTTACTTCAAAAGAAGTGTATTTTGATGTCTAAATCCATTCACAAAAGTAACGACACAGTTCATTTGAGTTTCTGAATGCATAAATGTAACCATTTCTTGCACATCCCAATCACGAACATCTTCACAATGTCCACATTTTCTGATTGTCTCAAACACAGTTTTACGGATTTGAGTTTGAATGTGTTTTGTCTCATTTGTAGATTGGAAATAATTATTTCCTGTAAGGGACAAGTACACAATAAAATTGGCGACCCACAAAATGGAATTGGCATGATACAATCCAAAATAAAGTGCCACAAACCAGAGTCAAAGAACATATAAATGGCTGTTTTAGGATGAGCCATTCCTAAGAGACGTATACCAAAAGGAATTACATTGCAATTGGGATACTGAGAGGCCATTTCTTGTTTTACATGTTCACACGCAATTTCCTCTCGACCAAAGTCTTCCATTTGAACTTTCAAAGTCTTTGAATCTAACTCATTCATGGCAGCATACAGGCTGGTTTTAGAACCAAGCATATCATGCAGACATTGTGGTTGAAACAATCCTTCTCTCTCAGCAGCTGGAAAAATGCATTTTTTTATAAGAGGTCATATGCAACTTAAATATTTATTTAAGTCATAAGAGGGTGATTTCCTCACCTGTCAATCCATACCCTTGATCAAATTTACGTCTGATACTGTAACTAAGACCAGTATGGTCTTTGCCAGAACCTGCATCAAAGTAACATCATTAATATAATTTCCCTCAATTTTGGATATTCTTTTATGAAAGTAGAAAACAAATTACTTGGTTTCCTCCAGTTTGTGTCACTGTTTTGATGATGCCTTGGACTCGACGTTCCATTTTGAACTGAAAATTTATGAGAAAAACTAAATTGCCAGCAAAAAATTATTTTACTCTAACCATAGACCATCATAAGAATGAACATTTCATTAATTTGTCATGAAAGTACATTATCTTACCACTCTGATTTCGCACATATGAAGTTGGTTTCTGAGTATTCTGTATAACATAGTTTTGTTCACCCAGATCAATGTTTGTAAACTTCGGAATTAGATTGTCGACTGCTACAAATATAATATTGAAAATAAGTTATTGATTTACATTGAGGGGAAACTTTGATTTAAGAAGGCAGCAATACCTTTAATAGTAGGTGTATATGTTGACTCTTTTTTGGAACCAAAGTTCGGCATCAAACTATTTGCAGCAGCAATGTCTTTTCTAGATATTCCTTGAGCATTATTATCAGAGTGGGGTAAGCATTTATCCCATGACTGAGCGGGCTGTCTCCAATTACTCTACAAGAATTGAAGAAAATATTATAGATATATGCGTTGAAAATTTGAAATTTGAATTGCAATTGTTAATAAACCTTGACAAGAAAAGACTGATAACTTACATTTTGGAAAGTTCTACTCTTTATATAAACATCCCTTTCTAAATCATGGTGTTTAGCAGAGTCAAAACTTATTTCTGATGAGAGATTCCCTGTCCTTTTCTCAGCTGTCCTATAATATGCTGATTTTTTGACATACCTATTTTCTGAATCAAAATCTTTATCTGCTCTTGGTTTCTGGTTCATTTTCAAGACCTGGAATAATAGTCCTCATTTCAATAAGATATATTTAAATTTTTTAAAAAAAGTAAAAGTAGTTTACAGCGTTCTATAATGGCAAAAAATGGGCACAATTAAGTATATAACTTAAACCATACATAATTATTATTTGCGTCAAAAAATTGCAAATGTTTAAGCAGCAGTGTGTGCAAAGGTCCAAACCCCCATGGCAACAATAAGGGAAGAAGAAAGTGTTCCTGAGGGACGTAAAGGACAAACTTGCGTGGAAAACGAGTTGATCGTTGCATGCAACAATAAAATTTACCTTAAATGTCTATCTCTTCTTTCTTAATATTTTATCCTTTGTTTACAACGGCCCGAATCCCAAATCACAGCATTTTGGCATTGACGACGACGGCTGCGTCGTCTAGGTTATTTCTTCCACAGTGCAAATCAATTCACAATTTTAAAACTAAAATAAAACGATGGACATTGGTTGTATCGACATTTAAAACAATTTTCATGGTGCTCCCTCCATTACTTTCTGAACATTAAACAACCGTAGGCACGTAAACAATTATAGCTGCAATGCCACGGAGCATTGGTACATGTTTTGTTCATGGAGTTGATGATTTCTGTTGGTTGGTAGACCTCAGTTTCATTCCCCGTTCCTCGCCTCACCCCGCTTTCCTATGAGTTGCTGCTGGAACAGATCGCGGTTCCCATAGGTTTGAAATTTCCACACCATATAGTTGTGTTTCGAAATGATGTTTTGAAAGTATTTTTAGGGAAAACGTACAATATGTTGTGGTAGCCTAAAGTGTAATCGGCACGATGATGCCTTATTTTTCCAAACATTAGCTTGGTTTAAATTGCGCGCCTAGTTTGGCCTGGTCACACCATGGAGAGCACCGAAGCTGTTCAAAACATTTTGAATTAAAATATTAATAATTATGAGTTAGCATGAGAAAACAGAACACGACAAGTTGATGAGACGGAAGGGCTTATTTTTGTGTGCCTATGATGTATTATTGTATTGTGTGGACGACCGGACACAACAGAAATATATATTTTAGTGGGCTGTGGGGCTGTGGAAGGACCGAAAACCAAAAAGCTTCTGCTTGTGATTTTTCTGCTAGCTGGCTGCCGCTAGAGGAGTGACTACGTTCGATACAACTTCGAACAGTTTTGACAAGATGATTTATAGACATTTACTCTTCAACTTATGTCCACCACTAAGACTTGCAAACAGCCGATATTTTACCAAGTAAGCATTGTTTTTCTCCTCTATTTCCTCATGACCGGCATTATGGTGCTGGGCTAGGTTAAGTCGTTTGAAGACTCAAAAAACTGGAACCAGTTGGTTGGAATTCCCTTTGAAACAGCTGCCATCGTTCGTTGATATATTTACACAATCTCTACTAATTACTATGCATGCAGTTTTTTAGTTTTGGCTTACCTTTTTAATGAATTGTCCTTTTTTGTATTTTTGTTTTCTATAACTTCCCTGTGGTTTACTAAATTTGCATTATAGTCACCTGTTCTTTTGGATTATTTCTTTCTTCCAGATGGTTCCAAAGTAGTTCGGAGTATACAAGCATATCCGAAGGGCTGAAAAAGATTTATGATAGTAAACTTTTGCCTTTAGAAGAGAGATATCTCTTCCATGATTTCCATGGACCAAAACTGAATGCCCCAGATTTTGAGGCAAAGCCCATTGTTTTGTTAATGGGACAATATTCTACAGGCAAAACAACATTCATTCGGTTTCTCCTTGAAAGAGATTTTCCAGGAATGTCAATTGGCCCAGAGCCAACTACAGATAAGTTTATTGTGTTAATGAAGGGTGAACGTGAAGGAGTGATACCTGGCAATGCTCTAGTTGTAGACTCATCTAGACAGTTCAACCAACTCTCTAAGTTTGGAAACCCTTTCTTGAAGCGTTTTCAATGCTCTCTTGTCCCTTCACCTGTCCTATCAGGTATGACTTTGATAGACACACCAGGCATCCTTTCTGGCGAGAAGCAAAGGGTTGACCGTGGTTATGACTTCAGTGGTGTTCTTGAGTGGTTTGCTGGTAGAGTTGATAGAATTATTCTTCTATTTGATGCCCACAAATTGGATATATCTGATGAGTTTAAACGCTCACTTAAGGCATTACATGGCCATGAAGATAAAATTCGAATTTTGTTAAATAAAGCTGACAAAATCAACCACCAACAACTTATGAGAGTTTATGGGGCTCTTATGTGGTCTCTTGGAAAGGTTTTCACTACTCCTGAAGTATCGAGAGTCTATGTAGGATCATTCTGGGACAATCCCCTTGAAAACGACCTGAACCGGAAGTGAGTGGTCTAATACTAATTTGAAATGGTAATTGCTTTGCATCTAAAAACTTAGGTTCAAGTACAATACTTCTTGTTTTTATCAGACTCTTTGATGATGAGAAAGAAGATCTCTTTAGAGACCTGCGGTCTCTACCAGAGTATGCTGAATTACGAAAGCTTAATGACTTGAGTAAACGTGCCCGTCTTGCTAAGGTATAATTAATGACTTTGTGTTTCATCTGACCATTAAAGTAACTTCATTGATTTTATGTCTTCCAGGTTCATGCTTACATTATTGGGGCTTTAGCAAAGGAAATGCCTAGAATATTTGGAAAAGATGCTAAAAAAAAAGAACTTATTAATAATTTGCCTAAGACATATGAGCAGCTACAATGGTCCCTTAAAATAGCACCTGGTGATTTCCCTGATCTCAGATTTATGCAGGTATTAAAACATACCCCACAAAAATTGATGAGTTTCATGTATAGCTGTTAAAGTTCAAATAAACCTGATTTTGAAATTACTTCCAGGAGCAACTAGAATTGCATGACTTTGCCAAATTTGAAATGCTCGATGAGGAACTCATTAAGACTGTAGATGATATGTTGGCAACAGATATTACTCGAATCATGTCACTCATGCCTGTGCAAGAAGAAAAGTTTGCCAGCTCTGATACAGTGTCAGGTAGGTTGTAAATAAAGTAGATTTCGACAGCTCTTTGTTGCTGTTCAACTCTCTGAC
The DNA here is from genome assembly GCA_029379305.1 of Frankliniella fusca. Lineage (NCBI taxonomy): Eukaryota > Metazoa > Arthropoda > Insecta > Thysanoptera > Thripidae > Frankliniella > Frankliniella fusca. Next base: position 3,047,656 of record JAHWGI010001134.1, on the reverse strand, counting down.
TCTCCAAGTCTCACTTTTGATTAGGCGGAGCGTTTGAAAATGTGGATGATCGTGAGAGCCCTTTTGGCTTTGGACGTAATGAGGGAGTGTTGGCAGGCCATGGTGAGTTAGAATGGATTGTTGCCAAAAGCAAACCCAAGTATGATGAATTGTTCAATACACTTGAACAAGTTGGGGGTAAACTCACAAGATCTGGTAAGTACTCTGTTAACCTGGTTACATCCTAACAGGGTATGATTGACTTAGTTCTAAAGTTTGAATCAATATTCTAGCTGCTAAAGAAGAGCTGCTTAAATCCAAACTTCCAAATTCTGTTCTAAGCCGTATTTGGCATTTAGCTGATGTTGACAGAGATGGCCTATTGGATGCTGATGAATTTGCATTGGCTATGCATTTGGTTAAAGTGAAAATAGATGGACATGATATTCCATCAGAACTCCCTGAGCACTTAGTTCCTCCATCAAAAAGAAGATCACAAAGAAAAGCATCTTTTGCATGAAAATTACACCAAGAAATGTCATCCAGAGCACCGTCACTAAATCAGTTCTACTATGTATCTCAATTTTCAATCACAAACAACCACTTTATAACGTCTGGTCGATTTTCAAATTGGATTAAGTTGAATATTTTCCTTATTCTTTAGTCTCATACTTCAATTCTGTGATGGTTTTTTCTGTTAAGGTTTCATTATGCTAAGAAGCAATCCCTGCACCGGGCGGGCGTCGATATGTACCTGGAATCCGAAAGTGCTCAGCCCGGATCCACCGGATCACAGCTCCCTTTCACTCCAACTCGTTTCCGAACGTAAACGAGCATCTGATGCCCGCCTGGTGCAGGGCTCTGCTAAGAAGAATAGAAGTTTAATGTGAGTTTCTTTCTTTCTTTCATTAACCATTCAGTACCTTCTGCATCAGGCTCACTAGAAAATTATCAGAGGGTCAAGGAATTTGTGAAAAGCTGTCATCCATCCGTGGGTAAACATGGAAAGCTTGTCATCTGTGATTAAATACATATTTAAGTAATTTTAGTTCAATGCTTCACTTCATTTCAACCCATTCCTTTCCCACACACCCATAAGCAAAAAATAATAATAGTTTGAAAAACATGTATCTTTTTGAAAAACATAGGAAAAGGTCTCAATTATAAAATTATTTTAATGAGTGTTGTACATTAAATAAGAAATTAGACAGATTTTTTTTGTCTTTTAGGAGGTGGAACATCTTTTACCTCATCAACATCCATTGCTTCACTCTGCTCTGACCCAGCTTGGGAGGGCACACTAAACTCTGGAATCTGCAATTATCAATGAAGAAAATTAATTCAGTGCAGTAGCACAATAATTTAAAAAGATTTCCAATAAAGCTCACCATGGGTTTTACGAGGAGGAGCATGAGCTTTTCATGTTGAACGTTCGTGCGGTCTAAACTAAGCTGAACTGTGACAGGATCGAATACTCGGAATTTGATTGATCCATAACTCTGACTTTGTTCCTAAAAATTGCAAAAACAATAGAAACATATTAAAATCTTAAGAGAGGAAATTAATTTTCACAAAATGTACAAAAATTTCAGAAATTTTTCAATTACCTCTTCATTATATGTGAAGTTTACTTTGGCAATCTGTCCTTTAGGTGGTGTGAGATACAAGGTACCTTCCAGACCATACTTAGGAATGAGAATTTGAAGTGCATTCTTACGAACATATAAAACATAGCCTTGTTCATCTTGAACTCTATTACGGAAGAAAAGCTAAAATAGAAACAAAATAATTATGGAGTCAATATGATGCATCCTACAACAACCTAATGATCCCCAATCACAATTGAATCTTACATGAGTATGAAGGTTAACTGATGCTCGCCCTGCATACTGAGCCATTCTGTTTCGGTAATTTAAATTATGACATAAAGAATGGCTTTTACGCTTATCTAATAATTCAGGATAAGTTGAGTCAGCTCCAATACAGGCAGCCAGAAGTCGATGTACAATAATATCAGCATACCTTCAAATTGATATAGAGATAAACACAAATGTAGTCTTACAACCATTCTAAAGAATTGCCATCTTGAGGTATAAATCTGAGGTATTCTTACCGCCGAATTGGTGAGGTGAAATGTGTGTAAATGGGACAAGCCAGCCCATAATGGAAAAATTCATCCTTCTGCAGCATTCCGCTTGCAAAATACACTGCTTGCATCATACATCTTGTAGCCATGATTCTTAACATAGTATTGAAGTAGGGATTGTCAGATTTCACAGCTTTGTCTAAAGATTCAGCCAGTTCCTTTCCAGAATCAACATTAATCTCAAAACCCTACATTAAAATTTAAAAAAAAATTAAAGATAGATGAAATTTCGTAGTTAGGAGTAATGTCATAATAGTGGTACATACTTGCAAGCGGCCTGCTTTTACAAGAGGATCAAAATTAGTAGGGGGAGGCTGAGGATGTCTCCTAAGCATTGCACACTCAGGAAATTCTTCAACAATTTTTTGAGCAACTGAAATATTAGCTAACAACATGAACTCCTCAACCATAGAATTTGTTTCAAGCATCTTCTTTGCTACTACTTCAATGGGATCATGTGTCTCACTATCAACTTGGAATCGAATTTCGGGTGAGGCTAAAACAAGGGCACTACACAATTTGATTGTTGTAGATGGACCATGAAATGCAGATTCCTGAAGAAAAGAAAAGCTTATTACATGAAAACTTACCCATTTTCTATTCTTCTCCTCTTTAAAATCTTAGCAAGGGAATTCAACCCTCTCAATGACTTAGCAACGTCATCATTCTGTGTTTTGTCATCTATCCTCGCTTGGGCTTCAGCATAAGTTAGTGCTGCTTTTGAACAAATTACACTCTTGTGAAATTTGGTATTAACTATGTTTGCATCCTTGGTCAGCTCCCATACACAGGAGAATGCAAATCTCTCTTCATTGCCCCTCAAAGAGCACAAGTTGGAACTGAGTAGCTCTGTTAAAAAAGTAGATAATGATTGAATAATAGTTTCTTAAATATACAGAAACATAACTAAACCACCAGCTGAACATACCAGGAACCATATCAATTCGTTTGTCAACTAAATAGACTGTTGTTGCTCGTAATGCAGCTTCTTTGTCCAATGCATTACCAGGTCTGATGAAATGTGAGACATCAGCAATGTGCACACCAACCTAAAAGCAGTATGCAGAAGCATGACAGAGCAGACCACTTTATTTATTCTTGCAAATTGTACCAGTTGATAATAACCTCATAATTGCCATTCTCGAGTTCCCTGCAGTGAAGAGCATCATCAATGTCTGTGCAGCCAGGGGGGTCCACTGAGCAGATGGTGATGTTTCGGAGGTCAACACGTCTCTCTAAATCCTACGACCATGAAATAAATGACACAAATTAACACAATTAGATGCTCGACAATGTGACTGCCAGAATAAAAATAAAAGGTAACTATCAGCTTTAACAGATGAAGAGCTGACCTAAAAATAACTAGGACTCTTTCCTCAAGAAATAGAGACAGCCTTGGGGACTGCTTAAAGACTTTCTTTAAGTACATGTATGTTTAGTGTGTTAAAGTATTACATGATTAAATGATACAAATTACCAAGTGTCACAACTAGTAATAATAAGATATAAAGGTAGCGTCTTCCAACAACAAAACAAGATTTAATGAAAATATTCAGAAAGCAAGGTGAAGTCCCGAGCGCCCTGAGCCACGCATTGTTGTGGTCGCCGGCGGTCGCCGGTGCGGTGCGCGCGGTGCGGGGTGCGGTTGCGGCTAGGCTGCGCACGACTGCCCTCCACCTCCACCCGTCTCCCGCTCCTAGGCCATGGCACGGAGGGAAGCGCGGGGGCGGCGCGGCCCCAGCCCCAGGCGGGGGGTCACAGAGCGGGACGGGGACGGGGGCGGCGCGTAGTGGTCGCCAAGGGAGGACGACATGGAGCACGAGTCGGTGGGGCCAAGCTGCGACGTGGCCCCGGCCCCGGCCCCGGCCCCGGCCCCGGCCCCGGCCCCGGCGGCCGCGGGGACCATCCCACCACCGGCAACACCTGCCCCCGCGCCTGCACCAGCACCAGCTCCGGCTCCAGCTCCCCGGCCCCGCAACCCCGACCAGCAGCAACCCCCACCGCCACCGCTGCTGGACAAGATCCTGAGCCGGGTGCGCCTGCGGGTGCTGGGGCGGGCGCGTGCCGGCTCCGGCTCCGGCTCCGGCCCTGGGGGCGGGGGTGGCCGCCGGGGTAGCGAGGGCAGCGTGCCGCTCCGGGCCGCCCCCGCCCCCGCCCCCGGCCTGGAGCAGCCACAGGCGCCCGGTGCGGAGGCGCTGGCGCTGGAGCTGGAGCCAGCAGCGGCGCCTCGTAGGACCGTCTCGGAGGCTGCGGCGCCCGTGCTAGCCCCGCGGCCCGGGCAGCCGGGGCCGTCCGACAGCGACAGCGTCCTCAGCACTGCGTCCTCGCGCTGCCTGTGAGTAGGGGACGGGTGCCTTCGAAACACCTCAGAGCGGGACAGCACCAACACTGCTTCAAAATATGCAGGTTCACCGATTCCTTCGAAACAACGGAACAAAAGTTCAAAGTGAAGGACTTGGGGCCGTTTTGTGAACAACTTGACCGGCTGCTCGATTACATACACTCTACCAAAGACCTGAACAACCTAATTTACAACTATCCGAGGTAAGATGTACAAGGACAACAGAAAAGCCATCACATCAAATTGAAAACAAAACAGAAAATTGAAAACTGTTGCTACTCATATTTCTGGCCCATTCATGAAAAGTAAGCTGCAGAGTTTACTGGACGCCCAAGCCCACGAGCTGCGAACATTGTACCTGGAGGCGAGGGCTGCCCGTGTCAGGATTCAACAAGTGAAAAATCAAAGAAAAGCTGTGCGAAAGGAATGTAAAACAATTGAAAATACACTTGTGCAACTAAAGGAGGAAGGTAAGAAAGAGGTACAAGAGCTGTAGAACATGCTAAGTTAGTACAACCTGAAAAAGCTGGGATTTTATCAACAACAGAAGCAAAAGAGATGGAAAACTACATTTCTCTATATGACAAAACACTTCTATCACGCTGGGAAAAACTTCGGAGTTCCAATCAGCAAGATGTGGTGGAGAGCTTCATACATGATATAAAGGTAAGAGATCTTATCATAACATTTGGAGTTGGAAGACCAGTTCTTGGTTCTGTGGGTTAACATCCTCCTTCACACAGGGAAAGCAAAAAGCTCTAGATTATCTGCATACTCTGGCTTCTAGTAAGCTCAACCAACTTCACAACAATACAGGACAGACATCAACAGCTGAGGAGCCAAAACCAGTGAGCCTTGCATTGAGACGCTTGTCTGCTAATGGGGGATCGCGCTTACAACGTTGGAGGAACAAGCATCATGAAAGACCAGTCAGAGTACCCATATCAAATAACACTCAGGTAAACCATTAAAAATGTTTTGGTTTCAATTTTAAAACAGAGTTCATCCTTTTCTATTGCCTACAGGAAACAAATTTGCATCAGTCTACTGTGCCCCTGGCAACAGCACCTATCAGCTTCAATCTTGCACCAGCCTCTACTGGGGAAACCAGTAGTGAAGTTTCAAGTAGAACATCTTCTCCAAGTACCTTCGGATCAACGAGCAGCAGTCTTATACCCAACAACATTTCAGCCATTCCAACCACTCAGAGAACAAACAACCATAGTACTACCCCTACAACTCCTAACACACCAGAGCGAAGATCTATTTTGCAGGTAACAGCATTAAGCCCGTAAGAGATTACATGAAACCTGTAACTATGACTATGAAGTACTGTGTGAGTAATTGGTCATTCTCTTTCATATTTTAGGCATTGTTTAGTGATATTCAGCATACTCGCTCCGGAACACATGATAACCTGCCAATAAATGCTATTATGCCTCGACTGGTTGCTGCCTCTTCAGCAGCAGCAAGACTAGCTGTTGGAGAAGCAGACAACCCTAATGGGAATGCATCACAAAATAACAATGATATTGAACTATACACAATGGAAGATCCATCATGAAGTGTGAGTTGTACAAAAACAGTTTCCAGTGCAATATATACTTACCGCATCAGTTATCACCCACGGGAGTTTAGGAAGAAAGCTTAGAACTTGCTCAGAGAACTTGCTATGAGGGACATCATGCTCAAGCAAGAGAACCTCGTTTTCTGTATCCTTATCTCCAACATTACCAAGGGCACGGACAAAATGACCCTACAAAGCAATACTTTTTTTTAATTGAAAAAAAATTAGAGAAGTATACATTCCAATCAAAGAAAAATTTACCAAGGGATATCTTGATGTCCTTGGCCAAGAGTCTATAGCTACTATGATTCGCTGGGATTTCAAAGTTTCAGCCTGTCTTGTTTCGATACGAATCTTGGGGATTTTGCGCTCGGCAGGCATGAATAAATGACGAATACTCTGCAAAATGATAAGGTGGAAAAAATCAAGTCACTGATTCTTCTTTTGATAGAAAACTGCTGGAACTTAAAATTCTTACATTTTTGTCCTGACTAGGTTGGAGTATACCACAATATTGTCTCCATTTTCGCCTGATGATACCTACAACCCTTCCAGTGGGTTCTCTTTCCACCTTCTTGGCTTTCTGTTTTTCTTTCTCCATTTTGGCTTCATCATCCAATATATCCCCTAGATATTTAGAAAGACTAAGTTAGATCCAATCAAGCATGAGTACTATTAATTCTAGTCCCTTTTCAGGTAGAATCAATTAACCTGGGTCTTCTTCTGCATCTTCCAAAACAATGTCGCTTGGAGCAACCCATTCACTCTCTGGCAAGAGTTCTAAAGCTACTGTGTCACCATCTACAGCCCTGTTCAAGCCAGCATGTCCTTGGACCAGAATCTGAAAAAAATAAAACCAGTAATAAATGTTTTGAAAGAATTAAAAATGTTGGGGAAATTCTTCACAAAAACACTTACAAACTTTTCAAAACCTTCCACATTGACTGACCCTTCAAGAAAATTTTCCCTAGATGCAAGGAATGTTCCTTGAAGAAGTTTTCCAGACTTAATACCATCTTGTATTTCTTTTGGTGACAGATGAAGTGGAAATAGAGGTTCCTTTGAATTACCCTCCAGAACAAAATTTCTCTTTGACAACTTGTCCAACAAAGCAGGGGCATTCTCCAAAGAACTAACATAATCATTGACTATAGAAAAAAAATTGTACAAAAACGTTCATTAAATGAGAATTTGTTAAAGCAAATAAAAAATAGATAAAACATAACATAGTTTTTAAAGCTAGTACTTTAAGGGTTTACTTAAAGGTGTTAAACTTGACCACAAATTTGGAAAGTTTTTGAGACACTAACCGGAACAAGATATGAGTCCTTGGTCCTTGGCCTTTTGACGATTAGCGGCATCATCAGTAAGTAGTACAATGCTAATATGTTTATTTTTTCCCTTTGGCTGGCTTGGAGCAAGGTGTGAGGCATACCAGGCAGTAGCCACTCTAATTGCTCTGTCATTTCTGTCATTAACAGACTCTCCCGCCTTCCTCTCAACATAAGTGTCTCTGAACATAAGAATAAATTTAGCAAGTGCAATTAATCATGAAAGTTTGGATGAAAATGATAAGTACAATTGTTTTCTTACTGGTGGTGTTCATTCACAAAAACATAAAAATTTCTGTCAGGATTGGAGATAATGTCTTTTAAACGCCGATAAACAGGTGAACTTCGATGTTTCACTTCTTCAAGAACCGTTTGTAAAATAATGACATTAGAAAAACTATCTTCTTCCAGTACATCAATCTAAAAACAATAAAAATTTCAAGTAAATTTGAGAACCCTCTATATATAATACTTGTAGAAAAATTCACTTTAAATACCTGATCCAAAACAACATTGGTATCGAGTACCAGATAGTGGGGAAACGAGAAGAGACTGGATCCACAATCAAGGTCCTTATCAAGGGTCTTCTCTCTATCTTTCATAGGACACTTCTTGCAGAGAACTGAGCCACACCATATATCATCTCGGAGATAGTGCTCTCGAACAATCTAAAGGAAAAGTTACATATTTATTAGTTTGTGAAGTGCACTTAAATTAATTGCCACTATAGGGAAAAGGAAGTTCACAGAGAAAGTGAGGGCAAACATTTTAGAGAAAAAAGCGGAGTGTGAAAATCATTAAATTTAAAGTGAAAGCGGCACATTAAACTGCACTACTGCGTTGAAATAAACAAATTGACAAACTTGTTTACATTTTAAGAACCTACATAACCTACTGGGTGACGTCCCCACTACTTTCCACTGATGAGTCACAAAACAGCTTCCAACATACCTTCAAAATATTCCCTCGCTTCGTCTTCCTCAAAAAAGTTTTCGTAGTCAACATTTTGAATTCTCGTTATAAAGACGACAGAAACACCAGAAAAAGACTTCCCATGCGGTGTTGTTTTGCAGTATCGCTATCGCTACCGCACCGCTGAGAGAAAATTTTTCATACTTTTAACATTCTTTTCATACTTCCGGTCGTGTGGTTGATGGGGTTGGATTGAGTTGTAAAAAACAATTCCAGACCATTCGCTTCGCAGGATCAGCTACTTTGCCGTATTAAATTTCAGTATTGTGCAGGAGCGGATTCTCTGGTCTCCTCTCTCATCTGTATTTATCCATTCATTTAACTTCTTTATGGTTATGGCTGGGCTCGCTGTTGAGTCGTACATCATCGACAAACCGGAGGGCGAGAAGCCCGTTGACAGGGAAAAGGTATGGATAATAGTAGGAAATGTACATGTTTTTATCATCACCATACAATATAATATTATGAGCCAGAGATCATTCCACTGGAATTTTAAAATTCGATCACCTCCCTTATTAACTTGGTTTGTCGAGCATTGTTTTTTGTTGAGTGAGGTTATGGTCATTTGGGTCTAAGTCTTCCCTTTTGTTTTCTCTACAGACTTGTCCTCTCTTACTCCGAGTTTTCTGCCGGAACGGTCGACACAACTCCCCTGAAGACTACAGTCGTGGGAATGTACCTGCCAATGAGTCGCAGATCTACACATGGTACTGAATAACACCTGTTTTTTTTATCAGTACGACACAATGATTGCTTTTAAACTTTAAAATGGTAAGCTTACTCTTTTTTATTTGTACTCTGTTTTAGGATGGACGCAACTCTGAGAGAGATAACTAGTTTAATGAAAGAAGTTAACCCAGATGCTCGCAAGAAGGGCACTGTATTTGATTTCAGTCTTGTTGCTCCTAATATGGGACCGGGGCCAGTTAGCTTTCGCATGCGCCATATTGGCACTACTACCTCTTGTGTAAAAGGTGCAGATGACAACAAAACTCTCGCTAATTGCAGGTAAGTTTCAAAAGTAAATTTATGATTCAGTTCAATCCAGCTCAGTTCATCTAATAATTTGTGACATAGATTTCAGATTGGTGATTACATGGATATTTCAATTACAAGCCCAATGAGAGCACCCATGGACAGAGAAAGAGGACCAATTCGTCGAGGGGGACCTCGAGGTCCATACTGATGAAGTCTGGAATATTGTCAACTTCAATTTTCATATTTATGTAACATTTCAGTTTGTATGTCTTCATTCCTTTGACTGTGTTAGAATAGTTAGAAAAGAGTTGCATTGAGATTTCTCTTCCATATTATTGTGTGCAAGGGTGAAATGATATTTTAAATTACAAGTTTGACTTCAATGGTATTAATTTTTCCATCATTTTTATTTTCTTTGTACTAAGTGGACCCTTTTTTGGCTTTCACGTACTTACCTATCCACCCAGATACTTATGGCTTGTTTACATCCTCATAGTTGAAACTTTCTATCAAATTAATTTTCTCAATGGAGTATTACATGCTGGATCTCTAATCTGCACACTCATGAATCCCAGCAGAAAAGTCAAGGATTTAAAAGCCTTCTTTCAGAGCAAAGTTGGCAAAACATGTGTACTAAGACTAGGACATTTCTCAAAAATTTTATACAAACGTGAACAACAATTTTCAACAACTAGATGGTAGTTTCTGAACTTAAATAAGTCCCTAATCAAATAAGGTACTCAAAAATTCTCAGTTCTGGCTTCAGTGCCGCTAAAATTAAGCAATGCATTTCTACTCCATGCTTAATTCGTAAAGTAATAAACTCTCAAAGTTTACCTCAGACAAGGCTTTCCCTCATTATTTTTAAGTATTAATCAGTTCTCTGACAAGTTCTTAATATCCTTGTGCCCTTTCTCAAAAAAAACAAGAAATATACCCCAACAACTTTTTAAAACAGGCACAAATAATTTGAAATTACAATCACATTTAAAACCGTCTGCAACAAATTTGTTTCAGACTTGATGTATCCACACGAAAAAGATTGTGAATTTAGGCCAATATTTTAGGGCAGTGGCAATTAAAGGAAACGAAACAGTGTCTGTTTGCCTTTTTGTAGACAAGTCTTCATAGGCTAGCAAATGGCAAGACAGCAGACAACCAATCATGACATATTCACAAGAGGGCTATGACGACCAGCCGGAAGACTGCAATCTGCTCGCAAGGTAGGCGAACCACATGTGTCCTTAATTTTTCTTCCAGCAAAGTACGATTGGCACGTGAACCCTGTGAGCCTCCGCGTGCTCCGCGTCTTGCTCCTCCTCAGTCCCTTCAGTTGACGGCCCTGGCCTTGCCCACGGGCTTCCTCTTCCGGTTCTTGACCATGTCGTCCAGGCTGATGGCCTGGCCATTCGGCAGTACATACTGGTTGTTCTGGTAGTCTACGTAGCCGCCCTCCTGGTCGTCGGCCTGGTCGCGGCCGGGCGGCGCGGGCGTGCAGGGAATGCCGCTCTGATAGGTGTACTCGCGCCGGTTGCCGTCGGGGTCGATGTAGCCGTACTTGCCGCGCACCATACAGTCCACACCGATGGTCTCCTCCTTGAAGGAGCCGTCGTCGTTCTCGTAGCCCCAGGTGATGCTGCCGTCCGGGTTGTCCTCGCGATAGCGCCGCAGGACCTGCGCGACGGGCTTCTTCTCGCGCTGGTACTTGTTGGGCCCGGCTGAGCCGTGGGGACGGGGTCGCGCGGGGGCGGGGGCGGCCGGCCGCGGCTGTGGCGCGGGCTGAGGGCGGGCGACCGGGCGGGGCGGCGGGCTGGGCCGGGCCTGCGAGCAACAACAACAACGTCATCGTCGTGGTGACGTAACGAACTTCGGTCTCGTCGCGCCACGCCGCGCGCTTCGTCGGTCCGCCGCCGGTCCGTTGTTCTCTCTAAAAGGAATTTGAGCCCTACGACTCTCAGCATGGCGTCAAAATAGTCACTCATTTTGATGTCCTCCATGACTTATTGATGTTGCTTAATGTCAAAATGAGCAAAATGACACCAACAAGGGTAATGGCCGAACACATCAAAATAAGGGACCATTTTGACGTGATGCTGACTCCACTCACCACGGGCTGGTAGTCGTCGTCCTCGCGTAGCAGCTGGTGTACATGCACGTTGGGCGCGGGTGACGGCGACACGGCGTTCACCCTCTCGGGCCGGAAGCTGACGGGTCGGCGCGCGGGCGGCTGGGGCGCGGGGGTGGGTGCGGGCGCGGGGGAGGGGGAGGGGCGGCGCTACAACATCAAAGACACGAAACGTCAGTGGGGGAAAAGGGGGTGAGGTTGGATAATATCGACATGCGCGCGCAAAAACACACAAATACACAATCGCAAAACACTAATCCGCATTCCACAACCATTGCACACTGAAGCCCAACCACCTCTACCCACCTTACGATCACGGACGCTCTACCTGAAGGCAGGGAACCAGCTTACTGAATCGTAAGCAACGTAGAGCCGAAATAAAGAGGTCGATATTCACTTTTTGACTAAATAGGTGATTGAATTGAAGTCGGTCATCTACTCTTTGTCTACACACGACCTTTACTCGCGCTGTTCGAGTTCTGAGAGATTAGCAGACCGTAGATCGGGGTTCGGAGCGGCGCCTGGCCTGCACCAACCTGAACGGGCTGCGGCTGCGGCGGCAGGGGGCGCGGCGAAGGCGAGAAGGCGTTGTTGTCCAGGTCCAGCGGGGGTGAGGGCCTGAACACCTGCTGCAGGCCGAACGGGCGGCGTGATCAGACGTTGCAGGTAGCCTTAAGTCCTCGAGTACAGGACCGGAGCCTACCTGCTGCTGCTGAGGACGCCGGGGCACGGACGGTGAAAAGCCCGTCAGGGGCAGCTCGTCATCCAGATCCAAGGACGACGGCGTGACCAGGAAGTTGCCGCCGTGGGTGGCCCTAAAGGGGGGCAGCGGCACGAGGGTCTGGCGGCGGTTGGGGTTGGCGACGGCCTCGTCCTCGTCCTCGTCGTCCTCATCCTCGAGCGAGCTCGGCGCCGGCGAGGAGGCGCTGGACACCTGCTGGGCCTGAGCACGTCAAACATAAGTGGGGATGGCGGAGCGGAGCCGCGCTGCGCAAGCGTCGAGGCCACCGCCTTGACTCCATGATAAGACGGAAGTGATACGCACGGCCTGCTTCTGCTGGGCGGCGAGCTGCTGCGCCAGCTGCAGCTGCGCGGCGGGGATGGCGGTGAGCGGGCCGGGCGGCGGCCTGAACACGGGCTGCTTGGGCTCGGCGCCGGCGGCGGGTGCGGGGGGCCCCAGCGGCAGCTCCAGCAGGGGCGCCGCGGTGGACGACGGCGCCGAGGACGGCGCGTTGGGCCCCGTGCCGGGCAGGTAGGCTCGCGGGTTGGCTTGGCCGGGGCCGGGGGAGGGCCTGGCGAGGATAACGTTGTCCTCGTCGTTGGCGCTGGCGGGTCGGAAGCCGCCCTGCAGCGCTGGCGCGCCCAGGGGGCGTGCGTGGCGGTACACGGCGGGCTGCAGGAAGCGGCCGGCCAGAGCACCCTGCGAGCACACGGGGAGGGCGTCAGCGAGGGTGGCAAAAGGCGGCACCAAGAAAGAAAGTAGCATCAAAGCAAAGCCACTCTAACACCAGGAATGGCACACATGTCTTTTTCCGGACAACAAACCGCACCAAGGCTCACAAATTATTTCAATTTAATCCTTAAGGTTTTTTTATATTACTTTTTTTTACTTTAAGAGAATGCAAAGGGCTGGAACGGTGCCAGTTGACGATGCGCAGGCGCCGTAGCGGAGTTGTGCTTGTGACCCGTGGGGACGCCGGACACTGAGAGCCTCGCTGTTACTTACCTGAGGCTGCGCCGACCCGGGGTGCGACGGGGGAAGCGGGGACGAGGGGGCCGGTGACACCTGCTTTGGGGAGGGGGAGGGCGAGGACGGGGAGGGTGTGGGAGGGGAGGAGGGGGAGGGGCTCGCCGTGGGGAGGATGGCGTTGGCCGCGTCCTGCAACAACCCCAAGCCAGGCAATGGGGGGACTGATAAGGAACATGCTGGGCTCACGCAGGCAGTGGGGGGCTGGGCGGGACGGGCGCGCGCGCGCGCGCCGCTCTCTCACACACAGCCGTGCTGGGTGCAGGGCCTGGCCCTTCTCCAGGTCCGCGAGGAGCTCGCTCCCGGCACGGCCCGGCACCGCGCAACAGCTAGGACAGTCGCAGACGAAAACCGTTTCGTCATGATGTTGGAGCAACGAGCAAAAGTACGTTGAGCCGACATCAATACGACCAGTTTCGGTCTGCAGTATGCGCATAGCGTGTGCCGTTTGGACGAATGTACAGGACAGTAAGTTCAAGAAAAAAAATTCCATCATGCCATCAAGCTAACACTGAATACCCAAAACATTATAATATAAATATATCATTATCCTTTGGGTGAAGTAGTGATCATGCCATTCAAACAACTCAAACACCTGTGGTTAAGAGGTTCGTACAATCGGCATGCCCATCAAAAGCTACGCCCCTTCTTGTCCGTGCCCACGTGGGTGGCGGAGGGGACTCACCCTGGTCGGCTGCGGCGGCAGCGGCGCGTCCTCCGGCTCCTCGCTCACGGGCCTGGGCGTCAGGTTGACGGGGAAGTCCTGCCGGGGCTGCGCCTGCTGCGTCTGCTGCGCCTGCTGGGCCAGCTGCTGGGCCTGCTGCACCTGCTGCAGGCGGCTGCGGGAGGTGGGCCGCCTCACCCGCACCACGGACCTGGGAGCGGCGGGGACGGGGCCGTCGGCGTCCTCCAGCGGCTGGCGCTGCTGGTAGGCCCTGGAGGCGGGCCGGCGGTACACGGCGGGGCGCTGCGGCTGCGGCGGGGCGGGCGCCGCCCCCGGCACCTCGAGTCTCGGGGGCAACTGTGCGGCCACGGCCGCTAGGCAGCTCAGCACCTGCGGTCAGACACGGGTCAGTCAGTACGCGGTCAGCGCGCTGAGCACAGCTGCTACCGGGCAGGGCCGCGCGCTGGCCGGAACCACGGAGACATCTGTGGCGCTGTCCTCCCGCCTCTTCACGCCGTCGAGTTCTCGTTTCGCGACATACATTCGCCTTCCCATTCGATCACGGCAGCTGCTGCGACGTTGTGCAAGCGCCGTCGCACCGCGCGCTCCAAATTTTTACGAGCGGCTCAAACATTTCTCATTACTGCTGAGCGGCTCGTCTCGCAATAGCGGCGCGGTGCGCCGGGCGGGCCCCGAGCGAATGCGTGTGCGGACCAGGCCGTCCGGCTGTGCATCCACGCGTCATACCTCTTTCAATGAAATATTGAATATTAATTAGACGCGCTATGATTTTTTTTTGTCAAAATGACTCCTCTAATTTATGCTTCGTGCTAAGCCAGGAAATTGCCCAAGCGCGTGAGTGTACTGTGCACTGCGGACGTCCAGAAGCCCGCGAGTGAAACACCACTAACCCCGCCAGAGTAAGGGCGGGCGAGGGCGGGCGCGGGCGGGTATCGTCGGTCTGGCACGCGGCACGCCCGGCCCGGCCCGGCCCGGCCCGGTCCGACCACAATCTTTTATTTCCCTCCACAAAAAGTTCGCGTCGTGATCAGACCTCCTCCACCACAGGCTTTAAAAATAATCCTGTATGTCGACTTTTTGGTTCTCAGTTTGTTTATTTCGTGAGCTGCTGTGCTCCGGTGTTTCACTGAATACAATGCATCAAACCAAACC
This sequence comes from Frankliniella fusca, assembly GCA_029379305.1. Taxonomy (NCBI): domain Eukaryota; kingdom Metazoa; phylum Arthropoda; class Insecta; order Thysanoptera; family Thripidae; genus Frankliniella; species Frankliniella fusca. The sequence continues at coordinate 3,032,633 of JAHWGI010001134.1, read as the reverse complement.
CACGACCTCGTTGTATTGTGTCATTCCGCTGCTGCTGGACCCGATGGACCAGTTTGGAGAAAGGCATCGCCGCTCCCCTCCCTCCTACCCCCTCACCTCATCTCGTTCAGAATAAAATGAAAACGAGGCTACCTGCTGCTGCACCGGTGAGGGAGACATTCAAACGGAGCGAGGTCGCGGTCACCTGCCGCACGACCGCGAGGTCAATCGAGCAGGTTTCATTCGTCTCCGAGAAGAAAAAGAATTATACAAGGAAAACCGAGTCGGTGGTGGGGCGGGCATAAGACGGATGGATGTCGCGGTGAAGTAGCCGCAACCGGGACCAGAAACCGAGGTGCCTTCTTGGATTCCGAAGTTTTCGTTTACCGTGTATTCGCCGACAGCTCGAAGCTATCCCGAACGCCTGCCAACCGTCGCGTAGGCAACCCGCTTCGCCGCGGCGTCTGCATCCCTCGCACGTTGCCTACCCAGCCAGGCTGTTGTTTGGCGTCTATCTCTCTCCCTCCCTCCCCCCCCCCCCTCTCTCTCTCTCTCTCTCTCTCTCTCTCTCTCTCTCTCTCTCTCTCTCTCTCTCTCTCTCTCTCTCTCCCCCCCCCTCTCCCCCTCCCGTAAAGGCGGAGTGCAAGCAGCGAGACTTCACTGCAGCAGCATGGCAGCAAAGAGCCGCAGCCAGAATCACTGCTGCGTATGAAACTTTCCATCTCGCAATGTGCGTGCGTGCGGAGCGCACGTTACCAAATGATAAAAATCGCGACGGACGCGTGGGCGCATACGGGACAACTCGCACCCGTAATCGTGCGTCAGCTCGCATCAGCTCGCGTCGGCTCGCGTCAGCTCGCGCAGCAGGGCCGCACCGCAACATCTCTTTACCGCATGGCCGCATCTTCATTTCTCTCATCTTATCTGCGACAAGTTTGTTTCGTAGAAGACTTTGCGAAGCGAACGATTTCGACCAATACAACACCGGTCTACGCCAAGCGTTTCCACTGAAAATCTACAAGTCACAATTCTCGACCCCATACGAGTGAGAATTTGAGGGCAATTTTATTACTCTCTGGAGAGTGAGAATTTTTTTCCTCGCTCTTTATGAGAATGAATTTTGAGACCTCGCCCTAATGAAGTGAGAATTCCTGCTCAAATTAAGTGAGGTTAAAAAATCCTTACTCAAACAGAGCGAGGCTAAAAAATATCTCGCTCGAAAAGAGTGAGGTTAAAAATTCTCAATCCAATTTAGCATGGAAAAAAGTGTCCTCTCCCATTTTGGGCAAGAAATTGGATTCCAAAGCTATCAGTGTCGTAAGATACGTCACGCCAGATGATAAAAAAAATTAAAAGATCTCTTTAAACCACTTTCGAACTCCGATCATGCTGTAAGACTATGGCTCGTTATGGCCCCCTCCCCTCTCAATCCCTCTCTCCTTCCTCCACACCAGCCGCTCCCAATTTCCCGCGCTGCTAGCACGCGCTCCGCAGTCATAACAAGACTGCTTAGAAAGCTCCCGTGTCAGGCCGAGCGGGCGGTGGAGTGAGGATGGGCAGGAGGTGGCCAGAGAGGTGCTAAAGCGCCAGTGAACTTGGCAATGAGGTAGCGAGAGCGGGGGGGACAGCGACGGAAGGACGGGGAAGTGCACGGGAGAGGTGGCGGGTGTGGATGGGAGGGGGGAGGGGGGGGGCAGAACAGGGCGCGGGGCAGAGCGAGCCGAGCGTAAAGCAGTCACAGATTCCTAAGCAATTAGTCTGCGAAGCAAAGCATGGAGAGGGCGGGGGGAGGGGTTAATAGGGAGAGAGAGAGGGAGAGCGAGGAGTCGTTGAGGGAGGTAAATAAAGTGGCTTTCCCCGGCGCGCCGGCGCCGGGTACTTGCCCTGTTGCTTCGGGCAGGGCGCTCTGGCTCTGGGTGAGCCTACGCCGGGCATGAGCGCGGCCCGCCTCGCCCTCGCCTCCGACCTTCGTCAGCCTAATCTGGCCTCCCCTAACTGGGTCCAGAGCCTCTGTGCGGACAATTAGCACCGCTGTTGCACGATTCGTCGCAACTTAACTCTGGATTCAGCATGCAAAAACACGCAATAATGAGCCACACCCTCAAAGATTATTTTGCTGTGGAAGTGGACATAGGTAAACGATCGAAGTAATTACCACTATGAATGGCTGTCTGCTTATTTATTGCGAAATATTTTTGTAAACTATGTCCCGAAATTTGCACGGGATACTGAATGTGTGTCGAGTGGAGTACCGACAAGGACGAGTCGTGCGCCTCGCCCCGCTGCTGAGACGCGGCACGTGCACGACACGTGCGGCTTCGTGGCGGAGCCGGGCCGGGCCGGGCCGGGCAGCTATCAGCCCTGCGGGCCAGGGTGCACGCCCCCGCCCGGCCCCGCGGTGTATGGCGACATGACCACAGCCCTTCCTTGTTGTAAGCCTGCTCGGCACTGCGGCAGCCTGCTGTTGCTGCAGTATAGTGCTTGCTTGCCCCGCCCCGCAGACGGCTCCGGCTCGAGCCGGGCGCCGGCCCCGCGGGCTCCGCGGGCTGGACTCCGGAAGCAGCTCCGTCCGGCGTGGCGTGTGGCGTGGCGCCGGCCAGTGGTGCTTGCTGGGGCTCGCCGCCCGCCAACGAACGGATCAGGGCTGAACGAATAGTCCAGAGTGCTGCTGTGTAGGCTGGAGCCGCGCACCCGGGCAGGGCGGCCCGACCCGTGAGAAGTTTTCTCGACCAGAGGAAGAGCGCGAGGAGAAAAGAGCGTACACTCCTCCCGAGCGATTGTAAGTAAGAGTGCCAGTTTCATCAGCCCATACGTGCAATCGAATCGGTTTCGAAAACTTCGTACTGAGACGTGTTTCTCTTTTTCTTTTTACGCGAGCCGTTCTCGTTGGCACCGCTCCGGGCTGCACACGCTACACAGCACGAAAAGTGCTGATGGAGGGCGGGCTTGATCTAAGAACTTGAAACACGTATTCCCGACTAAGTTTTGTCTAGAATCACATTGATTTCATGTAAAAGAAAACAGTGTGTATGTATAATAACCAAGGTCGCTGATTCTAGTCAAGGTGCCGCCGCGTAGCGGACTAGTTTTCGCAGTTTCTCGCAACAGTTCCAATCTGCCCCATACCGCCAACATTAATGGTGGTCCAATAACGTTCTGTATGTGACGGATAAGCAGGAGGAAGGCCCCCAGGACTGCAGCTAGCGGGGCAGCGCCCTGCCCTGGTCTGCCTTGGCCCACTGCACCGCCCGGCCAAGCCCCCCCCCCTCCCCTTTTCCACGGCGCGGGCCGCCGTGCCACAGGGTGCACGCCCCATTACAGTCTCAATACAAGAGCGGTAATGCACTTCGGCATGACCTTTGCGTTTTTCCCCACTGCCCGCTGCCTTCGCCCCGAGGCGAAGGGTCATTAACGCGCTCATTTGGGTCCGGAATCGAATGAGGTGGAGTCGAAGGTCACGGACGATATCGGAGATAAGAAATAAATAAGTAGTATTCGCACCGTGGACACTGCAGAGTACCAGACACAAAGTTAAGGCTTAGCTTCCATCAAATACAGCTTGGTAAAAACAAACTCTTGGATTCACGGGAAAAGTGGTAGGACTAATGCCCTTGCACACATTGGGATTTCCAGTATTTCCCCTTGGGATCTCCTGGAGAATCCCAGGGCATCCCCTGAGAAATTGTTCTACATCTGGAACCCTAACTATCTCCGCTAAGAATCTCAGGGGTAACTGTTTTTTTGTTTTTCTTTTTACCGCGAGCGAAATGGTTTTAAGCCGGTCGTCACCAGAACGGAAGCAAATCTCGCGACGGGCGTGACGTGGCGGACGCTCGTCGCGCGCGATGCCGTGACGGCGCGGTGGAGTGGCGGTCTGGGCGCACCCACCCGCGCTTATAGGTATTGAATAAACGTTACGTCGGCGTCACGGTAATACTAGACCACATCCCGCCCCGCCCCGCCTCGCCCCGCCCCGCCGCGCAGCGCCCCGCCACGACTTGGCTCGGCTAGGTGATCTGCGCTTGGCGCCGCTTGCTGCTTGGTGCTCTGGTCCAGAGCGGCGTGCCCTGCGCGGCCCTGCTGGCCACGCCCCGCCCGGCATTCGGAGAAAGCGACAATCAGCCAACGGCAGCGCTCCGCTTGGCTCCGCTGCGCTCCTGGTGCGCGCGCGTGCGCGGGAGGAATCGAAACGAACCCAGAGCGCGGGCCGGTTCGATATTCAGACGGGTACCTCTCCTCGCTCTATGAGGCAATCCTCTGAGGTGGTCTTCTCGTCTGTCTGCGACTGCTGGGCAGGGCATCCCCGGGGCCGGGGCCGGGGCCGCCCGGGCAAGGCTCGCCGCGGGGCTGGGCTGGGCCGGGTAGACCGACTGCGGGCGGCAGCGGGGGCATCGCTAGGTACAGCAGGTTGAGGTGCGGGTGCCCAGGCGCGGCGGACTGCCCGACCGAGTTGGACGACCGAGGCACAAAATAAGGGGTGGCGGGGCGATCTTCCCCCCCCCCCCCCTGTCAATTCCTAGATCCGCCTGAAGGTAGGCAATTTTTCTACAAACCCCCTGTATGAGGCAACTTTCGATACATCACCCCTCCTCCCCCTTTTAACGTGCCTGGGACGACCCATGGACGACCGCGACACCCTACTGGGGGCTTATTGTCCGCGGCACCCCTATGGTGACCGCCGGCAACGCTCAGGACGCTCTCTATCGCCTGATCGGCGCCGGCGCCGACGTCGGCGTCGGTGGCGCTGCCAACTGGGCACGCCCCGCTCGGCCTCATAACAAGGCAAAGGGGAGAGCGGAGGGGGGAGGAGGGCGCCGGCAGGGCACAGAGATAGCGTCCAGCAGGACCGTGTTGTGTCACTGTGGTCCGGACACCGCTGGGCACCGTCGGGCTCTCGGCCCGGGCGCTGTCTACACGGCAGTGACGCGGGCGCGGCGGTGGCCTGCAAGATGCTGATCATGTCGACGAAGAGGATCGACGAGACGACGGCGCCGCTCCATTCAACTTATTGCGATGCGACAACGCGAATACCTCGTTGCGCGCGGAGGCACCACAGCACAGGCACCCTTATGTCACACGCACGGCGACATCGTCCATCAGGAAACTGCTGAGTGCGTGAGGGCGGGGTGGCGCGGGGCTGGGCGCGGCGGGGCGGAGAGACACAGAAAGGCATAAAGACGGACAGACAGGTAAGTGGGTCACCGCACAGGGGGCTCCAGTTCCCGGCGTTGCCGTCGAAGGTACCTAAATGTCACAGCCCGGCTGGAGCTGGGCTCCCGACGCGACGCGGCCGGGCCGCGGCCTATGCAAGAGGAGGACCCTCTCAGGCCGACCTCACGGTGCGCGGCGCGGCGCAGCGCGGCCCGGCTCGGCTCGGCGGCTCCAGGCTCCAGGACATCAGAATGAGGATGGCACGCTTTGCACTGCAAGACATTTCAGGACGCCTCTCCCTCTCCTCTCCGTATACTGCTTGAAGCAGGACAATCCGGTTCTTATCGCGCAGGCTGGAGAGCGGGTTAAGCCTCCTCCATGCCCCGACCGGGCTCCCACAGCAAGTCACACAGACCTGCGCCTGCGCGCGCGCGGCGCGGCACGGGTGCCGTGGGGCGCAACGGTGACCCGCGGGGCATCCAGTCTGACCTTGAAGGCCGCACCGCGCCGCGCCGCGCCACGGGGGCGCGGGGCCGGCATGCGCCACGCGCCGTGCGCCATGCACCGTCAAAAAGAGCCCGCTGGCTGTTCGCGCGCGAGGCGAGCTTCCGCGCTGCGCTGCAGCGGCGGCGCCGTCCCGATACCAATCTCTAGAGCGGGTGTGCTGCCGGGGTAGCCCTGCCAATCGATGTTTGAGAATATTACACTTTCCCTCGGGACCAAACGCGCAGGGATAGGCGTGCGCGCGCGGGTGCGTGTGCGTGTGTGCTCGCGCGCGTGCGTGTGTAGGTATATTTATGTGTGGGTGGGTGTTTTTCAACGCTCGCACTGCGTGTGCGGAGCACGCCAATGCACTCAGGGCGCACTCACGTTTTTCATGCGCGTTAGGGCGCAAGCCGCAAAACTCACCGACATCGCATTGGCCGTCACGAGTTTGAGAGTCTCAGTGGGTCAATGCGCAGGGCTGGGCTGCTCTCCGGGTGGGGCCCGGGTGGGCAGGGACCAGGGCACTCATTACGAGATGGGCTACTGCCGAGGTGACAGCCAACCGACCATTATGCAAGTCGTGCCGCGCGGGGATGGGGGCGTTTAGCCGCATTTTGCCGAGCAAAATTGGCACATGTGAGTTAAAGTGTTAGTGTGTGTCTGTATGTACGTAGAGTGAGCGTGCGTGTGTGTCCGGTATCGAGAGCGAAAGTCTCTCCCCCTCTCCTACTTACACGTCCAGAAGCTTGTAAGAGCGGCAGTCTCTCGAGACACGCGGGCACGCGGGCAGCCCTGGGTTGGGTATGCGGGCCCCGCCCTGCCATGCCCCACAGTACACTCCCGGAACAGAAATACGCACCACAGGAGACGATCCATTCCCCTGCATGTCTCTAGATTATCGCATCGCATCGAAAGGAAAACCGACAAAAGCTTTTTGTTCCTCTTTTCGTACTTGTGTTTTTGTAGAGACGAGACACCTGCGAGGAGGGAGGGAACCCGAGACGTCCGGGGTATCCTGCGACAGTACGTGTAACGACGGAGCAGTGTGACTGTGCGGTCGCAGGAACCAGGACGTTAGCGCGTGCTGGGCATTCTCGTCAAAGTGCTTAAGCACCCACAGCCAGATGTCGGGCGGGACCGGGCGGGGCCGGGCGGGGCCGGGGTGTCGTGTCGATGGCCTAGACGATGTGGGAATGGGTTTGGAATGCTCTTTCCGACGCCCCCCCCCCCTCCTCGACTCTCACACACTCACACTCTGCTACGCTGCCCACTCACACATGCGCACTGAGTCCCGCGGACTCTCCTTGCATGGAGAGTGCTCCCTTGCTCCTGCACCGCAGCGGGAAGTGAAGAGGGAAGTAATGTCCTGGACGCGGGACAATGGCGCTGCAATCGCTTCGGAAAACAAAGATTTGACTGGAATTTCGTGAACGGAAAGGCGTTCGCGGGACACAATGGTGCTCGTGAGTCCGCCGCCTCGCAGCCACTGCCAACTCACGATCACTCTTTTCTTACGTTGCGACCCACGCCCCGGCTTGGCTTCGGTTTGATAAATACACACAGCCGGGTGGTCATTGTTTCCTCCCAAGCCCGCACGGTCTCCAGCCAAACTGGGTTTCGCCATTAGACGGTCGTGTGTTCCGGTTCCGTCCCGATCACCCAGCCGGCCGGTAGGAAGCAGTTAGGCCGGCATGTTGGCGGCGACCGGAAATTCGCCACTGCAACGGCGCTATATGTGCCCCACCCCGCCCCGCCCCGACCTTGTAACACATTCCGATCCCTCGTTGCCGCAGGACCACGCGCTGCGCCGAGCGGCGCCGTATTATTTATAACCCGGGGTTGATCTCCGTTGACCGGTGTCTGTCCGTCACGGTGACCGGCGAGGTGACCGACATGGCGGGCAGGCAGGCAGGCGAGCGCAGCGCAGCCGCGCAGCGTACCTCGGGCTGCTCTGCAGCGGGGTGTTATGGAGAGGAGTTCAACGTGCCCATAACCGTCTGGGCTGGGCTGGGCTGTGCAGGGCGCTGTGCAGGGCGCTGTGCAGGGCGCTGGGCAGGGCGCTGGGCAGGGCTCCGCCCGCCACATCACGCTCCACCCCCACGCCGCCGCGCCGCCGCGCCGTTGCAGCTGGACGGACCGGCCCGCGCTCGCCTCGCGTTTTGTAACTATCCCGACTCTCTGTATTCCTGTTCCACTGCAACTCAGCCACCCGGAGATCCTCAATGACGGATCTCCCTTTTCTGCCGCGCGGCGGCCGGCTCTTTCCCTCCCTTCGTTAACCTACAACGAAGACGCGGGGCACTTTGCTCACTAATGACTGGCACGCCACGCGCCACGCACCGCGCCTCGTGATGGGACGGCTCTCGCGCACCCGTCTCTCTCCGTGGTGCCCTACAACTGTCCTGCGCGTGCGGACCGCGCGTGGCCCCGTTCTTGAGCTTGTTAGGCGAAGTGCGTCAAATATATGCATCGCTATCATGTGTTTTTCTTTCAATAGGCGCATATTTTTTGCTTGACTGCAACCATCTTGTGCAAGCCACGGCCCCTTCGGAATGATACAAATTGGTCTGATGAGTATATATTTTATAGACGTCAGTTCTAGTTGAAAGTAGGATTGTTCAATGTCATGGGGCGTTTGGAAAGAAACGATAGCCAGCACGGGCTATCTGTGACTCGGTAGGGTTATAGAAAGAGAGGAAGAGAGATAGCAGACAGGAACGTGAGGCGACCGAAAAGGGGAGTGATCCGTACAGTACGCAGCCGGGCATGCCAGCCCCGTGCGAAAAAAGAAAGGATTGGGGAGGAAAGGAAAGGAAGAGAACGCATCGAGAAGGCGGCGTCTAAATCAGCCGACACGCACGCAACAGGGCCTCGGTGCGGTGCGGCCGCGAGGGAATTGCGCGCGGGCTGCGTCCGGAACGGTCCCACTCACACTCGCGACCGGGCCAGGCCCGCCAGGCCGCACAAAACGGCGCTCTACTCAGCCTCTCTCTCCCTATCTCTGTCCGTCCGTCTTTTTATCTCTCTCTATCGGTCAGCTTTGCTCTCCCCTTCGGCACGGCGCGGGATATATAGACCCGCGCCGGAGATACCGCGGGGAAGTCCTTCGCTGAACGGATACAACGCGGAGCCAGCGCGCCTCACGCCCACCGCGTTCATGATGTTGTGGTCCGGTCCGAAGGAATAAGCGAACGTTTTGGGGCCTTTCTTCGGCGAGCGAGTGTCCCAGCAGACACTGACGTCGAAAACAGAAGCAAGAGTTTTACATGCGCGCGCGGAAAAGCCGCGACCAACGATAATTTGATAAGTGAGGCCTGGGACGGGACGGGCGCGCGCGCCGCGGGCGCGGGGACAGGGACAGGCCGCGCTGAGCCGAGGCCGTTCTTTCACCTCCCTGCAGCTCCGGCAGCTCCGGCACCACGCCATACCGACCGCACCAACAGCAATAATTAGAAAGGTGCCACGAGGAGAAGAAAGGAGAGGAGAGGACCTCCCCTTGGCGCCACAATGGATCGTTCACCCGCTAGACTGAAAATATCTCGCCGAGCAATTCGTTTCGCGTTATCGCAAACTAATAGGAGGCGTGCGAAATAAGAAAAAAAAACCCCTTGGTTTACAAGCGGTTTACCGGGGATGTCACACAATGTAATAAAAACGTTTCCAAACAAACTTCACCACGACCTGTTTAATTTTCGTGGCTGTCTTCAGCAGAGATTAGCGAGGCCGCGTGTTGTGGTCTCTGCGGCAGCAGGCAGAGGGCATGAAAAGACAGAGAGAGTAAGAGAGAAATGGTATAAAATTAAAGTTTGTTTTCTCTCTTAATAAGCAAGAGGGACAAGGACGGAGAGAGAAAGAAACGGAGAGAAGAGGACAGGGTGCTTGCAAGCGAGGACGGAGTGACATTTTAATTCGGCGGACAGATTGAAAGCCGTCCTTAATTGGAATGGAACACCTCTTGGGGCGCCAAGGCGAGAGGCACCGCGGAGTTGTGTCAGTGAGCGCACGCGCAGGCGGCAGACCGGGCGGAGGGTTGAGGAGGGGGGGGGGGACAACTGCATCTCGAATTCTTATCGTCCGGAACGCAGACGGGCCATCTCGCCCTCTCCAAAACAGCCTCGTCTCTCTCTCTCTCTCTCTCTCTCTCTCTCTCTCTCTCTCTCTCTCTCTCTCTCTCTCTCTCTCTCTCTCTCTCTCTCCCCCTCCCTCCCCTCCCTTAACCCCGTATGCGTGTCGACACAGCTGCCGTCGCAGGCGCGACTGCCCTCGTCGACAAGATCTCCCGCTTCAACTCGCCGCCGCGGGTGGAGCGGGGGCCGAGGAGGGGTCCGGGGGCTGGGGGCGGGGCCCCAGAGTGGTGGCCCGGGGTGGTGGCCCGGTAAGGGCCGGTGGGCGCAGGTCGTCTCGGTGAGCGCGGCAGACTAATTCAGAAGAGCGCTCTCTTCACCCTGTCCCTCTCGCACTCATTGGGGGTGCGCCGTATAAGTGCGAGAGAGCCAGATTAGAGCGCTGCTCTGAATCAGTCTGCAGGAAGCCGACTTATTTCCGAAGGGGGCTCCGCCTCAGGCACACCACAGCACGGCCCCGGCGGCCCCCATGCGCGCCAAGCAGGCGGCCTGCCAACTTATATTCCGAAGAGCGCTTCCCTCGCCCTGTCTCTGTCGCTCTCATATGGGCTTCAGACAGAGAGTGCGACAGAGACAGAGCGAGGGAAGCGCTCTTCGGAATAAAAGTCGCCACCAGAGCGCCTGCGTGGTGCGCATGGGGGCCGGGGCCGGGGCCGTGCGGTGGTGCGCCTGAGGCGGAGGCCGTGAGTCACTGCACCGCCCCGGCTGCCCCGGCCCCGCGGACACAACGGGCGGCGTTACGTCACGCGAGCGCTGCATGTGGCGTGTGGCTCGGCGCCGAGGGCAGGGGACCGCAGAGCGCAGCGGCGGACTGGACTGGCGCGAGCCTTAATCTAACATCTCGGGGCGCGGAGGCGTGCATTAGCACCTTTTTAGGAGAGCCGCATCACTTAACGGTCACTCTGCTGTGTAAAAGACGCCACGTTTTGACACATCTCTTATTCTGGCGCCACGAGGGAAGCCGCTTTGCGCCTTTCGGAAAGACCGGCGCTCCAAAGCACCAGGCGGCGCGGCGCCCGCCTCTGCCTGCATGAGGCCGGCCGCCGGCCCGCGCAGGCCCCGCGGTAGCGACAGGTGGCGGGCGAACAAAAGCGCTGCCGTCATAAGCGCCGCCGCCCCGTCGTCGCGTCGCGCCCTGTCCTCGCGCTGGCATTGGGAGGAGCTTCTTCAGGAGAATAGCGGCGGCGACAACCGGGACCGGGGGCGATCAGGAAATGGACAAGCGTGTGAGTGCTTGTGCAGGCATAGAGACAAGCAGGCAGACAGACGGACAAGACTGTATGTCTCCTCGGGGCGAACGTGGACTAGTTTATGCGCGGCGAGGCTCTGGAGTTGGGACGTTAAGGAGACTTAAATGCACGGGCCGGCAAGAGCGCGCCTTTGCCGCCGTCCGCGGCGTGGGGGACGGAATCTCAATACACATGTCGAATCGTGACTGCCCAACCCCACCCCGCCCCGCCCCGCCCTGACACCCCGCCCTACCGCTGCTCGGCTGCGCTCGGCCCTTCCGCCCCGCCCTGCTCGCCTAGCGTGCCTGCTCCATGACAAAGACTCCACAACACATTGTTACCACAGATTTTCGTGATTTTCCATATTTGAGCGCCTCTCTCGGGCGCATGCCTGCAGCAGCACCATTGTGCCGCACAGGGGCCGCTATAGGGGTCGCTACAGGGGACCTGAGGCGGCTTCTCCATTGGGCTGCACCAATGGTCTGCTTGGACCAACGGACTGCACCTCGAGGCGGTGTAAATGACCGCCTCCGGCTAGGCTCGCCGGTGAGAACCTTGCACTGTCTTCTCACACACATTGACACATATTCTTTTTTTAAAAAAATTAATATGATATGTGGACGGCAAAGGTGTAATTTTTTGTTTCACTCCCTTAAGATTACGCGACAACAGCTTGACGTCCTCGATAGCTTAATCCATGATCAATCCAAAATGGGAATCCTGCATTGTTGCGGCCGACTAGTCCAAGAAAAATACACTGAACGTCTCTCTGTTTAGGACGTCAGTCGTCCACTCACCAGCACTGCTAAACACCGCATTCTCGAGTCGCGGGCGTCTCCGCCGATCAAACACTAAACAACACTGACGCACTACACGACACGCGAGGGACTCGAGGCACGACGGCCGCGGGGCTGAACTCAACACTGAACGACTGGACCAGCGGGGACCAGCGCACTCGCACTCAGGCTGCCAAGCTCTGCTGAGGGGGGCGAGCCGGGCCGGGCGGGCCGGGGCCGAGCCGAGCCGAGCCGAGCCGAGCCGAGCCGAGCCGAGCCGAGCCGAGCCGAGCCGAGCTGAGGCAGGGGAAGGGGTGCTGCTGTACTCCACAGGGGACGCCGAAAAAAATCAGAAAGAGGGATCTGCAAGCTGAACGTGCTGAACTGGAGGAAGTGACACCAAGGCAACAGTGGAGTAATTTTACTGCCTTAAAAAAATACACACACACACACACAAAAAAGAATTGACAGGATGCTTGGGGTAGAACATGCAAAGAAGCCAGAAGGCGGAGAGACTCGCAGTTTTGAAACTTGCCACGGTGCTAGCTGTCGAAACGATGCAAACGAACTCGTATTTCAAATTGCTAGGGGGAAAAAAATCTTATTTTCTTATTATTACCGCGGGCTGTGTGGAAGCTATCACAACCTCCGATCTTCTTGGAGTTCATGTACGCCTATTTTTTCGAGGTGCAACTTATCGGCGTATTGAGTGGGGAAACAAAAAAAAGTGGGGGAGGGTTGGTAGACAAGTTCATCAAAAGCGACAATAGTGCTGACATTGCACCGCTCGGGGCGGTACCTGGGGCGCAGTGCACTAATGAACGTGGCAGTCTGCATACTTCTTTAAGGTACCTCAAGATTTTTTATTATTTTATTATTATTTTTTTATGTTAACCTGTTTTTAGATAGCAGCTTACGATCAGCCCCTTGCTGACGTGCAAACGTGTGACCCTCGACAGTCTGTCCCGTCAAATGTCAACGGGCCGCAAATGTCTGGGCCTGCGTGATTGTGAGTGAGTGTGTGCGTGAGTGACCTTCCTCTCTCCCCCCCCCCTCTCCTTCCCTCGGGCCCCCAGCATTGTGTCCGATCCCCATCGGCACCACTCGCCCCTCTCCAGCGGGATGCATGTCTCCTTCTTGCCAAAGTGCTAAAGCGACGCAGAACGCTGCTCCCTTGCAGGTGTGAGTGAGACAGCTAGGGCCCTCCATTATTGCGTCACTGCTCCGGTGCCCAAAGCTGCCGAGACCGACTCGCCCCGCCCCGCCCTGCCCCGCCCCGCCCCGCCCTGCCCCGCCCTGCCCCGCCCTGCCCCGCCCTGCCCCGCCCGCTGGCCCGACCTACACCACTAGCGTCACTCAGGCAAACCGCCGACCGGACCGGCACGGCGTGCGGTTAACACACACACACACACACACACACACACACACACACACACACACACACACACACACACACACACACACACACACACACACACACCATCACACACACACACACACTTGTGCAGGTGGCTCATTTCAGTTCGGTTAAATAAACTCCGCCACGACCCGGCAGCGTGGGCCGATAGCCTACTCCATCCGCCTATCCCAAACATCGATTGTCTGCTCCGTATACACAAGCACGCATGGTCGCATGGTAAGTGACCGCGGTCCATGGACAGTACAATGTATGCAGAAATTGCTCATTTTTTTTTGCAATATTTTTCGATGTTTGTTATTAGATTTCTGTTGCAAACTGTGTATCTTGTGTGGAGTGCGTATCGCGAGCCATAGCCAGCCGAGGGCTTTGTGCCCGGGGATGGCGGTCTGAATGGAGTTGTAACACCGTACACCGTACGTACGGCAGGCTACACTCCGCTCGACTCTCAGCCTCGCTGCACAAAGCCCGCCAACGCATCGCGGCGCATCGCATCCAGCTGACCTTTCTAGTCTATCACCAAAAGTGGCACAAGAAGCCTGAAGAAGGGGACCTCTCACAGGAAAAAAATACCTCTCCTCAAAAATTCATTCCGTGCTGAAGCTTGTGCAAGCTTCTTTGCTTAAGCTGATGTTTAAGCTTGAATATTTTAATTAACGGAGTGTACGCATCATTTAGCGGCGAGTCGTACGTGTGATTCAATCACCTGAAAGTTAAGCAACGATAACTCCGGATATGTGACTTGACTTATTGACTTTGGGGGATGCTAGGATCAGACAGACCGTCGAGCTGACTGTATACTGTACTGCCCTCATCAATCTTACCGTAGTCGCTCTATCTATCCATCTACTCGCCTCCTCGTCTTTTAACCATAGTGCGTTACACCCGCAGCGGCTCAGCCCGTTAGGTGCCGTGCGTTGCACGTGGGGGACGTCCTGTAACGGTAGCGAGACGAGGAGTGAATACTAACGACGTAACTGATAGCCATGGGCGGAAAATTCAAATACAATGAGATTTACTGTTTCAAAAAGGAATGCCCGAGTGAAAGAAATATTTTGGGAAAATCTGTCTGTTAAGCCTTCCTTCCTTTTAACTTAAGTTTGAATTAAGGAGTTCACCTCGACGGAAAGTTTGACTCGCTATCGAGAGCACAGGGATTCAACTTAACTTGTGGACCACCAAGCACTCACTTGTCTGACGGTGTTGACTAGTCGGGGGCCGGGACACGTCTGCCCTCGTGTCGCGCACGCACGTCAGCGCAGGGCGCTGCCGTGCTGACGCATGCAGTCGTCGCTTGTTCGTCTTTCGCGGGAGTATTTAAACCACTGACAACAAACCCGGGGAAATCTCGATGAAATATATTTATAAATTGCAATGAAATCCTCAGAAATCGCGTTGATATCCCAAAAATCTTGATGAAATCCTCGGAAACCTATCTGGGAAATCTCATGAAATCTTGTGAAATTTCATGATATCTCGTAGAAATCTAACAAAATCTGGGAGAAATCTTCTGAAATCAATACACTGTTTAAACCTTGCGAACAATCGTTGCAAAGAAATTGGATGCTTCGCATTGCGAAGAAAAAGTTCGTATTACAAACAAAATAGTTCGCAACGCTTCGTAAGCTTACAAACTTTTAACGCCTTACAAACTAAAAAGTTCGTAAGTTGCGAGGAAATTCTTCGCAATTGCAAAGCAGCCAAATACTTCGCAGCTTATAAACTATTTTGTTTGTAATATGAACTTTTTCTTCGCAAGGTTTTAATAGTGTAGAGATCCTGTGTACACTAGGATGGGGAGTGGTCGCCCCCTCGAGTTCACATATACTTAAGTTTCCTACAGCGATTCATATTCGCGCTGATCTGATCGCAGAAAGCGATGTCGAAATGTAAAACGGTGTGGGTTCGAGACCCGGTGGGGGCCACAAAGGTCGGCGCTGCGGCAGCGCACTCCGGGCCGGGGCCGGGCCGGGGCCGGGCCAGGCGGGCCCTCCTTGCATACCGTACGCCACCCACGTGTGTGAGGGGGGCGTGGCGGAGAGTGGCGCGACGGCAAGGCGAAGCTCTGGGCTGCTCTCGGCCCGCTCCGCTCCGCCACGCCCCGCCCCGCCATGCTACGAGGCGACAATTATTATACAATAAAATCCGCTCATACAAAGTGGTGCGTTGCGTCAAGCCCCGGGCCGGGCTGGGCTCCAGAGAGCTCACTAGCACTGCTCGACACTGCTCGGCTCCAGCGCTGCTGTAGGCACGCCCGCTCGGCCCGGCCCGGCCCGGCACGCCCTACTTAGCCCAAAAGCGCTCTGCGCCCCAAATGGGATGAGTGGCCCCGCAAGCAGTAAAATGTGGCCAGGCAATGCTGGCAATGCACTCCCGCGCCGGGAGTGCACGAAGAATGAAGGTTGGGGGTTGGGATGGGAGACAAATAAATGACACCAAGTTGAAATTCTGGTCGTGTGAATGCGCGCAGTGGTGGTAAGACGCAGACGATTTCGATAGGAGATTTTGCTTCTCATGGCTCCCATATGAATTTGTGGAGAATAGGAGGGTCTGTAGCTGCGCAGGGGCTGCTTTTGGAAAACACGCGCCTCCACACAATTCAACCCGACACCATGTGTCTCTCACCGCAGTGATCCGCGACACGAGCTGTCGGTATGTATTTCACCAGTAAAACAAATGTAGAGAGTTTTACACCAATTGGTGTTTAGTTCCAAATGTGCAAATAATAAACACTTCGTGTCGTGGTGTCGAACTGAACTAAACACAAATTAGTGTGCTATTTTTCTAGACTTTGCAAACGTTTAGTAAGCTGCACATCACTTGGTGTGCAGTTACTCGACGTGTTTCATTGATTCCATAGTGCTGGTGAGTGTGTCCGTGTGGGCAAAAATACGACACTTGTCAAGAGTCGAGTAACTAAACATTATGTAATGTCTACTTAAACTCCACAACATGCAAAATCATGGATTAAGCACGCAAGTGGTCAATAATTGCACATTTGTTTTATCAGTGTGTGAGTAGTTGAGGCAGAAGCACACAAACGCGCGCGCACGCGCACACACACACACACAAGGGAAAGGGCGGGGAACGGCACAGAAGCCCAAGTTCGTCTAGTCCACAGCCGTCCCCGCATCCCCCCCCCTCTTCAGCGCCTTCTTGTGCCCTGCCCGGCCCTGCCGCGCGCAGTGTGCAGAGTGAGAACGCTGCTGAGATGATTTGTGAGCCCGCCGCCGCACCGCGCGACTCTCAGGGTGGCCGTGGCCCTACAAGGAGTGCCTGCTAGCCTAGTGCGGTGCCTAGGCTGGGCCGGGACGCCGGGACGGGCCGCCCGCCCCGTGGCATAACGAACAAGCACTGCAACCAACTTGACGCTGCGGTTCACTTGCGCGATGCGCGTCCCTCTATGAGTGCGTGGGCCGTGCTGGGCCGGTACGGACGGGATCACCTCTCTCGCCGATGGCCGCTACTGCCTTAGCTCTCCGCTCCCAGCAGATAGATTTAGGAGGGCGCTCTCTTCGCACTCTGTTTCTCTCGCACCTATTAGTTCGAGAGAGACAGAGCGAGGAGAGCGGAGACGGAATCGAGCGAGCCACGCGCCTCCAGCCAGTTAGTCCCTCGGTTAGTCCGGTGTCTCCGCCGCACCGTCCGCCCCATCCCACCTCTTTTCCAAACATGAAGTGAGGACCCTCCTCCTCCCCCCTCCCCCGCTGGTGGTGCTACGTGCCGTCCTGTGTGTTTCACTGTATACTGCGCTCCGCAGGCTAGGGATTAACGGCACCGGAAACTCAAATGTCCGAATGTCACACGCTTGAAGTGTTACAAGGGAAATTCGCACACTTAAACAAGGCCAAGTAGGGTTTCGAATCTAGGAAATTTTTCATAGACAAACCCTGCCTACTAGGCAGCCTGCCACACAGTGGTGTCCGAATGTTGCCTAGTAGGCAGGGTTTATCTAGGAAAAAAATCCTAGATTCGAAACCCTAAGGCCAAGGTGAAGTTTCGCAGACTAGTAGGGCCATGTGTACGAATGGAAATTAACAAACCTCCAAGTGTGTTACATTCCCACTTGAACATCTATAGCGGGGTTTTGGTTGTATTGAAGCAAACATTCCGAGCTTTGTGTTTAAAATGTACCGGCTGTTTCTTTGAATGCGTAACAGTGTTGCGGGTTAGCCTACCCTATTCGCCCGTAAGGCGCCATGGCCCCTGTAGCGCTGGCAAGTATGTAATCCCGCAACACCGTTTCGCATTCAAAGAATCACCCGGTACTCCCTTTGCACATGACTAATAAAAATTATGCACAGGGATCACCAAATCTTATGGAAAGGATATTATATAGATTGCAAAATTACATGACTGCAGGCAAACTATGTGCTACTCAAACACAAACGGAACCCGCACTGTAAACTGTTCAGCCGCTGGCTGAATGCAAAAGGGCTCGACGGTCTCGGTTCGTCGTCGACGTCTCCCTTGTATGGACGGCGGCGCCCGGCTGCAGCAAAAGAGTCTTTCTTGTTCTCAAGTTCACGTTCGTCAAAACTCGCTTTTATGGCTTTTGTATTATGTGAAACAGCCATCTTTTACTTTCCAGCGGTGGTTCGGGAGGGAGTCCGGGCAAGCAAAGTACTCACACGATAAACTGTATAATGGGCTGTGGTATGTGTTTCATGAGGGTGAGCAAAACACAATACACAGTCTTTCCCATGCTACTGAACAGGTAACAAGTAAGTTCCAAAAACTCACCCAGAAAAGAAATAAAAATGAGTTGTTTTTTTTAGGCAGTCGATTATTTTTTAGTACTGACCTCTTAACCGTGTAGGAAACAACCCAAGAAGTGCCTTTTCACTGGAAATGCACTAGTCACATTTCTCGCCCGTTATGAGCGGAGGATTTTTTTATCGCTCAGTAAAAGTGACTTTCGCTAAAACGACTCAAATCGAGTCTTTTCTAGAATTCTTAAATCACTCCAGAAGAGTGACGTTTGATGATTTGACTCAAAAAGAGTCATCAAAGTGACTCTAAAAGAGCGTTGTTCATCCATGTCGCTCTCCCAGGAGCATGAAAATTTGGTACAAAAAAGTCGCTCTCCCAAGATCGACAAAGGCGACTCCTCCATTTTCAGTGTTTTCTTCTTCTTTTGTTTTCTTTCCGTAACATGCATAAAATGTCGCACTCGTATTATGAGCAGGGTGGGGCTGAGCGAGGCTGCGGTCACTCGGCCACGTCGCGGCAGAGGCGAGGCAGAGGCGATTGAACGCACCGACCGCACCGCCGCGCCCTGTCAGAAGGCGCCCCGCCCCGCCCCGCCCCGCCCCGCCCCGCCCCGCCCCGCCCCGCCCCGCCCCGCCCCGCGCCGCCCCGCGCCGCCACGCCCAGCCACACCACGCCGCGGCGCCACCGGCGCCAGCGGGCCGCGGGATAGCGATTTCAGCCCTGTCTGCAATGTTGCTGCTGCAACTGAGCGGCCTGGCCGCGGGCGTGAAGACGGACCATCAGTCTACCTGATTCCCGAAAGAGATAATTATCTAGCTCACTCCTCTCCTCGGCTACCGGTGCTCCCCCACCGCGCCCCGCCCCGCGACCGGAGGACCGCGCGGCAGAGGCAGAGGTTTCACAAGGGCCCGGCCCGGGCCGACACTTCTAGCCTCCCTCAGGCTGCCGTCTATATGAGACCACCGAAATACTCACTCGTGTAACAGAGCAAACTGACAAGCAAGCGGGGAGTTATGGTATCATACCGAAGCGCGTGGGTCATGGACTCGCGGGACGGGCCCCCTGCCTGCAGCGGGGAGCGCAGCTGGCGCAGCTCACTACGGCCCCGCGGCAGCTAGCGCGCGCGGGCGGGCGGGGCGCGGTCTTGGCGCGCTGCGTCTCGCGTCTTCTCTCGCGGCCACCTCCTCCACGGCGTGTTCTCCGGCTCGCGGCCGCGGCTCGGAGGGGCCCTGCGCATGCGCCCAGCGCGCCGTGTCACCCGAGTGCAGCGGTGTGTCAGTAGAGAGGTGTAGTGGCGCGGCGAGGCCCGGCGCGGCGAGGCGCGGGGTCGTTGACTCCTCGCGGCGCTGCTGGCGCTGCTGGCGCTGGCGGCGAGGAGTAGCGCTGCTGCTGCGGGTGGAGTGGGAGTGGGAGTGGGAGTGGAGGCATGGGATGGGATGGGGCGAGGGCGCGCAATGCGCCTGCGATACTCTGCACGCCAGCACACCGCGAAAGCGAGGAGGGGAAGGGGGGCAGGGAAGGACAGGGCAAGGGGGACTCCTGCTGTCGAGTTGTAGCGCCCTTATCATTACAGTCGGTTCCGAGGGCTTGCCATGCCACGCCACGCGACGCCAAGCCACGGCAGCCTCTTGACCCGCGCTGTCGTTAGACACCTCCCCCCCTCCCCCTCCCCATCTCGCTCTGCCCGGCTCAGTAGCGGAGATGGCCGAGGATAGCGCTGGATCAGCAGCGGTCGGGCCTGACGACGCCAGTGCGGGGATCAGGCGGGGCTGCCTCCGCCCGTCCCACCATGTCCCACCCGCCTGGTTAGGTCCGTTAGGTCCTCCGAGGCTGCCGCCCGGGTCGGACCGGACCCGGCCGGGCCGGGCCAGGCGGTCAAACATAAATACAGCACGAGATTACTTTCCGCAAGTTCCGGGAAGAAACGGAGTCAAGCGGCCGTTCATGCGCCGCCGGGCCAAGGGCAGGGGCAGGGGACAGGGAGGCGAGTGGCGCCGCCTGAGCGGTAGGCAGCTCAACGGACATGGTGACTGACGGTTTGCCTCCCTGTCAGGCGGTGGGCTGGAGGCGGAGGAAGGCCGATGTGGAAGGGGGGGAAATACGGAACGATGGAGTAGTTGAGCCGGGGAGCGGAGGGAGAAGGCGGCCGGCGGCGGCAGCCACCATGACGGCACGCGGGCGGCATGGGGCGCGGTTCTGTTCGGTTTGCGGGGATGGATAGACACCCGGAGCCCGCGCGGCGGGCCTATTCACGGGGTTGCCATTGATACGGGGGTAGAAAGTAAGAAGCCTTCGAGGACTGAGTGGAGAGGAGAGGAGGAGAGGGGAGCGGACGGGACGGGACGGGACGTTGTAGAGGAGCCGCGGGAACAGTCTCCCGCCACACCGCGGCGGGGTAGTAGCGGTGGGGCCGGTGGGCCGGTGGGGCGGGGCGGGTGCTCACTGCCGCTGGTTCCCGCACGGCCCGCGCGATGGCGCCACCGGTCCGGGTGCTCCCGCCCCGCGCTCCACCCCACGCCCCGCCCCGCCCCACCCCGCCCCGCCCCGCTCTCCGGCCCGGCCCGGCGCCGGCGGCAGGCTCGTCTCAGCGGCGCGCTGTTTATTTTGAGCTGGCCCCGTGGCCGAGTCACGCCTCACGCCGCGGCGCGCAGCAGAGGCTGAGGCAGGCCCGGGCCGGGCCGCGCGACCCCTCGCCATGGCCGTGCTCCTCTGACCCCGTGCCGTGGTGTTCCACCCCGCCGCACCCCACCCCACCCCACCCCGCCCCGCCACGCCTCGACGCACTGCGCCGCGCCGAGCCACGCCACGGGACCACGAGGTGAGTGTCTTTGAGGGGGCAGTCTCAGGCCAGGCGAACGGTCCCCGGCGGTCCGTCCCTCCCTCGCCAGTGGCGGATACGAGTCACACGCACGGGCCACGGGCGCACGGGGCCGGCGCAGGGGCTTGTGTGTTTGTGTAGGCTGGGCCTCCGCCCCCGCTAAACCAACGGGCGGACACGGCGCGGCCAACGACCGCACGCAGTAGTTGGAGTAGCACACTTGTGTTTCTGGTTCATGAATGAATGAAGGGACTCTGTGCTGAGTGCCCCCTGTTGATCCCCGTTCCTTTTCTGAACTCAACTCAACCGCGAGCATTTTCTGATTTTTGTTTTCTGATGATTCACTATCTGCTTGACTGCTTGATCCGTGATCAAAGTTTACACTTCACTCCTCGCAACGTTTCAATCTTTCTCGTTTTTCATAAGGGAGGGAGTGGCGTGATTCACAGTGGAGGAAAAACACAAAATGGTACCCCTACCCCTTTTTCCGTATTGGGCCTGGGTTTGGTGAGTACTGCTCTCATGTTTACCAATACAGACTCAGTATGAGGGTGTGGGTTACGACTATGTACTAATTTTATTACTCTTTTGAGACGATGCAGAGCGTCCGCACATGTATTAGCTGTGCAACAAGTGCAGCGGTTTTAATGGTTTCAAACCGAGGGCTGGGCGAATATTTTTAGTTACTATCCGTCCATTTGACAGTGTCCAGCAGAATATGGAAAGAACACGTCCGTTGAAAGTACATGTTTTAGCAGCTCGCCACAATGTTCATGGTGATGTTAGCTGGCATAAAAACTCTGAGAGCATAGGCCGCGAAACTGCCGCGGCCCGCGGGATGGGGCGGCGAGCCACCCTGATGGACGGCAGAGCGTCCGGGGAGGGGCGCTCATAGCATGGACGATCGCACATCACAGGGCGTTCTCCCACAAAAATTAGGAGAGAGAGGGTGAGTGAGTGGGAAAATGAGGGTAAAGCGAGTGAGAGAGGCAGCAAGAGACAGAGGGATGTAGGCAAAGAGAGAGGGGGGAGAGGGGGGAGGGGGAGAACGATACAGAGCGATCGTGAATCCCACGGGGTATTGCATCCTTGTTCGTCTTGTACGCTATCGCTTTCCTCTCTTTCTTTACTTTTCCTCTCTTTACTTTCCCTCCATCCACCTCTCTTCCTTCCTCTGGGCTTCTATCCCCCCTCCCCCCTGTGCACCCCTGTGTATCTCTCTCTTTTCCCAAAAGGGATAAAAGGCTCGACTCCGCGGGGAAGGACCGTGACACGGCGAGGCGAACTTCGAGAGGATAGCGGAAGGGGAAAGACAGGGAGAGCACAGTGAAAAAGTACGAGAGAGAGAGAGAGAGAGAGAGAGAGAGAGAGAGAGAGAGAGAGAGAGAGAGAGAGAGAGAGAGAGAGAGAGAGAGAGAGAGAGAGAGAGAGAGAGACAGAGAGAGAGAGAGACAGAGAGAGAGAGAGAGAGAGAGAGAGAGAGAGAGAGAGAGGAGAGAGAGAGAGAGAGAGAGAGAGAGAAACAAATGAATGGTTGGCGGCAGGAACAGATAACTCTTTTGTGTGGCATCGCGTGCAGATGTTACGGTTCAGTTTTAGGGTGGTTGGGATGGGGGAGGGGGGAGGGAACGGGTCTGGGCTGCGACGCCCAGCTGAGCTGATGGTGTCCTCTCATCCTCTTTCCAGCCGCGCGCTATTTTTTTTTCTTTTTTTTTTCCTCCGACGTTTAATGGCGGAACTTTCCCCCCGCGCGCGCATCATCTGGCTCAGATTTATGTGATCCATCAATACCGCGGGGCTGGCGGTTTTGTTTACGGCCTCAAAGCTACCGACCCGAGGTGATGTCGAGGGCCGAATTTCTGCTCCGCGTCCGAAGTATCATGTTGCGCCGTGGCGAGGCGAAAGAGACCCCCACTTTGTTTTCCGCGCGTACCCGTGGTGTGATGGTTGCCTATCCCTGCCTGCCTGCGCGCGCGCTCCCGTCACGGCACCGTCGACAGGACATCGCCCAGTACCTGCGCAACAGCGCGTTTGCCTACCGCTACTCTAATTGGAGCGGGTCAGGTTGCCTACCACGGCGGCGCCGAGTTAATGTACTCCTAATTAGATGGAACGTCTCGTTACGGCCGCGCTCACGGCCCCTTTGAGCGGGGCGCGGCAAGCCCGTTGGGCCTGGCGGGTGGTAAGGGTGGTTCCCGCGATCCAATTACTTGTAAAAATAAAAGAATGAAATAAAAGCGGAACGATCTGGTGTTTTAGATTGGAGCCGATGCATAAGGAATGTTCGTGATTGAACGAGTGGAAACTCGAAGTATTGTCACAAACGTTTACTATTCAACGAGACTTTTTGTTCCAGCTGTATGTTTGTGACAAAAGACTCCCCCTCGTTTCACTCCTCACCCCCACCCCTCCCAGCCCCGGTCCAGAGTTGTCCTCGCCCGACGGCGGGGCACAACACGGCGACCACATGCCCGTGTTTTGTTGCGCGACCACCACCCGCTCTCGGTCAACTCTCTCGTCTAAATTTTGGAGCCCGCCCGGTCCTGGCGCGGCTAGTGCCAGCATGGTGCCAGCTAGTGCGGCCACCGCCATCCCTCTCAGCGCCCGCGGGGCGGGGCGAGGCCCGCGCCCGCGCTCGCGCCCGCGCCGGTCACAAAGCGTGGGCCCGGCCCGGCCAGCCCGCACAGACGTGCTTGAGTTTTGCGAACCTCCCCCCGCCCCCCACCCCCACCCCTCCGCCTCCAGGACTTTGTTCCCGAGCCCCGCGGTTCAGCTCGCTTATAATAATGCGTCGGGTTGTGGTGAGGCTTTGTGTTTTGGAGGGAGGGAGGGTGGGAAGGGGGGCCGGGGAGTAGGGGGCCGCTACCACATCACTTACCTCACGCCGGCCCACGCGCGCGTGCACAAACTGCTAGCGGGCTCAGGCTATACAGCTAGGCGCCGTGTCTCAGGCGGCCACATTTTGACAGTTTCGCTGTGCGCTATCCAAGCGCCTCGCCTCGGTCCGCCTCTCACCTGGAGAAGAGATGGTGCTGCTGCTGGTGCTGCTGCTGGCCTCGCCGTCAAATGTGACGTTTGATTTATCGCTGGACGTTTGGGGTCCCCGGGAGCGGGCTCCGGCAGGTCGTGCGTGGGTCCTCCAGGCTGGGATGAGGGTCGGGCTGTCCCTCCCCGCCCCCGCCCAGTCTGCCGCTCCCCGGCACCGTGCTGAGAGGACGGGACCCGGGCCCGGGACCCTGCCGCCCTACCGGCTGAGTCGAGTACTCGGATGAGCAAGAAGGTTGTCGCGAGAGGGATGGGAGAACCATTTAGAGGAGAGGTGCGAGGAAGGCATGAGCGAAAACTTTTAACGTTAAGTTCACCAAAAAGGCCTTATTTGCTGCCAAGTCAACAAATGAAAGTGGTTTCCGCCCGCCGCGCCACTTTGGCAGTGATCCACGCCAACGCGATAAACGCATTATGCCATCCCATTGAGCTGGACCGCGGCGTGGCGTGGGACCGCGCGAAAGAGAGAGGGAGAGGGTGGGAGGGAGAGAGACAGAGAGGGTAGAGGGAGAGAGCGTGAGCGGGCCTGGTGGGCGGGGGTGGGTGGCCGTGGCCTTCAGGCGCCGGGGTCGCTATGTGGGATGGGCAGGGCATATCACCTATTCGGACACTGTACTTTGCGCCATTTTTCTCCTCCAACCACCCGCCCTGGCCCTGTCCCATGCCCCGACCCCGACACCTGCTTTCCATCTAGTCTGTCTCCTTTCTTTTGCCCTCCCTCGTTGTCGCCGTGCAGATTTTAAAAGGAGAGTGAGATGGTGGCGCCGAGAGGGGAAAAGGGGGGGGGGGCAGCAGAAGTGAAGGGCGTGTGGAAATGTGAGAACTGCTGTGAGGTTGAGGAGCGATGTGTTTCTGAGAGGGACGCTGTGGTGGGAGGGGGGTTGTCGCCATGCATCAGGGGTTGGCGGCGAGCTCGTGGCGCGGCGGGCCTAGCAGCGTGCTGCTCTCACTTTGGGGCCCAGCAGGTTTTATGGAAATACCACCCGGACGGTATAGCAGCAGCTAAAGTTTCCTCGGTTCTTTATTTTTCCACCTTGCCCTTATTATTTCTTAAAACAAACTCAACTTTATTTACCTTTCTCTCTCTCATCTACTGCGTTATTACTGAAAGTTCAACTGACTGACCCTAGCCTTTTTTGCCAATTTCTTGAAACCGAGATTCTGACTTTAGTTATTGTGCCTACAAATCTCAAATGGTGGACAACTCGCCTGTAATACGAGGTAATACAAGGTAATTTGAGTAATACTATGTTCGACTATATTACTGAAGAATGCCAAAACGGAAAGTATTGCAGGGTAATAAAAGGGATAAAAAGTATTACAGGAAAAAAAAAAACAGAGAAGGCACTACAGGGTAAAACCGTGGGGTCTAATGGGTCTTATTCGCTCTGGTAATCTTATTGTGTACACATTTTTCGATAATAACTAGTATCATCACATCTCAAAAATTCCCCTTGTCGTTGTTTTTTATGATGTGTTGGGTTTTCCCATTTCAATATGTTCAAAATAAAACATGAATTTCAAGGTTTTCTCGAAAATTTTAACGTAAATAACTGTTGGTAATCACTGGTAATCGGTAATCTATGGTACGCTCCTGAATTGAGTGATGGCCCCTCGGGTGAAACATGGAGTACAAGAACAACCAGGTACTATCAGGTAATATTGGGTAATGCAAAACCCCCGAACAGCTTGAGGAATTATACACCTCCAAGAACTTTGCTGTGCTATCGCGAAAGAGTGCGACGCTGCGCTTTGGTCCGTCGTGTCGTGCGTCGTTTTGGTCACATGGAGGAAGGGGACCCCTTTATCTGTAGTTCTCACCTGTGGGGACGGTCTGGCGATCTCAGCAGTATTTCTCCCTCCCCACCCCTCCAGTCGACCATAACTTCCACCATCTCCCGTCTTTCGTCGATGCCGACATCAGAAAAGGCGGCAGCAGCCTCTTACGAAATAAATCTGCTTCCGATGCGGAATAAAAAATGAGGTGTGCGTGTGAAATATGGGACGGGGCGGGGCGGGGCGGGGCGAAGCGCAGCGAGGTGGGGCGCCCTTGTGGATAGGGAGGGCCTGCGGGTATGGCGAACACACACAGAGAGAGAGAGAGAGAGAGAGAGAGAGAGAGAGAGAGAGAGAGAGAGAGAGAGAGAGAGAGAGAGAGAGAGTCACTGAGTCAGAGTGACTTACCGGGCACTCCGCTCCGTGCTCACCACTGTGTCCGCAAGAGTGTCCATACAAACACAAACACACACGCACACAGAGCTACAAGGCGGTCTCATGAGCCTCTGATCGCTGTCGCAAGACGGCCTGTTGTAATGCAGGGGTGGCGAGTGCCGCACCCTGGGAACGGTTCGAAGAGTGCGGGAGAGTGCTCCGGGGTTGATGTGAACTACGCAGACACGGATCTGCTCCCTCCCCTTGTCTCGCACAGCGGGGCGCGGGGCGCGGGGCGCGGTGTATTTGAAGCGGAGCCTTGGTGGGAGCGTGGGTAATGGGGTGGGGGTGGGGGGGGAGGGATTCTTCCTGAGGGAGCTGCGCGCGGACGCGGACTTGAAGACTTTCGTTCCGGTGCTGCTGCCTTCCCCTTCCTCACACCGGAGACCCAAGTGTAAGGTCCCGCGAAAAGTCACAACTTTTATTGCTCAAGTGAGCGAGTATTTGGGATTTGCACTCGTAAAAGTGTGCAATGTTCACACACTTGGGTGTCTACAGCAGTGTTACTACAACCCTTAGTTGAAGTTGAAGCACCATCGCGGGTGTGTCGTGCGGCTTTAAGAGTCCGTCCAACATGGTAGTTTAGCTTCAGTTCTTTCCTGCAGCCTTCCCCCCCCCCTAATCCCCCCTCCCACCTTCCGGCTCTCCCTCCACCTCCCCACCCCCAACCTACCGTCGCTGGATGGATATTTTTGGCGTACAGGTCAGCGACCCGCAAAATGTGTGTATATTATGGCGCAATGTTTTTTGTGGGCTACCCCTGCGGCACTGCGGTAGCACAGCACATCTGTCATATATAAGGGGACCCGCGGCCGCCCGCGGCCACAGGCAAAGTACGTTGGGGCGAGGCGAGGCGTGGCGGGTGTTTCGATATTTGTCCTGTCCTTTTAGTACCCGAGTCGTCCTGGAGTGAACGTGGGCAAAGAGGTGAGACCGCAGTCCGCGGCCCTGGTGCAGATAGAGCGCCAAAAGAGAGGACTGGTGCCGATACGTCACTCCCGTTGGGTCTTAGGATGCCGGTGGGGCGGGGCGGGGCGGGGTGGGGCGGGGCGGGGCGGGGCGGGGCGGGGCGGGGCGGGGCGGGGCGGGGCGGGGCGGGGCGGGGCGCGAAGTGGTGGGCCGAGGCTGGGTGCGGAGCGGAGCGGGCAGGTCCTGCTGCGAGATGGAAACAACCCTTAAAGTCGGCAGCCCTCTCCCCTCCGCCTGTCGTTAATGCCCTTAGCCTTTCGGGACCCTTTTACATGGAGTAGGCAGTCTTTAAAGCAAAGCAAAAAAGAAGCTTCGGTGGTCGTGAAATGGGAGGAAAAACAAACTCATCACAAGGTTTTTAGTTAAAATATTTACTACCTTGGTGATTTTCTCTGCAGACATATATAATAGGTAGCTTCTCGTTTTCTCTATGTATCCAGTATCTCCTGCGGGTTGTACTCTCCCTTTGCGCACGGGCGAAGGTCCCGGGCCCGGGCGCCCGCGCCCCCCTCCTCCGCACCCTTCATACGGCGACATTCGCAGCCACTTGTCTCGACTGCCACGCCGCTGCCGCAGCGCTGCGGGCACAAAGCCCTCGCCGCGGGGGCACCACGCCGCACGGCGCCATGCCCGTGCTCAACCCCGGCCGCTGAAATGGATTTCGAGTTGAAAGAAACGGCGTGGAAGTCGGGGGCGTGATCGGGTCTTGTGGAAAAGAAACACGAGTGGGACTGGTTGCAATTTAGATGAAACAGTCCTGCAAGAATAAGGCTCAGCGTGGGCAACAATAAGACTGAAGTACGTGGTAGAGCGGCATTGTGCTGCCCTGCCCTGACGGCCCCGAACCGGACCGGCCGGCGTATCGAATGAAAGCGCGCTGCAGGCTTAGTGCTTTGCTTTCATTTACACCCGTACTTCTCCCACGCTGTTGAGCAGACCCTTTGAGATTTATCAGAACTGAGTACGCGTGCCGTGCGCCTTGCTCGACCGTTCGACAAGCGGTATCGTATCGCGAGCCGTGGAACCCAGGTTCGAATCTTGCTATAAAATATAAATTTTTCTGAGGTCAGCAGCCTGGAGTGTAATTCAAACCCCCACGGCAAAAGTAACCCCTGGGATTCCCAGGAGCTTTTTGGAATTTCCAGGCGCGCCAGTCATTTTCCAGGAGCACCCTGGGTTTCGCATATATTTTTCCCAGGAGCGCCCTGGGTTTGCGGACCCTTTCCCAGGCGCACCCTGGGAATTTTGTGCAGAGAGTCTCTTTTCCAGGCCGCGCCTGGAAAATAATTTCCGTTTCCAGAGTTGTTCCTGGGAAAACGTGCAAAACGGCAAACCCCGAAGCTCCGACGGTACTCGACGTCCTTGACGTCATCCAGGGTGGACCTCGATGGGTTCCATCATGACCACCAATCCGGCACGTGTTTTCCGACTGTCGGGGACCTGCTGAGGTCGGCCTCGAAAACCGTTTTGCGCTGCGGCCTTCGGTTCGCGAGATACGAGGACGTACCACGACGTACCGGGAGCTCCGCGCCAAGGATACGTTCACATTTTGGAGGCCAAAGTGACCCTGGCGCCTTTCTCGTTGGGTGTCCGGGACTTCTGACTTCAGAAATAGGTTCCATAGGCCGTGGCGCTTCTGTAGACACCTCTCACACCCTTCTGTCACCTGACATTTGGGTTTGGCGGCGTCCTTAACAGTCTGATCCTGTTGAACACAACATATTTACAGGAATGCACAGTTTGAGGACGCCGTCAAACCCCAATGTCAGGTGACAGAAGGGTGTGAGAGGTGTCTACAGAAGCGCCACGGCCTATGGAACCTATTTCTGAAGTCAGAAGTCCCGGACACCCAACGAGAAAGGCGCCAGGGTCACTTTGGCCTCCAAAATGTGAACGTATCCTTGGCGCGGAGCTCCCGGTACGTCGTGGTACGTCCTCGTATCTCGCGAACCGAAGGCCGCAGCGCAAAACGGTTTTCGAGGCCGACCTCAGCAGGTCCCCGACAGTCGGAAAACACGTGCCGGATTGGTGGTCATGATGGAACCCATCGAGGTCCACCCTGGATGACGTCAAGGACGTCGAGTACCGTCGGGGCTTCGGGGTTTGCCGTTTTGCACGTTTTCCCAGGAACAACTCTGGAAACGGAAATTATTTTCCAGGCGCGGCCTGGAAAAGAGACTCTCTGCACAAAATTCCCAGGGTGCGCCTGGGAAAGGGTCCGCAAACCCAGGGCGCTCCTGGGAAAAATATATGCGAAACCCAGGGTGCTCCTGGAAAATGACTGGCGCGCCTGGAAATTCCAAAAAGCTCCTGGGAATCCCAGGGGTTACTTTTGCCGTGCCCCATTCCAACGTAGCTCCCTCGTGGAATCACCGACGGTCTAGTGGTTTAAGTACCACGAAAGCCGCGGGGTGTCATGAGACTCGGCACTTGGGGCCTGGGTTCAATTCCCAGGTAGGTTCTTCACTGGCAGCGAAAGCGAGTTGTCAGGAAGTTCCGTCCTACGCCACGGGGGATGGTCCCTCGTGGGGAAGTAAGTCCTATGAATCTGGCTCCTTAGTAAACAGCATTCCATGGCCTGTGCGGGAGCGGGTCAGTACAGGTCTAACCAGCCGTACGCTTACTCTTCCGCAAAAACTTCTCTTTCTGCTCTTCTCCCCCTCTATCGTCCTGCCTTGCCTCTACCTCCCACTGACCGGTCATGCGGTCCGGTGGTGCCCAGTCGTTGGTCTGAAATGCTACCTACGGCTTCAAGGCGCTGTTTAAATAGGGTAGCACGGCGGGCCTGACAGGCCGCCAGCCTTAAGCGGGGACTCTCCCCGAAGAGGAGAGGACTTCTCGTGCCCGCGAGGTGGCGGTCGCCTGGAACACACCGGATCCCATCAGAACTCCGAAGTTAAGCAGGCGGGGCTCGCAGGTTGCGAGTTAGGTAGGGGCCTACCAATTTTTCATTTTTTACTCGTTCTTTACCACCACCTCTCTCCTGAGTGGTGAAAAGAACGAGTATTGTTCTCAGTCGAGTGTAACCCTTAACTGTCCACACTTTCATCTCAGATCTCACAATACCTACAGGCATAATAGTTATACCATTCTAAACTGGAAATGCTGGTCTTTATTCCAACAATGAACTATTTTTCAAGTTTAATAGTATTATTTTGAGAACACTTAACAAATTTTGGATGTTTTCATTCTAAGTCCATAACCCAACTTATAAGTGGAGTTTTCAATCTCAGCAAGCACAATACCAACAGACATGAAACTTGCGCTGATCTCAGCTAGAAGCCTTCCTCTGCATTGCAGCAATGAACCTTTTTTAACGTTTAATAGTATTATTTTGAGAACTCTTAACAAATTTTGTGCGAGTTTTCATTCTAAGTCCCCGAGTCTAGTCGTAGACCGAGTCGGCTCGCGCCAGCTCGCGCTCCTTTATGCGCCCCAACAATCGGACCCGAGCGGGAGGGCCGAAGAAGGCCCGAGCGGCGAGCACCTGAGGCGAGCAAGGGCGAGTGTGCCGGGAAAAACTTCCCCTGCACACACGAACGGTGATGAAATCTGAGATGAAAATGTCTTCACTCGACTCACATAACGTTTTACACTCCTACCTCTGTAGCACATAATTATGTAAAGAACGAGTTCCATACTTATCACAAAATTCATTTTGTGTTCTATTTGGCCCTTGTTTTTCAAATAGTTCTTTTTGTTAAAAAAAAAAAGTATATTTATTGAAAATGAATTTGAGGTGTTGTATAATTTTATACAGTTGTATAATTTTTTCGTTGCATGCTGCGACCATGATACATATGTACAATTCACCCGTGTAAAAAATGAAGGCACTTTTTCGGATTTTGGGGAACTCGTCGGCTTGGAAAATTGAGCTGCATCGATAGCAGGCGACTCAAACCGTTCGTTGGGGTCGGACAAAAAAATAACTGTCACACCCCGAGTGCCTGGTCGGACAAAAAGAAACGTGTGATGGTGGCGGGGGCCAAATTCCCTAGGCTGGACAAAAAAGGTCGGACAACCCATGTGCTCCGATGGGCAGGGGCCACCAAAGGGCTGGAGAAAACATTCTCGGGGTTTTCCAGATACCTAATATTCTGTTATTTCATTAGATGCAAATATGTTATAGGTAAAACACTCCCTTTTTTATTAGATGCAAATCTGTTAGAGGTCAAATTACGGTTATTTTTGTAGAGGTGTATTCATCAGATGCACATTTACACTGCTCTTTCTTAGAAACAAAACTCTGGTTGGTCTTAGAAACATTTTCACTACTTGCTGTATTCGAGTAATTTTCCTCGAAAAATTAGAAGCACTTCTCTTAGATGGAAATTTTGCCGTTTTGTGTTACATTGAAAGTACTTAGATGGCAATTAGAGATGTGAATTCTTTTAGAAGCATTTTCTTTAGATGAATCGGACCCATCTTCTGCCGCCCGCGAGTGCAACATGGCGACAGGCGACACGTGCAGCAACATCGTTAGTGCCAGCAGTGCCGGGCCGGGCAGGACTGGTGTAGTCGAGCTCAGAATAGCGAGGTGTGGTGGGGTGCGATCTTTTGTCGCGCTGCTCATATGTACATAGTGCGGTACTGTCGTCGGAATGAAGCGCCGTCTGGGAGAATGTAATTACTGCTCTGCGCTCGACATCAGAGTGTCGCGACAGACTGCGACGAGACAGAACACAGAACTCCCTTCGACAGCCGTTGTTATGCTGTAATTTACTGTGTCGTCTCGATTCAAGTTGTATGGCGCCAGTGCAGGGGCGGATTAATGTCTTACTAATTGGGGGGGGGGGGGGGTAATTGCCGACGCACTTCAGGTGGTCGTATTTCCAGGGGTATTGACGCACAATTTTTCTACTTTCCATAGGTGGTTAAAAACAATATCCTGCTTTTAAAAAGTTTCGGGAAAACCAAGACGTTGCAATGTATTTACTTAAAAAGAAAACTGTGGCTGCTTGAAAACCAGGACGCAGTTTTTTCCGTGCTCGATTCGAGCCTGCTCCGGTGTTGCTGCAGCTTATACATACATTAATAAAAAAAACAACTGTATACCTGCGACCCACTCCCAAGCCCACTCCTCAAATTTGTCGCCCGATCCAATCCGTAAGTTTTGCCTCTGGGATGCACCATAATTCTGCAAATAAAGTTGGGTGGATCTATATACAACTATAATCTTACACAATAAATAGGTTAAACCGTTACGACCCGGCCGGAAATTACGGCATACAGACCGCAGGCAAAGCGTCACTGGCTATTCGGCACTTTTTATTCTGAGTCTCCCGTCCTACATCGTGTGCCATTTTTCTGTTCCCGACAAATGTCCGCGAGGCTGTGCTGCCGAGAACTGGCCAAAGAGAGATGCACAGGGCGGCGCGGGGCGGCTCCCCACATCGTTAGGGCATCGCACACTTAGAGACACAAGCCGGGGGCGCCCTGAATGGTCGCCATGGTGGTCGGACCGCGCCGGTCCACGGGAGTGCATTCACTGCTCTAGTTTCCATGTCGGAAGGAAGCCGCGTTCTACCTATCAAAGTTTGTTGTCCGCATAGCCGTCTCCGCGAAACAGCTGTCTGCCATTGAAAAGTTTGTGACGTGCGGTTGTCTCCGTCCGTATCGGTGTGGGAGACTTATTCACCAAATGGAACTGGGGGACGGATGGAAGATGTCTAGGTCGAAAAGCAATGATAATTATTAGGGGCTGGATGCAGCGCGCCATATAAAATGATGGGGTTAAATTAAAACAAATATTTGACGTCTTTAATGTTCTAATGCACCGCCCTACCACTCTGGAGAAAACCTTGTGTGACGTACCACCTTTGACTTCAAAACTGTCAAAGACATTGCTCTCTATTACCCAGAAAAAGAATGTTCTTGATTTCTCTTTGCGGAAAGTTTTGTGTACATTTGTTCTTAATGTAAGCCAAAACACAACCGGGATAAAGTTGGTCCGCCAAAATACTTGTTTTAAGGACACATTTATCGTGATATCAAGTATTTCGGCTACCAACAAGAACAAATGCACTCAAAAATTTAAGTGCACATAGAAATAAAGAACACACTGTTCTGGGTGTAAGACATATCTAGGATATCTAGGGACTTTCTAAGTCCATCAGACTCTGATAATTGCACTTACATTGCAGCATCTGTGTTTTCTACATGTAAAGTGTGCAGCTTTTCTCATGTGTCTTCTTAGTCGATGTTGACTCTTCTACTGTATCATTATACGGTGAGCGGCGGGCGGGCGCGGGGCGGGGCGGGGCGGGTGGAGCGCCCGGGAGGCAGGCAGTCCCGCCACACAGCCGTGCGCGGCGGCACGGCCAGCCCGGCGGGCGCTCGTCGTGCGCTCTGCACCGCGCCGTCTGGCGGGGTGGGGTTGGGAAGGGGCTGATGGACACACAGTCAGCCCCGCCCGGATGGACTCGCCGCATTGTTCATGCCGGTGGTGTTCCGGCGGCATTTCGCTCCACTTCCGCTGCCGCTCCGGAAGTGATGATGATGATAGAAACGGGAGGAAAAGGATTGGTCCGGTGGTGGGGCGGGGCCGGCTGGACCGCGGCGAACCCCAGGTGCTTCTGCCCTGCTGTGCCCGGCCTGCAGAGTCGGAGTCTGACCTGAGGAGGCCCCTGCGCCCGCCCCGCCCCGCCTCGCGGCCACGGCAGCCCCAGCCATGGCCCCGCCCCGCCCTGCCGGGAAGAGTTGTTTGTTATTCCTGACTGGAAGGCTCTGATAAGACCTTACACCCCCCCTGCGCCCCTCCACCACCCACTGCCAGGCCCGCAGCTGTCAGGAGGGATCCGATCTGCCAGTGGGAGGGCTGCTCCGGGCGCCCCCGAAAATTACCAACGAATATAACGCGCTCTCACCAATGGAAAGCTTTGTGGGCCCACGAGGGAGGGAGGGGGCGGGGGAGGAAAAGAAAAGATAAAGTGGCGCGCGTACCGCCACGCCGCGCCGCGCTGGCCGAGCCGCTCAAATGACTGATGAACTTTTGCTTCGTATCACGTGATTTCCAGAGCCCCTCGCAGGGAGGGGAGCGTGTATATATATGTATATATATATTATTTTTTTTTCGCTGTCCTCTACTCGGGTAGCCTAATGTTTTAGAGGTCGCAGAATGGATGACAATGGAGGAGAAGAAAGAGAAAGGGGTGTATGAGAGGGCGAGGTGGCGGGCTGCGGCAGGATGGGGGTGGGGGAAGAGGTCCATCAGTCTTCCCATGCTGCTGCTTCGACAGTTGACCTTTTGCAACGATTTTTTTTTTCGAGGCTGCAGAAAAACAGATGGTAAACATAGAATTCTCGGGGGAAAAAATCAATCAACCGTGTAATGCGGAGCGTACAAGTATTTGTATTCCACGACAGATAGAAGATAAGTTACTGAATCCAAGCCGTCCAGCCGGGGCCCCTCTCGGCTCAAGTAGACGGCGCTGCCATGAGGCTACAATATTCTTTCCCGCGCGAGGAGGCCGCCTTGCGAGAGGGCGCTATCGACCCGTGATAACAGAAAATTAGATCGGGTTATGTACGCTTCGGATGCTTCAATTTTACCCTCGCCTCTGGCATGCCCCCCCCCCTCCCCTCCCCCCACGCTGCCCGATCCCTTCCCCCTCGCGCAGCGCCGGTCTTAAAATCGTACAGCCCAGTGCGCTCGGTGACGTTTAGGGCGCATCATCAGAATGCGTGTACCAGTCGAGGGGATTGGGGACGGGACTTAAGTCGTGGAGCCAGCTGTCAGCAGCGGCCTATTTCCACACGCACGCACCAGTGCTATTCCCCCTCCTCCCTCTCTCTCTCTCTCTTTTTCTCCTTTGTCCTATATTCCCTCTATCTCTCTCGCACGCACGCACTCACTAACCCCGCCCCGCCTTGGTTTGGTGGGCGGTAATTTAGCCCCGCCGGCTAGGAGTGCGACCAGCGACCACTCTCAAAGGCCTGCCCAGCCCACCACACTCTCATCGTGCCCCCGGCCCCGGCCCCCGCAGCCCCTCCGAAAAAATATCCGTCGCCAAAAGCCCTGAAGATGCACCAGTCAGCTCACTCTGCTCCCCCTCGACGCTCCGACGCGGCAGCTTCCCGTCCATTCAGAAGACATACTGAAAGAAGAAGAGAAGGGGGAAATCTTTTGGGATCGTCGAGCAAACGAGGAAATTGTCGCGTCGGTCTGTAAAGTAAACGAAAGCTCGTCAAAGTTGGTGGTCTCCAGGCAGGCTGCGCGTAAGTTAGGGAAGGGAGAGCTCTCCGCACTCCAGCGGACCAGGCGCGCCGCGCCGAGCAGGAGCAGGCGGGTGGGGTGGGGTGGGGTGGGGTGGGGTGGGGTGGGGTGGGGTGGGGTGGGGTGGGGTGGGGTGGGGTGGGGTGGGGTGGGGTGGGGTGGGGTGGGTCGTGGATGCCCGGCACTCGGGGCCACTCGACTGTCCGGTCCGGCTTCAAAATGTCACAAACATTCCTTTTTCCCCCTCTTTTCGTTAGTTTCCTTTGTTCTTGCGTTTCGCTTCCATTCACCATCTTTCCCCATATTGTTGGCTTGACCTCGGGCTTGACCCAGCAATAGTACTTACTTCTCAGTTGAACGCGAATCCAGATTAGCGTTAAAATACGTGTAGTAGATATTTCTTTATATTTTGATGAGTACAGTCAAATGCCCTAATTTCGGACTTGTGCCCTAATTTCGGACAATTTGCAGAGAAGTGCTTATTTCAACCTATCTCGGTCACCTTTTGAGATATTCGAAATCCGGAAACGGCATCGTAGAGTTTGCAGAATAGAGTACCATATTTCGTCAAGTCGGTTGAAGTACCTTTAAAGTTTTACAGCACACAGGAATTTAAAGTTAAAAAAAGCATATAGAACAAAATTGCTGTTGTGAAATAAGCTCCCCCAAAAACCGGAGGCTCATGTAGGTGTGTGCTGCCCCATGGGTGGTCCTTTAACGAATGAATGTATGGTATTTTGGCTACAGAACTACGTAAAAATGTATTTTGTAAGTCAAACCGTTTTTTGGTACGGGACGATTTTTGAAAGTGCTACAATTTCGGACACTTTTTCTTATGGGCTAAATACATGGAGATTTTTAGAGTGTGTCCTACAGAAATTTTATGAAAATGTTTTTTGTTGCAAATGTAATTTTAAACAAGATTTGTTTTATAGTTTCCAACGATATCTCTGCTAGTTTAGGAGAAATAGTGTGCTGAAGTTGTTTCCTTTGTAGGGCTATAGACGGCTATAGAGCCTAAACTAGTACAGATATCGTTGAAGACCATAAAGACAAAATTATTTAAAATTAAATTTACAACGAAAAACGTTTCCATAAAATTTCATTCTACAGCGAAACTAGCCATTTAGAGCACGTGTCCGAAGTTAGGGCACTTTCGTCCCTAATTTCGGACACTCTCTCGAGGGCTGCTGTAGCTACACACATTTAGATAGAAATTCGGCATGGGTGTCATCCGACGTGTCCGGAGCCAAAGTATTTCCAATCGCAACAGATTTTTGATATGTTATCATGCCTACACGTAAGAAAGGAAAAACCGCTAAATTCGTCCGAAATTAGGGCATTTGACTGTATGAAAATATTTCTATGTTCGAAATAGGGTGAACTCTCTCCCCCCTAACCCTCCCACATGATGCGGTCGCGCTGGGCGTGCCAACAGCGTTACCTATCGTCTCCCCATTTCTCCTTCCTATTGCAGCGTCTGTATTTTTTCCCCCAGAGGTGTATGAATGTATTCATCCGGAGGCGCGCCCCTCTCGCCCGGGTGAGGATATCGGGGGTGGGAGGGAGTCAATATGACACAGTGCTGGCCGGAGATCATGTGCCCCCCTCGGGAAGGCGCCGCGCGGGCCAACTGGGCCTGTAGCGGGGGTGCGGTGCGCTCTGGTAGCGCCCAGCACACCCTTGCCCACTGTAAGAAAACAAGATTGTAGTACGGAACCAACTACGGTGTCCCGTATCTTCGTTAGAAACCAACTACGGAGCGCAGAGTTCGGCGTCACCGTACCTCATTTTCGGTGTGCGGAGGTCATAAGTACGGGTCTTCCGTACCCTATTTTCTGAGTGCGGTGATGCCGTACTTGGCAGTCCGCAACGGGGATTCGAAAATTTCTAGTATGGTGCGCGCCGTAGTAGGAAGGGACCATACTACGGTGGACAACGTTAAAGGAATTAGCGGTAATTTCCGTAGTTTTCACCGTCATTACTTTTTACAACGCGGCGGCCATAACTCGAAAAAATCGTGTTCACGTGTATTTCCAAGAAAATACAAAAAACACATGAAAAATACAAGGAAAAACACGAGAGTGCAAAGTATTCTTCGAAATACTTAACAAAAACTACTTATCAAAAATTCAATAAATACAAAGAAAGTGAATACAAGAGTTGGCCGCCCCTCGACCCTTGCGGCTCGGCTCTGGGCCCTGCACGGGCCCCACGCGCCTCTTCGTCCTCTTTGCTCCGCTCGTCGGCGAGCGGAGCCTTGTGTTCTGCCTCCGCCTCCGATCAAAGCGCCGCGCACCAAGCTGCCCTTTGGGCTAGACTGCGGGGTTGCGGCGTTGTACGGGTCGTGAGCGTCGCGTGGCGCGGCGGGGCGTGGCGGGGCGTGGCGGGGCGTGGCGGGGCGTGGCGAGGCGTGGCGAGGCGTGGCGGGGCGTGGCGGGGCGTGGCGGGGCGTGGCGGGGCGTGGCGGGGCGTGGCGAGGCGTGGCGGGGCGTGGCGGGGCGTGGCGGGGCGTGGCGGGGCGTGGCGGGGCGAAGCCCCGACTGACAGCAGGTTTGTTTGTCACGGCGCCTCGCGCCGGTGTGCAAGTTCGGCAGACTGCTCCGATCTGATTCTGCTCCTGGGCAGGACGGGGCGGGGCCGCACGTCATTTCTAGCGGTGCGGTGGTGCGGTGGTGCGGCCAGGACCGGCACGGCTGCTGATGACGCCTCCTCCCCTCCCGGCCCTTGTCACTCTCCTCGCTGTCACCCCCCCTGTGCCCGGCGCCCGGCCCGGCTGGTCCGCCTCCTCGCTCCCGCCCTGCTTCAGCTCGCTCACGCTCTCACGTCGAGCGGCAGGGCGGCAGGGCGGCAGGTCGACTCGGCCCCGCACCGCCCCGCGCTCCGCCGTAAGCGGGTCCGTGTCGGACGGCGAGCAGCCGTGGTGTTCCTCGGAGCGAGAAAAAGAGGGAGGGCCCCGCACTCGAGAGGAGGTGAGAGAGCGAGAGAGAGCGAGAGCGAGAGAGAGAGATAGCGCGCGCGCGCGAGAGAGAGAGAGAGAGAGAGAGAGAGAGAGAGAGAGAGAGAGAGAGAGAGAAAGAGCGACGGAGATATGGCGAGAGTGGGGGAAGGAGGAGGAGGAGGTCTTTAGCAAGGCACAGCCAAGGGCTGCCGTGGCCGCGCCGTGCCCTTACTGACTGCCGGAAGCTCATCACGTACACATCCTGCACAGCGTGACATACTGGAGAAGGGCGGGGACGACAGGGGTCACAGTGGCCAGTGCGACGTGTCGAAGTGCTAAAGATGCCGTGCAGCAGAGAGGAAATTAGAGAGAGGGGGCAAGAGGGGGAGAGAGGGAGAGGGAGAGAGAGAGAGAGAGAGAGAGAGAGAGAGAGAGAGAGAGAGAGAGAGAGAGAGAGAGAGAGAGAGAGAGAGAGAGAGAGAGAGAGAGAGAGAGAGAGAGAGAAAGAAAAAAGTGGGGATAAAAGAAACAGGGGTCGGTATACTGAAAAGGGGAAGAAGGGCTGTGTAACAACGCCTCACTATCAAGGTGTCATCTCCAGGGCGCTGCCTCGCGCCTCGCCTCCCCGCCCCTCATCACCCGCAGATGATCCTCACCGAGAGGGCTGCTCCACCCTTCCAGCTTCCGCACGCCCGCGGCGAGGGGGATCAGGATCCCGCTCTCCTCCACACACTCGCGTTGAGGGGGATCAGGATCCCGCTCTCCTTCGCCGCGCTGTGAGCTCAGCTGCTCGTCTTGCTCGTCCGCAGTCTCAACCGTGCGAGATATTATTGTTTCTCACCCTAGCAAGCCCGCACTGTGAAAAATATCTTCGTAGATTTACGATTTATTTTGTAAATGACGACTTACGAAAAATGTTGTAAATTTATGACAGCCCGTTCTTGCTAGTAATTGAATTTGAAGTCGATGTAGTGCTTGTAATTTGAGGATACGTGATTGTAATATTACAAATTCACTTCATGGAAAATTACCCCGTAAACCTACAACTATTTTTCACAGTGCGTGCGGGGCGAGAGTCAGTGTTGAAAATATCGTAAGGAGTTGCGGTATGCCTACGACGATCCGCACCGAAGTTTTCGCGTAAGCTCAGACCGTAACGTTCCCTTACGGTACGGACTGTAGACATTGTAGATGGAATTTGCTCCATTGAACTTCCCCACCATATTTACAGGCTACTGCGCGTACCGCAAAATTCAGACCATACTCAAAAATTACGGTCCGGGACCGGGCAACAAATTAAATGGCATGCACTGTGGGCGTTAACCGTGGTATTTTCCAGCTGTGGGTGCTAGCGGAAAACAACTCTGAATTTTAATGTACACATGTTTACAATTTTTTTGGTGAATTTTCGTGAATTTTCGTGATTTTTTTGTGATTTTTTTTTGTGAATTTTTACTTGAATATCTCTTGAATTTGCCCCGGTTTTTATATTTTTTCTGATTTTTTCTGAATGACGATGTGTACAAAAATTTTAGAGTTGTCCCCACCCCCCCCTCGGGTGGGTGACGGTGTGACGGTGAGTTTGCACTGCGTTATTCACGACTTGTGCGATGCTTCTTGCAGATGGTGCAGCTGCAGCTGATGTTGCTGCTGTGCGGCTGCGCGCTCCAGCAGATAGTCCAGGCCTGGAGGGAGTCGCCCCGGGACCGCGGCGACCTGCGCGGCGAGCTTCCCGAGCTGCACATCGGTGAGTGAGGACATTTCTTTCTGTGAGCTGGCATGGCGTTAAAGTGGTGATGAAAAGTTGCCAGGACAGATATGGTCGAGGGGGGCGCGACTTGACCAAAGCGTGAACACAGATTGCACGATTGGGCTGGATTGCACAGCTTTATTTTCGAATTAATTAGTATTGAAGTATGTTTTTGAGCTATTTAGGCTAAGTGCGTCCAGAATATGTTCTACAATCAAGTAATTCTTTAAAACTACGCAGGTTTTTTCCCACTTTGATTGCAAAGATTGCACCGATTGTGAACATATGATTGCATGAGTCGCGGCCCCCTCGGATATGGTGGATATGGATAGCCGCAGTGTATATTGGTCCCGTCCCGCGTCCCGGTGCCGAGGAGGTCGACACGTTAGCAGAACTACTCTGTGGCGATGAGACGAACCTCCCCGGGCCGCGAGCTCCTCTGGGCCCCAACTTAAACTATACTGATTGTTTCGCACGCCGCTCCCGGCCCGGAGCGGCCACTCCAAACTCGTAACGCTTGTTTGCATAAAGAGGCCTCCACGGCCCGGGCCGGGCGCGTAGAGCCGCTGCAGGCCGCAGGGCCGCAGGGCCGCAGGGGCACGCCGCGCCCACCGCTCCCCGACCCGCCAGGGAGGCTCATCCCGCTGCGCACGCACCCGAGAAAAGAGTTTTAAAACTTTCAGAAGTTTCTGCACCGAATAATTACTATCAGTGTTATTAAGGTCAGTGGAAAATGGCTCTCGTCTCCTCCGCAACGCGTCGGCGCGGCGTAAGCACAGACCGTAGTGGCAACGGGTGCAGACTAGACTCGAGACGTTCACGCTTTCGTTATATGGGTCACTTCCGCCACTTCTGTGTAGTCCATTGTGATATAATCAAGTCCAGAAAATAGTAAACCTATTGATGAGAATATGGGACTAATATGTTTGCTGTACATGCATGCCCACCTGCTCTTTGGTATATGTATTCGCAATCGTGTTTACCGGCGTACACTGCGTGAATATAGCGTCGCGCGCCATTAATTAATTGCGCTGTAATGCCATGTAAAATGAATAATGGGTCTGGTGGGAGAGAGGGTGGGGGTGGGATCCACAGGGAGTCCGCCTCGCGACCCGCGTATGTACTGTGCTCTGATCTCCAGCGAATTCTCGATGAAAAGCAACGTCGTTTCTAGTATTTCCCGCGGGAGAGCAGACAGGAAGTAAAGAAAGGGAGGAAGGGTGGAGGGAACAGATCAAAATGAATGAAACAGAGTGCTCTTATATTGGAGGACGGCAAACGAACGGGACTGCGCGCCCTCGCCCCCGCCTCGCCCCAACTCTGCGCAGGGCGCCCGGCGCCCGGCCCGGCCCCGGCACGGCCCTGCACTAAGCAGATTACAAGTCGACTCCTCTCCTCTTGGCGTTCCGTATGCTGTGATGAGGTGTTCATGGGTGCACACGTTACCTTCATCGTCAAGATTTCCTGTTGGGCGCCGACCAAGTAACGCGTCGTGGCAGGCAGGTTAGGAGGGGCGGTGGCTGGTGGCATGGCATGGCAGGGTGGGCTCAGTCACGGGGGCATTGTCTCACCGCTAAGTAAACCGCGAGCAGATGTACGGCTCGGGACGGCGGGACGGGAGGGTGCCACGCAGATCCCTCTACATCTAGTGGTTCCGCTCCGCTCCCTCCGCGGCTGATGTCGACGCTCACTGCCGCACTGCCTCCCCCCTGCGGTGTCCCCGCCCAAGCCCGTTCCCGTTATGGCGGCTCCAGGTGCCCGGCCCGGCCCGGCCCGGCCCGGCCTCGCCTGGACCCGACCCGACCCCACCGAGCTCTCACCTGCGAGCGTTCGGCTTGGATTTGCATTTGAGCAGGGTGGGTATGTGGGTGGCCGTCGCGTCGGAGTCGCGGGGGAGGCGTCGTCGAGAAGAGGGTTGCGAGGGGAGGAGGAGGAGGGTAGCAAGGGGAGGGGCCGAGAGAGCCACGAGGGCGACTGGAAAGGTGTGAAAACGGGGTGCGGGAGCGACGCGACGTGAGAATGCGAGGAGAGTGGGGTAGTTCAGTTCAGGGGAGTTTAACTTGCTTTTCGCGCACGGCGCTCTATATGATATAACTGCAGTTCGTGAAACTCTGAGTGAATACGAGACGGTGCGAAAGGATAGGGAGAGACGAGTGGTAGGGGGCTGGGCGGATAAGGACGGGCTGGGGGGTGGGGGGTGGGAGTGGGGATATGGAAGGGTTGAGGTGGGGGATAAGGTAGAATAAGGCCTGGAGAGGGGTCGCTCCGATGCGATGCGTAAGCGATGCGGCGGTCGCTCGCACCGCCCGACCCGTCCCGCCCGGCTCGCACATCGGATGCTATCTTCTCTGCACTGTGAAACCTCCAATACAAATTCTCGACCGAAATAGGGGGCCGTTTGAACTTCCACATGTAGAGTGTGAATTTTTAACCTCACTCTAAGGGGGCCCATGTATTTTTTCGTTTTCTATCCATGTTCGATTGGAGTAAAGGTCGAATTCTGGCCTTTCACTTTTTTAAAAGAAAGGATTTTTAGCCTCACTTTATTTTAGCATAAATCCTCACTTTATTCTAGCGCAAGAAAATATCTCACCCTCCATAGCATCATAAAATTGTCATTCGATATTCTGCGTGGACAAACTCTAAGTGCTACCATGCTGGATCTACTCCACAGTTCTACACGTGCGCCGGGTCTAGTCTGCGCGGGGAACTTCCCCGACATACCAGAACAAGACCATTCCCGACTTCTCTCGAGGATCGATTGTAGTAGGTCAATCTCACCCTCCACCCTGCCCGGCCCTGCCCGGTCCGACCATAGCCCTCCTCCTCATCTCTCTCCTCCCCCGGGCCCCGGCCCCGGCCCCAGCCCCGCGGGTCCTTCTGCCTCGCCTCTACTGCAGACAATGGCTGTCCTGGCTGGCGGATGGAGCCCTCGCCGCCCGGCCCGGCGGCCCACCTGCAGACCAGCCGGCCCACCTTAGGCTCAATGAAGCACTTCTCTCCTCGCCAGTCGGCATGGCGTACCGGAAAGACATTGGGGGAATGAGCCTTGAGGCGTGCGGGTCTTTAGGCACAAGGATTTACACACGAGCATGTGGGGCTTTGGCTACATGGGGAGCAGTTTTGATGGGTGGTTGTCGCCTGGGGCTTATCCTGGGGGAAGCAGATTAGGGCTTTAGCTTAGGGGCTGTTGCTTAGGGCTGTAGCTTAAAGCTGTAGCTTCGGACGGCTTTAGCTTACGGCTGTATCCGAGCCATCCGAGCTGTATCTAAGGGCTGTAGGCTGTAGCTTAGGGGCTGGAGCAGAGGGCTGTAGCCGAGGCTGCAGAATAGGGCCGCAGAGGGGCTCGAGCTCATGAGTCTGATTTGTCCTTTGAGGGGTCTAGCTGTAGCCCTCAGGGGACCGGCTGTAGCTCAGGCGGCTGGCTGTAGCCATATAATGGGCCCTAATGGTTGGGCGCCGCCGGCCAGACTGACTGCGAATATCATACGCTAAATTTATTCCCCCACCCTAACCCCCGCACCGATGCGCTAATGCGGTCGGAGTGGTGATGCCAGGCGATTGCGATGCCCGCAGGGTGCGCCTCAAGTTATTCCACCCGGTTTAACTGCGAATAATCGCAACCGAATGACGGTTTCACTGCAAATGATCACATGTATGCCGCACGCGGTTTTATGGGACTGCCGCAATTGATGGCACTGGGCACTGCCATCAATGCGGGGCCTTCGCGGTTTGTCGCGAAGAGTTTAGCGACAGTCGTTACCCTTTACAGGTAGAATTGAGATTTGAGTTGAGTAGGGGCACTTACTCGGTTCTCTAAAGAAGGAAGTTATTGGTATCGTTCTGTAGAAACAAAAATATTTACTTTCTAATTTTACTCTTACGAAATTTCACTTTCTGATACAGCCGCATGCTAGTTTATTACGGAGCGATTCGTTGTGCCAAAATGATCGTGCCCACATGGTGATATTGGCAGTTGATGCTTTATAGCTGGGGCGATTAATTCCATGTGCGGCTGTCGTGCTGCGTGGCTGGTCGTTCCGTCCACAAAACTGTTCATCGTGTGTTTCCCTCGAAGAAAAAAGAAATCTAGAATTGAAGTACTGAACCTTTTCCCCCTTTTTGCACATATTTGATGGGCGTAAAGGAGGTACGCTGTTGGGGAGGCGGGGCGGAGCAGAGCGCCAGCGCCAGGCGCCATAGGCTGCACCGTGCCCTGAGCCCTGAGCCCTGAGCCTTGCGCCCTGCAGCCCGCGCACCAGCGCCCTGCCTTCCACTGCAGCTGCATCGGTTACGTTTTAATGACGGTACGGCGCCGTCACCGTGGATTTCTTTTTTCCCCGCCGCACCGTGGTGGAGATGTCGCAGCGCGTGGGTTG
This sequence comes from Frankliniella fusca, assembly GCA_029379305.1. Classification (NCBI taxonomy): domain Eukaryota; kingdom Metazoa; phylum Arthropoda; class Insecta; order Thysanoptera; family Thripidae; genus Frankliniella; species Frankliniella fusca. The sequence goes on along the minus strand of JAHWGI010001134.1, from coordinate 2,988,430 downwards.
AGGTGGTTGAGGCGGGGCGGGGCGGGGCGGGGCGGAGCGGGGCGGGGCTTTTCGATGGCAGGCCTTGAAATAGAGGCAATCAGGGAAAAATAAATTCGCTTGGCAAAGGCGGGAGCTCCTGTGGTACTTGGAAGTGCCCGCGTACGGTAAATGGGCGAGTGAGATAGCAAAGAGAGGAGGGGAGGAGGAGGGAAAAGGGGAGAGGGAGAGAGAGAGAGAGAAAGAGAGAAAGAGAGAGAGAAAGAGAGAGAGAGAGAGAGAGAGAGAGAGAGAGAGAGCAGGGGGAAGGGAGAAGAAAAGGAGTGATAGAGAAGCGCGTCGGGTGGGGATGGGGGCTGCCCTAAACGCAAACAAAAGAATAGCGGGGGGCTGAGCTAGTGTTGATGCAAATATCAGCGTGAGAGTTGTCGGCCGGTGCGGGCCGCGCCGCTCAGCCGCTGCACCAGCCAGAGATCATGCTGTGACAGGAGCAGCCCAGCCCCAGAGGGGCGATATGGCGAAGCTAGTGAAAATTCTCGGTAGGTCAAAAACTCTTTTCAATTAATTTGGTCACAGAGTGCTCATATTTTTGAATTTATTTATTTTTTTGGATTAACGATTAACAAATCATCGAATCGATTCCCTTTCCGACTATTTTTTTAAAAAATCGATTGCGGTATTTTTTTATTATTGCACGGGCTTAGCGATGCCTCTCTCTCCCTCTCGCCTCCCCCCCCCCCCCCCCCCCCCCCTTTTCCTCTTCAGCCCCCAGTCCTGTCCGGGCAGGGCAGGGCTGCCTGTGTCAGACTAATTACCAGCCTCTTTTGTCTTGGCCGAGCCTGGCCTGGCCTAGCCTTGGCCTGGCGTGCCTGCCCGATTGTTTTCCTTCGCCTGTATTCTTCCTGGTCGTCCGAAACTCACACCTTTCACCGGCTGCCGCAGCTGGGCTATGTCCCTGGCCGTTGGCCGTGGACTTGTCCGCCTCCCCGCCATCCGAAGCGTGGCTGCCTGCCTGCTTGCCTGCGCCGCGCCTTACTGTCGCCTACCGCTCCGGCGAAACTTCTGGCTTGTATTTCTCAGAGTCCTCAAGCTCATTTCCGTCTTGCGCAAACAGCTGTACACGATGCACACCATGAGCGGTAGCACGAGCGCCACTACCAAGTGGGGTACTTAGCAGCAGAGTGCGCGGCTGCGCCCCGACGTAGCGGCCCTCCCGGCCCGGCAGTGGTAATCCTCTTCTCCCCGGGCGCGGCGCGGCGCGGTCGGGCGTTCTCTCTAAGTTCGGTCAGACCTTGCCTCGCCAAGCCTCACATAGTCTCATGCGCTAGAGGCGCTAGGCAGGCGCACAGCAGAATGATTTCGCAGTGTGTATAGTGGTGCCCCGCTATCCTCTCTCCCTTTCTATCCGTCAGTGCAGCGAGGATAGAGATACCAAAACGCTCTTTGGAATCACCCTGCTGCGCACACAGTGGAGTGGCCCGGGGCGCGGGGTGGGGTGGGGCGCGCGGGGCGGGGCGGGTGGGGCCCCCCCGCCCCGCTGAGTATGAGGGTCTGTCGCAGGCTGACTGCAAGGCCTGTGCGGGAGGCCTGTGTTGGCCCGCGCTGCGGTGGCCGACTTCGTGTTTGCTAAGTGAGTTGGCGCGACCGTCGATATGTTGGGGAAGCGGGCCTCGGGGCGTGGGGTTGCCACCCTCCCCCTCTTCAATCAGGCCCCAGGCTCAGGCTCCACACGATATCGTTATCGAACAAAGGATTCGAGTACTTCATCGACTGCCAGCAGTGGCTGGACAGTGTGGAGGAGGAGAGAGGGAGGGGATTTGGTGCGGGGCAAGAGCTTCTCTGTCTCTTTCAGTCTCGCTCATTTTCTCTTTTCACCCCCCTTCAGAAAAACGCCACCCCCTACCCCTTCACTATCGCCCTCATCTCGCTCTCACTCACCCCGCCTGTTCCTTGGCATTCTGTCCTGGTCTCTGTCACTGCAAAACTCTTTTCCCACACTCACCCTTGCTTCACCCTTTCCACAAACAAACGGTTCAGTTCGGTTCGGTTCGCGAACGCCCTCCTGGTGAGATATCTCTCCCTGCAGAGTACTATCCGCGATCAGCCGAAACTCGACGGCAATTCCTACAGGAAGAGAAGGGCGCCCCCGCCCCTGTGCCGTCCCGGGGCAGCCATTGATGCTCAGCCGTATTGTCTTACTCCCGTCTCCCTCCCTCCCTCCCCCCCCCCTCCTCAGTTCGCTCGCGCTCCCGCAAAGAACCCTCAAAAGAGGTCTAAATACGATGGCATGACCACCGCTCAGGGAGACGTCTGATGAATAAGGGGTTATTTCTCTTCCGTGGAGCCCGCAAGACTCGCAGCCCCCACAGCAGCACCGTCATCGACCGGCCTGCGTTCAGAGCCGGGGGCGGGGCGGGGCGAGAGAGACGTATCGGTGGGGCTGGGATGCCGCGGGTCCTGTCCTGCCCCCTCCTCGCCAAGGCTGCGGTGTCCACCCGCGACACACCGCGGGCTTGTCCGACTTTACTCTTATCTCACGCCTGTGACCCCATCCCATCCCCCAGCTCCGTGGGTCCCGCCCTGTCCCGTTCCCTCCTCGCCAAGGCTGCCATTACACACCACGGGTTTGCTAGTACCCGTGCCCCCGTCCTCCAACTTCGCCTCCGCCGTGCACAGCAAAGGGCGCACAGGTGGTTGGGGCGCGCGGGGCGCGCGGGGCTCCCTGCCCCGCCTCGCGACGCTGTCCTCGTCACTTTGCTCCCCCTCACGCACGCCCGAACTCGGCCCGCTGGCCCCGGACTGGATAGCGGGACCTGCTCACCCTCGCACCGCGCCCCGCCGCGCAGGGGTCCGGGGTCCGGGATGAGGTGAGCATCGATTTTCGAGTTGCCGACTCAGGACGAGTTTGTTTTGCGAAATTGAATTTCCGAGCAGCCGTCGCCGTGGGTCGTATGCTCTGGGCTTGCCGGGGCCAGGCCGGCGGGCCGGGTCAGACGGAGTCAGGGACGCTTTGTTGGCGTCCCGCGCCCAACCGCCCCCCGCCACCCCCCGCCAGACCCCACCCAGCTCCGCCTGTCGTGTCCCCTTACTGCTAGGCCCGGCCCGATCCCTCCAGGGGATTTACTCCTTTAAACGTATTAATATAGGTAAATTACGCTTAAGGCAGACATAACTAAGGTAAATGTTGTTAAATCACCTATTGCATTAAAAATTCGCCGAGAGACGAACCAACGGCGTACCCTGCCTAGTGGCCAACCGCGAGCGACGGAAAAGCGTTCTCAAGTCGCTCAGTTCGCGTAAAGCGCGACCTAATGGCCCTTTGCGCCCGCAGAAATAAGGGGAGGGAGGGGAGCCACCGGTGAACCTGAGTGGCGATCTCCCCAGCCCGGCGAACCTGGGCGAGTAGATCAGACAAGCTCGCCTACCTGGCGCGATTCTGCAAGCGATTCGATACCGGACCGAAGGCGTACCAAACAGCGAACAAATCTTTTTTACCTCGGGTGGCCAGGCCAGCTGCTCACCGCCGCGTATTAGCTGTTCTTGGCCTCCGGTCCGTTTGGGTTTTCATGTCTCGCAGCCCGCTGCCAGCAACATGAAAGCGAACCGTATAAGCTTACCGAAGTCGCTGGGGCGTGCGGGCGGCGCGGCGCGGCGAGGCAGTCCCCCCGCCAGCCTCGTACCCTCTAACCCCCGCGGGGGCGCCGCCACGTAGGGGGTTAATGCGAGAGGGTGCGCTGGGGTGGGCTGGAATGGGGTGGGGCCAGTGTTTATTTCCCTTCGCGCAGCTGAATGTGAATGTGTGCTCTTCCCCACCTGCGGGAGTGCCCAGAGGGCCGAGGCCGTGATTTGATAAGGCGTAGAAAAAACTCAGAAGACACCCTGGTTGCGAATCCTTCGCGGCCGATATTTGTCGTTGTTTTCGTTGTGAGTTCGATGCCTGCTATGCTCACTGCTTCAACGGATCGAACTACAGTTTGATCGCTCCAATCAAAATTTTTTTCTATGTGTAGGGCGAATAGGCCGCTGATTTCAAAGTAGACTTATTTGCATTAGCCGGCTAAAGTCGACATTAGCCGTCCGAATTGGCGGTTAAAGTGCGAATGGGGAGGTGCAATGCGAACAGTGGCGTAGGTATTTAATTGATTAATTCTGAACAGTCTGGTTGGCCCAGTCGACGGACCTCTGACTTTGGCTTTGTCTAAGCGTCCCATGAACAATGAGAAGCGCCGTAGTGTAACAGCCCCCCCCCCAAAAAAAAATAAATAAATAAATAAATAAATAAATAAATAAATAAATAAATAAATAAATAAATAAATAAATAAATAAATAAAAAGTGTTTTTCGGGATTTTTTTTAAACGGAAGCAAGTGGGGGTAAAACCAAGTTAAATAGTGTTTAGTATTCATCTTAAAGCGTTTAAATCTCGAAGTTCATTGGTCGGGCAGGCGCCTCGCATGTCGGAGAAACAGCCTGCGAACAAAGCTTTGTTGTGGACGCATGGCGTGCACTATATCTGCTGAACCAATAGTTCGATTGGGCTCAATTTTTTTCTGCGTCCTCTTAGATAGTGTGGCTATCGCATGAACTTCTAGTTTTGACCGCGGACACCTAGAACACTGTAAAAAAAATCGAAAAGTTGAAATTGTACTCCATTTTTAGAAAATTCAGAGTTTGAGTGTTCAAAAGAATAAGTAAAAATAATGTTATCCCAAAGTTAGAGGTTCATGCTATAGCCACACTATCTGAGAGGACGCAGAAAAAAATTGAGCCCAATCGAACCATTGTTACGGCAGAATATCGTGCACGCCATGCGTCCACTACATGGCTTTGTTTGCAGGCCGTTTCTCCGACATGCGTGGCACCCGACCACTGAACTTCGAGATTTAAACTCCTTAAGATGACTACTAAACACAAATAAACTTTGTTTTACCCTCACTTGCTTTCGTTGTTTTTTTTAAATCCCGAAAAGCACGACTTTTGGGGCCTGATACACTAGGATGCCCCCTTAATGAATAATTTAAAAAAAAAATCAAGGGCGTGAGCAATAGGCACAGGCACACCTCACAAGAGCCTAAAATATTTTAGTTTTTTTCTTCTTTTTATCTGGAGGTTTTAGTTAGATGATGAGAGTACTGTCATGAATTGTATTGCAACTTATTTGTTGGCGATCTGGTCTCTGGTCCTGGGCCGGTAGCATACTGCGGTGCAATATGCTATGCGATGCGATGCCCTGCTATGCAATGCATGCAGCCCGGCAAGGGGGTCCTTTGGGTCCGATCCAAGATGATGGCAGGCAGCGGGGGAAGAGAGGAAGGGAGGGGCAGGGGGCAGGTTGACGCGTTGACGGCTACAGCAGCAAGGGCCTCAAGGTATGGCTGCATACTGGAAAGGAGAGCATTACACTCTCAGACCGCTAGAGACGTTTTCGCCTTTAAAAAATCCTTATGAAATAATTTGCACTAGAATAACTATGGACTATTATTTTCTGCATATGCAACTTTTCTAACATAACTGAGAACAATTTTTAAATAGTCAATAAGGCTTTGCAGAAAGTTATCTGTATGTGTTGAGGATTTAGTACATATTATACTAGTACCGGCGGGTGTTTCTTTGAATGCGTAACAGTGTTGCGGGACTGCATACTCACCAGCGCCTGCAGGGGCCATGGCGCCTTACGGGTGAATAGGGTAGGCAAACCCGCAACACTGTAACGCATTCAAAGAAATACCCCGTTCATATAAGTTGATAATATAGACAAAGTGTCTGTAATGATCTGAGAGTGTATAGAATTGTAATATTCGGGCTTCGCAGGCTTCTTTAGGGCTCTTATTGTATTTTCGAAACCCCCTACGCGTCATGTTTGTCGCGATTTATTAAATTAACAAAATGACCATTTACAAGATTATCACGCTATAATGCTGCTGCCCGAAATTACGTTTGAGGGGGAAGTCTCCAGCGTGTCTTTTGCATCCCAACGGCGAAGAGCCCCTTTCTACTTTGGAGCCTAGACTGTGCCGCATGGCATGCATGTGGGCGGGTTGCCTACACACTATCCGTAAGGCGCCATGGTCCTGGATAATATAGTCAATTCGCAATATAACTCAGGCCCCTCAAACGCACGGCTCCCGAGCCGCCGGTGGCTTTTACTTTTTACCAGGGGCGTCGACCTGGCAATTTTTCAGGGGGGAGCAAAACGAGGGGTGTTATGAAAGTTGCCTATCTACAAGGGGCCACTGACGCTTCTGTTATTTTTTGTAATTTGTGCTTTCTAAGTTTTAAGCATAGCATTGAGAAAATTCATTTTTTAATGAAACTTTTGGAAAAAATAGAAAGATAAAGAACGTTATCAACCAACTTCGAAAAGTACACAATACCCAACCATCTGTAACGTTCCGTGCGTGTCGCGAGCGAAGCGAGCGAAAAAAAAAAAGGATTTTTTGTGCTAATTGAAATGCAGTTTTTCAAGAATACTTTAAGGAATTAGTCGGAATTTGCAGAGTCAAATTGACTTCAAATATTCCCAGAGTACATACATCATCGTGTTACTCGTCATATGTGCTACCATCTAGGTGGACAAGAATAATCGGATGTCGCGAGCGAAGCGAGCGAGAAGCCAGAGCCGAACTTCTGTTCTTTCCTAGCTTAGGGTCAATTTTAGATGAGTTTTAACGTTAAATATAGTGGTTTCTTATCTATTATTTTAACCCTTGGTGCCCCCCCCCTGCCCCCTGCTGCCCAAAAGTTAGGGGGGGGGGGGCATTGCCCCCCCCCCGGTGTCGATGCCTCTGCTTTTTACTGTAACGCCCTAAAGAAATCGTTAAAACATAGTTGCAACTTTCATCCAGAAAATCATTTACTTTTGAGGATGGAATTAAAAAACCTTTAACACTTCAGTTAAATAAAAGCATGTTTGAGCTGATTTATTCACAAAGCACAAATTTGATTGAGTTCACAAAATTTATATTTTTTTTTCTTCAAAAATATATCGTTTAAAACGAAGGGACAAATATTTTTCGGTTTCAGGAACTAAATTTTGTTTCCTATGACGACGATTTAGTAGTATCAACTAGCTGGTTCTCTGGGAGTACCCAATGTGCAAGCCTCGGCCGTAGCAATGAAAACTAGTGCACCGCGTGTAGAGTATCGGCGAGAGGGCGGGCTATTCGCGTGGCCGGGGTATCTCCGCGGTGCGGTTAGGCCCCTGGCCTGGGGCCGCCTGGAGCGCGCGGTAGCGCCGCACCCGTGCAGGTTCTGCAGCCCCGGGACCCGCTCCGCGGCGCGGCCTGGCCTCGCTGGCCTGGCCAGCCCACCTCCTCGCTCCGCATACGCGCCTGTTCCCGGGGACAGCTGCGGTTCAACCCATTTGTCCTCCGCGGAGCGTTCCGTCCGCCCCCGACCGCGGCGCGACCTCGGCCCCGGCCGTCAGGTGTGAACTGCAGCTGTGTGCTTGCGCGTGTCTACAGCCGGGCTGTTCCACGAGGAGGACTGGCAGGACGTGCTGGCGTTCCGCGCCGCCGTGGACCGCATCAACATGGACAAGCAGATCCTGCCGCACGCGCGCCTCGTGCCCGTCGTGGAGATGCTGTCGCCTGTCGACAGCTTCAGCACCGGCAAGCGTTGTGAGTACATCCCGACCTCGGCCTTCGTGTCCTGCTCTAGGCTGGCACGATTACCTGTCCTCTGGTCGCACCTCATGCGGCCTCAACTACTATGCGACTGCTGATGCACTCTTTATGGCAACCACCGGAGGACCATCCGGGGTGCTTACCTGACCTGGGGCCTGGGGTCGTCTCTGGGGGGGAAGCCATCATCTGGCTCTGGGGCAGGGTTGGGCAGCTTCCACAGAGTGCAGCTCGAGAAAGGCTCCAAAAAGACTCGCGGCCGACATGGCGCTGCATGGCCTGAACCTGGGGCTACACCGGCGTGCTGTTGGTGTGCACCGGACGTGACGTGCCCCAGCAGAACGATTCCGGTGCACGCACTCGTAGGCCCACTCCATGAGTACGAGAGAGCCAGAGTGCTCTCGCACCCTTGGCAGCCTTCTTGAGAGGGAGTGAGTGCGTGTACCGGAATCGCTCTGCAGGTCCCGCCAGACAAACCGAAGCCCATCCCCACCACCACCCAGCACCATGCACTGCGCCGCTCCTGTCCACAGTGTGCAACATCACCCGGCAGGGTGTAGCCGCCGTGTTCGGCCCCAAGAGTCCCGAGACCTCGGGGATTGTCTCGTCCATCTGCGAGACCCTGGAGATCCCGCACTTCCTGACGCACTGGGACACCAACCCTCGCCCAGCCAAGTACCAGATCAACATCCACCCGGACCCCAAGAGCCTATCGCAGGTGAGTGACCCGATCCCCATCGGCTCCCTCTGAAACCCGGCCAACAGTTTCATTGGATGTGAGTCGTCCATCTGACAGGGCCTGAAGCCTTTGTCAGGAAGTCTTCTCGAACATAGCGCTGTTTTTATATTACCGGACGAGAGTCCTGTTATATATCTAGGGCGGAGCTACTGCACAACACCTTGATCCCCCTCCCCCAGCCTGCCCATCCCTCCCTGCACCGCGCGTGTGCTTGACCGTGTGCTTGGCTCGCAGGCCCTGGTGGCGCTCCTGGACGACATGGCCTGGAAGACGTTCACCATCATCTACGAGAACGACGAGGGCCTGGTGCGGCTGCAGGAGGTGCTCAAAGTGCATGGTCCCCGGGACAACCCCATCACGGTGCGCCAGCTCGGCGAAGGCAGCGACTACAGGTAGGTGTTGAAGGCCCTCGGCCGCAACTACCCGGGCCCCAGTTCCGCGCGCTCGGCCCTGACCCTATCCTCTCACCCAGCCTCCCCTCCCGGTCTGACTTGTCCCCGCCCGGCCCTACCTCGGGCCGCCTCCGCGCCTCCCAAACCTGTGCAGAGCAGCGTCCCCGTGTTTACATCCGCACTCTGAACTTTTCGATGATCCCCCAACCAGACCGCTGCTTAAGGAAATCCACAACATGTCCGAGTCGCGGATCGTCCTGGATGTGTCGCCGGAGAAGATTGTCGACTTGTTCTTGCAGGCCAAGCAGGTCAAGATGATGGGCGACTATACGAGTTACATGGTCACCTCGCTGGTGAGTGCTTGGCGCGTATCTCATCTTCGCTCCACAGTTCTTTTCCCATAACCAGCGCCCCGCTCTCTCTCTCCCTTTCTTTATTTCTCTCTTTTCCTGCAGGACGCGCACACCCTTGACTTTTCCGAGGTGAACAGCTGGATCACGGACAAGCGCAACATCGCCAACATTACGGGCATGCGCCTGGTGGACCCGACGTCCGTCGAGGTGCAGAACGCCGTACAGGACTGGGTGTTCAGCGAGCGCTTGCGCGGGAACACGATCAACATCACGCCGGCCGACGTCAAGGTGAGAAGGTGCTTCGTATAGTGGGGCGGGGGCGCGCGGGGGGGGGGTGGGGTGGGGGGGGGGGACTCAATGATAAAGTCTGACTTGCTCATAGTGCAGCTGGTTGTCTACATTTAGAAGTCGGCCCTGTCAATTACACTGCTGCGAACATTGACACCCGCAGACAAGGCAAACACAGAATTAAAATAGATCACAGCCGATATTCAACCACGCCTGCACAACCCAGAGGCCGCGCCGTAGTACACTGCTATCGAAACGCAGGAGGAGGCGACGGGCCCGGCCCGTTGATTTGGGTGGCGAGAGGTACTGAGCGATGGCGGCGCTGTTTTGATGTGCTGAGTTTGGCACTACCGGCCGTAGCAGGTCCCTCTCTGTCTCTCTTACACAGCGTCGCCAGGCGGTCGTTGCAGAAGCCCCCCTCGGGTGAGGGCCGGGCCGGGGCCGGGCCGGGGCGGGCAGTGCCCGGGACCCACTATGGACTCCTCTGACCGATCGCTCTTTCAAGCAGATGATACGTTAACACCGTTACTTGAGAACATACACGAAAGTACAAGACACAATAAGGTGTCATCTAGCTTTTACTCTCGAGTCTAGATACGAAGCATATAGTGCGGCCGCTGGAGAGAGAGAGAGAGAGAGAGAGAGAGAGAGAGAGAGAGAGAGAGAGAGAGAGAGAGAGAGAGAGAGAGGGGGGGGGGAGGGGGGAGGGAGGGAGGGAGGGAGGGAGGGAGTGGCTAGCTGAAGCGCAGTCGAAACAGAGCCGTCCCCCTCTCCCCACCTTACCCTGTCCAACAATAGTACTGCTCTGCCGACCAGTGCCGAGGCGCGCCGCAGCAGCAAAGCGCGCTCACAGCAGATTATATATCTAAAGCCAAGATCTAAAAATATTGAAGTTTTGACTAAATTTTGATAATGATAATCGGTTTCTTTCAAACTTTCAATGTCTATTTTGTTCTCTTCATTAACACTGGTAAAATAAATGTTTAGTTCTATAAGACATCATCGGTGTTTAGTTCCAAAACGTTCAAAAACTATTCACCAACTGGTGTAGTTGAACTTATTAAATGTCAATTGATACAACTATACACCAGCAGGTGTATAGCTTTTGAACATTTGGAACAAAACACCCTTGATGTATTAGAATTAAACATTTGTTTTACCAGTGAACGTTTAGTCCTATCCAAAACTTTGCAGAAAGAAATATGAAATACATTTTTACTAAGATGTATTTATCTAATTAGCTTTAAAAACATGACAAGAATACGAAACCTACTTCAAGTTTTTACCCTCCAATGTGGACACTTCGAATGTAATGAAATTGAGTATCCCTAACGCCAAAAACGTAAAACAAACCAGCAGCAAAAAGTATCATCTGCTTCCAATACCGATCTGGATTGATATATATTTTTTTTTTCAGACGTCGGCAGCGCTCACGTATGACGCTGTCCACGTGTTTGCCAGGTCGCTTCACCTGTTGAACCAAACGTCCCCCGAGGTATACGAGCAGCCGCTGCGCTGCGACGGCGTGGACACGTGGGAGCACGGCGAGAGGATCGTGTCCTTCATCAAGGCGGTAGGGCCCGTTCGTCACAACGGAACTTGTCAGTTAACAATTAAATCGAGGGGGCCCACTCATACAAAATATGTACAATGATTTTCTTCAATAATGATTTTTTCGATCTTCCTCTTTTTTTTTTTCAAGAAAAATATCTGTCACTAATTGATAAATTTTGTCCTTTTAGCCCCATTTCTGCCTTTATTTCAATTTTAATATTTTTTTGTCCCTATTTTCTCGATTTTTCAGATTTTTCAGTATTTTTCTTCTTCATTTTGTTTTCATTTTTTTTTTTTAATTTTAAATGATTTCTTTTGGGTCCGTACAATGATTTTTCGAACTGACCTCCCCGTCGACTTATAGAAGTGCTGCTTGCATAAATAAATAGAAAAGACACGTACACCCACCTGGGTCGAGCTGCGTACACATGACATGATCGAGACATCAATGTGTTGCAGAAGTACGGCAGCGCCGAGGGCGCGGAGCGCGGCATGACGGGGCTCATCGCGCTCGACCCCGCCGCCCACCACCGCCGCACCAACTTCACTCTCACGCTGGTGGAGACCAATTCCAACAACGCGAGGGGCATCTGGAACATGACGGGCATCCACCTGTTCCGTAGCGTGGAGGAGATGGAGCGCTCCGAGAAGCAGAAGCTGTCCAAGAAGCTGATGAGGGTCGTCTCGCGGATCGTTAGTTCTCCTCCGGAAACTGTGTGATAATCACAGTGTATATTTAATTACTTTTCGTTAAGTTATTTGTGTATGTGTGTCTGTGTGTTTCATAGGGGGCGCCCTACTTGATGAAACTTGACAACTGGACAGAGGACAGCGGAAATGAGGGTCTAGAGGGATACTCAATGGATCTCATTGAGGAGATTGCGAAGATTCTAAATTTTAAATACGAATTTTACTTAGTCAAAGACCACAAATACGGAAGTCTAAACCCCGTAACAAAACAATGGGACGGCATAATCAAGGACTTACTCGATAGGGTACGTTGCGAGATTATTAAACCAAAATACAGTGCAGTTTTCTCTTTGGCCTTGAATTACTGATAATTTTTCCCCCCGTTTTTCAGAAAGCCGACCTAGGGATATGTGACCTTACAATTACGTATGATAGAGAGCGAGCGGTGGACTTCACCATGCCCTTCATGAACCTAGGTTAGGGCTGTCAAGGCGTTGCTTTCATGCGTTGCTTTACTTTGTTTTACTGAGCAAGAGTGTAACTCACAAACTTTACAGGGATTTCTATCCTGTTCGCTAAGCCCCAGGAGCCCGCTCCGAATCTCTTCTCCTTCCTGTCGCCTCTGTCGCTGGAGGTCTGGATTTACATGGCCACCGCTTACGTCGGTGTTTCTCTCTTGCTTTTCGTTCTGGCAAGGTTTGTATTTCTGCTTCAATGTTAAGAAAAAACTTGCTGGTTATTCTGACTTTAACTTAAAAACCTTCATAATAACCAACATAAGAAGGAGGGTATAAAGAAGTTCGAAACGTCGACGATGTTTGACGAACTGTTTCCTGCTCGTCGAGTACCACGGCGAGTCCTGACGTTGTATTTCACAGGACGTCACCTTACGAGTGGGACAACCCGCACCCCTGCAACCCACATCCGGAAGAGCTGGAGAACACCTTCACCCTCATCAACAGCATGTGGTTCGCCATGGGCTCGTTCCTGCAGCAGGGATGCGACTTCCTGCCCAAGTAAGCGCAAGACTCCCGCGCGCAGTCTGGCACAGAACTCATTCGTGCGGGAATGCTATTTTTATTCCCAACAGGCAGGTTTATGCAGTTCTTAAAGATGCTGTTCGCACTGTGAGTTTGGCTGCCAGGGTTGCCGCGGGGTCCGCCATAGTTAACTCTGTGTCTGACCCGGGTGGCGTCGCTCCTCTTTGCAGGATCACCCCGTACGAGTGGAGCAACCCCCACCCGTGCAACCAGGACCCCATCCAACTAGAGAATACGTTGAACATGGGCAACTCCTTCTGGCACAATATCGGGTCCCTGATGCAGCAGGGCTCGGATATCGCCCCGCAGTAAGGCGGCTTACCCACCAATAACCGCAGTGTGAGGCGTGGTAGCGAGGGGCTGTCCATCAACTTTGTCACATAGATTGCGGTGCTTCCCCCTCTCGCACAATTTGGGGTGAGGGGGGGGGGTCGTAAATATTTAAATATCAAAGTTTGTGGACGGTCCCGTAGAGGGCCAACTAACATCGAAATCGTGAGCTTGGGAGTGTCAGTGTTTTGAGGTGGCCTTACAATGGACTAGTCTGGTGTCCAAATGAGCACTGGACGGACACCGAGCTGGTCCATTCTTGTAAGAACACCCTTAGTCCGCTTAGTCAGTCCATTGTCGAGCTTTCGTCTGTGGGTGAACGCCAAAGGGTCGTCATTATCGATATCAATGCGTACGCAGGCCGATAATACCTCAAACAACTCCTGAATATGACCCATGTAAGTGGTAAAATTAAAGAAATATTTCCACTTCTTTCTTGATTAACTATGTTTTAACATACACTTTGCTTCAAAATTTCCAAAATGACCAGTTAACTCTTCATATTTCTCGGTACTAAAGGAACATTATTTGACGACCCCTCGGTAGACGCTGGGCCCTTGGGAAAAATTTGAAGTGGTAAACTGTTATTTCAGTGGATTTTGACATTTTAAGCGCCAACTTGCCACTTAAAAGGTCAAAATCCACTTAAATACCTGCACCATGCACTTGCAATTTTTCCCAGGGGCAGTTTATCTCGTTTGGGTTGGTACAAATTAACATTAGGTATCACATACGTGATATTATATGAGGTGTGTTAACGAAAACGTTCACCTTTTAAAGATCATTTTGCCCTTCCTAGCTTAAGTTAACATGCAGTCACTTTTAGAAGTCACACACACCACTGTAAAAATATACCGCATCTCTTTCCGGTCCCACCAGCCGCACACTCCTAGGACATTCGTGTGTATAGTTAGCGACTAATATCTAAAACATTAACTGTTTTTTCGCGAAGTGCGAAATAAAATGTCATGACTGTCGCAGGGCCGTGTCGACGCGCATGGTGGCCGGCATGTGGTGGTTCTTCACGCTCATCATGATCTCGTCCTATACTGCCAACCTGGCCGCCTTCCTCACCGTCAACCGCATGGACGACACCATCACGTCAGCCAAGGACCTGGCACAGCAGAACAAGATCAAGTACGGCTGCGTGGATGGCGGCTCTACCCAGGCCTTTTTCAAGGTGAGTCATCACGCGTAAAACGCGCGGACAAACTTCCACAGTGCCCGTACCACACGGCGCGGCCTCAATCGTTGCCTCTTTCAGAACTCCAACTTCTCGGACTATCAGCGCATGTGGGCGGCCATGGAGTCGGCGCGGCCCTCCGTGTTTCCCAAGACCAACGCCGAGGGCGTGGAGCGCGTGCTCAAGTCCAAGCGCAGCTACGCCTATCTCATGGAGTCTTCCTCCATCGAGTACGAGGTCGAGCGGCACTGCGAGCTCATGCAGATAGGCAACCACCTCGACTCAAAGGGCTACGGCATCGCCATGCCTATGCGTACGTGCAGTGTAGAATAACATTCTAATCACGGCCTTCTTACTATCAGTTGCGTCCGTCGGTGATGGCAACACCTCATGCTGATATTGTGCTGTTTTTTTCCTGCTGCAGACTCGTGGTACCGCACGCTTATCTCGGGCGCTGTTCTCAAACTTCAAGAGTCAGGGAAGCTAGCTGCGCTCAAGGAGAAGTGGTGGAAGCAGAAGCATGGCGGGGGGCGCTGTCAGGTGAGTGCGGTGGAGACGCGTCTAGTTGAGCTAGTTGAGCCGGTGGGAAGAGCTTTCGACTGTGTCTGCTTGCTTTTTAACATTTCCTAATGCAGATGATTTCATGCTTGCGTGTGCTTTTCAATCGTATTTTTGCCGTCGCCAAACTGAAACGAAACGTGTTCTACTTTTCTTGCCACCCACTTGGATACGAAGACGGTAGGACGTCAGTTCATGAATCTTCCACTAATCTGAATTTCATTTATTTCCCGGTAGGTCTCATTGTTGTAAATTAACGGAAATTTTTGTTTGACAGAGAGAGAACGCCGTCGGTGACTCTTCGGCCAACGAGCTCGGCCTAGACAACGTGGGCGGCGTGTTCGTCGTGCTCATCTCCGGGTGCGCCTTCGCCTTCCTGGTGGCCGTCGTCGAGTTCGTGCTCAACACGCGGAAGGTGGCCATAGAGCACAAGATCTCGCCCAAGGAGGCCCTGCTGCTGGAGCTGCGGTTCGCGCTGCGCTGTCGCGGCACCTCCAAGCCCGTGCGCGGCGCGGGGTGCGAGTCCGTGCCCGGCTCGTGCTCGGACCGAGACAGTCAGTCGCTCGTGCAGCTCAACAGCTTCAAGCGGCTGGGCGGGTAGCGGCGCGGGGGCGGCCCGCCCGAGGGCTGCCCCAGGCACGGTCACCGTGGTCGTCACGACTTCCTCGAGCACGACCGGGGCCGCGGCTGCGAGGACGACGCCGACGCCGACGCGCAGATGGGCCACGGCGCTCCCGGCGACTACGCGGTCCGAGGCCACGGCCCGATGCACTCCGACGACGTCCGAGGCTGCCATTACGACGGCGACCCCGAGGCGGGCAGCGTGCATCACCTCCACTTTGGCTGATGACGCAAACCGCGGCCGACCGGCGCGTGGCACCAAGACTGATCATATTGTAATGACCCCCATCGATCTCACGGTGACCGATAGTAAAACCGTCGTGCGACTTTTGCACCGTGCGGAAGTGGGCGTCACTAAAGGACTCCGTCTGTGTTGTCAAGAAGTGGTTGGTAATACTCACCGTCATGTTTCGTGGTGTTTAATCCTCGCCTGAATGAATTTTCTCTTGAAGCTCTCTTGTGATAGTAACGTATTTATAGACTGTCTCGTTTTAAGGAAATAAACTTTGTGAAATCGAAAGTTATATGAATTGACCATTCCACCAAATTTAGGAGAAAAGAAATAAATATGGAGTTCTGGAAACAAGCTACTTAAAATAGCTCGTATTTCAAAATTCAGTTACCTCCTCGGAAATTAAAATAGTTAAGAGTAAATGTGTCTGAAATCTACAAGCTGTTTTTAGGCCCCCGTTAGGGGTGCCTATTGCTCACGCCCGTGAGTTTTTTATTTATTTATTTATTCTTGACGATGGCCCCTTATGGCCGCGACCAATCGTGTCGAGACGATTAGTACAAAATTACAATGAAAAATACTACGAAAAATTAGAAAATTTTTGAGGTATGTCTGATGACAAGCTGTCTGTCAGTTTTTGTATGACACGCGTTTGCATCCTGTGTTTCTATGGCAATTGCGAGCCGAGCACCCTGTGCCGAGCCGGGTCGCTATTGTTGGAGCTCGACGCCTCGGTGCGCCGGGGAAGAGAGGCGTGGCTGGGGAGGGAGGGGGGACCTGTTGATTCAACTAATGCACAGTAGTTCAAAAACTAAAAATTAGAAGAACAAGTTGGAGTAAAAATGTCAATTCAGTGTTCGAATGACCATTGCTCAATGAGCCTACAGTTTAAAAATCAAGCTGATCGGACATGTCTTAACTGAAAAGCTAATTTCGAAGTTGTTTGATCGACAAGGATGAAATTTGTCATGCGACTTAAACTAATGACACAGATCAAACACTGAGGCTAAACATATTGAGTTACTTAACCAAAAATGTAAAATTTTTGTGGCTCAATATCTACAAAGACCATCCGCGAAAGTATTTTATGAAACCAAAACATTAATTGACTCTGAGTTCGGGCATACCAGAATTTCCTAAAATCGCATTTTTTTTCGTAATTGTTAATTTGTTTCCCAACTTTGGTTTTTATGGTGATTGCTTGTGGCGCGGCAGCTTTGTTGATATGTGGCCCACCAACATTTTGTGTGGCAAAAGTGAGGCAGATAAAATTAAAAATTTGGTTTTCAGAGAGCGTTGTCACTGAATATTATTAAAGTCTTTTTAATTCTTAAGTAAGTGTTAAAACCTAGGGGGCCGTTTAACGCGTTAGCGTTAGAATTTTTAGTATCTGTCTCCGTCACTTTTTTTCCTGTTCTTCTTCTACATTTGGTGGAAAGATCTATTGGTTGAGTCTGTTACCGACTATGAAATACGTATAGTTTTAACTTTTTTCTACAGCCAAAACGTCTTGTAAGGATATAACCAAACATTCTTAATGGATGCACAATAATGTATAAACTATTTCGCCAAAGTGTACAGTATGTTATTCGAATACTCTCATAGGTTTAGTGTGCCATTGTACAAATACAAAGTGTTCATTTCTCTTTGACTCTTGCAATAATTTACGTTGAATAGGATTAGATTTTCTAAGAAATGACAAGAGAAACCTATTTACCTATTTATGCTTTATTTATTTTCCTCACACCCCTCTAACCCGTAACAACCAAGGTCTTTAAGCTGCGTGCCGCTCATTCCGTTAGCCGTGAACCTCTTTCCGTGGTGTAACGCTCCGGGCCATGTTGCGAAATGGGGGCTAGTTCCTCTCCGGCCCGGTCGGGTTTATAATTTATCAAGTTGAGTTTGCGCCCCGCAACTTCCCCCGTTAGGCACCTAAACACACTGCTGCGCGCGAGGTTCGCGGGCTTTTTGGGCGGTGCGGTCTTCCCCCCGGACGTACGCGGCCCCAGCCGCAGGAGGGGTGAGTGGGGGGAAGGGGTGGGGGAGTGAGGGCGCGGAATGCTCCGCAGGGTATAGTGCGGGCCAGTTTAGTGCCGTTAATGTCTCGCGGTCAGGCGAGGCTCCTCTTGCTCCCCTCCCGTGTCCGGATCACTCGCCACGCGACCCCAGGTGAGTAAGTGTAGGATCCGCCCTGCGCGCACCGCCCCACCCCGCGCAAACAGGCAACCCTCCCCGCCCCGCCCCGCCCCGCCCCGAGTACCCTGCCCCTCGAAACGAGCCGTAAATGACTAGGCAGGTCAGGGCGGGACGCGGCGGGCCGCGGTGTGTAATCCGCACAACCTGGAGTCGCCGCGGCGGGGCGGCCACGGGCCAGTCGCGACTCACTGCGCGGCACGGTGCCCTAGGACCGGCTGGGCTGGCAGTGCTGCCTTCGTGTGGGCCGTGAGGGTCCGCTCTACTCGGGTGCTTTTATGTTATTGATTGATAGATTTCCTGATTGCGGTCGGTCGCAACCCGATGTCGCGGTTGAACGCTTGTCCTGAGGGACTGCGGTGCCATGCGGGCGTGTCACTGCCGACCTGCCGCCGCCACTACCAGCACCAGGGTAACATACATCCACTGCAGCGTGGTCTGCACCATTCGGCGAGCGAGGCTCACGGATCACTCACAAGCGTGCTCGACTTGCAGTCATTTCAACCCTTTTGATCTATTATTATAGTATTGTAATTTTCCGAGGGGGTAAACGACTGTCAAATTTCGTGTCAGCCGGATTACGGATTGCCCCGGATTACCTCGGATTACCTCTGGAGTGTCCCCCGGATAACGGTGCTTTCTTCCTCGGATTTTCCCGGATTACCCTAAAATTTTCCCGGATTACACCGGATTACTTCGAATTTCCCCGGATTACACCCTGCCGGATTACCTAACGGCTAACAGCCGGATTACTTTAGTCGTTTACCCCTCGTAATTTTCACACTTTACCTTTTTTTTTAAGGGTGGCGGGTTACTGTTTGTTATTTATTTCTGCTTTTGATTTCAGTTTTCAGGTTGGATATAGAGGTTGACGCATTCGCCCCCTCGCCAGGCGATCCATTCCTAAGATTGCGACTCATTTTGTGTTAATTGCATCTCGTAAACATTAGACGTAAATTCACGTGCCTAGGACCGACCCTATTCCATGAATAATTTTTCCTCTGACTTGGACGATGGTTTGGTCCAATGCTTGCGCTTTCCCCTCTGTCGCGCTCGCCGCTCGCCCCCGCCCACCCCGCCCCGCCCCGCCCCCTTGCTTCCACCCTTTTTCGTTTTGTCGCTCTCTTACTAATTACTCCCTTGCACCGCGCCGGAGTCAGCTGGAGCCGGTCGTTAGAGAGACTCTCCGGCCGCCTGGTCGACATACATCGGCGCACCGTAACGAAGTCCCTTTGTGCGAGAAAAAGTCCACTCGGTGCTGCTGGTGCCGCCCGGCCGCCCCCTCCTCCCCCTCATCCCGGCGGTCACAGCCGGTAGTTCTCTGAAAGCAGTGCCAGTCTCACCACACAGAGGGCATTAACAGCCATTTGTCCCACCCTGCGAGCCCAGCGCGTGTGCGCGAGCAAACTACCGTTGTATCGCCTGTATTTCGGAGCCACAGCGAAGCAAGATTACCCGATCTCTCTGAGCGAGCATGCATGCAGCGGGAAAAGTGCACCACGGACACTTTCGTAATTGGCTACAGAACCATACAAATGTGAGGGGGGACGAAGGATTAGTCGTGCTGACCAAACTGCGGGTTACAATTTACACGTGATGCTTGTCGAAGTTGTGCTTCGTTTCAAAAGAAATGCGGATCAGCTCAACGAGAACACCAGGAAGTAATTAAGAGAGGCGTGACTTCCCGATCCGGTTTCTCCCATGTTCCTGCCCGCCCACTAATGGACTATTCTACCGAACGAAGAAGAAGAGCAGAAATGATCGGAAAGTACCGTAAACATATGTTCAAAGCAGCTCATAAGTCAAACTGTACTTAATATTTCAAAGAAAAGAAGAAGAAAAAACTTTAAAAATTTGTGACTGTCATTAGAGTGATGAGTTATGATAAACAAGCTTTTTTTTAGTATCTATTTCCGATGCTTTTTTATTATTTCTGTTCTCCTTCTTCGTTCGGTGGAATTGTGTAATAACTGACACACATCGACGCCATTTTCGGCCGATCAGTCTGCTTGAGAAAACAGCTCGGACGTTCATGTTTTTCCTCCTTTGGTTCCGACTGTCTTGCGGCGGAAAGTCATATGGATCACTGACGAAGCATTTCTTCCGGGTATTCGTGATGCGTCAAAGTCGGTCAAAATCCCTTGCGTACGGTTCTCGAACTAAATACTTCAAACTTCAAGTCCAATAATGGCTTTGACTATAGACCTGGCCCTCATCTCCCATCACAGGAAACAATTTCGTATACTGTAAGACGATGACTCTGAACGTCACCAGGTGCCGCTGCGCTCGGTCGCCGCGGTGCTGACGGTGCTGGCGGCGCTGACGGCGGCCGGGTACGGCTGCTCCGCTTTGCGGCCGCCAACGGGGCAGACGGACGCTGATTCCTTGCCATCCGGAGTTGAAATCTTTTCGAACGCCGCGCGGCAGGCTTTCGGCCCGCAGCACCGCTGCGTGGCCGTCTTGCTCACGGATCACCTCCGCGACGCCCCCGTCAGCGCGCTGCTGCAGGAGCTGTGGCTCCCGGTCGTCGTGCTCGGACCTCAGGGGTACAGTAATCTTACACTACTTGACGTGTTTCCGCTCGTGCGGCCCGCCCGCCCGCCTACCTCCAGAACGTTGTAAGCGCACTTTCTCTCTCCCTCTCTCCTCCAGCCGGTTAGGAAGGCCCTCCGACTGGCTGTGCAGCGCCCTGCTGGTGCTGGCCGCGGGCAACCCAAACGAGGCGCTCGCGAGCCTCGCCGGCCGAGCCAACTGTGCCGTGCTCGTCGTGCTCCTCGAGGACCCCGTCGAGGACCCCACTGAGGATGGTGCTGATATTGGCAACGTCCCTCAGGTGGCCGAGCCTGCCCAGCAGGTACGACGCTTTGACTCGAGACGGCTCTGCTGCGGCTCGAGGAGCAGCGGAGCGCATCTAAGCACGAAGCACGGTGGTCCGAGGGGTCTTTCACTATAATTTCTGACGTGCACCGGTTTATCTGATTTTTCAGGTTTTTCGTGATTTTTCTTATTTCTACTGATTTTCCTAGATTTTTTTGTCTTTTCTGATTTTACTACTGATTCTCGCTGATTCTTTTGTAAGGTGTACGCTGATTTTTTTTATTATTTTTTTATTAATTTTTTTTTTGACTAAGCACTCTTTGGGTGGTACCATGGCTGAGTGGCACTTCTCTGGTCGGCCAGGCCTTTTTCTGCGGGGCCTCGTCCGTGTCGCTGGCTTCGGGACGCCGCTGGCTGCTCAGCGAGGCGTACCTGGCGCCGCCCAGGACGTGGCGGCGGGTGCAGGACGGGGACAGCGTCTGGGGGGCGGCGGCGGCGGCCGCGCGCAGGGTTGACCTCCAGGGCCGAACGCTCCGGGTCGCAACTTTCCACCAGCCGCCGCTCATGTACATCGACAACCCCGACGACCCCGGTCAGTCACACGCCGGCGCTCCTCCTTCTTGTTCGTTCCCTAAAACACTAACAGGCTCTCCTCCGCAGCGGGCGTGTCCGGCACCGAGTGGGCCGTGTTGCGGCTGCTCGCGCAGCACCTCAACTTCTCGCTCTCGCTGGTGAAGTTGCCGGACGGCGACCCCTGGGGCCATCCCGACGGCGAGGGGTCGTGGCGAGGCGGCACCCTCGGAGCGCTCGTGTCCGGGCGCGCCGATCTCGTGCCCGGCGTCTGGTTCCAGCTGGACCAGGCCCGCGTCGCGGACTTCGCCCACAGCACGCGGGTCAGTAGGTGGGGAATATGGGAAAGGGGGGGGGGCACTCTGGACGCCAGACTATTAATTTGCTGGGTCAGTAACGCCACGGCGCTCAGCGACCATTACCGGAACGTGTTCCTATTTTAATCCCGTCGACACGTCCAGACACATTCACACATCGATACCCATCCGAACACTGGTGCCAATTACGTGATGCGCTGTTTTCTTTTTTCCTCTTTCTTTGCGTTTGTCTCGGAGGGGGGGAGGGGTGAGACGTTCGTTTTTGCCCTACCCATTTCCATTGAGATTCTTGAACACCTAACACAGAAAGAGTATTTCAAAAGTATTTCAGAACAAGCTTGGCCTGTAGCTTGACATTAAAGGGAGGCAGATAATTTGTAACAATGGATTCATACATTAACGTAGCTGTAACGAATATGATCTTCTCGGGTCTCCGAAGAGAATAAGTAAACAGCTCTAGCATCGTTTCATTTTGAACGTCAAAATGCTGATTCCAGTTTTCCCCCAAACCAGTCTTAAAATTTCTGTCCCGAAATTGTGATTGTTCACGCACCTGCTCCTCTGCAGCTGTCCTGCATGACGTTCATGGCGCCGCGGCCTCGGTTCCTGTTTGCCTCGGGGAACGCCGTGTTCCGTCCGCTGCAGCCCGCGGTGTGGATGTACTGGGGACTGGCCATCTCCGCGGCCGCGGTCAGCGGTAGAGCGCTGCACGCCGCGACGCGCAGGGTGTTCGCGGCGGTCAGCCACGGGCACCTGCTCCAGCGGGAGCCCCGGCCCTGGCGGGGGCGGGGGCGACCGGGACCCGGGCCCCACGCGCTGCTCGAGATACCCCCTCCGCCCCCGCCCGCCCCGGCCCCGCTGCCCCCTCCCGCGGAGCACTTCTCCTCCCTGAGCCGCGGCCTGCTCGTGCTGCTCGGCGGCGCCGTCACGACCTACATCCCGCGGTCCAGCGCGTCCCTCGGCCCGCACCGCCACCTCGTGGCCTGGTGGGTCGTGTTCGCTATGCTCATGACGACCGCCTACTCGTCGGGCCTGATGACCCAGCTCACGCTACGCCGCACCGAGGCCGCCGTCGACTCTGCGGCCGACATTGTGCGCCACGGCCTGACGTGGGCTAGTACCTTCGCGCCCAACGTGAACGTCCTCCTGAACCTCGAGGTAATGGATGTACGGACAGGGCCGGCAGGCAATCGGAGTGTTACTAGTTTGAAACGCTTCCCTTGCTCTCCCCGGCGACCCCCCGCGGCCTGCTGCCTGCTACCCTCACCGTCGCGGTCGCGCAGAACGAGGCGGAGCGGCTGCTGGCGGCCGGGCTGCGGCTGGTGGAGCCCGCGCACTGGGAGGCGGCCGTGGCCTCGGGGCGCCACGTGGTGCAGGGCCAGCGGCTCGGCCGCGCCTACTTCTACTGGCCGGGCGGCGACCTGAGCACCGCCACGCTGCGGCGGCTGCGCGTCATGCGCTCCTGCTTGGCGAGGTACCCGACGGCCGTGGCCCTGGCCCGGGGCTCGCCGCTGCGCGGGCCCTTCGACGCGACGCTGCTGCGGCTCGTGCAGGCCGGGCTGGTGGCCCGCTGGCAGAACCTGGTGCTGAGCACGCGCGGCCGCCCGCCCGTGTTCGCGCTGCTGGCTGACGAGGTGCGCACGGACGGACCGCAGGTATGCCCCTGCCCCGCCCCGCCCCACCGCCTGTGCCGGTCTCTACCTCATCACGGGGAAAACAACGTCTGATTTTTCTGAGGGAATGATGATAACTCTTGTGATCTCCCAAAGTTTGAGTATGCGAGGGGGAAAGAACTCTGAATTTTAATGTGCAAATGTGTAATTTTTTGTAAATTTTCAGGAACTTTTGTAAAATGTTATTGATTTTTTCAGAATTTTTGCTTGAGTTTTACCTACAATTTTATGAATTCTTGTGAAATTTCCTGAACTTTTCTGAATTTTTCTGAATTTCTCTGAATTTTTCTTGATTCCTCTGAATTCTTCTTAATTTTTCTGAATTACGTGGCGTACAAAAATTCCAGAGTTGTTTTCCCCTCAAGAAATCTCCTTAAAAATCTGTCAATTTCTCTCATTTTTTTTAAGCAGACACGCTCAGAATTTGACGAGTTCTCTTCAAACTTTGGGAGTTATTATTCAAATAAGTTTCCTCTTCTTCCTCAAAAAATCAGACTTAGTTTCTGCTCTCCTCTCACTCGGGCCTTGCCCCTGCCCGTCCGTGCCCTTAGCCCCTACAGCTGGTGCAGCTGCGCGGCGCGTTCCGCGCGCTGGGGGCGGGCCTGGCCTTGGCGGGCCTCGTGTTCGTCGTGGAGCTGATATCCCGTGGGCGCGGGCGCCGCCCCCCGGTGCCTACTCCAGTCCTCCACGCCGGCGACGACTACGCCCGTGGATACGGCTTGCGAGGAGGCTATACCACTTGAGATGACTCGCGCTGCGTTTTTGTACTTTATTGTATTTATGCGTCAACAAAAACAGAAAATATATTCGTACGAAACGTTGTGACAGGGTACTCGAGTGTGCGGGAGGGGACCCGAGTGGTCTTTCACTAGAAATTCAAGCGAACACCAATTTCTCTGATTTTTCTATTATTATTTTTTTACTGCGTTTTTTCTAATCTTATTTTGTTTTATCCCTGATTTTTCTAGATTTTTGTCCTTTTCTGATTCCTCTCTCCCCTGACTTTGTACTTATATTGTTTTAGGGTGTACACTGATTTTTTTGAGCGAGGGACTCCTCGGATGGGACCCCTTTCGACGAGTGACGGGTAACTGTATTCTGGCCAAGTTTCAGAAGGGGTGAGTGTTGGCCTAGTGGCTGGGGGGCAGAACCGCCGCGAGGAAGATAAGGCACGCGCGGCCCGCAGTGTCGCCATCGCTCGCCGCTGCCAAGACCGCCGCGCCGCCTTCAAACCATGCCGCTGTTTGTTTCGTTTTTGAGAGTTTGTGTTCCCATCGGAGGAGAGTGGGGTTGTGGCAGAGGTACGGACTAAAAAGGGGTGCGCGGAATGGTTATTTGTTTTATTGGTGGCGTCCGGCGCCCGGCGCGCAATCAGACATCAGTTGTATGACTCTGTTTTATACAAAATTAAGCTTGATTTTTCTTTTTCTTTTGACACACACACACACTAAACTTATTTGCTTATTCGACGTTTAAGGCAATGCGCGGAGCCTCTGTAGATAGGCAACCCACAACTCTTCTACAGCCGTTTACTCCCTTACTCGTGGAAAACTTACCCGGCTACGCCTAATATATGGCGCCCGGCCCGGCGCGGCGGCGGCGCCCTCAGAAGCGCTGCCACACGGCGCGGTCGCACAGGCCGCACAGCACCTCGGCGGCGGCGGGCAGCACGCGGCGCACGGCGTCCCGCTGCTCCCTGCAGGCGGCCGGCTCGTGCAGCCACGCCACCACCCTCCAGAGCACGAGCGTGCGCAGCGCGCGCAGCCCGCACGGCTCCAGCAGGGCGTCCAGGTCGCTGCAGCTGGCCGGCCATGAGTGCTGCCCGGCCGGCCCCGCCGCCGTGCCCACCATCAGCTGCACCTCGACGAGCGTGCGGCCGTGGGCCCGCAGCAGGGACTGCAGCGTGGCGCGGGGCAGCCAGGCGGCGAGCCACCGCAGGCCGGCGTCGTGCTCCTGCGGCGGGAGCTCGTCCAGCTCCGGGGGCTGCGCGTCCAGGGCGCCGTCATCGCCCCACAGGAAGAGGCGGCGCAGCCGCGGCATGGCGTGCACCGCGCGCAGGTGGGGCTCGCGCGAGTAGAACACGCTCACCTCCTCCACCGTGGGCGCGGCGCGCTGCAGCAGCTGCAGGCTCCAGCCCGGGTCGGTGTTGCAGACCACGCCGGAAAGCCGCCTCACCTGCGCAAATAAGGAGGCCCTTTGGTATGCCACACCTCAGTCACTTCCCTCGCTCACACTCGGGGCTATTCCCAGTCCCAGCCCCTCCCTTATTTAAAGTCAGACGCATTCGATTTTCCGCCGAACTGCTTTCGGTTTCGTACTCACCCCTTCGGCTTGTGGAAGGACGGCTTCCTTTTCTCGTGCAATATCCCTGCCGCAGAGATCGCGCACATCCAGCACCGCGGTCTGAGGGGGCTGCTGCGCCCCTGCCTCAGGTCGGCGCTCCATGAGGAACAGCCCTGGACACAGGGCCTGCGTCGCGTCGTCAGGGAGGGAGGCGGAGGCCCGGGCAGAGGACACGACAGATGTATTTGCCGTGGTGTACGTGCGACGGCTGCATGTCAGCAGACTGGCGCGTCCAGCCGGCCGCCGGCGCCGGCCCTGCCACTGTGCTAAGCCCGCCTGTGTGCTCGGTCTGTGATAAGGACTGATTGGGACTGATAATCGGAGACACACTTTTGCACTCGCACCAGGAACTCCCCCTCCATGCGCATGCGGACCCTACTTTTGCTCGGGGCGCACCCCCACGTGACTTACACGCCCTGACCCGTACCTGACCCACCCCCACCACCTCCCCGTCCCCCAGGCAAAGGCCCTCTGGGGCCAGGTGACTCCTGTCGTGCTCGCGGCTCTCGAAATCCCTTTTCTGCATACCCCCCGGCTGGGCTGCCCCCTCCCACCCCCACCACTGCCGCTACCACCACCCCGCCCGCCTCACCGCAGAGCGCACCGTGGTGCAGGCCTAAGGGTCAGAGAGTATTGACAGGCAACCGCAGGGCTTCCTGGCGGGGCCGAGCAGAGCAGGTTGGCTAGGATTACCGTCCCGACGGACAGTCCGCACCCCATGCCCAGCCGTGCGCCCCCTGCGCCTCACAGAGCGAAGCGCGTTTGTCTGCGTCAGTCGCCAGCAGGTCGCCCGCACCCCCGATGGCCTTTGCCTTGGCCAGCCACACTGAGCCCAGCAGCCCACCGGACCTCGTCGGCGTCCCCTCGGAGCGTAGCGTCCCGACGACCGCCCTGGGGCCGCGGGGCTGCTCGCGCTGAGTGTACCAGAATTTGCGGTGGGGGCCGAGCGGCGCAGTGGCCGTGCATCAGCAGCCGCGCTGCGCAGTGTTCGGTCAGGGTCACCGTCATGTGGAACGTGAGCCTTCAGTCTCTGCTGCTCGTCACCACCTGTGCGGTGGTTGCATTCTACGGCGTCCTGCTGGCGCAGCTCATCTCCTCGTACGCCGTCACCGTCTAGAGCATGGCAGCCGCGCTGCCCCGCCTCGAGCGCTTCCACCTCTTCCTCATGCTGCTGTTCCTCGTCACTTACGCTCTCGTCGTGTACGTCACGAGCCTCAACTCGAGTGTGTGGCTGTGAGGCTACCGGGGGCATGGTGCGGTTGTGGGCCCCGGGGCTGCTCTGGTGTCTCGCCGTCGCCGTGCTGGTGGGCGCCATGACGCCGTTGCCGGCTCACGAGGACGAGGGCGGCGCCCTGCCCGACGCCAAGGACGACGACGTCGAGGACGCGCCCCCTCAACCGCCTCCGACCGCAGAGGGGGCGGATGCCGATGCCGTCGATCAGGACGAGGACGACCCGCAGGTCGACGCCGATGCCGACGCCACGATTACGTTCAAGTTTACCGAGGACATTACCGTGCGCTGTGGCGCCCACGCGGTGGAGCAGCGCCAGCGGCGGAGCACCAGGTTCTACTGCTTCTAGAGGCGCAGCGCGCGGCGTGCCTCGCGGTGATGACACCGGGCGGGGCCACCTCCTCATCGAGGACGAGCGTGTCGAGGGCAAGGCCGAAGAACCGCTGGGTCACTCGCCGCTCTGCCGTCATCACTTAAGGTAAGAGCTTCTATGCATCTCAATTTTCACAGCCCCGCATTTGTCATCATTGATGGCGTTTCCCAGTTTGATTTGCGTAGTAATGAGTGTGGCGAACGACAACATAGTAATTTATAAATGAATCGTTTACTCTATCCCACCTCTCCCTCCTTCATTCACATCGGCGAAAAGTCCTGTAGACTTCTAGCTCCCCAAGGTAGAATCAGGCTTATGTTATCGCTATGAATAAGACTATCAGATGGGGACTGTGCTTGCTCCGCCACCCTCGCATCCCGCTCCGTTCAGAGAGCCCTGTCAGCGTCCTGGCCGATTCGACCGGGGGCGGGGCGGGCGGGGGGCCGAGAGCCGGTTAAGCGTATGCTCGCCGTGTCCAGCCTCTGGCCCCTCGACATTGTTCATGCGAGTAGACAGACGGATGGGCGCAAGACGCGGACAGACGGTGGGACAAACAGCAGCCGGACTAGCTGATGGGCGTATACACACACACACACGCTATATCTCTCTCTCACTCGCTCTCTCTCTCTCTCTCTCTCTCTCTCTCTCTCTCTCTCTCTCTCATACACACACACAGACACAACAGCACGCTAGAATGGGGATGGCCCGACGACAGGGCGGGGGGTTGGGCGGCGGGAGGGGGCGCAATAGCTGGCGGGCGGGCGGGCGGCAGGCGGACGGACCGGCCGGAGGCTGGGGGTGGCGGGAGCGGGAGCGGCAGGGGGTGGCTCCGGGAGGGATGCTGCCCCGGCGCGGCGCGGCGCGGGGCGGCGCTCAGCTCAGTGAGCTCGTGGACCGTGCCGGGGCCTGCTGCCGCCGCCCGCCGCCCGGAGCACAGCGCCCAGCCGCTCCGCACACCTGCGTCCCGCTGCGCTGCCCGCGCCCCGCCGCGCCACGCCGCGCCCCGCCGCCCCCCGCCAGGCCGTCAGGCCGGGTCGCCATGGCGCGGGCTGGATGAGGGGCGCTCTCTGCTGGGCGGCCGCGGCTGCGGCGCGCTGCTGACATCCTTTGTTTTTGTCGGCCGCGTCTCCTGCGCTGCCCTGCGCTGCCCTCCGCTCCGCCACGCCGCGCCGGCAACAGTTTGGCGGGTCGCGTCTGGTCGGGTCGGGCCCAGCGGGCGACTAGAGTAGCAGCTTGCCAGGGCTCCCGGCCAGCCGGCCAGCCAGGCTGGCAGCCAGTGCCGGGGCGCCACCGCCGGTGACATCCACCATGTCGGTGAGTTGGACTCGCTTGACCATCACCTGTGACCCGCATGAAGGCCGCGCCACATGTCACCTAGCTTTTTAGCAGATGATACGAAGGTATCAGCCTGCTTGTAGTGTCATACAGCGAGCAGTATTTCTTTAAAAATAATTTAAAAAAAAAAGTTTATTTGTACACCGAGTTTACGCAGGTTTACTATACTGGCAGTTTAATTTTATTAATAATTATTTAACGCTGGCGGTTTACCTTATTTAGGAATTCTTTACTATGAACGGTTTACTTTTATGAATAAGTCTTTCACATTGGTGGTTTTCTCCTATTGCTTCTGCAACTCGTACCTGATATTTTTTTTAGGCACATAGCATGCAGCTTCTAAATCAGAGGTCAAAACAAGGAAGGCGCTTATCAGTGTAGGTCATTAGCCTGAAATCCGTACCACCCCCCGGCTAGAGTTCCAAATTCCCCTCTGCTCTGCCTGCCTTTCTCTCCTGTCGTGTTTTAAACGGTCGGTTTAATTCCCTGATCCGTCGCTGCTGCAGAGGCGGGCTCACGTTCCCTCTCGCAACCCCCGTGGGCTTGCGCAGGTGATTAGTGGCTTGTCCCAGGTGCTTCACGTTTCAATCACCAATCCCCTCGCTCTGTATGCAAAACACTCCATGAATCATCGGTGCTGACCTCCGCCTCGCGTACCTCCAATATGGGAACCGATACTCAGCCGATATTGTCATACCCGTGGAATTTTATTCCATCCGTGGATCCTAGGACCTCTGCCTGCTCACTCGGCTTGCTTGTTCGGCAGTGTTTTGCTGCCATGTTTCTCGGCCCTGGCTACCTTTGCACGGATACAATGGCACCGCCGAGCTGACGTATTTCTGTCCGCCAGAGCGGTCTGTGATTTCCATCCCCGCTCCCAGCCCGCTCCCGCCTCGCCCGGCGACTGCTGTACGAACTGCACGGGGATAAAGTTAGGTTTCATGGAGGCTGGAACTAACTTTAGCCTAAACTTGGCGACGTGCGGCCGGACCGGGACGGGCGCACCGACACTGTCCGGTTCGTTCTGCAGGTTTTCGGTCGCTTTATTAAAAGTCCATTCACTTTTTTCCGGAACTTTATCTCCACATCGTTTCATTATCAAACTCCTGCGCCCGATGCGAAAATTCAATTTTGGCCACAATATTATTAATATAATCTTTTTCTGAAACTATTTTTTATCCTAGCGCTGCGAACAATCCTCTTTCGATTTTGTCTGTTTGGTCACTATTATGAAGGGCACGGAGTGTCCGTCACAGTACAGTAACCGGACCATTTTACGCGGCCTGGTGTAGGGAGAGCGCCTGTAGGGTAGGCAGTACAGCGCTCGCGTGCGGGCGAGTAGCCTACCTACCAGGCGTCTCCGATGATAGAGATGCAGAGCCGTGGGTCCAGCGGCCGCGTCCGGGCCGGGCCCTGGATTTGGCGGGAGAGAAAAATCTGGGGCATTTTGGTTTCCCAGAGAGTATAACAAAGGTAATCCCCCGAATGAAATTCTTGTCTAGAGCTGGGCCTGCCATTGTGCCGTGGGGCCGACGCACCTGCGGCCGACCGTGCCTGGCCGGGGGGCTGGGGAGCCGGGGCCCCAGGCCTTTCAAGGGGTCAGGGTATCCGTGTGCTCGTTCTTACTCCCGCCGAAAGCTTCCTGCCTCTGTTACTCTCCGTCCCGGCCCCACCCCGCCCCGTCCTCTACTTTTCTCCACCCCTGCGCCTGCGCCACTGCCCAGCCCTCTCTCGACCTACACCCCTTTCCTTTTTTCCCCATGACTTTCTTTTATTCCATTCAACATGTCATGCGCCGTCTCACTTCCTTTGTCCCCTGCTCTTATTCATACTTACTGCATAATTTTCTTTCTTTTACGCCACGCTTTTTCCCATTCGATCGTGAGCTTGCTTATGAAAATGGGTGTCATGTGATGTCAAAGAACGTATGGTGCTTCTCGTGTCGCGGACAGCGTTAGTAGTGTGACGTCTTTGTTTGCAAGGCAGGAAAACCACAGAAGCCAGTGCCTTTCTTCAACCGCCGATCTAGCGAAGCTGTCCATGCATACACCTCTTCAGTGTGGGCCTGGGCGGAGCCAAGTCAACAAGATTCTTTTCTTTTCTTCTCTTCCATTTGGTGCTCACCTCCACTTCGCTGTGGTGCCACCCCTACCATCCACCCACCCCTCCTCCCCTTTCGCAAAATGTGTTGCGAAAACGAGAGCTTCGGCTGTCGCGTCGAAAGTAATCTGGTCACCTGCAGAGGCGATGATGCAAATGAGGTCAGTGTGGAACGGGTGCGAGAGGGGGAAAGACACACACTGAAACTTCAATATTACAAAAGGGCGCCGTTGTCTCTATGCGTGCGACCACCTGTGTCTATGGGGACGCGTCTCCTAGTCCCCAGGTGTGCACGCTCGCGATTGTCAGAATTTGTCGACAACCATGAAAGCTTACCACGGCAAATCTGAAGTCTGGGATTCCCAGGTACTTTTTGGCGTTTCCAGACTCGAGTCTGGAAACGGGAAATTATTTCCAGACTTCTCCTGGGCGCGCGGCCCTTTTCACAGGTAAAACCTGGGAAGCGCCTCTTTTCCAGACTTTACCTGGGAAAGAATCACCGTTTCCAACCCCTCACCTGGGAAGGGAAGCCGTGGACAAGCGGCTCTTTCCCAGACTCCGCGACTTGCCCACGGCTTCCCAGGCGAGAGGCTGGAAACGGTGATTCTTTCCCAGGTAAAGTCTGGAAAAGAGGCGCTTCCCAGGTTTTGCCTGGGAAAAGGGCCGCGCGCCCAGGAGAAGTCTGGAAATAATTTCCCGTTTCCAGACTCGAGTCTGGAAACGCCAAAAAGTACCTGGGAATCCCAGACTTCAGATTTGCCGTGACGAAATGTGCACCATAATTTCAAGAAAGGAAAAAAAAACACTCGTATTTGTTCCGCGCAGGTTTTGGAATAGGAGGGTGCATCCCTTTCATTCTCGGGTTTTGATCCAGTCGGCCACTGCGCTGGTCCGGTGCCGTGCTCCAGTACAGTTTCAGAACACGCCCCCCCCCCTCCCCAATTCCAACACATATCGAAGCTCAACTCAATTACGCGTGTCTTAGTAATCCTCCGGAGCTCAATCTCCAACGAATAAGCGAGAGGGTCTAGGAGTCTTGTGGGGAATCATCGAGTGGAGTTTTCGGGGTGGGTTTAAGGGAGGGCTTCGGGGTACCTGCTCATCCAACCTCCTCACCAACGCCCTCTGACCTACCCCCATGTACGCACCCTTAAGCAAAGTCGTTCTTTTTCTCGGTGCTGAAAGGATGCAGGCTACGCGGCCCGTGAAGCGAGTTCCTGTTTGTACCTTCAAACTCATTAGTGAAGTGTAGTTATTAAAACAAGTGATAGAAAAAAATTTCTGAAAAAAAAAGAAAAAGATTGGAAGAAAGAACTAGACCAAATTCAGTTTGAAACGAAACAATTTATACTGGCCGTTCTTGACCGTGTCGCTTGGCTCCTCTCATTTATTCGAAATCATATTCGTAAATTTCGGCGTGGAGCCGCAGTGCCTCGCTGGCAATGCCCTCCGCGCTCCCTGCTCTGCCGAGGGGCGGAACTAGTCCCCCACCGCCCCCCCCCTTGTAGCGAGCGTCCCTGCTCTCCCCCGCTCCCCGCTTCCTCCCCGCCCCTCTCCGCCGGCGCTCAATATCAGAGCTCCACACTGTTGGAGCAGACTCGGTCCCCTACCCCGTCGAGCAGCCTCCCCCCGTCCTCCCACGGCCAGCTCCTGCACCGCCCCACGCCGCCTCCGCACCGCCCCCCACCCCTCCCCTTACCCCCCGCGGAGCCTTCCGCTCCTCCCAGCCTCCCTCCTCGCCGGCCCGGCCCGGCCCGGCCCGGCACGCCTGTGCTCCCCCCGCTTTCTCAGAGGCCGCCAGGCCACCAAATTACAATTCTTACCGCTGCGGTCATCAACTTTTGATTCAGATCGGCTGCTTCGTCTGGCGGCGTTGATTTCCTCGCGCTCCCCGCGCCGTGGGCTCACGACTCCATTAAGCAGCAGTGTTGACAGACCAGGACAAATTTTTTACATACGGATAACTTAAAAAAATTGCAGAGGGAGAGAAAGTCGCATCACAAAATACGCGTCGTAAAAACCTCTTCAATACTCATAAACGTTTTCTGTGTGTTTCACTGCCTTACAAAGGTGAACCCTGCAGAAATGCCGCGCACGCTGAATTTTTAACGTAAATTAAGTGATTGTCGCAGCACTGCAGGGTTCACTGTATCTTAGTTAAAATCGCCGTAATGTCCTAACCGGTTTGGTCAGGAAAAGCTCATCCCGACTTTTGTTTGAGTTGATTTTTATTGGCTCTTTGAGCGAGGAAATTTCAGTTTTATCGAGTGTTTTTCTTTCGTGCCTCTGGGAAATGCCCCTTCCGCCCCTCCTCTGCTCCGAGCGCAGGCGGTGGCCGTCGCGGTCGCAGTGAGAGAGCCCCCCGGGAGGCCCTCCCCCCTCCCCCTGGGGCCGTACCTGCGACTCCTGCCAGCCATCATTTGTCTGTCGCTCGATCAGGCGCCCATCTTCCATATCCCCCATCACTTTGAAGATCTTGTGCTGTTGCAGGGGGTGCACCTCATAGTTTCCTTACAGCACTGCTAGCAGCAGCGCTTGGGTTTTGTTTTGCAATTTAAAAATGCGGTCGCTTGCCTCTGTTGTGATCGGTATAATCTTTCCCTAAGCTGTAGAGGCACTCATCGGCAATGGGCTATTCCGGTGGATGGAAAAGAAGTCAAAAAGCGCAAAAGCGGATCAGGAAAAGGTTGAATTGGTTGCAGAGTATGAGAAATCGAGTGAAAAATCAACGATTTCTCATACTCGGCAACCAATCCAACCCTTTCCGGATCCGTTTTTGCACTTCTTGACTTCCTCTTTTTCATCCACCGGAATAGCCTATAAACTTTTTTCCCACCTACAAAAAGCACCTTACCGTCTCTGTTTCAGCTTTTAATGTTAATCGCACCCAGTAATCACCAAACCTAACAGTTGCCACATGCTGGAGGCGGCGTCCAGGGCAAACAGAGCAGTGGGTTTAGTCACCACAGCTCGGCCAAAAACAAGCACTAAAATTTAATGGACCTCTGGGCGCGCGTGTAGTGCACGCCAACCGCGCGCCTCCGAATCACGGGCGGACTGCGGCGGCAACGTTTTTGCTCGCGGGTCTGCTCGTCCAGCTTCAGGGTCCTACAAGAACCTGCGCGGTCCATAAAGCGACTAGGCTGCGCCACTCGCAAATCCACTTCCCGTGACTCTCTCACCATCCTCCTTTCTCCGATCGGCTCTTTGGCCCTCACAACCTGTTCAAATTAAAGTGAACTGTGCGGCGATAACGAACTCTGCACTGCATATTCGATGGGTGACTTTTTCGCGAAAACGTTCTTTCTCACGTGGTGCACCTTGCTCCGATGAAATGACCCAAGTCAACAAATCAGCTCCCATCAACTTTTGGGAGGCATTTTTGATCAACCAATGCGAATCTTGCCGAAATCTTGCACACATGATATGCTAAAGAAACATCCTAAAAATACATGCCTCAGCGTGCTCAAGGATATTTTTCGTCAAAGAGCCGACATTTTTCCGACCCCACTGTGGTTCTGAATTATATCCACCACGACTCTGCAGTCTCTCAGGCTTACGGAAGAGCACTATAGCTAGGTCTCGCGAGCGACCGCAGACTGCCTAGCCTCGCTGATCCCAGCACGCTTCCCGCCAGTCTTATATGTCGGCCCCTTCATGCTTGTCACGTGACTTGCCATTTTGTGTGGTTCTGGCGAAATGTCGTGTCCGTGTGGGCGCGTAACCTGAACATTGGTACCAGCTTCGTTTCTTGTCCTGGTTTTTCCTGTACGTTCTGAGCCTACGTCTACACATCACGACCTATCGCTTTGCTCATCTGGTGTGTCCTGTCGCCTCCTTCTCCCCCCTCTCCCTCAGTCGACCCTCCCCACCGACTCCCTCACTCCGGTCCCACCCCCATTCCATTTTACCGGCCGTCCCATTAGAGCGCCCCTATCGCGTTTGAGGTGTCCCCCTGGGACCATCGTGCCTCACGGGGTTCGAGTCAGGAAGGGACTGTCCATAAATGTGGGAAGATCAAAATTAAAAGATTGTGGCTTGCATCTTTAGAACAATTGATAGATGTTTGTTTTCTACCTCAATCGCCGGCCTTTTTTTCAAGTATTCGCGCGATGTTAACTTTAATGACGTCACATCGATCTCATCTTTTTTTTTTCGCCGAGCGTGTTTGACAGGTTTCACACCTACACAGCGGTTGGGTGTCTGCTTTTTTCTGTATTTGTTTTTGCTCTTACATCGCTCAGCTACTACGTGCCTGCCGCACGTGGTAATACACCTCACGCAGCACCTCCGCGTCGCTTTCGCCGAGCGCGAGTGCTGCGCGCCGGGGTGGGGAGGGGAGGTGGGGAGGCTTTTAGCGCAGCGGGAGCCGCAAGTGGCAAAGTGTCCCAGAAAAAAAAGAAGGGAAAATAAAAACTCTCTTCCAGAGAATAAAATCAATAACTGCAGTTTTTTATTATTTTAATTCTTGTTTCCACTGCAGCAAATTTCTAAAAGACTATTTACGAGATGTGTCGTAAATTACGGTTTTCGAAATTTGTTGTGAATTTACGATTACCTTTTCTTACTTACTTGTGATTGAATTTAGAGTCATTAAATAACGCTTGTAGTTCTCCGATTTTGTTATTGTAATTTTACAACTTTGGCTTTGATCCGCTGTGCCGCAGGGGCTGCGCGCGCCGGGCTGAGCGTCCTGTCCGTCCCCGCTATGCGGCTGGCCGCGCTCTGCCGCCTGGCCCTAGGGATCGCCGTCGTGCTGGCCTCGGCGAGCGGCCTGCCGGACGTCATCAGGATCGGTGAGTGAGTAGCTGCAGTGGAGAGTCTGGGGCGGGGCCGGCAGGAACACATTAAAACCTATTAAAACCTTGTGTCAACTGGCGCGTGAATACTGGAGTAACTAACGGGATTGCCCAAAACTGCCGTTTAAACTAGTTAAGGAAGATTATCGAGGAGGAGATAACTCTTAAATTTTTGCACACCTCGTTATTCAGAAAAATTCACAAATTTCAGAAAGATTCACAGAATTTTAGAAAGCAAATATTAACAAAAATTCACTCAAAACTCACGAAAATTAACAAAATTTGTACCGGGTGTTTCTTTGAATGCGTAACAGTGTTGCGAGTTTGCCTACCCCATTCGCCCGTAAGTCGCCATGGCCCCTGAAGCCGTGACGAGTATGCAATCCCTCAAGACTGTTACGCATTCAAAGAAACACCCGGTATACCAAAATTCAGAGTTGTTTCCTCCTCGGAGATTATACTTCCACGTACGTGAGACTAAGCATCTATTTTCCGTAAGGGGTTGCTCTAAATAAATAACTTTATGCACATTTTCTGATCGAAGTTCAAGGCTTCGTCCCTTTATTTTCTGCCTCTGTCGGCCTTGACTGATCATGGCTCCGCAATCCGCAGCCCGGCTGGCAAGCACGCTCAGCTGGTCATCGAGGCCTGAGCTGACTCATAGCGGCCAGCGGCATGCCGCAGTGCTGCTGGTCTCACGAAACTGAGGGTATTATCATAAAAGACCTGCGTTTTATCGCCAGGAAAATAAATGTGTGATCCATTATTAGGCTTAGGAGAGTGACGTAAAAAGCGACGATAATTCTACAGGCTGCGAGCCCTATCAGCGCAAACGAGTTGCAAACTATTTGCCTGCATCGGTAGAGAAATTCTGTGTACAATGTTTGTCATCCTTCGTCAGGCGGGCTGTTCCACCCGGCGGACGACACCCAGGAGGTGGCTTTCCGCTACGCCGTGGAGCGGATAAACGCTGACCGCACGCTGCTACCCCGCGCTCGGCTCTCGGGGCAGATCGAGAAGATCTCCCCGCAAGACTCGTTCCGCGCCTCGAAAAGCGGTAAGCTACTTGATTCGAACGTCCTGTATCTACATAGGGCTTAGGGCGGCAGCCCAAGAGAGCAGTTAGACTCCTTTTTTTTTTTAGAGTATCCTCCCCTCCCTGGCTTGTGTAGCCTTATCCTTTAAAAAAATATTATGCGTCATCAAGCAATAATGCCACAATCGGTTTGAACGAGACGAAGCTCCTACACAGACAAAAAGCAAGCGGCGGAAATAAATGCATTTCATTCGGCTGCGACTCGTGACAGACGGCCGGGCCGCTCTCTGCGCAGCGGTTATGGATAAGTTTTCCCAACTTCGATGAAAAGTTTCCCTTGCCATAGTCTGGCGCTCCCCTCGCCTCGCCTCGGGGTCGGGGTTGGTCGCTGGTCGAGCCAGGTGCTGACACCATGTGAT
Organism: Frankliniella fusca; assembly: GCA_029379305.1. Classification (NCBI taxonomy): domain Eukaryota; kingdom Metazoa; phylum Arthropoda; class Insecta; order Thysanoptera; family Thripidae; genus Frankliniella; species Frankliniella fusca. Next base: position 2,951,644 of record JAHWGI010001134.1, on the reverse strand, counting down.
AAATTTGTCCATGCTTCACCTTCCATTCTGGAGACAGCACCCCTAAACCTAGCTACACTACTGTCCTCTCATCTTCGATATTTTTTAGCAGCGTACCAAAACGCTCCAAAATTTGGCTCAAAACAGCCTGGCACGAATAGTTGTAGCGCATGTGTCCTGCGTGCACGCTGGCAGCTCGTTCCGTCATCCACATTCCTCCACCATCCGTCCATCCCTCCCTCTCCCCATCCGCCTCTCTCTCTCTCTCTCTCGCTCTCTCTCTCGCTCTCTCTCTCACCCTCCCACGCACGTGGTCTTGGTCCGGGCCCCTGAGGGCGCGGCCGCCAGTCCCACAAGGGCCTCGATGTCACGGAGTAACTTCATTACTCGCGCGCACAAAGGAGCGGCCTCTATTCCACTTCTTCTTGGACATAACTTAATTTCAGAACTGTATCATCGTCTCTCTCTCTCTCTCTCTCTCTCTCTCTCTCTCTCTCTCTCTCTCTCTCTCTCTCTCTCTCTCTCTCTCTCTCTCTCTCTCTCTCGAAAATGGAGTCTTCGAGCAAAAGTTTTCGTCTTTCGTATCCGCCAGGTCTCTTTAGCGGGCGCGCCATCGGTGCTTGAAGCGTACCGTTCTCATTAAGTTTTCTCTGCTTCCTGTCCGCCTCTAGTTTGCCACTTGCTCCAGTCCGGCGTGGCCGCCATCTTCGGCCCGCAGTCCGGGCAGACAGCCAGCCATGTTCAGTCCATCTGCGATACGATGGAGGTGCCGCACTTGGAGACGCGGTGGGACTTCCGCATCAGGCGCGAGTCCTGTCTGGTCAACTTGTACCCTCACCCCAGCGCGCTGTCCAAGGTAACACATGGGATGGGATGGGGCCGTTACAGCCGCGCCTGCCCATAAATGCACGGATTATACGTGTCCACTGTACCGTTAACTTGAAGAATTACTCCAAAATAATGTTTGTGCTGCTGTCAGTGAAATGACTGTGCTTTCTCCTCCCCGATCCTTCCAAGGCGTACGTGGACATCGTGCGCGCCTGGGGATGGCGGACCTTCACCATTATCTACGAGAACAACGAGGGCCTGGTGCGCATCCAGGACCTCCTCAAGGCGCACGGCCCGTCCGAGTTCCCCATCGCCGTGCGGCAGCTCGGTGATGGCAACGACTACCGGTGAGCTATTCACCTCACTTCACCTCGTCGAAAAAAGATATTTAGATCAACACCTAGAGAAGCAGTTACTACTTAAATTGTTTGATGAAGGCCCTTACATTTTAGTTCTTATAGCTAAGATTTGGTGTTTTTTTTCTGGGTGAAAGAAGGCCTAAGCCCTAGTGTTGTGAGGATCCGTGTTGAATCCGTGTCGAGGTATGCCTGGCGTGGGTACGAAGTACGCACATCCTGGGAGGCGAACGAACATGGGGAGCAGGAGAGCAGAGCACCGCCGCTGCTGTCCCCCGCGTGGAGACTCTGGACCGGAACTTGCTACGGCGGAAGCCGGAAGAGTGCCGTAAAGTGCTGCAACCCAGTCGGTGACTTGGCAGGCGGAACTGGAGGGACGCGTGGTGCGCGCAGCAACAACAGTCCAAGGATAACAACCGCGCGTGGTGGGGCGGGGTGAGTGGGGCGTGCGGGGCGTGCAGGGCGGGGCGGGGCGGGGCGGGGTGGGGCGGGGCGGGCCGGGGCGGCCGTCAGCAGCAGTGGGGCTGCATCTGCAGCCAGCCAGGTCCAGGGCTTCTCTCCAGCTAGAGAGAGAAAGGAGTGGACTCAAAGTTTCACGGTGAAAAATAATAATCTAGGTTTACGTAGAATTTTCCAGATTGTATTCGTAAAATTGCAATTACAACTCGTAAAATTACAAGCACTAACTATCGACCTAAAATTACGAGCAAGAATGGTTTGTCGTAATTTACAAATTATCGTAAATCTACAAAGTGCTTGCAGGAATCAGGGGCGGCGAGGCGATATGTGGCCAGCGCTGGTACTGCGCGTTCAGCATTGGCGGTGGGCGCGCGGGGCCCCGCGGGGCGGGGCAGTGAGCGCCGATGCCCACGCAGTGTTGCGTGAGCCGGGGCCGCCGGGGCCCGGGGCGCGCGGGGCGCGAGGCGAGGGGCGCCGGGGTCAGTGCTGTTGCTCCCACAGGCGCTGTTAGACAAGCGGACAAACAAACCGATCTCGGCCGGCCGGGCCGGGCCGGGCTGTTAGGAGCGACAGCGCGCTGCAGCAGCGAGCTGGGGTGTCGTTGCCATCGACCGCGCGCCACTCTCAGTTCAGTGATTTCAATAAAGATAAAAATAATAAATAAAAATAAAAGAAACGTCGGTGGTAAGTCTGGCCTACAATACCGGGTACTATTTAGTTCCGTCAGCTCTTCGCACTTGGAGCCCGCTCCCTCCAGGCAACCCCCTCCTACCAGCCGCACGGCGCACCCCCACTTTCCACTCCACTACCCGGGCCCGTTCTGCGGCTCCAGCCGCCTCCCTCATATACACTGCCGACAAATGTCGCTGGTCGTCACTATGGGATGAGTTTCGCCAGCACCCCGGCTCGGGCTCGGGCCGCCCGGCCCCGCTGCGCTCCGCCCTGCCTCCCTCACGGTCCAGCTCCAGCCCCCGCCCGGCCCTCTGGCCTGGCTCCAAATGGCCACGAGGACGGGGCGGGCGTGGCAGAGCGTGGCGGAGCGTGGCGGGTATCGATTTGCCGGGAAGGCAAGTCTCAGTCGTTTATTGCGGGCGCGCCACGTCGCGCCTCGCCCCGCCCCGCCACGCCCCGCCACGCCCCGCCACGCCTCGCGCCCTGCCACGGACCGAGACGTGCCTGTGATCAGTGTCATTTGTGCTGGGCTGGTGCGCTGGAGAGACACACTGGGAGGCCACCTGAACGCGACAGAGGTGAAGAGTCGGAAAAGTTGGTAGTGAATTTAAGTGATTGCCTCCAGCCTATGCAAGGAATGTTAGCTGGTGCGAATAATGATGAGACATTACTTCCTGACTTTCAAGTGAGAGGGAAGAGGAAGTGCCTCGGTTCTATTTTCTGCAAACACGGAACTCGTACAATACACCGCGCTGGGCTTTTGAGTTTTGCACCGCCCATGCTTGGCGTCCAAAACCAGCAGAAGGATGTAAGACGTTCGCTCTAGGCTCTAGCTTCCTCTCACTCCCTTATTTCGTTTCCAGACTGAAACGGGCATGCCCACCCCGCTGGGTCCCGGTCGCGGTGCAGGCAGGGCTCTGGCAGCTCTGGCGACCTGCTGGCTAGCTAGGGAGGAAGGTTTTGCACTTGAATTCCCCTTTCCGCGTGTAGGCCCGATTTTTACAGTACCATTTGGATTTTACGAGCCCAGTATCCCTCGCAGCCCGCAGACTCTCCCCTGTCCTGCCCTCCTCAGTACAATCTGACGTAATAAAGCTGTGGCCCGACATGTCGCAGCCGCGTCCTCACCGCACAGAGAAGGAAGGATCGTTTTTGCGTCGCTGGGAAACAAGTCGAGCAGTGGGTTCCGCCGTCCTCAACCCCTCTTCCTTTCTTTCCTCACCTCTCTTTCAAACTCACTCGGCGTATAGCGCCATATTTCATATCCTATACCATCCAGCTGTAAGCGCCGAGTCGCGCCGCGCCCCGCCTCGTGGTCTCCATCTCACTCTCTGTTTTTCCTGAGCCCGGCCCGCGGAGCTCTCTTCTACAACTTGTCGCTCCTTTGCTCTTGAGGGAACTTTTGCCCCCCAGGTCTTTCGCATCCCTCCCCCCTCTCCTTCAGCCACGCTAACGTGCTTAAAGGGAACGTGCCGCTCTTCTGGGCACGTCTGCTTGACTCTTTTGTCAACAAAAAGAATCACAAGAGGTGAGAAGTGCAGGAACTTTTCTAAAATTTGGAAATAATGATAAAAACACCCGCAACAAGAATCCTTTCTTAAAAAAAGTTTGAAGTTGAACAACGTTGTGCGCACTAAATATAACAAAAAGACAAAAAAACGTGTTTTGATTAGATGATTATCTCATGGCAGGCCTAGGCCTCTAATTTCACAAGGCGATCTGATTTTATTTCTTGTAAAATTTTCGGGTTCTTAAATTTTTATTGCACACTTATAAGATATTTTGGACATCGCGTTCCTACCATCTCCCTCTGGTGAGGTGAGGGGTGCTCCGGTTAGTAGCAGCTGAAGCCGCACTGGAGCGAGCCTCCCCCGCTGTTGGCGCGGTCTGAGAGGTCTGAGAGCCCTCGCTCTCGCCCCGCCCTGCCCCGCCGTGCCCCGCCCCGCCCCGCCCTGCGGTCTCAACAAAAGCAGGAAGCTTGGACGGAGCGGTGCGGGGCATGGCGTAGCGAGGTCAAGCACATGAGTGAATAAACACTTATTTACACTTACTTTTGGCCAGGCCGCCGGGCCCACCAAGAAAAGCTTGGGCTGAGTTTTGCTGTGCGTTACAGTGAATTACACTAATAGGTACGGTTGTGTTGGATCGCTGTAAATTACGATGGTGCACCCTGGTTTCCATTACAGTGAAATCATAAAGCAAGTTCCCTACTTTATGACTGAAATCCGGGGGCAGCAGTGCACGTTTAGAAATCAGCGTGATAAGCTGTAGTGCGGTGCGGGTTCGCTGTAGCTTACAGTGAAACTCAGGGTCCCCTTTTCAGAGCCACTCTCTCGCTGTGCTCCGTTCTCCTCGTCCGAGATGTTTTCCTCTGCCGCGCTATCGTGTCGTGTCATTTCCCTTTCTCCAGATGAGCAGAGGAGGACAGCTTCTGGCTCATACATCACCCTCTCTCCGGTAGAAAGCAAGAGAACGTTCTCTCTCCTGGCATGGCCCGTTGGTAGAGCTTCCACGGCTGCCCGCCCCTCAGGGCCTGGCCGGCTCCACTGAAAGATAAAAAAAAGAGCGATAGGAGAGAGAGAGAGAGAGAGAGAGAGAGAGAGAGAGAGAGAGAGAGAGAGAGAGAGAGAGAGAGAGAGAGAGAGAGAGAGAGAGAGAGAGAGAGAGAGAGAGAGAGAAAACCGTAGGGTCTGAAAGACGAAGGGGAAGGGGAACAAAATATAAAAAATCGTCACCCCGTGCCGTTTGCCCCAGTTGCCCGTCGTTTTCAACCTTCCTGCTACAGGAGGGGCTCATTTATCCCCATTTCGATAGGGAAATGACCTTAGTCCGCTGGAAGCATTTTTCTGACGGAAATTGTCGTCGCCCAGAGCGCGCGGCGTTCGGTTCTTCTCCTACCACCCCCTTCCGCCCCACCCAGCCGCAACCGCAGCTCGCCACAGCCTATGTCACTCGGCCCCCGGGAGGTAGGCAGCTCCTCCGGCCTGTGGGACGTTCGTGCGCGGCGGGCTGCCTACCCGACGGTAGACAGGCGCTCAGCAGCCCGCTGGCAGCCTAGTTGGAGCGAGCGGGGCCGGGGTGGTTCGGGGCGGGCCGGGGCCGGGGTGGGGCGGGGCGGGCCGGGGCGGGGCGGGGATCCGTTTGCAGATCGGCCGTATTGATGGGGCTTCGCCGAGTGTTTACACAGGGGGCCACACTGACCGCGCCGGGCCGGACCGGACGGCGGGACTCGCCGGGTCGACTGAGGTCTGACCAGCAGGGTTTATGTAAACAGTGTAAAAGCTTAACCCTGGAAACAGACGACACTGTGTGTCGTTCACGTTCTTTGTAAACCCAGCAAAGCGACGGGTGACGGTTTGCAAATCCAAGAAATGCTCTGCGTCCAGCCTCGGTAAATATTTGCGTCTCGGGCCTCTATCGAGCCGCACTCAGATCATGCGGGGGGCGCGGGGAGGGGAAGAGGGTGGAAGTGAGATGGGGAGTGGAGGCACAGAGCAAAGGTACACCGCGGTGACGTGAACACCACAAGCGCTGAAAGCGTGACGGATTATTGCTTCGTATTTTTACCCGATTACCGTCTGTCCTTAGACCGTTGCTGAAGCAGATCAAGAACTCCGCTGAGTCCCACATCGTGCTGGACTGCTCCACGGAGCGGCTTTACGACGTGCTGAAGCAGGCGCAGCAGATTGGCATGATGTCCGACTACCACTCGTATCTCATCACCTCGCTGGACCTGCACAGGTGTGCTTCGGAAAGGAAACGTCACATTTCCTCAGTCGCCCTGTATCGTCATCACAGTTTGCATCATAGCACCACATGTAGCACTACAGCGGCGCGCCTCTCTGTTCCAGTGTGGATCTGGAGGAGTTCAAGTACGGCGGGACCAACATCACGGCGTTCCGTTTGGTGGACCCGGACAAGCCCGAGGTGCAGCACGCGGTGCGCGAGTGGGCGCAGGGCGAGGCGAGGCACGGCCGCAAGCTCGACATGGACGCCGGCAAAGTCAGGGTGCGTATGCGAAATCGTTTCAACAGCTTTTAAGTTGAACGCCGTTCGTCGGCGAAGGCCGAGATCGCTGCTGCTTCTTGACCGCACCGCTCCCGTTCGGTTTGCGCAGACGGAGACGGCCCTCATGTACGACGCGGTGCACCTGTTCGCCAAGGCGCTCCACGACCTGGACAGCAGCCAGCGCATCGACATCAAACCCCTGTCCTGCAACTCGGACGACACCTGGCCCCACGGCTACTCGCTCATCAACTACATGAAGATCGTGAGTACCTTCTAGGAGCCGTTCCCCCGAAATGTACCAGCGGGCCTGCATCTTGTAGTCAACGGTGCGCCAACGGGCGAGCAGAACTTCCCGCAGCTAAAGACCATCGCTTAATTATGCAGTCGTCCTGGGTCCTGACGCGGTGACACGGTGCTTGTGAGCGGGGAGGGCGCGGGGCGGCTGCGGGGCGGCTGCGGGGCGGCTGCACTCGGGGCGCTCCCCCGACGTGTATTTGATTAACATCTTCCCTCCAGCCCTCGCCCTGGCCGCTGCCGCGCATCCTTCACGATTTAAATGGGTCCTCGCAGTCCCGCGCCCCACAAAGCCTTCGCTGCTGAGGTAGGGCCGTGCAGGACCGCGCAGAGGGGAGCCTTGTCCTCTCACATCACGTGACTAACTGGTTTCGGCTGCTCCGGAGGGCCGGGGGCGCATGAGAAATCTACCTACCGCAATGTAATTATATACCTTCTTCCCTCCCCCTTCCCCTCCCCCTCTTCTGCGGGGCACTCGTCGCCACATCGTTAGTGGGACTCTTTCGAGCGGAGGAGGAAAAGAGGCAAGGGAGACGGGGAGAGAAGGGAGGGAGAGGGGGAAGGGGTAGCTCGCTGCTGGGGGCGGCAGATAGATTGAAAGCATAACCATCCCTCTCTCCTTTCCTCTCCACCTTGGCATCTCGCTTTGCCTTCTGATGGAGCTGGCCTCTGGCCTCAATCGAGCTCGCTTTGTTATTCTATGTTTTCCGCTAGTGTTGGCAATCAGGTGGGTGAATCTCACCCGTTCTCTTTCTGTCCGTCTTATTTACGTTGGGTGAGAGGGGGAGAGATGTCGGGCGAGAGCGTTCCTATTGCAAACACTGTTTTACGCTGGTTGCTTGCCGTTGTTGCCCTTTGACCGAGGGGGAAACAATTCTGAATTTTGGTGTACAAATTTTGCGAGTTTTCGTAGATTTAAAGTGATTTTTTTAAAAATTTGTTTGAGTTTTTCCTAAAATTCTGTTAATTTTTGTGAATTTTACTGATTTTTTTCTGATTTTTTTTTGATAAAAAAAATGAAAATTTCTATTTTTTCTGATTTATTATAATTAGTATTTTTATTTTCCTGGATTTTTCTGAATTACGAGGGGTACAAAAATTTCAGAGTTGCTTACCCCTTGCCTTTGACGCTGAACTGTGACCCTTTCTCTCTCTAGCCTGCCCCTAATCATTAACCCCTGTGTTGTGCAGGTGGAGATGCGCGGACTCACCGGCACCATCAAGTTCGACAACCAAGGCTTCCGCACCAACTTTGTCCTGGACATCATCGACCTGTCGCGAGAGGGGTTGCGGAAGATAGGCACCTGGAACTCTACCTCGGGCGTCAACTTCACTCGTACCTATGGCGAGGAGTACACGCAGATCGTGGAGAGCCTGCACAACAAGACCATGATCGTCACCACCATCCTGGTGAGATTTGTCACACGCCCTAGCGGTTGCCGATAGGTGCCTGCCTTTGGCTCACTAGCGTTTCCTGCCCCCAGAGCTCACCCTACTGCATGCGTAAGGACTCGAGCGAGAAGCTCACGGGAAACGCCCAGTTCGAAGGCTATGGCATCGATCTCATCCACGAGATCTCCAAGATACTTGGCTTCAACTACACATTCAAACTCGTACCCGACGGACGCTACGGCTCCCTCAACCGGGAGACCAAAGAGTGGGACGGAATGATGCGTGAGCTGCTGGACCAGGTACGTTTTTTTCTCCCTTTTCCCCCTCATTTTGTTTTTGACACTCGTGTTAAAAGTAAAAATAGAGAACTGAAAAAACCTGTTACAATAATATTGATTGACGTTGTACGACAGCGGGCAGACGTGGCGATTGCTGACCTGACAATAACATACGATCGTGAACAGGCTGTTGACTTCACTATGCCGTTCATGAACCTAGGTTCGTAAATCACTGGTGATTCTCTAGTTGTATTCTACGCCGTCAATAACAGAAGAGACCTGTATTAACGCTTATTTTTTTCCAGGCATAAGCATACTGTACCGGAAGCCAATCAAACAGCCTCCGAACTTGTTCTCATTCTTGTCGCCGCTGTCTCTGGACGTGTGGATTTACATGGCCACGGCATACCTTGGAGTTTCCGTGCTGCTGTTCATCCTGGCCAGGTAGGAGCCCACTCACACCAAGCCTTGCACTCACACGTTGCTTTGGGAATGAGAGACTGGGCTGGACTTGCACTGCTGACACACTAGCCCACTCAACAATTCGTCAAGACGTTGCCAAATACACTAAATTTTCGAGATGAAAGATATTATCACAGTAAAGTTGCTTAGACAATTTTACATGTTTACATTACTTCCTATTTCTGCAAACCAGAACACAAAGAAACGCACAAACGCACACAAATATTTATTTTGTATTGAATAACATAGCTTTTCCTCCTCTTACTCAAACATGATTTGCTTCTTCTTGTATCTTTCTTTTCCTACTCTTCTCTCTCTTTATTTACATTTCCGCGTGTCGTTCAGCATGACGCAGGTTTAGGGGTAAATGGAGACAGCCCACTAAATTTATAATTGTAAATATAATTTAAAAAAAGAAAAAGCTTCTGTCGACAACCTAAATTTGTGTGTGTCTGTCGGCTTTGCATCCATCATAATTACTGGTTTCTTTGAGAAATTAAAATAACGCTTTCGTAATAATAGCAAAAAGGAGTGAATTGCAAAAGAAAAGTATCGCTTACTTCCTGCGCTAGGGCCCCTGAGTCACCGGCACGTGGGCTGTCTCTGTGTGTTCCCAGGTTCAGCCCGTACGAATGGGACAACCCCCACCCCTGCAACGACGAACCGGATGTCCTAGAGAACCAGTTCAGCCTGATGAACTCGCTCTGGTTCACCATTGGCTCTCTCATGCAACAGGGCTCGGACATAGCGCCCAAGTAAGTGACGACCCCCGCCTCTCTCATGTTCCAGCATGTTGCGATACCCCAACAACTCCAAAGACTCGGTAGACAGGGAGTTTGGCCTGGTCAACTCGCTCTGGTTCAACGTGGCCTCGATTCTGAAGCAGGGCTCGGGCATTGCCCCCAAGTAAGTGACCGCTAAGGGACAGCCGGCAGCAAAAGGACACCCTGGAAAAATACAGTGCCATTCTCCATGTTTTCCGAGAGAATAATTTTGAAAATTAATCCCATATAAGGGTCGGAGACAAAATCGATGATTCACTTTTCGGGCTCCTTATGTGTCCTCGAATGGATTGTCGGCTTTGCTCCAGACCCAACCTCGTCGATCCTGCTTACCCCGTGTTGTCCGCAGGGCCGTCTCGACGCGGATGGTCGCCGGCATGTGGTGGTTCTTCACGCTCATCATGATCTCTTCGTACACCGCCAACCTCGCCGCCTTCCTCACCGTCGAGCGCATGGACTCGCCCATCGAGAGTGCAGAGGACCTGGCCAAGCAAACCAAGATCAAGTACGGGGCGCTACGGGGTGGCTCCACTGCCGCCTTCTTCAGGGTACGGAACTTCAAAACTTGCTTTTATTTTAAGGCATTTTCGTACAATCGTGATAAATATTCGTGAGGGTTATGGGATAATTTTCCATGATAAATGTCGTAAAGTTACAGCATCCAGCTGTATTGTCACGATAATTTTTTTACACGGTGTGTTGACTTAGTTTTCTTCGACGAGTAAGAATTTTCTGTCATAAATTTACGACTGCGCTCGTAAATTGACAACTATGAGCCGGAATATAATAATAGTTGTGATATCACAACTTACGACAAAAAGTCGTCAATGTAGGATTTTTTTTTTCACAGTGTATTTGTCTTTAATTTTAGAACACGTGAGCGAGCGCTCTTATTTTCGTGCAGGACTCCAACTTTTCGACGTACCAGCGAATGTGGTCTTTCATGGAGTCTGCAAGGCCGTCGGTGTTCACGTCCTCCAACGGCGAGGGCGTCGACCGCGTGGTCAAGGGCAAGGGCAACTACGCCTTCCTGATGGAGTCCACGTCCATCGAGTACGTCATTGAGCGTAACTGCGAGCTGACGCAGATCGGCGGGCTGCTCGACTCTAAGGGCTACGGCATCGCCATGCCGCCGAGTGAGTATCTGGAGCTCGAGTACCGATACGCAGTGCTATAACCGCCCTTTCCATCCTCCGCTCGGTCACCCGCGTTGTTCTCTGTCGGACAGACTCGCCGTACCGGACGGCCATCAGCGGGGCCGTGCTCAAGCTGCAGGAGGAGGGCAAATTGCACATCCTCAAGACCAAGTGGTGGAAAGAGAAGCGGGGCGGCGGCTCTTGCAGGGTGAGTCAAGCAGCTGCAGGGCAGGGGGCAGCTTACTGCCAGAAACTGGTCGACTGGTGAACTTGGTAGATACAACTCTGAATCCTGGTGTTTACAAGGCCTGGAATTTTTGAAACCTTGCAATTTTTTCAAAATTTTCCATCGCCTTTTTTTTTCATTTTTGGCGCAAAATTTCCTAAATTTTCTGATTTTTTGAAGGTTGTTACAATTTTTTTTTTAAAGTTTCTTTTGTACTTTGTTTCTATTGAGAGGAGGGAGGGAGGGGATTTTCTTGTTTTCATTTTAAGGTGTAAAATATGAAAAGTTTTTCCCCCCTCGTCCTGTACTTTTCTGTTGGCGACAAGATAAAAGTTGCCCGTGTTGCTGATGCAGGACGACCCCAGCAAGAGCAGCTCGGCCGCCAACGAGCTAGGCCTGGCCAACGTCGGCGGCGTGTTCGTAGTCCTGCTGGGCGGCATGGGGGTGGCATGCGTCATCGCCGTGGCCGAGTTTGTGTGGAAGGCGCGCAAGGTGGCCGTGGAGGAGCGGGTGAGAATCGCCAAGGCCTCGGCGGCGCCCGTCGCCGTCTGAGTCTCTGCATGGCATGAGGACGCCGGGCTGGCCCGGCCGTTTCTGTATTTTATTTTTCTTCGGAGGGTTTCTATTCGGGGAGCTTGTTAATGCATGTTGAGCTGGAAGGGTAGCAGCTTCTTCTGACCTGGTCGTTGGGAGGTCCGGAGACAACGTGGTGTGAGAGGTGCGTGCTGAAAACCTGCACCCCTTACCTTGATTGACCCGATCTGGGCTTGCTAGAAACATATCGTATGGTTGAACTTTAGGAGGCAAAGTTACCACTGCTTGTTTAGTTCCTAATCACTGTAAAAAAAAGAAGCTGTCATACTCACGGTGAAATAACGGCATGGATTTTACAGCATTACGGTGTGGTACAGCAGAATTAACAGTGCCGTGCCGTTAAATGATTTGATTTTACAGTAGGGCACCGTTTATTCTCCCGTAAGGTACGACCTTATGTAGTAAAAATCGGTATGAAATAACGGTATGATACTGTAAACTTACTGCACATGGTTCAGTAAAATAACGGTTTCAAACTGTCAAATAATTAACGGTGCAAAACCGCTGCAAAACCGTGTTTTTTCTTATAGTGATTAATGCAAACCATTTACAAAAAGTAATTTACTATTTGAATTAAGAGTGCCCCTAATATCATTTAATATTTTCACGATGCACCAGAATTGCTTATATTGCAAGCCCGCAGTAGATTCATTGCCTAATCCAAGCATTTTTTTTAAAGGGACCAATCTAGAGATCTAGTACAATAATTTTTCCACTCCGTAGTTTATAATAAATAGGAAATCTGCAAGACTTTAATTTTTAGTAAATAGCCTAGGGCCTCACTGGTCTTGTTTTCTTGTGTGGGATCCGAACCCGTATCGCACTGATATGTGGCGTGGGAATTTGTTGGCAGCGATGCAATTCGAAGGAAAAGCAACAGCAGCAAGTCATCATGAGGGACGTAGCATTGCACCCGGAATTGCGCTGTTAGCAGACCCACCTGCTCCACAAATCAATCGCGAGAGAGGTTGGTTCAAATCCCAATCAGCGTTATCATTTTTTGTCGGTGCTTCATTTTGTGAGTATTGTACCTTTCCCTCACGTATTTCGAATGTGTTTCCTCACGTTTAATAACTCGTGATCCCACTCGGACATTGACATCTCCCCTGCACATCCTGGAATGTCACTGATCTCCTCTTTTCTTCTGTTCCTTTTGCCTGCACATCCTGCGGAGTAGAAAGTGAGCACACCCGTCGGCTCGCTGCCCCCACCGCACATCATATCCGAGATAGTCAAGGACCGCAGCTCCATCGCGTAGCGCCCCCTACCGCCGGCGCCAGCGTGACCGTACGACCACCTGCACCCCTAGCCGTGCAGCTGCAGCCATCTGCACCCCTAGCCGTGCAGCTGCAGCCATCTGCACCCCTAGCCGTGCAGCTGCAGCCATCTGCACCCCTAGCCGTGCAGCTGCAGCCATCTGCACCCCTAGCCGTGCAGCTGCAGACACCTTCACCCCTACTGCCCAGATGACCGCTCGAGAGAAGAGTCCTAGCCGGACTAGCACACCACCCAGGACGTAGCTGCCCACCATGCACACATTTCTAGTCCACCCTGAATGTGAAGTCGCACGGTACTTGTTCGCCCGCTCGGAACAATTTTTGCAATATTCGGCCTGACGTCTGTCGCACACCATCTCCATAAACGCTGCGCTGCGGTATTGTTTGGCCCAGCCGCTGTCCCAGCTCCACATGCCGTGCCTGGTGCTGACCTGCCCTCCGCAGCCCGCTGACGTGGGGCTTGTGGTCCCCGACGCGCTCCCCGGCGAGCCTGGAGAGCCACGCTTCAGCAGCGGCAGCGGGAGTTGCAGCGGGAGCGGGAGTGACAGCGTTAGCGGCAGCGAGGGGAACACCACCTACCGCTAGTACGGCTGCATCGACAGGGACGACTTGTCGATAAGTTGACGTGTTAAGAAGTGTGAGAGAGTGAGGGAATGAGTAAGTGAGCGAATGAGTGAGTGACTGAGTGAGTAGGTGAGAGAGAGAGCGGACCGACTGAAAATATGTCGTGGCCCAAAAAAAAAATTAAAGCAAACACTTTTGTGATTTTTGTGATTCGTATGAGACTTTTTTCTCCTCTCTTAAAATGCTAAACTTTTCCTGCAGGTTTTTGTTTACTGTTTAGTCCGTTTTAGTTTGAAATGGTCTGCTAAATAATACTGTTAAAATGTAAAGTTTGTAGGGATATGAGTACATGGCTGTATGAAGTTAAGGAAATTTACACATGAACAGTTTAACATAAAAACAGATTAACATGTGCATTTTTTGGAAGTAATAACGCCTTTTCCTGAACTTGATACAGAGCTTATTTGCGTTGAAGAAACTTCCAGCAAGAGCTATGATATTTTCTCTGATGAACCTCTTGGACCCTGAGACTGCAAGTATTTGATGATTTATAGATACTTTTGTCTGAAAACTGACTCGTTAAAAAAAATATCACTGCCACCTAACATAAACCACAAGGCCTGGTTGAAAGTGGACAAACATTTTTCCCAATGATTTCCTGTCACATATCCCTACAATTTTGTTAACATTTAGTTATTCACTGATCGTACCAAATCGTCATCATTGTAAACATTAAATGTTGTGTATGGTGTATTGAAAACATATAGTAGGAGTCATGAAGAGGCTGTCCAATGTGCCATGTTCAATTGATTTGCCGCGATGGCTGCTGCATTCATTAAGTCCACTTAGTACCAATATTTTGTTTTCCTGCCCAATCTCGCCATTGGACGAATGCGTTAAGCGGAATGAATTAATAATGCTGTTTCGCTAGCAACGTCAAAGGATAAAGCCTACAAGACCTCACGTTTAAACCAGAAACTATGATAGTTCATTAATGAGTAGAAAATTAATTTACGTAAGGAAGACTCTTTATATTCGTATGTATTTGGTATCAAAGTAGACTTAGTACGTAATTGTTATTCACTTAAAGGTGTGTAAATACCTTTAGGTTATTTCAAGGCCAAATAGACCTGAGAGCACTGGAAAAACAAAGGTAGGACTTAATGCCTTTCTAGGGGTGTGAAATTTTAATGCCTTTGCAAAGGCACGAAATCGTCCAAAGGCATTAAAATTTAACACCTTTGGGCAGTTTTAATGCCTTTGAAGGGGTGCTAATTTTTAATGCCTTGGTAAAGGCATTAAAACCCTTCTCGTCCTACCTTTGTTTTTCCAGTGAGTCTACATTAAGAAAAGTCATGGCCTTCGTGTAAGGGGTTCTCAATAAAACGGTTTTGTAACAGCAGTATTCGGTTCTTTCTTTATTTATTTATCGATGCAAGTAACCTCCAAAAAAATATTTTTAGTTTAGTCGAAGCTGGGACAGGAGACAGTCGAAGGGCATGTATGAAAATGCGTCTGAAAGGAAAATGAAGGGGTGATTCCGTCTCAGTGGCACTACTCCCGCAAAGGGGAATCTGAAGCGGGGAGTATTTCCTGCCCCAAAACCTTCTCCATCTATAACCCTACCTGCCAACCTGCCATCTGACTGTGAGGCGCGACGAGAGGTGGTAAATAGCAAGCTCAACATCTCTCTACCCCACGAATCATGAAGAATACAGGAGAGGATGTCAAAAAACAGTACCCACCCGCTACATCCCTGGTCACTCCCACTTGGTCATAAATGCCTAGACGATAAGCACACATATATAAAATGCGTCATCGAACACAGCACGCGATCGTTCGTCAGTGAAGCTCAGAGCTGACTCGCTGTCTGCCTCTCGCCACCATGTCGCAGCGCACGCAGCGCGAGCCTCCCCCGTCCCCGGGCGTGCTATTTGCGTGCCACGCGCCACGCCGCGCCACGCCGCACCGCGCCGCTCCCGGCGGCAACAGGCTCAGTAGCGCGCGCGCCTGCAGGAGGGCCGTGTCCTGCTGCCGCGGGGTCTGCCGATGACACCCTCAGGACGCCGCCGAGAGGTGTGCCTCGCCTGGCGTTCCTTGTCCCGTGGGTAGGGCAGCAGTCGCTGGACGAGCTGCAGGGAGGGCAGCGATGGAGTGCTCGAGACTGCTCCTGCTCGGCGCCCTCCTGACCGCCGCGCCCTGGGCGTCGGGCCTGCCGCGTGAGGTTAATATTGGTAAGCACAGAGTAGCAAGCCTCGCTATTTTCTTTCACCTTCCCTATCTTTCACGAGCTGCATGGCACCAATTTTTTGAAAGAAAAAAAAATGGAATTATTTATTACCAACAATCAAGAGGAGCCCGCAGCCCTCAAACGGTTTTGTAATAATAATAATAATAATAACAATAATAATAATAATAATAATAATAATAATAATAATAATAATAATAATAATAATGATAATAATAATAATAATATTTTTTTTTCTGCTGAAAACTTGCCTACCGCTTGGCCGTCGTCTGCAAACATCTTTGAATATTTCTTTTCAGGAGGACTCTTCGAGTCCACGGAACACGAGGTCGGCGTCGCCTTCGCGAGGGCCGTGGCCGCCGTCAACGCTGATGAGACCATCCTGCCGGAGGTGGAGGTGGTGCCAAAGCCGATGCAGGTCCCCAAGTATGATAGCTTCTACACTGCTAAAACGGGTAGGCCGTCCCCGCGTTAGCGGGCCGCTTGGATCGTAGGCAGTTGATGACACAAAACCCCTATTTGTAGGCAACATACTCGTATTAGTAATATTTCATTAATTTTGCACATGTCTCGACAGTGTGCGAGTTAATGTCCGGGGGGCTGGCTGGCATATTCGGCCCTAGTTCCTCAATCACCTCTGGCCATGTTCAGGCCGTTTGCGATACGATGGAAGTGCCTCACGTCCAGACGCTGTTCAATCCTTACCTTAATCGAGAGACATGTTCCATCAACCTACACCCGCACCACAGCACTTACGCCGAGGTGAGTTAAACAAATTCATCCCCGAGAAAGTGTGACTGTGATTAAAACCATTTGATTTTTGTAGATCCTGCTGCGACTGGTAGACGTCTACGGCTGGAAGGACTTTATCATCCTTTACGAGGACGACGACAGCCTGGTTAGAGTTAACCGATTGCTGGAAAAGTACGACCCCAAAGGGTACACCGTTACACTGCGTCAGCTGCCGGCTGAGGACATGAAGTAAGTTGACGACAGCGAGGATGTCCTCTACAGACCATTCCTAGCCTATGGACTCACATTCGTGTGTTGGTAGGCCGGTGTTCCGCGAGATTCTAAGGGACAATGTGAAGAATATCATCATTGACTGTGGCATCGACACTCTCAGTGAGGCACTCCGCCAGGCTCAGCAGATTGGCGTCATGGGCAAGGATTTTAACTACATAATCTCTAACTTGGTAAGTATCGCTGTGTCTGTCTCCACGTGGGTCGACAATTATACAAAAATACATTTTGTCGCACTGTCGGGCGAGCAGAACTGATAGCAGAGCTATAAAAATGAAATAAATAATTACGCTTGCAGGACTTTCACACGTTGGATCTAGAACCGTACCGATACTCGGGTACCAACATGACAGGACTGCGCATCGTGCGACCACACAGCCCGCTGGTGCAGAGCGCCGTCGAGGCCTGGGCGTCGGCCGCTGCAATGGCGGGCGAGACTTCTGACCTCGAGCCCGGAAACCTTCGGGTACGTCACCAAAACTCCGAGCTGAAGTGAATGAACATAGGGAGCAGCAGTGCTTGACCGCCGCGTCTGCTCAGTTGGGGCCGGCGCTCATGTGGGACGCAGTGCACCTGTTCGCGCGCGCGCTGGAACGGCTGGACCAGAGCCGGGAGGTGGAGCTGCCGGCGCTGGAGTGCGACGATAAGAGAGACCAGCCGGGCGAGCGCGGCCTGGCCAGCTGGGACCACGGCTTCAGCCTCATCAACTTCATGAGAACGGTGGGTCGTCAAGTCCGCGCGCCGCTCGTCCACGGGACCATTGCGTGGGAGTACAATAGCAGCTCGCCACCTTCGATTTCAGACCGAGATAGAGGGGCTCACGGGGACGATCCGGTTCGACAACCAAGGCTTTCGGACCGATTTTTCCCTGGACATCATAGAGCTAAGCCCTGACATGGAGAGCACCATGACCATCGGTAACGTAGACCTCACTACGTTCAACTTGACGCGCATTGAGCGCGCAAAGGACGAACTTCGCCGCGAGCTGGAGTCGGTGCGAAATCAAACGTTTAGAGTCATGATCGCCATAGTAAGTTCAGCTTTCGTTACCATTACGTCTTTCTGTTTAGAATGCTTTGACAAAATCCATCGTCTTTTAATTTCAGCAAGAGCCTTACAACATGCTACAAGACTCGGCCCTTAGGCTGACGGGCAATGACCGATACGAGGGCTTCTGCATAGACTTGATAAAGGAACTGGCACAGATGCTCGGCTTCAACTACACATTCATTCAGCAGATGGACAACGCGTACGGCTCATGTGACCGCGAAACTGAGGTCTGCAACGGCATGCTTGGAAAAGTGCAAAGCGGGGTGAGACAGTTATCTTACTGTAACGGGTGTTTCTTTGAATGCGGAAGTGTTGCGGGTTTGCCTACCCCATTCGCCCGTAAGGCGCCATGGCCCCTGCAGCGCTGGTGAGTATGCAATCCCGCAACACCGTTACGCATGCAAAGAAAACACCCGGTACATGTTATTTTCTGAAAGTACCAGAAATAACTTTCTACATTTGTTTTGTCATCGTTTCGTTATCTGCAGGAAGCTGACCTGGCTATCACTGATTTGACCATAACATTTGATCGTGCAAGAGGCGTTGACTTTACTAAGCCGTTTATGAACTTGGGTATCGCGTTGCTGCACACAGTCCCCAGGCCCCTGCAGCCGAGTCTCTTCTCCTTCTTAGATCCTTTTTCCGGCCAAGTCTGGGTTTACTTGCTAGCTGCCTACGCTATCGTGTCTGTGGAGATGTACGTTATGGCTAGAATAGCCCCGGCCGAATGGACGAACCCTTATCCCTGCATCGAAGAACCAGAAGAGCTCGAGAACCAATTTAGTATGTTGAATGCCTTTTGGTTCACAATCGGAGCTATTATGCAGCAAGGTTCCGAAATAGCTCCAATGTAGGTGGTTCCGTGCTATCATGAAATGAAATTCTGCCAGTTATATTACAAAGCTTCTATCACACTTCAGCGACTTTTCCAGAGCTCTCATTAAAGTATTTGTCCTTTCTGCTTGCAGTGCGCCGTCTACTAGAATGGTGGCTGGTATGTGGTGGTTCTTCTCTCTTATTATGGTCTCATCATACACAGCAAACCTGGCTGCCTTTCTTACTGTAACTCCAACCGAGGAGCTCATAACTGATCCTAGGCAGCTACTTAACCACCCAAAGGTAAAATACGGTGCAAAAGAGGGTGGTTCTACCTACAATTTTTTCAAAGTAAGCTTCTGTTTTTTTTTGTGTGCAATATAATTCTTTGTAAAATTAGTTATGAAATTCTTCATCCATTCTCATTTTTCTATTACGTTGCTACCGCAGGAGACCACAGACCCAACCTTTAAGGAGATGTTCGCCCAGATGGAGAATGTCAAGGACAATGATGTCGGTGTGCGAAGAGTCAAAGAGGCGGAGGGTGGGTATGCGTTCTTCATGGAGAGCTCCTCTATTGAGTACCAGGCGCAGCGTGAGTGCGATGTGCGCAAAGTGGGCCAGAACCTCGACGAAAAGGGCTATGGCATTGCCATGCGGAAAAGTAAGTGTAAAACTTCTGAGCACTACAAACAAAATCACTAACAAGGAAGAGGAGGCTAGAGATGCTATAATCTTCGCCTCTTTTACAGATGCACCATATTTGTCGGCTCTCTCTGCGGCCGTGGTGAAGCTGCAGGAGAGCGGCAAGCTATCAGAGTTGCGGACACGATGGTGGGAGCAGCGGCGTGGCGGTGGAAAGTGTATTGGGGTACGATAATAGCTCTACTGGTATCTTTATTCAACATCTGTTTTTTTTTTTTTAAAGGTGTTATTGCAATTATTATTACTAGTTGTAGAATAAGTTGTGAGGTTGTGGTAGCTTCATTATAGACCATTCCGCTCGTACCTCTCGAAACACAAATGCACCGGAAGTCGCTGTTATTTTAGAACGAAATTTAGCCTGCCTAGAGCCCTGAAATATTTTCGAAAGTGACAAATTAGTTCTCCCGGGAATTTATTCATAAAATTTGTACAATATTTTGGCGTCATAAATGCCTCTGGAGCCGGTTTGTATATGACTCCCGGTGCATTTGTTTTTCGAGGGTATCGCGATTTGCGGGTCCAGCGGAATAGTCTTTACTTATTCTCCTTTTTATTCTTTTTCTTAATCATGTTACCTGTGCGCAGTCCGCTGGAGCGGATAGCTCCGCCACCAACGAGCTCGGCCTGGAGAACGTGGGCGGCGTGTTCCTGGTCCTCGGCGTCGGCGTTGCGCTGGCCGTAGTGCTGGCCTTCGCCGAGCTGCTCTGGGACCTGGCCGTCAAGCGCCACAGCGGCGACATCGCATCCTTCCGCGCCGAGCTGCTGGAGGAGCTCAAGTTCATCTTGAAGTGCAGCGGTTCCACTAAGCCTGTCAAAAAGGCCAAATCCGAGGACGAGCAGGCTGAGGACGCGCTCAAGGACTTCCAGCCCCTGAGCCCCTACGCGGTGGTGGACAGCGAGGAGGGCGCAAACCAGAACCACAAGGAGCCGCTTTACTAGCAGCCGTGTCCTGCTTTTGAACTCCGTGCTGTGCGAACAATGATGATGCTTACCAAAGATTAAAAACCAAACAAACGATTGTGATAGGTACTAGTATTATTCTCAGTTTTATATGATACGGATTCTTTTAAATTGAAAAATAAAAACAAACAACTGTAAAGTGACCATGATTTACGCCGACGCCCCATGCACTCTCCCCGCGCCGGTGTAAGTGTGTTCGCCGTGGGCGGTAGGGGTAGGGGTGCCGGTAGGCGGGGGTGGGAAGGTAGCACGTAGGGGCGGGAGTAGCGCCACAACGTGGCGGTCCGGTCCGGTCCGGCCCGGCCCGGCCCGGCCGGCGCGGCCGCAGTGTCGCTCGGGACGCGCAGCCGGCCGCATGCTCCTGCTTCAGCCCCGTGGCGCCACGCCGGCCCGCGCCGCCCGCGCCGCCCGTCTGCAATCGCGCTCGCTGGCACGCGTCGTCCTTTAGCTCGACACCGGCAGCATTGCGCGAAACAACTCCTCCCCCCCCCCTCCCCGCTCCCTCACTCCGTATCCACGCGTATTTGCACATTTATTGCGTCCCCTTTATCAGACGTGTGCTGCTCGTTCCCTGTGTAGTGGGAGTCTGGACCGTCCAGAGATAAAACGCCCTTTCACTTCCCGAAAGAAAAGCGAAGGGTAAGTTTCCCTTGTTTTGTCACTGCTGAAAGAACTTCGTTCTTTTTCGAAATGTATTGTTGAAGCAATTCTTATGTTTGTGTTTCAAATCACAATTTCACCTCCACATACATTTTTTATTAGTTTCATTCATTCTTCTGCATAGTGACTAAATCAGAGTTTGTGCACCCCAAAGTCCCCCAATAACTTCCTTGTGTATTGCTGTGTTGTCTTTCGGCCTGCACTCTTTTTCTTCCAGCAAAGTTGTTTCTCTTTATGCCCTTCTTGTCTTTTACTTTTACCCACCAAGTGATTCCAGAGGAGGTACGAGATACGGCTCTACTTTCGTGGACTGGGTCAGAGTGTCAATAACAGAATACGCCTCCACGTCAAACACAAAAACTTTTCGTTGCTTGCGCCCTTGTGTTACCTTCCACGAATCTACACAGCAGGTTAATCTCTGTTGGCCACGGCACTGTTGTGCTTGAGATGGAGGGGCCGGTGAAGGCGCTGGTTGTGGTGACGGTGATTGTTGTGGTGAGGGAGCAAGTCCGTCACTCACTACCGGTGCAAACACGCCAAAACCATTGGAACTTTAGAATCACCCCTTCTTAACCTTATAGTTTTGTTAGGTATTTTAGATGCGATTGTTTTTGCTGTTAACCGCTTCGAGCGCAATTTGTTCGCACACACTGATAGACAAAGAGTGCAGCCCTTCATCACTTTAATGTGTTCAAATACCATTTAAACACATAAAAGTGTTCAACAAAGTTGTTGTGAACTTAAAAATGTTCAACTCCGTAGTTGTGCTCTAAAAAGTGTTCAACTCCCCAGTTGCACACTTCCTTAGCTTACACACTGTACCGGGGAAGTGTGCAACTAGGGAGTTGAATACTTTAAAGTGCTCAACTTTTGAGTGGAACACTTTTAAGTGCTCAACTTTTGAGTTGAACACTTTTAAGTGCCCGACTTTTGAGTTGAACACTTTTCAGTGCTCAGCTTTTGAGTTGAACACTTTTAAGTGCTCTACTTTTGAGTTGAACACCTTTAACCCTTTAAGTCACTTGTTGTACCCGTACAACGTTCAGTAAAAATGTGTCTTAAGAGGCTAATTTCGCTCGCAGTCGACTTTTGTTGCCCTAAACACGTACAACTACTGCCTTACATCGTTTGAAACCACCCGCCGGGCTCCTCGGATACGTACAGTGCTGCCAACATAGCTCCAAAGTCGACCTCTCGTAAAGTCGCATGCAGACCTGTATATTATCGGTTATTTCGGTCCGTTCAAGCAGTGCTAAGATTCAAACATGGCGTGAAATTCTTGTAGTAGGTTCAAAAAACGTGGAGAGTTACATACCACCATGGTCTGGTACGTGTGGCACCACTGGGGCGCATGATAACCTGAACGTTGTATATATACTACGTTATGACGTCAGGGTATCACTTTTCGAGCTTTTTTGGCGCCTATCGGAGGTGAGTGAGATTCTGTTGCCTGGCTATTTTTTTCGGTTCCACACTGTGTATCTTTAGGTTTGAAGTCATTTCGCACTTGAAAAGTGTGTTGCTTCACACATCTATGTACGATTCGGCCTTTAGGCCTAGGTGGGCAGAGAGCAAAATATTTGCTGGTATTCTTTAACTTTGAGCTGCAGTTTCAAGCCGATTACGAACTTTACAGATTCTGGGGACTCAAATCTGATTGTCTGTCTACTAAAGAGTGATTTGGGAACAAAATTTAGTTTTCTGGGTGCCTACGTGCCTATTTATCTCGATATTTCGAATGTAGTAGGGGTACAACATTCGTGACTGTAGGACTGTGTGTAGTGCCACATATTGCCTACCTACCAGGGGCTTACCGATCAGTTCGCGCTCGCGCCGGCGGTAGGAGTGGGGAGGGTGGACCCGGAAAATCGTCCAAAACGTCGAAATACCTTTCATAAATTTACTTCCATTCTATCATTTTCAGCTGCCCCGAAGTCACAAATGTTGTACATTTACAACATTCACTCTATACAGACTTGCTTCATTTCACAGACGCTCAGGAAACAGTTAGTTGAGTCAAATATATGTTGTGGAGCATGTCAACTATGATGTGGTCCACTTTTATTTAGTATCCAGGCATAGACCTGTCAAATTACGTTGCAAAGGTTTTCTGTTGTACCGGAAGTCACAAGTGTTGTATATTTACAACGTTCACATTTTTCAGCTACCAGCGCTATACAGATCGGGCCAGCAGGGTTTGGACGGCAGGAACAGATTCCCCGACACTTTTTCCATATGACTTTGTTCCCCGAAATGGACGTGCGGCACGTTCAGGCGGTGAAAAGTCTTGTTTACCTAGCAATGACGCGTTTTTGGCCCATTTTAGGCGGTTTTTTGCACAAAATGAGGGCAGAACGACATCGCACGTCATTGCCCTTTCCTGCCAGGCATCACCTCATCACCACTCATGATCGTGACTCAAAACAGTTTCCAAAATAAAAACTTTAAAAAAAGGTCATTTTTTGCCCTGAAGTCATAACGTAGTACGGGTACAACGTTCCGTAAATCCCGAACCGAGCATCGTACAACCTCGGGACCGGCAAAAATGAGTTCCTTGGGTGCCAAATAGTCGAACTACACCATAAAAGTCATAAAAAATTACCGGGAAAAATTCTGTGACTTAAAGGGTTAAGTGCTCAACTTTTGAGTTGAACACTTTTAAGTGCCCGACTTTTGAGTTGAACACTTTTAAGTGCCCGACTTTTGAGTTGAACACTTTTAAGTGCTCAACTTTTGAGTTGCACACTTTTAAGTGCTCAACTTCTGTGCTGAACTCTTTTAAGTGCTTAACAACTCTGTTAAACACTTTAAGTGTTTAAATGGTATTTGAACACTTTAAAATGTTGAAGGGTTGAACACTTGGTTTATCAGTGCAACTATGAAAAAGTCACTGTGAAAAATAGTGTTAGGCTTACGGGAAAAATTTTCACGAAGCAAAGTTGTAAAATTACAATGACAAATCGTGAAATCAAGAGCATCTATTTGCTTAAAATTCAAATACGAGCAAAACAGGGTTGTCGTAAATTTACAACATTTTTCGTAAGTAGTCATTTACAAATATATATATATATATATATATATATATAATATATATATATATATATATATATATATATATATATATATATATATATATATATATATATATATCGTAAATGTGCAAAAATACTTATCACAGTGCTGAGGTGGAATGAAGAACAGCAGCGAGATAGACCAAGAACATCAAAACAGCAATCACTTTGAGCTGATTTTCTTCTCCAGTCAGATCAGCAATTAGCTGCGGCTCAGATCACTTCCCGTATTGTTATATTCTTGGCGTGTCTTCCTCCTGTTCTTAGTTACGCTTCAGTCCTCCATGGAATCAGGAGATCTGTTATTCGCTCGCCTGCCGGGCCCTGGCACGAGGTGTCGGCATATCCGCGCGGTAGCTGAGGTTAAACCAGATCAGGTTCTCGGTTCTCGCGAACCAACCGGGACGTTGTTATTAACAGTTTGTCTAAGATTACCCTCCCGCGGAACCCTAGACCTCAGCCAGGCTCCCCTCACGGCGCGATCTGGACCCTCCCCCTCCCCTTTCCCCTGCGAAGTGTCCTCGCCGTGCAATTAAGGGACGGAAGCGAGGAGAAAGCAGAATTCAAAACATGGGAAATTATCAAAACCACCAGACATTTACTGTTTTGTTGTTGTTTTTAATATTTTTTTTAAAAGAAGGTTGAAGATATTTATCACAGTTCCTTGCTCGCACGATTTTCACTAGGAATGCCCGCTACCCCCAGTCAGCGGCAGTACCTTATAACAAGATAAATAACAAGAGAGAAAAGTACGAACATGTTCACAAAAATCTTAGCGCTCTTGCTGTTGTCGGACGTGCTCTCTCTCCGGCGGGTCGACCCCACGACGATGACGGTCGACGTAGTCTCCGTCGCAACGGCAGCTGAGGGCGGCGGCTGAGCCGGCGGAACCGGCGGAGGGCGCTGCAGCTGCGGCGGGGGATGCTGCAGCTCCGGTGCTAATGGTGGCGGAGGGGGAAACAAGCGCTTTCCGATCCTGGAGAGATTACGCAATAGAGATGAGTTGAGGTTAGGTTTTCCGTATTCGGAGGAAATCTCTGTTCACGCGTAAAATCAGAAGTCAACGCGGCAGGGGAAATGACGTTGCTGATGTTTGCACTTGAGCCCCGCGGGGCCGGAGCGTATTGCGTCACTCCGCCTCAGCTGACGCTGCGTGCGGCATTTACCTGTCGTCTCCGTAGCGCTCCTCCAGGATCCGCAGGAGAGTGTAATTCGTGGGGAGGTGGCCGGGATGCACGCCGAAGACCTGAAAACAAGCATAATGGTGAGGGTGGGGCAAGGGTCCTTCACTTCTTTTTGTTTTGTTTTTTAAGGGGGGGGGAACATTCTCAAACAAAATCAGTCAAATATCAAAAAATAAAAATCAGAGGGAAAAAAAACTATAAATAATCAGCAAAAAATAAAGAATAAGAAATAATCAGTCAAAATCGATTTTTTTAAAAAAAATAATAAAAAAAAAAAAAAAAAAAAAAAAAAAAACAATCAGAAAAATTAGTGTACGATTGTGAAGGACCCCTCAGCGCCCCTCTTCAGGGTGGAGGGTGGGGTGTCGCGCGCGCTGCAACACGCTATGAAGTTTGCTGGACGGGGTCAGTGTGGCGTACCGAGCGGCACAGCGGGCACTCGTACTTCTCGCTGCGCTGCAGGCACAGCTGGCACACCGTGTGCCCGCACGGCACCAGCTTGGGGGTGTGCACCCCGGTGTCGTACTGCTCGAAGCAGATGTCGCAGTCCATGGTGGTGCGGCGGGCCGGTGGCGGGCCGGCGGGCGTCAGACTGAGCAGGTTGCCCCGCTCGGCCCCCGGCCGGGACAACGGGACTGATACGCGGTATATCGGAGATAACGGGAAGCACTCAATGTGAAGGTCGCGCAAGGTGGAGGAGGCGCAGCGGGGAGCGGCGGGGCTGGGCGCGCCACTGGTGGGAGGAGGAGAGGAGGTAGCCGACGGTCACTACTTAATCACCCGGAAACGAAAGGGTTCGAAAAGGGACGCGTGCTATGCAAAACCACATTCGTCGTCGCGCGAAATAAGGGAAGGCCAAGAAGTCTGAGAAACGGCGAAAGACCGCGCCACCCTCTACGGTACGGTACGGTGCGCGAAGCGGGCGAAACAACAAACTGTTGAAATTAGAGAGTCTCATTAGCCGCGCGGCGTGTGACTGACGCGGCCCTGGTGAGGGCTGGAGAGTGTGGTGAGGTACTACTTGTCCACGAGCAGCGCGGAGGCCGAGGGGTTATAATCACTCAGCTGGAGTGTAGACATGACCTCCTGTACAGTACAAGAGTATATCTGAGATTTTAAGGGCGTCAATACAGGTGTAAATTGTTAAAAAGTTACATTTTTTAAACTAAAATTTTAACAGAAACAGCTAATTTTTAAACATTTTGTTTCAAAATTGCCGCTGAGTATGAGTACAGCTCGATGAGTACATATGAGCTGTACTGGTACAGGAGTGATCTAACCCTCGGCCCAGGCTCCATCTCCGAACCGATTTTGTGCCCCATACACCGGAGCGGTCGGACAACTCACAACAAAGAGACCCACCGTGGGATTTGGGATTACATTACATAACTATATGCTCGTCATCAAGAGCGTCAGTCTGTTTACTCAATCTTCTGGTATGTTATCTACCCCTGACTATGATGAGGAAACGCTGCTTAGCCGTTGGCTTTCGCCGGCACCTTCGCCTACGATAATGCACCGCTCTTCTCTATGCCCTTCATAGGTTGGCGGTGACAGTGGGGTGAAATGGCACGAGTTGAGGGCGGTGGGAAAACATCCGACAGGCGGGCTCCATTTCGTATTCAGGCAGACAGAAATAATACATATAAAAAAAAAAGTTTCAGAGGGGAGCGTCCCCTTCTCGTTGTAAAGGAAGTCCTCCAAACAAACGTCCAAAGTCGATAGTTTATCTCCGGACACCAATTACATATTTCAGCGTTCCCGCTGAGACCTCGAGCCACCCGGCGCAGCACCCACGCGCTGAAGATGGAGGCAGAGCAAGGCAGAGCAAGGCACTGCGCAGGGCAGAGCAATGCTTGCCCCCTTTCCCAGCTGAGCTCCGGCAGAATTTAATCCAATCTCACGTACGTCGCCTCAGTGAGTACAGTGCAGTGTTCTGCGAATAGAGTTGCATTATATTCGGCCTCGTACTCGTGGAGGGAGGGCTGGTGTGGGGCTGCATGCGCGCTACAAACTCAAAGCAGGTCGTGAGTGAGGGGTGGGCGGGGGTGCGAGCATTTGGATACAGCGGAGCCGACGGAGAGGGTGGCTGAGGGGTGACAGAGAGCGACCGAGCCAGAGAGCGACCGAGCCAGAGAGAGAGAGAGAGAGAGAGAGAGAGAGAGAGAGAGAGAGAGAGAGAGAGAGAGAGAGAGAGAGAGAGAGAGAGAGAGAGAGAGAGAGAGAGAGAGAGAGAGGAGAGAGAGAGAGAGAGAGAGAGAGAGGGGGGGGGGAGGGGGGGGGGGCAGGCACAGGGATAGACGCTGACTCCATTCCGAACACGAGACGGGGACTGCACAAATGGGAGCTGGACATGAACTCACTTGGCATCATTGTGTCATTGCTGCTTGGAGGCCGCAGACCGCACGCCGCACGCCGGGCCCGGGTTGGACTCAGGATGACGCTGGGGTAGATTAAGGTCCGCGACTTTGAAGGAGGGCAGTGCAGGGTCGGTTGCCTACACACTCGGGACAGAGAAAGGGGTCTTGGGTGGTGCGAATTGCCTGTAGTTCAGCCGGTTTCGCTCCCGCCTGGGGTGAGGGAGCAGGTCGTCATCGGGCGGAGACCGAGGTGGGAAACAACTCTGAATCTTGATGCACAAATTGTGTGAGTTTTCTTGAACTTTTGTGAATCTGTACAGATTCTCTGTGAAGTTTTGATAGAATTTTCCCTAATTTCTTCAGAAATTTGGTATTTTTCCCTCGATTTCCCCGATTTTTCCTAAGTTTTCTGAATTTCTCTGAAATTATCTGCTTTGCGACGTGTTCAAAAATTTTTGAGTTGTTTCCCCCTCGGCGGAGTCGATTAGAGATATCCTGCCCACCGCGAACGGCCAGGGAAAGGTGCCGTAGGAAAGGTTCGGGTAGAGGTGGGAGCAATGGGGGAAGGAGGGGGGGAGAGGGTGATGGCGGCGATTTACTTCGTGACCGACTGAGGAGAGTTGGGGAGTTGGATTTATCACGTGCGGGAACGACCCGATGCAGTGACCGCGAGCGGGCCGCAGCCGCAGGAGCCGCAGGGCCGAAGGCGAGGCCGTAAGGAGGTGTGCAGCGGGGCGACCCCCAGCAGTGCATTTGGACTCCACGGACTTGTGGGGAAAACGATGCCTCTAGCCTTGCCTCCGGGTCGGACCGACCGGGCGGGGGGGCGGGGCGCGGAGCGGGCCATTCGATAAGGGTTCGGCGCTCGTTCGTAAATAGGGTATCACCAGTCCTCACGGGCACGGGCGGGTACCTAGAAAAATAATGATGGGGACTCGAGACTCTGAACGTGAACATATTAACACAACGCGACTCGCCTTTCTTCTTTCAAGAAAGCGGGCATCATACTGCACGAGCGTGGCATAGAATTGGATGAGAAGATAATCGGCCGGAAAAACTTGTATTTTTCATGGCTGGATGTCTCTTCCTGACAGATCTCATCTCCTAATAAATGAGTTCGTGTTATGTTCATGGACAAGGTTCATTGACTTTCCTGTTTGGGCTCAATTCGTTTACAGGACATTAAATACTAACCTTATTTTACCGAGCTCATCAGACTGACCTGCCTTCCCAGCCAGTCTTCATCCTTGCCGAAAAAAAAAACAAACAAACAAACAAACAAACAAACAAACAACAAGGCATATTATTTTGTTCTCTGTCCTAAATTTAAGAATGATGGTCCCACACCTGCGCGCGTTTAACGGGCTGGTGCTGGTGTCGTCTGCCAGGAGTCGTCTGCAAGGTGTCGCCTGATTGGCGATTGGCCGTGCCGCCAGGGTTCGGAGACTCCCCCCGCCCCGCCCGCGCCCGGCCCGGTTGCCTCCCGAGCGCCCACCCGCCGCCCGCCACGCGCCGCGCTGTCTGTCAGTTTGACTGGAAGAGCCGCCGCCGCCGGCTGCTGCCCTGCTCGACCTCCGCCAGACTACGAAGACCGTGTACCGTAGCGCGCGCAAACGTGTTTCCAATGTCGCGCTCTTCGACCGCCCCGGGCCGGATTGCTTCATACGGAGGGTTGGTTAGGCGAGGCGAAGAAATGTGTTCGATTGCACGGCTAAACGGGTTGCATTTGCTGAAGTGTGTTACTTGTTAAGAAGCACGATCCGACAGCATAAAAGGAATTTCACCGGCTCTTGACACAAACAGGTGGGTAGAAATTCCCCAGATCCCGATGACCACTGAAAGGTTTTTGTACTTTATCTTCAGCCGAATCGACACGGAACGAACGGCAGGGCACCCTGACACTGAATGTTAAGAGGCCGTTTTACACTGTTTTGCTTTTCCTTGGCGCAGCTGGCACCAATACGAATTCGGTTATTAGATCCATATTACTTTCTTCTCTCGCTGCCGCATCCTGCGTGACTCGTCTCACCTGCCCCCTTTCTCCCCCTTTCTCCCCCTTGTGCTCGTCCTCGTGTGTCCCCTGACCTTGCGTCGCGATGATATAGTACCCGATACTCGGCAGAGATTGTGTGCCCCGCCGGGCCCCCGGGAGGAAGGATCTTCAGTTTAAAGTTAGTGGTAAAACTGTACTCAAACTACATTTATACTATTGAAAACTATAGTTTAACTGTAGTAAAAGTACCAGTTATTTGAGACAACTGTAGTTTTGTACAGTTAAACTGCAGTTTGTGACACCTCAGTTTGCCCACTGCATATTTAACTACAGTTAGAGTGCTGATCCTTCCACCCGGGCGGGCCGGGCCGGGCTGATGTAGGGCAGTGATCCGCGACTCAACCTCCACGCGGCCGCCTAGCCCAGTAGAAGGACAGGACCGGGCCGGGCGGGGGGCAGGGCAGGGTTGGGCCGGGTGGCCAGGCGGGGCTGACGATGGCGGGCCGTCGCATCTTCCGGTTCCCCCAACCCTCCCCTCCCTTGTTAAAAGGGTACCCGCTGGCGTGGAAACGACTGAGAAATGACTGGTGTCATCTCGCCTCCCGTCGCCACCCCCGCCTCCTCAGGGTCCCCGTCCTTCGTTCTCAAAGCGCGTCAAAGTTACGACCCTTGAAAGCATTTCTGCCGGTCGCTGTGAGACGATGTCGAGAGGCGCTCAAAGAGAAGAGAAAAGGGGTACGGTCGGGTAGGGGTAGAGGGGGTGGGGGTGAACTGGGGGCAAGGGGGTTTGCTGGCGAGGAGGGGTCAGAGTGTCGGGGGGAGAGGGGACGACGGGTATGACCCCCGATAGAAAGTGAAGGAGGTCGACTGTTTACGCCAGTCTGTCAGAGGGTTTAAAAGAAAACTGCGCCTTGCCTTCGGCCTGTCGGCTGTCGTTGTGCCGCTGCCTCTCACGAGGGCGTCAACATGTCTGGCCAAACCGAATGTAACGGAATACTGTCAATCGGCGGGGTGGTCGGTCTGTCTTCTTAGGACGCTGACTCGCTCCCCCGACGCTTTAATTAGAGGAAACACCACAACCGGCGTGGTTGTCGGCCTCTGTCCTGCCCGCGTGGCACATAGAGGAATCAGCACCGACACTCCAGCACTTGAGCCCTCCCACCGTGCCGCGTCCCCCGTCCTCCTCCCCCTTTCGCATCTTACTGCCCTCGCCCCGCCCCAGCCGCGCCGCAGTCACAGCAGCTACTGCTTGCGTTTCTTTCAAGTAACAGCACCATGACCACCTCTTCGGTCGTTCACTCGTTCACTTTGTACGGCAGCTTGGCGGTCGGGTAGCGGGGCGCGGCGGCCAGGGGCATCGATTGGACTGGACCGCGCCGACACGGCTGAAATCAACGCAAACCGTCTCTCAGCCCTGAGCCCCTACCCGTCCTGCCCTGCCCGCCCCGCCCCGCCCCGCCCGTTCGTACTGCCCTCTGGAGACCGCTGCCGCGAGCCGGTACGCCATCAGGAGATATGGCGACTATACGGGCGGAACTCACGGCGATTGGAATTGGGAATCAGCCGGGACGGGACGGGGAGGCCCCGCTCGTTACCCCGCCCAAAGCTGACGCCGTCGTGTTTGTGTTGCAGAGGTGACACCGCCATGGCCGGCTGCTGCTGCGACTGCTGCGAGGCGGGCGGCGGGATGGACGACGAGGAAGTGGCGGCGCCCCAGGAGTGAGGGCCATGCTCCGGTGCAACACCTGGCCGCAACACCAGCCTGGCGCGGCCCCCGACGGCCTCACAAACGGCTTTGCCAACGGCCACCTCAACGGGCGCGGCCTGCCCAACGGCCAGCACAACGGACACGCCAGTCACCTCCGTAACGGCCTTCGCGATGGCGTCCACGCCGGCGCGACGTCCAGCGAGGACTCTGGCACGGAGGAGGTCATCCTGGCGCCGCTGGACGCCGCGCTCATCCGCCGGCAGGTGTCGCAGATCCAGCGCCTGCACGAGCAGAACGGGGACCTGTACCGGGAGCGCCGGCACGCGCGCCAGCCCCGCCGCCATCGGCCACCCGCCGCGCCGGGCGCCGCCGGGCTGCCCAGGACCATCCGCACGCAGATCCCGCTCCAGACCACGGCCGCCGCCGTGCTGCCCGTGCTCGTGCTGGCCGGCGACAGCGCCGTGGAGCGCGCCGCGGACCTGGTGTCCGGCGCGTCGGCGCGCCGGCCCTGCTCGCCCGTGCTCGCCCTCGACTCGCGCAAGAAGACGACCCTCAGCCGGCACTACTACCCCGAGGGCGGCTGGGGCTGGGTCGTCGTGACCTGCTCCGTCGTCGTGCACCTGCTGGGCGCGGGGCTGCAGTTCGCCTGGCCAGTAATGCAACGCGCCGCTGCCGACAAATTCGCCGTCCACCTCAGCCACACAGGTGAGTCCAGCTGTCCTGTCGTGTCCTACTTCTTTGTGTGGCGCCAGCCTGCTGCGGCGCTCATGGCGCGTCGTGTCTGGATTGACGTCCTCCCCCCCCCCACCCCCTCTCCCTTCCACCCCCTCGCTCCGCGCTGCAACACTCGGTGGCGCGGGCCGGGCCCGGGGCGGCCGATGTATCGCAAACTGTGTCAAACTCGAGCGTATCGTATTCGGGTTTTGCATGGCATCAGGGCAGAGCAGGGCTGGTGTTGGCGGTTCTGAGGAGGGGTGGGGGTTTCGGGTAGCGAGGCCGGGGTAGGGGATCGTGATGGGTACTGTCAGGCGCAGACTGTTTTGCGACAACGCGCCAGCCCTATCATCAGTTGCGTCTGCATTCGTGTGTGTGTGACAACACTCTGCAGTGTTGTGTGTCATGTGATGTGTATGACGCTTGCGGGTGCATAGATACCCAGCAGCGGTCCGTCACCGCTCCGCCAACACTCTCCGTATCCTACCAGGGCATCAACAGTTTTTGTTGAATTCTGAAAGACCGCGTTGGAAAGGAAAAAACGGAAAACAATTGTAAACCAGTCCTCTCAGTAGACCCCCATAAAACCTTCAGCGCTGATTCCCTGCATAACCTGCTCACAATACTACCAACCTTCCCATAACCCGGCTCTGCATGCATGCCAGCGCGCTGGTTAAGCGGCGCGATCTAAACTCGTCCAAAATTGTTGTCGTAAAATGCGCCTGCCTCTGCCTGCCTGGTGCCTGGTGCCTGGCCGGCCAGGCCCCACCCGACCCCGACGGCCAGTCGGGCTGCAGCTGCAGGGGGACCGGGCGCGTACTACCAGTACTACAAGCCACGCTAATCCCCGCTCTGCTCCCGCCCCCGCGCCCCCGCGCCCCCGCGCCCCCGCGCCCCCGCGCCCCCGCGCCCCCGCGCCCCCGCCGCTGCCCCCGTGCCTCCGCCCCCACCCTGCGCCGCCCCCGCTGCCCCCGCCGCCGCCGCCCCCGCTACGTGAAGTGGCCGGCAGAGCTGTACCTGCCGATACGACGGGACAGCTCGGTACGGCCCCCAGCCCCCCCGTGCTCCAGTCCGGCCCGGGCCGTCTCCTTCCGGTCACATGCCGCCCTATGGCCAGTCGTAAAGTCTGTTGGCTCGAATGCGGCACAACAGGACGGACTCGCGGGCCGCAGTCTATTTTACTGTCGCTGTCCAGGGTGGTGGTGGTGGTGGTGGTTGCGGTGCCGCCGGTGCGGCCCATGACGTGACGCAGCGCCTCATTGGCAGCGGGCTGCCCGTCTGACGCGATGCGATGCGATGCGCCGTGCCGCCGTGCTACGTGGCTCGCGTGGACGATCCTGTGCGGCGGATGGGCTTTTCCCTCTTACTGCTTGGAAACAATTCGAAGCAAAAGTTTTATCCGAGTGCGAGCATCAGGAGAAGGGCTTCTTTTTTTCATCACTGCGCAAGTGGTTGTCGGGTAGCGGAGGCAAGATCGCGCACCCACAAACCAGATCGCCGATACAAAAAAAAAGGCGACCTCACAGCCGATCAAAAATGTTTTCCTCGGATAGTGATGAGCTGTGCGGTTCTTCTTCTCCCTACGTATGGCGCGCCGCTGGTGCGTTCGACCGCGATGCGTCACACACGGTCACCCGTGATTTGACGCGCGTCGTTCCTCAGTTGTTAGTGGTAGGCCGGTGATTGAATCCTGACTCGCCCGTC
Source organism: Frankliniella fusca (assembly GCA_029379305.1). Lineage (NCBI taxonomy): Eukaryota > Metazoa > Arthropoda > Insecta > Thysanoptera > Thripidae > Frankliniella > Frankliniella fusca. Next base: position 2,918,141 of record JAHWGI010001134.1, on the reverse strand, counting down.
AACAGCAGTGGCGTTAGGCCCTCTTTCCCCCCACCCCCACCCGCGTGCGTGCGTGCGTGCGTGCTCGCGCTGCTTTCGCTGGCGCGTTATATTGTTTCCGGGGTCGTTGCCACCAGGGCCGCCTCCTAGCCCAGACGCGTGCCTTACCTTGGAGGAGGAGGAGAAGAAGGGGGTGTTAAGGACGGGGGAAGGAGCCTTCGGCCTTCGGTGAGGTGGCAGTGGCAGCAGGGGGCGGCCGGGGACGACCGGGGGCGGACGGGGCGGGCAAGGTCGCCTCCTCTACTCCGCTGCCGCTCCGGAGAGGAGACTGGGGGCTGGGGCTGGGGGAGCGTGTCTGCTCAGGTCTGGGAAGAGAAAGGGAGAGGGGGGGGGGGGTCAGACAGAGACGTGTGGGGACGCAGATACTATGCGACGGAAGACAACGCGGCAACAAGGAAGGGAGCGGGCTCGAAACAAGCCATACGGTGCGGGTCGGGCGGAGTTCGAGATTTCAGCTTAGGGGGCCAAGAGGGGAGAGCGAGGAGGACGCGAAAAAGGTGGAGAAACCTGGGGAAGGGTTGGGAGGATGGGGTAAAAGGCATGTCAGCGGCTGGAAAGTTACCACTGATTACGGTACTTGTGCAAGGGCGGGGTGGAGCGGGTGTTCCAGACCTGCCCTTTCCAAATTCGCTTTTCGCCTCTCGCCTTCAGCAAGGGGAGCGCGTGTTAATAGTGAAGGTGGCGTGTACGGGGCGAGGCAAGACAAGGCGAGGCGGGGCATTACAGGGCACGGGGGCCGGAGGAACAGAAGGGTGTCATTTGCGGGTACTGTACCGAAGGGCGGCGTGAAAGAAATATGGAGCGTAGTACTATTGAAAAACGTGGGGTAGGCTGGACCAATATGATGAGCGCGCCGCGTTTGGCCTCTTCTGGAGAGGGAGGGAGGGAGGGAGGGAGGGGGGAGAGAGAGAGAGAGAGAGAGAGAGAGAGAGAGAGAGAGAGAGAGAGAGAGAGAGAGAGAGAGAGAGAGAGAGAGAGAGAGACGGATTATTGCAAAGTCATAAATTACCGTGGCAGCCGCTGCCGGTTAGCGACCCTCTCACTCACTGTTTCGCCCGTCTCGTGCTGGAGAGAGAAAGAGAGAGAGAGAATGAATGGGGGTGGAGGAGGGGAGCGAGCCGATGCCTGTGTGCTGCCTATACTGTGAATCATAAGGCGCACGTCATCAGGGGGATGTCAGAGTGAAGGACCCCGTCCCGTCATCAGGCAGTGGGGAGTGCGGGGGAAGGGAGGGGGAGGAGGGGATGGGGAAGGGGAGGGCGGAGGGGGTGCAGGTTGGCGAGGGGCGCCGGTCCTGAACGATGTGAGAACGTGTCCTTGTGGAGGGTTCAACGGTATCGAAATGAAAGAGCCCGGCCCTCCCCCTGTAAAAACTGTAACGTGATACTTTGTTTCGCCAATGTGTTGCGAGGGCAGCGCGCTGGCTGCCGGCGGGTGGCTGCGCACTGGCTGAGCCGGCAAGGCAGGGCCGAGGCAAAGCTATGTGTCTCTGAGCAGTGCGGGAACACACGCATTCTGATTCAAGAGTGACGGTAAGTTCGCTAGTAATAGTGGTGTGTACGGGTCCTCGAAGATCCCTCTCTTCTTCCTCTGTTTCTTTCCCTGCGCGCCGCTAACCACACACAAGGGGGAGGGAGAGGTCTGTCTGGACGTCAACCAGACGCGGTGTCCAAAGTGAACGCCCTCCCCACCGGGCATCGCCTTGCCGATTTGCCTACTCTAAGGGGAGGGGGCAGCGTCTCAGACAGTTTGTTGTTTTTGCCATTGACTGGGGTGCCGTTGCTCTTTTTTTGTGCACGTGTGTCGATGTAGTCGTCTGTCTCGAAGCGAGGCGCTTGGCGTGCTGTGAGTCCGGGAGGGGGATTGCGACGCATTATATTTGCAAACATGATAGATGATAGCATCATGTTTATTGAGGACCCTGGGAACGAAATGAAAATGAAAATGCTCGTTAGGAATGCGTGTCCATGACCCCGCTCCGGCCTCCTGCTGAGTCTCGCAAAAATTAACGTTGACTTTTGGTGGCAGTGATCCTGAATACCCTTGAGGGGCCAGGCTGGAGAACGCTCGTCCCGTCTCTCTCCCGCAGGTCCTCTCTCCCGGCGACAAGCACTTCAAAGGTCAGGTGAGAGAGATTCTATTCGATCGTCTCAGCTCGGCGCGGCTCGGCGTCGTGATGCTGCCGATACTGGAGAAAGGGGAACGGACGACAGAAGCAGAGGGATGGGATGGGGATATAACTTTCTCTTGGCGCCGTTGACTTTTTGTCCGACCGACCTCGCCGCGTATGAAATGCACAGGACGTGCGGGTGATCGGCTTTCGCCCTCCACATCCCCTCTCCCTCTAGCTAGGCCTCGACCACAAACCAGTATGCGTTATTTCAGTATGCGTAAAGTCGTGCAGTTAATCCGAATAGCTATGCGTATATTTGTGCATCGTAATCTATTGTTGAGTGCTTATAAAAGCGACTGTGATTGTATCAACATATTTACGAAAATGTTTTCTGCTTATATTCAGCACAATATCACACAAGAAAATATATAAGCAGTGGCAATTGTGTTTTTCTCTTGAATAGTTTACGCACAGTTGTTTTGCTATCTTATTGTTAAGTATGGTAACTTACAGTTTTGTAGGTAATGAGTACAATGTCGTGTTCAATCATTGTCAAAAAAATGCTGAAGTGTTTTATATTGTCCCGGTCATTTTCAATTGCTTTGTTTTCAGCATTTTGAGCCAAGTAAGAGAGAGAGAGAGAGAGAGAGAGAGAGAGAGAGAGAGAGAGAGAGAGAGAGAGAGAGAGAGAGAGAGAAATTCGATTATAGCAGGCAACTCCGTTGCCTTCAAACGGGTGAAGATTGATATTGACAACCATGAGCTTGAACTTGCAGGAAGGGGTGTAACGCGGCGCGGTGGCCTGGGGTGGGCAAAGGGAGTGGCTAGGGTGGCAAGGACATCTCATAGTCTGGGAGAGGTAACCTAGCCCAGGAGGACAACGACGGGCGGGCAGGAGCGTCGTGGGCCGCTCATTATACCCTCATCAGCACGCCTCCCCCGCCCCGCCGGCCGGCGCGCTCTGCTCTCCTCTCAATATCTGAGCCGGCTGCGGTGCGATGAGGGGTGCGTCCATGTGCGTTAATATTGATTGCCGCCTGTCCTTGAGGTCGGCCTGCCGTGCCTTGCCCGTCGCCGCCCTGCCGTGCCCTACTCGTTGCTGCCCCAGCCAGACCCGCCGCGCACCTCCCGCCCCCCCCCCTCCCGTCCCCCGGGGGCGTGACGAGCTCGAGCACCCGTGCGTGGGAGGAGGGAGGAGGGTTGAGGAAGCGTTTGTTTTCTCTGAGCCGTGTTGTCCCAGCCCAGGACCGCCCCGCCCAGCCCCCTCGATGCGGCTCGCTCTTGACCTACGTCTGTCTCTCTCGCTCCCACTCGTAATCACATCTCCTTTTTCGGTGTGTTTTTCTCCTTCCGTTATTCTCCCCGCAGTGACGCGCGGGGTGGGCGGGAACGCCTCGCCGCGGCCAAATGGAAACGTGCGTGCGTTATGGCGCGGCGGGGTGTGGTATGGAATATGAGGGGAAAAACTGGAGGCGACAGGAGAGACAGAGAGTGTGAGGAAGGCCTCCACACGGGCAGAGGGGCAGGGCAGGGCGCCCGTGGGAGTCGCCGCGCTGCGGCCGTTGTTTGTGTGCAGACACGCGTGGACGCCTTCCAAGGAGGACCAAAATGTCGCCGCAAGAGCTTTATGCCGGGAAAAAAAAAATGGGTAGGCAGGATCTTTCCTGGCGACATATCCATGTTGAATATACAGCACGCTGCAGCGCCCTGAAACGTGCCAATCATGAAAGCCATGGCAATTAGGCGAGGGGTACACCACTCCTATTCTGGGTGTACACCTACTTTCAGCCATTCAAAACTTGTTTTACTTTTCATTGACTTTCCCACTACTTTCCTACTTTTGGTTGACTTCACAGAAAGTGTACTTTACATTTCCTTTTTTTTTTTTTTTTTGACTTGGTGAACTATTTTTACCTTTTTTTTACTCGTTCTCTACCACCACCTCTTCCCCTGAGTGGTGAAAAGAACGAGTTTTGTTCTCAGTCGAGTGTAACACTTAACTAATCCCACTTTCATCTCAGATCTCACCGGATCTCACAATACCTACAGGCATGATACTTATGCTATTATGAACTGGAAATGCTGATCTTTTTTTTCCAACAATGAACTTTCTTTTTCACGTTTCATACTCTGATAATAAAAGAGTGTACATTGTACACTGATTAATCAGTGTACATGGATGCTTGCTGATTTATCAGTGTACATTGGAATGCTTGCTGATTAATCAGTGTACATGCCATGTACACTGATATATCAGTGTACATTGATGTACACGTTTTGGCCTTTTGCTTCTCATTATTCCCCAGCACAAAATTCATTCAAAATGGGTTACATTTCCAAATTCCGCGTTCAAAGAGCTTTAAAACGAGCTACCATGTGATGGGGTTCGTAGCAAAGGAATTCTGTACAGATGGGTTGAAGTAGAAATACACCAAAACGTGAGCACGTGCTCACGTGAGCATCCATCAAAACCCATTAGACCGTTGTCATATGAAATGAACCCTATGATGTGGTAGCTCGTTTTAAAGCTCTTTTAACAAGGAATATGGAAATGTAACCCATTTGGAATCAATTTTGTGCTGGGGAATGATGAGAAGCAAAACGCCAAAACGTGTACATCAATGTACACTGATATATCAGTGTACATGGCATGTACACTGATTAATCAGCAAGCATTCCAATGTACACTGATAAATCAGCAAGCATCAATGTACACTGATTAATTAGTGTACATTGTACACTCTTTTATTATCAGAGTAGTGTTATTTTGTTAACACTAAACAAATTTTGTATGTTTTCATTCTAAGTCCATAATCCAGCTTGTAAGTGGAGTTTTCAATCTCAGAGAGCACAATACCTTGCGACATGAAACTTGTACTGATCTGAACTAGAAACCTTCGTCTGAATTTCAACAACGAACCTTTTTTCACGTTTAACAGTATTATTTTGAGAACACTTAATAAATTTTGTGCTACTTTTAAAGTCCACGAGTCGGCTCGCGCTCCTTTATGCGCTATGCGCTCCAACAATCGGACCCGAGCAGGGGGCCCGAACAATTATTCCCGAGCCGAGCAAGGGCAAGAGTCTCGGGCCCGGGAAAACTTCCTCTACACACACTAACACAATCTGAGATGAAAATGAACTCACTCGACTCACATCACGTTTTACACTTCTACCTCTGTAGCACATAATTATGTGTAGAACGCGTTCCATCCTTACCACAAAACTCATTTTGTTTTCTATTTGGCCCTTGTTTACTTTTTGAATGACTTTTTGACCTTTTTCTGACATTTTTTTCACTACTTTCCAGAGTGGTGTAGGTACCCCTCGCAATTAGTGAAGGATGAAAATAAAACTACGTTTTTATTCATTTTTCGTTTGGGTAGTCTGTCTTGCAAAACGTGATTGCATCACTGCTGAAACCCGTTGATGCAAAAACGTCCTGAAATACGCATGGTGTACTTGACCCGTTCCTTCTTCACATCAGCTTCTGCCGCCAGCGCTGTGCGTCTCGCGGGACACAAATATTAACGTCCCGGCCCGACCTCGCCGGAGGGTAACGGCGTGAGGAGAGCACTACAGATAGTGCGTTATGTGAGCGGGCCGGGGCGGGTCGGGGCGGGCCGGGGCGAGGCGGGCTGGGGTGGGCTTGGGTGGGAACGGACCGCTTTGGGGTGCTGTCGGCCCTTGCCTCCAGCCGCCTTGCGCCGCGCTGCGTCTTTGGGTCACCAAGAAGGGTACCAACAAGACGAAGCAAGAGCAAAGAGTTTTGCGAAAAAGTTTTTCGAAGCGCACGCCCTTTAATTTCCGCGCGGTTGTCTTTTTGCGCGCGCCGGGGTGCGAAAATTGTGTTGAAAACTAAAACGAGAGGAGGTCCGCACCGCGCCGAGTGTGTCCAGCAGTTGGCTAATGGAGGTAATATCTGGAGCAATCTCCTCTCATCACCGGGGAGTGGCAGCGAGCGATGTGCGATGACGGAGGCGGAGACGACGTCCTTTTATGAGAAAAAGTGTTAAGGCATAAAAGCATTGTTGCTTGTGCGGAGGCGCGTCACGACGATCCGTCTGAGCCGCTCGCCCGTGCGCTGGCGCGCTGCTGCGAATCGAGAAAACGTCCCTAGTTTTTCGAGTTGCTCTTTCGGTACTGATCGATTAATGACACCGATAGTTCTCAGCTTCGTTCCACACGAATTTCAAACAAAATCTCATCTCTTCCTTTTCCTGATTTTTCTACGAAACATGACCCTTTCCCCCCGCCTGCAGAGTTGTTTCCGACGGTGAGTTTTGCGGAGCGTGCTCTCTCCGATGAGTGGTGTTCCGCGACACACTCACCCACTCCTCGACTAAACGCTTCCGTTCGCGGATGTAAAAGTTTTCGCGTAAACTGGTGCAGCAGCACTGAAATAATAGAACCGGAGGACCGCGGCGGCATCCGAGAGAAAACTTGACGGGGAGCGTCCCGTCCCGTCAGCACTAGTGACCTTATTCCCAGAGTTAGTCGTCGGCCACGCCCGGCGGGTAGGCAGCGGATGCACGCGGGGCCACGGGGGCTGGCCTACCTCGACAGGAGCCCGCCCCCGGCGGCCGGCTGCGGAGTGGCCACTGCGCCTCGCCGCGTAGTTGCAATAGTGATAAATATCTACCAAAGCGCGTGTAAATGTCATAAAACTATCTCGAATGTAAAACAAATAAAATCATATAGTATGTAAATTTTTCAGTTTCGTTGCGTTGTGGTTTACTTAGTTATTGCCGGTTGTTTCCTTCCCTCTTTGTTGACATTTATGACCGTGAACGTGAAAGTAGGTGCACAGGGTAGAAACAGGGCATAGGCTACAACTGTTTGAAAATTCCATCTCCATTGTATCCCATTGATAACATTGCCGATTCTCTTTAGGCTGGTTTGTGTACGCACAGAAAAAGTTTACATTTGTGTTGTCCACTTGCAGAAAAAAAATGCTTCAATGTGGAAGCCTTTGGAGAGGCGTGTGTGAACTTCTGTCGTGACACGCACGCTCCTCCGTTCCGCACTCCTACACATACCATATTTGCGACAGGATGAATGGACTCCCTTCCCGGATTTACGGCCGACTTTCTCTCTGAATATGGGTCGTCTGTCCGTCGGCCCAAATCATCTTCTAGGCAGGGGGTGGCGGAGGGGCGTGGTGCCGGAACACTCAGCATCTGAGTAAAATACTCGATAAAGTCCTGGTTATGACCTCCTCCAACCATATAGTGAGACCTTGGCTTTGTTTATTGCTACATCTTTAATGTTTTGGAGGATTTGTGCGCAAGATTTGGAGTAACCAGAGTGACGTGAATAGATCACACCAGTCTCGTATTCTAGGCTCCTTGGGAAGATTTTCTGAGAGAATTGTCGAATTGCGGTAGCATCCCGTGCAGATCTCGCAGCCAGCGGACGCGTGTCTCCGACGACTACATTGTGGACACAAAGAAACGGCTGCGGGCGCCAGGGGCAAGAGCCGCGGTGCGGGCAGAGCCAAGGAGCTTAGGAGGCGCTAGGCCAGCGTTTAGGCGTTGCAGCTCGGCATGCGAAGAGAGCGGAGGCTGTTTAATCATTTTGTAGTTCCACTCCCCACGTGGGTGCAATATGTCTGTGATCTGATGTGTGCCCCCGAAAAACTACTAGCATACCGATTTTCCTTGTCAAAATCGTGTTACAACGTTTCATTTCAAAGAAAGCAGAAAGAAAGTCCCTCATCTGAACTTATTATCTCGGCACCTTCTGTACATCTTTTCCGTTGTTTCCGTACTGGGTTCTGCTACAGCTGCCGTCGCACTCAGCACGCTGCTGTGCACTTTGCAAGAGGCGGCGCGCGCGAAATCAGTTGCGCCCTCTCTCCCTTTTACCTTTCTCCTCCGTCCCGCTTCCCTCGCTCTCGCTGTGCTGGACCCGCAGAGGTAGTCTGCATGGCAATGCACCATATCAATTCCAGCTATCCTCCTTTTCTCTCCCTCAGTCCCCTTCCGCTTCCTTCCACCTTCATTTCCTACTCCAGTTCTCCTATCTCCTCGGCCTTTTTCCCAGTTAGTTTTCTTCCAGAATCTTCTTTTTTTTTCCTCCATCCTCTTCGGGCGGAAACTGTTGGCGCGCTGTCGGCAGCAGCCGTACTTTTCTTCGAAAATGAAGCGAAACGAAATATTTTAAAGTCTCGACGTGCTCTTGATTTATTTGGTCAAAAGCCGATGGTGTGTTCAACCTGACCAGTGATAATATTTTCTCTATCGTCGTTCAAAAGTCGGAGAGCTTTAGCTACGTTTATGTGCCTGTAGTGCATAAATGTACGACTTGCATTTAAAATAATATTTTAAAATGATCTTCGACGATACCCTTCCCCAACCGAGGAGTTGGTCTCGCTCTCCCCCTACAAATACTTTTCCCCAGCAGGGTTTCTACCTGGTGCAGCGCTCACACGCACGACCTGACCCGGCACGCGGGGAGGAAAGAGGGTGGGAGAGGCGGCGGCGGGGGGTGAAGGCGGAGTGCACGCGGTCGACACAAATAATGCGAAGTGTCACCCGACTTAGCGCGGGCACAAGCACGGCACAGTATTGCCAACTTTGTATGCAAAACGGTCCGGGGTGCATACGCGCGGCGCCAGGTGTTTTAACGGTTCGGACCCGGAGGGCTTATCCGTGACTAGGTTGGTAACTCCGGTGGGTGCAGTTGGCGAGGAGGTGGGAAAAAACCCGCATCGTGGCTGGCTATCGTCATTGCGAGCGGCCACTCTCCTCCACACGACCCTCCCCGTCGCGCTTTCAGCACTGCCTCCATCCCTGCAGCCCGTAAATTACACTTTGATCCCGGCAATAAATTATTTCTCTCTCGCTCTCTCGTTCTCCACACTACTCCCTCCCCTTTCTCTCTCCTGCGCGCTCTGCTACCTCGTCAGCTCCGAATGAGCTGTGTCTGATTGTAGATATACCGTTTAAAGTCCCTGCTACAACGATTCTTTTTCTTTCTCTCCCGAAAAGTACTTTGTAACGAGAGAAAAAGATTTTCCCTCGGCAACCGACAGCATGTTGCATGTGCCCGAGGCAGCAATGGCGGCAGCGACTGCGGGATGCCGGATTTATATTAGCGATAACATTATGGACGACGGATTTTCTCTGCCCCCCCATCCCCCCGGGCCTCTCCGCCCCCTTCCTCTCAATGCGTTACGCCCCATCATGCCTCGTGGCCTCCCGCCGGCATGTAAGGGGTGACTGCATTGTGCGCGTGGCTGACAGGAGGCCGCGATGAAATTGCGCCCGAGCAAAGAGAGGGGGAAAGGAGAGACGTGGTGGTTGGAGGAGGGTTGGGGATAGGAGCGAGCAAGCAGGAAGAGGAGTTGGGAGTTCATGGGGCGGAGATGAACGCCCATCGGGGACGAAAATGGGTTTCTCAAGTCAAGTCGGTCAGTAATGTGGTGTTAAGAATTCGGTCAGTGAGCGTAGAAGGCGATTTCGGGTTAGCTTCGGTTCTGGGTATCTTTTCGAGGGGAGCTTCCACGCCCTCCTCTCCCCTATCCTACCCTATCCAACTCTACCCTACCCAGCCCGGCCCCCACCCGCATGACTAGTTGGGGGACCACCTCGATAGCCTCCTGCAGTGGCCTGGGCCCGGGCCCGGCGCTGGCTGTGGCAGGTGTAGGAAATGGAGGGCTGCCCTGGCCCCGTTGCAGCTGCCCCCGGTGGTGCAGGACAGGTTGATGACCAGGGTCGCAACGGAGGCCCTCTTAGCAGCCGTGGTGTCATGCGGTCGGGTTCGCCCCCCGTCCCAGCTATTAATCGCCTCTCCGGTCTCTAATGTATCGAAAATGCATGCCCATTGAACTTATTGCATTTGAGGTATCATCCAAAATACAGCAACCAGACACTCTAGGGTTTTTTTTTTTTAAGGCAACAAAACAAAGTTGCCTTTTAATAACAGTCGAAACGTTAGTCAGTTGTTTTATATTGCCCCTATTGGAAAAAAAATCTGGCCCAAGGGATTTCGATAAAATTTTCAACAGTTATAGAATTGTATTTTTTTCTTCCATTTTTTTCTTCTTTTTTTCTCATTTCCTTGATTTTTCTAATTCCCAGGAGTTGTAAACTTTCCGTGTTTCTCTTTGTTTCATACAAAGCGATCATGTCACCTATCCGCAACAGAATCCCTATTTTGAAGCCACTCTCTCCAACCAGCTCCACCATCGAGGTATTGACTTAGCGAAAAAAGTTGGTCGTTGTGGGTGATACTGGGCGCCGACTCACTCGCGGAGATGAGATGGGGCTGGGCCGGGCCGGGCCGGGCCGGGCCGAGCCAGCAGCAACAGTGCCGATGCCACCGCCGCATATAAATTTCGCCCTTTTTTTCCACAGCAGAGGCCCGTCTACACGTTTCTGCAGGCCTCCACGGCGCCGACCCGGGCAGTCGTCCAATTAGGGTGTCGTCTGCAGCCAATTAAGAAGAGTGAATTTCGACGCCAAATGTTTTCATTGCGTCGTGGTTTGAAGTTTGCCGAGCGCCAGGAGCTCTGTTAATTTATATCACATTAGTGGCACAATTTAATTTTGTTCTTTTTTTTTTTTTGCACAAACATTTGCGTTTACCTTTCTCAAAACTCTTATGCCATATATTTATCGCACATAGCCTACTTCTCAGCATCTTCACCTTTTCAGCCTCGACTCTAGTGCTGCTGCCTGTGTCGCAGACGACGATTGGGTACCGAGTCTTTTATGTCATTTTGCGACATTGCGGTTATGTCTCATAAAGTCTAGCGGGACACAAACACGCACAAATGTTGGGAGATTCGGTCTCACTGCCACTTCCAGTAGACATACGGGGGGTTGTAACTGCGCACTTTGCAAGGTCCCCGACTAGAAAGAGAGGGAGGAGAGAGTCGTTGTCTGAACGCAGGGCGTCTGTAAGTACACACGCAGTGAGCGAGAGCATAACTCAACTTTTCTGCTCTGCGCGGTATCTGATTCAGATCCTTCACCTCGACAAAGGACTCGGACGTGGTCCTCGCAGAGAAACCCTGCCGCCCCGCCCCGCGCCATCGAGCCGTTGCGCCACGCCCTGGCGGGTATGAAGGGTGTGCGTTTTTTATTTACTCATATGAGGGAGGAGCGAAAGGGGGCGCTCAGGTGGCAAGGTGCAGTACGCTGTGCTCTCCCTATGGCACCCGCAAAGTGCTCATCGCGGTATAACTTTATTTTTTCACGTAGGCAAATTTCGCCGCACTGTTTAGACTTGGGTGAATGTGTGTTTGGTGCTGGAGGTATGAGGACAGCTTGAGGCAGGTCGCGTGGGAGCGGCACACGAGTGCGACTGCGTCTGGCAAATTTATGTTCCTCCCTCCTCTCTTTCTCTCACTCACTCTTTCACTCACACCCACGCACACACACGCGCGCGCGTGCGCACTCGGATCTAAATCTGTCTCTTGACTGGGGAAGGCCAACGGCCAACCTAATATTTCGTTATCATTTCAAACTATATTGATTAATAACCTCGAAGGTATAAATGCTGGTTGCTATGGCGTTTAGATAAAGCCTCGCTGAAAAGTATTAAACATATATAATACCATGGAACGTTTTCGAAGTATAGCGTAGGTCGATTTTTGTCGTTACTCTTCCTTGTTTACTGTCTGTCTCGAAGCCCCGCTTGCACTTTCCGTAACCTTTCCCTTTCGCTTCTATGTTCCTCCTGTGTGTGTGCAGACACTGATTTTGCGAGTACAGAAGGGAAAAAATGGTCGAGTCAGCAAGCTTGCAGAGAATATATGGGAGGTGAAATGAATCTTGTTTTTCGCCGGTCGGTGTATTGACCCTGCGGCGCAGTCAGGTGCATCGGTGAGCAGGGGAAGTGAGCTAGCGAAAGTGGGGGTTGTTTGTCCTGCTGTGTCTCATTGTGAAGGTAAGAGACCCTCTACGGTCGTGTTCGGAAGAGAACAAACAGTTATTCTGTTCCAGACGTGAAAGAAATGAATGAAATTTCCCATTAATGTACCGTTTCACTTATCGATATATTATCAAGCGAATGCGAAAACCCCGTCACCCAAGTTGAGCGATGAGTGAGAAGATTTGTTTCCTTCGATCAAGTTTGATATACGCGTTACGCGTTGACTCCCGTTACACTGCTCTAGTTTTCCTCTACCCCAAGCGGTCTTCTGTTCCCCCCCCCCCCCTACATTACCCTCCCTTTCCACTTGCTTTCATTTTTGGTCTTTTATCTCGCTCTCTACCGCTGTGGCACAGAGTGGATCGCAAATCCCCTCGTGGAGGGCGTTTGATTCCCCCTAACGAAACAGAATGGCTCTGCGCCCCCACCACCCTGCCCAGCCCGGTCCCCACGGGGCTGCAGGCCGGGGCGGGGCGGCACCGGCGCGTGAAAGTGCCGCTAGTCTCCACCGCAGGTCGAATACCTCCTCAGCCGCTCGGGTGCAGATAATGGAGAGCGGGAGGCGGGCCGAGAGCGGGGCAGAAGAGTAGGGCGCGGGCCGAGGGTTCCTACACTATACAATCAAGCGTACGCCGATTTTTCTAATTTTGCTGGTTTTAGGGTGTTTTTCTTGATTTTTGATAATTATATCTGCTTTTTTCCTTGATTTTTCTGCTTTTTAATGGATTTTTTCCCGATTTTTCCTTCACGGTTTTCTCATTTTTTTTTCTTAAATTTAACTTGATTTTTTCTTGATTTTTACTCGTTCTTTACCACCACCTCTTCCCCTGAGTGGTGAAAAGAACGAGAATTGTTCTCGGTCGAGTGATAACACTTAACTGATCCCACTTTCATCTCAGATCTCACAATACCTACAGGCAAAATACTTACACTATTCTGAACTGGAAATGCTGATCTTTATTCCAACAATGAACTTATTTTAATTTTTTTTTTCAAGTTTCATAGTACAGTAAAAGCTCGTTAGCGTCAGTCGTCGATGCACGAAAAAAGCGGCACTATATGCGGTTGACGCTATCTACGAAAATTGAATAATTTTTAACGTCATTTGAATGCCCAGCGCCGTTTTTGCCATTTTCCTTAGTCAGATATTTAGTGTAAATTATGTGGGATGGAAAAACCTTACAAATTTTGGGAAACTAAAGAAAAGAAAGATAAATGAACTGACCGAGCGGGAAATTTGGTGTACGAATTCCGTGAATTGGCTGTGAATTGCCTTAAATTGCCTATGAATTGGTCTGAGGTAGTGAGTGAATTGATTTGAAACTGGTTTGAATTGGCTTGAATTAAATTGAAATTAGGTTGAATTGGCTTGAATTATTGTTTGAATTGGACTGAATTTGTTGAATAAGTGGTGTACACTGTACACCCCAAAGTTCAAGGTTCCCCCTCGGAACTGGCACTTGTATTTAAACAAAGAAAACAATGTACCGGGTGTTTCTTTGAATGCGTAACTGTGTTGCGGGTTTGCCTACCCAATTCGCCCGTAAGGTGCCATGGCCTCTTCAGCGCTGGCGAGTATGCAATCCCGCAACTTTGTTACGTATTCAAAGAAACACCCGGTACACTGCACAATAATGGATTATAGTAAAATTTAACAGACTAATTGTCAAGGTACATTAAAGGACACAAAGTCACTATAGGGAAAGTAATACAATAATAATGGCGGTGTTAGTTACAAATGCTGGCGGTTCATACGGTGTCAAAGTTCAAAGGAGTTGTAGTCATACGACCACTACGTCCCCACCGCACAGTGTCATGAAGCTCGAGGTACGACGCGTTCAGCACTTGCAAGCAAGGACTTGTCCAACCCCCTCCCCCTCCCCACCAGAGAATCAAATCGACTGTTAGTACCTTCTTGTGGCAAAAACGGCGCCTTTTTAGGCATAAAATGGCGCTGTATCGGGCTAACGCTAAAACGAGCTTTTACTGTATTATTTTGCAAACACATAACAAATTTTGTATGTTTTCATTCCAAGCCCATAACCCAGCTTATTGGCACAGTTTTCAATCTCATAGAGCACAATACCTACATATATGAAACATGTACTAATCTAAACTAGAAACCTTCGTCTGAATTTCAACAATGAACCATTTTTCACGTTTAACAGTATTTTTTTGAGAACTCTTAACAAATTTTGCGCTGATTTTTAAGTCCCCGAGTCAGCTCGCGCTCCTTTATGCGCTCCAACAATCGTGGAACCAAGCGGGAGGGCCAAACAATAAGGCCCGAGCCAAGGCGAGTGTCCCGTCCCGGGCCGGAGAAACACTTCCCCTACATATTAACACAATCTGAGATGAAAATGTTCTCACTCGACTCTCATCAAGTTTTACACTTCTTCCTCTGTATCACATAATTATGTAAAGAACGAGTTCCATACTCATCACAAAATTCATTTTGTGTTCTGTTTGGCCATTGTTTCTTGTTTTTTTCTTCTTTTTTTTCTGATTTTCTTTTGGGACTTACAGAGATTTTTTGTGTGAGAAGGGCCCCTAGCCGCGGGCGCGGAGAGCTGACTGCTGTGAAGCGCAGCGCGTGGAGCGAGGTACATTGAAAGAGTGAGATTGAGCGCGAGGTTTTGGAAACACCGACGCGATACGCTCGGCTCGTCACCGCGACGCTCCGTCGAGCTGGGTGATGGACGGGCCGGGGGGGCGCGACGCGGCGCGGCGCGGTGCGGCCCGCCACTTCGACCTGCTGCAGCTACTTTGTGGGCTCAAAGTGGGTGGGTAGGTGCACTAAAGCGTCCCGCGCGGCGCTTGGCATAGCTGCCCGGCCCCCTCCCCCACCGCCTCCTTCCGTCTGTCCGTCACGAAACATGTCGCACTTGCCAAGGGCCGGTGTAACTGCCGCAGACTACACGGCGGGGACGCCTGGCTGGGCCGGGCCGGGCCGGGCCCCGCGGGGTGCGTGCCGTGCCGGCCGTGCGCTGCACATTCCCTCTCAGCGGCGGTCCCCCTGCCGTTCATTAAGAAGGACGGGAAGGAGCGGTAATGGGAGGGGGAGGAGATGGTCATCGCCCACCTTCGCTCCTCCAACTATCCGCACCGGGCTGGGATATTGCCGGGGACTTTGAAGGGGGGTGCGGGGGGGGGGGGGAGGCCGCCGCTGCGCCGCCCTGCTGCCCTGCGTGCGTTGAATACTGGATCCCCGAGCGGCGCGCACGTCGCGCGGCCTACGGCGGACGGACTCGCCCATGCTAGGAGCGTCACCTGCTGCCGACGGGTACCGCATCACTCTTCAGATGGACGTACACGGAGTGGAGGGACGTATTGTGATTGCCAGAAAAACCTCATCAAACTTAAAAGAAGATTGTAACTTTTTTGTTTCTGCAGCGATTTGATACATTGCTATTTTATGGTTTTAGAAACGAATTTATGTCGTAAAAGTATGTCACTGCATAGTGATGGGGAAATGAATGGAACGCATGTATCGTGCATTGATTGGGGGAGGTGAGTAGTTGGGCTCCTCGCCGATGTGCTTTTGTTGTGTTGGTATGACCTTTGCGCTCTCTGCTTCTTTCTTTTTACTGTCGTTGTGTGCTCAGTGGTGTGATAGACCTATGGGTGCCGGAAGGGAGCTGATCATAGTGCCCGCGCCCGCCCGCCCGTCCTGCACGCCGATCTCCACGTCCCTCCCAGCGTCCGGCCCGGCTCAGGTGTCCGCTAAAATTTCCTTCCTGTGGGCACACATGAGCGGAGGAAGCAGACTGCCGTAGGTCAGTTCCTCCCTCGCGCCGCGGCCGCTAGACGCTGACCCGTGGTGTCCTCCCCGAGCGCCGGGGTATAGCCGCCAGGACTGCGCGTGGTGTAGGTCCGCCCGGCGCAGCGCCGCAGCGCCGCAGCGCTGTCTGCCGGCCGCTGCCTGCACCACGGCCTGGGGAGTATCTCACCGCGTGGCGAGTAGCGAGCCTCGGGACTCGGGCCTGCCGCCTGCCGGCGATACGCTTCGCCCTGCAGCAAGCGCGGCGCGAATATCAGTGCTGCTGTGCTGCTGCCGTACGAGGACAGCCGGGGTTCGCACACACGCATCTCTCTCTCTCTCTTTCTCTCTCTGACTCTCCTTACGCTCTACTCTCTCCCCTCTTCCCCTCTCTCTTCGTTGCTGACGTGGTCACTGTTTTGCCCGCAGGTCTGTGGAGGAGGGGGTGTCCGACCCGCACTCCTGATAAGCCTGGCGCGACCGCCGTCCGTATAAGGATCTTATGAGGACCCTATAAGGACCTGTGGCTCATTATGGTAATGTCCGGGCGTAACTGATACTGGTCCGGGTGGACAGAACCAGCCGGGCCAGCTGGCCCGCCTGAAGCGGGAGATTCGAAATCCTGTCGCGCGCGGCGTTAGTGTCGGGTCGAGGGAAAGGCATGCATAGCATGGCTTGCCGGCACCCCGGTCCTGGTCTGGTCCTGGCGACTCGTATTTAGTACTCGACGTATTTCGCCGCGGCTGCTCGCTGCTCCCCCAGCCAGGCTGTGGTGTGGCGCCCGGCCCGGCCCGGCCCGGCCACCCTGCCGCCTCGCCTCGGCATCTCAGGCCTGTAGCGCCATCGAATGCGCGCGGGACTCTTCGATTTGTCTCTGTGAGGGCGATACATATTACATGAATGTCCGCAACGGCCCCCTCTCGTCCTGAGCGTGCCAGAGGCTAGGAGGGGATGAAGGCCCAGCTGGCAGAGAGGGAGGTGCAACTCGTGTTGCCTTAACATGAATTCCCTACGAACAGCAGGGGTCCGTAACTTATCATAACGCACACCACTTGTTAGTTACAAATTTTAACGTTATCGAAAATAAAATTGTAATTTAAGTTAAATAACGTAACGTATTAGAAGGGGTTATTCCCATAACGTTATAGGTGTCACCAATTACTTTCACGTTAAATGCCATTTTCAGTTATTTTGTGACTGATGTCGCACAGAGACGAAAACAGAAATATCGTACAATTCTTTATCTTCCATATGTGTGTTATATCTATAACGGGTTACTTTATACCGATAGTGAATACGTTAGTTCTATAACTGTTATGTGTCGTACTGCGCGTTATCAGTTATTCGGTATAACGATACCGGTTAACTTAACGGTAAGAGGTGCTTTTGTGATAAGTTACGGACCCCTGACGAACAGGCCTTGTTGCGAACGTCATACCTGTTTAGTCACAACACCCATTATTACATCATTTGTGGTCATTTTTCGTATCGTTGCGTGGCCGCTCCCGCGGGACATGACCCTTTCCTCTTCCAGCATTGGTCGGAGCCATGAGAGACTGATCCCTTTTCCGGCGGACGAGTGGTTGTGTCTCCGGTCCGCGACGCGATCGCTCCTGTTCGATAAAGCGGGTAATAAGCGGTCCTGCACGCCCCATCTGATAGCAAGGTGTCGCGAGAGACAGCCTACTGGCGGATGTTACGGGCTCGTGATCCATCACAAGACAAAGGGAAACGTTTTCTGTCCCTGCGGAGCTTTAAGACACAACCCGCGCACTTGCATCTTTGTGAGAAAAAATCTCTTTCTTTAGTTCTTTTTCTCCTTTTTTAAAACCTTGTATATCATCTTATTTTCATTAATGCGGAACCAATTTTTCAAAGTGACTCTCATGCGTCTTTAAGGATCCCACCACGACCTATCACCGCAACGTACACGTCGGCGTAGGTTTGACGCGAGGTGCTTCGCCGAGTCAGGTGGAAACTCATCAGAAGTAATGTAGCGTGCATCGGGACGCTGAGAGTGTGAGAGACTGCAGAGGGAGAGCGGTTGTGGAAGAGGGGGGGGGGCGTGGGGCGGGGAATCGGGACGACAGACTGCTGGGGCTGAAGGGATCCGTGGCTTTCCTCCGAAGTTGGTGTGGGTGTTGATTAATGGAGGCGGGCAGGCGTGGCGTGGCGGGGCGGGGCGGGGCGGGGCGGGGCGGGGCGGTGCGGGGCAGGCCGAGGGTTGCGCAAAGGAATTACTCTGATCTCATAGCAAGTGAGGTGCGAGCCCGCTGGGCCGGCCTGGGCTAGGAGGCCCGCCCGGGCCCGCCCCATGGCCGCCAAGGCCCCGCCGCCCACCGGGGGATTCAGATTCAGGAAAGGATCCGCGTGCCGTTGAACCTCAGTGGGGTGGGGCGTGGTGGGGCCTGAGTCGGCACGCCAGCCGCGGTACACAGGCGGCCGAGATGTGTGCGAAATTTCAAGTTGTAATGGCGGAAGCGACAGCCGAGCCCAAGGACGCGCCGCCCGGCCGCACGTGCACTGGGGGTGAACGCCCCAACCCCACTAACGACACCCCCTGAGCTATCAACCCCTACGGCTCATTACCAGCGGGCCTACCCCCTCTCCTACTCCCACCCCCACCTGCCCCCACCCCTGCCTGCGCCCGCAGCTCTTTTTCTCGGCGGTCGGATCCTGCTCCGTCCTTCCGGGTCGGTGCGGGCGGCAAAGTCGCTCGGCTGGGGTGTTTGTTACTTTCATCCTCCCCCCTCCCCCCCCCCCCCCTACAATTTAAATTTGAAAAATTTCTCTGGAATAATACTGTGTGGCAGCGGCAACCTATATCGTTTCTCTCATGTTTCGTGGGAAAATAATCGAGTCAACTAATAGCACTTTAAAAAAGGAACAGAAGCCCGATTGAAAAATGTCGTATGTTAATGTGTACTGTTTTCGTGTGGTTCGTATTTTTCAGGAAAAATAAAAATGGGAAAAAGCAGGGTCTTCCTATTCTTTCGGAAAATTTTGAAAATTTGGAAAAATTGTTAATTCCATGAAATCTGAGTTTGTGATGATGACAACGATACGAAACTGTCTAATTACGACATTGAAGCCTCTGGTATTATGCGGTATGTAAAAGGAGATGTAAAACGGGTCAGAATCGTCCAAATTTCAAGGTTCGATACATAACGTTCATGAAAATCGAAATTTGACGAAGACAATCTTAAATTTTTTAGGGTATTGTGATGATCTACACATTTTTCTCCTCCACAGAGAGCGTTAGCCATTGTTCTGGACCATGAACACCTACCAGAAAGTGTGTTTTAACACAGTTTTAGCTTTTATACTTTTTTTATATTTTTTCTAAATTTCCCGACCCCCCGGATTTTTTTCACGAAAAAAGCGGATTTTCCCCTTCAATTTTTCCGGAAAAGTTTCCGAGCTGTCGATCCCTTTGTTCTCTACATTAAAATCATCACAACACAGTGTGCCCATTTCTGTATACCGAAAGACGCCTTGGATGTAGGCAGACCCGCCTTACACTTATGTGCAACTGGCGTGCCTATCTTCAGGCGCTCTGAAAGTAGGCAAGCCCGCCACACACCAGTCCACAGTGGGTTGGCCTATCGCTCAGGCGCCATGTCTCTAAGAGACGTCTCATCTCGACCCCGTGCGCAGCTGGCTGCTCACAGAAGAAAACTCGATGGTTCTGATAAAATCTTTGCCATGATCAATAGACACCCCCGCTGAGTCCACAGCTCGTCGGACTGTTCGTTGACCCTGCCTCGACCTGCTTGCAACCGCCCCCCCCCCCCCCCCCTCTCCTCCTTACTTCTCCCACCTGCTCCGCGCCACATTCCGATAGTCTGGGACCGATGAAATCTAAGCACAGGTCGGCTGCCCCCGAGCACCAGGCCCCGGGCTGGGCCGGGCCGGGTCAAACGTGACGCAGTCGTGCTCCCGCAGACTCTGCCCCGGATAGTATCCCGCTATCAAGCTGCAACCACTATCCTTAAAACCTCTCCAGAAATTTTAAGAGCCGCATTCTGCTCATACTACTTTTCTAGTGAATGATGTACTTATTGGAGAAACAAATGTGACACGCGTCTTATCTGAAAGGCACTCAGAAAGGCACTCGCCTGAAATGCTCTGCCCTCCCATGACCGCTCCTATTACGCTTCTAATACGCATACTCTTACTGCTCTTACCCCTCGGTGTGAGATGCGCTCCTGAAACAGGACGACGAGAATGCGTCTACCGTAGTGAAGTCGTGGTCGCGTGGCGTGCGGGGAGGGCGGGCCCGGGTGGGACCGCGGGGTACCTCACCTCGATAGTGGGTGTACACTGACTAGAAAATCAATTGACTAGAATTGATTAACTGACGAAAACTGACTAATTTTGACTAAATTCTGACTTTTTTCAAAAGTATTGACTAAAACCAACCAAATTTGGGTTGCTTTGTCTCCGGTCGTGCGATTTGGGTGCGATCCACTAAGAGATTAAAGATGATTAATCAAGATTGAAAGTTACTAAATTTTAACTAGTAGCTACTTTTTTTAAAACTAAGTGTGTCAAAAACCTTTATTGTTGATAATGAGCATCTTTTTGTCGCAGAAGAACATAAGTCACTCAACGGACGTAAAATGCTCAATACTTTAAGGCATTTTGTGACTTATTGACTGAATGACTGAAGTGACTAGTGGTAACTAAAATGTGACTTTTTTTCGCCCTGTACACTGACTTTTTGAGGTGATGCACCCCTCGGATGGGGCCCCCTGAGCCGCCCCCGGACGCCCCCGCGCCAATCCTCCGTCTCGCACAAATGCCCCAAGGCGACGCGAGGGCCCGAGGGGCTGCAGCAAGAGCAGGGGGGAGGGGGGGGGAAGGGCCTTGACTGGGCTCAACCCTTTCTGCAGACACTGGGTCAACGGTGCCATAGGTCCTCTGGGAGTGCGTCAGTGCCTCGGGTCCCCGCTGGTGCGCTGGTGCACCGGTCCCCGGTGGCCCGGCCCCCTCGCTGCTCCAGTGCCGCGGCCAGGCCCTGCCTGCCCCAGCCCAGCCCCGCTGCACGACAGGACAGGCCGGGCAGGTCCCTCTCTATCCTCGCTGCGCTGCCGCGAGTTTATGGCCAGGCTGCATTCCGAGTTCATGACCGTGGTCATGGCTTGGGTCTGGTCGCTGGTCGGGCCGGCCGCGGGCCGGGCCATGAGCGGCAGGCGAGCTACCGGGCTGCTGCCCCCCCCCCTCCCCTCTGTTCTTCCCCTCCCCCGCGGTGGCTCGTCATTTGAATTTGAGCGCGGAGTCACTCGCACGCAAGCTGCCAGTTTATGTTTGCTGAAAGCGCGCGTTTCGTGCTGGGACCGAGCTGGTTTGTTTGCACAGGGGGAATGTGCAACACTTTTATTCCGTCTTAATCATGCGACTTTTTACCGTGTTTTTCTCGAATTAGTTGGAACTTTCGACTAATGAGCCTTTGTTAAAGGACTTTGTAACAACTATATTCTTGATTGCCTTGATTCCTCTCATTATCGACCCTCGTAGTAGCCTTCTTCCTCTTCTCCTGATCTGTAGCGCGTTCGTAAAATGTGGGCCACCGGGTCCGCCCATTCTGCCTTTTCTGACTTTAGACGACGCTCCCTGGAAAACCAGATGCTATGTTGAGTCCACATGGATTCAGGCAAATCACGTAGACTCAACCTAAGTTGCACGTAATGCTGCATGGTGCACCTGGAGTCGAGGTAGATTCTGTAAAGATTTCCCTTACGAGAGATGAGGTCCGCTGTGGCCGTGAGACTTGTAGGATGAGTCCGATCTACTTTTCATAGCCATAACTTCAGCCAAAGAAGGTCTTATTGTAGAATGGAGATCCATTTAGGGTGTGCTCGTGACGCTCCCGATATCGCAATAAACTACAATGCTAAATGAACAGAGCCGGGAAGACAAAGCGGGGTCTATCGAGAAGGCGGTCTGGGATCTGCCAGGCCAGAGCATGGCCAGAGAGAACTGTTGCCAAAACGGAGTCGGGCATTCTTTAGGAGTCTAGCAGAGTGTGTTGGTCAGACAGACTGCGTTGCCACGGTTCACTGTGCTGCCAGATCTCACACCAAGAGCAGAGGAGCAAAATAAAAAGCAGCCTTTGCGGTTTCTCTGAATTTCGGAAAACATATTTTTGCTGCAGCACATAAGCTGTGCCTTTGTGTCGGCTTTGAGCTTCTTTTCGTCGCAGTCAATGAGGCAGAAGGCGTGGCGTGCGTGGCCTGGACCGAAGGGGTAATTAAATGAATATATGCGTCATTTACTTCTCGGACCTACCGCTTTCCTGAAACAGAATAGACCGTTTCGGCTCTCGGCATTTAGAGAAGAAGTGAGGAAATCATGACCGGAACCAGCACTCGTATTACGCTTTTCTCGAGATGAAAACCATACTTCAATACTACTTTGTCATCGGGAATCGCTTGTGCGTAATTCCTGTCAGATTTGCCAGCGCATTTACTGAGATTTTGTTACTGGTTCCGGTCCTGATTTCCTTACTTCTTTTCTAAATGCCAAGAGTCGAAATCATCTATTGGGGAAGCAAAAATCCTGTTAGAACAATCGTCCTCGTGTCGGCTCGGTCGGTCCGTCCTGGACCTACACCAAGCCAACTGAGCGCGTGCTGGCTGGGACCGGCCGGGCCGGGCCGGGCTGGCCTGTGCCTCGCGTGGGGGAGGGGGAACTCAACGCATCGCCCTCGTCCACCCTTCCTCCCGCTATAGTCTCTCTCTCTCTCTCCCTCGCCCTCTCTTTCTCTCCTGCTCACTCACTCCCCCCTCCCGGCGGTCCTCCCCGAGGGAACTCAGCTGTTAGTCTGCATCCTCCCTCGCTCGCGCAAAGACATGTCCTCCCGCGAGCCGCACCGGGGCGCGTTGCGAGCCCACCGGGTCCAGAGCGTGCGCGCGCGTGTCACGGCGACGTGACCCGTCGGACCGCCGCAAGACGGGCTGCTCTTGATTCTGTCTGGAAACGTGTTATATGAGATGCGCATCGGCTTCGAAAATGCGAAGAAAGTGAAAAGAAGCGGACCACACAACGAGGGTGCTTTCTCAAAGGCATTGTGCTTCCTTATGCTAGATTATAGGTATATTATTAAGTAACTAATTTTTAAAGTGATTAATTGATAAATTAGTTTATTTATTAATGTTGGGTCTGCTAGTGACGGAAAACAGGCTTAGGTATGACTCATGTTTTGTGCGATTGGCAAGGCACTTCTTCTGGCGATAAGGGTTCCAATATCCCTGACACACCACGTTTTCTGGATTTCGAGTATCATCCTATTTTGTCAACTATCATAGTCACATACCCAAGTCCGTCTCTAAAATTGAGCCATCTGGCGGCGGCTCGTCGAAAGAAGAGCATCGCTTCGCTAGTGTCTGGTGCGTGCGCTGACGCGCTGACGCGCCGATCTTCCTTCCGCTGCTCTGCCGCTCGATCTAAGGGAATGTGGTCTGGTCCGCGATGCTTCAGGTGTTAGCCCCTCTCCTCCCCTCAGAGGACGTGAGGACGCGGACAGGACATCGCCCGTATACGTGGGAACATGTCTTGCAGCACGCGGCCTGTCCCTTTTTTTCTCAAAGTTTTGCTGCGGTTTTCAGATATAGGCAAGAAAACTTTTAAGGCGCGTAGACACATCACGTGAGTAATAAATCAAAATTGTATAGCTCTGGTACCTTTACAACTCGCTCGGTTTCGGTTGTAAAGTTTCTGGCGTATTCCGCTTGCGTCAGCGGAATCCCGTCTCACTCGCACCCTTGCCGCGCGCAGCAGTTTGCACGAGAGAGGCGGGTAGTGTGCCCTGTGGGTGCGCGGATGCCATGCTGTCGACGGCTCTTCTTCACCTCCCATCAATCATATTGTTTATTGATTGATTGATTGATTGATTGACACCCGCGGCGCTAAGTGTCGTGCAGCGGCGCCTTAGTGATATCGCTTGAGAAATCATGGCCTACCCTTCAGAAAATTAAAGTGAGCGTAATTGATAGTCATTGATAAAAATATTTTTTGGCAAGATATAGTTTAGGAGGAAAAAAAATGTTTGCTTTTATATCTATGTTTTTTAATATCAAACGCATGTGCGCTTGCAAGTGACTGCATTAATAGGATTACCGTTTGCTGCGTACAGCAATTAGCCTAGCGCATCTAGATAGCGCCTTCCTGCTGATCCTCTCTAAAAGGAGCTAATAATTCTCTAATTGGCAAATCGCAATAATAATCCCGTAGTGCCACCCACTTTGGAATCGTGCCGTCGTAAAAAAACACATTCACATCGGGAGTGCAATTACCGACGCGCCAGCTAATGAGGCATAGAAAAAAAACTCAGACAGGTTATAATTGTTTTAACATCTGTTCCAGTGGACACAGAAAACCGGAAAAAATTCTATTATCTTGGAAATAAGTGAGACGAAACATGATAATTCAATTGAGGTGCGAAATACTTCACACTTTTTGTCTCGTTTTAAATACAGTTGTCTATTGGATTGTCGTAAACTTCAAGATCAGAACATTTAAAATATCATGACAAGATAGCTGCTTCATTTGATGAACTGAATTGATTTTGTTAGCTCCTTGCTATTAGAATCCATTTAGTTTCAAATGACGATGACGAGTGCGAAGCAGCTACGTAGCAGACCGGAAATCCGCCTCGTCTCAGATGCGCAACAAATACGTCTAAGAAAAGTCGGTGGCGCTCCAGTTGGGCTGAGTAAACGCATGCATCAATAACGCACACTGCGGCGAGAGGCGGAGCGCTGCCCCCGTGAGCGCTCCAGCCGAACAAGTTTTGAGAGAGAAATGACCCCTTTGTCATCCTCGATAACGCCGCGCGTCGCCGGTGGAGCGCGCCACATTCCGCGCGGGACGTTTAAATAATGAAAAAGTGCGCGTTGTAACTCATGACACAGTGCAGCGCGCGGACCGCCGTCAACTTTTTATCTGTCATCTCGCATGTGCCCGCGCCTCCGCGAGTGCCACAAGAAGTGCCTTACCTTTCCGAGAAAAAAAGATTCTTAATGTAAGAAAATTCAGTAAAAATATCAAGCAAGCGAACTTTACAACGGGTAACGTCAATGATGCAGGTCGAGGGGGAAACAACTCTGAATTTTGGTAAACACCTCATAATTCAGGAAAATTCTGAAGAATTCAGAAGAAAGTAGAAAAATTCACAAAATTTCAGGAAACTTTAGGAAACTTTATTTTAAATAAATAGGTAAAATTCAAGTAAAACTTCACAAAAATTCTCGAAAATTCACAAAAATTCAGGGTTGTTTCCTCCTCGATTCAGGCACATTGTTGACAATGTGATCGGCGTGTGCAGGCGCCATCCGAAATTTGAAGAAAAGGAAAGCATGATGAACTCCTAGAGGCACACGGACATTGGTGTGATGTGGTCAGCCGCCGCAAACGACGCGACGTGAGCTGAGCTGAAGTGGGCAGCAGCGGTGCAGCGGCCATGGCGGGGCCCTCCTGGTGATGCACCGCGCGCTGTCCTGGCCGCTGCTCGCCGGCTGCTCCCCGGCCGAGGACGAGGACGGGCGCGGCGCGGCGCTGAGCAGCCCGCCGGTGGTGGTGGTGCAGGCCCTGCAGGCCGTGCCCCTGGCCGCGCAGGGGCAGCAGCAGCAGCAGGCGCGCCGCCTGCTCTGCCGCCACTACTACCCCGAGGGCGGCTGGGGCTGGGTCATCGTCGTCTGCTGCGCCACGGTGCACCTGCTCGCCGGCGGCCTGCAGCTCTCCTGGGCCGTGCTGCTCGCGCCCACCGCGCGCAGGTTCGACACGCCGACCCTGCACACAGGTAAGACCTGCCCCGAATTCACCTGGGAAATAGAGCAGCACGGAAGAAACGAGTCCTGGGATTCCCAGGAGAGTTGGAATCCCAGTGGATGTCCTGGAAAAAAGCACCTTTTCCCAGGAGTTTTTCCTGGAAAACCCAGAACATCCCCTGAGAAAGAGGATACCTCCTGGGAATGTGCAAATTCCCCTGGGAAACCCAGGACTCGTTTTAGCCGTGAGGGTTTTCAGAGCTTCACTTACCTGTTAGTCTATGGCGAGATGAAGCTTCTTTCTCTCAGTGGGAAGAAAACCGAGAGATCTTTCACTATAAATTCAAGCATACGACGATTTCTATTTTTTCTGCAATTTTTTCTGATCTATTCTGATTTTTTTCCTTTTTTTTCCGATTTTGGATTTTTCACTGATTCTGCTGTAGGGTGTACTCTGCTTTTTTTTTTTTTTTTTTTTTTTTTTTGAAGTGAAAGAATATTTTATACTATTTCATATTGAAAGAAAAATATTCCTAACAAATGACTAACTATCAGGGACTATCAGCCGCACGTCATATTTGTGCTTCAGCGCAGCATTAAGTTACCGTCGGCTCCGACTCAGACCTCCTGTGGAGACGCGAGACGCGAGCCATGAAGGCAGATTCGTGGGCCGGCAGGCCACGTTCGTTTGTTATCCTGGTTTTAGGACTTGACAAAAGTTGGAACCATTAAACTCGAAGGTTCCTAATTGTTTTGGTGGGAGGGGAGGGTTACGTCGGGCACCCTGACCAGCCTCAGGGGCGGACAAGGCGGCCCTGGAACTGCAGCGCATCAGTGGACCCGGCCGGGACTCGCACAATGACTATAAGGGAGGAAAGGCGAGGCAAGTTTTTACGATGGCTGTGTGCGCCGCCTTCAAAAAGGCACCACGGCGGTAAAGATGGGAGCCTTGGAAAGAGAGAGATAGTCTTTTACTCCCACCCTTCATCGAACGCGGAAGGGATTTTTTTTTTATATATTTCTACTAAAATGTACAAGATGCACACGAAGCTGGCCGCTGCCAGAAGGTAGTGATTCTCAGCAAAAGCTTGCCGTGTGTGTGAAGCCTTGTCCTAATCATGCCAGTTGTGAATGGTTGTGTATTTGTCAGGAAAGAGGAGATAGTGCGAGCGAGAGGGGTGGGGCGAATGAGAGCAGGAAGGGAGAAAAAAATACTGTCTTCAACTCCGGGCCCATCATAATGAGGTCGAGGGTGAGGGCCTCTGCGCGCCGCAGTCTTCGGCAAATCACTATTGACGGATTTATGGTCTACTTTGTGAACTGGAGCGCGCCCCCGCGTGTCTCGCTAGTTGTTAGCGCCTCGTAACATGACAGGCGCACAAACTGACGAGCCGAGCCGAGCCTTCCCAGCTATGGATTGAAATCAATAGAACTTGTTTGTAGGGCAGTTCCGTCTGATTCGCTCCAGCGTTGCTTATACTGCTACTACTAATTCGAAAGTTAACCTGATGTACCCACCGCATCAACCAAGGCAGAATTGTAAAATCCGTTTTTTTAAACGTTTTTCTATTTGTTTTATTACCTGTGGTTATGCCTAAGGTACCACTCAAGACTTATGATTTAGTGTAAAAGAGCGCGTAATATATGTTTTCATGCCATGCCCTACATATGATACGCAGGCCAAGCAAGCTCCCACCCAGGGCAGAAAGGGATTGTAGGGTGCCATAATTTCTGGAACGTCTCCGCCTACCATCCATTCTGCGCCGATATAAGACAAAACACTGTGCTCTGCCAGCTGGTGACACGTTGTGAGTAATGGTCTGCTGGTCGCGGGGGCTAGGCTCTGCGACCAACGGCTACCATTTGCTTGTCTTACTGCCGGGCTGGGCCGTACCGGCTGGAGTCTGCGTGCATTCGGGGGTTGTCGACCTGTAGCTCGAGCTGTCCAATCACGTCACCCTCCTTGACGCGTCGCATTTCGCACTTAAAGGAGTGCACGTTGCGCTGCGAATCTGTTATTCAGAACAGTTTAATTATTTTCGATGAGTAATTACCTCGCTATGGTGTCCGCCCCGGCAGGCTGTGACGCTGGGCGTGTGACATGTGACACACTTATCTCACCATACATGTGCTTAGTCAGTTCTTAGCCGAGATTGTCGTTGACGACGGGGCGCATGGGGCCTGTTTTCATTGGCCTGATGGGGGAGCTTCGAAGGGAAGCTGTGCTTCTCGGAGTCGATGCATATTCAGTTCCCCCTCTCTCTTCCCTTCGCCCCACTCTCCCTAGCTCTCCTCTCGCTATACGGCTCCTTTCCTTGCACAAGTCCGCCGATCAAGAAGTCAGCGACACACAGACCTCCGATTCAAGCGGCTGCTTATTTTTTTTCCGCGCGCACCAAATAGCTGAGGAGGAGGAGGAGAGGACGAGGAGGAAGTTGAGGAGCATCTAACGCGACCCTTCCATGCAGACCGAGTCCAATGAACTCGACTCTGCGCCTCGCTTTCTCTCTACCATTCTCTTGCATTTTTGTCGTCTTCTTCTTCCTTTCGATGTCTAATTACTACATTTACTGCCTCCCAAACCGCGTGGCTTGAAATGTCATGCCTCCCGCAAACCAACAACTTGGCGAGTTTTTTTTTTTCCTTCTCTTTTATTCCGAATGTCTGGCAGGCGCCTTCTATTACTGCCCCCTTTCCACCTTGAGCCCGAAAATGGAAAAGACGTCTGGGTGGGAGGCGGGAGAAGGGGTGGGGGCCATTGCTGACCCTTGATAGCGCCAGTCCGCTTTATCGCTCCAATTCCTATCACAGCAAAGCGTTTCTCCATGAACATGATGTGTCAGTGCCCCTTAGACGGCTGTCCTCCCTCCCTCCTTGCCTTCTCGACCCATCGCTTTCCGTCGCTCGGCCGGGGTAGCGACCCTCCTGGCGCTGAGCCCGTCAGATAGCAATGTCCCAACACAACACCATACCTGAGAAAAGCGAGTTTTAGATTTTTTTGTGTCTCAATGCTACTGTGGCCTTTTTCTATAGCTACAAGGAGGATTAGTGATTTAAACGAAAAATATTTAATATTGGCCTAAGCTATTGAAATCATATCGTATAATTCACTAAATTAACTTTATCTATTGAAACCCTGGTGGGACCGGTGCGGATGAGTTGCGGATGTCTGTTCGGATGAATAATGCGGACATGATTCGGAGGGAGCGGATATCCGCAACGCATCCGATTTGCAGCAAATGCGGATGCGGGCATCCGCTTGATGTGGCGCGGATGCTATGTGGATATCCGAATTCCATCCGCAGTCCCATTAAGGTAGATTTAAATTAACCACCACAGCACTCTCAGTGTGGTGAGTTTATCTGTAAGACAGGTATGATATATAAAAATGTCCAGCCCGTCATCAACAGCAGTACGAGGGTGCTGGGTATGTCCTTAACAAGAAGGATCTGTCAGAAAGGGTTGCGGGGCTAAGGTCAAGGTCGAAGGGCCGTACCACGGCTGTTATGTGCTCTGGGGTGCTCTACACCCCAGAAATCGACGGCACGGCAAAAAAAGAAATTAAGTTACTTCATACCTAAAAATGTCACACCAGTGACACAAAGTTATTGTTGGTCGCTGTGCGGCCTCTCTATGTACTAAAGCTGTCTCCACTACTACTACGCCTCTTCCACAAAATAATGTGCTTCAATCTGATAGCCACCCCAACCTTGAGTGAAAGTAAACGAGAACGACGCCCCCGTTTCTGCCTGGCCCGACCCACGACCCGCCCACCGCGCACCGCTCCCCTTCCTGCCCTCACCATTCCGACTAACTGCTGTCCTAACGCGTGTCCGAACGACTTGAAGCCCGGGCCTGGGGGTGGGGGTGCGGCTAGCGCGCATGCACTGGCCATGGCCACGCGTGATTGTACTGTGTCTGCTGCCATAATGGAAGGAGGTATTTTGTCGGTATTATGAAACTCGGGGGAAGTCCAGGAAAACACTGATGGCGTCTAGGTGTTGTGCAGATATCCACATCCTCCTTGTGCCACCGTGCTTACAGGCTCAATGAATGGATTGGACTGTGAGTGCGCGGGCGCGAACGGGCCCGGGGAGCCGAGCTCCCACCCGCTGCACCGCCGCGCTCGCCACACAGTGAATCTTTTGGAATGTAAGTCGGAAGCCGTACGTTTCCGCGGGAAATGGCACTTCCCTTTAGTCCACTAACACTCGGCGCAACACTGTGGATAACGCCGGCCGGGCCGGGTCGGCCGGTCGGGCCGCGCTGACGGATGGGGTGATACATCCAGCGCTCAGCGCGACAAGGGTCCCTTTCTGTGTCTCTCGTTTCTCCCCCTTCCTCTCCTCCCCCTCCCTCTCCCATCTCCTCCTCGCTCGCCCTGTGTGCACTCGCTGCACCCCTCGCGCACTCCACTTTCTGCCCTCCTCTCCACTGGCATATCCGCTTGTATTTCTATGTTACCGTGTCTCCCTGCCCTATCTTTCTCGGTGATATACTTCGTCTCCTTCCCTCCTGCCCCGTCCCGTTTCCTCGGGAAAATGTCACCTGGAGGAATGGTCTTCCGTTTGTTTTCCGTCATCGAAGTGGACCCAGCTGAGGTATGTGCGTGATGCGGGAAGGAGTGGACGAAGGTGTCCGACTCCCAATTCGCACATCGTGTGCACATATTTAACTATTATGATTCAACAACTAAAGGTAAATGTTTTGAAGAGACCCCAGACCTTTAATTTAAGATTTATGTGTTTTTTTAAAAATATTTTATTTTAGAAACCGACAATCTACTTTTCTCACCGATTTTTGGGCGAGCACTGCCCATTATCCTTATTGCAGTGAAGTCTCCGGCTCCGCGGGTACTACTTCTGGCATCTAGAGCGCCCGTGTGCTCGGCGGAGGGGCGGAGCGGGGCGGAGCGGGGCGGGGCGGGGCGGGGCGGGGCGGGGCGGGGCGGGGCGGGGCGGGGCGGGGCGGGGCGGGGCGGGGTGGAGGCGGGGCCCAGCCCGGTCGCCGCGATGCAGTCACAACTTCCCTTGCCACAAATCACTGTGCGATGAGTTCCGACCACCATGTGTTTCCGCGGATCCGGACAAAAGACTACGCCCCCTCACCCCTTTTCCACCCCTCTCCATCTCCCTCATCCTCCTTGCTCGTAGCAGAGTTATTTGTGCAAACATGACGCTAGGCGGCGCCACTGGTGTCTCATTGCTCCTGCTCTTTTCGACCCCGCCCCCCTCCCGCCCCACCTTCCCTCTTTCCTCGCATTCGATCTATCTCCCCGCCCTACACCGCACTCACCGCCTTCCCTCTCCATCGCTCCCACAGTCAGACCTGGCTGAGCTCTTCCCGCCTGCAGCACTTCTGCATGTATGTCCCAGGAGGGCCCGCGCCGGGCCCGGCCTAGCCAGGGGCGTGCCCAGTGTGAGCCTCTTGCGGTATTTATTGGGGTGACGTATGGGCGGGGCGCCCCAACCCGCCCCGGGCGGATGGTGCACTCTGCTCCTGCCCTGCTTACACTCGCGGTAGCTTTTTGGGTCAAGAGGATTCGCCGGGATTCGCGCAGCACATTAGCGTAGAACTCTATATAGGTTGGACACTTGTCTGTCTTACGCTTCCATACACGTTTCGCGGCTATGTCTTTAATAGTTTGTGGGGAGCTACGGGATCATTGTCTGACGTGAAGGGTACGACGTGGTTCCGATTTATTTTACAGAACACCTGTTTGTCGGTCCAGCAGGTGTTAGCACTTAACTTGCCCAGCAAGTAGCAGAAGGACGACAGAGACGGTTGCCGTACCGGGCCGGGGTGCGAGGAAAACGCCGTAAATCATTGGGCGGTGGCCGCTCATGTTGCGTCCTGAGCGCAGACTCACAACATTAGCTCACCTGTTTATCAAGGTTACCCTTGTTATTTATTCTCGCCACCCGGAGAAAGCATTACTTCAACCCGAAAGTGTTTCTCGCAATAAGGTTATGCGTTTCCATGAATCGGAACATGCCTGAGGTTTGGGGCTTGGGTACTACTCGTCTGGCCCCCGGCACGACGGTAAGGTAGTACGGCCCGACGGCCCGGCCCGGGTTATACAGGTCGGCGCAAGCCAATCTGTGACCGAAAGTGAAACTTTTCAACAGCGATAAATCATGGGGGCCACCTCGGCCAGGCCAGGGAGTCAAAGGTCTGGGGCGGAATTTGTTGGGACTGGCCGGGCGTGGCGAGGAGTGGCGGGGCGTGGCGCTGGCGTCGCGTGGAGGGTGCAACGCCACAGCTAAGCCGTGCGGGTTGGACTGAGCTGTCCTAACAGTTTTGTCTGAGAAAGTGAGAAAGTCCGAGCGGCCGGTATGCAGTAAATCACACTAAAGGAAGAAGCCACCCACCGCGCCGCCACCCTGGCCGCCACGCCGGGCCGCACCCACGTCATCTGGGTCCTGACTACGTCCCATTGCGTGTGATTCTACGCGGGCGTCTGGTGAGCAGTCGACTTATTCCGAAGAGCGCTTTCCTCACCCTGTCACTCTCGCACTCATAGGCTTCGCCGTGTAAGTGCGAGAGAGGCGGGGCGAGGAGAGCGCTCCGCGGAATGAATCGGCCTCTCGCTGAGCGACACTAGGGGGACACATGCCTCCCTCGGGAGAGAAGTCTGCTGGGCCGGGGTCAAGCGAACAGTGGGGCCGCCTGCCTGGCCTGTCCAGCCGCGTCAGTCTTTGATGGGGTCCCCGACATCCCTCCCCCCTCCCCCCCCTCTCTCTCTCTCTCTCTCTCTCTCTCTCTCTCTCTCTCTCTCTCTCTCTCTCTCATTTCTCTCTTACCCGTTCTTCTCTGCCTCACCCCCCTTCGGTCCGTTTTTCGCGTGCCTAAGACTGCGCAAGTGAACTTGAAAACGCCACTGACTGCCACCCCAAGCCCAGCAACGTGACGCCGCCGGATCCTCTTGGCTTATTCGTGGGGGTGAGTCAAACACCTTACAACTTTCCCGTTCTCATTATAAGCCGCCCTTACCCTCGCCTTCAACTGGTGGCTTAAGCAACGCAACGTGAAGCCGCCTCTGAGTCTTTTCATTCTATTTCTCTCTGTCCTCCCCTCCCACCCGCCCTGCCCTTCTCGGATCCACTACAGGCCCTGGGCTCACCAACTTTCGCCATTTTCGTTTACCCTTGACGTGATCTGAGCAAGCTGAGGACCAAGTTACACTCAGGGGGGGTTGCGGTTGAGGAGGGGTCCAGCGTCGAGGCGGTCGAGGCATCCGATGTGGCGTAGGGCAGCCTGGCAAACTAACTGCAGCCATAGCGTGCAGCGTTGTACAGTGTGCACATGTCGGTGATGTGCTTCGACATCCCACATGTGAGGTGAGGTAGGCTGCGCCTCACTTTTTTTTGGAATGGTTACAAGCCCTGTGGCACCTTGTTTGCGAGCTGACCTGTGCCTGTTCGTTCTTAATAATAACCATGGACCATTGGCTAAATTTTTAGTTGTTCAGAAGGGAAAAACAGATCATCAAGAATGTTCCTTGTTGCAAAGTCATAATAATTGCAAAACACGTGACACTTGGTGATTCCCTGCTCGGAGTGGAGGCCTCGAGCCGTGCCGGCCCGGGCGTGGCGTGGCGTCCAGGTGCACCGGCGCCCACATGGTCAGGCACCCTTCCTCATGTCACGGCTGGCGCCAAGCCTCGCCATCACATCCTCGAATGCGACGCTCCGCAATGCCCCCTATATTTAGCGGGGCGCAATAAATCCTTGAACGTGGAGGCGGAGCGGGGCGCACTCTTGGGGGGTACTGGCATCGACTTGGGGCAGGTCGCGAGGCGAGGGCTTCGCGCTGCCGGCAACTAGGCAGCCGCGAGCACTACAAGCAGAGCAGAGGGGTGTTTTGTCCAAGCAGAGGGGTGTTTTGTCTGACATTTCTTCTTTTCATGCTGTGCATATCTCGACTCTCATCGTAATTTTTGGTGACGATCCCAGAAAATTTGTCCGAGTGTTGGTGTATGGTGCGATCACTGACCCCGGCTCGACTCGCGGGCACGCCAAGCAGCCAGAGGAGAGAAGGCCAGAGGGAAATTGATTATGCCTCCGGGACTTGCACAATGGCCTCGGTAGCGTGCACCTGCCTGGACGTCACCCGTCCGGTACCGTTGAACCGTCTCTCTCTCTCTCTCTCTCTCTCTCTCTCTCTCTCTCTCTCTCTCTCTCTCTCTCTCTTAGTGAATTCAGCCTCTACTCGCTCTCTTGATTTCCCTACCTCTCATCCATATACTTTCGACGACATATTCTTCCCCTTCTATTTTTATTTCTTCTCCCTCACTATTTTGCGTTAGATAAAAAAAGGCGCTTGCTTACTTTGTGCTTGAAATTTAAATTTTAACATGTGAATTTTTAAAAATTGTAGCAAATAGTTGTCTCGTGATACAATGTGTATTATTTGTTGGTGGAGGGGAGTTGGAGGCCTGAAAAATACGCACTGGTCATCCCCGGGTCGTCGTCGGCCCGTGCCCGTGGAGTAATGGGAGTAATTTCTCGCTCCGGGTGTCGCCCTACACGTGCATGAGTGTGCGTGTTTACACTCGGGTTGAGTTTGGAGCCGGGCCAGCCGGTGGTGGTGAGCACGAGTATGAGGTTTAGCAGCTGACGGTAAATGAGGGACGCCGCACGGACATACGAGATCGGAAATGCTGCCCCCTCTACTCCCGAGACCCCTTTTTACGAATCACACGCGCGCAGACTCACACTCACACTCCGACTCCGAGGCACTGGGTGGTTCGAGGAAAAAACTTTGGTTTCTTTTTCTCCCCGCTCCCATAAGACAAGCTTTGGTCCCCTTCCCTCCTTTTTCTCTTTATTCATCAAAATTTTGCATCCCGCCCCACACACTCGTTCCCGGCATGCGGTATTCTCCAGCGTTCGGGTAGCGGTCTCTTTCTCCCTCCTTGGCAGAGAGAGTCTGTCAGACTGGGAGTGCGAGAGAGAGGAAGGGGAAGCGACACGGCTGCTTATTCGGATGCACATTTCTCTCCCGCGCTCAGCTCCGGACTGCAAATAAGAATTGGGTGGGAAGGGTTTCGTAGGACTGCAGTCCCGGGCATTGCTTCTCTCTCTCTCTCTCTCTCTCTCTCTCTCTCTCTCTCTCTCTCTCTCTCTCTCTCTCTCTCTCTCTCTCTCATCTCCCTCATCACCCGAGTCCCTACCCTCTCTCCACCCGACCGCCTCGCGCCCCTATCCCCACCCGTCTTTCTTGCGCTCGCCCCACTGTCGGGTGTTGTCTCTTTTTCGTCGCTCATCCGTCTCAGAAAGCAATTGAAGCACCCGTCCGTCGTCGCCTGCCACACACACTCTCTCACACACACACGCACGCACACGCACACACGCACACTAACGCGCGCGCGTGCCCTGTGTCAGCTGCTAATTTTACTTCCCGTGTCCTCAGTGCTGCTAACCACGCTACAAACAACGCTTGAAGGAGGGAAAAAACTAAATCACCTGCTTGTTAAACATTTACGTGATACATTACGACCAGTGTCTCATGTCGCAAAGGGGTGCAAAATTATCCGATGCCCGGTATCGAGGGTGACCGAAAATTCAAACATATTCGTGGCGCTGCGCGCTTTCCTTTTGGTCACCAGTCCACCCCGGACCCCCGGCCCGGGCCCGTCCCTGGGCCGTGTGGTGTGGCGGAGGTATTTATGACAGGGGCGTAAAGGACGTGTTCGTGGGAGGGACGAAAGATGTGTCTCCACAGCGACATTGTAGTCAGTCATTACGGTTTGAAGGAGGCAGTACTCGCAGTGTAACAACGCCTCTGGTTCTCGTCTCGCGTGCTTTTGGAAAAAAAATAAACTATGCCAAAGGAGGGCGCAGGCGGTGGCTGCGGTGGCTGCGGTGTCCGCTCTTATTGGAAACGCTAGTCTTCGTCTGGCTGGAATGCATCCTGCGAGGAACGGAATACCGCCAGTTCCGGCCGACCCCGGCCCGGCCCGGCCCGGCAGGGCACCAGCGCTGCCACCGCCCGAGCGCGTCCCGCCCGGATCGCAGCGCGAGGAGAGTGTCTGCCCGGCCCGACCCGACCCGACCGGGCTGCAGGGCAATCGATTCCTAGCGAGAGAGCAACCGTTCTAGACCGCTGTAGGGTAAGGGTACACGGACCTTCTGGGAATTCCGGAATCCACACGATTCTTTTCGAGTTTATAATTTTAACAATTTTTAATTAAATTTGTACACTGATCGAATCGTAACCGCGCCCATTCAAATAAGTAAAATCGACACCGAGGCAAATTTAAGAAATTCTGTCAGATGAAATTTGTTACTATGGTTTCTCTTTTTTGCGAATGAAGAACACTTCTAAATTTCCTTTGGACCAAAGAAAATCGCTACGGCAAATGATTTTGCTGTGCCGTAACCGTGCCAATCGTCTCACCTGTTTATTTAATTATAACGGCGAGTCACGACTCTCTCGTATTTGCATTGGCCGGTCCGGTGACCATGTGGCCACCACGTGGCCTCGGGCCCTGCCGGGCCGCGTACAACACAATGGTGACGCACTACCAAACATGGTGCGATAAAAGGGAAATTTATTTGGTAGCGACGAGTGGAGCAGCCCAGTGATTGATCGTCCTGTGCTCGCGTGATGTCTGCCCTCAGGACCGCAGGAATAATTATTTATTTGCGTCTCGTTCATTTTACAATTGCATTCTTCCAATAAATCTTAAAAAAATATTTCTAACACAATTCTATTAAATGATCCGGTGTGACATGAAACACCTGCAGTGTGCTTGTTCACCCATAAGCATTCGACGTTTAGGATCGCGTTTCGGTGCCTATGCCCTGAAGAGGAGGCAGTCCCTAAGGGGTCGACAACACGCGTTCTCCTGTGTGCAAGTCTTGACGGACTGTGTACTCATCGTACTCCCAGCTGTACTCCGTGTACTCCGACTGTTCTCCAGCCGTTATCCCGGTGAACTTGGCTGTTCTAAGGCTTTTCTCCGTTTTTTTTTTACCGACGCACTCCAATGTACTCCGGCTGTGTTCTCCAGCAGTACTCCACGTACCCCAGATGTACTCAATGTATCGGGACCGGGTGTTTCTTTGAATGCGTAACAGTGTTGCGGGATTGCATACTCGCCACGGCTTCAGGGGCTATGGCGCCTGACGGGCGAATGGGGTAGGCAAACCCGCAACACTGTTACGCATTAAAGAAACACTCGGTACTCCGAGTGCACTCCTGGGTACACTTAGATGCAGAGTTGTCAACCCCGCGGCAGACCCGCTACTCTACATGTTTCCGCTCACACTTGAGAAATTTTCTCACTCTCTGAAAACATGACAAGTATTTGACGCAAAGTTGTAATTGCTGACAACGGTACGGCAAAATGTTTCTTCGTCAGCTATC
This sequence comes from Frankliniella fusca, assembly GCA_029379305.1. Taxonomy (NCBI): domain Eukaryota; kingdom Metazoa; phylum Arthropoda; class Insecta; order Thysanoptera; family Thripidae; genus Frankliniella; species Frankliniella fusca. Next base: position 2,881,204 of record JAHWGI010001134.1, on the reverse strand, counting down.
TTTTATTCTTGTGTATGAAGCTTTTGACTTCGCGCGAAACCGTGATTTGCACTTTTCTTACCAGTTTTGCTCCGCGACTCTTCTCATCATTGAGCCTCTCGTCTCTCTCTCTCTCTCTTCTCCACTGTTCTCCCGTTTGATGAATCATAACTGATTACCTGTTGTCTTGTAATTGGCGCATCCCTCCGCGTAATGACAGCCCCACTGACGGTGCAAAAACACGGCCAATACAAATTGCAATCCTATTTCGAAGGAGGCTAATTATTATTGTCCGTCAAGATGATGTCCACACATGATTCAGCGTCAAACATAAGGCTTGGCCGATTCCGATTTCATGTCTCTCCAAGGCCGTTAAAGAAAGACTGGCGGGTATTCCGCTGAAAATCAAAACTAGTAGAATGTTTGTAAAGGCGGAATCTTGAGTAAAGTGGAAGCAGACAGTCAATGAATCTGGTACTCGGTAAAAAGCAAAATTCAAAAAGTGTAGTCACCAACTTTCTTTGAGCTCGAGCAGCTTCTGTGTAGCTGTGAGCCCTGCAGTGGGGCAGGTCACTGACTGTGTCCGGTACCCGCGGGTACCTGCTACCGATATGGTGACGCTCTTCAGCCCACTCCACCAGGCTACACTGCGGCGCGCCATTTGTGAAAAAGCAGGCAGCATTCTCGTTCTTTACCTGTCATTTACGTGACGCTCTCGGGACGCTCTCCGATATTTTTTGGCCAGTGTAGCTCGGGAGCTTTGTGTTTCAGCAAGGTGTTTTGTAGGAATGTTTTCTCGCTCACAGCACAGCATCCCCCTCCGAACACCCCGTGTGTTTCTCTTCTCTGGGCGATGACGAATGAGGGTCGGTTGCATGCGGCACCATCGAGCGATACGTCTTCCCTCCGCAAGAAATGTCCTGTTTATTCTGGCAGCGCAAACCTTGTGCCTAGACCCCACCCGCGGCGCTGATCCCTTCCACGGCCACTTTTAGAAAGGCTGCCTCACCATACCCGACAATGTTAGCCGCACAGCTTGGATAAAGAACCTTATAGACAAATAAGATGTCTAAAGGTTTTCGGTCCGGAAAATTCCGGGCAGGATAACTACATTTTTAATAGATACGCTATTGATTTTGGTCTAATTGCGCAAATGTCTTTGAGATGACCTTAACTCAGCTTTGTTTGATGAGGCGCTGCTTCCGTAATCCTGTAGTACCGGCAGTCGGGCGTAATCACCGTGGCCATGCGGCGGTGGATTTGGGGAGGGGGGGGGGGAGAGGTGTTAGGGGTTAGGGGTGGCTAGCCTGGTCGGCAGCCGGCACTCAGCTGCCGATCGGGTTGCAGTGCAGTCTGTCCTCGCTCCACTATCCCGAACATCGGCTCCTTCACGTTATTGTTATGACGACGAAAGCAAAACCATTACACACGCGGAGCTGCTAAGCAAATTCCGGTTTGCTGTTTTAGTTTTGTTTCTTTTTTGTTTTCCACGAAATGAACACCTCTTTCTAGATCGCCAACTATAACCTAAGGGTGTCCAAGCCCGCATCTTAAAACATTACAAATATTTCATGCAACACCCCGACGTAAAAGTTAGAGAAATCTTTTCTTTCGCTGTGGGCCCCATTTCTATTCCCCTTTTCTTATTTCTCTTTCTCCCCTGCTGACCTCCCTCCCACTCCATCTTTTTTCTTATGACTCTCTCCCTCTTTGCGGCCCTTCCACTCCTCTGAATGTTTTTCTTCCCCTCTATTCTCCAGGTGAGGCCTGTCCTCCCCTTCCTGCCACCACCGGAGTGTCCCTCTCGCCCGCCGCGCCGCGCCGCGCCTCCCTACATCCATCTCTCCGTCCGCTTTTGTTCCTCGCCCCACTTTACCCGAACATATTCCGGCCACTCTCGAATCATCCCCCCTTGCCTCAGCCTATACGGTCCACCCTTTTGGCCGCTAGGTCTACGGCAGTTTGGTTTTGCGTGGTCACACTGCAAACATTGTATCATTTTGCACAAAGGGCGTTTATAGAAGAATTTTGAACGGTTCTAATAGCCTTTTGACTTGTGTCTACCTTTACGCCGCCATGCGTGTCAGAGTAAGGTGGTGCTTTGTGCTTTGTCTTTATGAGTAAATGAGCAATGATTTAAATGTATTTTACTGCTCTAGTTCTAGTGGAGTCGTGGGGTATCTGCGTGGAGTCTTTCCGAAGTCTCTTCGCCGACACGGGGTCTCGCGTCGCTGGCGATACTCCGTCGCGTTAGATCCATGACGCGGAGTATGCTCACGGCTCTGCAACACTACTTTGATTTCACTAGCCAGTTTTTATTTGGCCGACTGGCTGTTGCTACGCTAATGCAATTCACTTCCAGACTTCTAACTCTTCAAAGAGTTTCAGCTCATTTTAAAAATAGCACGTGAAGCTCTTTCTCTTGATTTATCAGTGAGGTCCGATGCGAGGAGAGAGGTGGCGAAGAATGGTTCCGCTGTTTGTCGGACAGTTTATATTTTATTTTTTAGAGAAGAAGAAAAAAAGAAATCTTTTAAAGGACATTATAAAGTACTGCCGTAAGAGGGGTAGGAGGTTGGGGAAGAGTTGCCGCTGATTCTTGGTGGTGAGAAGTGTTTCTGCTGTCAAGTACAAGTCCAAAAGACTATCGCAAGACAATGTTGCATCCAGTGGTCCGGCCGAGTACAAAAGAAAGCGCAACGCGCGCGCGATGGGGCGGTCTGAGGCCAGCCATAAAACAGAAGAATGGTTCGCAATGGTCTCCGCGAGAAAGTGTTCGGTAGCGATCCGGCGGCAGTCGCGGCCGCCGCCGCGTTAAATACTGCGATGGGGCGAAAGTGAGATAGTGAAGTGCACGGTGCACTGTTTACTCCCGCCGCCCACCACCCCTCCGCGCACAACCCCCTACACCCTGGCTCATCCCGCCCCACGCTCCCGAGGCAAGGGCGAAACCTCCACAACTTCCATCTCTTCATCCTCGCCACGTTCGCAGCATAACAGGATCCGCACATAGTTCGGGATTTTTGGTTAGAATCATGCAAAACTACGCAGACGCATTCACTTTTACACACACGCTGCCTGATTTCCTCTCTCTCGTAATGTCTGTATGTTTGCTTTTGTGTGCGTGTAGGGGAGGGTGGGGGTAGTAAAAGTTTGTCCTTTTGAATACGTGATGCCGAAATACCAAAACACATACCTCTCTCTCTCTCTCTCTCTCCCCGTCCCTCTCTCCCTCCACAATTCCTCCCGTTCGCCCCTCCCACCCCTTTCCCTCTTGTGCACTCACACAAGCGCTCCGAGCGCACCCTCTCTACTTGGCCGGATGGAGGGGTGTGGTGGCTCCGACGGGCTAGTGTGTGGCGCGTCCCTTTCGCCCATATCGCTGCCAAGGGCTAAATGAATTGGCCACCACCAACAGACCCCTTCTTGTGCTTGGGTGTGTGTACGTTACTACGGCTGGAGACACATGGTGTGATTATTCGCTGGAATAGTCCTTACGATGGGAACAACGGAAAAGGACGAGAATAAGTGGGAGGAGGAAGCGGTGCACCAGGGCGAGACTAAGTTAAGAAAATTAACTTTCATTTGCTTGAGAATTATGACGGAAGGCGGGGATTGTCAGATTAGGAGGAGGGATACTACTGTAATGTGCCCAAAATGTTTGAAAAAATATCGCTTCCTCCCGGAAAATCAATCTCTCTCTCTCTCTCTCTCTCTCTCTCTCTCTCTCTCTCTCTCTCTCTCTCTCTCTCTCTCTCTCTCTCTCTCTCTCTCTCGCTCTCTCTCTCTCTCTCTCTCTCTCTCTCTCTCTCTCTTTCTTTCTCTTCTCCCGCCAGTCCAGTATTTGCGTGAGCAAGTCACGCAGGTCATTGACGTCATCATTCCGAAATCTGGGCGAGTATCCCTGGAGCCCCGTCGTTTCCTCCACTTCTCTTCTCCTTCCTTTTCGCAGTCTGCTCTTACTTTGTGAATGACTCAGCCTGGTTTGTGCATTCACATCTCAACTCTCAGGCATGAGCTGTCTTTGGTGTGCTTCTCCTCGGACTTGATATTCGTGTCACGGGAATATCATGTCCTGCGCGGTGTGTCAGGAGTCTGTCTTTTCCTCTCAACTTATTCTTATCCAAACCTAAACAAGTTAAAATAGACTATTCCAGCAAACCGAAAAGATCGAAGTAGAGAAGGAAGAAACAAAGCGTAGTACGGCAAATATGACCTGCGCTATCTCTTTGAGGTCAGCTGTTTCAGACAAAGACAAAATATCTTGCGGCTCTTTTGACTTTAAATCGACACTTTCGGTGATGAGTCATTTTCTAACATTAGTCGTCTAAATACGACGGTGAAACTGATACCACATCGGACATTCCTCTTACCCACTCAAGCTTCTTCCTTGTGTCCTCTCGTTTTGCTTTACCGGAATGGTATTTTCGAGATGGGTGACATGGCACGAGCTTCTTAGAGTTTTCGCGGTCCGCTGCGTTTTCTTTTTAATTTCAGCGGGTATCTCTCGAATGCCACACGAAAGGACGAGAGCGGAGTGGAGAAGCAATTGACGAAATTGGCGTGGAATAGAAAGTTTCGCCTCGTTTATCATTGTGCGATCAGAGCGAGGCGATAGGCGGAAGAGGCCCATGATGTCAATCTTCATAAACTCACCGCCACGGCGCGCCTGCCGAGGCGGGGCCGGGCTGGGGCGGGCCTATGTGGCCGGGGACACCCTCAGGAGCTGTAAAAGCTAACGACTTAGTAAACTGCATTGACCATCGTTTCCGGGAAATCTAGCGGCCGGCAAAGTCTGTCGCTTTGTCGGGAGGAAGAAGAGAAAAGGGCTCGTGGGCGTGTGAGCGCGTTATTGTGAGTGGAGGCTGGAGGCGCGAATGAGGGGTTATCCGGGCCGGGATGCGCTGCACCCCAAGCGCCTGTCCCTCTCTGTCCATTGTTTCCTCTCCGCGTCGAGCTTTACGTTATAAATTAGAGGCGCCTTCCGCCCCATCAGCCTGGTCATAAACGTCCTCACGGACGGATCCTCTGAAGACGAACTGCTGGGCTGGAAGCGGACAGATTACGGATCGCCTTTGCGTACCATACCAATAACCGTGTCGCACACAGTGCTTTGCTACTACAAAGCCGAAATAATGTACAGTTATTTTTCTGTAGTATTGATCGTACTTTTGGCATTGGTTATCTATCTTTTATGGGGTACGTATTTTTCCGGAAAAATAAAATTGATGGATTTTGTTTCGATTTTTTTCCCGGAAAATTTGGAAAAATTGTTAATTTTATGAAATCTGAGTTTGTGATGACAAGAACTTTACGAAACTGTCTAATTACGCCCTTCAAGCCTCTGGTAGTATGCGTTACATAACAGGAGTTTTGTAAAGCGGGTCAGAACCGTGGAAATTTCAAAACTCGACACTTAATGTTAATGAAAATCGAAATTTGACAAAGAAAATCTTTAATGTTTTAGTGTATTTTAATGATCTTCACATTTTTCACCTACACAGAAAGCGTTAGCCATCGTTCTGGACCATGAACACGTTCCAAAAAGTGTGTTTTAACACAATTTTAGCTTTATAATTTTTTCCATTTTTCCGACCCCCAGTATTTTTTGCCGAAAAATCGCAGATTTTTTCAAATTTTTCTGGAAAAGTTTTCGAGCTCTCGAACACCCTTTTTTTAATAAGAATGCTTGAAGTAGGGGAGGGGATCATCAGCAGAGGCAGCACTCAAGGCTTAAAATTTGTCGGCAGTGTCGCTAGGGCAGACACCGATGATACTTTCAGGCCACTATACTTATTCCATTAAATAGTTTTGGAAGAAAATTTGGCGCACATGTCGCTATGCTTAAGGTTCTTGAGTCTCAACACATCCACTTTACTTAACTTTATGTTAAAAAATAAAAATATGAAAGATAAGGAAAAAAATTTCTTGCTAAAAGTTTGCGTATATCGCCTACAAGAAATTTCTCGATCATTTTATGTTTGAATTTGGTCTTTAAAAATCCAGGCTGGTGCCGACGCAGCCGTTGAAATTCGTGGGTCGTCGTCGGCGTGCAGATCATGTTTGTCGCCGGGGTGGCGTCGCGGCGAGGCGCCCATGTGTCTAGTCTGGGATGTGCAAAGAATCCGCGAGAATCTTGTGAGAGAGCGGCGCAGCGCGGCGCAGAGAGGGTGGCGGAGGCGTAAGGGAGAGGTGAGGCCCCCGCGGCAGGCGGCAGGGGCGTGGCCCTGGTGACAGAGCGAAACCACAGACGACGTCCGATTACATATTTATGAGTGGCAAAAACGCATTTCCCTCACCCCGCGGGGCGGCGGGCCTGGCGGGCCTGGCCGGGGGCGCGGGCCGCGCGCGCGCAGACGCACCACACACCGCCCACAGCGCGCGACCCCCGCCGCCCAGGCCCAGGCCCAGGCCCGGCCGGCCAGGCGCTGGACTTCCCTGCCCCGCGCGCCGCGCCGCGCCGTCCACTCGCGCTCCTAATGCCGGGCCGGCATGCGCCCGGAAGGGGAAGGTCCGCCGTCACGTGACAACGGCCGGAGAATAGCCTAGCAGCGCGCAGAGGGGGTGTGCGACTGGCAGGCCTGCTGTAACCCCCGGCGGGCACGCACCGCCCCGCGGCAGGCGCCCCTCAGCCGCCCCCGGCCGCCCCCGGCCGCCCCCGGCCGCCCCCGGCCGCCCCCGGCCGCCCCCGCGCCACCACCGTATTGCGCCCGCCGCCCTCCTTGTTAGATGCTCCCTGTCGTAAAGTTCCCGACACGACGCCGATGCGGCGCGGCGGATCTCCGCGACCCTGCTGCGCCGACCCCGCCGGCACCTGGCGACTTATTCCGAAGAGCGCTTTCCTCGCTATGTCTCTCTCGCACACATGGTCTTCGCAGTATAAGTGTGAGAGAGACAGAGCGAGGGGAACCCTTTTTGGAATAAGTCGGCTGACCGCGCAGACCGACGGCCTGGCCTGGCCCGAGCCGCCCCGCGAGCCAGGTTCGATGTTCGATGTGATAAAGGGCGTGGGGTGGGGCGGCGAGGCGGGGCGAAGCGGGGCGGGGCACCTCGCGGTGATACCAGTGGCAGCCTCGCCTTATTGAACGGCTTTATGGCCAGCGCACCTGCTATACCGGCCGCCGAAATGCCTGAAATAAGGCGCGGGCGTCGCTCAAAGTATGTTTACGTCATCATTTTCCTAGGTATTCTGCGGTAGGTAAAAGATTCCCACGTCATACCCGTTTGTAATCGTGAAAGAGTAGCATTTGGCGCCAAAACGGTAATGGCAATATTTGAAATAGAAAAAGGAAGAAGGAAAACATTGACATGCTATCGACTCAGTTAAATGCGAGAACTGAATTCTCCTTCTATTGTGCTGGGGTGCTGGGAGATGCACGGAAAAAAATGACTTTGTTGTCAGGATCAATTTTTGTCCATAGGTAAAACTCGATAGCTGAAATCGAGTATCCGATACCCACAGCCAAGAGCTGGTTGTCGCGACCGGGCACTTGTACGAATGGAACAAACTCCAGCTTAGTTCTCATCGTACAAGTGTCCGGTCGTGACAACCAGCAGCTCCTGGCTGTGGGTATCGGAATCTCGATTTCAGCTATCGAATTTTGACTATCGACAAAAATTGATCCTCACAATGAAGTCATTTTTTTCCGTGTGATTAGCAGACAGCCGTCCCCTTCTTTCAGTATTCGGTACCTGCCCAGTCTCCGTTTCAGTGGTTTCAGCCTGCACTCAGGCACACGCACGACCCCTCCCCGAGACCAAAGCAGGAGACGCGCGCGACAGCGCTCTCTTCGGCTCGAGCATCGTTTTGAAAAGCGCCGCCCCGCCCCGCCCCGCCCCGCCGTGCCCACCGCGCGTACATCATTACTCCTGCCATTTGTTATATGGTCCGCGGCGCGTTTCGAATCAGGTGGTGGTTGTGAATTCCCCGCCCTGCCCCAGGCCGCCCCGCCGCCGCCCCGGCCCGGCCCGGCCCCGCAGCGGCGCCCCCCGCGGTGCCGCCCCGCCGCGCCCCGCCCCGCCCCCCGCGCCCCCGCCTGCCCAGTCCTGTCCGGGCCGCCCCGCCCCGTCCCGTCCCAGCCCGCCAGTCTCCGTTTGGTCCCGGTCGGTGGCGGTAAGCTGCCCTGCCCTATCCCGCCTCGCTCTGTCTCTGTCTCGGGGAGCCGGCCGGCGAGGCGCCCCACGACCCGTCGCGTCGCGTGCGTCCGTGCCATCGTCCACGTGCGCGCGTGCTGCAAGCGCGTAGTGTGCTTAGTGATTGTGCTGTGCAAAAGTGCTGCCGTGCCCCGTAATGACCGCGCTCGTATTGTGAGCGTGCGTGCGTGTGGATGTGTGTGTGTGTGTGTGTGTCACTCTGGTGAAAGCCCCCGGCCAGTGCGGTAATAATTCATGGCCCTGTGATTGGCCGGCGATAGACCGTAACGAACCGACCAGCGCGCTCCTTGATATGGTGATTATTTATCAACCGCGCCGTGAGTGTGTGTGCATGTGTGCGTGTGTGCGTGTCTAATGCGCCGCAAATTCTGTGTGTTGAGGTTTGCCGCACGATGACGTCCATCTATGAGCGATGGTTTTGGTGTGTCTCCAGTGTTAATGCAGTGTGCTCCAGAGAGGCTATTCTGTGTTCCAGTTGCTCTCCGTGCCTTTCTGTAGAGAGAAAGGCTGGGACTTTTATACCGCAACAGTCTTCATTGAGGTGTGCACGGAAAAAAAAAAATCATTAGTTGATCCACCTCACTCCTCTTAACTCCTGTTGGATTGTGAGAACTAAAAATTCGGTGACTCAACTAAGTGATCGTTAATGCAACGCAAAATTCGTTGGAGCGGCGAGCGAGCACATCACTGAGAGAGCGAGGGCGATTCAACTAGAAAGGCTTTCGTTTCAGCAATCGGATTAATTCGCTTCCTCAAAACTGCCTATTCGCTGGTGTGACGAAAAATTCATTCTACCAGCAAAACATTAAAACAACAAATATTTCGTTTTCACAACGAATTATTTTAGTTTGCTACAAATCAACGTAAACCTCAGTTGTAGCATGGAATATTTTTTTTCCCGTGTGTGACTTGCTCCTGATTGAAAATGAAGAACACGAGCAGAAGCATGGATGAGCAGGATGGATTTATTTGCCACGGCCCAGTTTCTCATCGTCGCGTGAGGCTGCCGCCGGTGTATCTCTGATTTCACCCAGGGAGAAAATGCCTGTTTGGGTTTGGGTATGAACTGGCTTCAAGTCATTATATGGTCCGTACTCAAATCGGCCCAGACTTCTCTTTCTTTTGCATTATTTGCCACCCGCAAAGAACATCTTTATTTAAACTTAATATGTGCTTAGATATAGTCTTTAATTAATAAGCCTCACTTTAGTAAAATTTGATATGATTTAATGAGTTTTTAAAGAAAGGGTATTTAGTCATAGGGCTAAACTTCTGAAAGTCAACAATTTGTCCTCTCTCCTTGATCAGGAAATAAGATTCTGAAGGCTTTTAGCGGCTTATAATAACCAGAAATATGTTGACATGAATTAAAACTGTATTTAAGCTTGCAATGCAATGATTTTTCATAAGACTTTTCGTGTCTACACAACATTTCTCTGACTACTAACCGTACCGGAGTAGTTGTTTGATGTGAGAGGAAGGATAAAATTGGCAGGCTGAGCATGTAGAGAGGGGCATGTACGCAATGAAGAGAGCGCAGGACAAAAGAGGGTCCCGAGACGGAGGGAGGGGAAGGGCGAGCTGTCCTAGATGAGGTTGCGGCGGAGTATCTGGTGTCGATCTACGCTTGTAATGAAGCTCAGGTGTCGGGAGGAGCAGCGCCTGGCCTAGTCCGGCCCGCGCCCGCAGCCCGCGCCCCATCTATCGAAAAAAAAGAGAAAAAAATGGTGAGCATCACCGCAGAACCGTGTTAGTGTATCGTACAGAACTGAGGTTCAGCAAAGAAGAGAGTGAACGGGACTCGTATTCTTTGTCCAAGGATTGCTCTTTCTTTCTCTCTCACTCGCTTTCCTCCGCTGGAAGGGTGTGTAATTCCTCGACCTCGGGTCTTTCATTTTTATCGCAAAAGTATCGGCTGCGTAATGGAGGAGGCTGCTTCGTGACGGAGTGCGCCTGGCCTGCAGACGGCCCCTCCCCCCCCCCTCCCGACGTCCCTCTCCTCCCCGGTTGTCAAATATGCAGTCGAATGGCAATTAAGTCTTTCCCCGGTCCAGCCCGGCTCCCGGAGCCCCAGCCCGCTCCGCCGGGCCGACCAGGACCATTTTATTGATGTCCCTTAATCCGGACGTCAATCTGTGCTTCCTAATGAGGCCCGCCCTGCCCTGCCTTTCTCCCTCATTCGCTTGCTCCAACTAATACTGCGTGTCGCGCCGCCAAACCAGATGTAGCGCGGTGGGCTGAACTGAGTTGTGTGCATTCCGTGAAAGGTCCCCAAATAAGCAGAACAGAAAGCTCATAGTAGAGAAAATTGTTCTTCTTGTAGTGCCACTTTGATTTGTGTGGTGACGCCCCCGTGTAAGCGCCTCTGTGTAGGCATGTCCGGTTAGAATGAACACACCGAGTGCGCCTTTATTAGGGACATTAAACTTTTTGGCTAACCACTGCGCCCGCCCCGCTGCCTCTCTCCGCCTCGCCTCGCCCCTCCCACCTTTCTCTGTGGAGAGGCTGTGTGATTTGCACGGCCAGCCCTCAGATTCAGATGATCGTTTTGTAGTGCCCTCTCACTCACATTAGTGGCCGAGATGCGCAGGTGTGCGACAAGGACGGAAATACGAATGCGCTCTTATGAATCTGACGGCAGGCCGGCCGCCAGCCTGTCTTTTCCTGTTCCTCCCACCTCGGCGTGTCTCTCCTCATCCTTCTGGTTCTTTGGTTGCCCCAACTCCTCCATGTTTTACAGCGGGCTCAGGTGTCGTTTGGCCTGTGCGGGGCAAGGCGAGGAGGGGGTACCCCCCAAATCGTCGTCATTTGATAATGCTGCCCCTCTACTTTTCATTCAGGGTACAAAAAAGGAGGAGGGGAAGGGGCGAGTGGCGGTGAGTGAGTGCGCCAGTTTGGGTGCGCGACAGGCTACGCAGAGGGTCGGAGGGGTGCGCAGTCACGGGGTGTGTCCCGCCGGGTCCGGCCCGGCCCGGCAGAGCGACAGAGAGGCGGGCCAGGCGGTCTGCGGGGCTCATTCCCCTGCATGTCCGTCTCTCTCTCTGCGGCGCGGCGCGCGCGGTGGTCTGGTCTGGTCAGTGCCTCCTCTCGTCACTACGGCGTGATCAATCATAGTCCTCGGAGCCCTTTCCTCCCTGAGCTCCCCCGCTGAAACCCTTTCTCTCCCCCTCCCAGGCTCATCTCATCTTGCCACGCTCTCCCTCCCGCAGACGTTATGCCCGGGAGCGTTCGCACCGCTCTCGTCTGCAAACACATTCGAACACTGCCAAAATCGTCTTTCTGTGTGGCGGCGCCCATCACGTCTGGAGGGCCTTTCTATTTCGCAAGGGTAACGACATTATTCGCGACGCCTTCATTTCTATTCCGATCCACCCCCCGTTGCCTAGGCTTCCCCAACTTTCTGAAACTTACGACCCAGCCCACAGGACGCATGCGTGTCTGCACGAATAAGGTAATTATCCGGTACCAGTTCACTCCGAAAGTGGGTGGCGTGCATCGGGTACATGAAAACTGACTCATTGTCGGGTCGAGCGCACCGCTGATGCCGCCTTCTTCCGTGAAACAGTTTATCCGGACGTCTAACACCTCCGCGCCGCAAAATCGCCGCAGGGCGAGACCTAATGCGGCCGGCCCCAGGGCATTCCCCCCCTCCTCTCCAGGGGCGTGGGCTTTGGCCGCTGAATCAATTAAATAAAAGACTCGAACATAACCTGCTGCCGCTCCAGCTGATCTGTGGGGGCTCGCCCGAGCTCGCCGGCCGCTGCTGGAGTGCAGGAGTGGCTGGGGGAGGGGAGAGATCCAGTTCCAGACCAGCTCGGTCTGTGTGTGTGTGTGTGTGTGTGCTTTTGTTTGTTATGGGCGGCGCGGGGTCGGGTTGGGTCAGACAGCGTCCAGCATCGCCGGCGTCATAGACGTCAGGAAGGGCTGCGAAGCTGTTGGAGCTGGAACTCGTCTGGACCGCCGGCCGGCCGGCCGGCTCTCCTCCCTCCCCCCCCCCCCCTTTTGCCCCTCCGCTTACCCTTCCACCTCCAGCATGTGAACTGGGCCACATCAGAGAACACCTCACGCACGCTCACGCTCACGCTGGCTGGGTTGGCCGGGCCGGGCGGGGCGGGCCTCTCTCTGGGCGGGCTGCGCCGCGCCGCCGCCGCACCGTGCCGTGCCGTGCCGCCGGCAGCAGGTGGTAGCGAGTCTCAGCCAAAGAGGAATGTCATTCAACGTGTATAGCCTGAGAAAACACAGCGGGAGGATACCTTGTGTCTGGCCACAAGAGGGCGCGGCTCTGCGCGGCGGGGTGGTGCGGGGCGTGCCGCTGAGCCGCTGCAATTGTGCTGTCACCTCGAGTAAATGCTCTCCCGCCCTCCAAACCAAGTAGAGGGGAAAAATTGAAATGAATACTTATGATTTAAGTTTACATCATCTCTCAAGAGCTTGTTAGTTGCTAATTAGCGACGAGTATCCAAATAGCATGGGTGATAACGGCGCCTGCAGCGCCCGTTTGGTCGGGGGCCAAATGGTTATGGAGACGGGTAGTGACCGCCGGGCCGTGCCGGGCCGTGCCGGGCCGTGCCGGGACCATCAGGGGATTACCTGAACTGTTGTCGGGAGCTCTAATCTACGGAGCATGGTAGCGCCGGTCCTTATGTGGACTATGTTGTCTCTCGGGAGGAGCCGCATGGAGCACTGGAGAAAAGAAAAAGCAAACACTGCCAGAGAAACGTCATCGTGTGGTCAACACTCTGGGGAAACAGTCGGAGTATTGTCTAAATGATTTAGCTCTAAGCTTTTGAACTAATTCAAGTGAGCCAGGGGCTAAAACTTTGAGACATTACGGGCAACGCAGTCTGAACGGCGCATGGACATGGTCACGTCATCGTTAAATTAGTGGAATTTTCCCCGACAGTGTGCTAGGACTGACGCCCAAGGAGTGAGGTCCTCGCCTGGGACAAGACACCCCTGTGCCTGAGCCATGGGTTCCCCCCAAGGCGCCAGGAGGTGGAGGGTCGTGAGGGTCCCCGCGACCGCCAGCAGCGGCCCGGGGCCAAGCAGCGCGTCAAGCAAGCGAAGCTCCTCGTGAGCATGGCCGAAGATGACTGCTCGGTGTCCGAGGGTTCGGCGGCCGACGGGCTGGTGCCGGGCGCCCCCGGGGCGCTGGGCCGCGGCGGGTACCTCCTCGCTGCCCTGGCACCCTGCCCGCCGCCCTGCCCGTCCTGCCCGCCCGCCTGCACGCCCTCCTGCACGCCCGCCTGCCCCGCCCGCGGCTGCGCCTGCCCGCTGCCCTGCCCGCTGGCCTGCCCGCCGCCGCTGTACCGCTCGCGCAGCCTGCCGCACCTCATGCACTCCGACTCCCTCGACAAGTACGCCGACAAGTTCGACTCGGGCGTCGCCTGCTCCAACAGCTTCTCCGGCGCCGACAACGACGAGCTGGAGGCGGCCGCCGCCCGCGCAGCTCGCCCCTGCCGTCGACAAGCGTAAGCGCCTTCAAGACATGATGAGTACATTCGAAAGACCCAATCTGCTTGTGTAGTCCTCGAGATTCAGTGTCGACTGATCCATGATTTTATCGATCAATGTAAAGCTTAACAAAAGCCTTCTTACTATTATTTTGTTTTGTTTTGTTTGAGGGGTGTCTGTAACTTCCCGTATAAAGTCTTTCGAATTAAGGGGTCGTCCACATATTACGAGGGGAAAAGCGGTTAAAGCCCCCGTGACGGTCCTAAATCTAAAGCATTGGAAGGTTAGGTTAACCGCCTGACATGGGGGGAGGGGGTCAAAAAGTGCAAAAAATCGCGTGACGTAATATGTGGACGGCTCCTAATGTTCATATCAGGAACAATGCTTGATTCTACACCATCCGCCCTCAATACCAAGTTTTTGATGCTTACCAAGTTTTCCCCCTTTTTGATGCTTAATCTGTCAACGTTACCAAAGTGCCCTGGCGGGAATGTCATACTCTCGGTTATCGCGCAAACTTTCCCCGTGGTCCTGCCGTGGCTTCTCAGAGTGGCCAACCCCACCGACCAAAGGTCATCCTCGCACGTGTACCAGTCTAGATGGTGACGTTGGTACTACTGCGGTAACGGTGAAGGGAACTCGTTTCTCGCGCCGCTATTGAGACGTGTTTGAGGCATCAAGTTTAGCCGCGTATTTATCTGTCCGCTGCAGCCTGCCTTCAGCCCAGTGCGAGTCTTGCATGTACAAAACCGTGATTTTTGACTGCGAGCAAATGTTCTTGGCTGCGCATAGTACGCCAACGTACAGTCAAATATCCTGCAGCTGTGGCTTAAGGCCAAACCTTAAAAGGACTTTAATTCCCTTTACGTAAACTCTTTTAAAATATCAGCACAAAATTTTGTGATTTGTCACGCAGTTTTTTCAGCATCCATGATGATACAAAAAATCGTATTCTATCGGATACCAAAATCTGCAACATGGATCCATTAATACAGAAAAGTTGAACCCAGTCAGGATCCAGCCATAATTCGACGCCTTTGCCCATGAAGCCAAGGCGGTTACCTGCGAGCATGTGCTCCAGCCCAGTGTCATCCTTCCACACCTTCTGGCTTGCCCCAGACCCTAAAGACAGTTTTCATATGGAAATTCTTTTTGAATGCTTTGAAAATATGTTCTATCTTACACGCTGATGGAGTCGGGTCCAACAGCTTTTCATCACTGCAAACCCTGGAATCCAAATTCTCACCCAAAATGGGAGAGGACACTTTTCCATGCTAAATTGGAGTGAGAATTTTTAACCTCACTCTTTTCGAGCGAGATATTTTTTAGCCTCGCTCTATTTGAGTAAGGATTTTTTAACCTCACTTAATTTGAGCACGAATTCTCGCTTTATTTGGGCGAGGTCTCAAAATTCTTTCTCAAAAAGGGCGAGGAAAAAAATTCTTACCCTCCAGAGAGTAATAAAATTGCCCTCAAATTCTCACTCGTTTGGGGGCGAGAATTATGACTTGTAGATTTTCAGTGATGTTATGTTCAAGTTGAACGTTAAAACGGCTAAGGTTTGAACACAAATACAGATTTTTGATTCCACATTACAATTTTTTTTTTAATTCCGAGTACAGAAAATTATTACAAAATTTTAAAACTATTCTAGAATCTTTCATTATGTACAAGTTTTCATATCTCATTACAAGATTTTGTATCATCGATACAAATTTCTATAACACAGTGCCTGGATACAGAAAACTTGATACAAAAAAATCTGTAATTTGTTTTTAGAGTGTACTGCACATTGCTCTGTCGACCCGCCCACGTGTTTCTCTAATGGTTACAAGCACTAACGTTAAGTCGCGAAGATGAAGACGTTCAATTTTTTCCTAAGTGTTCGGCTAAGTGGCGCGTTAAGTGCGCCGCTGAGAGCGCTGCCTCGCGCGGCGGGTGGATCACTAACCGCACCGTTACCAATCTGCAGACGCTGGGACGGGGCGGGACGGGGCGGGGCGGGGCGCGCGCGGGCGCGGGCGTGGCGGGGAGAACCGGTCGCACAGCAGTCCAGCAGCATGGATTTGAAGGGAGAGGGTGATAGATCTAGACGTCCAGCTGGATTCTCTTGCGCACTTTGCATCCGGACGCTAGGTCGCCGCGAGCTTGTACTTTTTCGCAATTTCCAAGCTGAATGCGATCAGAACATCTGGATCTTGATATAACTGCAAATTTAAGTGCATTCTGAGAATGTTTACTTTTGATGATAAGTGCCAAGTTATCATTTTCCTAAAAATTTAGGTTGATTTACTTCAACGTCCATTCAATCGTATGGTATCAGACCGTGCTGCGCGCGTCTGCTAGCTCCTCTTAGTCTCTGAGCTGGACAGTAACCGACAGGCTCGGCCAAATGACTTATTACCTAGCGTAATGACCCTTCCCCCTCCCCCTGTAGAGCCGCCCCACCCAGCCCCGGCTGACGAGAGCCGCTGCCTCTATGTACTTAATACTTAATACTCGACCAGGCGCTAAAGAAATATCGCAGATGGGTGATGCGAACAGGTGGTTGAGTCGCCATCAACTCTGCGCAAAATAGGAAGTGGCAGCTTTCTAATTTGTTGTTCACCAGCTAAGATAGGAGCGGCAGGCTCGCGGTGATGAGCTTCGTGGCTTGTCTTGTGGGCAGAAAAGCGCTGGTACATTTTTCTCGATATAAACTTTCAGACACAAAAACGTGATGACACCGCTTGTAGTTTGACGGCGCGAGTAGACGGCCGACGCCACCCTGGAGATTAATGTTGAACGTCTGATCCTTTCAGCGGCGATAGGCGAGGACCCCCCAAAAACCACGGCCTCCAGACGCGTCGCGTGAATCAGTCGTCCCGTCATAAATATTATGAATCCCTGGGATGGAGTCATCACGAGCAGAGGATTAGATCAAAGGCATCTGTCATGATCACCTCGGCGCGGGGCAGCGCTGGGTCCTGACGGCCTGTTGTGGTCAAACGGGCGGAACGGACGAGTGTCGGGAGAGCCTAGGCAAGACGTGAGGAAGGTGGCACATCTATCGGGGAGACTTCTACAAGAGCGCGACACGCTCTTCTCAAAGCAGTGCACGGTTTTAGAATAAAAGGATGACGTTAAACTTTTTCTTGAATTTCATTGCCATAGGCCTTTTACCTTGAAGGTCGGCGCGGTTCCCTGACAGCATGCGGAACTAGTCTCGTGTCAAACGATGGGTCCGGTCTGATCAGACGTGTCTATGCGCCCCGACCCGCCGCCGCTCGCATTGAAGCGGCCCGCCAACCGACCCGCCCCGCGCTGCCCGCCGGCCGCCGGCCGGACGTGGAGAAATGGCCTCACGCAGCCCAGATAGAAGGAACACGGGAGGCCGGCCGGAGCCCCGAATATAAATGATAAATGATGATTGTTTGGAAAGCGCGTCAGGGTCTGGCCCAAGACACAGCTGACCTAGGTTCATTTTGCAGTCTTTCCCGCCCAAGCCTTACGGTTGCGCGCCCTAAAGAGTATGGCAACAGTTTTGATACTTACGATGCGTAGTTACAAACCGAACAAATGTGAGACCTAAAGAAAATAATAAAAATTGTGTAATCCCTCTCCCCCTCTCAACGGTGAAAAATATTCGTAAGGGTTCCGTGAAAATTTTCCCTATGGTAAATATCGTCAAGTTACAACATCCAGTTGTGTTGTTACGAACATTTCTTTAACACCGTGTGTCGACCTAATTTTCTTTGACGAGTAAGAATTTTCTGTCGTATATTTACGACTGCACTCGTAAATTTACAACTGTGTCGTAAAGTCGTGAATAATATTTTTTCACTGTGTCTTAAAATGTATCCGCTATAAGTGTTCTTCAGCTCGGTTCTCTGTTGTTGCAGGTACTCGTCCACGCGTCTGGCCGCGGAGCTCCGGCAGCTGCTGACGCTCAAGCAGCACTACTACCCCGAGGGCGGCTGGGGCTGGGTGGTGCTGTGGACGGGCGCGCTCGGGCAGCTCCTGGGCCCGGGGCTGCAGGGCGCCGCTGGCGTGCTCGGACAAGAGGCTGACCGCCGCTTCGGCGTCAGTCACTCGGCAGGTAGAGAGGGTGGGAGGGAACGGAACGCTTTGGTGGCGGAAGTGAAAACTGGTCTTCCTGTCGCGAGCTGCATATGCAAACTCTGACTTCACCAACATGTGTACTGCTGTAGGAGCAAACCTAACTTAAAATTAGTGAAACGGTAATGAAGTAGTCCTAAAATAAATTCTTATCTAGATTCAGATCCAATTTTGTTTATGTTCACTGAAACTAGCTACAATAAGTTACATAAATTCAAAACAGATGTTCTACTTTTTTGTTTATTGGCCATTGTGAGGCTTGTGAACGGCCTGTGTCTTTTTGGGGTCGGACTCCGACTCGTGTGTCAGCGAACTTCTCGAATGAAGCCCGTTTTCGCATTGTGGGATTATAAATCGTGCCTCTGCTCTCGGCGAGAGCTCTCGCCCGCCGGCCCGCCGGCCCGGCCCGGTGCAGCGCGGCGCCGAGCCGCCCTTCCCTTTTGGACCGTTAATGATCGCAAAGACGCTGGCTGGCCTGTCAACGATGCTAATGTCTGACAGCTCGGACCAATTGCTTCAAAATATCAAATGCGTTCAAGTACTTTTATCAGAAAGGTGATACTGTGGTTTGAGCGGCTACAATTTCGAAAACGTGCTGAAGCGGGAGAAAGGGATAAGTCCGAACGCCATACTTCTGAGCGAATCGAGGAACCTTTTTTTCTTCCTTTTTTTTATATTTATATTTTCATTTTATTTTTTTAAAAGTGTTTCTATGAACTTGCAATTTACTTCCATCAAGAATGTTCCTGTGTTTTAAAGTGTTTTAAAAACGCGCTCCTACACGGAGAAAAAAAAAAAACAATCGGATAGGGTATTTCCCAGTCCCAAAATGGACAGCGGCGGACCATAGCGTACCATATTTCCTTACACATAAATCCCATTTTGGGGATAAGTCAAATTGTCGCCCTTCCCGTGATAAAAAGGATTTGTGCACAACGCGTGCGCGGCCTGTGCGCCGCTTGTGCAAATCGCGTGCAAGACGCGTGCGCAGAGTGTGCGAAACACGTGCGCCGCGAGTGCGAAACGCGTGCACATCGCGTGCGAAACGAGTGCACATCGCGTGCGCGACGCGTGCGCAAGGTTTCTGTGCGCAAAGCTGGTGTGCACAGCCGAGACACGCCGTAGCTGTGCACGGCGCACACTAAATTCTTATGAACTTTTTTTATACGTAGCTACCGATTTCTGTAAACATGCTCTATTTACGAATAATTTCGTGCGCAATTATGAAAAAAATTGTTCATAATCGGCTCATTTTGTTCATAATTGGGTAAAAAATTATTCATAAATAGAGCATGTTTACAGAAATCGGTAGCTGCGTATAAAAAAAGTTCATAAGATTTAGCGTGCGACCACGCTTCATGTGCAGATCGGGTGCAATGCGCACGGGACCTGTGCACAGAGTGCGCGTATGCCGTGCGCACCCGGCGCGAAAGGTCGGGAAACCTGTGCTTACCCCGTGCAACACGCGTGCCAAACCGAGCGAATCTCTGCTCTGAGTGTGCTATGCGCGTGCTCCATATTGTGTCGCGCGTGCAAAGGTGTGCACGCCTCTTCTCACTCGAGTCGTCCCCTGATGACCACCTGAACAGAACACGATTTCCCGGTCTCGGGGCTGTGGGAAATCTAGCGCCGAAAACCGTTTTTCTCTGCGGCGTCGGGTTCCCGAGATACGAGGACGTACCACGACGTACCGGGAGCACCGCGCCAAGGATACGTTCACATTTTGGAGGCCAAAGTGACCCTGGCGCCTTTCTCATTGGGTGTCCGGGACTTCTGACTTCAGAATTAGGTTCCATGGGCTGTGACGCTTCTGTAGACACCTTGAACACCCCACTGCCAGCCGGCATTGGGGTTTGACGGCGTCCTAAAACGGTGCATTCCTGTATATATGTTGTGTTCGACAGGATCAGACTGTTAAGGACGCCGTCAAACCCCAATGCCGGGTGGCAGTGGGGTGTTCAAGGTGTCTACAGAAGCGTCACAGCCTATGGAACCTAATTCTGAAGTCAGAAGTCCCGGACACCCAATGAGAATGGCGCCAGGGTCACTTTGGCCTCCAAAATGTGAACGTATCCTTGGCGCGGTGCTCCCGGTACGTCGTGGTACGTCCTCGTATCTCGGGAACCCGACGCCGCAGAGAAAAACGGTTTTCGGCGCTAGATTTCCCACAGCCCCGAGACCGGGAAATCGTGTTCTGTTCAGGTGGTCATCAGGGGACGACTCGAGTGAGAAGAGGCGTGCACACCTTTGCACGCGCGACACAATATGGAGCACGCGCATAGCACACTCAGAGCAGAGATTCGCTCGGTTTTGCACGCGTGTTGCACGGGGTAAGCACAGGTTTCCCGACCTTTCGCGCCGGTTGCGCACGGCATACGCGCACTCTGTGCACAGGTCCCGTGCGCATTGCACTCGATCTGCACATGGAGCGTGGTCGCCGTGCACAGCTACAGCGTGTCTCGGCTGTGCACACCAGCTTTGCGCACAGAAACCTTGCGCACGCGTCGCGCACGTCTTGTGCACTCGTTTCGCACGCGATGTGCACGCGTTTCGCACTCGCGGCGCACGTGTTTCGCACACTCTGCGCACGCGTCTTGCACGCGATTTGCACAAGCGGCGCACAGGCCGCGCACGCGTTGTGCACAAATCCTTTTTTATCACGGGTTTTTCTCTTCGCGATTTAGTCTGCTCGACGTGTTTTAATCAAACATTTCGTGTTAAAATGAAGCACCATCACTGGATACTGATGTTACCCAACAGTGCGACTAGTGCTCACATAGGTAATATAAGTTCTGTTGTTGTAATTCCTGTTTTGTTAAGCCCATCGGTCTGCACGGCAGATTGGCCACGTCACCTCCGATTTGTTGAGTCGTTTTATGTCGTGCAGTTGGCTGAGCCGGGAGTAGTGGGGGGGGGGGGGGGGGACACTTAGCGAAACCTGCAGCATCATTGAGTTTAGCTTTATCGGTCGTAAAGTCCGGCGGCTGCACACACGAAGCAAACGCCCCTCTTTTTTAACTGTGTCTTTATTAAGACGACGTGAAGCTTACAGGCGGAGAGTATGTGAATCACACTGGACAAGTTTCTAATGGGCGGGGCCTCAGCCAGTGTCTAGCGACTTCTAGCAGACGGATCAGCGGGGCAAAGTCCAGAAACGGACCGTCTCATAAATACCAGACGAGCGTGGCGGCTCTCCCCTCATACCCCCCTCTTCCTTCTTTTCATCCATCCATTTCTCTTTCTCACATTCTCCTCTCTCTCTCTCTCTCTCTCTCTCTCTCTCTCTCTCTCTCTCTCTCTCTCTCTCTCTCTCTCTCTCTCTCTCTCTCTCTCTCTCTCTCTCTCCGCTCCGGCGGCCGCTCTACGTTTAACTGTACCCAGCCGTTCACCTCTGCGATGAGTTAGTACACCGCGTACTGTAACGAAATTCTTCTGTTGACGGAAAGGTGCTGGTTGGCAGCTGTGGGGGTGTCTCTCTGTGCCACCCCGCCCGGCCCCCGGGCGTGCCGCCTGCGCAGAATGTGTGTTGTGTTGGAACGGAAATGTGGGTCGTGCTTGTCGAGGGCTCACGCCGCTCGCGCTTTGCGCCCTGCTCTCCTCTGCCCCGCCCCGCCCCGCCCCGCCCCGCCCCGCCCCGCCCCGCCCCGCCCCGCCCCGCCCCGCCCTCCTGCCCTGGCCGCCGCTGATGGCTCTTGGCGGCGCTCAGGACACGCCGTAGGGACGCCGTTAGAGATATGTGGGGGCGAGTGGAGAGGGAGGCAGGAGCCGCGGTGAAGGAGGGCGAGTTTGACACGCGTTTGAGGCGTTTAGCTGTATGCTTGTCGTCACTGCAAGTTTACGCGAAGCACCGAAGCCGCAATATCTGCTGATGCTGAAGGTTACACAAACACGCGCACACCAACGCACACAGACGCAACATGTGCACTCTGCTGAGATGCTAAGACGCACTAACACCAATAACACTTTCACATCAGCTGAGTTACTGTCGCCGTGCGGAAGTAGTGTCCGTATATGTTTATATGTGGGTCACGGGGGCGTTCCTATACACGCGGTGACGGATCGGCGTGTCGTTTGTCAACTTCCGGCGCGCGCTCATGCGTCCCGGCCCCGTGTGTTTTACGGCGTAACTTCCAAACCGTATTCTGATTTATCCCTGCCGGGCCGCTTTGCGTGTAGGGCCCGCAGGGGCGGTGCGGGCCGTGTTTAGTTGGATGGACACAGCCTCTGCGACTAAACAGACCCACACTGCAGGCCGCTGCAGAGGATAAACAGGCCGGCCCCAAAATGGCAGCACGGGGCGGGGCAGGGCGTCCGGGGCCCTAGCGCCGAGTGGCTTCTATTTGGAATGAAGCTAAAGGAGACGCCTGCGCGGCCGAGTAGCCGCACAGCCCGCCCCCGCCCCGCAGAGGTGAGAGGATTCGAAAAAGGCTGAGTGTTTGCGAGCGGTGCTGGAGGACGCGGGGCCGGGGCCGGGGCCGGGGCCGGGGCCGGGGCCGGGGCCGGGGCCGGGGCCGGGGCCGGGGCCGGGGCCGGGGCCGGGGCCGGGGCCGGGGCCGGGGCCGGGGCCGGGGCCGGGGCCGTGGTCGGGGCCGTGGTCGGGGCCGTGGTCGGGTTCCGCCATTCCTATAGCTCTCCGAGTGCTTATTTAGCCAGTGGTTTCGGTCGGTGCTCCGCCGGCTCGGAGAAAGGTGTCGCGTCTCGCCAAAAGTCCCTCGGCGGCTACGTTGTTCATTTTCAGACGCTCTCACCCACCATAACCGTACCTCACGTCTAAGTCCGGTGGCCGAGCGGGGCTGGGCCTGCGTGCCCGCGGGCTGGACGGCACGGGGGGCAGCCACAGGCTGCGCGGGGCTGCGCGGGGCTGCGCGGCGCGACGGTCCGCGTGTGGTTTAAGTCGTAGACCTCAGCCGCGCCGCGCTGCCGCGCCGGGCAGGGGCAGTGGGGGAGTGGGCGTACGTCGTGAGAGGCCTCCTTGCGGTCTGGTCGCCGGCGGCGCCGCGGACGTCCTGCTATGTCGTCTACGATGGCGTGTCCCGACGAGCAACGTAGCCACTCCTCCGAACAAGGGAGGGCGGGACGGGGGGCGGCGAGGTGACCGAGCGCTCCTCCAGCTGCAAAACGCATTTTTCCGCAAAATATATCGCTGCAATTACTCTTTCGGGTCGCACACTCCACCCAGCCGCGGAAGTAACGCGATGTGCGCGCTATGTTCGTATTTTTACGACCTCCTGCCGTCGTGAGCGCTCGGGGTACGCCGCCCATCCCCGCCCCGCCCCATCCCGGGCACCGCATGGTGACCATGCCATTTAGGGTGTCTCTTTGTCCCACCGGAGTGCAGGCAGACTCTGTGTGTGTGTGGGGGGGGGCTGTGTGTGTTGGGGTAGGTCCGGACTGCGGGCTGGGAAAAGCGAGGGATGTGGGGTAGTAGTGCAGTGTGCGCGTGTGTGTGTGTGTGTGTGTGTGTGTGTGTGTGTGAGAGAGAGAGAGAGAGAGAGAGAGAGAGAGAGAGAGAGAGAGAGAGAGAGAGAGAGAGAGAGAGAGAGAGAGAAAGAGAGAGAGAGACGCGGATCCGGAGAAGAAATAGGAGACAACGAGTGGGACGCACCCTATTTTAGGGTGGCGGGTTGAGGGCGCTGCACTAAGAGCACGTTTGGCCAAAAAACGATGTTTCATTCATTCATTCCAGTTTGAATACGCTCTCTGGGTCGGCGCCTACTCCCCCGCGCTGCCCCGCCCCGCGCCGCGGCCCAGGTGCCGACACGCGCGCACGGGACGGGACGGGTCCGGTACAGTACCGCCCTGGCGGGCTGCCAGGCAGTTCTGGAACCCGACTGGAGCAGGTCACAAGCGGAGCTGGAGCAGAGACTGGGGCGGGGCAGGCGGGGCAGGGGCGTATATCGCCACTCCATCTATCAACTTCATGTTTGGCTCGGGGAGGAGGAAGAAATACTCGATGCATCGTTTGCGCGTGAAATTCTATAAATTGGTATGGAAAGAAGCTCGGCTGTCCGTAACCCTATTTTTACTGAGCCATATGCTCCTTATTCGAGCAAATCTCAGAGAGGGCTTGTAGTCACGTGGCGACTCCCTGAGGATGGGAAGACATGCCACAAGTCACTTCCGATACTCACCCCTCCCTCCGATTTTTCGGATTTTCTGGGTGTAATTTTTTGGTGCCGCCAGTCTCTTCTGCCAACTCTGTTTTTTAATGTAAAAAACATAGGTTTTAAATGTATGTGTTGTTTGCTCCACCTGTAATTTGTCCCACCCCACCTCTGTTTTTAAACGTAAAAAAAAAAAAACCTTAAAAAAAATTGACACATTTTTTTTTCCACCTGCAATTTGTCCCATCTCCGTTTTGACAGACTAACCGAACCTAACTTAACCTCCCATCTCCTTTTTGAAAAATGATAGGTAAACCCAAAAATGTATTTAAAAAGTTTTTTTTTTAAAGATTTTTGTTACACGTTGAAAAACAGAGGTGGGGCAAATGACAGGCGGAGCAAAAACACATGCATTTAAAACATGTTTTTGTTGTTTTACACTAGAAAACAGAGGTGGCACTAAGGAAAAGTGGCCCAAAAAAGCCCACCGATTTTTCTGGGGTTTCCTTATTTTTCTTTATTTTTACTTACTTTTTTCTTATTTTTTTCTCATTATTGTCTGATTTTTTCTGATTTGTTTCTGATTTTGTGTGAGGGTGTACACAATTTTTTTTGAGTGAAGGACTACTCGAGTATGAAACTCCCTGAGGGGTGGGCAATCAGAGTGGGGGGGCAAACGGCAAGGCCTATGAGGGACTGGACTGGACGTTGCAGCCGCTTGATTCAGAGAATTGCTCTCGTACCTCCCTCCTTGTCACACCTATAGCAGTGCCCGATGTTGGGGATGGACGACGTCGACGTCGAAGGCACGAGAGCGATCGGTGGAACTAGACGGCAGGCGCAGTGGAGGGATGGCCGCGCGCACTCTGAGCGCTCGTGACTGCTCTGCTGTGCGCTGCTGCGCGCGAGCTCGCCGAGAGTCTCGAGAAGGACGAGAGAGTCTCGCGCTCCTCTCGCTCGCTGCTCGCGCCCGCCACGGCGCTGTGCCACCGGCGCCCCGCAACGCGCTCCTTGGACACGATCCAAACCTCTGCATTTAAATCGCGTGGAAAATGTTGCAATGCACACAGGAATTGTGCAATATAGTAGTCGTATGCTCACCTCTCTGCAGGCCGTGATTTGTGCGGCTCTCCGCTACTGTTTGTCAGCCGGCCGACGCGCCGGCCGCCAAGTCTCCCCTGCGCTCGGCTCCTTTGGAGACGCTTTGCTCTCTCGCTCTTTCTATCACTCTGCCTCCCTTCCTCGCTCACCCTCTCTGTCTGTCTGTCTGTCTGTCTGTCTGTCTGTCTGTCTGTCTGTCTGTCTGTCTGTCTGTCTGTCTGTCTGTCTGTCTCTCTCTCTCTCTCCCTCCCTCTCTCTCCCATCTCCATCTGCCCAGTCCTCTCTGCCGCCGTCACTGAAGATATTTCTTCGAGTTTCATCATCATGATCATCCTCTGCCGTGCGTCTGGGAGCCAATCTCTACGTTCACACACGCGCCGATACCCGCCCGATGGTATTGGCTGGACCGGGCTCGGTCTCTCGTCCTGTGCAAATAGCCCGGCGCGGCGTAGAGCGGCGCGGCGGTCTCTGCGGGGACTCAAATCAGAGGGCCGGATTTGTCTAGGCGAGGGCGGCGCGGGCGGCGGGGGCGGCATCGCTGCGGGCGGGTCTGCGCGCGTGACGCAGGGGAGGGAGGGGAGGGTGCTCCGGCCCGGCCGGCCGGCCGGCCAGCCCAGCAGCCCTGCCCAGAGGAACGGTCAGAGGCCACTGGGGCACTTTAGCAGTGGCGTATAATAAAGTTCACGGATCTCTCAGCGTGGATTATGTTTGCTGAGGCGAAAAGGGAAGCAGGCGAGTGAGACAAAAGAGAGAGAGAGAGAGAGAGAGAGAGAGAGAGAGAGAGAGAGAGAGAGAGAGAGAGAGAGAGAGAGAGAGAGAGAGAGAGAAACGGAGGGAGGAGGGGGAGAAGAAAGGGAAAGGGAATGGGACGCGCAAGGTGCGCCCGTGGGTGTACCCGTTATAAAGAAGTTGAAAGAAGTCTACAGTAGTACGGCTGTTAAATTGTCGAAACGCTCGAGGAGTAGTTGGGCTCCCGGCCCGGGCCCGGCCGGGCCCGCCGGTAGCTAGGTCAGGACGATAGATTCACCGGCGGCAAGGGCGTTCTTCCGTTCGGCTCCCCTTTCCATAATGGTGGTGCTAAATCAACCGTTACTGGTGCGGCCGGCGCGGCGGCGTTGGTCCGCTGGAGACGCCGCGGCGGGGTGGGGCGGGGCGGGGCGGGGCGGGGCGGGGCGGGGCGGGGCGGGGCGGGGCGGGGCGCGGCTTCGGGCCTGCACTGCCTGTCTACGAGTGCACGGCGACTGCACCAGGCTGATGCCAGTCAAAACTTCTGGAGCCCCCGACAGGGCGTCCATCTCGCCGACATGCCGGGTTATTCTACTACTACTTCTCTCGCGCCGTCTCTCGCCGTCTCTCGCCCTCTCTCTCTCCCTCTGGTGCGCCCTCTCTCTTCCAGCTCGCTCTCTCGCACCGACTCCTGCGGGTCCCCTACTCGCGACAGAGGCGGGGGTAGGGGAGGCACGCGCAAACACTGGCCAGGCCGGGCCAAGTAGTAAAGGCTCAACTTTCCCTCCTCCCCCTGGCGAGCCAAGCAGATCAGACCATCGGGGCTGTGCAGGGCGGGACGGGGGAGGAGGCGGGTGAGGCCAGACGAGACGACCCGCCCCCGCCGCCCCCGCCGCCCCCGCGAGGTGAGGGCGTCCGTCAGCCTCTGCCTGTTTGCTGCCCGCCCCCGTCCACCCCGAGACAAGAGACACCACTAAAAGTAGTCTATTCATCCCTGCCAGAGTGCCTTCATGACACTTAATCGCCATTTCTTCTTCGTCAGTTCCACTGCGGGAAACAGAATTATCCGGATGCTCGTGTGCAACGAAATATCTGCAAGAGTGAAGCATTTCACCGCGCGCTACATTGTGCTGCGTACACAAACCCAAGCCCACGACCCGTCCCGTCCCGCCCTTTACACGATTCAATAAAACTGTGTGAAACGGTCGGGTCGCGCAGTAAAACGCACGTGGTGGGGACGGTGGCACGGCACCGCGGCGCTCCCCGCGGCTGCGGGCGGGGCTGCACTGAGGTGTGACGGCGCCCCCGTGACTGGCCGCGTGACGGGCGCGTGCCACTGCGGCGCCACGCCGGAGCAGCTAATGAAGGCCCCTCCCCTCCGGGCCTGCGAGCCCCGGGCTGCAGTCATAACACATCGCGCGCGCGGCCTGCTCTGAGAAAAATTACTCCAAACTCGTCCTCGAGATTACTCTTTTTCTTAATAGGAAAATAATATTGCGTTGACACCAAATGAAAATTCGCTGAGAATGGATGTATTCAGTGCCCGCCCACTGCTCGATTTGATCGAGGGGGCGATCACTCATACAAAATTTAAAATTTTATTTCAGAATGGAATTCGGTCTTAAAAAGACATCTGATTTAGTCCAAACGGCATGTTCATACTCCAATTTTTAGTCTGAACGTGCCGGCGTGCAATAATCTAACGTTCGGACACGTTCAGACAAAAATAATTGGAATGTGACTCAATCAGATCACTTTTTAAAGCTGAATACGATTATGAAATAATATCCTAAACATATTGAACGAAACCGAACGAAACGCAATTCGAACGGAACAGGCAGCACCCTTCTCCTTAGCTACCAAATCTCTTCGGTTATCCCCTGCCACTAGGCGCGACGAGGGTCGGCCGGGGTCACCTGGCAGGTCTGTCCTCCGAGAGTGGTGGATATGACTCGCCTGCAGAAATCGGGATGCAGAAACCGGGGACTGCTGTACAATTTTTTTTTTTTTTTTTTAATTTTTCTGTATCTTTTTCTTGGTTTTATTTTGATTTTTTCTTCTTTTAAAAATGATTTTTTTGGTCGGTTCAATGATTTTTCGAATTGATTCCCCCCCTCAGATTCGGTAGACAGTTCAAGGAGTTGAAAGCGTCGGGTGACCGGAATTAAGTAATCAAAACCATTGCGCAAGACCGAGTCGCACGGGTTGAGTAGTGTGAGCCCGTTCGGAATTAACCGTGTAACAGATGCTGAGCCGGATTGTTTGCGCGGCGCCGCTGTTTGTGGAGGGGTGCCGCTGCGCGTCGCGCCGCGCCGGGCCGGGCTTAGCCCGCTATGGGGTCACTACTTACTGCAAAAACAAATGTGCAGCGCAGCAAGTGTTATGGCCGCGCGCTAACCTAACTGTTCAACAAATGTAACTACTGTGTCTTTTCTCTCGTTTATTTGTGAACCGGTTTGCGTTACTGCCGAGTCTGAGCGCGTTACACAAAGTGCTTTAATCGCTTCGCTCTCGTGAAACCCAAACCGTTGTGCACATTGAAAATACTGAAAACATACAGCCACACGCAGTTGTAAGGTGATCGGTGCAGTTCATTTGGCTCTCATATTAATAGTTTGTGAACTTTTCCATGTTTCTGTAATTTTACAGAAAATGTCTTTGCACAAACTATTCCAAGACTTTTTCAGTACAACCTCTCCAAATATTTCTTACTGTGTGATTCAAGAAAATAAAATTCAATATCACAAGCCATAGGTTCCCAAGGGGACAGCCACAATATGCGATCTGATTAATGCCCTTTTACCTCTGATAAACGACAATAATTACAACGACTTCTTTACAAGAACTTTATTCGAACGATCTAAAGCTGTATAGCAAGACTTATGTAGTCTAGCAGTTACGTCTGTTGAACCACAACCATAGCATATTTCCCCGTCTTTTTACGGCTTAGTAATATTACTAATGGCAAGTGACCGGACTATTACTCGAGCGAATGCCACCCCGAGTGGTTCGTTTATTGATATATTTATTACTATGTTTTTTCATCAGTTTAAGATAATTCTCTATCAAAAATGTATCTTTATCGGGCTGAAAACTGTCGCTTGGCGCTGAACCGTTCACCTATTATATAAAAAGTTTGTATGGCCGTTAACCCTGTTGGACCTCCCCAATTCTCGGATTCTTATGCGGTGATTTGGCAGAGCGGGCGGATTGGGCACGTGTCGGCAACGGCGGCAGAACCGCTTAACATGGTCATTACCATCCGGAAATTGCCGAAAGCAGGTCGATGGCGATCATAGCGTTCACGTGCCGCATGCGCACGGATATTAGTTTGATATGCAAGCGGTGCTCATAGCAATTATTCGTGCGCTAATAAGAAGAGTCAATCAGTCTTTGATAACTTCGTGGGCCCGATGGGAACATTATGCAAACTTCAACTTCTTGAAACACGTAAAACTTATCCATATTTTTAGCCGCATCTGTCAATGTTTTAGTTTGAGGGGGGGTAATGTTTATAGCGAACGAGGATGTGTAAGCCTTGTAGAACTTAACCACTCTCCGATGATGTGTTTGAAAGCAAATGGTTTCCGCGTCTCATAGTTTATTTCCATTCTGTGACACCTCTACCAACGTATTTGACCGGGGTCAGTGTCCAGTCAAAGCAGAGTGGCCAGGTCCTCGTTCTCTTGCAACGGCACATCAGATTGTCTCGATGAAAATGAAAGAAAGAAGAAGTAATAAACAGAAAATTTGCTGACGTCATTGCGACCGAGATGATGATCGAAGCTGGATGACTCCTCCCTCCCCTCCCCTCCCCCCTCTCTCTCTCTCCTCTCTCTCTTTCTCCCTCTCTCCTTCAGGGTCGTTGCTTTCGCTTCTGTCAGAGAATGACTGCGATTGTCGCAATTAAGGATGTATTGCCGTGTGAGATTCGGGTCTGCTTTGCCGTTCCTTATTCTAGCCCCACCTCTGATTTTGTAAAAGTAGTATTCTTCTATGCGCACGCCATATTTTATGAATTGTTGAGAAAAACGTCCCCTGAAATGATTTTTTTCCTTAAATTTAGTACGTTTGTATCAGTGTTCCACACGTCGCAAGTTATTCTAACACTTATCGAACCCCACCCTAGCGAGCAGTGTAGGAGTGCAACCGAATGCAACGACTGAGTAACCTGGCGTTTACAATAACAGTGTACGGGCGTTATGTGGTGCAGTCAGTACCAAACACACATGCTCCTTTCGTCGGCTTGCTTCCTCTTCGCACACTGCTTTTCTTCTCTTTTTCTATCCCCTTCTCTCTCTGGCCCCAAACCAGTTTCCATCATTCATCTTCCTTCAGCCTATGCCCCCCCCCCTTTCCCCTCTCCTCGACCCATCCCCTCCAGGCAGCAGGTGTTGGAGAGGCCAAGAGACACGAAACATGAAGGGAAATGCGCGTTTTGCGTTATTCCATCCTTACATGCCACAGCGGCAGTCCTCTCCGTGACGCGCATTCAGAACGCCGTTACCGTGCGTTACGTTGTGCGCTTACCCTGATCATATTTGCGGTCGGGTAGGAGTATCATAACTTCTTCCTTACGATATCGCGATTCCGGCCGGGGCGTGTGGGGGAGCAAAACATATGCTCCAAGGTAAGTTTTTCTTTGTAAACCCCCGCCCAACCCCTCCGGCCCCCGCCCGTCCTCCGGCGCCGTCAGACACAGCTAGACACCCCGTAAGTCATCGCACAGCCGTTTCCGGTTCCGCGTGCGGCAAACCGCACCCGGGAAGGAGGGAGAATCGGGATTGAAAAGGAGAGAAAGGGAGGGTAGGGGGCGTGACACCACTCTGCAGCTTGGGGGTGGCTTTGGGTCGTATTCGTGCGACTGTCTTACGGAGCTGCGGTACCTAGTCTTAACTGTTAAAGCCTTAAACCTTGCGATGAAAATTTTTCGTAGGCGTTCGTAAAGCGTTCGTAATCTGCGAAGCATTCAGATGCTTCGTATTACGAAGCATTTTCTTCCTAGTATACAAACATATTTCTTCGTAAGGCAGGGCTTGCGAAAAAAATGCATCGTATTTACGAAGTAGCCAATCGCTTTGCAACAATACGAAGAACTTTCTTTGTAAGTATATTACAGTGTAGTGTAACATTTGTGGCCACCTGTTTAGGCGAAAGCTTCATTTATTAAAAGTCTGCTCGCCTGCGGGTCGGTTTCGAGCTGGGCGTCGGGCCGGGGCGCGCTTCCCTGCAGGAAGGGGCGGTGGCTCCACAAGGCCGAACCTCCCGCCGCCGCTCCACAACAGGGCGACGCCGCTTCGCGAAAAATGCCGAGTCAGCTGTAATGTAATCGCGGAAGGAAGCGGTTCGTCCTGTTCACGACGCCTTTTGTTGTGCGTTTGCGGCCCGGCCCGGCCAGTCCCGGCCAGGCCGACACCGGGAGAGATTTGGGTTAGGCTCGATGCGGTCTGATGCATCTCACTAGCCCCCCCCCCCCCCCCCCGTTATCTATTGTAGCTTTCGTAATCATGTAAAGCGTAAATGAGGAATTTTTGTCTACGGTTTTAAAAGATGTGAGATGCATCGCTTGCTGAATTACGCTTTCATTCCTGTTTTAAAAATACCAGGGTGATTGCATGAATATGATGCGATTTTGCTGTCTTCTCGCCGTTGCCCTCGTGTTAAATGGCGATACTTTTCTTGGCTACGAACTCTGCTGCTTCCCCCCCCCCTCCCCCACCCCCCACTCCTATTGGCGGAAATGGAGAGGCCGCGGGAGGGACCGCGCAGGCGATGCTGTGTTGTGACAAAGCAGAAGGAAAGGACCCAACAGCAGCTGAGAGGCAACTCGAGCGTCAAGACGGTCCAAAAGTTTCGCTGGTGTGCATGCCAGGAGAAAGGGGCGGAGCGGGGCAGTGCCACTGCGTTCTGTTCCCTTATTTAGCTGCGCTCTGCACTCTCAGGGCGTCGTAGTCCTCCCCCGCATGTTTTATAAGCAAGCGCTCTCTCTCTCTCTCTCTCTCTCTCTCTCTCTCTCTCTCTCTCTCTCTCTCTCTCTCTCTCTCTCTCTCTCTCTCTCTCTCGCTCGCTCGCCTACTCGCCCCTTCCTATCTTCTGGTGCAAGAAGCCCACTGCACTGCAAAACTTTCTGAGGTTGGAAGGAATAAGTGCAGAATGATTTTTTACTCGTTCTTTACCACCACCTCTCTCCTGAGTGGTGAAAAGAACGAGTATTGTTCTCAGTCGAGTGTAACCCTTAACTGTCCACACTTTCATCTCAGATCTCACAATACCTACAGGCATAATAGTTATACCATTCGAAACTGGAAATGCTGGTCTTTATTCCAACAATGAACTATTTTTCAAGTTTAATAGTATTATTTTGAGAACACTTAACAAATTTTGGATGTTTTCATTCTAAGTCCATAACCCAACTTATAAGTGGAGTTTTTAATCTCAGCAAGTACAATACCCACAGACATGAAACTTGCGCTGATCTCAGCTAGAAGCCTTCCTCTGCATTGCAGCAATGAACCTTTTTTAACGTTTAATAGTATTATTTTGAGAACTCTTAACAAATTTTGTGCGAGTTTTCATTCTAAGTCCCCGAGTCTAGTCGTAGACCGAGTCGGCTCGCGCCAGCTCGCGCTCCTTTATGCGCCCCAACAATCGGACCCGAGCGGGAGGTCCGAAGAAGGCCCGAGCACCCGAGACGAGCAAGGGCGAGTGTCCCGGGAAAAACTTCCCCTGCACACACGAACGGTGATGAAATCTGAGATGAAAATGTCTTCAATCGACTCACATAACGTTTTACACTCCTACCTCTGTAGCACATAATTATGTAAAGAACGAGTTCCATACTTATCACAAAATTCATTTTGTGTTCTATTTGGCCCTTGTTTTTTTCCTCTCGAGAACGTTGCGTGTTATCACAAAGTGAAGCAGGAAAAGACGATGTCTCGGACGCGCGGAGGCTGCCCCTCTGCTCGGGACGGGACCCAACCCACAACCACATATGTACCGGCGATATCAGAGTTATCTGTCGCTAACAGTCGGCCTGGCACTGCAGCGAATGGGCTTTGCTCTTGAACGATAGCAAAGCCAGAAGACGAAGGAGCGACTGGGAAAGGGGGGAGACGGGAGTGGGAGACGGGGAGAGCAGGGTCAGACGCGGTTAGCTGGCATCGAGTGTGTTGACCCGACAATTAAAAGTGACGCTTGCTCGGTGTGGCATTGCCGTGCTCGGCGCGGCAGCACGTGAGAACGAGTCAACCTGTTCCACTTCTAGAGCGGGTGGCATTGCCGTGCACATAGCGACCCGTGCCTACGTGCGCGCGCGCGCGGGCGGGACTGGCCGGGCCGGGCAGGAGCGCGGAGTGCGAGCACATGCATTAGGGGCGCCACGGGCAACGGGCACAGCGGCGAGTGACGGACGAGGAGCATCAGAACTGGATCACATAATCATAAATCCCTTCCAGCAGTAGGCTAGAAAATTACCTCAGAGTTTATTTATTTATTGCAAACACTGCAAACGGAAGTGTGTACTAAGTACACACATATTTGTGTGTACTTGCAAGCACACGCCTACAGGTGTGTGTACTTGCCATAGCACACACGTATAGGTGTGTACTTGCCATAGTACACACTTACAAGCCCACATATATATGTGTGTACTATGGCAAGTACACGGCAAAGAAATGTGTACTATGGCAAGTACACACCTATAGGCCTACAGGTGTGTGCTTACAAGTACACACAAATATGTGTGTACTAAGTACACACTTCGGTTTGCAGTGAAAGAATTTTTTTTTTCATGGATAAAGTGGCGTGTCCCTGCCAATATCCTTGATATACAGCCGAACCCCTATCCATTTCTTGTGAAGCATTGGAAAAATCGTGCACCCAGAAAATCGTATTGTTGAATATACCAAATACTTTTTAGCGCTAATACTATTCCCGTGCAGCATTGAACCAAGAACATGCGTTTGAATAGGTTTGATTCAATCGCCTGGGGGGGCGTGATAAGAACAAATTGGATTTAGGGACTTGATTCAAGTAAACTGGGAAAGATATACAAGAGCACGCTTTTTTGGGTGTGGGAAGAATCAGTCCGAAATGTTTAAGAAGACATTAAGTCGACTGATTCCCAAACTAATAATTTACAAAGTGGCCCTTAGTATCTAGCACAGCATGTATATTTCCAGATGAAAATGTTCGTCGGGGTGTCACGTTTTTTTTTTTCTAAACCTAGTGGGCAACTCGAGTCTATCTCAGTGGTGTTGGTGAGTTTGAAAATGACTAGATTTTTCAGAACTATTTTTGTATTTAAAAAGAAAGGAAACACAGTTGGCTTCAAATATCTGTAGGTATGACTTGTTTTGATTTGTCTCCCCTTTCGCACAGCTTTTGTGCAATTATTTTTTTGATATGTATTGAGGGTAAGACTGGGAGGAACATAAAATAGACCTCAATTTAGTCATCCCTCCTCGAACAATATATAGGACCTCAAGTAACAATTTGGATTTTGTTAAATTAGTCCCGGAAACAAATCGTTCCGTGTTTTGTGGATAGTGATTTTCTTGTCAATACTCTTCACCGCCTCGTGAACAAATTATAAAAAATGTAAATAGTCTCTTGGACTGTCTAAAAAGAAGGCGAAATAAGCGAAGCGGTCTGTTTATCAGCGTTGGCGAGCGCCTGCAAAGTCAAGGTATGCAAGCCCGGCGTGCAGTAGTGTCGTGCGGGACGGCCTATCCGCAGGCGGTCGCGTGGAGATAAGCTCGTCCGTCCCCTCCTGTGCTGGGTGGCACATTTTGATTAGCCTGGAGGCAACTTCTCGTGTAAAACGTTGTTAGAGTTGGCTTGTGAGTAGTTTGCTGGCCCTTAGACAATTTCCCCTGCGAGTAGAAGAGATTAAGTGGAGCGCGGCCGTGGAGAGGGCGGCGCGGCGCGGCACGTATTGGCATTGATTGGGGACTTGTGTCCGGAACTCCTCATGTGTCTTGTTTGTATGTGTGTGCAAGAATGGAAAGGAAATAGGGCGCTCTTCACTGACAGAGCAAAAGGGTCGTCGACCTTGGTGGGAGAGCTCGCTGCTGCTGTGCGCGCCCTTCCGGAAGGGCACGGCGACTTTCGGACGATTCGTGCGGTCGCCCGCGCGCTGTTCCCTTTTACATTTAAACTCCTTTGTTTATTACACGACCAAGTGGCTCTTTAGAGGGTTCCTGGCTGAGCGCGTGCCCAGGCGGATCTACCTAAGCAGCACCAAGGCACCAAGACGGTCGGGCTAATGCGGGCCATAGGAGGCGAGACTATCATCTCTTCATTCATACTACTCTCTCTCTCTCTCTCTCTCTCTCTCTTTCTCTCTCTCTCTCTCTCTCTCTCTCTCTCTCCCTCCCTCTCCCTCTCTCTCTCCCCCTCGCTCTCCCTCTCCCTCCCTCACCCCCCTCCCTTTTTGGCCTCGTCCCTGCCTCCCGCATTGGCTGCTGTTATGATGATCCTAGCTGCTAACGCCCGACCCCGACGTCGTACACTTGGCTTAGCTCGACAGTCGGCTGCCAAATACCACCCGCAAAGGCTTTGCCGATACTTCAAACTGTAGCACCTCTGAAGTGTAATTGCTGTGCCTATATTTAAACACTCTATTAACGTAAAAGGCGAGTTTAATCCATAGGATTGAACATTTTAATAATCTTCCGAAGAAGTTTTAGAGATAACTCCTCGCGCAATGTTTTGTTTTTTATTCCTGCAGCATAACATGTAGTTGGTGAACTGAGTTTTATTTTTA
The DNA here is from genome assembly GCA_029379305.1 of Frankliniella fusca. Lineage (NCBI taxonomy): Eukaryota > Metazoa > Arthropoda > Insecta > Thysanoptera > Thripidae > Frankliniella > Frankliniella fusca. The sequence goes on along the minus strand of JAHWGI010001134.1, from coordinate 2,845,819 downwards.
TTAAACTTTACAAGCCCCACAGTGACAAAAACTCGTCAGCTTATGGGGAAAAAATCCACGACACTTGTTGTAATTCTACGTTTGCATCTGTACAAAATTTAAAGATTGTAATCAGACTTACTCTGGGAATGAAAGTGTGAGACAGTCTCACACCTTTTGGTGTGAGGCCAGAATTTCTCACACCATTTAGCTTGAGTTTTGTGGTGACGAAAAAATGTTGGAATTTTTGCACATGTTCTTCCTTTTTGTCGATAGAGCTTTCAAACGAGCTACCACGTGATGGGTATGAGAGCATTTTCTCTCTGGCCTCTTCGAGGGGGCAACCACTCCCCATCCTAGTGTACACGGCATTTCTACTGATTTCACAAGATTTCTCTGAGATTTTGAGAGATTTTTATGAGATTTCACACGATTTCTCTCAGATTTCATGAGATTTCAGAAGATTTCAATGAGATTTCATGAGATTTCACAAGATTTCAATGAGATTTCATGAGATTTCTCAGTTATATTTCCAAGGATTTCATCGAGATTTCTGAGGATTTCATCGAAATTTCTGAGGATTTCATCGAGATTTCTGAGGATTTCATCGAGATTTCCGCAGGTTTGTACACAGGATTTCTCGAGTGGTTGCCCCCTCGGGCCTCTTACTATTTAAAGTAAACAAAGGGGGTAGGTACTTCCGGCGGCAATCAGCCTCAGACCAATCACATGGTAGCTCGTTTGAAAGCTCTCTCGACGAAAAAGAAGAATATGTGCCAAAATTCAAACATTTTTTCGTCACCACAAAAATCGAGCAAAATGGTGTGAGAAATTCTGGCCTCACACCAGAAGGTGTGAGACTGTCTCACACTTTGATTCCCAGAGTATACAAAATGTCAAAAAATTATGTCTTTGTCATAAGTCTGCCGCAGTTGTCGTAACTTTCTGAGGCTTATCAATAATTTACGAAAGGGTTTCGAGCGAGGTCGGAACCCATCCAACAATGAAATTTTTCTTAAATTTCTAACAAATCATGTAAGTTTTTGGTCAATCTTTTATAATTGCGAGATTTGTTGTTAATTTACTTAATAAACTGGTTTAATTGCGATAAATTTCCAAAATAATCAAGAAATCTCGTAAACTTACGAGATTGCGTGTGAGCTCCTTAGGAAATATCGTAAACTTAGGAACAAATTCAAAAACATTTTTCATTTAACCGCAAGAAGTCGTAACTTTACAACATTTTTCGTAACGCTATTTAAAAAATAAAGGTCATGCTTTTACGAGCTAAAATTATACTTTGTAATTTTGAACTTCCCGTAAAACTTCATCGCACAACTCCGTACTGTAATACAAAATAATTGGTTGAGTTCCAAAGTCCTTTGTCAGAACCGTCACCGTCACAGAACGAAACCATAAGTCTGAAAGGCGGCCCCCTATCGGTCCACCAGGACGAATTTGGCTAGCCCTCAATGAACATGAAAATTAAAATTCAGGAAAATTTGGAGTTTACGTCAGTTGGTTTGTTTGGGTGTGCCTTTACGGTTCTTAAAAGAAACTCTTGCTGAAGAAAATCACGGCACGAAAATGAAGTTTATGAGCAAGACGTGGGAAAACAACTTTCTGATTAAAGTTTCATAGGTTGGTAAATGGCACTTTTCATGTCCAAAGTGGACCCACCCGACCCACCCCATGCTTCGAAGAACCACTAGATACTCCTTGAGAAGGAATGTGGTTGCGAAAGTGATCGTGCATCATGTTCTTCCATTGGGAAACGTTAAGAGACCGAATTTTTTTCTGGAAAAAATAAGTAAAAACCACGGAAATTTCGACTATACGATGTTAGTCAAGTGCTCACGCTGCACTGCGCTACCCGCCAGGGCTGTTTACTTTCCACACCAGGGGGCAGCGCCTTCTCTTTTTCTCCTTACTTCCCTGGCCTGGTCCCTGGGCTATCCCCATATTGTTGGGCGCCATAGCTGGGGCAGCGCACCGCGCGCCGCACCCTTATAGCCCCATACACTAATATTCTGCTATTCCCCCTGCGAATGATGCATCGCTTTCTGAGAGCACAAGCTAGCTGACATTAACCTCAGTAAATTAAGTTCAGTATTTCAATTTTCATGTCATCTGCTAGAAAGTTACATCTTCAACTGAAAATAGCAGCGTGTAACTGGGTGGTAGGTTAAAATTCAAAGTGCCATGCTTTTTGCGAATATGAAAGATACCCATATAATATGCTTGGTGAAAATCAAGCACTTCCAAAAATTGCACATCCGCCCACCTTTTGCACGCAAGCGTGGAGGGCACCTGTCCGTCGGAACTCAACCTTCACAGTCCTTTGACTTTGCCTAGTATAATATGTCGTTAATTGACAAGCATTTTTTTCACAGTGCTCCTACAATTCTTCTAAACATAATGTCGTAGACTACATATGGAAGAACTGTCTGTTGTCTGTATAAGTGTATCTCCTTGCCTTACCCTTACCACGTGTTCGCGTGGAGTATATCTGAACCAGCGTGTACCAAGCGTCGCTACCCATTGGCATCAGGGGCGCCACTCCCAGTACAGACCCCCTGCCGCCGCCAGGAAGCTTCTTTTACCGACGGTAGATGGCGCCAATCGCTCAGAACAGAAGGAGAGACTTCTCTCAGCCTCAAGCGTAGCGCAGCAGCCAGAAACGCTTCGAAAATACTAATTTTACGCAAGAGGGGGTTTGCGTTACTTCATTTATCTGTGAAAAAACAACATTACGTTATAGTCTGCATATATTCTAAAGTAATTTTTAATCAGTCAGTTGTCTACTGGCTGAACGGCATGCAGGTTTAACAGTTCAGCCGCACGTATTATCTTTGACCGGAACTGTTTGTCCCACTGTTAACAAATTAACATTTCTCTTAGGTTCTCATTGATTGTGATAAAGTGATAGAGAGGGAAAATGTCCACATTATTATTTACTGTTCGTGCTTCACGTCTTAAATCATCAGCTACTCGCTAAGGGTCTTTGTACTGAAAACGTATTAGGGGCTGAGCAGAGTGAAAAAGGAAAGGGGGGGGGGTAGTCTGTGGAGGGGAGGGTTGAGGTCGGACGCTAGCTCATGGAAGCATGAAAGCGCATGCTAGAGAAGACGGATGTCGGGCCTGTCAGCACGGTAGCAGAGATGGGTGCAGGCAAGGCCACTCTCTCTCTCTCTCTCTCTCTCTCTCTCTCTCTCTCTCTCTCTCTCTCTCTCTCTCTCTCTCTCTCTCTCTCTCCGTCTCTCACTCTCTCATACACAAACACACGCACAAACGCACACGCACACACACACACACGGGCGCGCGCTCGCTCGCACGCAGAATACAATACGCAAGGAGCAAGGAGATTCCACGACTATTAGCCTTAGGCCTAAGTCTTTGCCACATTATAAGTTAACAGAGGATTTGCAGAATTGAACATGAGCAATTTAAGTACTACAATAACACTACAATAAACGACGCTACTCCCGAGTTTCTCAAACGTACGCTGGGCGTTGCGCTGGCGCCTTGCCCGCACCACGCATGACAGAGGAGTTTAGGGCAGAGGGCGATCCGCAAAGAAATCCCGACTTCAAACACGGCGGTGCTAATCTGCCGTGAGAAACTACTGTCACTGCGTCATTTACTTTAGCAGAGGCAACAGCGCTTACTTCACTCAAAACCCTAAGTTTTTCACAGATATATTTTAACCGTGCGTTGTTTACTTCATGTGGGTATATCTCGCAAGTACACGTGGAATCTTTTCGACTGGAAATGTGAATAAACGTGCATTTTATACTCTGCACCTTTATTTAATATACGACCGAAATCTGACGAACCTTCTTCTTGCGAGAGCATGCTCTCCAGCATCATCTAAAAAGATTATTTTGAAGAGCACTTACGGGTCAGTTCATTTTAGATCCCAGCCTCATCAGTGTTTGCAGAGGTCTTTGCGTAGGATATAGGAGCGTGCTTCAACCGACACCCCCCGGGATTCAGTGAGATAGTTTGCTCTCTCTCTCTCTCTCTCTCTCTCTCTCTCTCTCTCTCTCTCTCTCTCTCTCTCTCTCTCTCTCTCTCTCTCTCTCTCTCTCTCTCTCTCTCAGTCCCTCACTCAGTCTCTCACTCACTAGGTCTTTCCCTCCATCCAAACCAGTTGGGGTGATTTTAAAATAGAGTATTCCCTCCAAGGCCAAGGGTCGTTAAAGGGTCGTCTTGAATGTCAGTTTAAAGGCCTCTAACTTTCCTAGTATTTTGTGGGCAACACTCCACAATGATTGGGATCTCCTAAAATCTATATCGTTAAGGATTTTCCATTTTTACGATGAAAATATGTTTTGCAAAATATGAACTCAAACAATATCCTCTGTAATTTAATACTTAGTTGACGTTTTCCTCCTATATCGCGCACCGGTCGGTATCCTTTCACTTGTAATTATTGTTGGCTGCGCGCGACGGCGTCAGGAAGCGTAATAACTTGCTGTAAGCACTCCCCAGGGAGGCAGGTCCCTCTGTACTTTGGTGTTAGCCTAAAGTCACAAAACTTCATAACAATTATCAAACACTGCTTTCCTGTTACCCACTGAGCCCCCTTTCTGTCACCGTTTTGCCTCCCACAATTCTCTTCATAGTGCGTACTCTCGCCCATTAACCTTTGAAAAGAAACACAGCAGGCTTCGCCCTCGCGGCTGGTTCCCGGTCATACTAGCACCGGGGTGCCGTGCACAGAATGGCACGATAAAAGCCAGACTCGGACACGCTAATCAGGCGTGGCTGGTTAGGCCGGGCTGGGCTGGGCCGACCAGCTGTGGGGTGGTGGTTCCGACCCACTGGAAGGCGCGTACATGGTGGGGGAAGGGAAGGCTGGGGGTCATGAACCCCCTCCCCTCCCCATCTTCGTCGGCCCTTAATAAAATGCCTGACGGGCAGATAATTTACACTCTGCCACCGACCTGACTAGGCAGACGACGACGACATTTCGCCCACTTCCCTAAATCCCTCTCAAAGTTTCAAAGTTCAAAGCGACATTTCCTTCTCGCTCAAACTCAAGCTCCTGCGTTCGTCTGATAGTAAACGGTTCGCATCGAGCGTAATTGCACGATGGTCGTCTTGCGTGGCAAGGACTCTGCTGGCCTTGGGGTGGGGGTTGAAGGGAGTTGCCCTGGCTGGAGAGGGTGGCGGCGCGCGAGTGGGGAAGGGGAGGCGGGTGCAGGGAGGGGTCGGCCGGGCGCCGCGCCGCTTGCCGGGGGGTGCTTCCTAGACTCGTCGCTCATCTTCGCGGCCTTGTCGTTATTATTAATAAACTCCTGGTTGTTACACTAACCCTCGCACCCCGCCCCTCCATCCACATCATTTTTCTCACCCCATTGCCCTGGGAAAATTATTAGTTTTTGCCAACGCGGACGGAAATTGAAGTTGAATTTGAGGTAGAGCTGAAGGAGCAAAGGAGCCTCTAAGGGCTGAAGGTGAATGTTGTGTTCGTGCCACGCATGCATGTCCAACCTGTTGTGGCGCCGCCTGGCCGTCTGCCTGCCGAGTGGCGAGCGCAAGCTGTGCGCAGTCAAGGCCGGGAGGTGGAAGAGGCTGCGGAGCGTTATCTCCCGCAGCGAGCGCCCGCGAGTAGGCAGTCCCGCCGGTCATTGGTGTCAGACGGGTTGGCCTATCCGAACTCCGTAGGCGCCTGGCTGCGCTAGCGCCGGTGATTAAATAGCTATCGTTATAGCTCCCTTCCAGTGTTCAATTCGGCAAGTTTTCTGCGTTTACGACATCTCTTTCTGATTATTTCGGGTACACTCTAAAGATTTTCTACCAAATTTGCTTAGTAACAACTAAGCTTTTGTGCTGTCATAAGTTATAAAGAAAGTCTTTAGTACACTGGAAAAACAAAGGTAGGACTTAATGCCTTTCTAGGGGCATGAAATTTTAATGCCTTTGCAAAGGCACGGAATTGTCCAAAGGCATTAAAATTTAACACCTTTGGGGCAGTTTTAATGCCTTTGCAGGGGTGCTAATTTTTAATGTATTTGTAAGAGCATTAAACCCCTTCGAGTCCTACCTTTGTTTTTCCAATGTATTACTAAACTTATTCCTAGAAATACAAAACGTTTTTACTCGTTCTTTACACACCTCTAAATGAAAAGTCAAAGTGGAGAGAACGAGTATTGTGCTCAAAAATGACTTTTGGGGGGGTATCGTACATCTAAGAACTGACAGAATGTAGAGAAAAACCAATGGTACCATGTTAAAGAGCAGAATTCAGTCGCTAGAACGTAAATGAAGCTTTTTTCGACTTACAATGAACAATTTTGAGAAAATCAAACTGAAAGAAACTGGGTTTGAGCATGTTTTGCGAAATTAACCCCCTTTCAACTCTTTATATAATCAGAACAAGAACGTTCAGAAAGACCTCAATGCAACAAAAATGACAACCGGTTTTCAGTTAGCAAAAAAGGTGGATGGTTTTTTATTACTCACAATGTAAAATTTAGAGGAATCTTTCTCAAAAGAAGCACCCACGCACGTCAAAGTGGAGGATATGTTCATTTTTCCGGGCCGAAAAAAATTAACTGAAATATTGAGTGCAAGTGCAATTTATTTTATCATATAAAGCAGCAACAATGACCTAATTTTCATTTCATGTAATTAGGCTGAAATTATGTTTTAATAGGAGATTTCTGTCTTTAAAATGAGGGTTATTATACTGAACAGAAAGCTGGACATCGGTCGTCCGTCTATGGTCGGCAAGAGGTACCAGTGTTGTACCGGGAGCCGGTTCGGAACACTTCTTACGCGATTGTTGAAAGGCGGTAGTGGAGGCTTTCTATAGTCTACCTGAGCTAATACTCTGCGGTCGAGGTACAGACGGCACTACCCGGCCCGACCCGCGCCCAAAGGCATTCCCCCGCTTGCGAGCGCACGATAGCCTACCTCCCAGGCCGCCAGCGGCATATGGGTGGAGCGCGGTTTTCGGCTCCTATCTCGCTCGCCTTCAGGTTTAGAATGGTAGTGTTAGCGGGACACTTTTAAGTAAATGACCTGATCTTCCAGTTTCCATTGAATTTTTGTTTTGACGACCCGATTACTGTCCACCAAGTTTTTGCGAAAAATTAAAACTTTACAAAACACATTCATATGCCTGTGATTGGTAAAGAACGAGTCTGTTCCCTTTGATATCAATTTATTGATGTCTTTCCCTCTTGTTTTTTCTAGTATTATAATTACGGTGAAATTAAGTTCTAGGAAAACGTTTAGTTTTATAGGAAAAGTATAGTAATTATTGAAGAATTTCATCATAACTTATGACAGCACAAAACGCTTAGTTGTTACTAAGCAAATTTGGTAGTAAAAACTTTAGAGTGTATCGATAGGGTTGTGAATGAAAAAAACTTCTGCGGTGAATTAGTAGCGGAGGGAGAGAAAAGTCTTCTTGCAAATCCCCACCTAGGGTTCTCTTCTCTCTCCCAGTGGGGTAGGGCGCAGGCGAGGGCCGAGTCCCGCACTGGCTCGGCAGGGTCCCACCTCCTCGGCTGTCTGCGTACAGGAAGCGATGAAGAATGCGAGCAGAGGTTAGGAAACTCGAACAGCAGCAGTACAATGAGGCAGGGCGGTGGGGCGGTGGTTGGAGTGCGCGGCCGGGGGGTGGAGGTGCGGACGGGGCGGGGGCCGGCAGAGGGGTGGCGGAGGAAACGATGCCGAGCCAAGCCGGGGAAAATAAAAACCTGTGGCGGGGCGGGGCGGGGCGGGGCGGGGCGGGGGTGGCAGTCCGCGGCAGGCACGCCTCACCAACACCTCGCTCCGCTCCGCTGCGCAGCTCTGCTGCCCAGCCCGGCCCGGCCCGGCCCGGCCCGGCCCGGCCCGCCACACTCTCGAGACTTCTCCCTTAATGCGAGCCTTGAACCCTTTGGTCCCGCTGGGCCAGGGCGGCGCAGGGGCGCTGCGGTGTGAGGGGCGGGTGGGGAGGAGGGGGCCGGCCCGCCTGCAGGTCCGGCGGCCTCGACGCCCCAGCGTTAGACCCATCGGGAGGCTTGACCTGGGTCGGGACAACCGTCTCCGTCTCTTTCTCTTTTACACATTCTCTCTCCGTGTGTCTCTCTCACGCACATATTTTTGCTACTCATAGGGTTGATTATGTTGTTTCCGTTCCGGTTCGCATTGTGGGGTACTTTAGCCCAGTGTGCCCAGTTTTTGCCGCTCTGTGGTTCCTGCATGCTCGTCCCCTGGCTTCCGGCACGTAGCGGCATACGGACTGTGTGCTGGGCCGGGGTCGGGGCGGCTCGCCGCGCGTGTTGCTCTAATCGGGAACACCGCACTACATACCAGTTTTTAGGGTGTGTAAGAAATGGAGGACGAGGAAGGGATTCCCGCCTCCAAGGCGGAAGGACTGTGGCCTAACGTCGTTCGCCGTGGAGTCTTGCTGAAGGTCAGAGTAGCGCGCTAAGGTTCTTTTTCTGTCTTTTCGCATTTGCTCTTAATCTAATGCATCTCATGTTTTTCTTGGCTCGGCGTTTTCTGGCGTGTTCAAGTCGTCCTCAGAACTCTCGATTTCTTCGGTTCATCCCGTACGATGCCTGTCACCCTGACTGACTGGTCCTCTAAATACTTCATTCTAGCTGCGTGCGTAATAATTCGCTCAGCCAATTACGCTTTCTGTACCGAATGATTGATGCTCTGCCTGCTTGTTGTGTGTATACCATCAACAACTCTGTGGCAGGCCGGCTACTCCCTCCCTGACCCAAATGCTCAATGTTTTCGGACAGGCAGGGTGGGGCGCCCCGGCCCTTCCCTTCCCCTCTCCACCTCGTCTTACAGCTCAAATCTTCTTCTTCCGGATCTGCAAAGTGCCTCGTTGTCGTGAAGGGCCAGACAGAATGCTGCACAGACTGGGAGGGAACTAAGGGTTCTTGTACTCTGCTGATACAAACATGTTCATACTTTCTTGATAGCTTCCACTAAAATGTTATTCTCTCGAGCTATATCTTTTTAGATCATTGATTGGAACCTTTAGCCTCGGTATGGCCCCATCGCCCCCAGTGCCCCTCGGCCCCAACGAGCTGTCCGTGGTGTTTGCCGTGTTCTCCGATGTAAGGTCGATCCATTAGGATCAGTTTTCGGTAAGGGACCTCCCAAGCAAGCAGGCAGATGTCGAGGCGTAGGACACGGGCACGGGGGCAGGGCTGGGGGTTGGGATGCCGTTCAGCCAACAACAACCCATTGGCAGGTTTGGGCTGGACCAGACCGCTGAAATACCCAACAGGGCCGCAAGTTTAACTCCCGCAAGTTTAAGCCCCCAAAACAGCTTGCACTCTTCAACAGAAAATCATGAATTTTACACATAATTCCTTACCTTACAATTTTTAAAATTATGTATAAAAAATTTATTAAAATGAGACGTAGAATATTGTCATAAAGGTTCTGAAAGTATTTCGACTTCAGTGTCAGTGCGGTGCGGTCGCGGCGGTCGCGGTCATCAAGCTTCAAAAAAAAAGTGGTTTTGGAGTCTGATGAGGGGCGATAGGGAAAGGGGATGGGACGTAAGCTCGGGGCGCCTACGAGCCTTTCATCGCAAACGCTTGAGTTGAGTGTCACATCACGCGTCTAATCTCTTTGCACCCCTACTCCCCCTATTTCTATCCTTCTCTCTCTCACTCTCACTCTCACTCTCCGTATCACGCCTCCCCCACCCGATGTGGGTCACACGCCTCGGGCTCGGGCGACCCAGCCCGGGCCTGGCGCGGGCGTGCCGAGTAGGGTCTTTCCCCTCTTAGGCGGGTTTGCAATGAGCTTTAGCCAGCCTCCTTATTCCACCGTGGATGGGTGGGCATTTTAAGGCAGCCGCCTCGTAGACTTATGCCAGCAAGTAGCGTAAGAAAAAGAGACGTTTGTGAACAAGGTAAATTAAATTTGTGCGCTTTTTAGACTGTAAAATACTGCTTTTTTGTGCGTGTCGCGATCTGTCTGGCCTTCCGCGGGTCTCTCAGCGCGCACGCATAAGCGTCGGCGCATATTTGTGGGTGAATATGGCATGCCATTTCCGCAACTCATAAGAGGTCCGAGTAGCCTGGAAAATGATGGACCATGTCTGCTCCGCAACGCAGCTCGAAATGTCCCTCCTCGTGTGCCCCCATGCTCGCCCCCTCGGGTTGCCCCGCTACACCCCACCCCTGACGCCCTCCTCTTGTCCGATTCGTCATAAACTGCGTCTTGAAATTGTTCATCTAATTCTATTGTTTTTCTGTTTCAGGTGAGGAGGAGTGTATATCCTTCATTGGGCTGCTACAATACCTTTGCGGTAAAGTAAACTTTGTTGCAATAAAAAAAAAAGGTTGCGCTTTATGTTAAGTGATCTATCAAGAGAATTGGGGCAGCCATAGCAAAATACACGGCCTTGGTTTTTAGTAATGACAGTTAACTTTTGACGGCTAGCAATAACACTCTCCATTTTGCCCCTCCACTAGGACGATTGCTCGCACAAAGACTGTGAAAAATATGTTCGTAGATTTACGATTTATTTTGTAAATTACGACTTACGAAAAATGTTGTAAATTTACGACAGCCCGTTTTTGCTTGTAATTGAATTTCAAGTCGATTGGTACTGCTTGTAATTTTACGATAAGTGATCGTAATTTTACAACTCCATTTCGTGGAAAATTTTCCCGTAAACCTCCGACAATTTTTCACAGTGAACGAAATGCCCACGCGCGTTCCTCATATCTAAAGAACTATTCAAACTCATCTGAAGTCTACTTTGACGTAAATCACACTCTCACTAACGCACACATGCACACTCAAATGAGCGCCCTGAAATAGGGGCCTCGTTTGAAAACGAATAAATCTCCCGAAATAAGCGGAATATTAATGTTGGCCCCTCCCTGTCCGCATGCAGTCTGCAATCACTGTCGGTCATCTGATTTTCTTATAGTGGCGTTGCGTGGCGGGGTGGTCTAGCCTGCCCTGCCCTGCCGTTGCCCCTGTCTGTCTCGGATCCACTTTAGATACTCTATCTGGACGGCCACCGGGCTTGACTCTTGGTCGGGATGGGAGGACGCCCGGCCACGGCCCGGCGGCGACGTGTGGCCGAGCCTAGCAGAAAGAAACGAGAGCCAGACCGAGCTGAGTTGAGCCTCTCTGATGTCGCCAGCCGTCGCGCCATAATTATTTGTCAGACGAAATTGCAAGTTTGGGAACTTTATGTGTCGCCTTTGGTTGAGGTCGAAACGCCGACGATTGGGTACCGCGTCCTGCCCGACACCGGAGTAGCTGGGGAACGAGAGAGAGAGAGAGGGGGGGGGGTCTAATTGGACACCAGCTGTGCTGCTTTTAAGGTGTTTTATTGAGGCGTTGTGACGTCAGCGCAGATTTTGGGGTGGGTGGAGAGGAAGGAGAAAACAGACGGGGTTAGGGCGCAAGATGAATGCCACCCCTTTTCTTATATGTCTGAAAGTCATTAGCCCAGCTCGTGTCCTCCGCCATTCGCAGTCATTCTGTGAATTTCACCTTTTGCTTAACCCCTTTCCTCTGTGTGATTTTTTTTTCTTCTCAACTCTCGTGCATGTTCTTTTTTCTCCTTTTCTCTTTGGCAAGATATGGAGCCTTAAATATCGTGCGTAGGACGTCGGTCTTGACTCCTCCCTCCTTCTCTCACTCTCCGCCCTCCATCAGACGGGAGTGCGACGCTAATGACGGCCATACCGACTTTACGAGCCCAATCTCATTGTTGTAATTATTTTCGTCTTCTCGTCAAGAAAGCCAAAACACATTCTAAACGTGCCGCTCGCAACTGCATGTCCCCAGAAAAGTCAGTGTTTTTTTTTTTTTTTTTTTTCACTGTTAATCCAAGTGTCCAACTGTTCAACACTTTTAAGTGTGCAACTCCTTGTTTATCACGTGGAAGTGTTCAACTCAACAGCCGTGCGATTGTAACTGCTCAACTTCACGTCTGTGCTTGTCAGTGCTCGACACGCCAGTTGTGCACTTGCAAGTGTTCAATTGCGCCGGACAACACTTTCCTTGTTGAACACTTCCAAGTGTACACCTGTCGAGTTGAACACTTGCTTGTGTAAAATTAGTGAGTTTAACACTTGCAATTGCTCAACTCTGGGTTGAACATTTGTACGTGTAAGACTGCACTGTAATGTTAAAGGAAACATATGTTGCCTGAATAATCGGCGACTCATAAATGTGTGTCCTTTATCGGCGACACATAAATGTGTTTCCTTTATCGGCGACAATTTGGTCGCCCAAACCTCCGCGTGTCGCCGAAAAATGTCACATGCGTCTCCGTTTCGGTGACACTCGGAGCTTTTGGCGACAAAATTGTCGCCGAAAAAGGTCACATGTCGCCGAAAAAAAGGTGACGAAAAGGGGATGTTGCCTTTTTCGATGTGTTGCCACAATAGAACACAAATTTGTTTCCTTTTGAGTTACAGTGTGGGAGTTGCTCACTTACAAGTGTTTAGCACACTGTTAAAAAATTTTGGTGAGATTTTACGGGTAAAGTCTTGGCATAGTTAGTGCCAATACTTTTCCCGTAAAATTACTATAGTCTGTAAAATTACAGAAACATGTAAAAGTTTATCCTGCAAATGTATGGAAAAATATGTCTTCACTTTACCCGGAAAAATATTTACAGACTTTTACTTGTAAAATTTTAGAACAGAAGGATCACCAAAACTAATAAATTTATAGACGGTCATGTGCTTCCTGTCGTATCCATCCTGAAACAACTACTTCCTTCGGAAGGAATTTCTTTACTCTAGCTGGTATTGAACCCGGGACCCTCGGGTTGGGAAGCAGATGCCTTATCCACTGCGCTGCGAGGCGTCTCGTGCAGGTATGCTGGCTCGCACTCGATCCCTTTCTCTTGGCGACTCGGGGGGCTTTTCATTCTACTTCCAGCGTTTTTCTAGAATTTTTTATGTTTTGTCTGACTATGAAACAGAATTTTATTTGCTACGTTATGTGATGACAAACAGGTGTTCAACATTGAACAAAATATGTTACTGGACTCATTTTTCTGGAAAATTACAGAAATTTTCTTTACTGTACATCACAGAAAATATGTAATTTTACTGAACTCTGTAAAATTACATGAAAATGAGTGTCATTTTACAGAATGTGGTAAATTTACCATACTTTTTCCTGTAAAATGACAACATTTCTGTACTTTTACCAAAACTTGTAACTTTACAACATATTACCCGTAATATTGACACACTCTGTAAAATTACAACACAATTTCTGTACCGGATTACAGACATTGTCTTGTAAATTTACAAATATTTTTAACAGTGCAGTTGCACACTTGTTTTCACAGTGTAATCCTTTTTTTTTGCCACATTGCCGATACGCACGTAATAATGCTCCACACTCTTTTTAAGGTTGCCGACAGAGTCCACTACGCGTTTCCATTCCACGAGTGCAGCCGTGCAGTGAGCGTAATTGGGTCCTATGGCTCACACTGACGCCCTCCCTGTGCTGTGCAGGTAGGAGCTTCACGGCCGGGTCGGGCCGCGCCGATCGCCTCCTGAATAAAGTTTAATTAAGGCCCTGCGGCGCCCAGCTGTGCCACCGCCCCCCCACCCACCCCCCTCTTTCCCAGCCGGAGACACGTGGGCGCCGCGCAGGCCGCGCTCTTGACTCCGGGAACCGTAAAGTGACGGGGTCGGGCGTCGGGCGTAAGATGCACAAGACGCAAAGACCCACACACATCATCTCTCGTAAGCGCGACCCCAACATACACGCTTTACATGCACATGCGAAAATGATCGCGTTTTTATTTTAATCGAAAGAACCCTCCTAAACTTAGCTCTGTTCGCAAATTCTCAGCGAGATACCTATCGCCAGGGATTTCCGGACGGTCGCGGTCCGGGCCTTGGCCTGCAAGGTGACTCCGCAGAGTGGTTTTGTCCTTCTGTCCTTGTCGCTCTCATGGGGCTCGGGATCACCCTGCCATGGGGACGCCCGCGCCGCGCTGACCTCTCTGACTGACGTGGTGGGCCACGCGCTCTGCTAATCGAATGAGCAGCAAAGTGTTTCAACAGTCCAGTCCCGTTGCGCGGGGCGGCGAGGCGCGTGTGGCGTGGCGGTCAGCATTTTGTCGAAGGCGTGTCGCGTCGCTGGCCTGCATTATAATGATACCGACCAGAAAGTTCCCTCTTAGCGGTGTAGCCCCCCCCCCCCCCCTCTCTCTCTCGCTCGCTCGCTCTCTCACCTCAGCTTCGCCGCTGGGCCTGGCGGCGAGACCGCTGCTCCTGTGATGAGATGGATCTGGCCGGGCCGGGAGTCCATTTAAACGCACCGGTGACATCACTGTGAAAGAAGAGACCCCCCTCTCCCCTTAAAAAAAAATGTTGAAAGAGATTGCCATGTGTCAATTAACCATTTAGTCAGGTAGCTGCTCGACATGACATCTGAAAACTAAAGCCACCTTCCACGTCTTGGGTAATCCGTATAATCCCACATCCTTAAAGCCATCTTTGTGGTGCTTCCCAAACGTAAAGGCACATGTAATAGCAGATTCTTCGTAATCGTATCTTGAGAAAAACATCACGCTGGTGTACTACTCCTCATGGATTTTCAGCATGCGTTCCCTGCGCGGAGAGAGTGGCAAGTTTTCAGACCGTGAGTCACTTTATAGCCGGTAATGATACTGCGGCGGACTAATAAGTTGTATCGACGCGGCATGAAGCGCCTTAACGGTGGCAGTCATGGCGAGAAACCAGCGCTAAATCGCTGCGCTTTGCGTGGTCCATATCGTATGGGGCTGGTCCGTGTCCGCCTCTTTTGCGCTCTCTCTCTCTCTCTCTCTCTCTCTCTCTCTCTCTCTCTCTCTATCTCTCTCTCTCTCTCTCTCTCTCTCTCGCTGAACCTCTACACCTACACATATCACATATGCACGCGCATACACACACATCCACACACTCGCACATGTAAATGCTAGCGCTCGCGCCCCTGCTCAGTAAGCATAAGCAAGAACGACAGGAAATTGTCGCTACTTTCGCAGAGGGACATTCCGTCCCCAACACTCGCCTGAGCTAAGGAGCTTGTGATGATAATATCCAGTCAAATTAACGGTTGTTTAGAGGCCTTGAAAATGCCTTTGCTATCACCACCGCACCGTGTATAGAGCTGGTCCCGCTTTGCATACGCACGGTGGCTACCTTGAGGGCTGACCGCTGTGCATACCGCAGCGGCGACCGGAGCCCCCCCCCCCCCCACCCGCCCCCCTCCCTCTTTCCCCCTCTGTCTCTCTGATTTCGATGCACCTGCTGCAGGCTCTCGTGTGCGTGTCTTTATCGTACCGGATCAGAAGGGAGAATAGTGCGGCGCGAGTCCGAGTCGTGTGGCTCGCCGCTGCGATTCTTGGAGATAAATCTCCCTGTCACCCGACAGATTGCATTGCAATCGCGGCGCTACCAAAGAGGAACGACCCGGCGCGAGACGGATTGATATTACCTTTCAGCGAGATTCTATCGGTTTTACTTATTATCGCACCTACCGCTCGCGTTGATAACGGCGTGTAATTACCCCCCACACACACACGGAATCGCGGCCGCTACTGTACGGTATCGGATTCACTTTTTGGTCCCGCGTAGATGTCAGTAGTGTGATGCTGTGCCGTGCTGCCGCGGCAACGGCTAAGTAAGTGCGTGAAACGATGTAATAAGGCTTCTACAGCAGGCAAAGCACACTGATTAAACCTATTCATATTGCAACGACACATGTTATCTTCAAATAAACTAGTTTTGTACTTTTACAATAAGGCCCCCCCCGAAAAAAATACTCCCTTGAAGAATTTCTTTACGAAGTTTTAATCTTAATTGATATTGCAACATTTTGTTTTGTCTGTGTTTTGGAACAAAAAGTGTTGCTTAAGAAGGGAGGAGCTACCAACCTAATCGTATATTATTCCTACTGATTCTCAAAATAAGGTGAAATAACACTAATTTTCTGAAGTTTAGTTTATTGACTGACAACTTTTTTTTGAAAACAGGACAATCATCACCTGACAACTGTTTTTAACCGTGTAGGCCTCGTCGAGGGCGCGTCCCTCTAACAGTAGCATTGATGAAACTCCACAGCCGAGTGGAATTACCAAGCTACATAAACGGGGCAGCTGTCACCCCCGCCCTGTGCCTTAGGCCTCCTCCTTATCAAGTTTATCACCACTCTACGAGACTACCATTCTCTGCGGGGAGGCTCGCCGTTTCTGACGTCTAAATTGGCCACCCAGCTGCATGCAGGGCCCATCTGAACTCCCCGTGTCCTTCGCGGAGCCCTTGGGAAAGTACCTGTTTTGTTAGGCAAGTCAGTGTGTAACGGACAAACGAGAGGGCTAAGGGCCTCTCGAATAATGCCCCTCAGCTCACTCGCCTTTGTTGTGCGCAATTACGCACATCCTTGCGATCTGACTGTGCTGCGCCCTTTTTCTGGTTAGTACCCCCTCCCCTTTTCTCAAATACTCTTTCTTCGATCTTCGATTGTGTAGTTGTATTGTGGTGTTGCGAAACATTTTAATCTTCTCTCTGTGTCGCCTGCTAGTTTTTTTTCGTTGATATCGTTGTCCTTTGAAACCATTCCTTCTGTTGTGGATTGCACTTTGCCTAACTTAAGATTGTGTGGCACTCAGTGTAGAAAAAAATCACGATCGCCCATACGGAAATATACCGTTTACTTAGATTACGGTGGCTTCGTATGCATTCGGTTTCGCACATTCTTTCCATAAGAGCCCATGATTAAAAAAAAATGTGGATAAGGTGCCAACGGCGTTCCGTGCCCCTCCCCTATGCTAGCCCTCGTAAAAATGGTCTTTTACGTTGGCCAGGTAGGGTAAATTTCCGCACCCCCGAATGTACAGAGACACCGTTATCTAAATTAACTGTATATTTCCGGATGGGCATGAGCGACCGTGATTTTTTATTATTACTATTATTATTTTTTACAGTGCTGAGGACCTCGGAATAGTTCGATACAATCGTTCGCCAGTCCAATCAGCTTAGCGGCACATATGCCCCGGCTACATGCATATTTGCCTCAGCAGACAGAAAGCGATTGAAACCCGAGCTGGCGCGGCGGAGCCGCCTTTCTGCCTGATTCACTGGGGCAGTGGTAACAAATTTATGTGCTCGCTCTTTCTCTTTCCCCACCCTCTCTTTGTTTCTCTTCCTCTCTGCTGTTCGTAACTGCCCTGCTCGTCGCGGTAAAAGGCTTCCCAGGCCTAAAAATATTTGACGCGAACGAGCAAAGTTTCAATGGGTCATTCAGCAGCGAGGCGAGAATTTGTTGAGTTTGCGGCGAGACGAGCGCTTCCGGAGAGGCTCGGCGGAGCTGCACTGCTGAGGCTTGCCGCTGTGCCGCAACCCTGTGAGAGGGGCTGACTTTGTGAAGCTGCGCGTCTTACATGCTTCCGGAGAGGCTCGGCGGAGCTGCACTGCTGAGGCTTGCCGCTGTGCCTCAACCCTGTGAGAGGGGCTGACTTTGTGAAGCTGCGCGTCTTACATGCTTCCGGAGAGGCTCGGCGGAGCTGCACTGCTGAGGCTTGCCGCTGTGCCGCAACCCTGTGAGAGGGGCTGACTTTGTGAAGCTGCGCGTCTTACATGCTTCCGGAGAGGCTCGGCGGAGCTGCACTGCTGAGGCTTGCCGCTGTGCCGCAACCCTGTGAGAGGGGCTGACTTTGTGAAGCTGCGCGTCTTACATGCTTCCGGAGAGGCTCGGCGGAGCTGCACTGCTGAGGCTTGCCGCTGTGCCGCAACCCTGTGAGAGGGGCTGACTTTGTGAAGCTGCGCGTCTTACATGCGCCACGATCCCCTTCTCCCATTTTCACTCCCGTTATTCGCTCAACCCTTCTTGCGTCTAGCGCCAGGAATCTTGCCCGCCGATAACGCTGAGGCAGTGCACTCTTTCCGCTGCCGATGTTATTCTCCGCCGCGAGTGCATGCAGTTCCAATCACGGCGGAGCTCTTCTGTCGTCCAGCACGCCGCACGGCTCGACGCGGCTGTCCATTATGGACTAGCACGACTGAAACGCCTCACGCGCTCCCGCCCGCCGCAGGAGTTTGCAAGGAGAGCAAAACATTATCCACAACGTTGCACGAGTTTTGCAAAGAGAGCAAAACATTATTCAGTTCGTTGCAGGAGTTTATAGGGAGAGCAAAACACTACCCATCTTTTCAGGAGTTTGAAAGAGAAGAAAAACATCATCCTTATAGTTGCATAGATTTGCAGGGATAGTAAAACATCCTCCTCGTAGTTACAGTGACCTTCAAATGCCTTTATTGAAATTTTCAAGAAACTGAATGAATAGATAAATGGACGAATGAATGAATCCACGAATGAATGAATGAATGAATAATTCCACGAATGAATGAATCCACGGATGAATGAATCCACGAATGAATGAATGAATGAATGAATGAATGAATGAATGAATGAATGAATGAATGAATGAATGAATGAATGAATGACGAAGACGCAACCACCTGTTAAAGCCTGTTTCCAACCAGGAGAAACCTCGATGAAATCATTGGAAATTCAACTACAGAGTGTCATCAAATTTTATAGAAATCTTTCAAAAATTTCGATAAATATTGTGAAATTTCATGAAAACTCGCAAAATTCCTTGACACCTTGTCAATCTTTTAGAATTTTGTGAAATCTCGTAAAAGTTTGCAAAATCTTAACAACCCAAATCTCTGTACAAACTCCGGTAAAACCGTGCGCAATACACGCACGTGTGGTTGCTTCCACGATGAATGAATTAATTTATTAATTGGTGAGAGTAAGATTTTGTCCAAGCCGTAATGCTGCCGCCTCCGAACACGGAAGCGCATTGATATGTGTATTATTATGAGACAGAGCTGAGAAGAGGAGCGCGCCAACACTGCACACCGGTGCGCATCGTGTAACGCGCCCGGCCGGCCGGCTGGCCTCAGCAGCGTGGGCGTTGGGCTCGTGAGTGCGCAGGGGGTTGGGCTGGGGTGGCCCGGGTGGCCCCAGAGCCCAGGGCCCCCCAGGGGGTCCGCGCCGTGCGGCCGCCCTGCCCTGCGGCCCCCCAGCCCGGCCCGACCCGACCCGGCCCAGCCACCGCCGGCTCACCGGCCGCTGCGCTCTGCGCCCCGCTCAGCTCAGTGTGGCTGGCGGCGCCGGCGCGAGCGGACCCGGATCTTGCGGTGCGGAGCGTGACGGGCGTGGATAGCGGCCAGCGGGAGCGATACGCGTGTCGCGGCCTGATATACGCGAGCGTGACGAAGCGTGAGAGCGACGCGTCGTGTCGCGGGGTGATGCGCGAGCAGCGAGCGTAGCGGGCCGTGGACCGGACTGTCGAGTCGGGGGTGCGCAAGCCGAAGGGTCCTTGAAACAAAAACAAAAACAAAAACAAAAACAAAAACAAAAAAAAAAAAAAAAAAAAAAAAAAACAAAAAAAAATATGTGTACACCTTAAACTAAAAAATCAGGAAAAAAAACTCAAGAAAAAAATCAGACAAAATCTAGAAAAAATCAAGAAAAAAATACAGGAAAATCACCAAAAATTAGAGAAATCGGTGTACGCATGAATTTACATTGAAGGACCCCAAGGCTCTCGCTCGCGCCGCGCCGGGGACCTCTAGCCGATCGGTTATCACTGTCGCGCGGTGCGGCTGCATGGCGCTGCGGCGCGCTCGCGTGCGGGTCCGTGCCGCGGCGGTACGGCCCTGCCGAGGCCGAGTGCTCGCATTGAGGTTGGTCTCAAGTGCGCTGCGGTGAGCCAGATGGTACGCTCCGTGCGCGCGAAGAGACTTGCTTTGAAATTCTTACCTCTGAAACCTTCACCTGGGATCGAATACTTACAAAGATAAATTTTGTGTGCTATTTTGTACAAAACTTGCGTAAGTCCATGATGCATATATAGCCTACCGAAAATTTATTGCATAGTTCTGTACGAATTCTCATATAATTATTCCAAAATTGTGCATTAGTACGTAAGAATTTTACTTGTATGAGCACAGACTTTGCTCATAAATTAGTACATAAGAATTTATTGTGTAGGGAGATATGTACTCAGCGTGCTCTATTAGGTAAAGCTTTTACTCAACAAGCTCTTATATTTTATTTAAATATTATCAAACATTTTGAGTTAAATTTTTTATGCATATTTGGTTAGTCGTTTCTTTCGTCGATGTGTTCGAAGGCACTTTTGGCTGATGGGTTTGTGTGGTTGCTGAGGGGTGCTTCCCATGACGCCGCGCTCAGTTTGACTCTAAGTGGATTTGCTCCTCGCCCCCCGCGGCGCGCCCGCCCCGGCGGCCCCGGCCCCAGGCAGCCCCAGCCCCGGCCAGGCTCTGGGTGGTGCCGGCGGCCTGCTGGTGGCCACGTCCGATGTATTACAAGTCAGTCTTCATAGAGAAGGAGTTACGGGCCGTGCCAATCCCTTGATCCTGTGGCGCACCGACCAATATTCTATGCATGCGCGCTCTCCTAAGACCTCTCTTTCTCTCTCTCCCTCTCCTCCCCCTCTATCTCTTTCTTTCTCTCCTTCTCTCTTTCTCTGGCCATCAGAAATAGTTGGACGGGGGAGTCAGCGAAGCCTGCTCCCCAGGATTTCTACCCGGCTCTCGTTCCCTCACCAACAAAAATGATTCAGAAGCGAGCTTACCACAAACAGAAAAGGGTTGAGAATTGAGCTTGTGACTATATACTTTCTTCTCCCGTGTGGTGAGTGTATATTCCGCACGATCAGAGAGCGCACTTCGGTGTGCCTCATGCGGGTGGGCCGGGCGTCCGCATCTTGGCGCGAGCGTCAAAGGCGAGCGGGTCGTACGTCACCGCGTGCATGCCGTGCCGTGCCGTGCCGTGCCGTGCCGTCCCGTGCCGTGCCGTGCCGTGCCGTGCCGCGGGATGCACGGGATGCACCCTGGCCACCTGTTGGCGAGGAGGGGACGCTGCGTTGAAACAGGCCTAGAATTGCCGCATGCTAATTCCTGGGGGCCAGAATCGTTCTCTATCTCTCTGGTCGTTTTTCCTTTCCCCGCTGGACCGTTCTTTGCGGTGCTCCCGCCCCGCCCCGCCCCGGGCGCCGCGCCCGACTGTTTCCCCACCTGTCCCGCCGCCCGCCGCGCCGCCCGGTCCCACATAATAACCTGACGGCTTCATAGCGCGCTAGCGCGCACAGCGGCCGCCTCGAGCCGCATCCCTCACGCAATATCTTTGGGCAAACCAGAGTTTACTGCTAAACTTCCATCGAGAACGATGGATCGTGTTTACAAACATGCAAATAAGAATTGTCAATTAAGACATTGGAAAAAAAATTCCATTTCTCTCTCTCTCTCTCTCTCTCTCTCTCTCTCTCTCTCTCTCTCTCTCTCTCTCTCTCTCTCTCTCTCTCTCTCTCTCTCTCTCTCTCTCTCTCTCTGGGAAAACGTACTAAAATTGATGTGAATTATCGTTTCTTTCCTCTTCCTTTGGTGTCCTTGTTTGCGTTGTGGCGGTATCGACAATTTGCTGAGAAAAGAACGACGTTGGTCGTCATTATATCTTTCGCGATCTCGAGGCGATGAGTGTAACAATGTTATTCGCTGACCGAGTGATATTTCAAAGATAATTACGTGGCCGCGCCGGGCTGGGTCTGGCTGGGCTGGGGCTGGGTTCAGCGGGGTCTTGAGCTCGAGGCTTATTAGAGGGCGACCAGCGGGTCACGTATATGGGGACCGAATTGCAACTTCCGAATGATGAATTCTCGACCGCGTAAACTTCTTTGCGGTTACAGTGAAATGGCATATTTAAAAAATTTAACGGTTTTCAAAGATAAGTCTAAATGTAGTCTACGAGCCAAATATTCTGAACACACTCTGGAAATCCAAGTGTACGAATGTCGCACACTTGGAGGTGTGCGAGGGTTTATTCGTACACTTGGCCACTCAAACGTGCGAATTTTCCTAGGATATTCACACGTTTGAGTGGCCAAGTGTACGAATGAATCCTCGCACACCTACAAGTGTGCGACATTCACACACTTGGATTTCCAGTGCATTTTTATAATATATAATAATTTTCAAACAGCTTTGCCAACAGAAAAAAGTGTGACACTAAGACCTGGCAATGGAGTAGGCGAAAGAGGAGAAGGCGGGTGGTGGTGGGAGGGGGGGGGGAGGAGCGCGGGATGTTTATTGGCGAAGAGGGAGGGAAAAGAAAAATTGACGAGTGTCGAGGGTTGGACGGGAGCTCAGCTGCGGCCGCTCGGCTTTCACATCGGTGACCTCGCTGACCCGGGCCGGGCTAAACGCGTGACGCATGCGCCTCAAGTACAGTATGCAGTTTTGCAATATTTGTATAATAAATTCGACTTCTTGATGCGAATACTCACGTTATTCCTGTTTGACATCCAGACGCCTGGTTGTTGTTTTCACTTATTTCGACAGGATCTCGCCGCGAGTTTACGGCTGACAGGGAGCGAGGGAGATGTCGGGACAGTAGCAAGCACCCCGCACCGTGTTTTAGGAGACGGTGTAAAAGCTACCTGTCTCGCTCACACTCATCGGTCTGATAGCCAACGGCGACTTCACCTGTCTCCCTCTATTCTCTCCCCGTCCTCCCGTCCTGCGTCCGTCTTTCTCTCCGTCTCTCTTACGCAGTCCATCGCTTTGATGGCTGAGTAACATCCTCGAAACATTGTCATAAGGGCGGGCAGCACTTCTTGAGGGACAGAGAGCAAAGCGGCGTAAGAAGAGAGGAGTATTTGATCAATAATTTGTTAAGTCTTGATCAAAGTCACGAGAATATTATCCTTGCTACCTGTTTATTATTTACGTGAGCCTAGTAACAGGCTATACCTATTCTCCATTAGGTTATCCTAAAAATAGTGAAAATGCCTTCACAAACCTGCCGCAATATTAATCAAGTGTCCTCTACAGGAAAGATATCGATAAAACAGCGCGAACACTTTTACTCGTGCCTGCTGAATCAGTAGCTCGGGTTGACAAGGTTGAGCCACAACTCACTCCTCTTAGTAGCAATCAATTTGCAAATTTTGCACGTTTGCTGTATGCCGCCCGTGAAACTACCTTGTAACTCTGCCCGAGCTGTAAAATGTGTGACGTGCGGGTGCGCACTCCCCGCCCCCCGCCCCCCGCCTCCCGCAGGGGCGGCAGGCGGACTAGGAGTCGGCGCGGCACGGCGGAGGGGATTTGCCAGCCGTGCGAAAACAGATGCAGGTTTAGCGCACGACACGGAAGCCCGCGCCCGGCGCCCGGTCGCCACACAGAGAGAGGTATACTCGGCCCGGCCCCGGCCCGTGCCCGTGCCACCTGAGCCCCCCGGCCCGGCCCGTGCCCGCACGACCCAGGACTTCTTGTTGGTGCCGTTGACTCGCTGCTGGCTACCGGTCAACGCCGCGCGCAGGTCAACCGCATCACCTTTCCAGCCGCAGCTCGGGCGGCAGCGCATACCGGTGACCGCGGGTCGCGGAGTGGGGATTGGCGGCGCTCTGGCGCACGTCGAGCCGGCTGGAAGTAATGCGAACAAAGCGCAACTCATTCAAGATGTTGTGGCCACCTCCCGCCCCGCCCCGCCTCGCCGCCCACTTCCTCCCCTCCCCTTCTCCCGCGTTCCGCCCTGCCCGCCTCATGCCTCACCCCTCGCTATCGGCTTATGCATATCACGGGAAGTGCCCATCAGTCAGGCGGTCGTGGAGGAATAGGGGGGTGGGGGGTAAAAAAAAAGGGTCTTTTCAAGGATATCGTAGACGATTTATCTGCGGTATTTTTTTTCTGCTGCTTCACTAGATATTTGAAAGCAGTAAGCAAGTTGACGTTGCGAGTGGCCGTTACCAGCCGTGTGCGCGCACGCGCGCGCGTGTGTGTGCGCGCGCTTGTGTGTGAGGGGGAGAGAGAAAGAGATTGAGGGAGGGGGATAGGGAAAGGGAGTGATGGAGAGAGGAAGAGCGTGAGCGCGGAGATGGGGACAAACCGGAGGGATTCGGGATACAAATGGGGACCCAGAAGGATGTGAACCCCACAGCGGGGTGAGGGGTTTCTGGTGCATCAGATGCTACTCGGTGCCCAGCTGCTCCACCACGTCCCTACTCGGAGTCGCCGTGTTTTTTTGGTATCCCTGCTCTTGAAAGAGTGTTGCCTTGGGAATTCTTATACTTTCCAAATCCTCCTCTGAGGGCACTTGGGCGTTTGAGTGTGTTCTTAATTCTTTTCGTAAATGAGGTTTTTGGAACATAAAAGGGCGTCCCTTTTTGCATTCGAAACTTAGCAAAGCCCTGCAGCAACCACACATAGCCTCTTATGTGCAACAGTGTATTGGCCATAATTGAAAGTAAAGGAATGGAGGAACTTCGATCTCTGGTGAAGGTTTTCTGTCATGGAAATGTCCCGCTAATGAGAACGTACCGGGCAGTTTCTTCGCGTGTCCATCTTGAGGTAGGGTCACGGGTCACCGCACCGGCTGAGGCTGAGCCAGCAGTGTGTCGGCTCCCGGCCCCTGGCCCCGGGCCCCGGGCGCCCGCTGAGCCAGCCATGGCGCCGCCGCCGTGATGTCTGCCGACTACCAGCACGCTCTGCACCACCTCCACCAGCACCACCTCCACCACTGCTACCACCATGACGAGGACAGCGACCAGCACGGCGCCGTGCGCTCCGACAGCCTGCTGCTGCGGGGCTGCGGCGAGGACTCGGGCGTGGCCACCAGCCAGGAGCTGCCCTCCGAGCTGCCCTCGTGCAGCGCCTGCAGCGCCGAGGAGGACACGGCGGCCGCCCTGGCGCGGCTGCCCCCGGAGGCGGTGCAGTGGGTCATCACCACGACCCGGGCGGGCGCGGGCGCCGAGGCCCGGGGCGCGGGGGCGGGCGCGGGCGCGGGGGCGGGCCGCCGCGGCCACCACGAGCGCGATCCGGACGGCACCATCCGCCAGCACTACTACCCCGAGGGCGGCTGGGGCTGGGTCGTGCTGCTGTGCGCCGTGCTCGTGCAGGTGCTCACGCACGGGCTGCACGTGGCCGTCGGCGTGCTCGCCCCGGAGGTGCTGCGCCGCTTCCCTCACACCTCGGAGCTGGACACAGGTGAGCCGCGCCAGCGCCAGCTCGCCGCAGCTGGGCCGGACAGACCCCGTGACATATGTTCTATCGCCACGTTCAACGCTGTATGTACTTTGTCCGCTCGCGTGCACAGTTCTTTTTCTCTACTCGGATTAAGCCCTTCGATGTAATATCGGACATCAGACTGTGGTGAGGTGCGTCGCAGAGAATGCGCCCCGCCTCACTGTGGACCCGCTTTCACACGCAGACACGCGTACTCACACACACATGAAGAGCAGACACGCACACAAGGAGGTGTGGGTATCTGTCGGACCAATCTGCTCCACGCATCCATTACTATTATTATGATTTCCTCGGCGTGTTGCCACACACACACACACACACACACACACACACACACACACACACACACACACACAAACACACGAACCGAATACTAATGGTGGGCAGCGCGCGAATGCAGAGGCCAACAACAACACGAGAGACATAATTAGAAGAACATTTCTGAAATAACAAACTAGTCAAAAAATGCGACGGTAGTTAACGCCTGTTTTTCATAAACGTTTGAATCTTCAGTTTCATGAAAAACTTCTTTTACCATGGCCTCTTTGCCCCCCCCTTTTTTTTTAAAGGGAGTCTTTATTTTTGAGACGGGGGGTCTTAAACTCTTTAATTCAATTCTTGTATAAATACCCCATCTTCCGTGAGGAACTTAGTCGGCCGCCGTGTCAGGACCAGGGCAGAGCAAGACGGCCGCGGGACGTGATGGTGTCGTGCGGGGCGGGGCGGGGCGGGGGCGGGGCGGGGGGGGGTAGGGTGGGGCGGGGGAGGGTGCTGCGAGCTGCTGCGTCAGGGGTACTTTACGAGGCCTTCTTGCACGACTTGATTGACCCCCCGGGAGGGGAGGGGAAGGGAGCGTGGCGGGAGGACCCTAGCCTGCCGTGGCGTCTCGCGTCGCGCAGTACTGAGGCGCACTGCCCCCTCAGAAATACCAGAGAGCAGAGGAAGGATGGAGCTCGGGTGGGACCCGGCCAGATCAGGGCTAGGCTATGAGGTCGCTTTAGCGGCGGAGAAAAGTGGCACAATTTGCAGCCTGTAATCCAGCAGAATGGCGATAAGTATCCTGTCGAACAGAGGGGGTCCGGCCGGGGCCCGTTTGCGCGCGGATTTGCAGTTTCCTTTCCGAACGCGTACGAAATGCGTTTTGAATTATGTATGCTAATAAAGTAAGCTCATAATGCCTAATTTCTGATGCGAAATTGACTTTTTTTTTTCTTCGATAAAGGTCTACAGGCTGCCCAATAGTAGCCAAGCCTCCCTTTACAAGAAGGATAGAGAGGGGGAAGAGAGAGGGTAAGGGTGGGGGCAGGCGGCAGGGGCAGAGGCTGTCGAGAAGGAGAGCACATTCCAGGACAAACCGCCCGGAGAGGAGGGGCTTTTTAGAGGCGATTCGCGTCGCATGAAGAATGAGCATAATAGGTGGTCGGTCAGCCTGTCCTGTTCTCTCTTCCGCCGGTGCCCCGCCGCGACGTGGCTGGTGTCAAAGAGAGAGACAAGTTGTTGTTGTGTTTTTTTTCCGCCGTTTCCCACACGCGGCGAGGAACAATGGCGCGAGCGGAGCGGCAGATCGATTTGTAAGGGACTCAAGTCGCTCGGCTCGCGAGGCGTTCAACAGCGCGCTGCAGCGTCCCACGTACCGACCTGGGCCCGCGCCGGCCCGCGCGGCGCAGAGACACGCCGGCCCGCGAGCCGCTCAGACATGCTGCTGCTATCACCCTGCTGCGCTGCGCCTCACTGTTTTTTATTTATTTATTTATTCTTAAAGTGAATCACCCATCCCATCTAATACCCCGCCTTGACCGGGCCCGCGCCTTCAGGGAAACCTAATTCGGCTAATGTTGGCGATTTGTCTGCGTCGGGCAGGGCAGGGCAGGGCAGGGCAGGCCAGGGCAGGGCAGGGCAGGGCAGGGCAGGGCAGGGCAGGGCAGGGCAGGGCAGGGCATGGGGCTGGGCTGGGTGCCTAACTCGGCTGCTTCCGGTGGCCACGTGTCGCATTGCACCTTTGTCTGCCGGACCGCCGCCACGGACCTGCGACGTGGACATGCCGCATAGCTATCCTGGTGGGCCTGCTCCCTCCCTGCCGCCCCCTGCTGTACTCCTGCTGCCTGCTGCCCTACTCTCTGAGCCGCCAGGGAAGACGGGAGGGAAGGCCAGCGTGCTGGGATGATGAAACTCATATTAGACCCAGTTAAAAACTTTGGTGACGTTGGCGTTGGTCGCGGTCGCCGCGTGGCTGGGACCATTCAGGCGTCGCGGCCCGCTTCAAACTGGAGCAAAGCGCGGGGCGGCTCGGGAGCGGGGAAAGCGCGGGGAGGGGAGGGGAGGGGGTCACAAGTGGATCCCAAGTAAGTTCACAATCTCCTCGTATCACGGCCCGCCGCCGCCAACTCCTGTGGTGCAAAGAAGTGTCCTGTGGTGGGCGGGGCCGGAAGGGCAGCGGGTCGGGCTTGCTCGCCCCACAGCGCTGCTGACAGGCGTCTGCACCAGCAGTGCGGCTGCACCCAGTGGAAGTCCGGGCTGATTTCTCCGTTTTATTTTCCCATTCAGTTGGAATTGTTGTGCACTTTTAGTAGTTTCACTAAGACACTTCATGTTTTTACGGGTCAACCTTCCGAAATGCGTCGGCCATCTCTGTGCGCTCCTGCTCGCGTGTAGGCCAACTCAGTGCGAGCTGTTTCGAAATCCTAGCCACTGTAGGGCCATGCCATGCCCTGCCCCGTCCTGGTGGGGTGGGGTGGAGTGGAATGGGGAGCAGGGGTGAACTGGGGTGGAGGAGCCGACGCGCCAGTGACCAGCCCCTCCTCAGCCCCCCCCCCCGCCGCCCCCGCGAGGAAGGGCCCCGTGCTCCGTGGGGGTAGCGGTGGGGCGGGGAGAGGCGGGGTGCGGTGGACGCAGCCCGCGTGTTTATTGCTAACGACGGGGAACAATTAGGGAAGTAATTGGCCGCTTGTAATCGTCGCGATGCGTGTGTGTGTGTGGGCAGCAATGAGTGGCCTCAGTGCCAAATCAGTGTTTGCGCCGGTCTGTTAAGACTTTGCTTATGCCGCATACACTATTATTTCCTCTTACTTCGTCTTCCAGCGGGCATTTGGGGGCACCTTGCACGCCCCGCCGGCGCTGGCATCTCTCCGGGCAACATCGTTGCGTTATCTCTTGCGTGGCCGTATAGCAAGTCTTCAGGATCATTTCTGCCTATCCGACCCGACGACCCTACCCTTGTGCCCCATCACATTTCTCCTCTCTGCCTCTGATTGACGTCGGGTATTAGTTTGCACACACACCCCTTACTTTCGCCGTATTTTCGCTACAACTCCTCCGTCCCCACCCCATCCGATCCAGGGGGTAAACAACCACTCCCCGCCCGCCCCCACCGCGCCCCGCCTACAGGAGCCAGCCCGGCCAGCCCCATCCGGCAGCAGAAGGGTTGCAGTTTCGGAGAGTAAAACTAGCGGAGTAAGAAACGGCGGCGGCACCAGAGGGAGAGAGCGGGGCGGGACGGGGCGGGGCGGGGCGGGGCGGGGCGGGGCGGGGCGGGGCGGGGCGGGGCGGGGCGCGGCGGGGCCGCACGGGGTCATCGGCAAGTCAGACAGCTACACTGAAAACATTATGGGCAGATAAAGACACCTGCCCCAAAGTCCTGTTTCTGTAAGTACTCAAATTCTTAATGTATAGTTAGTGCTAGCTCTTAGGTTTCTGCTTATATCTCCAAACGGTTGTGGAAAAAAAAGAAAGAAAAAAAAGGATGACTTGTCTTGTCAATGATGGATGATTGTACTTATTCGAATAACTCCGAATAATAATTTTACTACAAAAATGATTTGGGTGCATGCAGCGCGTTATTCGGAGTGATTTCATCGGCTTCCGTTTTTCAGAGTGCCTACTGTACTACTGCATAGGGTGGGCGCAATATCTCTGTCTCTCACCCTCCTCTCTCCCGGACCTCACTCTCACTTTCCTATCCCACCTTCCCCACCCTCCTTCTCTCGGCTCGACCAATAAAGAGAATCGCGTGATAATGAAATATCTCTGTTGGATTTTATTATTCCCAATCCGGACGTGGTTCCTGTGTAACTCACTGACCGAGGGCGGCTATATGGCAGGCAGAGAGAGTGAGGAGGGGTAGAAGAGGGGGCGCTTTCAGCTAATTTAAAAATGGCGCCAAAAGTAAATGTCTATCGCCCGAAGTGCAGCACCAATCAAGATGCAGCCCTGCTCCCCTCTCACTATCGTCCCTCTCCCCCTTCTTTCCCTCCGCTGCTATTGCTTGTAGTAAAATACCGAGTTATCGGAAGGGGTGGGGCGTGCGTGTGAGGAGGAGAGGAGAGGAGAGGAGAGGAGAGGAGAGGAGAGGAGAGGAGAGGAGAGGAGAGGAGAGGAGAGGAGAGGAGAGGGGGACGAGCTCGTCCCCCGAGTCAACAGCCGTGCCTCTGCCATGGACCGGACCAGGGTGCCGTTCTTCGTTTCTGCAAAGATACTTCTGAAACTGAACCAGCTTTATGAGCATCCTATCAGCGGTGACGCTTGCCATCGTACTCATCTTCTCATTTAAAAAAAAAAATTCTGTTTCCTTTCTGGTTTTTGTTTTTATTTTTATTTGTTTGGTTTTTAGTTTTTTGGAAAATTTAATGTGTTTTGGGGTATTTAACATACAATTTTATCCAGAGGCGAAGAGGAGATGCAATGGTGAGACGCAGGAGATTTTACTCGGCTTTCGGATTTTTTCCTTTCTGGTTCACAATTTTTTTTTCTAATTCCCTGTCGAATAACTCAATTTAGAGGCATACTATACGTGAGGAAATCCAGGAAAACTTTGAACTCACTTCGGCAGGGTCAAGTATTGTTCGATTTTATTCGGTTTTTCGGGGCGTGATTTTGGCTAGAATTAAGGCCAAAAGCCCCTTCAAATCGCAAAAGTGACGTAAGCTAGGAGCTAGGTCTACCCCTCGCTGCCGTATCGAACCGTTGTGCCTACAATACCTTTTTTTCCCCCTCCACCGCGCCACCATTCCTCCGATAATTGCGAGCTGATTCTGCAGAGAAGTCTCTCTCTCTCTCTCTCTCTCTCTCTCTCTCTCTCTCTCTCTCTCTCTCTCTCTCTCCCCCTCCCTCCCTCCCTCTCTCCCTCTCTCCCTCTCTCCCCTCAACCCTCGCGGCGAGGGCACCTGTCTCTTGTGGCTAGGGGTAAGGACCCTCCTCGGCCGTAGAACTCTCGGCTTTCCAAGAGAAAATTTGAGGCGCAGCCGCAAATTTACGTGCGCGCCGGTCACTAAAAGGCTTAAATTGCGCCGACACTTTAGTCGTGGCCGAGATGACCCAGAGGGCCTTCAATCACTCAGCAAAGAGATCGTGGGCCTTACCCTCCTTTACCTCGTCCTCCTGGTCTCAGGTGGTCACGGCCGGGGGAGGGTTAGTGAGTGCTGCGCTTGCCTGCGGCAACTAGGCATAGGGATTGGTCGGAAACGGGTACAGACCGGTAAAATAAGGGTGGTCGTATCTTTGTTTGCCGACCCCCCCCCCCCCCTCCCGCCCTGGTGGGATGCGCCGGGTAGGGCCTCGTAGTGCTTGCGCCCCACTTCCTCACACTGCGTCAGATGAGCCGTGAGTGCGGCGGGGCGGGGCGGGGCGGGGCGGGGCGGGGCGGGGCGGGGCGGGGCGGGGCGGGGCGGGGCGGGGCGGGCACGCTGCTGCTACTGACCACGCAGCAGCGCCTCCATCACTCTCATGTGCGTATCCGTCCGCAACGGCGCACCGGCGGAGGCGGAGGGAGGGGGAGGGGATGAGGGGATGATTGGCGCGGACTTTTAGCGAGCGGCGCGGCGCGGGGCGGGGCGGGGGTGTTGAACCCGCGTCAGGCTGTCACTCAGCGTGCCGTTTTATTTTTGAGCGGAGGGTACTATATGGTATGACACGATAGGGTGGTCATACCGCAGGGTGGGGCGGGGCGGAGCGGGCCTCGTGCTGCTGGTGGTGATGGGGAGGGATTCGAGTTCGTTGGCATCGCGGGTGGCAGCAGTAAGCAGTATGGCGGGGTTTGAGGGGGGGGAGGGGGTGGGCGGGGATAGCTACTAAACTGTGAAGCCTCGACTGGACTGTAACGTGGCGCGGCCGCGCATCAGCCTATCACAGCGCTCTTATAACGCAGTAAAGACGGTATGAGAGTATCGCCAGCAGGGCAGGGGCGGGACGGGACTGGGGGGACGGCTTGACCGCACGAGTGCCAGCACACTTCGAAGACTATAGCTCTTTTCCAAATTTGGCGGTCAAAATGTAAAGGAAAAATAAATAATTTCTCTGTTTTTTTTTGTTTTGGCAACGGAGTTGCCTTCTAAAGTCGTTGGAAAATGTGCGTGCTTTCTTTCATATATGGCCCCTTACCCCAGAAAATGAACTGACGAAGGAAATTTGATTATATTAAGCATACCTATGGAATTTAGTCTTATACAATCGATTCCTGAAGAAGTCTAGTTGAAATCTGCCTTATTGTGTAAATTTTGTAAAATTGAATTATTGAAATTCGAGTTTCTATGGTAATGCTCGACTCGTCAGGCAAAATGAACATCGGAAGGGGATATTTTTTCGTGGATGGGGGGCGAGCCGAGCCAACACGGAGCGAAAGAGAAACCTCTTAAGTCTGCCAGCCTTTAGTTTACAGCGCAAGAATGAGATAACAACACTGGAAATCGCACGTGTCCACCGTACTGCCTTCTTTAAAACTGCTTCAGTCTTACTGAAACTTGCCCCAGTTCTGCCAACTAAATGTGTGCCTCAAAGAATAAGTTCAAATCATAACGTAGGAAGAGTACTGTTTTTTTTTCCAGTTTTAGCGAGATGGTGTGTTGTGTAAACAACGCCTCAACTCCGCGTTTTCCCGACAGAGCGCACCCCGTGGCGGCCGCGGCGCGCGCACCCGCACTGTCCTGGGGCGTACCAGCGGTATCAGGTGGGGGGTGGGGCCGCGGTACGTCTTCCGAGCACTGCCGCTGACAGCATTGTAGTAGAATACCTCTCGATCCCGTTG
The DNA here is from genome assembly GCA_029379305.1 of Frankliniella fusca. Lineage (NCBI taxonomy): Eukaryota > Metazoa > Arthropoda > Insecta > Thysanoptera > Thripidae > Frankliniella > Frankliniella fusca. The sequence continues at coordinate 2,813,755 of JAHWGI010001134.1, read as the reverse complement.
TCCAATGTTTGCCGTCAGAATGAGAGTTCATTTCCTCTCTGCTTCCTGTCGTTTACACTCACACGAAACCGTCGTCGGAGTATCGAGTATACACCCTTGAAACTCGCCTTATCAATTCGTTCTTAGTTTCATCTAATTAAAAATAAAGACTACGGCAAACTTTACCTCTAAGAGGTATATTCTACATATAACAAAACTACCGGTTTTTCTTTCAGTTTTACTACACCCTAACAATAATTTTACCATAGTTAGAAAAAACTCCGTTGTCTTCCAGGATTTCGTGAAATCGTATATTATTTTTTTAATCCATTCAGCATTTTGAAGGCTTGCAACGATACAGCATTCATTCAATTGTGAAATGCAGTCTTACCGCAACATCAAATTCTTAATTGGAAATATTGTTAACATTATTGACTAAAACAAGATCAAAGAGAATGGACTGGCCGTAGGGCGCGGTGCATTGTCACAACAGGGTCTCCCCTTCCTCTCTCTCCCTCGCTCTCTTTATCTCTTTTTCTCTGCTTTCTCTGACCGCGCGGCCGGTCGGGCGGAAACGTTAAGGATGCGAAGAGACGCGTGGGCGGGCTGGTTCGGCCGCGGGGGTGGAGAGACAGCGGGGCAGGACAAGCGGATGAGGAAGGGGATGGGAGAGATAAATTTTCAGATCATTGAGTTTCGAAAACATATCGTCCCGGTTGCGGCTGCGCGGTGCGGCGACCACGACAGCGGCTAGTAGCCGCGCCGACGCGACGCGAGTGGTAGGGGCCCTAGGGGCGAGGGCGAAGCCGTGGTGGCCCCTCGCCCCATCCTGCCTGTGCGCTTGCGCTTCCATTTGCACCACGTTCGTCGGGCCGTTCTGCCGTGCTGGGGCGACCAGTGACCACGGCCAGACGATGCGATGATCGTGTAGGGCCGGGGAGGGGATGGGCGGCACGGTGGCGCACACCAAGTGGTAATGGGACTATCTCCGCCCCTCCCAGCAGGGCGGCGCTCATCAGGTTCCCGCTCTTTATTGCTAATAACACCTATTTTCCCGCACGCTGACAGCAAGAGGACGGGGTGGAAGAGGAGGAGGGAGGGACGTCTGCGCGCAGCCGCTCCGTGTGTTTTACACTCGGACGAGATCTCCATATCTTAGGAAGCAAGTGGTTTTCGATGGTGACAAATTCGAGTTTTGCGATATATCGCACGCAGCAGGGGCAATACATTAGACTTTAGTATATTTGCAGACATCTCACCCACATCCTGTCCTCGCGGGTGAAACCGAACACCTCGTCACCACCGTACAGGAGGAGGAAGTTATCGGACAGGGCGCGTGATGAAACTGGAATCGAACGACGGCCGGAGCGGGGCGGGAGCGGGGCGGGGCGGGGTGGAGCGGGGCGGAGCGGGGCGGAGCGGGGCGGAGCGGGGCGGAGCGGAGTGGAGTAGGACTGGATGAGTTATAATGGCGGGTGCCGGTCCTGGGCGCGCGCCGCGCCGCCGCGGGCGAGGCAGGGGACAAGATCTCGTATTTCGGTCCGTCCGAATTTTACTCTGATGTCGGTGTTTGTGGCGCTGCAAAGAGGCAGAGAGAGCTGCAACAAAAAATGATGGAGCTTTGTTGTAGTTTTCCGTTTGAAAGAGGCCGACGTGCGCCAGTCCGGGCCGGGCCGGGCCGGGCGAGGTGAGGTGTGGGGCTGCGGTGACGTGGCCAGTCGGGGAGAACCCTATGAATAACTGAAGGCAGCCCTGGGCAGGGCAGGACTCCACTCCTGCCCTCCCCTTCGCTCATAAAGTCGTCCTCATACGTCGAACTGTCGGACCTCGAATCGGAATGAGAGAAATAACGATTCGTATGATTTCTGCTTCTCGTCCTGACGTTTTCTCGATGCCCCGTGGGGCTTAGATTCCCGGTTCCGTTCCCGGACGATTGTTATTTTTCCCTTTCATTGTTAATTCACTACGTAATTGTTTGCTGCACACAAAACAGATGAGGTTTCGGAGGAGAGGGTGCTGAGAAGGTGCGGGAGACCAGGGGAGGGAACGGGCGAGCGGGTTTGGAGGGAATTATTGCACGGTGTCGAGACATGGACCAGTGTCTGTCGCAGCGTGGTGCCGAGCCAAGCTGTGCGCTTCTCTACCGCCTGTCATTGGGGCGCAGCGCCGCAGTGACAGCCCAACACACCACAAGGAGTGTTTACACGGCGCCTCAGGGCGCGGCGGCGTGGCGGGGCGGGGCGTAGCGCGCGGCGCGTAGCGTAGCGTAGGAATAAATTGGCTATGTTATGATGACTCCACCTCCCCCCCCCCTCTCTCTCACACACTCACTCACACACTCACTGACTCGCTCACTCTCTCTCACTCTCTCCCCCTCCCTCTCCCTTCTCCCATTCCGCCCCACAACTCTCCACCACCTCCCAAACATTCTGGTTTCTAGTTCGGGGCCAAAATTTAAAGCCCTCGTTCGCCTTATTGAGACCTGACCGCTGACAGTGTACTGAAGCCCGCCGTCGCGTCGCCATATCCACTTAATGGAGCCACACCTCTCTGCCGATAGTATTAAAATTAGTACGTTACTGACAGGCTGGGCCGGGGTGTGGCAAGCAGCCGCTCTAGATCCCAGCTCCTCTCCCCTCCTCTCTCTCTCTCCCCCCTCGGGTGCAGCTGCTCCACCCCCCCCCCCCCTCCGGTTTAATTATTGTTGTTGTGGACGGAGGGAAGGGGTTGTCGTTTGCTGCCGCCTTGCGCAGCAGCGCAGTAATTGGAATCGGAAAAATGCGAGGAGGACGCGCGGGGAAGTGCATTGGAGTGCAGCGGGCACAGATCCGCCGCATTCATAGTGGTAGAAAATCGTTTAAGCTCAGAAAATAAAGAATTAAATTTTGAACACTGCGGTTAAAAATCGGTCAGCTGCGCCAGACGCTGCTTTACGTTTCGGCGCGGCGTTGGGAAAGGTAAGGGAGTGAGGACTGATGGTAGTGAGCTGCTCCCGCGCGCGGCCGCCTGAGATTATAAGAAAGCAGTTACAAAATAACTTTCTTTTCACGTGCCGCAACTACGGAAGCGTCCTTCGCTGGTCCTGAGAAATACGCAGCCAGTCGCCTGGCGACACCCCCACACCACGTCCGCTCCCAACTAGGCTTTGTGTTTTCTTTGGAATCGGACTGCCCATGGTGTTTAATTCTTTATTTCGTTCTCTATAGGTGGGCCATGTGCTGCTTTTGGCGAAACGCCGTTCAGTTATTGTCTCTTTGCACCACAGTGTTTATGTTTGCGCGAATAAAATTGTTTGTGAACTTATACCCTTTTGTTTCCCAACGCAGCGTCGTGAATATTCCGTGACTTCCGGTCCGGTCCGTTTCCGCTCGTAGCCATGATGGCTCTTACAACCCGACGGACAGGCGCCCTCCCCTCCCCTCCCCTCCCATCTCTAAACCTCCCCTTCTCCTCTATCGCACCGGACCAGGATGATAACCGCTTTGTTCATGACGGGGGAGGCAGATATCTTTGTTGGGGATCAGAGTGTCGGTCGTCTGAGGCTCTCGCTGAATTATCCGAATTCGCGGCAATGAGGAAGTGGGATGTGTGTGTGTGGGGGGAGGAGGATAGGGACCGTAAGGAGGTCGCGACACTCTGCCCAGGGCGCCCCGAGCGGAGCGGACGCACATTCCAGCACTAAGGAAGGGGTGGGTTGTTTCCTGGCGGAAGTCGCTAAAAGACTCGCCCCCTCTCTCCTCCCGCCGCCCCTCTCCTCTCCCTTCCCTCGCAGTGCCCCGCCCGCTGCTCCCGTGTCGTGCTGACGTTTTGTCCGAGAGCCACAGGGGCGGCGAGAAGCACGCAGGGTTCGCCGGAGGCAGTGTTCACCAAAGAAATCCGTGCGGACAGATTTCATTTAGATAAATTCGTTTGGATCGGATGGGTGCGGAGTCTCAGGTTGATCCCCTTGTGCCTGTGTGTGTGGGCGCCCAAGCGTGCACGAGGCCAGTGTCTCGGGCGGAGCGGGGCGGAGCGGGGCGGGGCGGGGCTAGTGCCACTCCGACATGAGTCTTGTACCACTGCTGTCCAGGGTTTTACTGCGGTCTATCTGGTGGATTAGTTGAGGGAGGTGGACACTTGGCGCTGTCAGTGCTGCTTCTCTAATAACAGTAAAGGCCTGGACTGGCCCACGGCAGTGCGACCGCAGACCGGAAGCATCGTGTACTTGTACCAGAAACTTGACAATTTCACTTCAGGGAAACAAATGGTTTTAATTTATTAGTGTTCGTATTATAGTTATGTGGTTATAGTATTGCCCGCATCAAAAATATTTTATTTGCGTCCTCATAAAAAGAAATCGTGTGTACCTTTTCAAAGCGAGGTTTAACCGTCAGCCTCTGATGTTCCAGAAGCGGCCTCTCTAATCGCCTCGAGCACGGCTCCCCGCTCGAACCCTTTTCTCCCGTGCTCGCCTCTCACTTGTTGCTGGCGGTGTACCGAGAGACACACATTGTGTGTAATGTAATTAAACGCCACAATGCGCCATACATTGCTTTGTGTCGGGACAATCGGCTTGTTATTGAACAGCCCTCTAACAATGCAAGAGTCGTGATAAAGCCTTCTTAGGACTGCTCAGAGCAAATGTCGATCAGCACGATAGAAAAACCTAAATCTCTCGCTCTCTCACTCTCTTCTCCTCTTCTCTTCCTCGTCTCGCCACGCGGGTGAAGTAGGTCGCAGTTGGCGGCCGATGACCATCAGGACATGCACTGCTATGCTCCCCTTTGACAAACGGGTCTCGCAGACGAAAAAGCGTCGGGAAGACTTATTTCCCTTTGGGGGGGGGGGGGGAGGGAGGGAGAAAGGTTACGGAGGGGGAGTATATCTTCTGAAACGGCGTTTGGATCGCACTGCATGGGCCTGCGTCGTTTGGTCCCATTTAGTTATGCATCGTTTGGGGCCGCCGGGCTTCCGGGTCGCATCAGAGCCTTCCAGGCGTTTCCAAGACCTTTCTTGGGACGATCGCGTAATGGCCCCCTATAGAATTGGTTCGAGGAAAAATCTGTCCATAGTGTTTGGGAACTGTGGTATATGAATCAGTTGTGCTTCTGTTAGTTGTTTTTCTTCTTTTGTTTTTCTTATGATAGAAAACGTCACAGTGCTGTGTCGTTCCACAATAAAGTCCTTGTAATATGGACTCTATAATACGAGATATCTGAGGAGTCCTGGATTTCTGCAAACCGTTCTCAACCTAACAAGCTTGTCGTTCTAGGCCGGAGGGCGACGATGGGGCGAGGCGTTTATTTGAGAGGAAAACGATTTTTCACTCAGATAAGCGTCGATTCGATAAATGTCAAAGAAGACGGCATACTGTGAATAAAATGGGGGAGGGTTTCTGACGGCAAAGGGATTACGCTGAGGGGGAGAGCAAGAGTGGTGAAAAAGAAGGCCTTCCTCTCCTCGTTGCACCTTCCGGAGATTTATTAAATCCGAGACAAATTCTCAGACCCTGCGGGACAAATCCTTCAAGTAATTTTTCGCGCACTGTTAAATAAGCAAGGGGTGAAAAAATTTCCTTTTAGGTCTCAAAGAATTGTTTGCTCTAAGGTGGTTATCAAATTTCGCTAAAAGCTAGTGAGATGGGTCGGGCACCACGACAGCCTTAGCGAGTGGAGGCGGGTGCGCTGGAAAGGAATGTGAGGGGGGGGGGGGGAGGGGGGATGCCCCACTGAACCAATACCCACACGCCACTAGCAAACCAACCGATTCTTCCGGAAAAGAATTTATCGGGGAACGGGTGCTTCCCTTGCATTGCGAGAGACGGTCCGGACCAGCGGGGCGGGAGGGGTAGCTCCTGGCAGCTTGCGCCAAAGCGACACGTCGTGCATCGCCAAAAGTTACCAACAGGCTGCGGGACGAGAGGCTCGGAGGATCGCTCGGGATACAGTCGCAATGAAATAACTTTTGTTTGTGCAACACATTTAGAAGAATTTTTCGACATACTATGTCATTTTAGCTGTGCCGGGACTGTTTTGTGTCGAGATGTTTTAAGATACCAGCAGCCTAAGGTATGCGGCACGTTGCAATTTCCTCACACGGCTTCATAACACGCCGCGGAACCGTCTTCGAGCCGAGCTGTCGGGAGCGGTCGGGAGATCAGTCTGAGCCCCCACCCCGTTCCCCTCCCCCTCTCTCCCGCAGGTCTTGCAGCGCCACCCAAATCTGCGAGGCGCGCAATGGAAATGGCCAAACTTCTTTCTCGGAAACGAGTTGAGCCAACCTCCTCGGCCCCGTATCCTGCCCTCCGCCGCCGCCCGCCAGGGTTTATAGTGGTGCCGGAGCCTCGGGGGGTGAACCACCTCCTCCTCTAGGACGGGATAGGCAGCACAGGCAGGCCGTATAGGCCGGGGCGGCCCCTGGCCTCCGGGCGCGTCTCCGCCGGCCCGGGCCGCCGGGGGCCTCCGGCCTCCGGCCTCCAGCGCTCGCGCCCCAGGCCCAGGCCCACCTGACTATCGGTCAGTTTAGAGGCTATTGGCTCGATGTGGTGATGTTTTTTCGAAATTTCCCTTGGTGACATAGGCCTAGATTATCTCCGCTGGTGGTCGGAGCTTCTGCCGTAGACAAGGGGCAAACAGCTCTGAAATTTGTGTACACCTCGTAATTCAGAAAAATACAGAAATTCAGAAAAAATAAGAGAAATTCAGAAAATGTCAGAAAAATTCGGGAAAAATTCAAAATTTCGGAAAAAAACTTCAAAAATTCGGAAAAAATTAGTTTTGAACAGGAAAATTTACATAAGTTCTCGGATTTATAGGGGAAAAAAACTCAAGCAAAAATTTGTTCGGCAAAATTCAGAGTTGTTTCCCGGCGGTAGAACATGACGACGAATGAAAATTTTTTGTTTGCTCGCTTTGCTCTCACCGGCACTCGCGTTTGCCTAGGACCGGTTCCTTTCTTGAGACGCGCGACAAAGTTTTTGGCCGCCACTGCTCGCTGTTTTCTCTCACCCTATACGTGTGTCGGGTATAGGGCGGGGCGCAGCGGGGGTGGCTTCGCCGGGCCTCGGCCTCGCATGGCCTCGATGCTTTGTCTCTGTCACTCTCAGACTTCCCCACCTCGTCGCCCGCGCGCTCTCTCGCACCTGAATTTATTCGGCGCGGAGGTAAACGCTGCACACTGCTGCGAAACAAGGGAAAAAAATAGGGGGAGCAGAGCGACCGGCGCCGGAAAATCCTCGGTGAGCGCGAGCACGGTGCGTGGCACCTCGCTCCCTCATCGCATCCCGCCCATGAGGCCTGTAAAAGAGCTCTTCTCTGGGCCTCCGGTCCGGGCCCAGCCCAGCCCGCGACACACGCGCTGATCTAGCGGGAGAGATTAGCAGTCTGACGAAAACGAAATGGAGCTGGTGCCTGCGGCAGTGGGGCGGGCGAGGAGGGCGGCCGTATGTTCGGCAAGAAGGACTAATTGGAACGAAAAGAACCAGGACCACCCACGAATGATTCAGATTGTCACAGCAGACGACAAAGCAGAAGAAGGAAAAAAAGAGGAAAACAGGGGACACATATGGAAAGAGGAACAAAGCAGAGGGGGTGAGGGAGAGGGGGGGGGGAGGAGAAAGCGAAGAACGGAGTTTCGGTATGTGGAAGGGGAGGGAAAGGGAAAGGGAAAGGCGAGAGAAGGGGTCGGGGGTAGGTGGTGTCTTTGTCGCTGCTCGTTGTCCGAAACAGGGAGGTGGATCCCTACGGACGGCCCCAGGCCGGGCCGGGGCGGGGCGGTACACGCTAGGGCGGGGCGGGGCGGGGGCGGGATGGGGCGCGGCCGTGTCGTTACGCGTAGGCCGGAATCCCTAATGCGTCAGGCCGGCCGCATATTCATAAAGCGAGGCGGTCTGTCCTGGAGCGCTGTGCGCCGTTGTGCGCCGCTGTGTGGCTCCATGTGGCTCGAGCCGATTCTCACCGCCCCCTCTGTGTCCGTGATCCCGCAGGCTGGCTGGGCGCGCTGTCCACGGCCGTGGCGCTGCTCGTGTCGCCGGTGACCATCGCGTTCTGCCGGCGCAAGTCCACCAGGGTGACGGCGGTGATGGGCGGCCTGGTCACGGCCCTGGGCTGCCTCTTCACCTCCTTCGCCACCCAGTTCCACCAGCTCTTCTTTAGCTATGGGACCGTCATAGGTGAGTCAAGTAGTTGTAGATCACGGTGCCGTCCTTACGACATAACCACGTGTTTAAATCTGTTTGGCTGATTTTTAGGCCCTGCTAGGAGTGTCTATTGCTTTCACCCAAAACTTCTTTTTAGGCACGAAGTAGCCTTATGGTTTTGTGTCAGGATGCGATTTTTTTTTTATTAGCACGGCCCCTTACCTAAATCCTTTGCAGAGAGGTAGAACTCGATCTCCTTAGTTCACTGCTGAAGTGCCAGCCCAAAGTTAGCGACCAGTTTTGAGAAATTTCGATCTAAAATCTCCGTTTCTATGGTAATACTCGACTTGTCTCGGGAAAACAGCGTGGAAAGGGGAGCCGAGCCGAGTCGCCATTGTCGCGGCTCCTCGACCCCTCGGCGCGCCGCGCAGGGGATGAGGACCGGCGCGGCGGGGCCGGGGACTTGTTGATTCTACTCATGCACAGTAGTTCAAAAAATAAAACTTCGAACGACATGTTAGAATAAAAATGTTAAAGCGGTGTTCGAATGCCCATTGCACAACGAGCCTACAGTTCGAAAATCAAGCTGATCGCACGATTTTTACTGAGAGACTAACTTCTAAATCGTTTCAGCTAGAAAGCTAAAATTTGGCATGTGACCCGCTGAACTAGTGACCTTGAGATAAAAGAAATTTAGTAACATGACCCATAAGGCTAAAATTTTTAAAGTAAATTTCTATACAAACCATCTTCTACCGAAGAATTTAGTGAAACAAAAACATGAATTAACTTCGTGCCTACCAGGATTTCCTGAAATCGTATTTTTTTTTTTAATATTAAACTGCAGAGCAAGAGAACACTTGCTAATACTAAAGTCTTCAAATAAAAGTTTCATAAAACAAATCGTTTACCCTGTGACTGTGTTGACGCCAGGTGTTGGGGTGGGCATGACGCGGGACTGCTCGACGCTCATGGTTGCCCAGTACTTCAAGCGGCGGCGCGAGTTCGTCGAGATCTTCATCGTGTCGGGCAGTGGGCTGGGCATCGCCGTCATGTCGGCCTTCATCAAGGGCGCCATCAGGTAGGCTCCCCCGCCCGCCATACGCCTAGGTGCGTCACCGCATTGAAGCGCGAGGCGCGGCGCGTTGTGCTCATAGCGTTCTCTGTATGCAGCGCGATCGGCTGGCGGCTCGGACTGCAGGCTGTCACGGGCGCCGTGTTCCTGTCCTTCTTCCTCGGGACCTTCTACCGGTCCGCGTCGCTGTACCACCCGCAACGCCGGGCCATCCTGCACCTCAAGAACCAGAAGCGCAAGATCAAGGACAAGAACAAGGTCGACGACCGGCCGCCTTTTTTCGATTTCAGCACGCTCCGCTCCAAGACCGTGCGCATCCTACTCGTCTCCACTGGCATCAGCTCCTTCGGCATCAACACCCCCATCTTCTACCTGGTACGGACTCAGTGTAATACACTTATATATGTCTCAGGAATGGGACGCTTGCAGAGTGTGCGTGCGTGTGTGGGAGAGAATGTGTGTGTGTGCTAAGCCCGACGCCCTCGTTGCCCTCCGAAGGGGTCGTCGCTTAGAAAAATCATTGAACGGCCGCCATAAAGTCATAGGATATTTTTTAAACAAAATAAGGAAAAAAAAAAACAGAAAAATCAGAAAAATCGAGAAAAAATGAACTAAAACCAAATTAAATTGTAAATGAAATAGAAATGGGGGTAAAAGATCAAAATTTCTCAAAAAATGACGGAAATTTTCCTTTAAAAAAATCAAGAGAAAAAACGAAAACAAAAATATCAAATTAATGTTTAAAAAGTCAAAAAATCTTTGTACTCATTTTGTAAGAGTGACCCCTCGCTGCCCCCAGGCGCACCAGGCGGAGGAGGAAGGACTGGGCGAGACGGTGGTGCTGCTGCAGACCTACCTGGGCCTGGCGTGGACGCTGGGATGCGCCGCCTTCGGGCTGCTCGTCGTGCGCAACGACGTGGAGTGCCGCATCGCGCGCCAGTACCTGTGCCAGGCCGCCGTCTTCATGTGTGGGCTGAGCATGCTGGCGCTCACCGCCGTGCGAGGCTCCTACCACGGCTACGTGCTCTTCGCCTGGATCTACGGCATCTTCTGCGGCGGCTACCACTATTCCCTCAAGATGTACACGTACGAGCGCGTGCGCGCGCGCAACTTTGCCCGCACCTGGGGCTTCGTGCAGTGCAGCCAGGCCATCCCCATCGCCATCGGCGTGCCCATCTCAGGTTAGTCCGCGTTGTCGAACAGCACCCGTCGACCCGCGGCCAGGCAGTCCTGTTACACTGGCGTGCGCTGCTCGGTTGCCTGCCCGACGCCTGTCAGCCCTTGGGTAGGCAGTCCTGTCACACGCTCGTGCGCAGCTCGGTTGCCTGCTCGACGCCTGGCGCCTGTCAGCCCTTGGGTAGGCAGTCCTGTCACACGCGCGTGCGCAGCTCGGTTGCCTGCCTGACGCCTGGCGCCTGTCGGCCCTTGGGTAGGCAGTCCTGTCACACGCTTGTGCGCAGCTCGGTTGCCTGCCTGACGCCTGTCAGCCCTTGGGTAGGCAGTCTATTCACACGCGCGTGCGCAGCTCGGTTGCCTGCCTGACGCCTGGCGCCTGTCAGCCCTTGGGTAGGCAGTCCTGTCACACGCGCGTGCGCAGCTCGGTTGCCTGCCTGACGCCTATCAGCCCTTGGGTAGGCAGTCCTGTCACACGCGCGTGCGCAGCTCGGTTGCCTGCCTGACGCCTGGCGCCTGTCAGCCCTTGGGTAGGCAGTCCTGTCACACGCGCGTGCGCAGCTCGGTTGCCTGCCTGATGCCTGTCAGCCCTTGGGTAGGCAGTCCTGTCACACGCGCGTGCGCAGCTCGGTTGCCTGCCTGACGCCTGGCGCCTGTCAGCCCTTGGGTAGGCAGTCCTGTCACACGCGCGTGCGCTGCTCGGTTGTCTGCTTGACGCCTGTCAGCCCTGGGGTATGCACTATGCAGTCCTGTCACAAGCGCGTGCACTGCTCGGTTGCCTGCCTGTCGCCTGTCAGCCCTTGGGCAGTGCTGCCAGACAGCTGTGTGAGGCAGGCGGTACTCGCGCCTGCCTACTAGGCAACATCAACATACGTTTGCAGGAGAATGGCCTTGGCAGGCGCGAATACCGCCCGCTCCACACAGCTGTGTGTTGGGCGGGTTTTGCCTACTTTTCTGGTAGCACTGCCCTTGGGTATGCAGTCCTGTCACACGCGCGTGCGCAGCTCGATTGCCGGCAGTACTCCTGTCAGACCGTGGATAGGCAGCCCTGCAGAGCATTCACGCTCGTGTGTTTTGGGCGCTGCCTACCTCGACCTCGCAGGTGCCTCTCCTGTGGCAGGCCCGCCCGGTCCACTGGTGGGCGCCGCGCCGTCGCCCGTCGCGCTTGCCGCCGCTCACAGGCACTATTACGACCCGAGTGTTGTCCGCAGGTTACATTAACGTCGGCTGTGGTGGCAAGGCCGGGTACTACTTCAGCTCGACGTGCGTGCTGATGGGGTCGCTCGCGCTGTTCTTTATCGACCTGCACCGCCGCAACCTGGCGCGGCACAAGCACACGCGCGCCAACGGCACCAAGCACCTGTGTGTGTCCGAGACATGCCCGCAGCGCAAGCGCCTCTCGTTCAGCCAGGAGCCCGACAACCACAATCCGGTAACGCAGTGCCCCTTTTCCCCTTATTTGCTGGCCTTATGCGTATACTTTTCAAGTCTGAGGAGTTTTTAATTTTCGAATTTTGTCTGCCTTAGGACGGCCTGGCGCACGGGGGCATGGGACTGGTGGGCGCCTCTGCGCTCGTGATGGGCGTGGGCGGCACGGACCTGGGCCTGGGGCTGACGCCGACCGGGGACGCGGCGGCTGACAAGCCCGAGCTCACGTGCATCTCGGAGGAGGGCATCGCCGACATGGACCTGCCGGACAACCTGCTGGATGACCTGGACTACATCGGCGACTGCATCACCTCATGCAACAAGGTGGAGAACTACCTTATGCTCAGCGAGTTCGAAAACAATCTAATCGCCGAGGTGCCTGTCATCCTGGACCGCAAGGGGCGGCGGTGGTCGCTGGCGCGACAGGCGGCCAAGGACGACTCGGTGCTGCCCGGGGTGGGTGCGGGTGCCGGCGCCGTCCCGGGCCGCGACCCTCAGCACGAGGAGGTGGCGGGCACGGGCCAGCGCCGTGGCTCCAGGGAGCTGCCGCCAACCGGGCCCGGCCCCGGTACCGGCCCCGGCCGCACCACCTCGGCCGGCAAGTGGAGGCTCGTGTCCAACCCCAAACGAGTTATCACCGTCATCGACGAGGCATCTGTCTGAGCGCGTCATGTGTGTGCGTGCGTGTATGAATGTGAGAGAGAGAGAGAGAGAGAGAGAGAGAGAGAGAGAGAGAGAGAGAGAGAGAGAGAGAGAGAGAGAGAGAGAGAGAGAGAGAGAAAGCAGGGGGAGGGGGGCGATGATCGACCGAAAGACAAGTGCGCGTGTACGGAATGTGAAGTGCAACTGCGTTTGATCGTTAGTTTTTCGTAACAGTAAGCATAAGACTTCTAGTCAATATCGCATCTCGTGTGCGTCATTGCTCTCGCCTGCGGGTGTTTTCGGCGTCTCGGTGAAATGAGTGGAGCTTGCCATTCCTGCAAGCAGCCGCAACTTTGTTACTACTTAAAGGTTCCTTTTATCCATTGAGAAAATTTCAGATTTGAGCAGAAAATGTACAAAAAACAGATGCAGGGGGCAGGAAATAGAAATGTAAACCTTTTTAACCCACATACCTTCTTCGTCGTCGCTCGAATCATTGGATAGTGTTTTCGATCGGGCGGGTTAGCCTCTCTTCGCTTGCCCGACGCCGGCTGTTGTCCATACCCGACCGTCATCGAGTGAGACGTGTGCGAGAGAGATAGCTGTTGACTGCATCATGCTGTCTCACTCTTACGCTCTGAGCGTCGGGCAAGCGAAGAGAGGCTTACCCGCCCGATCGAAAACACTATCATTGGATTCATGTGTTGTTGTCTAAAATTTCCTCAAATTAAATTAAATAAAAACATTGAACAACAAAATCGCGGCAGCTAATGAGCGATGAGGGAGGCTCACTCCCACTCACCGCCACTCGTACTCACGTGAACGAAAGCGTGCTTAACTTAACACGCCCCAAGTACGACGTTGAAAGACGTGCGTGAAAAGTGATTTTATGCTGCTAGCCATTTATAAAGTATTATATAATTTTTTGGTTTCCTAATAATACATTTTATGCGTTTGTGTGTAAGAGGTAAGGTTTTCAAAATATCCCTTACCGTGGTGCAGCGAGGAAAGCATATGCATTCGAACGGGGAATTCCAGATGGAGGCGAGCTTACATGAATCTTGAAATCGCACAAAAGAATGTTTTCCCTTTCCCATTCACACTCGCAAGTGCGTGCTGCCCTCCCCTTCCCTCATCCCCGCGCCTAGAGGCGCACCGTAGGGAGGGCGACCTATAAGCAGGCTGGTGCTCCTCACACGCGGCCAGCCCAGCTCACCTCTTTGCTCGCATGTTCTCCCAGTAAGAACCGAAGCCGTGAGGAGAAAAACAAATAAGTGAGAGGTGCCCCTCCCCCTCCACTCCTTTTTCCTCCATCCACGTTTCTTACGTGACCACGCCCCTCCACTGTTCCTCTTCAAACTGCCATGCCGCGGTGGAGCGCGTCCCTGCCGCTCCGCGCCGCTGCCGCTCCGCGCCGCTGCCGCTCCACTCGGCTTAGCTCCGCCACCCGTCCCGTCCTCATTCCTAGACTGTCCTGCTAGAGCAGCCGCTACCACCGGCTAGAGCACCTCCTTTTTCTCTCCTCCTCCTTGTCAGCCATTCCGAGGCAACCTCCTGCACGCGGCTGAGCGCCCGGTAAGATCCATCCGGCTTCGCTCTTCTTTTTATTTTTTTCCCCCTCGATGGAAAAAAAAAGACAATAACATTGGTATTCTGCGGTTGTCGACTGTAATAGTTATTTATATATGAATAGTCTTACACTATTTGTCATATTATACACTATACCAACTGCGTTTTAATGCCACTGCCAGAGATTCTACTACTACTGCCACAGCCAAATTAAGAATTGTGTTTCTTTGATGGAAAACATGTCTTTTCAACAGCATTATTTTCTATTTCCTCTTTGTGGGTTTCAGTGTATCCCATTGCAGCAAAGTATTGTCTATAAGGAGCAAGGGAAGAGCTTAAGTTGATAATTTTCCAGAAAGAAATAATGTTAACATTCAGGATTTGTACATTTCCTGAATGAGTGGAAAGTTGGTTGAAGTAAAAGACTGGAATATTATAATGAGATTGCATGACATATTAATTAATCGTACTTAGCTTGTTTGCAACATGGTGCCTGAAATGTCATACATAATACATCATAAATAATAATTATAGCCCTCGTGTTTTTGTAGCTATTTTAGTGAACTACTGTACATGTTCCTCTTCATGTTCTGTGGTCTAATGAACACAGCCTCATATACTTGAATGACAAGTGAGGTTGTTAAAAGACAAAAGTATGTTTGAAAATATAAGCTAGACAGCAGTAGCTGTATGCTTACTTTATGTACAACAGCAAGTTATGAGAATTATATTGTCATTAGGAATATTATTTATTTGTTTGTGTAGTACAATGCGCTTCATATTTTTATACTTTACGGAGTCTTTCCCTTGGAAACCTAACTTCTTTCTTCATTCCACTAGTAGGTTTGAAAAATTCTTTAAAAAGAGTATCATATGAAAATGGTCTAAAACATTTGTTTAAATATCTAAAGTGGGATTTGCAAAATAATGTTTTGTCAAATGGTAAAATAGTAAATTAAATTTTATCACAAACAAGGAGAAGGTCAGTTTGTCATTCTTAAGAAAAATTCAAAACAATGAAAATACAAAACTCTCCATGGGTAAGATGGTGTGAATATTATTATTTTTAAAATTTCAGATTTGACACTTGAACAGCTTCCAACCTTAAACTTCCAGAACAAGCCGGGAGCTCTTAGGAGGTAAAGTTGCCACTGTGAGATACCCAGTATGACCAGCAAGCGTAGGTGGTGCATGGCAAGAAACTATTGTTAGAGGATCTTTCCATTTAGAATGAGGGCCAGTGTCTTCAGGCTAGAAATGGCAGTTCAAAAATTGTTAATACTGTTGAAGTCTCACTTTTACAGATATGAGAGTTGTGACGTTCAAACCTTAATATCTTCAAGGTCTATTACAGACATGGGGCGCGAATTAACTTGATATTCTTTTATTAAAACTTCCATTGTTGTAATTTCAATGAAACCAAGGATTCGTAACTGTTCACAAGTCCTTTGAACTTGTTCAACACAGGGGGAAAAGGAACAAAGCCGCCCTCCTTTAAGCATGAAGCACATACATAAATTAAACATACCTTGTATACAAAATATTAAACTACAATATGGATCATTCTTTTTACCTGAGTCTCGCATAGCATTCACTGCATGAGGCACAGCTTCCCACGGATGTGGCAGATCTAGAAACACCGCATCAGCTTTCCCAGCTACATCCAATCCAAATCCATTTTGGCAAACATCTTGGTGGGCCACTGTCACAAACTCTCCAACTCCATGTGATTGAAATTCAGTTCGGGCCACATCAGCTCTCTGCTCATGGAAATCAAATGTGTATAAATGTCCACTTGGTTTGACAGCTCTGATCAGAGCATGCGAGAGAGAGCCACTTCCAGTTCCTAGAGACAATAAATCAAAATTAAAATCATTTCTAAGAAACATTATATGTTGCCGATGTTTATCACACAAACCTGATTCAATGACTACAGATCCTGGCTTGAGCTCAAGTTGCAAAATTATCATGCTTATGTCAGGTGTATAAATAATCTGAGTTCTATGTGGGAGGGTTATAGTCCACAACTCAGGTGTAGGATGCAGAGCAAATCCATAGCCCTTTGTTAGTTGAATGCAGCTTCCATACTCTTTGCCAATTAAACTTTTAATTTTGAGACCTCCTTGCGTGGTCTGAAGAATGTTCTCAACAATAGCATCTTTCTTATTTTTAGTTACAGGATTAACTGTGACAGCATGTATGGAGGATGGGTTGAGGTACAGTATAACTGTATCTCCCTCTTCAATGGTTGATTTGTGTTCATGAAAACTCATTTTACGAGAGAAAATGACCCCTTAGTATCTTCTGACCTACAACAAAACAACGAAGAATACTGAAATTATCAGTCACGTGTAAAGATGGCAACAATAAAATTTCAGTCAAATTTTATTAGAAGCACTTCATAAAGTTGTGATGATAATAATAATAAATATTATAAATATATCAATAACACCACATTACCCAATGCATTCTAACCTCTTTGTTCATGTGGATGAGGAAGGCAGGGTCAAAACGACAGAAAATCGTCTATCCCTTGAACTACACACAACACAAACTCGAAGTCTAAAGCAGGGAAAATAATTATCAGCATTTACGGTGCGAAAACAAGTAAAATGAGCGATCTAATCTGATTTTCTTTTTAAAACTGAGAAGTTGAGGCCGCTCGTACCAAGTTGTCCACTATCAATGATATGATGAAATTCCCCTACTGTGATAGGAACCTTTTGTTCGACTCGTATATGAAGGAACGGTCAGTAAACGAGTCAAAACCAAGAGAATCAAATTGAAAAACCCTGCAAAGATCTTCATTGAGATTTGCAACGGAGTTTTCACGATTTTATTACATCTGACTTTTAGACTACTGTGACAGCCTGCGAGCTTACTGCCTTGTCGTACTTGAGCCCACGTCACCGCTACCACAGATCCGACTACAGTCGGAACAAGATAGTAACTTCTACAGGCAGCCAGAGACCAAATGAGACTAGATCGGAGCTTTCGTCGAAGTTAGTCCAAAGCGGTTAGTGAAGAATCCGTCAACACTGCCAACCGGTCAGCCACCGCCGGCAGCTCCGGTGGAATAAAATCAGGAACGTGGCTGTAAACAACAGCTGCAATTTCACGCTTAACTTAAAATGAAAGGTATGAAATCTTTTCGAATTTTATGTCTCAATGGAGTACCGAATGTCCATCCTCGACTCGTGAACATATCACACTCTTACGTGTAATAGCTGTTTTCATTGGGGTTTCGTCTGTGCCGTGTTTAATTTTGTCACATTATTTTACAGCTTTTTTAATATTTCGTTTTTTGTTTTGTTTATCACCAGCATTCTTTTTCCCAAGTTTTTTTTCCCTGCAATATGTGTAATGATTCCTATGAATTGTCGGGAACCGATGGGTGCGACCGCCCTCCTGTCCATAACCCTAGATGTTATCCACTGACATAATTCTATTCTCATATACTCCCGTTTTTTGTAGGTTTAATCTTATTTCTGTGCCTGGCACTGACACGAGTTAGTCTTGCACTACCAGCTACCTCATCTTACCTTTCTGATAGCGACCGCTCAAGGTTACGTCAAGTTTTGGATGGGGCCTGGGATGTTACGGATTTACCAACTATTCACTATGGAGCTCTTGGCTATAAGTTATTAGGACAGGCATTGCCTAAGCCCCAGGTATGTAGTATTTCATTTATCATTCCTATGGTAAACCATGAGTTTCCTTTCAATTGATAAATGATCTGTCTTGTCCGTTTCAGGAGGTTTGTAAATTTTTGGGAACTAAAACAAGTGAAACAAGCTCAGAAGCTCTCTTCCATTTGACAAATGCTTGGAAAGCTATTGGAACATGTGGTTCTTTGCCTTCTACTGTAGTTGCCAAGGTAGTATTCAAGCTCTTCTATTGGTTGTAATTTTGTTTTTCAAAAAATGATATGAAAGCTAAGCTTTTATTTTTCTTGTAAAATTTTCCAGAGGCTGAATGAAATTACGTCTAGTGATGCGTCCTCGTTGGCAGACTTGTATTATGCTGTTCTTGGCTTGAAAGCCCTTGGACAGCGCCCATCAGACACACCCAAAGTACTAAAAAATATTCAGAGCGCTTTGAAGAAGGATGATAGCGCGCTGAGGTAAGTTGCTATATTTCTGACTTTACTGTACCTTGTTAAATAAAGTGTCATATACATCTCTGATCTTAAGTTGCACCTTTTTTGCTGATTTGCAATCTAGAAGTAGGGGTGCAATTTAATTAAGGTTGTTTTTAGATTCAGCATGGAAATTGCTTTGCTGGTTGCAATTTGCTGCTTTCACACCAGAGCACCCCCTTTTTTGACAATGTGATGCATATGTCTGAGGGAGACAATCAAATCAATAAAAAAGTCAAATACCATATTACTATCTGGTAGTGAGATCAAAGAAGAATTTAAGAAATGACATTTGTAGCTTGCAGGACACGGCATAGGATTTGGTTGAAGTAGTGCTCTGCTTCCATCCTTGGCCACTTGAGTGGTGGCTGTCCAGGAGCCAGGAATTGCAGTTTTAAGCAGTTGTGTCTTAAAATCATCTCTAGAACTTTTTTCTTCTTACTTTCTTTTAGTATTTTTGGTCTTTGAAAAATGGGGTGTGACTTAGAAGTGGATTGTGAGACATCTTAATCAATCTGTGTTTTGCAGCTTGGGATATGCTTTCCATGTTGCTGCTGCCACTGGTGCTGATGGACGTGTTATTTTTGATCGCATCCAAGATGCCATTGCACAAGCAGATGAGGTTGATGGACGATTCCTCCAATTTGAAGGAGGACTTAGTATCACAGGTTAGTTAGAGCTATCATAAAAAATACAATATTCAACTCTCTCATTTACGCTTAAAATAATTATTTGACAGCTCTTGTTGTCAGTGGAACTTTTAACTTGGCAACATCTCAAAATAAAGCTCCACCTATGACTCACGAGCAGACTACAAAGTTTGCCAACTACTTCTTGAGTCGTCGCTCTGTTCAAACAGCAAAGGGCATTTACAGTCTTTTGGATGTTCTCAACATCCTTAGCTCGAATAAGGTAAGTTATTAGTAATGCCCTATCCAACGTAGTATTTTTTCAGGGTTTGAAGAGTAACTAAGAAGCACTTCTTTTTCCTAGTTTATACTCCCTGTTGCGGTTAGTCTGGAAGGTACTAGTGCTGTGTCATCATCCAACCCTAAAGTTTTACTGAAAGTTAGTGATGTTCTGGGCAAACCTATTAGCACATCAGCTATTTCAGTTATAGCAGAATCTGCCAAGGGCAGTGAAGATGTTGTCATTCTATCAAAGAAAAAGTTTGAACCTACTCAAGACAAGTGAGTTGGTTTCTTTGATTGGGCTTGTACTGTTTTCTTATCATCCTTCCTGGCACTGTTTCACTAATGTCCTGGATACCACATTACAAATGATTGCAGAACTGTTTTTGCCCTGAATGTTTTCGAGGAAAAGCCTGCACCTGGCCAGTATAGCCTCACAGTGAGTGCCACCCTCAATCAGGCTGATAGCCGTATTCCTTCAAACATTGTGACCACTCTCACCATCAAGGCCATGTGTGCTGTCACCATAACGTCCTTTGAGATTGGCACTGCTGATGCAGATCAGACAACTCAACCAAAAATGCACAAGTTGGTGTTGTTTTGAAATGCTGACCTTAACTTTTTCTGTACATGAATGAAAGTGATTGAAGCATTGTTTCATTTTAATTGTGTAGGGTCACCTACCCTTCCAAGCTTCCATCTGTCCTGGAAGCGGACTCCCAGCAGAAAATAGTTGTTCGGTTTCAGTTGGTTGCTGCTGGTACGAACAAGCCTCTTATTGTTCACCAAGCATTTTTGAGATTATGGAATGAGAAGAGCAAACAAGAAATTATTTTCAATGCTGAAAGAGATTCTTCTAAAGTGTACAAGTTTGACATGGTATGTTCTGATATGGAGGTGGTGTTTAACATCATACATGATATTTTCACACTAATGTTTATCTTTCCTACCTTCATAGGACGTTGGAGCCAAGGATCCAGATTTTGGCTTTTTGTCTGGAGAGTTCCATGTTGACCTTATTGTTGGAGATGCCATCATTGTTAACCCTCTGATGTGGCATGTGGCAGATTTGAAACTTTCTCCACCCTCTTCAGAGACCAAAGAACACTCTGTATCAAACCATGCTTATCTATACAAGCCCAAGCCTGAAATCAAGGTATAATTTTTTTTTGTCCTGTTCCAATGTTTGATTGAAATGAAGTACTGAAAATTGTGTGAAATGCTTTTTAAAATAACATATGTACTTGAATTTCCAATAATGTTTTTGCCTGTACTATTTCAGCATATGTTCCGGGAGCCTGAGAAAAGGCCGGCTGCTGTTGTGTCAAATCTGTTCACTGCTCTTGTTTGCTTGCCTCTCTTAATTCTCCTTTCTTTGGTAAGTTGCCTGTTTTTAGTTTTCCTAGAAAAACCATCAACCATTTCTTTACTCTTTACCTGAAACGAGTACCTATTCAAGTGTGGAGACTAAAAGTAGGTTTTCTCTTATTTTCCAGTGGGCCAAGCTTGGTATCAACATCTCGAATTTCCCTGTGTCACTGAGTGCAGTTGGCTTCCACCTTGGTCTCACCAGTAAGTTCCATAAAGTTTCATTTGTATTTGATTTCTGAATTATTTATTCAAATGAGAAGTTACAGCTGGTTATCCTTTTATTTTCAGGTATATTTGGATTGTTTGTTGTGTTCTGGCTAGAGCTTAATATGTTTACAACTGTTAAATATTTAATAGGTTTAGGTGCTATCACTTTCCTTAGTGGTAATAAAATGTTAGCACAAATTGCTGCAAGACCTAAAGCTTAGTCATCTTAGTTTTTCCAAATTGGTGTCTACAAAATCAAGCTTTGTATTTGTCACCACTTTCCGTTTCTGTTTGCACTGAAATCTGGCTAATATTTGACAATTTTTGTACTTTACTAGCATTATAACTTTTCTGTACATTATCAGTAAGCTTGTGTGAACAATTTTGATTATTTAAGGTAACTCATTCATGAGGTTCATCCTTCTCTTAATTTGACCACCTATGATCATCTGTGAGTGATCAATTGATAAATAAAACAAAATTTTCTATACTTCGGTAGTCTTGCAGATATTCTTATTCTAATACTTACAGGGGCATATTGGGCTCCACCCAGAGCCACAAAAGAAATCCCTCTCCAATATTTTAAGTTTTCAGACCCGCATCATTCTCAGCCTCATCAAATGTTATATTACAGTTTGGGAGTGCACTCATTAGTTTCCCTTTAACTTCTGCTTTGCTCTGTACTTGAGGAAGTTCTTCAAGTTTGAGTCTTGATAGATTACTGTAGAATGAAAGGTCGTGTACAAGAATGAAATGTAAACTTGGCAAGCAGTGAAAAAAATAAAAGCAAAAATGTACCTTAAGGCTGCTAGTGATAACACTCCCTCACTTGTGAGATTCAAGCACTTCATAATTTCCAATGTTTTCAAAGATGACCTTAGAACAGAAAGCTGTGGCAATGCACTATCATCAAGATAGTTGCAATTTTTCATGACAATCTTGTCAATGTTGTTACAGCCCTCTGAAAAATATTTTCAAAGAAAAGCATCAAAATGATAGTCAAGCTCAATATCAACCAATGAAGAAAAGGGAAACATTCTACTTACTAAAATGAGGAAAACCAATAGCCATGATACTTGAGTCTGTGGCATTAACAGCTTTGATTAAGTATCTACCCTTTTCTGCACCTCTTAAGGGAAGTGCATTATAGTCAGTGACGAATTCTGATTTTCCAACCCACTGTACCGATGCACCATTTCGTAGAAGCCATTCAGCACATGCTCTATCTGGCCCAACTTCTTCGATCCTTTCTTTCGACACCCTAAATTTTAACATAAAACAGGTTTTATTTATTTAAGAAGTATTCTTAAGAACTAGTTACAGCTGATTCTATAAACGCACTTGTTGAACACAGCGCACACCCATTGCCAAAAGAAACGCTGTTGATTTTGCTGACGAAAGACAGTTGTAGAGGCACTACCAGCTCCCTTCATTACAACATTTTGCTGCAAAAAGACAAAGCAGTGATGTCATTGAAAATTCTAGAAATGGCTCAAATTGGTATTGCATCATATTCTACATCACATTTTTGCTAAAACACTAACCCACAGTTTTTGAAAATTGCGTGTAACTGATGGTGCACTGGTGGAGCGTATATGTGCGAGCATCCTGGAAGCTACTGAGGGAAGTGCCCAGTCAGAAGATATGGAAAACTGCGTAAGGAACGTTACAGACATTTAAGCGATTAACTCGGAATCGGCAAGGAAACACACTGCTGGTACGTCGACCATCAACATCATTTACTTCGTAAGTAAGATACTTTTCAAAAGGGAAATTTTGTCTCCAGAAATTGCACCAGCATTTCGGAAGTTTTTGAGAACTTCACCTTGAATGACTGCACCGGCACCGAAAGATGGGCGAAGGCGTAACGTACGTATGGCGTTGTAGTAGAGAATACAAACAAGCAGACGACGCTTTGGTACCGGATGTTGCCAACCTGATAATGAAAAAGATCATGGTACTATCCTGCGAGACACAACTTGAATGGGCAGGATGAGGAAATCGAGGACAGTGATTTGAAAAATACCCCTAATGCTTTGATTTCAAAAGAAAAATCGTACTAACAAAGTCAGAAAAAATCGATCCCTGGGATGGGAAAATTTTAACAGTAGCTGCCAATAAACGTCTTCGGTCGGTGCACGCGTGTGTGTATTTCTGTGTATGTGTGTTGTATACACCCCACCAGGTGACGTTTGTCAAGTTTGTGTATCAGGTACGAGGGCCGTCGTCATAGTTTCACAATAGACTGAGTTGGAACCAAATAAGCCAATTGTGTCCAAATTACACACCCTTCAAATACCCAGTTGCATCATTGAAAGCGTCACCCAGTTTAGTGATTATAGTTTTGCGCCGTTCCGTGTTATTTCTTGATTTGAAATTGACGTTCATCTCTATGGTACATTTGCCTCAGTTATCTCTTTTATAGACAACACATCATGTCAGAATCTTATGGTAAGTTATTATCCCTGCTTTGCGTTTTGACCGCAAATTATTATTTCTTGTTCAAATAGGGGGTTTTAAGGTTACGCCCATTCGAGGGGAAGACACAACACGTGAAAGTGCGCAGAAGGCATTTAAATCGGCCAACTTTTGTATATGATACCTCATTGATAATGTGTTTGTTGTGCATTCAATTATTTTTCGCTTTACTTGAACTTTAATACACTAGTTTTGTGTTTTGTACTCAAGAGAATTGTGATATGTGTAAGTAAATTTATTTTTGTGCTTTCTTGTAGATTTTCTATTTAAATTCTTGGTGATTGGAAGTGCAGGTGCTGGAAAATCATGTATTTTGCATCAGTTCATCGAGAGTAAATGTAAGTTATCCATACCTCTGGCTCTGATTGCCCTCTGAATCAGCTTCCATGCAAAATATGAATTAACATCCTATTCTTTCTTCTGATCCAAGTCAAGGACAATAGCAGTCACACCATTGGAGTAGAATTTGGATCAAAAATAGTTAAGGTTGGGGGCAAATCAGTCAAATTGCAGATTTGGGACACTGCTGGTCAGGAACGGTTTCGGTAAGGATCATTTCTAAACTAATACATTGCCTTTATGTAATTGCTCTCTTCTTCACTGGTATTGTTTGCCTGTTTCCAGGTCAGTAACTCGTAGTTATTACCGTGGTGCAGCAGGGGCTCTATTAGTCTATGACATTACAAGTCGAGATTCATTTAATGCCCTGTCAAATTGGCTGAGAGACGCTCGAACCCTTGCTGGTCCAAATATTGTTATACTCCTTGTTGGGAACAAAAAGGATCTGGACTCCAAACGTGAAGTAACGTTTTTGGAAGCAAGTAAATTTGCCCAGGAAAATGGTAAGGAAGTATCCTGATTTTAGTTTTTCCTCTTGCTAAAAATTTCTTCATCTTTCATAAACTATGTGTTGTCTTTTTAGATCTCATCTTTCTGGAATCAAGTGCTAAAACTGGAGAAAATATTGAAGAATCTTTTTTGAAATGTTCCAAATCAATACTCTCCAAGATTGAGACAGGTAGGGTTAATTCTACAGAATTTTTTCTGGATATTTCCAATGACAAAGTAATTTAGAGCTCTTCTATTTAACTAGATCATTTTGTTTAATGTACTGTGTTATTGCTTTTCATTTTTAATTTTTGCCTCACAAGTTTGCTCATTTTAATTTTTGCAGGCGAGTTAGATCCTGAAAGGATTGGATCAGGCATCCAGTATGGTGATCTAAGGCATTTGCAGACCAACAACACTCGACGGCAGCCAGACTGCGTGTGCAGGGCACTGTAGAGAAATAATGTCTGCAGCCTGTAAGAGGGAGGGAGAAAAGCAAGGAGAAAGAGGATAAGTAATCTCATCTATTTTTTGTAATTTATTCACTTATCGGCAGCAGTACCCAACTGCAAAATTTTCAAATAAGGTCTAAAATTTCTAAAATGTATTATTCTATACAACCATTTAATAGTGTTACTGTATTAATTTTTTAGTATTTTTGGAACATTTCCCGGTCAATATTTTTCTTCCTTTGTTTTTTTGAAGCTTTTAATCTTTTACAGGACTGGTTGATGTATCACATTCTAAAATTTTATTCATGCATTTGTCTTTTAGGAATGTTTCATTAAAAATAAGTCCATCATCATCTTTCCTTTTGCCGACATCTCTCTGAGAAATATTATTAAGAATCATGATCTTGTGGACGTTTCCTCTCTCTTTCTATTTCTCTCACTCTCTGTAACTTAATGCTAAGACATTTGTGGCTGGATATTTCTGTAATGGATGGGCTGTGATATGGTTTTCTTCCTCAATGACTCTATTGCTTGTTTATCATAATTTTGGTGGGAGATCTGAATGTAACTTTACTTCATTCAAGAAAGTAACTACATATATGCAGTTTGTGAAGTGACATTATAGACCTGTTTTAGAAGTATATTGTGACAAGGTACTAATAAGTCATAATTTTGTGATGATGTAGATTTAATGTTCTTTGTTTCTGAGTGATCAAGAAGGATTTTAAAAATCTAAGTAAGTCTACCCTTGAATTGTTCATGAGATTGTCAGTTTCCGCTTTCCCCATCCATCAATATTGATGTTCCCTAGTTTTGACAATTAGTGAACATAAACTTAAAAATCCTCTCTGATTCATATATTTTTTAAGATTAAATGTATCGCAAGTTTGCCTCTTGTAACTAAAGGAGGAGATTTCTATCTACTTGGTTATGCCTGCCAAATACCTACTTTTCTTTATCTCAGATCTTATGTATGTAACTTTGTATGTTTTGTTGTGTGTGTTGTTTTCTTGATGCACAACTATTTTTAATCTCACAAAACAAAAAATGTTGATGTTTGCAGACTGCTGTATGTGATATATGATGATGTCACGTGCTTTCCTTAGCAGTCATGTTCTCTTAATAAGTTATGAGACTTTAGATCATTGTCATCAAAAGATCTCTTCTTTTGAGTGCATGTTCTTTTTTTTAATTACCATTACCTTACCGTTCTGTCATGAGAAATTTTTTTTTCATTGTATTATGCACAACAAATTATGGTGAGCGCAACGGTTTTCAGTATTCTAGTATTCAATATCTGATATAGATTTATTACCATGATACCTTCTTGATAACAGATATATTGGTTGCCATTTACATTTTATGCTTTCTTCCTACATAAGGTTCCTTTAATCTTAATAACCAGAGTGTTTTCATTTACAGAATCTCTTTTTTTTATTCACTGTTGCATCTGCATGTGCTAAGACTTTTTTATTTTTATGCCATTAACTTAGGCTCCAGCACTGATTTTTAATCTTACACTTGGGATCTATTTTTATTGGAGGTTGTTAAGTGATTTAAAGTTAAAGGGACTGTTAGCTGTCATAATTTCCTTTATTTCTTTGTACATTCAAAGAACGTACATTTTGTTACAGTGAAAAAGGAGACGTTTTATGTTTCGAGACTTTTCACACTTTTTGTTTTTGCAAGTCATCATTCGTTTTGTTTCAAGTAGATATTTAAGATTTGTGTTTTGCCTGTAAGGCTGAATGTTGATGTTATATCTTATTGGTTAACAAAAATAAATTTTGGGACTATTTTTTATTGGACTGATTTTGCATTTTTTTAAAAAATTATAAAATGGGTGTATTGAAAGAACGAAAAGAAAAAAACGTCTGTAATGCAGAATTTCACATGAGACTATAGTGTGTGCGGAGACAAGTGGTCTACAATTGTCATCTCAAACCGGTTTCTGTGAAACTGGCCCTCACATATGAACATATGAATTCTTGTGTGTGGAAGGAGGAGGGGGGAGTGAGCGTGAGAGGCAGACTATCGGAAACGAGGAACGAGGAAGACCCTTTTGCGCTGATGGTGAAGGTAGGTGAGATTTGAGCCACACCGCCCCGCTACGCGACTCCACTTGCCAGGCGGGCGGGGACCAATGAGAGCGGCCCTACCCCCTCCCACCCCGCTGTAGGTCACTGCGGGGCCCGCGGAGGCGGAGGCGGGGGCGGGGGAGGCGACCCTGACGGTCATCCTCTCCTCTCCCGACCCGCGGCCCGCGGCGGCGCCTCCGCGCGCTCACAGTGCCCTGTGCCCTCTCTCAGGCGCAGGTCGTCAGCCGCCCCGTTCCCCCCTGTCTGCTCGGCCCTGCTGGAGCTGGACCTGTATGAACACTGGCATTGCCAGCTCGTCGCAGAGCTTGCCACCGCTAGTCTGATCCGGTGAGACTGAACCGAGCTAGCGCCATGGAGGACAACGGCTACCGCAAGAGAAAGAAGCTGCGCCAGAACGGAGTGGTCGGTCCGCTCCTAACAGGTACATTCACTCGCCTCTGAGAAGAGGTGTCTGCGTCTGAGCCTGAATCGCGAGGACACTCTGCGCAAGTTCCTTCACACTCTTACTGATGACTGTACGGCGCTCGCGTTGTCTGCGATGCTGTTTGCTGTTGACGCTTGACGGTAGCAGACTCCTCCTACTCGCGCGACTGCACACTTCTTCCGAACTGCGAGAAATGCCGTGACATTCCCCGGGGACAAGGATACCCTCGTCCATTGTCGCCTATCAGCGCCCAACAGTGCTTCGAAGGCTTGGAGTATCATTGTTAGGGCGGGGAAACTGCTTTTCGGTTATGTTTACCTGTACGTCCCCTAACCTCTCATTACCTGTTTGGCTCACTGTTGAAATATGGACCTCCCTCTGAATGGCAAGTTAATCTGGTTAAGACGATGTCAACCCCTTTAATGAAGCCCTCTTTATCTTTTCGTGTATCAGGCCTAGATTTCTTTAGACTGGAGTCATCTTGTGCCTCCTGCGTATGTTGCATCATCTGTGTGAACTGATTTATTTATCTTTTCCCTTTTATGAAATTTCACTTCCATTTTGTGTTTGTACTTATATTGCTACATTAGATGGTGCAAACTACCTATGCTACTTATACAATCTTAATATTTCACCCTCATACATCACAATTTACGTGATTGGTCCTGCTACGGATGAAATATAAACTGCGACGTTGCGTGACTTTCCTTGTCTGTGAAATATGTTTCTATATTTCTATCTTTTTATTTTTGAGTCTGGCACCAAGTCCCAAAGAGTCCCAAATTTCAACTCAAAACTGGCAATTGATGGAAAAAGGAACCAGGAAATGTAAATGAACTTAATAGACCTTAATAACCCAAGAGAAAAAGAATCTTCTTCAAAATGTATGCAAATGCATTTTGGAATTCATTGCAAAGTTTTGTGGGTAATTAGTAGATTATTAAAATAGAGTAGGTTTTTTATTATCAAAGAAAAAAGAGTTCCCCCGCCTTGAAACCTTTTTTAATGTGTTACGTATTACCATTATTTTGTTGTTTATCCATGCCTTGGGCCAGGATTTGATTCAGTCTTTCTGGTGAGACCTTCTCTCCACTGCCCTTTACCACAGTATTTTACTTAGTGGCAATTTTTTTCCCCACAGTATTTTACTTGGTGGCAATTTTTTTCCCTCCCACTGCTCTTCATAGGTAGGCAATTTGTAGTGCGCTCTTTTTGTAAAATGGCAGAAGGCGACACGTGACTCCCTGAAAAGCCTTGAGCTGGGTTCGTCCCCTAAGGCAACCTCTGAAATTTCATGGAATGCCCTCATAGTGTTTACCAGACACTGCGTTATCTTTAGCCTGCCGACGGGGCTTACTGTAGGAAGTATCTGCAATACAAAACGGGGCAGGTTCAGAGAGACCGTTATCGTCGACTGCCGTTCCTTGCGGTATCATTGTGGTATCCATACCCACTGAGGAGGCTGTTCCGCGTACCCCGCCCCTTCCCCGCCCCTTCCCTGCCCCTTCCCTGCCCCTTCCCCGCCCCTTCCCCGCCCCTTCCCCGCCCCTTCCCCGCCCCTTCCCCGCCCCTTCCCCGCCCCTTCCCCGCCCCTTCCCCGCTTCCCCACCGTGTGAGACGGCTTATCGTACGAGTAATATGCTTACGCTCGTTACGCTCTGAGATAAGCGATTTGACACCACCGACGAAACTTTAGTTCCCAGCAATTAGCGTGGTGGTACATGGCTGTTTGGTCGTGACGCTCGAAGGTTCACCGGCAAATCTTCTGTTCAAGACGCACAAGCGTCAGGCGTTACCGACAGACCAAAGTTGAGTGATTGAGTCGGATCGAAAGTTTAGTCGGTGCTTGTCAAACCGCTTCTTTCATTGCGGGCAGATATCACCCGATGAACCCTTTTCCTGGAAAGTGGGGTCTCCACTTTGGCTGCAAAGTATATGTGTCATTACTGGTACAGTCACCGCAACGTACCACAGTGTACTATACGTGTCTTCCTCACTGTACTCCAGGCACGTAATAAAGGGGGAGGGGGGCGGAGAGGAGGGGCGATGTATCGAAAGTTGCCTACATACAGGGGGTTTGTAGCTCAAATTGCCTACCTTCAGGCGGATCTAGGAGCCGACAGCGGGGGCCATCGCCCTATATCACCTTACATCGCCCCTCCTTATTACGTGCCTGCTGTACTCCCATCACAGATCGTCCATAAACGTATAAGTATGCTCCGTCATCCAGGTAGCAACGGAAAACGACAGTCATTTGTCATTTTCATCAACCAGCAATTCCTTTGCTTTTGGTGGAAAGTGAAACATCCTGATAAGACTATCTGAGAGGCGGTTATGCTGTGTTACGTTACAGCTGAAGATGAGATAGCGATGATGAGAAAAATAGCTTTGCAGGACGCGCTCAGCCCGGTCCGCCCACGGTAAAAATAGTTTCTTGTATTTCTAGGTCTGTTATGGATGTTCATTGGTATTCTCCATAAGATCCAAGAAAGATCTTGAAATACAAGAAACAATTTTACCGTGCGGCCAGCTGCATCCTCCATAAGGGTTGTTGAAAAACAAAAAGTATCATCTGCTGAAAACTTGATGCGATAGTCTCATTCGACAGATCTCATCAAGAAATGAAGCTGTGCTAAGTCGGGCACCGCGATAGGATTACATTAAACCTACACATGGAGTCATGAAGGGATTTTCGTTCGACGGTTCCAAAGCTTGCGAAAGATGCAAACAAGTGCGGCGGGTAGGTAGGGCGGGTCGGGCCGTGGAGGTGGGTCCACAGGGGTCCAACTTGACATCCCACGACTTCCAATCGTGCACCCCTCAGGAGGGTGAAAAAGTTGACTCTATCATTTTACTGGACGGCGAACGGATGCAAAAGTTGACCAATAAATGACAGTTGCGGCAGCCTTTCTATCCTCCAGGCGTCGAGGCACTGCTCGGCCCTCACTTGCAGGCGGTTACTTACACCCAAGCAGGGTTTCTGTGTACGAGTACAGGTGGCCTTACAATGGACCACTCTGGTGTCCATCCAGTGTCCGCCCAGTGTCCATCCAACAGAATGGACACTGGACGAGTACCGGGCCATTCCATTGTAAGGCCACCCTACGTCAGCCTGTCTTGCTCGACCTCTCGTGGCTCTTTCACCCCTTCGCCTCGTTTCAACATTTTTTGACTTTATCGGTCATCTAGTCGAGGGAGAAACAACTCTGAATTTTGGTGTACAAATTTTGTTAATTTTTATTGATTTTTTCTCTGAAATTTTGCTAGAATTTTACCTTAAATTTTGTGATTTTTTTTTCAGAATTTTTTCTGAATTTTCGAAATTTTCTGAATTTTTCTGAATTGTTTATGAATTACGAGGTGGACAAAAATTTCAGAGGTATTTCCCATCGCATCTATTCCTATGGAGTGGGTACTGTTAGAAACACAAGTCGGGCAGAGTGCAAAGTTCCACCGCCATAAGCACTACGTAGCGCCCTTTTGTGATACTTCTCTACAGTGGCGCCCACAGTTTTCGCGTGTACCCAAGCAAACCGTACCTACACTGCAAATGCAAGAGTGAGATGTCTCATCAAAAAGGAGCGAGATTTTTCCTCTTGCCCCATTTAAGTGAGAGTTTAGGAACCTCGCTCTTATTGAGAAAGAATTTACATCACTGAAATTAAGTGAGATAAAGTATAAAAATCCTCACTCAAGGGCGAGGTTTCCCTATCCTCGCTCAAATAGGGCGTGATTTTTGAGACTATTGCTATAGCTCTGATTGAGCGAGAAAACCAAACCTCGCTCTCAAAGAATGACAGAAAATTTCTCGCTCTCCTGAGGGCGAGAATCCTCGCTCTGGTATTTACCGAGGGGGCCACCACTCCCATAATCCTGTGTACAGTTGTAAGTGTAATCCGTGTAATCCCTAACCAAATTTTGAAGAAATATCACTAAATTTCATCTAATTGTTCTTATTAAATGGTTTTAGCCCCAGAAATGCATGTGTAATCTCAAAAAATTCATGTGTAATCACGTAACCCTGTGTACATCTTACCTTATCTTTCTCCCTTCCTTCCTTCCCCCTTTCCTTTCTTTCCCTTTCTCTTTCTCCTCCTCTCGTGTTCCTGTACAGCTCTCTAAAATGTACCTGTATACCTTTGTACCCAAGCTCGTGCATGGGTTGAACCATTGTTTGGGTGCCACTGTTTCTCGACCATGTGACGCCCCTACCGGACCATGCTATATGTCCCTTGTAGCAAGGGGGTGGAGGCAGCCTGGGCGGCGGCGGCGGCTCCGTCACGTCTGGGCGGGCGTCCCTCCCTGGTCTCCGGTGGTGTCATGCCGCCTGCCGTGGTGCCGTGCCGCGCCGCGTCGGCCCGGCCCGGCCCGGCCCGCACCCTCGCCGCCGTCGACCTTGGCGCTGGCGTTTGTCCGCCGGAGTTGGGAGTAGATCCGGTCGGTTTTCCATTGAGCCCGCCGCCTGCAGTGCGACGTGCCGTTGGGCTCCCTCCCCCTCCCTCTCGCCTCGCCTTGCCTCGCCTTCCCTGAGTGCATGTCAGCTGACGCTTTGCACGCCGCGAGGCGGGACTTCCCCCTTGCCCCCCTGGCCCGGCGCGGAGGCGTGCAGCCCGCTGGGCTGGGCTGGGCAGGTTCTGTGAAGGGCCTTGCAGGGCGGCGCGCGCTGCTCCGCGGTGAAAAACTACTGCCGCTGGTGCCAGGCTGTGAGGGCGCCGCCACGCCGCAACGCCGCCACGCCTGTGGGCTTCCCCACCGTTGTTGCTTCGGAGCTAGATGGAGTTTTGGTTTGCGATTCCCTAGTTCTCTCGCGGGGGAATTGGCGCCTTCACTCAACCTTTGCCTTTCTTTCCTTTTCCTCCCTCCCACCCCTCTCGTCTTTTCCTCACTCCCACCCCACCACCCCACCCCTGCGTGCCTTCGTTCTAACATCGAACGGAACAACGATCCACATGATGTTGCTGCATGCTGCATGACTGGCGGAGGGAAGGCCCGCCGCGCTGGCCCGCCCGGCACGCTCCCAGCCTTATAGTCCCTCTGCCCCGGTACCGCCGCAACACGCTATTTTCCGCAACGACTCAGGCGCGTGAGCGCTCAAATTAACTTAATGAAAACTATGTGATCTTTTTATTAAGTTGATTTATCTTGTGTTTTAGTCACACTTACCTGGTTGTCGAGTCTGATGTTGTGGCCCGAGCCTACTCTTAACGAATGGAGGAACTTGTGTGTGCGTGTCACCGACCAGGGTCTCGTTCAGGTTCAGTCAACCCGATACAGCGCCCTCCAGTCCTCCCCCCCCCCCCCCCCTCTCCTCAACTTCCTCTCGGTACTTAACATCAGCCGCAGTTAGGACACCGAGAGTGGTCGCAATCGGCGGCGGACAAAACGTAGTTGCTCGTATTACCGGTGATTTTGAGCCATTACAGTCAATCCTGAAGTCTAGATTGATGTACAATACCGTCACTTAGCTTCCAGATGTAGATGTCAGAACTCCAAAGCACACTATTCACTGTTCTCTCCTGTAATACCCAAGCTCCGCATGCAATATTCAGGGTTGCCACGTGTCAAAGAGATTCAGGAAAATTTCAAGATTTTTTTGAATTCTGTCAGGAAAATATCAGAATATTAAAAGTAAAGTGTCAGGAAAACTGGCTTCAAGACTAATGAGTGTCTTTACCGTTCGTGCGAGGGTCAGTCCGAATCTGCGTCTGTTAAGTTTGCGGTAGATGGCGGTAGACAGTTATGTCAGGGAAAACAATCAGTTTTGTCTGGATAAATGTCAGAATAATCAAAAATTGGACAATTGTGGCAGCCTTGAATATTTATTCCTCCATCCTAGAGTCTCTCTTAAAATCTCTCTTTGTCTTCTCTTATTTAATAGATCTTTATCAGATTACCATGGCCTACGCATATTGGAAGTCTGGCAAGAAGAAGGATGTTGCAGTTTTTGACTTATTTTTCCGTCAAAATCCATTTCAAGGAGAGTTTACCATATTTGCTGGTCTTGAGGAGTGCTTGAAATTTCTGGAAAATTTCCATTACTCTGAAAGTGGTTAGTACATGCTAGACAATTTGTATTTTTAATACTTGGTCACCATGAATAAACCTGTTTTTTTCCCTCCCCTCAAATTTTTGTTTTCCTTAGATATTATATATTTGAAAGAAACTTTACCATCCACTATAGAGTCAGAATTTTTTGACTACCTGAAGAATCTGACTGCTAAGGATGTAACTGTGCATGCCATAGAAGAAGGATCTGTTGTATTCCCCAGGTAATTTACTTAATTTTTCTTTTGTTTCCATTAGAACAATTTTTCAAATTTAGGGTTTTGCAATTATTGCATTATTGCCATATTTTTCATGTTTCAGGGTTCCTCTATTGCGTGTTGAAGGACCTCTCATTATAGTTCAACTTTTGGAAACAACTTTCCTTACATTAATAAATTTTGCAAGGTAACTTGAATCATGTAGAAGGAGAATAATCTCAGTAGGAATTAACATTGTTCTTCACTCTTTTCTTTCTTTAAACAGTCTTATGGCAACAAATGCTGCTCGATATAGAATAGCAGCAGGGAAACAAGTGTCACTTCTGGAATTTGGTTTACGTAGAGCGCAAGGACCAGATGGTGGTCTCTCTGCCTCCCGTTATGCATATGTTGGTGAGTAAAATCCATCCTTATTTAATCTGAAAATCTGTAGTATAATATCTCTTTTTCTCCTACATGGGGTCAAAATTCTTTGACCCTCATTAAAGGCAGACTGATAGGCTTAATGTAGAGCTGTGGAAGTGAGAGCCCAGATGTGTTGTATTGATTGAAGAGCTGTGGGTAGTTCTCAGGCGGGGTGTGGCACTGCCTGGCACTGCCTGGCACTAACTCCAAACCCTTCCCCCTCTCCCATCCCTTCTTAGCCCCTCAGCCCCCAACCCAAGGTCTCCTTCTGCAGCGAGTAGAGTTATATTAGTGCAATAGGCACACATTTTTCCATTCTCATTTTGCTTAACATTGACCATAATTGGAAACTAAATAAATTGTCCTCCCTCATTCTAATATTACTTTTGCATAGGATATATTCAGGTTCTAATTTTTACATGGCACTTATTCCTCATATTTCTAACTGGAGATATTTCTTTTTAAGGTGGATTTGATGGCACCAGTAATGTGCTTGCAGGCAAGCTTTTTAATATACCAGTCAGAGGAACGCATGCACATTCCTACATCACTTCATTCACTGGCACCCATGACCTTCATACAAAGGTGATTGCCATAACTCAAAAAATTGTATTTCCAAATCTTGTTAGTGTGGTGTAGTTGTTTGTATTATTATGTAATTTCAGACACTTCGTCATCGAGTAACTGGGGAGGAGCATGATATGTTAACGCTTTGTCAGGAGTGGAGAAAGGAACTTGCCAAGCATCTTGAAACTTTGACAGAAGAGGCCAGTGATGGAGAGTTGGCCGCGCTCATAGCCTTTGCTATAGCATTTCCAGATGGTTTCATGGTGCTAGTGGACACGTATGATGTTAAGAGGTATTCTTCTTGGCATGAATAGATTGCACTTCAACATTTGCTCACATATAGCGCTAATAATGCCACTTCTCTTTGTATCAACTTTTATCCAACGAAATCAGAATACAGTATTTCATTCTATAATGGCTCCACAAGCCAACATATTTTCAAACCTTGAAATTCTATTCTAAGCACATAAGGTTTGCCCAGGTTTCTTTGCAAGGTTTCTTGGCTTCTGCATCACTTGAAAGCAACCTTATTTCTGAATTATTTAAAAGATAGTTTAGCTTCTTTTTGCCCATTAATTTCATCTCTGCCATAAATGTAATTTTGTGTGTTGCCTTTGTGGTTTCTAAGTTTTTATCTGTTTTGTAGCCAATACAAATAATACAAACTATCGAAGCATTAACTTAATGAAAAATTCCCTTCAGCATGTCTTTCTTTGTTCCTGTTGCTGCTCTTATGCTTGTGCATTGTCTTCTAAGTATTTTACCTAATTTTGATACAAACAGGTCATAGGAGGTAAGTAACTTTACTGTAATGTTTTCAGTAAAACTGTATGTTTTAGTGAGGCCTGTCAGCATTGTTTTTAATATAGTTGGGACCAATTTTCTGTGTGACTTTATTAAAGGAGGCACAGTATATCTTAAGACTATTTTGTTCCTCATATCATGCACTGTGATGTTTGCCGTTGCCTGGTGTAAACTAATACTGCAATTCTTTGTTTTGCTCATTAATTTATTGGGAGGGCATAATTAGTAATACACTTTAATTTGTATTTTTAAATAGATGAACTTTATTTTCAGTATCAACATTCTAATCTCTTTTATTTTCTAATCTCAAAACTCAAATAATTTATACAAGTCATTGTTGTTATTTGACTTTCTTGTTCGCCTTTACTCTTAGTTTTCATGGTGGTCTTAAGGTAATGGTAGTAGATATTGAACTCTTCTGGCATTGTTTTATGGGATTAGTAGATTAAAACTTCTTGGCAGCTGTCTTTGAAAAACAAAAACAAAATAGTTAGCTCTCTTGTAATTCTGTCTCTTTAGCCATCTTTCCATGTCTTTCCCTGTTTTGCATATGGCATTTCCTTTTTCAGTGGCTCTGACGTTAAATCTAATGGTGGTTCGACTAAATTTCATGGTTCACGCAATTCTGAGCAGCACATGCATTGGCCGCTCCAGAGGTAATTTTCTTGTTTTACTCTTTTCTGTTTCCTTGTTCTTTTCCACTGCATTTTAATGTCCTCAAAATTCCCTAAAATCGAGTTTTAAAGTTACTGAAAAAAGATATTTTAAGTAGGAAAACTTTTTATGACACTTTTTACATTTTAGTTATCAGAGCTTTGAGGGTCTTCCTCATTATTCATACTTCCAAAGGAGACATCAGAAGAATAGTGCTCTCAGATTGAAGATTTGTTTAGGGAGCCTTGAGCCTTGGTCATGGCTTTATCTCATTACCAATCATTGTCCAAAAACTTTCTGTTGACTGCTCTATTAGAGTCTAGATGGTGTAGTCTTCTCAGTTATGCCATGTTTTGTTTTTTTGTTTCTCTGAAACATTTTCTGCTCTTAACTAGCTGCTCATCACACATTTTACTGTACAAGCACAAATTCATATATTTCATCCACCATGCTTTTATTTTATTTTTTTTTAATTTTGCATTCTTTGCCAATCTTTAAATTCTTTTATGTTTCAAGCAGTACCTAAACTTTCTGTCAGCTTCCGTACATAATTATTGGTAGTATAATTCTTGGGATATAGGTCAGTGAAAGCTCTGAAAAAGTTAATGACAACGCTGCTTTGTTTTTACTATCAATTATTGTTTATTACTTGTTATTTAGTTTTTGTTTTATTCATCATCTGAATTTTTTTTCCATTTTGAAAACCTTACAAATCACAGTTGAGTACCTCATGATCCAACTTTCATCTCTCACATTCAATGTTCTTTCAAGTCATTGAGAACCATAAATTGATCTGTTACACAAATGAAAAGCACAGTGCCATCTACCTCACCTACTCACATCTCTTTGTGAAGGATTAGCTTTTATTTATAAATGCTCTTCCTCTTCAATCATTAGTCAAATTAAAATACCTCAATAGATACCAAATTCAATAACATTTAAAATCTATTTAAAACCCCTCATTGATGGCTGTATGGATGGTGCTGTTTTCTCTGAAGTGTGTGAAATAAAGCAAGTGAAGCAAAGGATATTGTGGTGCTAGCAGTTTACAGCAGGTAACAGGACACCATGCAGTATGGGGCAATATAGCTTACATGGTTTGTTTTCTCTTTCATTGGCACTCAATACTGAAAAGCACATAAAAGGTCATCTTTTGTCCTTTTATTCTGCACTTGCATTTATTGCCTGTCTGATTTTAACTGTGTAAACCATAAGTACCTGTACGTAATGTAAACTGTAAAATTTATTTTTCAAAGAGAGAGAGAGATTGAGTTATAGCCATATTTTAGCTGTAGAAGTTTTCAAGTCACATCCTCTTAATTTATTTTTATACCCTGAGGAAATTATCTTAAGGCCTATATAGTTTTAGAGGCTATCATCATATTGTTACCTATTTTTCTATCCTTCGTGTGATTTAGTTTCTTAGACATTAAATTCACAGTAGATTCAAAGGCCTCTAAGTTGTAGGTATGCAATAGAACTTCATACAGACATAATTCATAATTAATCTAATGGTAATAAGCCTTCTAGTGTCATCTGTCAGCACTGTTGTGTGCAGTCTTGTCTCACATGATGATTGCATGCTTGACACACACACTTTCACTTCCTTACATTGCATCCCATCTTTTATGTAGATAATAGCTTTTATACTGGTGGAAGTTGCTGCATTTGAAGTAAGGACAGCTCTGTGAAAAAATCCTAATTTTCTTTTGCTGGTTCCAGAATAGAGATTTTCCTTCAATTGTTTGGACTGCATGCAAAGCTTCCCTTGGATAGGATCAATTTTTTGGGCTAAAACTTAATTTATCTGATTATTAAAAGATGTGGTTAGTGTCTGGTCTTATTTCCAAGATATTACGCAGTTTTGCTAATGCATATCTTTCTCTTTGTTCACAGGAGTGGTCTCCTAAATTTTTGTGCTGTAGCAATGGCTCTAAACAATTTGGGCTACAAGGCTCTTGGAATAAGGATTGACAGTGGTGATTTAGCATACCTGTCAAATAGAGCTAGGGAAACTTTTATGTTAGTCGCAGAAAAGTACGATTTACCATGGTTTGCCAAACTTACCATTGTTGCCTCTAATGATATCAATGAAGAAACAATTTTGAGTCTTAATGAGCAAGGCCATAAAATTGACTGCTTTGGCATTGGAACTCATTTAGGTATAATAACTCAAATCATCAGGTTTTTTAAATTCCCTTGTATGCATGTTTTATTGAGTTAAGTTTCCATCATCTTTTCTGCAGTTACTTGCCAGCGCCAACCAGCTTTAGGTTGTGTTTATAAAATGGTTGAGATAAATGGACAGCCTCGCATCAAATTAAGTCAAGAGGTTGGTAAAGTAACAATGCCAGGATGTAAAAGCGCTTATCGACTATATGGAGCAAATGGTAATGTACATTTTCTGACCACCATACTTACATTCACTTACATTTCACCATACTTAACTGTGTTCATTTTATACAGGTCATGCCTTAATTGATCTCCTTCAAAGGTCTGTTGAAAACCCGCCTCAAGTGGGTGAGAAAGTGTTGTGTCGCCATCCCTTTGAAGAATCAAAACGGGCATATGTCATTCCCACCTGTGTTGAGGAATTATACAAGGTACCCTTCGTTTTCAGTTCCCTTTATTCAAAATAAATTTGAATTAATTAATTTAACTATAAAGTTTTACTTCAAATTTTCAGTTATATTGGAAAGATGGGAAAATCTGTCAAACTTTGCCAACATTAGAGGGAATACGTGACAGAGTTCAGACGTCATTGAAAACCTTACGACAGGATCACAAGCGTAATCTAAATCCCACTCCTTACAAAGTAATTCAAAAAATTTTCAACTATATCTCTAAGTTAGTCATTAGTGAGTTAACTTTGTCTATTCGTGATAAATCTTATTTTACAGGTTGCAGTTAGTGATGAACTGTACAATTTCATTCATGATTTATGGCTTCAAAATGCACCGATTGGTGAGCTTTTCTGAGATTAGTTGTTGCCCAATAGGGCAACATATTTTTTCTCCAAAATCAATCATGTTCTCTTTTGAAAATTTTAATGTGCCGTGAGGGAATTTCTTTACAACTACAGTGTGGTGTTGGGAACATGTTCTCTTGAAAGACTATCTAAATCATGTAAAATATCTCACCTGTCTTGAGAGTGCATCGTCATGACATGAACTAACCACATAAAACTCATCTGTGAACCTCGTTTCTTTGTGATTTGGTGTTATGATGTTGTTAATTCACTCTTACTTATTTACTTCTCTTACACATTCCTAATGTTTGGAAGGAATGATCATTTTTTGTGAGCAAACCCAATTGATTGCCACAGACCTAGTACTTACTTTTCTGCCCCTCCGACCATTGTTTGTTTTAATTGTTTTTCCCCTCTTATATTATCCTTGTGGCATCAGGCATCATAAATAATACTGTAGTTGAGAATGTGGTACTTTCTGCTCAGGATAACTGCAGTGAAACCTGAGGATCAGGATAGTAAGAATACGTCCTTATAAAGCAACTTTGTATGGTATAACATACTAAGAGCTGGGTTTCAAGCAATTCTTGCTGGTTCTCAGTATCAAGGT
Source organism: Frankliniella fusca (assembly GCA_029379305.1). Lineage (NCBI taxonomy): Eukaryota > Metazoa > Arthropoda > Insecta > Thysanoptera > Thripidae > Frankliniella > Frankliniella fusca. The sequence continues at coordinate 2,774,594 of JAHWGI010001134.1, read as the reverse complement.
TTCACTGTTTTAGATTTGTAAAAATCTCTGAAGTAAAAATTTGCTTAAATTATCAATAGCTCATGTCTTACTAAAGCTTTCTGCCTGGCTACTTCTTAAGTTTCCAAGTCTACTCTAGACAGATGAACTATTTGATGACAAAAATCCTTCCATGGTGTATGCACAAATCATCATTAGGTTACTAGAACTATGTATGTGATTTAAGAGTGATCTGTGTCAGCTGTCACAGTGAAGTGGTACATGCAGTTTTTTCCACAAATAATCTTTATAAGTATCCCAGAATGAATGTGGTGCCTGGAAATGTGTACATGTAAACAGAAAAGAACAAGATGGAAGACACAGCTTATTAGCATTTCTTTTCAAATTGGAATTACATTTTGCTTTAGCTGAAATCTTATTGAAAAACTTATGTAACCACATTCCGCTATGAATCAGATAGTGATATTTTGGACTGGCCTTTAATCCCAAACCTAGCATATCATTTTTCTCTAGCATTTGCAGTAGTTGAATGGTATGTATGGGCTTATAGGGTTCCTTACTCACCTCTTTTGAACCCTTCCTCTAATTTTTCCTATAAATGTGAAAGGTTCTTATTATGATCTCTTATGAAAATGTTTTTAAAATCATGGCAAGTAGTGTTACCAAGAGCAACTATTATTAAGATTAGTTTGTTTTGATTTGACTAAATAAGACTTAACCATCACATTCATTCCTTAATTTTCTTTCTCCTTAACTTTTGAATTGGTTGTCATTGAGCTGTTTTTAAACTTCATTCGCCGTACCCTTGTGCTTGATGCAACTACAGTAGTTTCAGCTGTGTGCTATCTGTGCTTTAATTTTAATTGTAATTGAAGTTTACAAATTGGTCATGTAACTGTGATGTGAGATTTAGTGTTCATTGAATCAACAATGTATCTAGTCCTTCACTTCATAGTCTTTGATTTTTTGTGTTTTCTATGTATTGTTTGCTGTTAAAGAAATTAGTGCTCTTCACTCTTCTTAGTTTTTGATCAGTTTTACTGTTTAATTTTTTTTTTTTTAGTTTTGTGTTGACTGTTAAAGAAATATACTTGTCTTTGATTAAGAACCAAAAGAAATGTCAGGAATGGCAGTTTTCTTAAGATCATGAAATATTTTATACCATCCCTTGTTCAAGCTCATCATAAGGTTGTTACACATTAGACATTGCATCTTGATAGAGTTTACTAGTATATAAAGGTGTTTGACCAGAATATTTTAAAAACAAATTTTCATCCAAATTTTTGTTTCAGAAATAAGTTATAGGTGAACACTCAAATCTTGTTATAGCAGTGTTACAATTTTATCTTGTGTTAAATGAGAATGAGTTAGGTATATATGAATTGTGTAAATAAATTGTGACAGACACTGTCAAATTTTTTTGTCTTTGAATGCTTAGTTCATAAATGTTTGTCCAGAGGCAAATTATCTTGCACAATAGTAAGGAAATTGAAAAGATTATTGCTTAATTGTTGTGGAATACTCAGAGCCCATAGTTGTCATTGCCTTGGAGACCATATTGTAAGTACACAGAGTGTCTTACTTATGAATTACTTGTGGAGATTCACATCCGTGATGACATGTCTATTTATTTTCATTTGATCACAAATTTTGCATCTTACCACTCCTCATCAATGTTCAGCACAGCAATCATTGCTGTAGAACTTCTTTAGTTCAAAAAAGAAAGTTCTATGTTAGCTCCATAAGATTTATTTCCTTCCACTGAATATGTAAGTATAATTGAAGTAATAGTACCTCAATGATCAAATTTTTAGTACAAAATTTTGTTACATATATTGGTGAGTTCTAGTTCTAAATTAGAAAACAGACTTCAAATTATATTTGATGTTGTTGGGTTAAATAGTGTATATTCTATCATAGATTGAAACTTTGTACACATTGTAGTATGCAAATAATTAAATTACAGTATTTTAGAAAAAATGTCTCCCATTTTATTGACTTATGATGTTCTGCAGTTGCAGAGGGTGAGTGAGTGCAGACCCTATTTACTGCACTCATGCATCCAAACAGATAGCGGCATGGTAATCAATCGTTACGTTAAGTCTGAAAAGTGTAAGCAGGGATGCTTCAGGTCAGGGAAATCAGGGAATTCGAAATGGGTCTGGAAATCAGGAAAAAGTGAGGGAATTTCGAAAGAGGTTGGGGAAAAATATTCAAAGAGTTGTGGAAAGGCACTACTTACGTTTTGTATTTTATTACTTTTTTATTTTACGCCATATTAGTCTTAAAACTTTTCCCTCTCATTTGTCGTCGGCTGTCCTGAGGATTGCATTGATAAAAGTCAGGGAAAAACAAAATTTTTGGTCTGAAAATCAGGGAATTTTATCCCAGGGTCCTTGTAACAAGCCAGAAAGATAGCCAGCAAGTCGAAAAGTGAGGTCGAGTGAGAAGTGAGGCGAAACCGAGTGAGGCCGGGCGAAGCCGAGCGAGGAAGCGTCGAAGCGAGAAGCGGAGGGTGGGTAAAACGACCGTAGGAATTGAGGAGCAATGCTGAATAATATTGACATCCTTTCATATCTGTCCCCTTTTCGAAAATGTAAAGATTTATCCACATTAACGTTAATTTAACATTGCTACGGCCATTTTCACTTCCACGCTTTTACGCTTCCTCTCATGATTCGATATGGCGAAAAGCGAAAATAAGGAAAACGTAGCGTGACGTCGTCTGCGCTCTCTTCTCTTCGGGTTTTCGTGGTGCGATGACTGATAACTCGCGATAGCAGAGAGTGCCGGTCGGTCTGAATAGGACCGTACATGTTAGGGGCATGGCATAGTGCCGAACAGCGTTGTTGACTGATGTAATTGCCGGACGGCACCCGAGCCCGAGTGCCTCGTGGCTCTCCACACCTTGACCGCGCACGCACACCGAAACCGAAACTTCGCGAACACGATCAGAATTTTCTCAAAACTTACAGACATGCTCATTAATAATCCAAAGGACATTTTCGTGTGCTGAGGAAAACCACCTCGAGGAAGAATGACATCTATTTTGGCACACTCGTAACTAACGACTCGTGCTACTGATGGTTATAAAAATAAAAGTGCGCTGTATAGGACTCGCCTGCTACGGGGTAATCCACATGACCCCACCTGACTTGTTCAGTTAGTGGGACAAACACTGTCGAGCTGTCCGCTTGCAATAAGCACACAGCTACGGGCGGGGCGGGGCGGGGCGGGGCGGGGGTGGATCGAACGCTGAGGTCAGGACAGCTCTGCTCGTGCCGCGCACGGCCGCGGCCTGAGTCCCCCGCCCCGCGTCCACATCATGGCCTCAGCCAGGGTGAGCCGGACTGGACGGCGATTGGCCTACTCTCCTCCAGGGCTACTGGGGCTACTCTGTTCCGGTGCATCATAGGCCTCCCTTGTGTAATGCTTAGCCGTGGCTAGAAGGCGCGTCGATTCGTTAGAATCAATTAAAGCCACGTGCCCTCTAGCCACGGTGAACCATGTCGCGAGAGCCGACCGACGCACCGGAACGGAATATAGCGCCCTGAAGTGAAACAAAACTTGCCACGTGTCGAGATGTTCACGGTCTCTCATGGTGCTCTTGTCCCAGCGGCTGCAACAGGTGCGGCAGCAGGTGCGGCAGCCGGTCGCGGCACCTCATCACCTCGGCCTGGCCTGGGAGGACGACCCCTTCCAGGTGCAATGGATGGTGGGACAGCAGCGCGTCAGGTCCTTGCCTGCCCCCTTGCAGACTGACTCCGCAAAGCGGTTAGTAGTGTCCTCTCAGGTGCCCTCTCTCTTGCTCCCTATAGTCTCACCCCATGAGTGTGACAAGGACAGAGAGACGAAACCGCCTTGCGGAATCAGCCTGCAGCAGGTGGCCCCAGTCCGGGAGCCACCCCCGCGTCCCCCCGGGCAAGGCGGGGGCGGGGGCGGAGGCGAGTCGGACCCGCCGGGCCTCGACAACACCAACAACCACGGCGACCTGTTCGGAGGCAACGGGCTCTTCGAGGACTTGAGATTGCTGGGGCTGGGGCTGGCTGCGTGCGGTCTGCTGCCGCTCACCTTCAGGCCCGGTGCGTACGCCCAAGCCATGCGGGACATATAGGAGCGGAGGAAAGAATTTCAGTCCGGGCACCATAAAAGACTTTTGCCCCCCCCCCTTTCCTAAAAACAAAAAATCACTCATTCAGAACAAGGGACAAGCAAAACACAAAATTAATTTTGTGATAAATTGGGGACTTGATCTTTACAGAGATTATTCATGAAAGAGACACTGGCATGTAGCTCCACAGGGAGTTATCCACTTAGCGTCTCGCGTCTGGCGTTTCTGGCGCCTCGCGTCCTACGAATGTCGTATTTTTGAAATGTTGAAAACGACAAATATACGACAAAATTACGCCGTGCTCGGCCACCCGGGACCTTTCATACGCGCAGCTGTGCGCGGCGGACGGCCTACCCAGAACGGCTCCTCTGTACCATTACGTTTACCTCTCGTGTGCTACGGGTAGCCTACCGAGCACGGCTTCTTCGTACAATTACGTGTACTTCTCGCGTGCAATAAATGATTTAAAAACACTACTTTCAACGGGATGCTCGCCTTTTGGCTTCACTTTTCCTCCTCCTCTCCCTCCCTCATCCCACCCCTCCCTCTCTCCTCTCTTCCCCGTTACCACTCTCTCCCCTCCCTCTCTTCCCCATCCCCATCACCCCTCACCCTGCTCTTTCCTTCCCCTTCCCCCTCCACCTCTTCCCTTAGTACTCCTTCCACCTCGAGGCCCCTTGAGCAGCCGAGTAAGTCCTACTGGTCGCGAGATACGCATTTTGTTTGGCAGTGCCGGAAATCGTACCACAGCCAAACCAAACTCAGCGCTCACGCTTTGGTGCCGAACTGAGCTACGGAGCGGGTTAGACGCTCTGGGCAGCACCATATTAGAACGCTGACGTGGTCCTTGTTGGAATAAAGATCCGCATTTCCAGTTTAGAATATTATGAGCATCATGCCTGTAGGTTTTGTGAGATCTGAGATGAAAGTGGAATCAGTGAAGGGTTACTCCCGACTGAGAACAATACTCGCTCTTTTAACCACTCCGGAGAGAGGTGGTGGTAAAGAACGAGTGAAAATTAGTGCCCCGCGATGCGCATCCGTCCCCCGGGTCCACCCATGTGGTTCGGTCCTGTCTGTCTGCCGCAGTGCGCTTCTCGTTCCACCCGACGCGCTCCACGCTGCTGTACTCGCTGGGCGTGACGCTGGCCGTGTGCTGGTCCGGATGGCGGCTCGTCACGGACCGCCTCGAGCTGTTCGAGACGCGCCGCCGGGTCACGCTGCACACGCGCTTCACCGCCGTGGTGGGCATCGGCTCCATGACGGGGCTGTGCATGACGCCGCTGCTGTGGCTCGAGGCGCGCCACGTGCGCCGCCACCTGCCCGCCGCGGCCGAGCTCATGGTGCGTGCGCGTGCGGGGCGGGGCGGGGCGGGGTGGGGTGGCGCGCAGCTGATCGCAGCTGACCGCGACTCCGGCTGCCGCATCGCAAGGACTTGCTGGTGCAGCAAAACTGAGCTGACAGAAGCCCCGTCTCCTCGCAGCGTACCTTCGGCTCCACCTTCCACCGCTCCCCAAGCAGGCGTTCGGCGCGCACCCTGTCCCGCTGCAGCGTGGCGATGCTCGTCCTGTCCGTGCCCGCGAGCGAGGCCATGTGGCTCTACCTGCTGGCGCCCGAGGGCGGACACTGGACGCACATCTTCGCCCACAACCAGGTGCTCGTGCTGCCCATCTTCGTGTCGGGGGTCGTGGCCGGCAGTGCCTATTGCGTCAAGCGCTTCGCCGACGCTCTGCGGGCCGCGATGTCCAAGGTAAGGGATCGTTCACAAACTATGTGCCCTGCTGAGGGCGTAGTGGGACAATTACTATGGGACCTCATGAGTTTCAGGACCGCTTCATCGGAGCTCATGGACTCCCATAACATTTGTACCCCTGGGTGCAAATTTGGGTGCAAAATTTGTCCCCCCACACAACCCTCCATGGCACCTAGTTCATGGACGACGCCCCAACGCGCAGAGCTGGGCTGGTGAATCAGGTGATTAAAGGCGCTGTGCCCCGCTGCACCAGGAGCTGGAGGGGCCGTGCCTGGCGGCGGCGCGGGTGGACGCGTACCGCCGCGCCTGGCTGCAGCTCCGCGAGCTGACGGAGCGCCTGGTGCGCACCCCGCTCACGGCCAACGCCATGCTGCTGCACATGCTGCTCATGTCGACGCTCGCCACCTACCAGGCGCTCGTCGGGTTGCGCGAGGGCGAGGTCACCCTGGCCCTGCTGCTGTTCATGCTCGGCACGCAGTACTACCTCCTGCTGCTGCTCGTCTGCGACGCCGTGCACCGCGCCGTCGAGGCGGTCCGTACCGAAGCGCACCGCAATCGGGCTCGTCAAGTAGCCCGTCCTCGGGCGGTGGTAGTTATTATTATTACTATTATTATTATTGATTGCTCGCCCTGCTGCTCTGCCGCAGGTCAGCAAGGACTTCTTGTACCCGCTGGAGACGTTCGTCAGCCTGTGCGTTCCAACCGCGGCCCGGGAGGAGGTAAGTAACGGGTAAGCGCGACAGGACGGGACTGCGGTTCCTAACCCAGAGTCCCAGGACTCTATCCTAACCATCATGCTCCTTCGCCCCGCAGGTGATCATGTTCCGGGAGCTTGTGGCTTCCTCTATGCTGAGGGTGACTGTCGCCGGCTACTGGGAAGTCAGCAGAGCGACTATGACATCCGTAGGCACTTATGATACGGGCGTTTTAGGGGTTTCAGGGAACACGTGTGTTGCAGGTGTGCCTACCCACCGGCCCGTATGGCGTCTCGCGCGCCTTACTGCCGGAGCGGTAAGACAAACTCGCACATGTTACGTGTTCCCTGAAACTGAATGTTTGCTTACTGCGATCTTTTCCCTGTCTTCTTCGCCCTAAAGTCTTCTTTTTCCCGCGCGACCACTGTAATTTTAATGGAAACACATGTTGCCCTTAATCGGCGACACATACAGGGTGAGCGTCTTCGTATCTGCCAGACTTCGGGAACGGATAGGGGACAACCAGACGAGTATTTTGATATAGGACACTTCGGAAATCAAAATTACGGCCGCTAGAGGGAAATTAAATTTCGGAACCGACCGCCGGCAGGTAGGCAACCCAAATCGGAAATGCTCACAATTTTGCGCTTAAGTAGTGGGTTTCCAGTCTAAGACATAAACGGTAGTTAGGGATTCCTCGCGAGCTCGCGACGCACCTCTACGCCTACGCACGTTTCCCGCGAGACCGCGAGCCTCTCCGACGAGACTGTGGGTCTGGCCCGTGAGTTCTGCCCCGCCGTTGAGGCCCGCGGCCTCGCGGTGGAGGCCCGTGGCAACGCCAGGGAGGACCGCAGTCTCGTGGGGAAGCTGAGCTACGCCACGGGCCACGCCACGCCGCTCCTAGGCTGCCAGCCGGGTGGGTTGCCTACCTGCCGGCGCTCGGTTCCGAAATTTAATTTCCCTCTAGCGGCCGTAATTTTGATTTCCGACCCCAAGTGTCCTATATCAAAATACTCGTCTAGGTGTCCCCTATCCGCTCCCGAAGTCTGGCAGATACGAAGACGCTCACCCTGTATATGTGTGTACTTTATCGGCGACATATAAATGTATTTCCTTTATCGGCGACAATTTTGTCGCCAAAACCTCCGCGTGTCGCCGAAAAAGGTCACATGCGTCTCCGTTTCGGTGACAACACGGAGCTTTTGGTGACTTGGGCTTTATCAAGTTAAGGAAAAATCAACGATCAACGTCAACGATCATCGTCAACGATCAACGAACGACGTATTGTTTGGTATACAAAAGTGAGCGCTGCTTATCCCCCCACTCTCCCCCTCCCCCATCTGTATACCAAGACCGACGTTGATCGTTGACGTTGATCGTTAATTTTTTCCTTAACTTGATACAGCCAAAATTGTCGCCGAAAAAGGTCACACATTAATGTGTTGCCGAAAAAAGGTGACATAAAGGTGATGTTGCCTTTTTCGATGTGTCACCATAATAGAACACAAATTTGTCGCCTTTTGAGTTACAGTGACTACAATGGCATCCTGCGCGTGTTTGCAAAGCCTGTTCAGCGCAAGGGCACTTTCACCTATTAGGATTTCCCCCCCCCCCCCTACACACACACTCACACATACACACAATATTTATCTCGAAATCAGACATCAGAGAATCCACTCTCTTTTCCCTCTCCTTTTCGCGCGACTCATCATCGACCCTGTGGACAAGGGACGATTGCATTATCTGCATTCGGCCATCATGACACAAGTCTTTGATCAATAGGACTTTGAGGGAACATTTCCTGTGATTGAGATGACGTCGAAGAGGAAGAGGATAGGTTCTAGCTGAACCTGGCCTACCGCGTAAATCTACTTCACTATCAGCAGACGAAAGTGAAAGGATAACACTGGTAAAACTAAGGTGTATAGCATTACGCACCGTTTTCAAGCGTACTGAGATTTCGCTTGAAATCAAGCATACCAGATCGATCCGCTCACTGTTAAATCCATAGCTTCTCAATGGCTGGTGTATGTCTCCAAGTGTGCAAACATTTGACACTTGCGAGACGTTTAAAGTTTAGACGTTATTGTAATGTCTAGTAAAACTCGACACCATGTAATGTGCAAAGTAGTAAAAAGCACACTTTAAGTGTGCAAAGCTGCACGTTTGTTTTACCAGTGCAAGCGTAACTGTATGCTTCATTCAAGCGTAGTTCACTGTTATTCAATTACTGTGACGTCACATTCTTTTTCATGTGAAAACTGTCCCATTCCTTTTAATATTAATGTCACATTCTTTTGAATGCGACAGTAATAAAATTTAGCCCGCATATTTTGGCCGATTCACATTGAAAAGAATGTGACACTGCATTTTAAACAATGTGACACTTTTCACATGAAAAAGAACGTGACGTCACAGGAATTGAATAACAGTGTTACGCCTTAGTTTTACCAGTGAATATATTGCGTCGAATTCATTACCAAAAGCTGCGGAACAACCTTAAACTAAAACTGACACCTAGTTTCACTAGAATGGTTTTGATTTATCATAGAAATTGAAAAAGAAGAAAAAGAAAAGAAACTGTGCCTATAGCCCTTTTAAAACATGTAATTGTGTTCTAGATTCTGTCAGCCACCGTCACATATGTCATCGTACTAGTTCAATTCCGGGAACCAGTTTACTCGTCTGCAAGCGTCTGCAGAAACCGATCGATTGTGCACCTCGGAACCGGGATCAAAGGCGAATAGAAATTTCTTGTTGGAATAATAAAGGGGGCACGTGCCAGTTTACATCCAACGATTTTTACTCGCTCTTTACCTCTCTCCTCTTAATCTGTTATGCGTGAGGTAAAAAAAAAACGAGTACTGTGTTTGGTCACAGCCTAATTTAGAACATGGATTCATCTCTATAAATATAGTACACTTATAGATGATTCTATACTAATTATAAAAGGCATACCGAACAGATAATACAATACTTCATAGCCCAACGCAAAAAGATTTGTTAGCTTTTAGATCGCTTTTTGTTCGTCGTGGCGAACCCCGGGCGTAGGCCTACAAGCCGCTGACCTTTTAAAGGTTCGCCAGTTGTTCGCGCAAGGTTCGCATGTTCACAAAACGTCACATTCGCGCACTTTGACGGACCGAAAGCGAACTGGGCATCAAGGGGCGGCCAACTCATGTTTTTCTGTGTACACTTGACTTGTATTTCTTGTATTTCTAATGTGTTTTTCAGTATTTTTCTTTTATTTTTCTTTAGTATTTCTCTGTATTTCTGTGTATTGTAGAGTATTTCCTTGTCTTTTTTGTGTATTTCTAAAAATACAAAGGTATTTCTGTGTGCACGTTTTTTTTCGAGCTGGCTGCCCCTCGTATTAAGCACGTATACAGGTGAAGCCGATGCGCCTTAAGTGTTATGAGTTAATAGAAGAACTCATGTGAGAAATAAAGTCCCGTGATTCGTGATGTTGATCGCTTCGCTCGCGGATGGAAACAGTCAGGGTCTGTTGTTGACTGTGGATTTCATCGAACAGATCGCTCGAAGCACCGTCAAATCGTCAATATTTTATTGAAAACGAACTTATAAAGCGGCTCCAAAGTCAGTTTTTAGTTCTGAGTTCTAGTACTGCTGTCAATCGGCTGGAAATTCTACGAGACATATCCCCGGAAAAAAACACCAACATGCAAATGTATATCATTAACCCTTGAAGGTAGGCAATTTGTCAAACATCACCCCCCCCCCCCTTTTCGACGCGCCTAATTACGCTCCTGGCATACTGGATATCCTAGGGTTCCGGGCCTCTGCTATACCGAGCCCCCGCGGAGCAGCGTCTGACAAAGGGCGTGGTTGTTTGGGCGCTGACGAAGGTTCTGGTTTCTGCTTACACTTTTTGTTCGGTATGCTTGGTCTAGTTCTAGTTCAACCGAGACCGATTTGTGCAAGTAGAGTTACATTCAGTGAAGAATCGCGCCAGTCGAAGCGTAAGCGTACGTTTGCGTGAGAGTGAATCTACGCTTGAGGAGGTGGGGGAGCAGCACTCACAGGTAAAACAAATGTTTAGTTTCTAAACATCACAGTGTTTAGTTGGCAATTCTATACATGACATGGTGTATAGCAGGAACTAAACATGACAAGATGTTTAACAACTAAACACTTCGTAAATGTTAAGAGGTTAAACATTTTGTGATGCATAGAAGGAAACACTTTGGCGAGGCTTCACATGGAGAAGCAGAGGGATACCAGGCTACGCCAAGTGTTTAGCCGCAACTGCACACTTGCAAAGTGTTTAAAAATTAAACATCTGCTGGTGTATGGTTTGAACTAAACATGACATAGTGTTTAAATATTAAACATTAGCAGTTAAACATCATTTGATGTTTAGAACTAAACATTTGTTTTACCAGTGCTCGGTCGGCTCCGCGGAATACCGAACACTCCAGAAGAAGTCACCCGAACCCGAAGCTCCGAAGTCACCCAAATCCTCGGAGCTTACTGAGTGCTCCCCCACCCCTTCAAGCGTACATTCACTCTCTCGCAAGCGTACGCTTACGCTTCAACTGGCGTGATTCTTAACTGAACACAACTTTAGCAGCGTTACTTTTGGTACACATCTTGAGCAGTGTGACTTTTGGTACACATCTTGAGCAGTGTGACTTTTGGTACACATCTTGACTGCTGTTCAACTATGTGAATAGCAGCTATGCTGGAGTTCGTAGGCGTTGTGAGAATAACGGTGTTGAAATGTACAATGTACAACAGTACATGTTTTTTCTCTTTCGGACAAAATATCAACGAAAATCGACAAACAGACATAGACGGATACATCGAAAATGTTAAGTGTAAGGCAACCTTTGAAGGCCCACCTCTCATATCTCGATCGTGTTGAGTTTTCAGTTTAGGCCACAAAAGCTCAAGCGATTGCTGTCGCGCCAGCACAACAATACAAACAAATGGTTCGTTATAGAATTACTGTTGAAAATGCCCGGAAAGTTTCCGGAAAACAACGGAAAAAATCCGTTTTTTCCCGGATTTTTTCCAAGCCCTCGGAAAATTTGGAAAAAAAAAATGAAATTTTGGATCTAAGTTAAAAGGTCAGTTTGCACTATAAAACCCAACATAATCAAGTCTCTGCACTAAAAATTTTGAGTACATGGCATGCAAAGTGATATTTCAGTTGTCATTCTACTCCAACTGAATAATCGGTATGCATAGTATGCTCTTTGGATCCTTTCCATTAACATAATGGTAGCTTGTTTAAAAGCGCTTTAGACTAGGAATCTTGATTTAAAGAAATTAAATAATTTTTGCTTTTAGAAGAAATACAAAAACAAACAAAAAACAAACAAAAAAGGCCTCTAGGGAAGCATCCAATGCACATTAATTCAGTGTGCATTGCGTGAACACTGAATTATCTGTGTGCATTATATGCATTGTGAATCAGTGTGCTTTCTATGTACGCTGATGGTGTATAAATGGTCACTAGAGCTTTTAAAGTGCTTTTTACATGTCTTGACGCCCTCAGATATTTCTTTATTGAAGTATTTTAGCGAAATTAGCAAAGATTTCAAAACATTATCAATACAAAGGGTTTTCCCTGATCAAAGTTTAACTTTTCCAACTTTTCCGTTTTTTTTTCCGTTCTTTTCCGTTTTTTTTTCGGATTTTTTCAGAAACTTTGAAATTCAAAGGAAAATTTGCATCACTATATAGAATGCTTCAAAATTCTTTGCAACTTGCTGAGAAAAAAGTTCCATACCAATTCTTTCCAAGCATTTAAAAGTGTATTTAAGACCAAGAAGAGAGCAGGCACATTGTATCACACTCTTTCTCTAAATTATTTTTCCTGCCAACTTTTTGCTGATAACGTGATAATGGCAAGCGCGTCCGGCCCGGCCCTGCCCGGCCCGGCCCCGGGCTCGGAGAACCGCCTGACCCTGCCCTGCAGGCCAAACAGAGCCGAACCCTGAAGAGTTTCAGTCCGTCCCACGGCTGGGTCGGATCGCGCACAGCAGTGCAGCAGAGGCAAGGCCGGCCCCAGCCGTCCAGCGCCAGCCTTCCAGCGCCAGCCGCCCACTCTCGAGCCGTCAACCATGCCACCGACCTCCTTCATGATGGTCTTGGTCCCAGCCGCCATGCTCGCCATGCCGGCAGGGTCCGCAGACATGCAGAACGGCAATGTTGGCGGCAGCCAGAGCTCTGGCTGCATTACGGACCCCTTCGCCCACAACCCCTTTCTTAGGGGTAAGTTCAAGATCGTGAAGGCGGCGCCTTGTATCGGTGAAGTCCCCAGCGGCAGCCAGGAGAGTAACGGCAGGCCGGAGGTGGGTAGCGGCTGCATTGCGGACCCCTTCGCCCACAACCCCTTTCTTAGGGGTAAGTTCAAGATCGTTAAGGCGGCGCCTTGTATCGGTGAAGTCCCCAGCGGCAGCCAGGAGAGTAACGGCAGGCCGGAGGTGGGCAGCGGCTGCATTGCGGACCCCTTCGCCCACAACCCCTTTCTTAGGGGTAAGTTCAAGATCGTTAAGGCGGCGCCTTGTATCAGTGAAGCCCCCAGCGGCAGCCAGGAGAGTAACGACAGGCCGGAGGTGGGCAGCGGCTGCATTCCGGACCCCTTCGCCCACAATCCCTTCCTCAGGGGTAAGTTCAATCTCTGCAGCAGCCCAGGATCCAACGGCTGCTCGAATGGTCCAGTCAGTCCAGGTGGTCAGGCTGGACAGGCTGGACAATCCCCCAAACGACCCACAACCCCCAGCCCACCGGAGCCCCAGCAGTCCCAGGAACACAAGCGGCTCATCAATCCCCCTGAATGCGGCACCATCTCTCAGCCAAAGGATCGCATCGTCGGCGGCAAACCGACTTCCATCATGCAGATGCCGTGGATGGCCCGCCTAGGCTATAAAGGTGACTAAGAAAACGAGGAGCGAGGGAGGGGGGGGGGACTTGTCGTGGCACGACTGAAGTCATACTGTCTTTCTTTTCCTCGACCAGAGTTAGGTACTTTCGCTGGTAACCTTACATACAAATGCGGTGGCTCGCTCATCAACCACCGATACGTGTTGACCGCGGCGCACTGCGTCTTCGATATCACGACACGAAGAATTCTGTACCCGTGCGTATCCGCTTAGACTGTCGACTATGAACTGCAAATTTATATTAATAAAATTTAAAAGGTTTTTAATTTTTCTGAATACAGAGTGGCGGTGCTCCTGGGCGTGTGGGACGTTAAAAGCGAGTCCGACTGCGAAACGATCTCGGACAAGAGAGTTTGCTCGCCGCCAACCGTACTCAAGAGCATCGCGCGCGTTCTTATCCACCCGCAGTACGACCACCGCTCCCGCACAAGCGACATCGCGCTGGTTCGCCTGCGCAGCCCCGTCACGTTCACGGGTTAGTGTGGGCGGGAGCGACTACTGCGCCTGCGCAGCAAGAGCGGGCCGTCATTTCGACTATGATATTCTGCGGCTGACTGATGATCTCAATAATTTAATAGCAGATGATACATTAACAGCTTTACTTTAAAACATACACGAAAGTACAAGACACAATAAGACACAACGCTATCTTGGATTTCTAGGGCGTAACTGTTTTTACTCGTTCTTTACCACCCACCTAGCTCTACTTGGTGGTAGGAGAACGAGTATTGTTCTCAATGCAGTGTAACACCAAACATGCTGCCATTTGTATCTCAGAACACAGAATACCCACAGTCATAACAGATATTATACCATTTGAAACTGGAAATGCTGGTATTGTTACCAACTATGAACTTTTTTTGAGTTCCATAGTATTATTTTGAGAACACTTAACAAATCTCGTTGATTTTCATTCTAAGTCTCTAACCCTCACTAATAAATGAACATTTAAATCTCATAAAATAAAACAGCTGTAAACTTGGAATTGTAATCTAGAAATACTGTCGTGATTCATACCAATCTATCTTTCACACTTTTAATAGTATATTTCAGAGAACTCTTAAGGTAAGGGTTTGGTGAAAAAATCGCAATTTTCGGCCGTAAATTCAAAAACGAGTTTTTGTCGGGAAAACCCTCTTTGGACCTTCTTTTATCAGGGGGTAAGCAGGTTTTACCGCAAAAAAATTTCTAAGGGGGTGTAATTATTTGCTTTTTCATTAGGCCTGCACATAGGCTTGGCCTAATTTTTACGAAATTACTCCAAAACGTAAAAATTTTAAATTAAATGTTCTCAGAATAAGCTATTTTAAACTTTAAAAAATTTCTTGCGCAACAGATTTGTAGTTAGAAAGCTGGTTGTTAGTTTGTGGCTTCTTTAATTAATTTCAAACAACTGATCAGTGAGTTTTTTATCAGGTTCCTTGTAGTTTTCTTACAGCAGCCTTGTAAATGGTCAAAATTTGCAACAAAAAAAAAAATTAATGCGAACTTATCCGAAAAATCTGAAAATGCTTTCTGTATTGAAAAATTGGTAATATCTCACTGAAAAAAAGATTCAAAAGGGGCAAATTTAAAATCTCATGACTAAACCTCAAAATTTGTTGCGCAAGAAGTTCTCTAAAGTTGGGCTATTTAAAAGGTAAAAAGTGGTATAACTTTGGAACGGCTTGACCTACAGTGGCCAGCCTATGATCAAACTGAGTTTGTTTTCACCCTCAAACATACTAAAAGATAGAATATTTTCCTCAAAATTTGCCGAAAATCGTGATTTCACCGGACCCTTACCTTAACAAAATTCTGAGGGTTTTTACTCGTTCTTTACCTTTTCCACATCTCCCTTAACATAGAGGTGAAAGAACGAGTATTGTGCTCAGTGCGGTGTAAGTTAGACCCCATTTTCAGCGAAGAAATGGTAACACTTACGGTAATGTCTGTGTAAGCAAATTGTAGCTTTTTACCCAGTAATGAGTCAATAATAGAGGTTTTTTTCGAGTTACTAAGCAAAATTTTAAGAAATTAAGAATCTAAATTTCGAACAGAGACGTTCGACTGCTCGCCGCGAGACCACTTTTATCCCACGCATTACGACTTAATTACGGACGAACATACAACCAAACTACACTATTTGCCAAATAAAGTTATCACGAAACGTATCAACAATTTTCAACATTCTGCAGTTTCTAATTAAAAAGTAAACATTACATTCATTCGTGTTTATCAACATTGAGAGTATCAATATCAACACAACCGATATGGGTTGTGCGCATGCGCGAGTAGAGCAACGAGCAACGCCTTCTATTGAGATATTCTGTAATCATTCAAAGTTTGTCTCAAAAAGAAAACAAATGCCGCGAAAGGTTTGAACGTGGAAAGTGGAAAGCCGTGACTGACAACAAAGTGTCGTGTGTTATGGACTCACTATCCTGCTGTTGACTTACCATTTCTAGTTGAAAGCTAACATTATTTAAGTTAAGGGTGAAGAGGTAAAGAACGAGGTTTTTCTTTTTGTATCAAACGTGTTTGATGCGCTTACAATCTACTTGTTCATTACAAGTCCTGCGGTCGGCTCGCGCTCAGTGGGCTCGGGCGGCTCGCGGGCCCCTCCCGCCCCTCCTCGGGTCTCGGGTCCGCTGCCGCGCTCTAACAATCAAACTCGCGCGAGGGGCCCAACCAGTCGCGGATCCAGGGGGGAGGGGGGGGGGCGATAGGGGAGTAAATAAATACAATAAATTGTTTCAGGTATCATCATCCAGTTTCACACTGTATAACTACCATGTCTGTGCTTATTCTTTGATCTGAGACATAAATGATCACATTTTAAAACATGAAAAGCTTACACTGGTCATACATCAACGATTATGTCAGAAAACCAGATAGTCTCTTCCTATTAGGAGGAGGGTCGTAAACAACGAGTTCCCTAACTTATTTGCCACAAAAGTAATTTTGTGTTCCCTTCTCCCTTGTTTGTCTCTATCTCCCAAACTATTTAAGCTATGGGACTCTGCGAGTGCTCATTTTGTTCCTTGAATTTCGCTCTATAAAACCGTTACCCTCCGTCTTTCCAAAAGATGTCAAAACTCTGACAAAATGTCAAAAAATGTCAAAAAATATATTTTTAAAAACTTTACTTTTTTTGCGGCAGTTTTTTGACCAAATGAGTAACTAAATCGAAATATAGCATTCTCGAAACATTGTAGAGCGTTCCGTGGCGGGACAGAGCTGGCTCCCCAACCTTACCCTGTCCAACATACTTCGCTGCCAAGCTGCGCCGAGGCGCGAGGCGCACCGCATCAGAGCCGGATCCCCCGCCAAACTCGTGCACACTGGAAACCCAAGTGTGTGAATGTCACACACTTGTAGGTGTGCGAGGATTCATTCGTACACTTGGCCACTTAAACGTGTGAATTTTCCTAGGATATTCAAGCGTACGAATGAATCCTCGCACACCTACAAGTGTGCGACATTCGTACACTTGGATTTCCAGAGCACGACCTACCCGACTCGTACTAAAGCAGCTCAAGGCTCAAATGAAATTGAATATACCTAACGACGAAAACGTTAAACAAACTAGCAGCTGCTTCCAATACAGATCTGGATTAAGATTTTTTTAAAATTTTTATTTCTGCCCTTCTACAACAGATGCCGTCATACCCATCTGCCTGCCGGGGCAGGGGACCGTGCACGTGGAGACTTCCGAGGGCATAAACGCCACTGTAGCTGGATGGGGCGGTGACGGCGAAACCGGTAAGCATTAACGTATTTTTGTTTTTCCAACTGCATTGGGCGTTACTTCATATTTGTCCGTATATTTTAAAAGTCGACCCTTGGGCTCTGCGCTCCGCAGCCTCCCGGATCCTCACGCATGCCGAATTGCCGCTGTGGTCAGAGGACAAGTGCAAGAAGCTGACGCGTTTTTGCGCGGGCGGTGTGATAGGCGTCGACTCCTGTAATGGCGACAGCGGCGGTCCCCTGCTCCTCTCCGGCCAGGTGCACGACAAGAAGCGCGCCGTCCTGATCGGCGTCGTCTCCTACGGCGACCGCCTCTGCGGCACAGCGCCGAACCCGGGGTCTTACACGCGCATCGAGATCTTCATGCCCTGGATCGCCTGCAACCTGGCACCGTAGCCGTCTGGTCTACGCCGCCGTCCATCAAGAGAGAGACAATTCTACGAACCACCTATTGCTTGGAAGTTACGGTCGAATTAATTTATGCTTCCCCTACTCCTATCCTCACGTCTAACTCGCTCGCTTCTTCGCCGACTAGCCGACTTTGCCGATCCTTAATTGAATATAGCTATGGTCTTCCCAGTCAAATAATGGTATAGGTTCTCTCTCGCACCTAACGATCTCTGGAGTGCAGCAAGGAGTAAGTGTTTGGCTGGGAAGACTAAAGAACGGAGTGGGAGTGAAAGTCTTCTCCGCCTGGCCCATCCATGTTTCGGGGCAACCAACCCACACAGAAAAATTACAGAATGGCTAGTGTAATTGTTTAATGTCACATTGACAAAGAAAGAATATTTAGCACTGCTTCGAGGCCAATACCTTTTTTCTAAGACCTGACCTACGGTATGTACGATAAAAATCAATGCATGAAATGGCAAAATGGTATCAGACGGAAAGCAACCCAAGAAAAAATATCCCATACAGCATGTTTTTCCTTCCTTAATGGCACTCAAGTTGTATGATTATCACAGTCACATTGGTTTGAGGAAATGCAAAAGTTCTCAACCACCACCTTCGCTTCACTTCACCTCACTTTGGCCTGCACGACTCCATGGGGTAGCGGAGCGGGTTATCGGAGCTCATAAATACAAATTTTCGAAATTTTACCAAGAATTGATGCCATGCGCCGACGGCAGAAATCATTCCACCGGCGGTACGCGCGGTACGCGGCCAGTAAGCATTAATTCTTGGTAAATTTCGAAAATTTGTGTCAAAATATTTTCTTGAAAAATGTTATGGATGACATCTCTGTATTTGTGACCTCCCACACCCCGCTCCGCTCCCCCATCATGTGCATGCCAAAGTGAAGTGAAGTGAAGCGAAGGTATCATTGTAGGAGAACCCGCCCTAGTTTCACTTCTGCTTCATTCTTACCATGAAATGAAATAGAAATTAAAACTATTAGGTCAGAGCTCACTGTGAGAACCCAAATCGTGAATTTATCCGCCTCACATTTCCAACACAAAAATGGCGCCGAGCGAGCCAGCTATAAACAACGCCGCCGTGGAGTCTACTCAAAGCAACCCAAAATATAATTAGCTAATAGTAGATTTTAAGTAACGGCGTAAAATGGTTTTGCAGGTCTTTTAGCAAACAGCTGTGAAAGCCTCCACGCATTAACAGTTAACACGGAACACAGGGGTAAACTTATTTGTATCTTTCACTGAAAAATGAACTGAGGACTGACTTTGAGGTAAGCGATTTCACCCTCGCGGGAAACGGACCAGCTCCCTTCCAGATCCCCGGGGCGTGTCTTCGCTGGACTTGTCGCGCCAGCCGTCCGGTGATCGCTGTCGCGCCTCCGTCCTTGTCGCTCACATGGAGCACTGCGATCCCCAACATAGGGCACCTGGGCGATGCATCCTTTTACACGGCGCGAAACTGCAACGATTCTCACGTGACCACTCCTGGCGCTTAAACTTTTGGACATCGAGGTACAAAGCAACAGGCGATCCTTTACATTGGTTGGCGATAACCCGCGAAATAATTTGATTGTACGGCTCGGCCTGGCTGCTCCGCTCGTAATACCATAGAAACTGAGAATGCAAATTCATTTCGTGCAAAAACGTATTGACAGCTTGACATCAGACCTATCTCAAAAGTTTTCTACTTTTTAGAAGTCGCACATGTGCTGGTGTGGCCGAGCTTTCTGTAACGTTTTTTGGTGTGACCGAGCTTTTGGTACACGTTTGATGATGTGACCCAGATTTTAGTCGTGTTTGTGGTGTGACATCCTACATGTTATGCATGTTTCGTAGTCACTTCACAAGTGTGACCAAAACTCATGTCGCATCACATTGCGTGACCAAAACTGGTCGGATCAATTGACGTGACACATGTCACAATATTTTTTCCAGTGCCTTCCACTTGCAGCATTCGACAGAATGTTCGAAACTGCCGAGGAAAAAGTGGCATTTGCGTAAGAATAATTTATATATGAGCCCAAATCGTGCGAATGGAAGTGAACCCCCTCTTCGACCGAATGGGGCAAACAGCAAATACACGATGATTCTCCCGAATTTGGGTTCATTACGGAATTACGGTGAGATCCGCGGAGAGATCACTAAACGACTAACATATTTGGCCGTTCTAAGATGACCTATTCGCCCAATCCAGGGGGTGGGGTTAAAAATGTGCAGCCCCGAATACAGTCCGGTCAGCCGAGCTCTTCACGGGCTCTCGCCCAACGGTAGGGTGGCCGAAAACAAAAATATGTTTGATTTCTCAAAAAAGTAGTTCAGATTTTGAAAATCAACGTGCCAATAATAATTTGACAGTTGTGTGCACGCAGCGTGTAATATTTGTTATTTGTACTATGTACACGCAGCGTGTACATAACCACTTCCTATCACAAAATTCATTTTGTGTTCTGTTCGGCCTTTTTATTCTTTTTTTCTCTCTCGTAAACTGGTAGTATTAAGCACGTATACAGGTGAAGCCGATGCGCCTCAAGTGTTATGTGTTGTAGTAGAAGGACTCATGTGAGAAATAGAAGTCCCGTGATTCGTGATGCTGTTTTTTTTCACGACCGCTTCGCTCGCGGATGGGAACAGTCAGGGTCTGTTGTTGATTGTGGACTTCATCGCGAACAGTTCGCTCGAAGCACCGTCAAATCGTCAATATTTTATTGAAAACGAACTTATAAAGCGACTCCAAAGTCAGTTTTCGGTTTTAGTATTACTGTCAATCGGCTGGAAATTCTACGGGACATCCAGGGGAAAAAAAACACCAACATGCAAATGTATATCATTAACCCTTGAAGGTAGGCAATTTGTCAAACATCACCCCTTTTCGACGCGCCTAATTACGCCCCTGGCATACTGGATATCCTCCAGGTTTCCGGGCCTCTGCCGAGCCCCCGCGGAGCACACTGTAAAGAATAGTTGTCAGGAGACGAGAAGTTGCGCGACGTGCACGTTGTTCTCGAGCAAAGGAGTTGTTTTTAGTATTACACTTTAAAATATCCTTATGTTCTTACCATATAGCCCCATACAAGAAACTGATGTGTATGGATCGGTATGGATGTGTTCTAAAGTGACAACGAAACTGTTGTTAACTTTTTAACTAGCACATTTTGTCGTAGAACAGCGAAGTTTGTAACTAATCACCTTTCTGCACAGTAACAAGACAGAAACACTTTTTTGGAATGAAAGAAATTTTTTGAACTCTTGACCTGTGACAAAAAGTTTGTTTGTAAACAACATAAGTTGTTTAGAAAGTTAACAACACTTTTGCTGTTAACAACAGCGTCTGACAAGGGCGGGATTGTTTTGGCGCTGACGAAGGTTCTGGTTTCTGCTTACGCGTTTTGTTCGGTATGCTTGTTCTGCTAGTTCTAGTTCAACCGAGAGCGATTTGTGCAAGTAGAGTTATATTCAGTTAAGAATCGCGCCAGTCGAAGCGTAAGCGTTCGTTTGCGTGAGAGTGAATCTACGCTAGTGGTGTGCGAATAGTTCGAAACCGAATCGAATCGAATCAAGGTAGATTCAATTCGAATCCGAATTAAATTTCTAAAATCTCGAATTCGAATTAATACCGCTACAATACAGCATTTTTCGGGAAAATACGTCACTTTTTCACTAATTTAATCAGAATTTGATTCGAATCCGAACCGAATCGAATTGAATCAGCACAAATTCGATTCGATTCGGGGAATAAAATTAAAAATTCGATTCGATTCGGCCTGAAAAAAGGTGATTCGCACACCTCTAATCTTCGCTTGAGGAGGTGGGGGAACACTCGGTCGGCTCCGCGGAATTACCGAACACTCCAGAAGAAGTCACCCGAAGCTCCGAAGTCACCCAAATCCTCGGAGCTTACTGAGTGCTCCCGTGCTCCCCCACCCCTTCAAGCGTAGATTCACTCTCGCAAGCGTACGCTTACGTTTCGACTGGCGTGATTCTTAACTGAAAATAACTTTAGCAGCGTTACTTTTGGCACACATCTTGAGCAGTGTGACTTTTGGTACACATCTTGAGCAGTGTGACTTTTGGTACACATCTTGACTGCTGTTCAATTATGTGAATAGCAGCTCTGTTGGAGTTCGTACCCGTTGTGAGAATAACGGTGTTGTAATGTACAATGTACAACAGTACATGTTTTTTCTCTTTCGGACAAAATATCAACGAAAATCGACAAACAGACATAGGCGGATACATCGAAAATGTTAAGTGAAAGGCCACCTCTGAAGGCCCACCTATCATATCTCGATCGTGTTGAGTTTTTAGTTTAGGCTACAAATGCTAGCGATTGCTGTCGCGCCAGCACAACAATCCAAACAAATGGTTCGTTATCAGGATTGGGAACGTTCAATAAACGAATAACGCCGTTACAGCGTTTTCGTTTTCGTTGTTGTTAACGATAACGCGTTACTATTTTTGCATGCCTGTAACGTCAATAACGGTAACGCGTTACTTTTCTCCAGTAACGGTGTAACGACGTTATCGTTACTTTGCGCCAGAATGCCAGAAACTTCCCCCAGCTGGCAGTTTTATTTTTGAAATTCAACACTGCCCTCCCATCACCTTGCCTCCCATGAAGTGCCAGTGTCGACCGCTTTTTCTCCACAACGGGGCACAATTTCTCGAAGCTAAGAACGAGGCTGGCTGACAGTACCCTCAAGAGGGAGGTGCAATTAAAAGTGAACAACAGGTTCTGTGGAACGAGAAAGTGAGAATTATTTTGTTTTTGATTCCTTATTGCATTAAGATCAATGATGCATTATTTTAAGTTTCACTTTAAGTTTGAAGACAATTAAATTTTTGTCAAGAATAGCACTTTTATTATTCTTTGACCACAATGACCTGCTTGAGTCGCGGGAACAATAATGTATAGGGCATTTTAGTGTGTAGAGAGCTACTATGTCATGATGTAACGATAACGCCGTTACATCGTTACGAGTAACGATAACGCGTTACGTTACTAAGGGTCAATAACGTTAACGATAACGCGTTACTTTTGATCCAAACTAATGATAACGTCAATCGTTACTTTTTTGAAGTAACGTTCCCAACCCTGTTCGTTATAGAATGCTTCAAAATTATTTGCAACTTGCTAAGAAAGAAGTTTGCAATGAGGACCTCACTTAGTAAGAAGAAGAAAGGAACAAGACGGCCGCGACCCATAACAAACGAACATAACCCGATCAGAGAATAATCGAAAATTGCACATGTTTCGCATGAATTTGATAGATTTGTATTTTAGGATTCAAAATTAAGTGTTGGAGCTGTGTTGCAACTATTATTTTTGATTAGAAGTGCGAATATATGACGTGGTCTTTCTGCTTTGTTATGGGTTCGAGCTACGCTACGCCACGCATCTTCCCTTCTTCTTCTTACTACGTGAGGTCCTCATACGAACAAATTCTTTCCAAGCATTTAAAAGTGTATTTAAGACCAAGAAGAGAGCAGGCACATTGTATCACACTCTTTCTCTAAATTATTTTTCCTGCCAACTTTTTGCTGATAACGTGATAATGGCAAGCGCGTCCGGCCCGGCCCTGCCCGGCCCGGCCCCGGGCTCGGAGAACCGCCTGACCCTGCCCTGCAGGCCAAACAGAGCCGAACCCTGAAGAGTTTCAGTCCGTCCCACGGCTGGGTCGGATCGCGCACAGCAGTGCAGCAGAGGCAAGGCCGGCCCCAGCCGTCCAGCGCCAGACTTCCAGCGCCAGCCGCCCACTCTCGAGCCGTCAACCATGCCACCGACCTCCTTCATGATGGTCTTGGTCCCAGCCGCCATGCTCGCCATGCCGGCAGGGTCCGCAGACATGCAGAACGGCAATGTTGGCGGCAGCCAGAGCTCTGGCTGCATTACGGACCCCTTCGCCCACAACCCCTTTCTTAGGGGTAAGTTCAAGATCGTGAAGGCGGCGCCTTGTATCAGTGAAGTCCCCAGCGGCAGCCAGGAGAGTAACGACAGGCCGGAGGTGGGCAGCGGCCTCGGCAGCGGCTGCATTCCGGACCCCTTCGCCCACAATCCCTTCCTCAGGGGTAAGTTCAATCTCTGCAGCAGCCCAGGATCCAACGGCGGCTCGAATGGTCCAGTCAGTCCAGGTGGTCAGGCTGGACAGGCTGGACAATCCCCCAAACGACCCACAACCCCCAGCCCACCGGAGCCCCAGCAGTCCCAGGAACACAAGCGGCTCATCAATCCCCCTGAATGCGGCACCATCTCTCAGCCAAAGGATCGCATCGTCGGCGGCAAACCGACTTCCATCATGCAGATGCCGTGGATGGCCCGCCTAGGCTTTCAAGGTGAGTAAGAAAACGAGGAGCGAGCAGGGGCGTAGAAAGGTCCTGCAAAAGCACGTAACGTGGTTTGCCCACCTTACAGGGCGCTTGCCCCTAATGCAAAGCACGCACGAAGCTCAGCCGCTGGAGAAAGCACGCACGGCGGAGCGCCGCTGGCGAAACCACGCACAGCGCAGCGCCGCTGGCGAAACCACGCACAGCGCAGAGCCACTGGCGAAACCACGCAAGTGCATTTTTCAAAAAAATTGAGATATCTATACATTCTGAAAAAGCATGATTTCCTCTTTCCAACGGTATATGTCTCCAAAAATCACCAAAAAATGCACTTGCGTGGTTTCGCCAGTGGCTCTGCGCTGTGCGTGGTTTCGCCAGCGGCGCTCCGCTGTGCGTGCTTTCGCCAGCGGCTGAGCTTCGTGCGTGCTTTGCATTAGGGGCAAGCGAGGGGTGAATCGCACTGTTAACGCTGTGGCTTTGGCGCTATTTTTGAACACCCAAATTTATCCCTTTTGAAGGCCTAGGTACAGTCATTTGCCCTAAATCCGGACGATTTTTGAAGGAAAAAGCCCGCGAACGTCGTAATATCGATAGTACAAAAAATAGGTGGGGGTTCTAGAATCTTTATGTTTAGACACACCTACCCCTGAAGAAAACAAATTTATATCACTGACGATGTGCTCGTGAGATCAGCTAGAGAAGTGTCCGAATTTAGGAACCAAAGTGCCCTAAATCCGGACAAAGTACCCTAAATTCGGACGCTTTTCAAAGCCAGTGTGCGGTAACATCGAGCCGTTGGATCGGGACCAAACTCGGTATGATCATAGATTGAATCACCCCCTTCCTAATGGCGTTTTGTTCAAATCGATCAGATAAGCGGTCTGCGAGTAAATTTGCTCCGAATTAGGAAGAAGACGACAAGACAGATAGATGGGCCAGGCGCCCTAAATTCGGACGGTTTTATAAGGTGAAGCATGTAAACGTCGTAATTTTGAAAGTGCCCCGCCCCGCCATTTCCTATTGACCTGCCGAGTTGCTACTGGGCCAGACCTAGCTAGCGATCACTCCGGCAACAACACCACCTGCGTAGGTTCACACTGACGCCGCTAGACTGAGCTGGATAGTGCGCTTATGATCGAGCAGCTAAGAGAAAAAGCCTGTCCGGATTTAGGGCACTTTGGGAAATCGTCTCCCAAACTAAGACCAGGTGACGTAACTCTTTTTTTTCAGTATCATCATGTAGGTAAAGAGTTCTAGTTTCACATATGCGACGATGAAGGTTTCACTCGCATCCGAAGTTGGGCGCCTCCAGTCCTGAAAAACGACAGTTCAAAAAAATGTCCTATTTCGTCGCGTCCAAAATTTAAAGTTTGAAAAGTTCTGGGGAGTGTAATTATTTATGATATCAAATTTGTTTTTTCATAACTAAATTCTAGAAGTCCTAACGCTTCCATAGAGCCCACGGAAGTTAAATTCTGACCACCTGTAGCCATTTCCGGGGCAATAATAGTGGAAAACAACAAAGTGTCCGGATTTAGGGCGCCCGTCCGAATTTAGGACACATGACTGTATTTTTTTCACGAATGCCAAATTTAGGCCATATTTCATGGCAAAGTTCGCCCTCTTACAAAAAGAATGCGAAATATTGGCATTGGAAAGTTGCGAAAATCTGGCTTTCTTCATAGGGAGGCCATTTATTGGTTCAACAGTTAGAGGGGTTCGCTGGATGGTCCCCGAGATATAAAATTGGACCTCAAATAGCATCAGTTTTGAACTAGGGCCCATCGCCCATCGTACGGTGGGGGGGCACGGCCCTCCCACCACTGAAAAGTGGGAGTGGGGGGGCACGTGCCCCCCCCCCCCCACCCCCCCGGCCCCATAGGCTCCTACGCCCCTGCTCTGGAAACGCAAGTGTGTACTTGAATGCAGTATCTCCTGCATACCCCCATGTATTCAGGAAATAATGTGTACTCAGTCAAGTATGCAGGAAATAATGTGTACCTGGTCAGGTATGCAGGAAATCCTGTGTACTTGACCAGGTACACACTAAATCTCCCCCATAAATGTATGGAGGTTTTCGTGTGTACCTGGTCAAGTACACAGGATTTCCTGCATACCTGACCAGGTACACATTATTTCCTGCATACCTGACTAAGTACACATTATTTCCTGAATACATGGAGGTATGCAGGAAATACTGCATTCAAGTACACACTTGCGTTTCCTGAGTGGGAGCGAGGGAGGGAGGGGACTTATCGTGGCGCGACTGAAGTCATACTGTCTTTCTTTTCCTCGACCAGAGTTAGGTACTCTCCCTGGTAACCTTACATACAAATGCGGCGCCTCGCTCATCAACCACCGATACGTGCTGACCGCGGCGCACTGCGTCTTCGATATCGAAACACGAAGAATTCTGTACCCGTGCGTATCCGCATAGACTGTCGACTATGAACTGCAAATTTATATTAATAAAATTAAAAAGGTTTTTTATTTTTCTGAATACAGAATGGCGGTGCTCCTGGGCGAGTGGGACGTTAAAAGCGAGTCCGACTGCGAAACGATCTCGGACAAGAGAGTTTGCTCGCCGCCAACCGTACTCAAGAGAATCGCGCGCGTTCTTATCCACCCGCAGTACGACCACCGCTCCCGCACAAGCGACATCGCGCTGGTTCGCCTGCGCAGCCCCGTCCCGTTCACGGGTTAGTGTGGGCGGGAGCGACTACTGCGCCTGCGCAGCAAGAGCGGGCCGTCATTTCGACTATGATATTCTGCGGCTGACTGATGATCTCAATAATTTAATAGCAGATGATACATTAACAGCTTTACTTTATAACATACACGAAAGTACAAGACACAATAAGGTGTCGGCTAGCTTTTACTCTAGAGTCCACAGAAACCAAGCGCGTACCCTGGGTATGTAGTTCCTGGGGGAAGGGCGGGAAGGGGGGGAGGGGGGGGGGGGGGCTGGTGAGTGAATGTAGCCAAGTTATATTAGGTTTTCACCCAAGACGAATTCGCAACAAAACGCCACTTTGGGGATTTGTAGTACCATATGTGAGCATAAATTCCTAGAAATTCCCACGAATTCCCACCACCGCCTTTCCCGGAAATGGCCATCAAAGTCCGCAATTTTGGATTTCTAGGGCGTAACTGTTTTTTGTCTCTATCTCCCAAACTATTTAAGCTATGGGACTCTGCGAGTGCTCATTTTGTTCCTTGAATTGCGCTCTATAGAACCGTTACCCTCCGTCTTTCCAAAAGATGTCGAAACTCTGACAATATGTCAAAAAATGTCCAAAAATACTTTTTTAAAAACTTAACTTTTTTTGCGGCAGGTTTTTGACCAAATGAGTAACTAAATCGAAATATAGCATTCTCGAAACATTGTAGAGCGTTCCGTGGCGGGACAGAGCTGGCTCCAACCTTACCCTGTCCAACATACTTCGCTGCCAAGCTGCGCCGAGGCGCGAGGCGCACCGCATCAGAGCCGGATCCCCCGCAAAACTCGCGCACACTGGAAACCCAAGTGTGTGAATGTCACACACTTGTAGGTGTGCGAGGATTCATTCGTACACTTGGCCACTTAAACGTGTGAATTTTCCTAGGATATTCAAGCGTACGAATGAATCCTCGCACACCTACAAGTGTGCGACATTCGTACACTTGGATTTCCAGAGCACGACCTACCCGACTCGTACTAAAGCAGCTCAAGGCTCAAATGAAATTGAATATACCTCACGACGAAAACGTTAAACAAACTAGCAGCTGCTTCCAATACCGATCTGGATTAAGATTTTTTTTTTTAAAAAAATGCTGCCCTTCTTCAACAGATGCCGTCAAACCCATCTGCCTGCCGGGGCAGGGGACCGTGCACGTGGAGACTTCCGAGGGCATAAACGCCACTGTAGCTGGGTGGGGCGGTGACGGCGAAACCGGTAAGCATTAACGTATTTTTGTTTTTCCAACTGCATTGGGCGTTACTTCATATTTGTCCGTATATTTTAAAAGTTGACCCTTGGGCTCTGCGCTCCGCAGACTCCCGAATCCTTACGCATGTCGAATTGCCGCTGTGGTCAGAGGACAAATGCACGAGGCCGACGCATTTTTGCGCGGGCGGTGTGAAAGGCGTCGACTCCTGTAGTGGCGACAGCGGCGGTCCCCTGCTCCTCGCTGGCAAGGTGCACGACGAGAAGCGCGCCGTCCTGATCGGCGTCGTCTCCTACGGCGACATCTTCTGCGGCAATGCGTTGATCCCGAGCTATTACACGCGCGTCGAGATCTTCATGCCCTGGATCGCCAGCAACCTGGCACCGTAGCCGTCAGGTCTACGCGAGGGGGAATGCACATTGGAAAATCTTGTACAGACTACTCGGCATTACACGGTATTACAGCTGTATTACGCAGAACTTTTGATCAATGAAGGGCATATCTTTGTGTTTTCGGTATTACATTACGGGTGTTACCACGTAATACATGGATTACGTGTACAGTGTATCACGGAAGTGAATTCCCCCTCGGGTCTACGCCGACGTCCAACAAGAGAGAGAGACAATTCTACGAACCACCTATTGCTTGGAAGTTACGGTCGAATTAATTTATGCTTCCCCCACTCCTATCTTCATGTCTAACTCGCTTGCCTCTTCGCCGACTAGCCGACTTTGCCGATCCTTAATTGAATATAGCTATGGTCTTCCTAGTCAAATAATGGTATAGCTTCTCTCTCGCACCCAACGATCTCTGGAGTGCAGCAAGGAGTGCACTGGAAAAACAAAGGTGCTATATAGCACCCTTTTTGGGGTGCTATTGAATTTTATGGGGTGTTACTGCACTAAAGCCTTTGTAAAGGCACGAAAAGGGCCAAAAATAGCACCTTTGGGAGGCGATGGCGCCTTTCTAAAGGCACTATTTCACTAACGCCTTTAAAAGGCATTAGATAGCAGCTTTGTTTTTCCAGTGTGGTGTATTATTCTTTGACTGGGAAGACTAAAGAACGGAGTGGGAGTGAAAGTCTTCTCCGCCTGGCCCATCCATGTTTCTGGGCACCCAACCCACACAGAAAAATTACAAAATGGCTAGTGTAATAGTTTAATGTCACATTGACAAAGAAAGAATATTTAGCACTGCTTCGAGGCCAATTTCTTTTTTTCTAAGACCTGACCTACGGTATGTACGATAAAAATCAATGCGTGAAATGGCAAAATGGTATCAGACGGAAAGCAACCCAAGAAAAAATATCCCATACAGCATGTTTTTCCTTCCTTAATGGCACTCAAGTTGTATGATTATCACAGTCACATTGGTTTGAGGAAATGCAAAAGTTCTCAACCACCAGCCAAGAATTAAGGGGTTCTAGGGTGCTCCCACAATTATACCTTTGCTTCACTTCGCTTCACTTCACTTTACTTCGGCCCGCACTCCATGGGGTAACGGAGCGGGTTATCGGAGCTCATAAATACAGAGATGTCTTCCGTGCTATTTTTCAAAATAATATTTTGATACAAATTTTCGAAATTTTACCAAGAATTGATGCCATGCGCCGACGGCAGAAATTAGTCCAGTAAGCATTAATTCTTGGCAAATTTCGAAAATTTGTGTCAAAATATTTTCTTGAAAAATGTTATGGATGACATCTCTGTATTTGTGACCTCCCACACCCCCCTCCGCTCCCCCATCATGTGCAGGCCAAAGTGAAGTGAAGTGAAGCGAAGGTATCATTGTAGGAGAACCCCTAGTTTCACTTCTGCTTCATTCTTACCATGAAATGAAATAGAAATTAAAACTATTAGGTCAGAGCTCACTGTGAGAACCCAAATCGTGAATTTATCCGCCTCACATTTCCAACACAAAAATGGCGCCGAGCGAGCCAGCTATAAACAACGCCGCCGTGGAGTCTACTCAAAGCAACCCAAAATATAATTAGCTAATAGTAGATTTTAAGTAACGGCGTAAAATGGTTTTGCAGGTCTTTTAGCAAACAGCTGTGAAAGCCTCCACGTAACAGTTAACACGGAACACAGGGGTAATCTTATTTGTATCTTTTACTGAAAAATGAACTGAGGACTGACTCAGGGGCGTAGGAACAGGTGGGGACAGTGGATAGCCAAAATGCGTCCCGAGGGGGTGCCAAAATGCGGGGCGCTGGGGCGGGGGCGCTCGACCGGGAGCGCGATGGGGGGCGATGATACACCTCTGCAAGCATATGTGAAAGCTTACAAAGCACCTCAGAAATTGTCGCGTTCGATGTTTCCTATAGTTTTTCTCTTCTGCGACGATTGAAAACATACCTGCGCATCACAACTATGACGTCGCAGCAGCGTCTTAACCACCTCGCCTTGCTTCACTGCACCCAGAAAATGGTTCCGTTGATTCAACGGAATTTGCGTTGAATAGACATATAGGCAACTTTTCCTTTGATTCATAAAAAAACGTGTCACTGACGTGTCACTGACGTGTCACTGACGTGTCACTGACGTGTCACTGACGTAAGAACTGTTACGTTTTTGACGTAGCTGGACCGTTTTTACGGAGAGACTCGCCCTCCCAGCCCTCTCTTATATATATATATATATATTAACCCCATTTTCTCATAACCTTTTAAGAAGACGAACGAGATCGAGAGTAAAAGCAGATGCTACCTTTGGTATCATCTGCTAAAAATATCTAATGAATCATTCGCAATTCCGTTAAAGCATTAGAAATTTTCCATGAATCAAGGGAAAAATTTCGGTAATCCTAAATTCCGTTGATTCAACGGAACCGTTTTCTCTGTGTGCTATAAAGAGGAAGTGGGCGCCTCAGATATATCGGACCTTATGACGAGATTTGTAAACAACTCTTACCTCATCTCCGTATTTGGGAAGACCAAATAGTTTGCAACGTTGACTACACACACAATGAAATGTATATTGTTCAAAACTGTGATTTGTGCCTTATTTTTTTCACTGAAATGCGATTTTGGTGCGCCAGTCGCGGTTGGGGGGGCGCCAAAAAGGGTTGAACGGGCTGTACCCCCCTGGCCAAAAAACGTTCCTACGCCCCTGGACTGACTTTGAGGTAAGCGATTTCACCCTCGCGGGAAACGGACCAGCTCCCTCCCAGATCCCCGGGGCGTGTCTTCGCTGGACTTGTCGCGCCAGCCGTCCGGTGATCGCTGTCGCGCCTCCGTCCTTGTCGCTCACATGGAGCACTGCGATCCCCAACATAGGGCACCTGGGCGATGCATCCTTTTACACGGCGCGAAACTGCAACGATTCTCACGTGACCACTCCTGGCGCTTAAACTTTTGGACATCGAGGGGCGCTGTTAGGGTTCGGTGCGAGGCACGCCGTGCAAACCCACAGGGGACACCCTCGCGGCTCCGCGGCCACCTCTCGCGGTTCAGCGGCCTCCCCTCGTTCTTGTCACCACTCAGGAGAGAGGTGCTGGTAAAGACCGAGTAAAACGAGGGGGAAATCACTTGCGTAATAGCTCGTACACCGAGGCCTGTAATAATTACGTAATAGAACGAAATAGCCCGTACTAGTGCGTAATAGCCTGTAATCGGGCGAAATTGCCCGTAATAGTTGCGAAATGGCGCGTAATAGAGCGTAATAGCGGCGTAATAGAGCGTAGTAGCGTCGTAATAGGGCGTAATAGCGTTGTAGTGGCGCCTAATGAGGATGAAGCGCTCAAGCTCGAGGCTGCACTTCGGTCTGTTTTAAAAGAACGGTTGGTTAGTTTGTGACCACACACACCGACACAACTGCGATGAGATATTTCTGTCACCCACTGCCCCCTAGATAGGCCGAACCGCCACGCAGCTGTGTGGAGACGACGGCCCACGCAAAGCGCCCGCAAGAGTAATCGTCGGGGTAGAAGGACAATGATTTGATCTAGGATCTAGCGGGACGGTGACGACAGAGACGGTGGTTTCGTTGATCCCACACAAGATGAGATCCCACATGACGTACATCCCGCAGGTGGGACTTAGAATATTTTCTTGTACTTGAGTGACTGAGGTAGCACCCTTGTGAAAAGTCATCGCAACGTCTACCGCTTTCTGGCAGAAGGCGCCGTGGCGTAGATGGTAAAGGCAGTAAAGGGAAGAGTTAGCAACCAGAAGGTTTGGGGTTCAAAAACTGACTCGGCTCCTTCTTTTTTTTGCTACCGGGTACGTGAAAATCTTAGTATTCCTAGAAACCTTATCAGTTTAAAAACATTTTTGGCGGTATTTTAGTACTTTTTGACCATTTATTTCGTGGGACTTCATCCTGTGGGAAATTAATTTCATGTGGGAAATGTGAATATGTGGGGAAAATGTCCCACGCCAAAAACCTCCAGGAACGTGTGGGGAGTGACTTCTTGTGGGATGCTATGTGGGAATTTTGGTCAGGAATTCGATTTCGACTTTTGGATGGCATTAAAAAGTTTCGGTTTTGCTGCTCAGTTGGTTGCACTCTCTCCCGTCGGACGCATTTTCTTGAAGTTTTAGTCGTACTGATTGACTCATTTACTGGAAAGAGCAGCAACTGAACGAAGAGTAGTGTCATGCACGCAAAATATCCTCGTAATAGCAGCGTAATACTTGTGTAATAGCTTCGTAATACTTGTGTAATAGCTTCGTAATAGCTTTGTTATAGCCGTAATAGCTTTATAATAGCCGTAATGGCGGCGTAATAGCCGTAATAGCTTCGTAATAGCCGTAATAGCGGCGTAATAGCCGTAATAGCTACGTAATGGTCGTAAGAGCGGCGAAATAGCCGTAATAGAACGTAATGTGTAATAGTTCGTACACCCTTTACCGAAGTGATTTCCCCCTCGGAGTAAAAGCTATATGACTGGACGGGGGGGAGGTGGCGAAGTCATGTCGGAAAGGCACCCATCGCGCACGGGGAGGGGGGGGAGGGTCAGAAAGTAGCTAACAGGGCAAGTAGTTTTTGAACTGTTCCTAACCCTCGCCCAACGGCCTATCGCTCATTTCTCGATCTGTTGAGTTTTTAGTTTAGGCCACAGAAGTTTAAGCGCATGCTGTCTCGCCAGCACAACACATACAAAACATACAAACAAATAGTCCGTAAGCTTATAACGAGGAAGTAGTTCGTAAATGGAATGCTTCAAAATTCTTTGCAACTTGCAAAGAAAATAGTTTGCAATACGAACAAATTCTTTCCAAGCATTTAAAAGTGTATTTAAGACCAAGAAGAGAGCAGGCACATTGTATCACACTCTTTCTCTAAATTATTTTTCCTGCCAACTTTTTGCTGATAACGTGATAATGGCAAGCGCACCCGGCCCGGCCCTGCCCGGCCCGGCCCCGGGCTCGGAGAACCGCCTGCCCCAAACAGAGCCGAACCCTGAAGAGTTTCAGTCCGTCCCACGGCTGGGTCGGATCGCGCACAGCAGTGCAGCAGAGGCAAGGCCGGCCCCAGCCGTCCAGCGCCAGCCTTCCAGCGCCAGCCGCCCACTCTCCTGCCGTCAACATGCCACCGACCTCCTTCATGATGGTCTTGGTCCCAGCCGCCATGCTCGCCATGCACACAGTGTCCGCAGACATTTCCGGAGCCTCCGCAGACGGCAGTGGTGTCGGGAGGGAGCGGGGGATGTTCAGTTTTGGCCCCGGAAACATGCAGAACTCTGGCTGCATTACGGACCCATACGCCCACAACCCCCTTCTTAGGGGTAAGTTAAAGATCGTGAAGGCGGCGCCTTGTATCGGTGAAGTCCCCAGCGACAGCCAGGAGAGTCACGGCAGGCCGGAGGTGGGTAGTGGCTGCATTCCGGACCCTATCGCTCGCAATCCCTTCCTCAGGGGTAAGTTCAATCACTCCAGCAGCCCGCGATCCAACGGCGGCTCGAATGGTCCAGTCAGTCCGGGTGGTCAGGCTCAGGAACACAAGGTGCTCATCAATCCCCCTGAATGCGGCATCATCTTTCAGCCAAAGGATCGCATCATCGGCGGCAACCTGACTTCCATCATGGAGATGAAGTGGATGGCCCGCCTAGGCTATAATGGTGAGTAAGAAAACGAGGAGCGAGGGAGGAGGGGGGGGGGGGGGACTTATCGCGGCGCGACTGAAGTCATACTGTATTTCTTTTCCTCGACCAGTGCATGGTACTCTCCATGCTCCCCTTGAATACAAATGCGGCGGCTCGCTCATCAACCACCGATACGTGCTGACGGCGGCGCACTGCTTCGAGCCCCCGTACACACCGTGCGTACCCGTTTAGACTGTTGACTTTGAACTGCAAATTTAGATTTATAAAAATTAAAAGGTTTTTAAATTTTCTGAATACAGAGTGGGGGTGCTCCTGGGCGAGTGGGACACTGAAAGCGAGAGCGACTGCGGACTGATCTCGGGCGAGACCGTTTGCTCGTCGCCCCCTGTGTTCGAGAAAATTGAGCGCGTTATTCTCCACCCGCAGTACCACAACCGCGACTTCGAATACGACATTGCGCTGGTGCGCCTGCGCAGCCCCGTCACATTCACGGGTTAGTGTGGGTGGGAGCGACTGGTGCGCCTGCGCAGCAAGAGCGGGTCGTCATTTCGACTATGATATTCTGCGGCTGACCGATGATCTCAATGATTTATTAGCAGATGATACCTTAACAGCTTTACTTTAAAACATACACAAAAGTACTAGACAAAATATGTCGGCTAGTTTTTACTGTCCACAGAAACCTAGCGCGTACCCTGGGTATGTAGTTCCTGGAGGGTCATTAGGGAGCTCCCCGCGATAGTCTCGAACGAGCAACTTCCGGGTCAACTCTCATAGGTTCGAGTCCAAAATTCCGTATATATAGATATAGTCTTCCAAGCCAAAGAATGAGGCAGTGCGAGGAGAGCAGTGAAAGCCATTCGACTCCCGATTGCTCCCGAACCCCAACTCAGTGCCTTCGGCTTCGAGATCTCGCGGCGTCATGCGCGGCTTGGACCGTAAGACCGCGAGTCCGCGCAACCCTTAAGAACAACCGCAAATGGATGCGCGAACTTCGCGTATCACCCCCGCGAACCCGCGACTCGCGGTCTCGCGGTCCCAGCCGCGCATGACGCCGCGAGATCTCGAAGCCGAAGGCACTGAGTGCGGGGAGTTCGGCAGCAATTGGGAGCCGAATGGCTTTCATTGCTCTCCTCGCACTACCTCATTCTTTGGCTCGGAAGACTATATAGTTTGTAATAAGTCTCGTAGAATGAGGCCTGGCGCGCCGCTTTTTCACCGTTTTCTCTCAAACACGCTGCCGGAGGATGGCGTCGAATTGGTTGCCTATCCATCAGGCGCCCATTTAACAATTCACTTTTCATCGCGGAAAAAGCGAATTTCTCCCAAGCCAAGCCCGGTATCGTGTTTCTGGCGACTGATATTTGTTAAACAGTGTGCATGGGAGGCTTCCAGTGAATTGGGGCTTGATCTGAGACTTTCGATTATTTTCGAAATTTGCAAAGGCTATATAGCCTTTGCATTTTTAAGGATTTTGGTCCAAAATGAAATTTGATCCAAATTGGCGGGGGTTGTACAGAGGGGCTCTAGAACACACACAGACCAACCCCCGAGGTTTAAATGTCCGAAATTCAGCAAAAAAAATTTAAGATCGACCGAGATTCGAACACGACAAAAGCGTCCCGACAGCCTAGATGGTTTGGGACGGGGGATAGGTATGCTAACCACTAGGCTGCCGGTTCGCACACTTGTCGGCGATGCGAATAAGAATCCCTATCTACCGGCCTGGACGGGCCGGGCGCGGCGCAGACGACTTTTGCTCCGACTTCGCTCTTGCCGCTTGCCGGAAAAAAAAAATGCCGGTAGATAGTGATAGCGATTCGCATGGCGGGGAGATGTGCGTCCTGCCAGCCGAGATGGTTAACGCCCCTGCCCCTGTCCCAAATCATCTCGGCTGGCGAGACGTTTTGCAGGTTCAAATCCCGGCGGAACTGTTTTCTTTCTTTTTTTTTTTAAATTGTAATTTCCGTGTCACTCGTTTACCGCCCAAAAGTTGCATCGAGAGGATAAGTTATTTAAAGCATTACACACCTCGACTGAAACAAGGAATTCTGCTCCTTCGCCAACACCGTCGCTAAATTAAAGAAGGGAAAAAAACATCCTGCTGTGGTCGGGTTTGAACCGAGGACCCTTCACGCAAGTGTCCGCTGGTCTATCCAATGGACCACACACTCCTGCTGTCAATATCACTGCAAGCACCACGTAGCTTATTCCGAAAAGCTTCTTGGACCAGGAGTCGATTTCGAGGAGGTTACCTCCTCGCCACTGCTGAGCTCCGAATAGAATGAGGCCTGGCGCGCCGCTATTTCGCCGTTTTCTCTCAAACACGCTGCTGGGGGCTGGCGGCTGGCGTCGAATTGGTTGCCTATCCATTAGGCGCCCATTTAACAATTCACTTTTCATCGCGGAAAAAGCGAATTTCTCCCAAACCAAGAACGGTATCGTGTCCAGGTCGACTCTAGTGCACCCCAAGACCAACCCCCGAGGGTGAGATCATCCGAAAATCATCGAAAAAAAAAACGATGATCGACCGAGATTCGAACACGACAAAAGCGTCCCGACAGCGTAGTTGGTTTGGGACGGGGGACGGGTATGCTAACCACTACGCTGTCGGTTCGCACACTTTTTGCCGATGCGAAAAGGATTCCGTATCTACCGGACTGGACGGGCCCGTCGCGCGCAGAAGAGTTTTCCTTGCCGAATAGGATTCCGAATTTCTCCCTAAGCAAGAACGGTATTGTGCTTCCGGCTACTGGTATATGTTTCGCAGTGCCTTCAGAGGATTCCCTGTGAATCTCAGCGTGATCTGAGACTTTCGATTTTTGGTCAAATTTCCAAAGTCAATTTCCAAGCCTTTGCATTTTTTGGGATTTTGGTCCAAAAATGTTTTTCCTCCAAATTGACGGGATTTGTGCAGAGGGGCTCCAGTGCACCCAGAGACCAACTCCGGAGGGTGAAATCATCCGAAAACCGGCGAAAAAAATTATTAGGTCGACTGAGATTCGAACACGACAAAAGCGTCCCGACAGCCTAGTTGGTTCGGGACGGGGGACGGGTGTGCTAACCACTTGGCTGTCGGTTGGCACACCTCTCGGCGATGCGAATTGGAATCCCTATCTACCGGCCTGGACGAGCTCCGCGCGGCGCAGAAGAATTGTCTTTTCCCTGTCGCTTTTTTAGGGCCCAAAAGATGCAATCGAGGGGATAAGCTATTTAACGCATCATACAACTCTAGGGCTGGGCGGTATTTTTTTTTCAATACCAATTACCAATATTTTTTTTATATTGGAAACTCGACCAATACCAATATTTGGTATTGGTGTTTTGATATATTGAAAATATTGATTTATTGAATAATATATCAATATTATTATACACTCTAAATGAAAAAGGACAATTTTGTCCCAGAAAATATTGCGTTTTTGTGCACATCATTTTTTTGGGACAAATTGTCCCACTAAATTGAGACAATTTGCATCCGAAATATTACAAATCGTCCCAAATTATTACACAAATTTGTCAAAAGGGATTGGTGTGCACAAAAACGCAACATTTCTTGGGACAAAATTGTCCCTTTCCATTTAGTGTGTATATATTGTTATTGGTACCACAGGCGCGGATTTGGGGGGGGGGGCAATCGGACGATTGCCCCCCCCAAACGCTTAGCCGCGCCGGGGGCAAGGGGGCAAAATAAAGAGAAGGAAGGAAGAGAGGGAGGAAAGAGAGAGAGGAGAGGAGGAAGAGAAGAGGGGAAAGAAAGAGGAAAGGAAAAGGGAGGAGAGAGAGAGAGAGAGAGAGAGAGAGAGAGAGAGAGAGAGAGAGAGAGAGAGAGAGAGAGAGAGAAGAGAGAGAGATAGAGAGAGAGTAACTGTGCCGATCGTCTAATACATTTCGGACAGATGCCTGCATCTGGTTTTTCAGCCCATGATCTGATTTATACAGTGTATAATCTTTCTATACCGCATTGTTCGAAGCAATCATTTTCTTTCAGGAATGTTAATACTATTCAGACTGATGTACTTTTGAATGATGTGGAGCATGCTCCCTGGTTTGAAGTTTATCAAAGCAGCGATATTGATTGTAAATTAGACTGTTTCAATACCGTCATCTTAGGGCTGTTAGATAAACATGCACCTTTATTCACAAAAACTGTCAAACAGTCTACAGCTCCATGGATGACTAATGACATAAGAAATATGATTTTTAAAAGAGAGAAGCTTCGTAAAAAATTTAACAGAACTAAAAATCAGTCTGATCTCGACAATTTTCGAATTTTGAGGAATAAGATCAAACAAATTATTCGTAATGCTGAGGTACGCTATTACTATCAATGTTTTAACACTACTGATACTAAAAAAGTCTGGTCAGCGGTTTGCACACTTAATATAGCAGAATCTAACTCCCATTTAACAATTCCTGTGATACCTGTTAACGACCTAAATAATCACTATGCCTCTGTCTCTGCTGTGAGGGATGAAAATATTATGCTGCAGTCTGTAGAAAAGTACAAAAATTTACCCTCTCTCCTACCAGATTTGCCTGATAAATTTCATTTTAAATACGTTCTTTTTGAGGATATCTTTAAAGCTGTAAACTCAATCAAATATCAAATCTAAGGCTCCTGGTGTAGATCAAATTCCTATAATCCTTTTGAGGCTATGTTTGCCTGCCCGGATGCCGGTACTTGATCATATATTTAATTTTAGCATGCAGAATGGCTCCTTTCCGTCAATATGGAAGTTGGCTAACATCTTCCCTATTCCAAAGGTTAAGAACCCCAAAGAAAGTAAAGACTACAGACCCGTTAGCATTCTGTGTGTACTTGAAAAAGTCCTGAAAAAAATCGTGCATAGTCAAGTATGTGATTTTTTGTCGCATAATGCTCTTTTTACCCCTAACCAATCTGGTTTTCGTCAAAAGCACAGCACTCTGACAGCGCTCTTAAAAGTGACTGACGATATTCGCCACAAAAGTACAAAAGTAAAAATATATGCATATACACTTACCTTTCTTCACAAGACTTAACAATACTTTCCTCTTCTTTAAACAATTACCGGGGCAATGGCACATAAGTGTCCTTTCATAAGTCATGTTAATGACAGTAAATCCCCCTGAAAGTAGGCAACCCTCATGACTTGCCCCCCCTAAATATTCGAGCTAGATCCGCCACTGTGGTACCAATAACAAATATTGGTATTGGTGCCTCCCAAAATTTCTATATTGGTCTACCAGCCCTATACAACTCGAAGGAAAACAGGTATTCTTCTTCTCTCCGAAGACCGTTGCTAAAAATAACCAAAATTGTCTGCGTCGCTCGGGTTCGAACCCTAGAGCTTCCAAGCGGGTGCCCGCTGCTCTAACCACTAGACCACAGACTTCTGCTGTCAGCAGCACTGCAGGCACCACATACCTTCCGAAAATCTCTTGTTACCAGGAGCCGATTTCGAGGAGGTTACCTCCTCGCCTCTTCTGAACTCCGGGTTGAACACGGCTCGTTTCGCACGACTTTCTCTCAAACATGCCGGCGCGGGCTGGCGTCGAATGGGTTGCCTACCAATACGGCGCCGACTGAACAATTCACCATTCCTTGCGTAAAATGCGAATTTCTCCCAAACCAAGAACGGTATCGTGTCCAGGTCGACTCTAGTGCACCCCCAGACCAACCCCCGAGGGTGAGATCATCCGAAAATCATCGAAAAAAATAACGATGATCGACCGAGATTCGAACACGACAAAAGCGTCCCGACAGCGTACTTGGTTTGGGACGGGGGACGGGTATGCTAACCACTACGCTGTCGGTTCGCACACATCTTGCTGATGCGAAAAGGATTCCGTATCTACCGGCCTGGACACGGGCCCGGCGCGCGCAGAAGAGTTTTCCTTGCCTAATAGGATTCCGAATTTCTCCCTAAGCAAGAACGGTATTGTGCTTCCGGCTACTGGTATATGTTTCGCAGTGCCTTCCGAGGATTCCCTGTGAATCTCAGCGTGATCTGAGACTTTCGATTTTTGGTCAAATTTCCAAAGGCTATAGCCTTTGCATTTTTTGGGATTTTGGTCCAAAAATATTTTACCTCCAAATTGACGGGATTTGTGCAGAGGGGCTCCAGTGCACCCAGAGACCAAACCCGGAGAGTGAAATCATCCGAAAACCAGCGAAAAAAAATTATTAGGTCGACCGAGATTCGAACACGACAAAAGCGTCCCGACAGCCTAGTTGGTTTGGGACGGGGGACGGGTGTGCTAACCACTAGGCTGTCGGTTCGCACACCTCTAGGCGATGCGAATTGAAACCCCTTTCTACCGGCCTGGACGAGCTCCGCGCGGCGCAGAAGAATTGTCTTTTCACTGTCACTTTTTTAGGGCCCAAAAGATGCAATCGAGGGGGTAAGCTATTTAACGCATCATACAACTCGAAGGAAAACAGGTATTCTTCTTCTCTCCGAAGACCGTTGCTAAAAAAAAAAAATTGTCTGCGTCGCTCGGGTTCGAACCCTAGAGCTTCCAAGCGGGTGCCCGCTGCTCTAACCACCAGACTACAGACTTCTGCTGTCAGCAGCACTGCAGGCACCACATACCTTCCGAAAATCTCTTGTTACCAGGAGCCGATTTCGAGGAGGTTACCTCCTCGCCTCTTCTGAACTCCGGGTTGAACACGGCTCGTTTCGCACGACTTTCTCTCAAACATGCCGGCGCGGGCTGGCGTCGAATGGGTTGCCTACCAATAAGGCGCCGACTGAACAATTCACTATTCCTTGCGTAAAATGCGAATTTCTCCCAAACCAAGAACGGTATCGTGTCCAGGTCGACTCTAGTGCACCCCCAGACCGACCCCCGAGGGTGAGATCATCCGAAAATCATCGAAAAAATAACGATGATCGACCGAGATTCGAACACGACAAAAGCGTCCCGACAGCGTAGTTGGTTTGGGACGGGGGACGGGTATGCTAACCACTACGCTGTCGGTTCGCACACTTGAAGGCGTTGCGAATAGGAATCCCTATCTACCGGCCTGGACGGGCCGGGCGCGGCGCAGACGACTTTTGCTCCGACTTCGCTCTTGCCGCTTGCCGGAAAAAAAAATGCCGGTAGATAGTGATAGAGATTCGCATGTCGTAGAGATGTGCGTCCCGCCAGCCGAGATGGTTAACGCCCCTGCCCCTGTCCCAAATCATCTCGGCTGGCGAGACGTTTCGCAGGTTCAAATGCCGGCGAAACTTTTTTTTTTATATTTTTTTTATTTTTTTATTTTTTGTCATTACCGTGTCACTCGTTTACCGCCCAAAAGATGCATCGAGAGGATAAGTTATTTAAAGCATTATACACCTCGACTGAAACAAGGAATTCCGTTCTGCTCCTTCGCCAACACCGTCGCTAAATTAAAGAAGGAAAAAAAAAAACTGCTGCGGTCGGGTTTGAACCGAGGACCGGCCACGCAGGTGTCCGCTGGTCTACCCACTGAACCACACACTCGTATACTGTCAATGCCACTGCAAGCACCATATAGCTTATTCCAAAAAGCTTCTTGGAACAGGAGTCGATTTCGTTTCGAGGGGGTTACCTCCCCGCCAATGCTGAGCTCCGAGTAGATCTCGAACCCGAACCATTGAGGGTCGACCCGGAAGTTACCCGTTCGAGACTATCGTGGGAAGCTCCCTATCGTTCCGTAATGACCCTCCAGAAGGGTCATTAGTGAGCTCCCCACGATAGTCTCGAACGGTCAACTTCCGGGTCGACTCTCGCTGGTTCGAGTCCAAAATCCCGTATATATAGATATAGTTTCTAATGTGTCTCGAAGTCGAACCATTGAGAGTCGACCCGGAAGTTAGCCGTTCGAGACTATCGCGGGGAGCTCCCTAATGACCCTCCAGCCCCAGTGGAAGGGCAGCGCCTGTAAAGCGCGAATTTCTCGCCTTCTTCAAGGCGCCCCGAAACTTCGCCAAAACAGCGCCTTTTAGGGCACTTTTTCCTAACCGGAAGTAACCCAAAAGCGCCCAAAAAGGCGCTGTTTTGGCGAAGTTTCGGGGCGCCTTGAAGAAGGCGCAAAATTCGCGCTTTACAGGCGCTACCCTTCCACTGGGGAGGTGGAAGGCCGGAAAGGAAGGGGGGGGGGCGGCGGCTTGGGCTGCAGGTTGATTCCATTCCGGTTGCGACGTAGCGCCCGCGCTCCGTTGCAATGGCTTAGACGGGGCTTCGTTTCGTTGTTTCTGCCGTCTCCGAGGATCGGGGATGTGGT
Source organism: Frankliniella fusca (assembly GCA_029379305.1). NCBI lineage: Eukaryota > Metazoa > Arthropoda > Insecta > Thysanoptera > Thripidae > Frankliniella > Frankliniella fusca. The sequence continues at coordinate 2,732,468 of JAHWGI010001134.1, read as the reverse complement.
TGGGGTGATGCTCTTTTCTCTCTCGCACCACTTGCCTTCCAGTTCGCTCCGAAAGTGATCTCTCCCCACCACCTTCCCCACCGTTCCCCGCATGTTTGCCCCCAGGCGAGGGGAGTGTTTTCCCCCAGGCGAGGGGAACAAGTGGGGAAGGGTGGCAAAGTGGTGGGGAGGGCTCACTTTTGGACCGAATGGTTAAAGGGACAGAGATAGCTGGTCTGAGACGACAGAGCTGGCTGCCCTCCCCCTACCCCACCTTACCCTGTCCAACAATACTGCGCTGCCAAGCTGTGCCGAGGCGCACCGCAGCAGAGCCGGGATAATTCCGGATCCCCCGCAAAGCTCGTACCGATGCAGCTCGAATGAAATTAAATACATACCTGACGACAAAAACGTAAAACAAACTAGCAGCAAAAGGTATCAACTGCTTCCAATACCGATCTGGATTGAGATTTTTTATTTTTATTTCTGCTCTTCTACAACAGATGCCATCAAACCCATCTGCCTGCCGGAGCAGGGGACCGTGCACGTGGAGACTTCCGAGGGCACGAAGGCCACTGTCACTGGATGGGGCAGGCACAGCAATTCCCGTAAGCATCAACGCATTTTATTGTTTTCTAACTGCATAGGGCGTAACTTCATGTTTATCTGTATTTTTTCAAAACTCGTCCATGAGGACCTCACTTAGTAAGAAGAAGAAGGGAAGATGCGTGGCGTAGCGTAGCTCGAACCCATATAACAAAGCAGAAAGACCACGTCATATATTCGCATTTCTAATCAAAAATAATAGTTGCAACACAGCTCCAACACTTAATTTTGAATCCTAAAATACAAATATATCAAATTCATGCGAAACATGTGCAATTTTCGATTATTTTCTGATCGGGTTATGTTCGTTTGTTATGGGTCGCGGCCGTCTTGTTCCTTTCTTCTTCTTACTAAGTGAGGTCCTCATTGGGCTCTGCGCTGCGCAGCCTCGACGGCCTCCACCACCCGGTACCTGATGAAGGCCGAAGTGCCGCTGTGGTCAGAGGACAAGTGCAAGAAGCCGACGCATTTTTGCGCGGGCGGTGTGATAGGCGTCGACTCCTGTAAAGGCGACAGCGGCGGTCCCCTGCTCCTCGCTGGCAAGGTGCACGACGAGAAGCGCGCCGTCCTGATCGGCGTCGTCTCCTACGGCGACATCTCCTGCGGCACAGCGCCGAACCCGGGCTATTACACGCGCGTCGAGAGCTTCATGCCCTGGATCGCCTGCAACCTGGCACCGTAGCCGTCTTGTCTACGCCGCCGTCCATCAAGAGAGAGACAATTCTACGAACCACCTATTGCTTGGAAGTTTCGGTCGAATTGATATGCATGTATTTCCTGTCAAACCAGAAAGGGATAGTGGTAGTGGTACTCCATTCGTTCTTATAGGGTACTCAGGGGCTCGACCAGCCCGGAAGTGGAGGAACAAAAATCTTCGGGCACGGGGAGGAGAGGGGACGGGTGGGGACACACCCCTCCCAGCCCCGCTCCCCGTGCACAAAGATTTTTGTTCTTCTACTTCCGGGCTGGCCGAGGCCATCCATGGAGTATGGAGTCAGCCTGACTCCATGCCGAGGCCGAGCCCCGCAGGGCTATTACATTCCCGTTTCACCCGGGCTAGAGGGCGCCGTCTAAACGGAGTCGTTCGTTTAGAGGGAAGCTCGTTCCTCCTGTTTCCAGCGTTGCCGTAGTTCTCGCACAATCATAAATCGCACGATAACCTTCTATAGAACCTAACCAAGACCATCCGGACATGTACAATATTATTTTATTGTAATATCATAGTCCGCCAACAGTCTTAACACCACTAAGGGGCCGATTCTTCTGTAATCGCAAGTCGATTGGAGGTCTGACAACAGTGGAAACGGGAGGAACGGAGCTCCCTCTAAACGAACGACTCCGTTTAGACACCGCCCTCTAGCCCGGGCGAAACGGGAATGTAATAGCCCTGCAGGAGTACCCTATGCAAAAGGGGCTGATGCGAGGGGTAACCTCACTTCGTCCAGTCAGTGTACGGTACGGTCTAAAAAGTAATCATTTTTCAATCACATTTCAGTCACTTTCCAAGAACTCCAGTCATTTTCAGTCGTTCCAGAGATGGATGCGGTATAGAACGAGTAAAACGGTCGGCCAAGTTGTGAACCTTGGAAAACGTCTCGCCAGCCGAGATGATTTGGGACAGGGGGAAGATGCGTTCACCATCTCGGCTGGCGGGACGTATTACATCTAACAGCCATTGCGAATTGCTATGGCATGGCTAATCTACCGGCTAATTTTACGGACAGGTGGTATGGTGTTCCCAGCCAAAGAATGGTATAGCTTCTCTCTCGTACCTAACGGAGATCTCTGGAGAGCATTAAGGAGAGGTGTACAATTCTTTGCCTGGGAAGATTAAAGAATGGAGTGGGCGCGAAAGTCTTCTCCCCCTGACCTGTCATGCTTGTGGGCACCCAACGTGGCTGGTAGATAGTGATTTTTAATCGCAACGTCGGCATGTGTACGAACCCAGTCTAGTTGTAAGCGCCTCAGTTCCCCGTCCCAAACCATCAAGGCTGTCGGGACGCGCTTTAGGGTTCGAATGTCAGGGATATCACAGCGCACACCTAACAAAATGCCATCACTTACTCTACTTAAGTGTGAGAAGTAAGAGGAAAAAGCACATGCTAAGCTTGCTTTAATTGCTTGTGACTGTTACAACAGCGAACCACACAGAAAAATTACAGAATGGCTAGTGTAATTGTTTAATCTCACATTGACAAAGAAAGAGTACTTAGCACTGCTTCAAGGCCAATACTTTCTTTCTCAGAACTGCGGTATGTACGATACAAATCAATGCATGAAATGGCATGGTATCAGAAGGAAAGCAGCCCAAGAAAAATTATCCCATACAGCACATATTTTTACTTAATGGCACTCAAGTTGTATGCTTATCACCATCACATTGGTTTGAGGAAAGGGAAAAGTTCTCATAGATAAATGTAGGATACACATATCAACTACACGGTCCATAAACCATGACTGAAACATAGGATATTTCTCTTGGGGCGAATTTCTCCCAAAACCTGAGACAAAATATTTAGGATTGATTGACCACACCAGCAGCACATCAAAAGCTCAGTAGGTTGTTAAATGTTGGAAACATAAGCAAAATGGCATACAAAAAACAAATGAGGAATTCCTTTTAAAATTTGAAATGAATACTTTTAGAAATAAAACCCACAATAATAGATCAACGATTTCATGCTAACATAAAGAAGAATATCATGTTTTTAGCCCATGAAAGGTTCTTTACTTAAGCAAAAAAGGAAACTTTCAGAACACTACAATCAATATCATCTCTACCTGGTTATTGCATTGCACCTAGATCTATGTGATCTACACCAAATACTTACATATATGTATTGGAAAAAGGTATTCAATTTACATCAATTGAAATTCGAAATACAGTATCTTGATACATATCAGGTTCTTATTAAAAGCAGAGAGAAAAATTGCATTTACAAGTAGAAAAAGTGTTTGCTTATTGTACACAAAAATGTGACACCTCCAGGATCCATAAAACTTCATGATTAAAAAAGGGCAAAAAAGGAATCTTCTGAATTCAATTTTTTAATTTAATAGCAGAGAATTAATTTAGAGAGTATATGACTATGGCAAAACTGGTTCAGTCTAATTGTCATATTGGGTAGTTTTTCTATATAGGTGAAAAACTTATAGAATCAGAAAGTACAGACAGTGCATGCATAACATATAATGATACCTCAAAGTAGATGGAGGTAAGCAAATGTCAAAAAAAGACGTTTCTTAAACTTTGCTTCAACTACATGAATTTAAAATATGAAATATGAAATTGAAGAAGATGTAACACGAAGTTCAGAAGCTTCAGAATAAACCGTAACTTGTCCATCACAAAAAAAAAAAAAAAAAAAAAAAAAAAAAAAAAATACCATACAGCTGTTTCAGTTTAATACAACACAATTTTTTTTTTTTTTTTTTTTTTTTTTTAAAAAAGGCAGTTGCTTAGTATTTTGCAAGCAAAATGACAGTAAGATTAACTAACATCTACCTCACTCAAGAACAATCCTGATTGATGGTTGAAAGAGGTATAAGGATAGTTGCTGGGGCCAGTAGAAGACTACTGTAAGAAATTATGAGACCAGAACTATGGCTCACAAATTTGTCTGCAACTTAAATTAAAATTCCTGCCTTAACTTACATTTCTCTCTAAGGGACAGTCAAAACCTCTGCAACTGAGACAAAATGCATTACACAGTCAACTCACTATTGCAATGTAACAGGGATTTGTATCACAAACTTTCATTACAATACTAAAGCTGCTGGCCAAACTGTTTCCACAGTACAGGCAGACTTTGTGATTCTCTTATTGACGCCCGCTGGAACTGCGCTTTGACCTTGAAGGAGAGTGAGAGCCAGAACTGCTATGTGAAGAATGAGATCTGTAATTGAGAATAATAGATATAGGGGTGGTTAAAGTTCCCTTAGTAATTACCATTTCGTGAACTATACCTTTTCTTTGATGATCGGTTGCCAGAGTGTGATCTAGAACGTGAAGAAGAGCGTCCTCGTGAGGTTCTTCCAGATCGATCAGATGAGTGATCCCCTGAACGTTTGAATGAGCGAGAATGTGTTTGAGATCTGGAGTGAGAAGTGAATTTTGATCTAGCGCGAGAGTCATCGGATGAAGACCGTGACCGAGATTTTGATCGTGATCTTGATCTAGAACTAGAGCTGGATTCCGATCTGGATCGTGAATTAGACCTTGAACTGGAACTTGATCTTGATGATCTTTTAGTTTGCTTAGATTTGGCATCGTTGGTGGCAGTTTTTTCATCTTTTCCAGAGTTTTCTTGATCTTTACTTGTGGAAGCACTTGGTTCTCCCCAATCGCTTAAATCATATTTTGACAAATCACCATCATCCTCCTTAAAAAAATAGCAGACTAATGACATGAAAATTCATTTAATAAAATAAATACATACAAGCAAAACGAGTATGGCTGACAAACCTCATCATCCTCCTCCTCTTCTTCTTCTTCATCTCTGGGTGCCTTGGTACTTTTTGGGTTATCTTTTTTATCAGACTGTTGATGACCATTGCTACTCTGCTTCTTCTTTTTCCTTCGACCAAACTACAAATAAAGGGAAATGGTAATAGACAATTAAACAAGTACAGAAGATATGCTCAGACACAGATTTCTCTATTTCCTTACCTCATCATACTCATCATCGGATTCTTCCCGCTTGACATACTCCACGACACCTCTCTCGTTATATCCTCCTCCATAGCCTGTGCGCTCTTCTATCTCTCCAAATTTGGGTGCATTGCACATGTTGCAGGTACTGCGTCGAGCCCAATTAACATTCCCACATCTATGAAGGAAAAATAAGGTAAAATTTCTTGAAACTTGATTTAGATGTTGAAGATTACTCACGAGAGATATTCTTTACTTGTTGCATTGCCAGTCATCAGCACTAAACAGGCCTTTGCTTTTCTCTGCAGCAGCTTTTCCAATTTCAGCGCATAGTTTCTTTTTCTGCTGGGGTGTATCTTCTCGTTCTGTAAACAGTTCCTCATAAAGTACCAAAATACACATTTTCAATTTTTTTTAAACCAGAAATAAACTAAACAGTCTTACCTTTGTTGCATCTATTACAAGAAGTGCGTCGGGAAAAATTCAAGTTTCCACACCTGAGGGGTAGAAGAATGAGAGCCAAATGACTTAAGAATGAAAAAGGTAATTTACTAAAAAGCAAAGGTTAGAGGCAAAATTGCTTAAATGTGGGCTAAAACATTTAAAAAAATCTGCTTTCCAAAGTAGATTAGGGTAAATTTCTAGCTTTCCAACTGAATTATATCATTCAGCTCTACTCATGCTAGAAAGCACTAAAAATCATCATGGAAATGTTTAAAATACACTAAAGAAAAACAAAACAATATGCCATAACCGAGTGCTCAACAGTTCTCTTCCAAATATTAAATAAAATCAGCAAAGGCTCGTAGAATTGCGCCCTTAGGTTGAAACAATAGCTTATTATTAATTTTTTGGAGTTTTTTTGAAAGAAAGAAAATAATCAAATGAGTAAGATGTGGTAGAGCAACCAACTACTGCCAAAGCGGATGACCGGAGTAGTCTTTTCATTTTTCTGCTTAATTATTAGTAGTAGTATTAAGGTAGTGTATGAGTTGATTCTATGCCTAACAGGAGCGAGAACATCTAACTTACGAAGAATCCGTGCAAATCCAATCGCCCTCATTCATTTTATGTTTTCTGTCCATTATGCTGCTGTGAGGTATTCACCCTGAGGCACTGCGAGTAAATGTCTAATAAAACAACTTTGAGTTCACAATTCGCAGTTCATGAACCACAAAATGAAACAGTCGCAGATTTCGAGGTTCGAAAATCCAGCATGTACACAGACAAGCTTACAAGCTCTCAGCCTACACAAAGCAGTGAGGTTATGTGGCTGGGTTTTTGGATCTAACATCAAGGGACCAACTGAACACTGAACTGCGGCATCTACTGCGTATTCACAAATGCTTCGGGGTTTATCCAGGTGTGAGAAGTTCACCGCTCGGCTCGGTTCGCCGCTTAGCGTTAGAGACTGCGTCAGCAAAATAGACAAATAATTTGAAGAATGGTTAAATATCCAGCTGGTGTTGGATTTTCAAAGCCCACGTTCTGAACGAAAGATTAGTTCCTTTTACGTATTTGTATTTGGCTCGCTCGTACGCTTGTACCCGCTGCCGCGCCGCCGCGGGCGATCTAGGCTTTATCAAGCACGCAGCTATCTGCTGTGAATTTTTCATACTCAGTCGTTCTTGGCTGGGAGCATTATAAAGACGTGACCCCGAGCCGAGAGTCCGTAAAGCCGTAAACCCCAGTGGAAGGGCAGCGCCTGTAAAGCGCGAATTTCTCGCCTTCTTCAAGGCGCCCCGAAACTTCGCCAAAACAGCGCCTTTTAGGGCACTTTTTCCTAACCGGAAGTAACCCAAAAGCGCCCAAAAAGGCGCTGTTTTGGCGAAGTTTCGGGGCGCCTTGAAGAAGGCGCAAAATTCGCGCTTTACAGGCGCTACCCTTCCACTGGGGAAGCTGAGAATCTGTCTTTCTCTCGTGACCCCGCCGAGCGTGCACGAGCGTGTCCCTGCGTACTCCACTTCCGGTGATGATTGTCGTCTGAGCAGCGGGGCAAGCCATGCGGCAAGATTATGCGGTACTCAGCGCCAGTTTTTACTTTCTTTCCCTCAAAATGATCCAAACAAAATCAATATCTTTCGCTCATTTTAGAGGATTGGCAGTAAAACACGGTTTCGCCACCGTCGTCGCGGCGCATTTCTTAGAAACTGGGTTGTTTGGTTTGGGACCAGAAAATTTAGCCGATTCATGACTGCGGGTTTGAGAATACCGCTTTCCAGAGCAAAACTGATGTCGGAAACGATCGTGCCAGCGAATCGGAGGAGAGGGCACCCAGCTCAAGCGAGGATGAGCGGCATCCTGTCGCTAATACAAAATAGGTAGTGCGCTGAGGCCGCAAAAATTTTCGGAATTTTAAGTCTGATATTTTTCGGTTTCGCGTCTGACCGTCGGTATCTGTGTCTCGCAGCCAGTGAGGTCTACAGCCCCCGCCCCACCCCGGCGCAGTGGACGCCTCCCTGACCGTCGAAACCCTGAACCCTGACAGGCGTGTCGACCACTGTGCCAGTCAGCGGGCCGTCAGGTCAGAACATTGCACCTGAACCGTGAACCGCTGAGGGGAGGGAGGGAGCATGAGAGAAGGGCGCCATTCTCTCATAGAAGGAATGGTACATACAGTGCGTACCTCACGGCCTCCGCCCTGTTAGCAGCTTACGATGATTTTCACTGTAAGCTACAGTGAACCCTGCTGTGAAAATCACCGTAAGTTACGGTGAATATCACCGTAGGCTTCAATGAATATCAGTAAAAGTCGTAAAAGTTAAAGTGCTGCACGGTGGATCACTGCAGCTTACAGTGAAATTAACTGTAGCTTACAATGATATTCAGCGTAGATTACAGTGAAATTACCGTAGCTTACGGTGAAAGTCATTGTAAGCTACAGCTACAGTGTTGTAGGGTTCACCGCAGCTTAGAGCAGTGAAAATTACTAAGCTTTTAAGAGCGTGGGTTGTGGCAAGCAGCCTTGCGAGCGAGGGGTCCACCCGGGTCCACCACTCTGGTAATCTTGTGTACACTTTGTCGGATAACTACTGGTAATCACATCCAAAAAATTCCCCTTTTCGTAGTTTTTCATGCAGTATAGGGCTTTCCGTCCTGAAAATGTGCTAAAAATTACAAAAATTTCTAAGTTTTTTCGAAAATGTTACTGAAAACTGCTGGAAATCGCTGGTAATCGGTAATCGTGTGTACGCTCCTTAACCGAGTGATGGACCCCTCGCTTGCGAGCAGCACAGAGCTCTGGAAAACCAAGTTTGTGTGAGTATTCACTATTTACTGCATACAAGTATTCAGCAAATAATGTGTACATGCCCATGTGTGTAGTAAATAGTGTGTACATGCCTATGTACACATTATTAACTGAATAACTTGACATGTTCACACGAAAAATCACAAGGGAATCACGTGTGTACCTGCCAAGGTATTCAGCAAATAATGTGTACATAGGCATGTACACACTGCTATTTACTGCACACATGGGCATGTACATATTATTTGCTGAACACTTCTATGTATGCATTAAATGATAAATACTTCTACACACTTGATTTTCCAGAGAGGTTCGGGTCAAGGGACCACTCAATCCCTGTGGCATTCGGCGGAGGACCTTTTGGTTTGGTTTCACTCGTTCCTCCCCCGCGGCCCTTTCCTTCTGCCAACACGCAATTATTATTTTAAAGAAAAGCATTCTGTCGGTAGTAAAACTCTCGGATACACCAGTAAAACGAATGTTTAGTTTTAATACATCAATGGTGTTTAGTTTAAAATGTGCAAACATTGCTCACTTCAAAGGTGTCGAGCTTAGCTAAATGTCATTTGGTTTTGGTGTGCCATGTTTCGACACTTCCGAAACGTTCAATAAACTGCACGATTTGTTTTACCAGACCGATATGCAGCTTGTATAGGGGTCATTCCACGAGAGATTTACAGGTTTTCAGGTGACCCTTTCCGCATTCCTTGCTTTTTTTATATGTTGTAGCCCTCCTTCAGACGAGCATTTTGCGCTATAGCGGAACTCTGTAGCTCAACTGGTTCCGGAGATATGGCCGATTGAAGATTTTCGAGGACTTTTTTAGACGAGGGGTCGACCACTTGGATATTCCATGTACACATTAAAAAATATTCCAATAATATTCCAAACATTCCAAAAATATTCCAGATATTCTAACATATTCCAGATATTCTAAAATATTCCAAATATTCATAAAATATTCCAAATTTTCCAAATATTCCGAATATTCCAGAGGTATTCTAGTAATATTCCACACATTCCTGCTCCACATATACTCCTGATTTTCCGGATTCTATTTAATCCAACAGTAAGTTATTCCCGGTATTCCAACATAATCTACGGTGGTTACATCATATAGATGTAGTAGTCAGAGCACCCCTAGACCCCCGGGTAAGGCCTACGCTATGCGTATGGACATGAACGCATCTTTCTATAAAAGCATCTTCTCTCGAGGCACTGCCAGAGAATACCATTAGTTTTGGTCTCCGAACTCCGCAGCCGGAGAAGCGGCCCTCAAAAGCTCGAATTTACCCTCGTTATGACGCGCGCTATCTTGCAAGGATCAAACCGTTAAAATATGAGCTCTCACCAATAAAAAGGGTCACAAACAATCCTTGACAGATTTAATCGATTTTTTTTTCATTTTTCTGTGCTATGGAAAGGGTGGCGTGAAAATATAGAAAATTTTTGCGGCAGTAAACCTCCCGAAGGAGGTTGCGGTTCCCGCCAGGCACAGGGCTTTTACCCCCTGTGGCAGCCAACTGCTTCGGTGTTCCATGGGAACCGGCGCTTTGCTGACTGCGATCCTATCGCGCAATTCGACAGATTTGATCCCCGTACCACCATTGGCCTACCCCGAGAGGTACGAGCGGTGTCAAGGGCGTTAGACTTCCAGATCCCAGTTTCAGAGGCCTTACCTCAGAGGGGTACGCGGGATTCGAACCCACAACCCCGAGTGCCGACACGTAGCCAGAACTGGAAGCGACCCAACGCCCAAAGCCACCGAGCCAACGGCGGTGAGACGTGTTTAACTTTTATTTGACCTGCTATCCAGCAGCGGTCAAAGGAAATGCAAAGCGCGAAAAACACTTTTCCGAGTGGGAGTCGAACTTCGGACCTCTCGGTTCGGTGTTGCGCGCTCTACCAACTGAGCCACGACGCCACGATGACTGTACAGTGCGACGGGTTCGAGCCGTATTTGCCGCATCCTGCAGCCTCCAGCCAGGAGGAAAGGGCAAATACCACTCGAACCGGTCGTACTGTACAGTCATCGTGGCGTCGTGGCTCAGTTGGTAGAGCGCGCAACACCGAACCGAGAGGTCCGAAGTTCGACTCCCACTCGGAAAAGTGTTTTTCGCGCTTTGCATTTCCTTTGGCCGCTGCTGGATGGCAGGTCAAATAGAAGTTAAACACGTCTCACCGCCGTTGGCTCGGTGGCTTTGGGCGTTGGGTCGCTTCCAGTTCTGGCTACGTGTCGGCACTCGGGGTTGTGGGTTCGAATCCCGCGTACCCCTCTGAGGTAAGGCCTCTGAAACTGGGATCTGGAAGTCTAACGCCCTTGACACCGCTCGTACCTCTAGGGGTAGGCCAATGGTGGTACGGGGATCAAATCTGTCGAATTGCGCGATAGGATCGCAGTCAGCAAAGCGCCGGTTCCCATGGAACACCGAAGCAGTTGGCTGCCACAGGGGGTAAAAGTCCTGTGCCTGGCGGGAACCGCAACCTCCTTCGGGAGGTTAACTGCCGCAAAAATTTTCTATATTTTCACGCCACCTTTTCCATTGCACAGAAAAAAGAAAAAAATCGATTTAATATTTCCAAAAACATTCCAAATATTCCAACATATTCGCGATATTCCCAAAATATTCCACATATTCCAAAAAATATTCCAGATATTCCAAAAATATTCCAGATATTCCAAGTGGAATATATTCCATGTACACAAAAATTTCAAGTGGTCGACCCCTCGTTTTTAGAGGTTTTGTGCAAATTTTCGGATTTGATTTTTTTTTAGCGTTCCCAGGCCTGAAGCGAACCCAACCACGTTGCTGGCAGGGGTAGTTTGATCCGGGGAACTGAAATCTGAACTCGGATTTTACCTAGGTCCCCTCCTTCTGTCCTTTTTGTGGAGAAAACCGCAGTTTTTGAACTTCATTTCCCGCGTTTTTAGCAGCTTTGACGACGATGTTCCTACAATTTTTCTGTACTTTTCGGAGCGTCAGGGGATAGTTCTCGACCAGTACTTTCGATTTTTCAAAGGGTAGGTGCTACTTATCCTGCTAGTTTAGGAGCTAGAGCAGGACGAAAACGAGAAAATTCAAAAAAACACTAAAATGACCGATTTGGTGGATTTTTTTTCGAGGTGATGCCCGGCCGATACCGGGGTAGGTAGTATGCTTTCCGGACCAAAATTTCATGCTCTATCTGAATCTGAAATAAAAAAAATGGGCATTTGCTTTGTTTCTCTGCTAGGGGCGCATCTTCACAGACACCTTTTTGAGAAAGTGCCCCAAAACTACTATTCTCGCCAAACTGGTCCCACAGTGGCCGAGCCGACCTAAATTTGGTACCACAAGGTTTTCGGGTGCGCTGAGCACGAATCAGTTGGTGCCGAGGCCGCCCGGACATTATGGGGGTACATCACCGGGGACCTCCTGAGCACCGCGATGACAACGTCAACAGCGTCGATTTGGTTCAAATTACGTAACCGGTGGCAGTTTCGCACGTCGAGCTCAAATTAATGTGGGGCTCGAGGCTACTTTACTCAAAAAAAAATTGGTGTACACTCTAAAACAAAACAGCAGAAGAAGTAAAAAAAAAAAAAAAAAAAAAAAAATTAAAATTTTTTTTTAAAAAAAAAAACCCCTTCAGGTGACGCTGGCGCGAGCAGGCCTCGCGCAGCCACAGAATCAGGTTCATGAATACCGACTTGAGCTCAAACCGAACCGTGTTAGTGATGAGTGCATTTGATCACGAAGCAGATGTGAAGTCACCGACACTTAAAGAAAATGAAAGATTGTTTCATTATCTGTACTTTTTTTTTATTTTTAATTTAGGCTTTTCAGACCTGTTAGACTAGAATAAAGTCAAGCTTTCACTAACATATTTGCTGTGTTAATATGCTGGGGTGAATTTCATAACCAGTTATGAACCAGTTATGAAATTCACCCCCAGCATATTAACACAGTAAATATGTTAGTGAAAGCTTGATTTAATTCTAGTCTAACAGGTCTGAAAAGCCTAAATTAAAAATAAAAAAGTACATTTAATGAAAAAATCTTTCATTTTCTGTGTAGGTGACTTCACAACTGCTTCGTGATCAAATGCACTCATCACTAACACGGTTCGGTTTGAGCTCAAGTCGGTATTTATTAACCTGATTCTGTGGCTGCGCTAGGCCTGCTCGCGCCAGCGTCACTTGCGGTGTTTTTTTGTTAATTTTTGTTTTTAATTTTTGTTTTAAATTTTATTTATTTATTTATTTATTTTACTTTTCCTGGGTGTTTTTTTAGAGTGTACACCTTTTGAGTAAAGTAGCCTCGAGCCCCACATTAATTTGAGCTCGACGTGCGAAACTGCCACCGGTTACGTAATTTGAACCAAATCGACGCTGTTGACGTTGTCATCGCGGTGCTCAGGAGGTCCCCGGTGATGTACCCCCATAATGTCCGGGCGGCCTCGGCACCAACTGATTCGTGCTCAGCGCACCCGAAAACCTTGTGGTACCAAATTTAGGTCGGCTCGGCCACTGTGGGACCAGTTTGGCGAGAATAGTAGTTTTGGGGCACTTTCTCAAAAAGGTGTCTGTGAAGATGCGCCCCTAGCAGAGAAACAAAGCAAATGCCCATTTTTTTTATTTCAGATTCGGATAGAGCATGAAATTTTGGTCCGGAAAGCATACTACCTACCCCGGTATCGGCCGGGCATCACCTCGAAAAAAAAATCCACCAAATCGGTCATTTTAGTGTTTTTTTGAATTTTCTCGTTTTCGTCCTGCTCTAGCTCCTAAACTAGCAGGATAAGTAGCACCTACCCTTTGAAAAATCGAAAGTACTGGTCGAGAACTATCCCCTGACGCTCCGAAAAGTACAGAAAAATTGTAGGAACATCGTCGTCAAAGCTGCTGAAAACGCGGGAAATGAAGTTCAAAAACTGCGGTTTTCTCCACAAAAAGGACAGAAGGAGGGGACCTAGGTAAAATCCGAGTTCAGATTTCAGTTCCCCGGATCAAACTACCCCTGCCAGCAACGTGGTTGGGTTCGCTTCAGGCCTGGGAACTCTAAAAAAAAATCAAATCCGAAAATTTGCACAAAACCTCTAAAAAAGTCCTCGAAAATCTTCAATCGGCCATATCTCCGGAACCAGTTGAGCTACAGAGTTCCGCTATAGCGCAAAATGCTCGTCTGAAGGAGGGCTACAACATATAAAAAAAGCAAGGAATGCGGAAAGGGTCACCTGAAAACCTGTAAATCTCTCGTGGAATGACCCATAGCCTTTGAACTAAGGAGTCATGTCATGCTGAAGACTACACATGTCTCCGTCAGGGGGATGTGAGGGTGTTCGTGGAAAGCTGGGAAAGGTGCGCAGGTCATGTGAGAGTGGAAAGGATCGGGGGAGAGGGAAGCGCAGAGGGGGCAGGGGCGGGCCGGGGGGACTCGCGAGTCTCTCTAGGGGAGGCAGGCCAGGCCAGGGGCGCCGTGCCAGGCCAGACCGACGTGCTGCGGGCGGGGGCGCGGGGGCGCGGGGGCGCGGGGGCGGCGCTGCGGGGGCGTGGTCCCGTGACGTCCTGCCAGGCCCCGTGAGCATCCCCACCCGCAGCGTCCTAAGCTTTTGCATGACTGGGTCACGTCGGGTAGGGTCGGGGAGCCTCTTCTAACCTCTATACTCTAGAAGCCGCCAACAACCCATCCGACGGGACCTTGCAGTCTGCAGTCTGTCTACGTCGCACAAGTCTTTGGTGCGGTTGCCCCCTCTGCGAGCGTGCGTCGCTCTTTTCTCCTTCCCTCCCTCGACCCGGATCGTCTTGGTCTGGACCGCGTGTGTTCGGTACCACTGTCCCCACCCCATCCCACGGCACCCTGGCCCGAAATATACGTAAACACCGCGACGCGACGCACTGAGCTCGCGTATGTGGGCCACCGTGCCCCCGCGCGCGCCCCGCCCCGCCACGCGCCGCCTCGTGCGTGTCGCGGTCGCCCACACCTCAGCCTCGTCGCCATACTTGTTTTGTTGAACAATGTGTGAGTCGGCTGTTGTTGTGCCGCCCGGCGAGGAGGCCACCGCCGCCCACCAAGGATGCCGGCCGCGCCGACGGGTTTTGTAATACTTGTCAAGTGACGCGACCGCCCCTCCGTGGCCACCGCCCCGCCCCGCCCCGCCCCGCCTGCGCCCACAACATCCTGCCGCCACCGCACCCCCGGCGCCGGGTCCATTCAAGGCACGCTGCCGCCGCGGACCCGGCCCGGCCCCCGGCCCCGGTGTGCCGTCCCGGTCCAGCGAGCGCGCCTGCGGGCGGGCAGATAGGCAGGCCCGCCGGGCACGCGTGTCGCGCACACAGCCCGCGGCCTACCTTACAGGCGCTCCACGCAGCGAGGTCAGGTCAGCAGCCCGGCCAGCTATGTCGCCAAGTCTCGGTGGGATGGGGACGGAAGGTGCGGAGGGACCATTAATGCGTTGTTTCGCTCATTGCCAGGAGAGTATGCGCACCGTGGAGCAGCCTACAGCAGCACCCCTACGCCTCCACACGAGCCGAGCCCTGAGACCTGCAAGCGTCTCGTCTCGTTCGCATGAACACAGATTTGTGCTGCGATGGAAAGAAATCACTTCCTCTCTGACCGTGGGATGGAACAGCAGATGCTCTTAACTTAAAGGTACGAGCAGAGGAGAGCAACTTTCTTCAAATGTAGAAACTTTGACCAGCGATCTGGTAAAGCAAAACACCCGCACATCCCATCAACATCAACAACCGCAAATACTGCGCTGGCGGCCCTGTCAACAACCCTCACTCCCCCCTCCCACCTCCTCAAACCCCACAGGAGCGGTGATTGTCCTCCCCTTATTTATAACCGGCGGGCGCGCGGCCGCCCCAGTCTCTCCCTGCTCGCCGCTCGGCAGGCGGCCCGTACCGCCGTACCGCACCAGTGCGCCGTAGCGCCCCAGCACCGCAACAGTGCACCCGTGCACCTCAGCAGTGCGCCGCAGCATCTGTGCTCTTTTAGTGAAAATCGTGATTTCAGCGGGGAAGTAGGTCACAAATATTTTTCGCTGGACTAAGAGATAAAGGGCGCCCACAGCTAAATCACACGTCTCCGGATTTCGCCATCGTAAGTATTTGTTATTATTTCATGGTTGAAACACGGCAGAAAATATTGTTGGGAAGGGGCCTCGACCAACATCTTCTGTGTCTTTCCTCCTGGTTAGCTTCAGGTGAGAGGAGGAGGAGAGACAAAAAAGATGTCGGGCTCTAGGCTCTTACCCACTCGATTACCAACGCTAGCAGGAAATACGAATACGACGCTCCAACTCGAAGGTTAATGAGAGACGTATTTTTTCTTACGACTATGACTCTTGAACCCTCGCGAACAAAACCAAGAGTAACGGCACTCGAAAAATAAAATATTTTCGAAAAACGGTGGGGTAGGTAGGATGAAGGCTGACGAGTCTTTACCCTGCTAACTCAAATCTTCCATTCATTGGAATCCCATCAGGGTGGCAGTGAATGGAGGATTCCTCCTCTTTGAGGCCAAGCCGATGTTCCGGACGTGAGGGTCGGGCCCCTGGTGGGCGTAGCCAAATAAGGGCTGCTTATTGCTCCTCTTATTGCATCTCTGGAAAAAATCTCCTTCCCTCGCTACAATTCATATTAATATCAATTAACATCAAATTTGATGTCAAAAACATAAATTACCGGCAAATATTGCAGATTGGACGGTAGTTTGACTTTCTGAGCGTCCTTGCCGATCTCCTCATCTGCGACGTGTCTGAGGTGGTGGCGCGGAAAAGGGGCGGGAGGGGGCGGTTGGGGGCAGCGGCACACTTGGCGTGGCTAGCCGGTTGGCCTTTCCCATCGAGTAAACACTGGCTACAGAAGGCCGCCTTCATCATAGTCAGGACCGTTTATTCGAGATTTCCTCTATTTTATTTTAAAATCATTTACAGGCAACGTGGGATGGTAAGAGAGAGGGGCTCGCCAACGGTGGCTGACGTAAGTCACATAATGTAGCTCGCGCATGATCCAACGCTGAAGAAAAGCGAGAAATCACCCGCGGTCTCTCCGATGGCGTCTTGATGGAGGTTCCAACCACAGCCTGTCAGCCTCTCCACAGCTTGATGAGTCCGATTCCCTCCTTTCGGGAACATCAGAATAATAGATATTATTTGTTTCCCCTCTTTTCGAAAGTCAGTCACTTCTCTAAAAGCAAAACAAACAGGAAGACGCCGCGCCGCCTCGTCGGTGCTGCCCTGAAAGCCGTCCCTGCTGCCCGCCCCGCCCCAGTCCCAGGTGGCCGCTGTCATACGAAAAACGTTGCGGCCGTCCGCCGTTGGCAAGGACGGGCGCAAAGCACGCAGTGTTTACTTCTAGAGCCGGCCGGGCCGGGGGCCGGGACCGGGCGGGCGCGGCGCGTCTGGCGCGTCACAACAACACCGGGCTGGGCCGCCCGGGGCATCCTCGGGGGCATCTCATCTGCACGATCACCAACCGAGCAGGAACCCCCCGCGGGACCTGCTGCTGGACCGAGGGAAGGGAGGGCCTGGGCCACGATAAAAGACGAGTTCTCTGCGTCTGACGGTGCGCCGCAGCCTTTGGAGACCTCGCACCGAGGGGGGAAACAACACAATGAATTTTTCGTACACCTCGTAATTCAGAAAAATTGAGAAAATTCACAAAAAATCAAAAAATTAAAGAAATTCAGGAATAAGATTTAGGAAGATTCTCAAAAATTTAGGAAAAATTTAAGCAACACCAGAAAAGTTCTGGAAAAAATGAATTTAAAAAATCACGAAAATTCACAGAAAATCTCAAAATGTGTACACTTAAATTCAGAGTCGTTTCCCCCTGCCTCGCACGAACTGGAAGGAGACTGGGAGAAGACAGCCGCGGGTCAGCTCAGCAGCACGACAGGAAAGGACATGACAGGACAGCAGTGAGCGCGTGAGCGCAGGGCAGGCAGCAGGACGTGACGCGAGCCGTGCGGGCACACTCATGTAAAAATAGGCCCTACATGTGATGGGCGTGCCCCCGCCGCTGCCTTCGTCCCTGCCTCCGCACCTGCCCCGTCCCTGCCCCATACCGGCCCCCTGCCCGCCTCGCCTCTGCCCCGCCACTTATCCCCCCAAACCCCACCCTACTTCCACGACGGCGGTTCTTGACTTATTCTTTCCTTTCCCTGGCCCCGGCGCGGAGGGGTGGAGGACCTCAGCCCTGCCCCGGGCTGCGGCCGCCGCTACAGCTGCTACCGCAGCAGCTATGTCTGGCTGAGAGACGACTCCCTCTGCCAACCCTTCCGTGTTATTTTTCTTTACGTCCCTCTCGACTGTCAAAAAAAAAAAGTGTTTGGCCTGGCGCGGGTCGAGAAGGTCCCACGGGAAAGACGTGGTTTGGTGCTGAGCAGGGCGGGGCTGCTGGGGCCGGCCTTTGACCCCGCTGCTCGGCTGGGTCGGAAAGCGTCTCGGAGCGCACTATTAACACCCCCTCGGCACCACGCCTGCTGTCGCAATTAACATCCGACTCGTCGTGCTTGTTGCAGATGGGGATGATAGCGCGCGTGCGCGCGAGGCTGCAGAGCATCCACACCGTCACCAACAAGCCGGATCCGGCGCGGCTGCAGGACGACACCTACCAGTCGGGTAAGCGCAAGAGACTCGGGCGGGAGTTCAACTGCATACGGACAGAACGCCAATGATACTCTCTGCGTGCATAACACTGTTCGAGTTGCACTGAGAGAGACACATACTCTCAGAAACACGAGAGGGAAGTAAAAGGACTCCGTGTGAATGCACTGGACTTTTCTCGTTTATAAATAAAGCAGCCTGCCTTGTTGGCGCGGGCTGAGCCGGCTGGGCGCGTGCTGGGCGCGTGCTGGGCGCGTGCTGGGCGCGGTCCTGTGCTGTGCCTATGATCCCGTCCCACATCACGTCGTGCCTCTCCTCTCTGTGTCTGCAGTGTGCCTGGTGACGGTGGTGCTGCTGCTGCTGCCTTACCTGTCCCGCGGGCCCGTCTCCATCATGCTGGCCCTCGCCTACTCCTGCCTCGTGCTGCCCGTGCTCATGCAGGTGCAGCACCAGAGCGCCGACGACCTCCGCGACTACGTCTGCAGTGAGTGTCACCTGACCGCCGCGGAGGCGCTACTAGGATCGCCAACGTCTGCGAAAGTATAAGAGAGAGGAGGGATATCGGCACTGAGTGCATGGCGCAAATCGCGAGGGGTCCATCACTTCGTTAATCGTGTGTACACATTACTCGCACTCAACTCAATATTACTCGGCATTACTCTCCAATACTCACCATTACTCAACAATACTCGCAATCTTTTTTGCAAACTACTAGACACATACTCGCCAATACTCGCTCATATCACCAACACTCGCACATTACTGGCCAAAACACGCCAATACTCCACGAATACTCGACAGTACGCACTAATACTCGCCTTTACTCAAAATACTCATGTGAATAACACTTCTTGAGGAAATGCCGTGCCAATCGGCGTAGACAAAACGACTAGAAGGAACTTGCCAGAGATGGTCTCTGATCGTTCGCGTCCGTTCCGTCTGTCCGCAGCTCTGCTGGCGCCGTCCGCGCGCTTCCTGCGCCGCATGTACGGCCCGCTGCAGCGCATGGAGACGGTTCTCATCGGCATGAACAACCTCTTCACCATGCTCAACCAGGTGCGTCATATTGTGCGATGCGTAGCGTCGTGTTGAGTCGCAGCAGCCGCGCCCCGCCTAGGAGTCACGATGCGCCTCAAATCGCGTGACGTGACGCCCCACTAAAAATAAGAGGGGTGCGGGTGGAGCACGGCGTGGCGCGGCGCGGCCAGTTTGGGAGCCTGCCATCTTGGCGACGAGTCCAATTAACAGTTTGAGTACGACGTGGCTCGGTCCGGCCCGGCCAGGCCGGCACTAGACGGCACAAACGGCGTTTCCGGCCACGACGGCGCGGCTCTCTCCCTCCACGTCAGCAGAGGAGGACTGGCGAGACGTCCGGTTGGCGGGAGATTTGAACGGCGGAAGCTGGACTAACATCCTGGTGGTGTGGCTGTTGGCAGTGCCTGTTCTTCATGGTGTGCGAGCGAGCGTTGGTGCCCGGGCAGCGCGTCGCCTGCCTCTACTCGCTCATGTTCTACAACGTGGCGGCCTACTGCGCCTCCTACGTGCGAGAGCTCATCGCTAAGGAGGACTGGTCGCTGACAGTGCCCGTGGCCGACCACTCGCGCGTCAAGCACCTCGCCATGACGGCCACGCGCCTCGTGCTCGAGTGGACCAAGGCCGTCACCTTCATCATCACGGTCGTCTTCATGCTGCTCGTGTTTGGGCTGGAACGCGGTCTCGAGCACTACCACCCCAACGGCGCCTACACCGCGCTCACCTGGCTGTACTACATGGCCACGGAGAAGGTGCGTCTCCTCTCGACAAGCAAAGATTCAGAAAAATCCCTTGAAAATTGTCAGCTCTTTCGCCATTGACACAACTCGGCATGGAAGAGCTTATTCTCCGAGGGGTAAACAACTCTGAAATTTTTAAATACCTCGTAATTTAGAAAACTTCAAAAAACTTCAGGAAACTTCAGGAAAAAACTGAAAAATTTACAAAAATTCAGGCAAATTCACAAAAAAAATTACAAAATGTGTATACCAAAATTCAGAGTTGTTTCCCCCTCGGTATTCTCCGCCATCGCTGTCAACGAGCCTGGGGCAGCAGTGTCTGACGCGTGTGTTTGTTCCGCCCGGCCTGTCCGCAGGTGTTCGCGGACCTGTTCCCCGCGCTGCTGACTCTGCTGCGCCTGGAGCGGCTGGAGTCGCTGGAGGCGCTGTGGGCGCCCGTGCTGCAGCGCGCGTTCTGCATGGCGCTGGCCGTGACGCTGTCGCTGCCGCTGCTGCTGCGCGCCCAGTACCGCGTGGCGGTGAGCGCGCTCTACTGCTGCGGCTGGGTGCGCTGGCGCGAGCTCAGCCAGGGCCCGCTGCGAGCGCTGCAGGCCGAGCGCGCCGTGCTCGAGCGCTACCGCCACGCCTCGGCCGAGGAGCTGGCCGCGCACGACGACGACGTGTGCGCCGTGTGCCTAGCGCCCATGCGCAGCGCGCGCGTCACGCCCTGCCACCACCTGTTCCACGCCGACTGCCTGCGCCGCTGCCTCAGCGCCTCCGACATCTGCCCCATCTGCAAGCGCACCTTCCACTTCGACTGATCGAGCGCGCCATAGCGAGGCGCACACATGGACAGGACCATACGAGGGGAGCGTGCAAGGCCGGCGAAGCCCCGGTGCGGTCGACGTCGGCGGGGATTGGGGCGGACGCCTCTCGGGCGAGTTGTGTTTCAACGCGAAATAAACAGCGGTCCTCGCCTGGTTCTCAGGCCCGCTCGGGCGCGGGCGCACCCTTCCCCTTTAGCGCGGAGTAGCGACGGCCGCCGCGCCGGTCGGTTCGTTAGGTTAGCCGCAGGGGGGCTGGACTCGCCAGGAACCCCGTGACTCTGTGATACGCCGACAGGGCGACCCCTTACACTGACATGCAGTGTGGCTGTAAGCGTCTGTTGTTGTTCCGACAGAGTGCGAACGTGCGCGCGTAGGTGTGATAGTGAGTGTGTACGAATGTGGCTCCGTGACAATGCCCGTGAACTGAGAAATCTATATTTAAAACGAACTTCTATAGATTTCATTCTAGTTTATACGGGGCTCCGTAGCAGTTTTTGAAGACGTCGGGAGCCATATGCTTAGCTTCTCACCTTCACCAAATCTATTCCACGTCATTTAGGTGAACGGTAATTTTAAGGGGTGATATGCGTGATTGTATTTATGAATAACATACGGGTAAAAGAAGAGTGGTGTGTCAATTCGAATGTTTTCCTGAAACTCAAACTTTTAGCCCCCCAAAAATAGAAGTCTGATCGAGAAGACGCGAAAATATTAGGTACCAATAACTATTTATTTTAGTTACATGATTTTCATTCATTCATTCATTCATTCATTCATTCATTCATTCATTCATTCATTCATTCATTCGTTCATTCATTCATTCATTCATTCATTCATTCATTCGTTCATTCATTCATAAATTGGCATAGCTTAAGTTGTACATCATTCTTTCTTAAGTTTTAAGTTATTAGTATTTGTCATTGTTAGATTCACCTACTCATGCATTTCTGCTGTAATGTTTGCTTTTTTGTACTTCGTAAAATACAAGTGATAGATTCTATGTATATTATTCATCATCACTTACCACCTATCACAATTATCAATATTTCCACACAGTAGGGAGTGGTCTACTGGTCCCTTTCCTTCCTTTTGCTCATACAGTGCCAGATGCTTAGCGTAAGTGATGGGTTGCCTACATCACAAGGGGCCGTAACGCGCCACAGTTCGTTGGTACCCTGCTCCCACATCCGGAATACAACAAGAAAAATAAAGAACAGGGCCAGTTGGCAACTCTGCATATGCCACAACCAAATACCTGGACAAAGACTCAGATAAAATACAATTTGCTAAGCCCTGCACATTCTGCATTTTAACGGCGCGACCACCATTTTAAGTTGGGTATGACCTAATGCCATATGTATCTATACCTAATACTATTTTAGCTTCAGAAGCTGTGACATACTATCATAGTGGATTTTTTTATTGAACAATAACCAGATTAGTTTTCTTTCCTTTTTTCCCTCAAAAAAGGTCTCTACAAATTCTTAATTTTGTCTTAGAGATCACATTAATACTTTTACACAAAACTGATTATGAGAGAAGCTCCTCTCACATGTGGCAGTAGGCAGATACCTAAATAATTGCTGATCTCACACTCCCGGGATCATACTATTCCAAGTAACATGGGCGTCCTGCCATCTGAAAAAAGAAAACGACCAGTTAACGTCGCCGGCGGTGCGGAGCACCAAACGCTGGCACTCCTGGCCCCTAGCACTGTGCAAGACTTACTTGGTGTGGATGACCTTCTCCAGGCACAGAGCCTGCGCCGTAGTGGTGAAATCATCCTTGGGGCGCGACGAGCTGGCCGAGCTGGACTTGTTGGAGGTGGACTCGCCCGCCTCGTTGAACCTCGTGTCCACCGTCAGGCTCCACTGGCCCGCCCCCGCAGTGTAGTACAACAGCTCGAATCTGTGCCAGCCAAAACCATGATTATGACCCCAAAACAAATTGTTTTCCCGCACCGTGCCTTCGTGCCATTTATAGGTTTTCTTTTTATTTCGGCTTATGGCCGCAAAGTTCGCACCTCCGCTCGGCGTGGTAGTTCCGCAGAAGCTCGCGGTTCGTGTTGAAGATGACGCCGTAGTGCCCGCTGCAGCTCACGACCCAAACAGGCAGCGACGGCGTCTTGAGCCGCGACCCGGGCTGCCGGGAAGACTCCTGGAGCTCGCTCTCGTTTGTGTCGTCCCACACCAGGTAGCCCACGTCCGACCGGTTGAGCACGCCGTACTGGGGCAAGGCCTACGGAGAGGAGATGCAGTTAGAGACAGGATGGGGGGGGGGGGGAGGGGGGAGTTCCGGGACGGAGAGGGAAAGAGGAGGGGAACGAGGAAGCAAAAGCAGAGGGGAGGGGAGGGTGAAGGGGCGATGGGGGACAGATCATTGGACGGGGCCTCGGACGGGGCGCAGGAGTAAGGCCAGGCTGAAGGGGAAACCAACTCTAAAATTTTTCAACACCTCGTAATAAAAGAAAAGTTAAACAATTGAGAAGTAAACTAAGACAAAAATCTCAAAAAGTCGAAAAATTCAGACCATGAAAAAAATTGAAAGCGACGCATTGTGAAAAATCCCGTAGCAAATTACGAAAATGACTACGGAACGCACCGATTTTTTTTTACGGATCTGTCCGTACCTCTTAAATACGGAAGAATCCGTAATAGAAAATCACGAGCGTGTCAGTTCCTACTTCGATGCAAAGGGTTCAAAAACTAGTTTTCATCAAAAATGCTCTGGGAGTCATAAAACACAAAATACGGGATTTTGGTGTACGGGACGGTACGTAAATTGAATGTACGGGAAGGTCCGTATTTATCTGGTACGGTCGTCCCGTAAATTCAAATACGGTTCAGACCGGCTAAAAAATTACCGGTCCATCCCGTCAAATTCCCGTTGTAATTTCTGACAGTGCGCAGCGTCTTTACAGAAGACACAGATACGAGTGGGTTTGCCTACCCAAGCGGCAACGGCGCTTTACGGGCAGAGCGAGTAGTAAGCACCTGCGCCTATTTTTCTGAAACACCCTCGAGCGAGGCAGACGATGTCGACACTCACGTAGTGGTCCTCGTCGCCCACGTAGACGATGCCGTTGTGGAGGTACGGAGTGGCGCGGCCGACCAGCAGCAGCGTCACGATGGTCTGCGGTCCCTCCTCGGCCGTGGTCACGAGGCACGCCTTCTCATCCTCCAGGTCCGCCTGCACCCTGCGGACACAACAGGACACGACAGGCCCGCCGCTGCAGAACCGCGCGCCGCGCGCTGCCTGTGGACGCTACTCCAGGGCGCGGGACTCACTTGTCGCATCCCCGGGTCAGGACGGCGGAGTACAGCAGAAGCAGCGTGCCAGGGCCGGGGTCGTCGGTGAACTGCGGCAGAGTCGGAGGATCAGGGTAATGCATGCTACGGAGCGGCGGGCGGGGCAACTGGGAATACCAAGAGGATACCTACCAGGTACAGGTACTGCTTCATGAAAATTTGAAGGTCTTGCAGCGACGTAAACTCAAATAGGTGTAACTGCCGCGCGACGACGCAAAGTCGGAAAAAGAAAACGATGGGTTCAATAAGCAGGGTGCCTTTGCAGCGGGCGGGCGCGGGCGTCGAGACGGTTCGCTTACCTTCTCCGTGACGCCATCCTGGAAGTAGGAGGGCGAGTGCGGCACGAGGTTCTTCTCCTGCGGCAGCGCCACCTGGACGCGCTGCTGCTCGCCGACCTTCCACAGGATGGCGGACACCACGGCCCACAGTGCCTCGTACTGGCGCGCGCGGCTGGGGCGCAGCAGCCTGCACAGCACGGAACACCAGGGACTCACACCATGCTCTCCCACAACGAACCTAAACTTCCCCGGCAACAAAGTACCAAGTAGACCCTCCACGAACAGGGGCGGGGGATGCGTATCGTCCTCCACGATAAATTCAAGCATATTTCGATTCATATGCTTTTTTTATGTTTTGCTTTACTCGCGAATTTTCTTGACTTAAACAAATTTTTACTCAATTTTTTTTCATAATTGTTTTCATTATTTTCTTCTGATTTTACAGTGATTTTATTACGGCGTACGTGCTGTTTCTTTGAATGCGCAACAGTGTTGCGGATTTGCCTACCCCATTCCAAGGCGCCAATGGCCCCTGTAGCGCTGGCGATTATATGCAATCCCGCTACACTGTTACGCATTCAAAGAAACACCCGGTACACTGATGATTTGGGGGGGGGGGGGCCTCTCGGAATCGTCCCACCACACATGCTTACTCCTCGGGCCTCCCGGTGGGCGGGCCAGCGCCCTCCATGCCGGGCGGCGCCTCGAACAGCAGGTGCTTGACGAGGTAGGCCTGTACGACGGCGAGCAGGCCGCGGGTGCCGTTGCGCGGCGCGCGCAGCCCGTAGCCCAAGTCGCGCTCGGGTTCGCGCATCACCAGCCCGGTGCGGGACCACTCGGAGCGCGGCGGCGTGGCCGCGTCCCCGAACACCACCGTGCGCAGCTGCTGCACGGGCACACGGGGCACACAGGGCGAGCACGGTTAGGACGAGCAGCTCCAGCACCGGTACCGGCCCCTCCCTGCTACGTACCACGGCCTGCTGCTCCGTGATCGGGGTGCCCCCCATGACCGGCGTCCTCATGTGCATCCCGCGCTGGGACCGGCCGTACATCACCCGCTCTGGAACATGAACAATCATGGTGAGGCGTTGGCGACTGGACTGAACTCGCGGCTGCTGCACTGCTGGCGCTGGCACCCCCGGGCCACCGCGGTAGTAGGGGAGCGCCCTCATTAGCGACACACGGAAGCGGGCGGAGGCAAGAAAAACAATTATCTCAATTCACGCGAGAAAGAAAGCGCCTTCTAGATGGGTCACGAAAAAAGCACACACGACCTCTTTTTTTTTCAAGGGAAGCAGAGGTATGCGGAACAGAGTACAGGGTGCGCTGCACATGCAACACGCATTCTGCGGCAAGAGAGCAGAGGTGGGGGGCGCGGCCGGGTAGCAGCGGCTCCTCCGGCACTCATCTGCGACCTTGTGAAAGTGCGCGAGGCCCGGCCCGGCCCGGCCCGGCGGCACGGGGAGGAGGTCTGCACGTCTGCGCTCGCCTCGCCTCGCCTCGCCTCCGTTCCGATACCATAACACCAGGCTGATGTGAACGAGCGGCCGGGCGAGTATCGATCACCATAACGCACGCCCCGCTCCACCGCGGCGCGGCCGCGCGGCCGCGTGGTGCCAACGACTTGTGCGGTTGAGATAGTCATTCCCGCCCGTACGAGCCCCGGCCTCCGGCCCAGCCTGGGCCTCTATTACTTCCTGGATCCGTGGTGGTGATGGCGGTGGGTGGAGGAAGGAAAGGAGAAAATGGGCTGGGGACTTCCATATCGAGGAGTGAAAGAAGACGTATGGATCGGGGATAAAGACAGCGGCGGGTGACACTAAGGATCGCACGATCAGGAGCAACGACCGACGGGAACGGGAGGTGGGGATTTAGTTTGTAGAATTTCTCATGAAATCGAACTCGGACTGATATAGTATAACAACAGGGAAAAGACAAACGACAGCCTTTTCGAATTTCTGTTTATGTATAAATCAGAGTGGAGCACAGTGGAGTGGAGCTTTACGTTCTTGGAACATTATATCAGCGGGTCGCAGCGGAGCGCTCCTGGCCGGCCTATGCCGTAGCGAAGGTGGTGGCGGCGCGTAGCGCGCACTGCCGCGGGCTGTTTGAACTACAGATGATATGCTGCATGTTTACACTACCAAACTTCATTCCACCTCACAAAATAGTAAAAAATAATAAAAAAGAGGAGGAAACTATTTGCAGGAGCAGAGGCTCTGGCCTCACCTGTCTGACTCTGGAAGTTGCTGTTGGACTTGAGGGCCAGCAGCACCGAGCTCACAGTGCGGCTGCGTGCTGCTACGAACTTGAACCTCTTGTCCCTGGAGAGGCTGTCCTCGCCGCCGGCGGCGAGCTCGCCTGCGGGCGCGGTCGGTCGCGGCGGCGGGGGCGTGGACGCCATGGTCGTGGTGGTGGTGGTGGCTGGGAGACGGGGTGAGGGCCTTAAGACTCCGTATCCGGCGGAAGAAGAGGGTGGGTGCGAAAACTCAAGCCGGCCGCCGCCGACCCCGGGTCCCCGGTGCGCCCTGTCCCATCCTTCAAACCAAGCGCCACGCACCCTAACGGGCCGGGACGGGTCCTTCCTTCGCCCTGTCCCTCCGCCCCCGCCTGACACGCACCGCCACGCACGCTAAGTGCCCACGCGCACGCATACGCGCCCTACCGGCCTGGCCTGCATTGCAGGAGCCCGGGGCCCCGGGGCCGGGCGGGGCGGGCGGGGCCCCTTCCGACGCTGGAGCTGTTCCACGCGACACGCCTCGACTACGCCCTGCCGCGCCGCGGCGGCACTGCCAGCTGAGCTGCGGGGGATGGCGCGGTCGCCGGCCCGGCTGCACGAGCACTGCGCCCCCGCGCCTAGGCGCGGCGAGCCTGCGAGGTGCGAAGTGACGCCCCGCCGCGCACCGCCCCGTCCCGTCCCGCCCGGACCCGGACCCGGACCCGGACCCAGCGCCCACCAGCGGTTTGGCGTGCCTACGCCCTGTTTGACTAGTCGGGCGGGGCGGAGCGGGGTGGGCTGGTGCCGAGATCCGATGAGAGAGGGGCGAAGGGCGATGCGTTCACGGGCGCAGCACACGTGACGGAACCGACAGCTCTGGGTTGCCCGCGGGACGACTCTCGCTGGTCCGGACACACCTATTTCTGGGGACGCTTCTAATATGCACGCAATAAGAGTCTCCGCGACGACCTGGACGCTCTTCCGTACGACTACGGCACAGCACTCACAAGCGGGTTTTTCTGCGAGGACGCTCCTGCTTTCTGCCGTCCCTGAAGGTGGTCAGGGCGAGGGTGGCCCTTCTCCGCGCAGGGCCTGAGTTGGGGCCCGGGCCTGAGGCGGAGGCAGCTTGGGGCTCCGTGCGCGGCCGCGCGGCTGGGGCTGGGGCTCGACTGCTGTCGAGACGAACAGTAGGCCCTGGTGGGCGCAGGCCCGGCGGCGGGCGTTCCTTGCGGCGCCGTGCTCTGCATGGCCAGCCCTGAACTTGGTCCCACGCCTCCGATACGCCCGGCCCGCCCCGGCCTCGCCAAACCGCACCAAACCACACCAACGCGAGGCAACGCCCGGCCACGCCCGGCCACGCCGCGCAGCCCCTCGCCTGCATGACACTTCCTTCCGCAGCCCAAATTTGCACACGATTGGCTTGCACATGCATGGCGGGTGGGACGGGACGGAGCGCCGGGCGCCGAGCTGCTGAGCTGAGCATGCACGCGGTGGCAGCACGCGCTGGCGGCACGAGCACTGGGGTGCGCTAGGACTGGGGTGACACTGGGCGACAGCAGCCCGGCCCGGCGGCCCAGCCGGCTGATTCCGAACAGCTTTCAGTAGTCCTCTATCTTGCTCCCTATCGCCGTGCCCCATGAGTGCGACAAGGACAGAGAGACGAGACGCCTGTGCGGAACGGCCCTGCTGTCCCCGGCCGCTCTCCCACGCAGCCAGCAGGGCCAGCAGGGCCACGGCGAGTACGCAGCACGCCTACCTGCAGCCTTGATGCCGCTCCAGCCGGCATGGGCGTGTCGCGGGGGGCTGCCTGGGGGCTGCATGCAGGCGTGGCTGAGGCCGGGCCGGGCCGGACACTGCGCCTCTCTCTCTCTCCTGTCCCGTGGGCGGAGTCAGTGCGACTGACTGCAGCGGAGAGCACGGGACTGGGCAGAAGCGCCGCGTCCTCAACGGCCAAGGTGCATCACTATAAGCAGGCATGCAGCTGCAGCCCCGCGCCCGCCCCCGCCCAGGGCACTTGGCGCCTCTGGCTCGCGAGGCCGCGCCGCGTGCAATCAAGGAAGGCCAAGAGCAGGCAGGAGGGCGAGTGGGGTGGGGACAGTAACGTTATCATGAAGTGTGCACGATGAGCCTGGCCGGAGTGTGGGGGTGGGGGCGTACCTCTGCGCCGCAGGTAGGGAGGAAATGACGTCTGGCGGGGCAGCCCGCCGTCCTGGGCACCTCCCTGGGCGCCGCATGCCGTCTCCAGCGACTGGCCGCGCTTGGGGATGAGGGGCGAGGCCGCAGGCGACACGGCGCACACGCTGCACTGGTGGCGCGGCCGGGCGGCCAGCAGCGCCGCCGTCCTGGGCGCCGGCGCCGCGGTGCTCGGCCGCCGGCCGGACAGGCGCCGGCGCAGCGAGGCTGGCGAGACACGGCCGGCGTCGTGCAGGAGCAGCTCGCTGTCCGAGTCGGAGCCGGCGTCGTCCGTGTCCGACGTCATGGTGGTGCGGGAGGCGCGGCGCGGCAGGAGGCTTCGCGGCGGCACGGCGGTGCCGACTGCGGTGACGGAGCGATGGCGCTGGGCTGGGCTGGGCTGAGGCGCGGGGGCGGGGCGGGCGCCGGGGCGGGCGCCGGGGCGGGGCGCCGCGGGTTCAGGGACCGGGGCAAGGCGTCCTCGTCTGCGGGGGAAGTCCCAATGGGGCGCGGGCTCGGGCCTGGGCCCAGGGCTGCGCGCCACGCACCGGCCGCGGTTGGGGTTGGGGCTGCCACGACGCCACTCGATTACGCCCAGCTCCGGCCGCGTGCAGCCGCCTCGAGCCATTGCGACGGCGACGCCCTGCGTGTCCTCAGAAGTTGAGCAGAGCTGTCCGGGCCGGCGGGCCGGGCTCGAGGCGTCGCCAGAGGCGCAGCCCCCGCCGCGCGGCACAGCGCCCCAACCCTCCACCCCTCCTCTGCTCCGCAAGGCCTCCTACCCTCTTTGTCGAAACATTACATAGCAGATTGCTCTGGGTGCACCCGTGCCGAGGGGCCCCCAGGACAGGCTCATCGCAGCCCTGACGCGACCGGATGTCGACCGGAAGTGCTGCTTTTTGCCCATCGGAGCGGGTTTTAATAAGTATTGCAGCGTGTCGGGAGAAGTTTCCCTCGAAAACGACAGCCGCAATTTTACCAAGAGGCATCGGCGCGGCACTGTTTGGGTCTGCTCTTACTAGTTTTTTTGTCAACAACTAACTTTCAT
Organism: Frankliniella fusca; assembly: GCA_029379305.1. Lineage (NCBI taxonomy): Eukaryota > Metazoa > Arthropoda > Insecta > Thysanoptera > Thripidae > Frankliniella > Frankliniella fusca. The sequence continues at coordinate 2,702,789 of JAHWGI010001134.1, read as the reverse complement.
ACCCTGCTATACCCCAGACAAGACGAGTACCCCCGACCGAGCCATTCGTCAGCCCTTTATCCTCACACCATTACCGGTCTATAGCAAAATAAGGCAAGCGCTGCCGTCGGAATGCCTGTGGGTGAGGGAGCTACCGAGCGTTCTTTTGTGTATAGAAAGCAGTGGAAAGGGGCTAGAGAAATGTACGCATGAATGAACTGAATCCTCAGAAACGCAGTGGTATCTCAGAAATCGACTTTTTCAGCTGAGAACTACCAAAAACTTGGCAGCGATTTTGCCCCGCCCACCCCATTTTCTCTTACAAAAACATACTAAACTGTAATAAAATTAAAATCTAGTCACTGGCTAGGAAAGCGCTGGTGATTTTATGCCACCCCTCCCTCTTCTGTGCACAGATTTGTCAGCTCGTGTCATGGGTAGCCCCCCGGTAGTTTGTTTCGGAGAAAGCAAGCCATCGTTGTTTCGTCGTCGCTCACCGCTATAAAGAAAAGAGAGGGTGGCGGTGGGGCTGAGTTGGGAAGGGGAGGGAAGTGAACGGGGCTCGGTGATAAGTCGAGAGGCGGCGGGAAACAAGTCACCGGTAGGCGCCGCGCCACACGCCGCATGAATGGATGTGGTGGCAGCCCTGCCGCTGGGGGAGGGGGGGGGGGGGGGGGGGGGGGGGGGCGCCCTCGCATAGGGGTCGGCCGACGGGCGGGGTTGGGTGCGGCCCGCGCTACGCGTCTCATACAGCAGGCGATGTGAGCTCGAGCTCACCAGCAGAGTATCGTAAACCCACCAGTCTAATGTGTGCGACATGGCTGTCACGAGACAAGGAGAGCATTACGATATGGCTCCTGTACGAACATAAATCTTCAAAATATGACGACGTCTTACAACCTTCCCGCGGGCGTGTACAGAAAGATATAATTGGGACCGATTGGGACGCGAGTGTGCGGTCACACGGTGGACACCGCGCCGCCTTGTGAGTAGACGAGCTCCAACTCCTCAGCCCCCCCCCGGACGGGGCGCATCGCGTGCACCGAGTGCCGGGCCGGCTCCTCCGACAGGGCAGGGCCCCTGTGGAGCCCTCGTGAGGCGCGACGAGGCCCTAGCGGAGCCCCCACGGAGGCAGCATACTCAAGCAGGAAGTAATATACAAGTTTGTTAATTGATTCTCCCGTGTGCAGCGCAGTCAGGGCATGCAGTATAGCGCCTTTGCGCCGTGCCACAGGGCGTCGCAGAGCGAACTGGCGTCGTATTAAAATACTGCACCAAATGACTCGTCAGAAAAACTTTGCCAAGTTGTTCAAGGGTGTTCCATCAAAGCGTGACGCGGCACACCCAGCCAGCACGCCAATCTCACACAACCCTGCATGACAGCTGTGCAGTGCATCCCCGGCGAGTGTAGTAATTTCAAACAGTCAGTACACTGAGAACATCGGTGTAGGAGAGACGTGATGAGGCTAGGGCTACGCGCACTCATTGCCGCAGATCTGTTACACTATCACGTGGGACCCGTCTTGGGAAAGACTCCTAAACTGTAGCCAGGCAGAGCAGAGGAAGAGATCTCAACGCGCGTCAGCAGCCCCCGGCCCCAAGGCGTCCTTCACTCAAGAAAACAAGGGCCAAATAGAACACAAAATGAATTTTGTGATAAGTATGGAACTCGTTCTTTACATAATTATGTGCTACAGAGGTAGGAGTGTAAAACGTTATGTGAGTCGAGTGAAGACATTTTCATCTCAGATTTCATCACAGTTCGTGTGTGCAGGGGAAGTTTTTCCCGGGACACTCGCCCTTGCTCGTCTCGGGTGCTCGGACCTTCTTCGGCCCTCCCGCTCGGGTCCGATTGTTGGTGCGCATAAAGGAGCGCGAGCTGGCGCGAGCCGACTCGGTCTACGACTAGACTCGGGGACTTAGAATGAAAACTCGCACAAAATTTGTTAAGAGTTCTCAAAACAATACTATTAAACGTTAAAAAAGGTTCATTGCTGCAATGCAGAGGAAGGCTTCTAGCTGAGATCAGCGCAAGTTTCATGTCTGTGGGTATTGTGCTTGCTGAGATTGAAAAATCCACTTATAAGTTGGGTTATGGACTTAGAATGAAAACATCCAAAATTTGTTAAGTGTTCTCAAAATAATACTATTAAACTTGAAAAATAGTTCATTGTTGGAATAAAGACCAGCATTTCCAGTTTCGAATGGTATAACTATTATGCCTGTAGGTATTGTGAGATCTGAGATGAAAGTGTGGACAGTTAAGGGTTACACTCGACTGAGAACAATACTCGTTCTTTTCACCACTCAGGAGAGAGGTGGTGGTAAAGAACGAGTAAAAATGAGAAAAAAAAAAACAGAAAAAAAATCAGTAAAAATCAAGGAAAATCACGAAAAACAGAAAAAATCGGTGCACGCTTGAATTTATAATGAAGGACCCCTCGGCCCGCCCCGGCCGGCGCCTGCGGCCTGCGCTGCTCTGCGAGCCGCTCACACACCTCGCGGTCCGCTCGCGCGCCGCCCGCACCATGACTCGGGCGCGGCTAGGACGGTCGACTCGGTCTCGGACGCACTCGCGGTGACGGGACGCGACGCGACGCGACACACGCACAGACAGACGCACCAGCTCCGCGCGCCGGTCGGCTTGCGACTGACGGCACATTGCGAGGGCGGTGAGATACGCCCGGCCCGGCCCGGCCCGGCCCGGCCCGGCGGCCCCGCTTGAACAGGAGGAGGGGTGCACGGCCGCACGGCACCGCTTGGGGCGGAACTTGCGTACAATAGGGTTTCCCAGGTCAGTCAATGAAGGCGATACACGCCGCCTGAGGAAACACCGCCCCGCGCCCCGCGTGTATCTTGCCGGGGCTAGCAGCGGACTTACGGGGGTTTGCTTCAGAGGGGAGAGCAGGGAGCTCAGGGGCGGGGGAAGGCCAGGGTGTAAACGAGACTGGGTCAACCCGGGCCGGGGCCAACTGCGATTGGCTGACACCAGGAACAGGGAAGTAGGGGGTGAGAACGCTGCAGTTAGTTGCGGTGTGTTTTTTGGGGGGCGGGTTGCACAGGACGTGTTTGCCCTCCCTCACTCTTGTGGCCGCCGTTACTGTCCTTATTCTTTCTCTCCTGCTCCGTCTTCCCCGTCCGTATACACTTTGCTCTGGGGAAGGCCCGCACTCATTTCCAATCGTCAGCTCAGAGTGCCCGTCGCGTGCCCCGCGCCGCTCTAAACTTGGAGTGTGAGCTCGTGCCGTAGCGGGGGGTGGGGCGGGGCTAACACCACACCAAACAGCCGCGGCCCACCGCAAGCCGCCTCTGTTTTACTGATTCCGTTTCGTTTAGTTAACAGTGTCCCGATTCCTATCTAAACTCCTGCTATCTAAAATCACTAGCGCGTTTTGACGCACTACTCGGAGCTGGTGGTATTCACTTGACGAGAATTCCGCCTCGCCGCACGCTGCTCGAGCGCTCCAAAAACAGTAAGTAGGCTGGTTCCTCACATCGGTCAATGGGAGGTAGACGCGGTACTCTCTACCTCTTTCTCCCTCCCACCCAAGGGCATTGCCGCGTGAAAGCGATAAGGACGCAGGGACGAAAGTCCCATGCGGAATCAGTCTACAGGGGGAAATGAACGCGAGGGCAGCAGCGCCTCTCCCGCGGCCGCGATCAACCGCGTCCAAGGGTACCACGGGCGGGGGGCGCGGCGGGCGAGGGTAGGAGAACAAGGGCTGATGCCGCTCGTAAAAGCACGCCGTTGTCACCACTGTTCCCCGCCCCAGCCCCGCCCCTAGACGACACAATTCTCCTGCCCCGGGGCGGGGCATCGTCACGAGCAGGCGCCAAGTTTATGGAGTTGACACAGTTCCCTCCCGCTCGCAGAAAACATCACAGGGAGATCCAGTGCATGGAGAATGGGCGGCGCGGGGCGTGAGCCTAGCGCCCGCGAGGTAGGCAACACGGCCGGAGCGCGGACAGGGGGGTGCGGCGGGTGGCCTAGCCTTCCGTTCGCAGGGGTTTCACTGGGAGGTGTGTCGCCTGTGTCGCGCCAACACGCAGCGCACGGCCATCGGAACCAATTTGGCTGAAAAGGGCAGTTGATCCACATTTTTCGTTTATTTTACTGACACCTTCGCAATCCTAACGGGGACCGTGGGTCATAAATTTCTTTATTCTCATTTCCTTACGGATGTGCTATCTCCATAATACGGAGAATTTTGTGCAAACGTAATATGGATCACAAATCATCTGTAATACGGATGAAATCATACGTAATATGGGTAATTTCATCCATATTACAAACATGCCTTCATCCATAGAGTATGGACCAAATTCACTGTAACTTACGGATCAAGCAAAGTTTGTAATATGGATGAATTAATCCATATTACAGATGATTTTATCCGTATTACAGATGATTTGTGATCCATATTACGTTTGCACAAAACTCTCCGTATTAGCACATCCGTAATGATATGAGAGTGTTCACACCCACGCGTAAGCCATAGGCAACTAATTTTAGAGGGGAAAAAGTTAAAATTCCCAGAAAACGGAGCATTTTCAAAAAGAACATGTCAGCATCCCCACGAGGATACTGGCGAATGTACAAAGCCAAAGCTCGAGTCGTTTGAGGGAACAAGCACGGAATCGGTTGCGCGGGTGGTGCAACTCGAGCCGCGCAGCCATGCTGGTCAACCACCGGCGGGGCGCCGACCCCTGAGCCACAGCACAGCACAGGACCGTCAGCAGAGGCGCTCGCTGCAGCGGCGCCACCTGCCGCGCCCCCGGCCGAAGCTCTACCTGCTGGGGGTGGAGATACTCGGCGAGAGCCCCTCGCGCCGCGAGTACTCCCGAAAGGGAGGGGGGGGTGGCGCAGAGGCATCGTGCCCCCCGCGAGCCGCCAGGGGTCCCGGGCGCCGCACAGTGGGGCAAAATCGAAAAAAGAGGGTCAAAAAGGGTACATGACTAAAATGCGTTTTCAGTCCAGGCAGCAGTCGATCTGTGTTCAGGAAGGTTCAGAGCACCTGATGCAGTACGTTTTAGTAATCTCATTGGACGATTTCCGTTTGAAAAAGAGCGGCAAAGATGCCCAAATTCGAGTGTCAACGCGGTGTGTGAGCAAGGGGTTCACATAAATCGATCTTCCGCCTCTGTCCAATGACATAATGTATCAATTATATACATCAATGGAAAGAGGAAGGTCTGAGGCATGTGACACAATAAGCAGATTTGTCGAAATATTCCATGTTCAATTTTTAACAATTTTCGAAAAAGTATGAAAATCAGCGTATGACACACTTTTCCCGAGACAGAAGTTGAGTTGCGCACGTTTGCGCATCATGCCGGCTACGGAAATGAGTTCTACTAATGGCCCTCTTCAAAAGGCATATGGGCCGATTTAGCGAAATTTAGCGATTTTCTTACAAATCGCTCTCAAACATTGAACAAATCGCACAAATTGCGAGATTTAGTGTGAAATCAACCAGATTCACATGGGGGTGGAGCACTGAATATTTGTTCCGCGGGGTTTTCGAGGGCGCCCGATCGATTCCCGGTGTCCATTTACACCTCCCGGGTCGTCCTGGGGGTGTCATCGGGGACCTCATGAGGTTGCCGATGACGCCCTTCTTGAAAATTTGCATCGTGGGGTTTTCGAGGGCTCCTGATCGATTCCCGGTGTCCGTTTGCACCTCCCGGGTCATCCTGGGGATGTCATTGAGGACCTAATAAGGCGTCATAAGGTCGCCGATGGCGTGAGGCCACCGATGACGTGAGGTCGCCGATGACGTGAGGTCGCCGATGACACCCCCAGGATGACCCGGGAGGTGCAAACGGTCACCGGGAATCGATCAGGCGCCCTCGAAAACCCCAGGATACAAATTATCAAAAAGGGTGTCATCGGCGACCTCATGAGGTCCCCGATGACACCCCCAGGATGACCCGGGAGGTGCAAATGGACACCGGGAATCAATCAAGCACACTCGAAAACCCCAGGATACAAATTATCAAAAAGGGTGTCATCGGCGACCTCATGAGGTCCCCGATGACACCCCCAGGATGACCCGGGAGGTGCAAATGGACACCGGGAATCAATCAAGCACACTCGAAAACCCCCCTGTACCAATATTTGTGCAATTTCCAGCACTTTGGAATTATGACCCTCTTTTTTCGATTTTGCCCCACTGTGCGCCGTGCCGTAGGCGATTACCTCCTAAGACAATAGCGTGTTGCATGTGATGCCAGCCAGAGGGGTGGGTTCGGGGGAGCGGGGGATGAAATGAGGGGTGAAGAATTGCCATCAGCCAATGACGTGACGCCTCAAAAGGTTAGAGGTGTGTATAGCTGGGTAGGTAGACGGTGTGAGGGGGATGAGGCGGTGCCGAGAGGACCACCTCTCCTGTAATCCTGTTAGACTGCAATCCAGCCCCGCTTTGCCTATGTTTAGTGGGAATACACTGCAAATTACCCAGAAAAAATGTAAAATTGAAGAAACCACTGTACGGTTAGTGTTAGTTCAAGGACAACCATTGGATTACGGTTGAGACCGGTGCTGACATGAGTTTCGCAGAGTTAATTGTTGTATCAACCATGGTTTTATGTTTGTCCCAGAGGTAAACAAACAATGGTGGCTCCAACTTTCAATTTTTCTGGGAAATTAAAAATATCTCCACATTCAACGATTTAGTCTCTGAAATCTGGTATGTAATCATGTATAATGCACGTAATCATGTAGTCCTTAGTACGTCCGTCAGCAGTGTGGTGGCCGGTGACCCCCTCGCCTTGTGTGGTTTACACGGCGAGCGCAATACAGAGCGCCCCGGCCCCGCTGCATCCTCACTGCCAGAACTGCCAGAGTTCCAAAGCTGAATGAAAATATACATATTCGCCACCCAAGGGGTCCTTCACTATAAATTCAAGCGTACGCCGATTTCTCTGATTCTTCTGATGTTTCGTGATTTTCATTGATTTTCCGAAAAAAATCTGACTTTTCAGATTTTTTCTTGATTTTTTATTTCTGATTTTTGACTGATTGTGTTTTAGGGTGTGCACTGATTTTTTTGAGTGAAAGATCCCTCGATGCCACCAACCCATGTATGGGGCGGCGTGTCGTCCTCACCTGAGCTCTCCCGGTCTCCATCCTGCCGGCCCTCCTTCTTGGTGGTGACGGCAATGGCCTTGGCCACGCTCTGGAACTTCTTGGTCGCCGATGAGAAGCGGCTGGCGAGGCCGGAGCCGGAGGGACCCGCGGAGGCCGCCCCGGCCCCGCCGCCCCTGGGACCGCCCCGGGAGGAGGGCAGGCGCGTCCCCGTCTGCAGACACACACCACCATCGCCAAAACCGAAATACTTATTCATACTTCTGTACGCGGGCGAAGGGGGAGTCACTTCGAAAAATCATTGTACGGCCCCCCAAAAATCACTTCGATTTTTTTTTTTAAATCAGAAAAATCAAAAAGGAAGATACAGAAAAAGAAACTGACAAAATATGAAAAAAATCAGAAATAGGGGGAAAATATTGAAATTTATCAACAAGTGATCGAAAGAAAACTGAAAACAACAAGTAAAAGAAATCTCAAGTCAACAAAAATCTCTGTACACATTTTGTATGAGTGATTCCCCCCTCGTGCGCGGGGAGAGGGGGGGGGGGGGGTCAGAGCGAGGCAATGAACGATGACTCCTCCTGAGCAACGTTCCCTCCTCAGCACTTTGCGAATAGTCCGACTCGCACCGGACGAACAGAGCGTCGTCGAGCGCCGGGTGGCGGAGAAAACGGGGCGGGCACACGCCGTCGCGACGCCGCCTTAGCTCAAGCAACTAGCGCCGTCGAGTACGACAATGCGCGAGGCCAAAAGGCCGGGCTGACGAGGCCGAAAGTAAAGCTTGACACATGGCCTTGCTCATATTTTTTTTCGCCGCCAACCTGACATTTTCAATCGCCACTCATCGATCAAAAGAGCTCCACGCTTTGGAAATAACCTATCGACCAGCTGCTGAACGCGTCCACTGCAGCGCGGCGCGCTCACATCTTTACGTCACGTCAGGTTGCGTCAGCTCCGCGCGGGAACGCGACATTTTGACGAGCTGCAGCGACAGCCCCTTGAGGTTCACTTTCAGTTTTACCGGTATAGCGCTGCCGGAGTGAACTAGAATGGCATGTAGTTACAGTAAAAGGGGCTACGCGACGGCCGTGGTCTGCGGCGACTCCGAACAAATAGTGCGGGTCTTCGCACGCAAGGGAAGGCCTTCCCCGGGGTCCAGGCGCCTTTACGACTGGAGCGAGTATACAAACCTGCATAGTGTTACGTGTACCACGAAACACATGGTATATATTACTGTTTGAATATCGTCGCAGAATAATGATCCTTGTACAAACCCCTTACCAAAAATACTTGGTTTCACCTACTTTGAAATTGAAAATACGGCAGCCCGGCTGCCGCAAACGCAAACTCCGGCGACCCCATCCTCATAGTAGCCGACCCAGACCCTCCCACCGACACTTCACTGAACACGCCTGAAGCAGTGTATTCGAAATTTGCTCGGGGTTTTCTCACAGCGTACTTACCCTGCCCGTCATGATCCTCGGGGCGTATCTGCCGGGCTGATCCATGTCGAGCTGAGCTGCTCGTGCTGAGCTCGTGCTGAGCTCGTGCTGAGCTCGTGCTGAGCTCGTGCTGAGCTGCGGCCTCACTCCACTGCACTCGGCTCCACCGCACCGCCTACACCATCCTCTCTTCTCCTCCGGACGGCGAAGACACAACCTGTCGATAGAAACACTCTGTCAGCAACACGCGATACGGTAAACGGGTACGGGTATGGCGGCGGGGCAAAGAGGAGAGAACGGGAACAGGGCAATATTTCCGCCAAAACAAGCTCCGCGCATGAGCCACCTCAGGTGTATTATTTTTCTTTATTCCTCGCCGAAATTATTATCACCCCGCAGCCGCAGTCTAACAGTGGCGGGAGGCTCGTGCGCGCCGCGATCATGACACGCAGAGGGAGGGAGGGGAGGACAGCGGCGCACACGGGGGGCGAGGTGGGGGTGGGACGGCGATGTATTTTCCAGTCCTCAGGTTCGTATGATGCAGCAGAGAGCGCTCGCGACTTGCTCTACATCCCCGACCCCCAACAGAACGGCCCGCTGGCCATATATCGAGTGGCTGCGGGCCCTCGGGGCCCTCGAGGTGGGGCGGGGTGGGGCGGGGTGGGGCGGGGTGGGGCGGGGTGAGAAGAGGGCCGCGGGCGCCCTGGCCAGGAGCAACAGATGACAGGATGATGGAGCTGTTCGCCTCGGGGAAACAGACACAACCAGCGCGCCGCCGCCCCGACCCTACCCCCCGCTGAGGGCTGCAGCGCGGGCGGCGGAGGGCTAGAAGTATACTGCTTTCACTTTTAAAAATCTACCCCCTCTAGCAGAAAGAGAGCAGAGCAAGAAAAAGTCTTCGAACTGGACGCCGCCGCCCAGTATTGCCAGAAAGTTAGGCAAAAAATCCCGCCTAATACACCCGTGCGTAACGGGACTGTATCTCCGCCTGCCTACCAGGCAACTACGCTGCACTCGTGCACAGATGTTGCCTAGTAGGCAGGCGGAGATACAGTCCCGTTACGCACAGGTGTATTGGGCGGGATTTTTGCCTAACTTTTTGGCAACACTGCCGCCGCCTCTTAGCATCTGAGCCGAGATCTGCGCCGCACGTGCCAACGTGAAGAGCTGCCTCCATAGCCCAATATGGTGTACGTTGTAAGACGTGCGGCACTGTTGGCACTCGTCGCGAGGCGCCATTCTAATTGGTGACTTATGGTAAAACCACCTACGCTCATGCACCCAAAGCAGCATTAATCTAGCAAGGAGTGAGTATCCACCCAGCATTCATCCCTGCGAACAGCTTTCCCTGACCCGTCGTACCGTTTACTCATCATTATCTTGCATTGCCCTCACAAAACTTGATGGGGTCCCTAAGAGCGCCATAAAACCGTTCAAATGTAACTTTTTTTTTAAAAGAAAATAGCGTTGGAGCTGGAGGGCGATTGGAAAGCTCACGGTGAGCTCACCGGAAGCGCCTTCTAGACCGCCTTCTAAATCGCTGAAAACAGGGTGAGGGGGTGGTGGAAGCGTTCTGAGAACGTTTCTGCAAGTGAGCTCACCGTGAGCCCTCCGATCGCCCTCCTGGCTGGCCTACCTGGCGGTGAGCGGTGAGCGGCGCTACTGGAGCAGGTCGGGGCTCAGGCACAGGCCCCAGGCCCGCTGGCGGGCAGGAACAGGTGCTCGCGAGACGCCTTTACGCCCCACGCCTAGCCGCCTCGCGAGCTCCGCGCTCCGCCCCGCTCAGCAGGCGATTTCCGGTCGGGTATCGCTCGCAGTGCGAGAGGAGGCGGAGGGCCGAGTGGGGCAGGGCCGGGCCGGGCGGGGCAGGGCAGGGGGCCGGGCCCTGAGCGCGCAAGGGCTGCTCGCTCGGCTCGGGTCGGCTCGCCTCGGCCCCAGCCCCCCAGCCTTGTGAGTGGTACCAGCCCTCCCGAGGGCACGCCGCACGCCCCTCCTCCCCCGGCACCTGCAGCCCCGAGATTTCACACCCCACGCCGCGTCCTCGCACCGCCGAGAGCGGAACGGGACAACCGCAAGCTAACGAGACGAGACGAGGCCAGGGACAAGGCGAGGCGACCCCGAAATGCCCCGAACCGAAGGGTGCTTCACTACAGAGGTGGACGAATTCTGATTTGAAGGCCTATACGATTAGAAGTAACTGGGATATAGACTGAAATGCACAGTCACTGGAATGTCAGTGGACTTTAATAGATAGGTGAGAAGAAGCCAGGTAGAAAGAATACTGAGTCAAAGCTCGAGTTTTTACGCGTTTTTTTAATGTTATTTTGGAGTTTGTGCAGGAACGTTGCGGTCAATTTGCATCATTTCTCATCGACTGGGTGTGACTCGAGAAATGGTCAGAGACCTTTGAGCCAGGGTCGAAGTGAGGCACCCCTTGGTCGCCCCCCTCCGCCGCCCCTTCACGGAACCCCCTTAACGCTCCAGCACAGTAATGCGGTTCGCGATTCCTGAGCGGCGCACATTAATGCGGAGTCGGGCGCCGGGCGGCGCACATCAGCTGCCAGCAACTGCCGACTGATTCAGGAAGATCGCTTGTCGAACCTCCGTCCTGGTCGCACCTATGCCGTTGCCTGATGTTGGGGATGGCAGGGCCTTGTGCGTGTGACAAGGACGGAGGCGCGAGAGCGATCTTCGGAATCAGACGGCTGATCAATCTAATCCTGCGGTCATTAGCGGTGATTCTCACGCGAATGTCTCAATTCCGGCCAGGGCGGGACGGGAGGGGCGAGCGCCGCCAGCGGCTGCCAAACGCTATCGACGCGGCTTCACTTCACCTCGGCTCTGAGTCGAGGCTCGCGGCACGAACCCAGCCGCGGACGCCGGGCCTCGGCGGATGAACGGACTGGCAACGACTGCTCCACCCTCTTCCTCCAGCAGCGAGGAGAGGGGAGGGCAGGGGCAGGGCGCGACGAGGCGAGGCTGATTGTTCGTCATTAGGAGGGTGGCCGGGGCGGGCATTAACACGCCACAGCGCAGTGGCACCGCGGTTGGTCGTGCTGGAGCGGGCCGCGATGGTGACGATGGGATCGACCTTGGAGGAGCCCTCCTCCAAGGATCGACAGCAGGAGCACGGCTGCTTGTGTGATTGCTGATGAAGTTGGAGGATCAAAGATGGCAAGGTGCGGGAGCAATAATCGCTATGCTGTCACGTCACGATGACACTCCGTGCTAGAAAGTGTTTAAACTAGCAATCCGAACGGGCGATGGTATGTTATTAACCTGGTGTAAAAACGTATATGTGACGGCATATAGTACTGAAAATTAATGGAGCAGTGTAACCCAAGGTTGGATACTAGACGGAAAATGTGGTTGAGCCCCGGACTAGCGAGTACGAATGTTGCAAAAACAATGAGGTAGAGTGGCGTGGATAATTTTGAGTAAAATTTTAAGGGTGCTAACAGAGTAGAAACTCTCCTCAAAAGAACCAAACCTGGCAGCAGTGTTCACAGTATTATTAGTTTTAATAAATAAATGAAACATCAAAAGGTTGTAAAGGCCAAAACAAAACAGAGATAAGGCCGATCAAAAGGTGAAATTAATAACATTTTCAGGAAACCCAAAACACGCGGATAACGATGACGTCGAAAGGAGGGAGAAAAAGCGCTCCCGAACGCCCCACCACCGAGCCAATTGTTCGCTCTCGGCTTTAGCTTTGGGCTCTCGCGTTTCGCCCTCGGCTTTGGCTCTTCTAACTAAATGCAGCTCCGGAGGCGCGGGGTATTGCCACCTCTATGGAGGAAATCCCACAGGGCATAAAAAAATGTTACAGCAGAGTTGAGATGTATCAAAGAAATTTCATTTAGGATGGAGATCAAATTTGGACAGAAAAACATGTATGAAAAGAAAAAGAAAACAAAGAAAAAAGAAAACTTGCAAGTTTGTCAGGCACAATCAAAATAAACAAGCACTGGTACCCGCATGATCCTTAAATGATGAACTTGAGCAGGATCCACTTAAGAATTGTTCCAAGTATTCTTCCTCCAGCGGCTGAATTTCACCACAAATAATGAGAGAATGGAGTGGAGCTCCTAAGTCAGTCTCTGACATTTCTTTAAGTGTTGCAACAAAAATTTTCTGAAGTGGGGACCCCACACGAGCTAGACCAACACACAAAGTGTTTTCAGTATATGCTGCAAAGTAAAAAGACAGCTAGTCAAAAATTACAAATAAGGAGAAATTACATAGCTTGCTATTAGTGTAATCACCTAAGGGGGATTTCTGCATAAATTCTGGTTTTAAATGTTTTCTTTCATTTTCAATTATTGTAATCAGCTGTTGTGAAGCTTCATTGACTGACATAAAACGGGGTGGCATGTACTCTTTTTTCTTTTTCGTCATACTTTCTAGTGTTGGCTCTTTCACCTTGATGTCTGAAAAATGAAGATAGAACAAAATTATAGCAGGAGAATCAGGGAAAAATAACATGTAGTGGAGGAACAAACACGCTAAATGTAAAACACCTTACCTAAGAGACAGAGAGTATGAAGACCTCTAATTCGATTTGATTTAATTTTGTGATAGAAACTATCTGGTTGCCAAGTATCAGTCCAGTATGGTATGGAAACAGTTTCTCCAAAACAGTACAGCTGGCAAAATGTCAGAAGAGTTCAAAAATTGCCAGTTGTTACAAATTAAATTAATTAATTGATTCCGAAAAACTGATGAATACTAGAGTATTACCTGCAAACCACAGCAACCGACGGCATTCATGATTGAGGCATTGTGAACAATTTGATACGGGATTGCTTTCTGCTTTGCTCTTAAGACAAGGTCTGTATGGGTTGTTGCTCCAAACGGATCCCCTACCACCAGTAAAGCAACATCTTCATTGGCTGCTTCTGATAAAATGGAATCCGCATCCTGCTCCACACAGTCACGGTCTGCAATTATCAACTCACGTCCATAAAACTCCTCCTACAAGAAAGGCAATTTGGAAAAGTTAGCAAAGAGCAAACAATTATTTCAGGTTAGATAAATATATTTATTTAATCACATTTACCAGCGCTTCTTTACCAACGGTAAGGACTGACGTGTAGGCTTCCAAATAAACTCTCGAACACTTCTTAATTATCTCCAGACCTTTGACAGTCACATCTTTGGCATCACCAAGGCCGAGGCCGATCAGGAAGAACATGTTACCTATGATTTATTTAAGATTTATTGTACTCTTGAGGTACACTGTAATCTTTTTTTTTTTGGTTGCTAAATGCTATACACACATTTAGTGATTAGTGGCATGTTTTGACCAGCTGGGCTCCATAACCTCAAAGAGATAGCCAAACTTCAGCCAACACCACACTTAAAATCGTGAGCCTTAATTTCTAAAAACCAATGAGTTGGATAGATATTTAAATTTAAAAAAATTTCGAATCAACGTGAAAATTCGGTGTCCATTTAGTGCTGCTCATTTGTATTGCATTACCGTGTCATTCAGGTAATACTAAACTTTAGCAGGGTGGTCATATGTAACCAATGACCTGATAGGTTCCTTAACTACTCCGGGTACCGGTTTAACAGGTCACATCGGGTTTCGGTTCAACATGGCGGCTTTGCCACCCAGAAAAAACACCACTCCCACTAAAATTTCGAAACAGCATTTGAGTCCTCTTCAAATATTGTTGCAGATGGGATTCCCTAAAAACAGAGCGTAAGTAGAAATTACGTTTTAAAAATTCTAAGTCATGAGAAGTATCTTTTTCTAAATACCGACTTGTTTACTTCGTAATTACACGGATTAACCTTACTAAACCATGTAAACAAGTGATGTTGTTGTTACGCTTTAGTTGAAATTTTCTTTGGTATTTTAACATTAAAACTTGACTGCTCTGTTTTGCCTTGCATCTTCTGTCACCAGTTATGAGTGCTAGATTTTAGAAAGTATAATTGTTTACAAAGTAGGGTAACAGCAACAAGGAAAAAACCCAGTAAACTTATCATTATTTGTGTTAAGTTCTGCTTGGTGACCCCATTGATTCTTATCGTTGTATTTTCATCCTTCAGGGAGAAAGCATTGGCTGCCACAGGCTACAGAGGCGTGCAACTGGCTTCAGACTGGCTTCTTGCTCATGTCAATGATCCCACTCTTGATGATAATTCACCCCGAGAATACATTCTGTATGCTTGCCCTACTGGACCTTTACTTCAGCAATTGCAAATCTTTTGGGAAAAATCATTGGCAGTATGCGGCTGGAATGGAGCACACAACTTCATGCCTCATATCACTCTGGTTTCTTTTTTTAAGGTACACATTTTTACTATTCCATTTTCCAATATCACATATTTTTCTTTGAAAATGGCTTACAATAATAGAAATTTTGTTTTTTTAAGGCACCTGATGAATCTTCTCAGCAGCTTGGCAAAGCACTTAAGCAAGTTATTGATATGTTGCAAGTAGATCTGGTCAAGAAATTGAAACTTGAACCCTACACATCTCTTAATTTTATGGGATTTTTTGTTGCGGAAGAACATGCAAATATGATCAAACACATTGCAAAGCAATATGTCAAAGAAGTTTCCTCTGCAAGTAAGTTTCTAAATCAGAAAATTTTTGAATCATGGAGAATATATTTCAGACAGTGTGTTATTCTGGAAATTTTTTTTACAACAATTCATTTTCAGTCATTAATGAAAGTTATGGTCATTTGGAGGAAGCATTCACTGCTTGTTTTCCATGGTGCACAGCTGCTTCTAGCAGTCACCTCCCACGGGGACTGTTCGAATGTAAGCGGTCTGCCCTTGGTCGTCATTGACACTCACTACCTTACTGGAATCTTTATTCACTTTACCTCATCCCTTACTGTTATACTCTTGTTGGGCATGTAGCAAATGGCAAAATTTCCCTTTGTTGCTTCTGCTGAAAGGAAAGTAACTTTCTCTGAGAAAAGGTATAGCAGCATCATACAAAAGATTTTTCAGTCTTATGTATGTCTATTAGATTTTGTTTTTTCTATCGCTCTCTATTGCTTGCCCACCATCACTTCAATGCCGTAGATTTCCATTTTTTAGATACGTAATGCTTTTAACTTTTACTGAACCATAAGAATTCAGGCCACTCCGACAGGTTTCACATATCTTGCATACCATGTCTATTAGATTTGGTAAATTTAAGCTTAAACAAACCTGCTTCCTGCTTCCATTTGTAGTCTACTATTTTTCAAACCTTGTGATTTGTTTTGATGTGAATAAGTTATGTGTGTTCTATATTCTGTTTTTTTTTTTTACTTTATTCAAACTTGGCACATCTGTCCCCTGTGGGCTTTTTTCTGTGACTTGTAGAATAATATTGTCTCCATTTTGCAGCTATTTCTCTCGAGCCTCACGTGAAGTCTCTACATCTCACTCTTGCATACCAGTTTCCTTCTTCTGACTACCCAGCTCTGAAAGAACTAGTAGATGAACTAGACCCTTCAGCTCCAGCAGTTTGGGAACTGCGGCTCTATTCTAGAGACCCTCGTATTGCCAACAAACAGGTGAGAATTGTCATGGTTGTAATTCCTTGTCGGCCTAGTTCACATCATTCTATCATTGTCTTTTTTTCATTCAAAGGTCCATAAAGTGTTGTATTCACATGTTCCACGTGAGCCTGATGAATTAGAACTCAGAATAGGAGACTTTATTTACATTAGTCAAGATGCCTTAGTTTCATCACCGGATGGATGGGTGGAGGGTGTATCATGGCTGACAGGTATTAAGTATTGTCTTGCATGGTCTTACCAAATCAATATCAACAACAATAATAAAAGTAATGTTATGCAACTCTCATGCTTCTCAGGTTGTAGTGGTTACTTACCTCAAAATTACACTGAGAGGACTGCTGAGTCAGATGCATGGACTCTTCATAGGTAAATAAGTTAGTCTCTAAAATCAGTATAGCTAAATGTGTAATATTCAAATAATATTTTTTTTTTTTTAAAAGGAAAAAAATCTTTGGCTTGTGCTGTTTTTTTTATGTTGTAGTACACAACACTTTATATTTTCTTTCTTTTAGGTCTGTTACAGTTTATCAGGAAGATACTGTTGATGGGGTGGATGAGTCTGATGGTATTGCTGTGACCCGCCAACCTACTGTCTCACTTCCCAGTCAATCATTCACCTCTGATGGTAGATGCAGCACTCCAAGTGATATCATGACAGACCCTCCATCATCTGTGTATGAAAATGTTGAGGACTCAAAAGACGTGAGTTTTATATAAATTCCAGTTTCTTTTTACTGTCCTCTTGAGTATTATGACTTATAACCAATGTTTTTCTGTTCATAGACCCAAGAAGTCCTGTCAGCTGATGTTACAGATAGTGTGTCTTCTGACATCAACGAAGAGATGGATAGAGTCTGGCAAAAGGAAAAAGTTTCTCCTCGACAGTTGCTTATTATGAGACATGGTGAAAGAGTTGACTTCACGTTTGGTAGTTGGATACCTTATTGTTTTGATGAAGAAGGTAAGCCTCAATGAATACGAGTGTATATAGGTATACTATGAAGAGATCTCAATCAACCCTTAGCTACTGTTGAGCAAATTACTTTGCATCCAGTATCAAGAGTAAAATTTATGATTATCTCTTCTCAAATTTAAATTGCAGGTCGGTACATAAGAAAAGATCTCAACATGCCAAGAACTGTGCCAATGCGCAAAAGCGGACCTCAAGGTTTCCTGAAAGACTGCCCACTTACAAATGTTGGTATTTTGCAAGCTGAGCTCACAGGAGATGCTCTTCGTGAAGCTGGAGTCAAATTGCATCATGTGTATTGTTCACCATCATTGAGATGCATTCAAACATGCACATCTGTTTTGAAAGGTATCTATAAAGAGTTAATTTGACAGTACATAATTTTTTCTTCCCAACTCTAAATGTTTCTTCATTTCATTTCACTTCTTTTTTTCTTTTTTTCTTCTTTTTTTTTTGTAGGATTGGGGCAGCCGGACACACCTATTGCCTTAGAACCAGGACTCTTTGAATGGTTGGCATGGTATCCTGATGCAATGCCTGACTGGATGTCTACTGAGGAACTGATAGCAGCAGGGTACAACATTCTACCAGATTATGAACCATTTGTGAAACTTGAGGAGCTTCAAGACAAGAGAGAAAGTGTTGAGCAATTTTATGTGCGTAGCCATTATCTTACCCAAAGTGTCTTACAAGCAACTAAATCACAAGGTGAAGTCATGCTGACCTGTTTGATTTGATGTGTAACTTTTCTTTCATTAATTGTAACTTTTTCTCATTGGATTTCTCAATTGTTGCAGGTGGTAATATTCTTTTAATGGGTCATGCTGTGACTTTGGAAGTTTGTTCACGTCAACTAGTTGGAGGGTCAATACGTTCAGGACAGGAGATGACTCGTCTAATTCAAAAGATTCCATACTGCAGTTTATGCCTAGTTCAGGAAGAATTTGTTTCTGATGATGAAAATAGAAATGAAACCGAGAAAGAATCTAGATGGAAGTTAAAAGAGCTTCCTCTTCCTCCGGTGACTCACTCGAATAATATGAGGTTTGATTGGAAAGTTCTCCTCATGTAGCGGTTGTAAACATATAATCATCAATTTCAGTTTTTCCAAATACTTAAATAAAATTAGAGATAAGCCAGGGGCTTACCGTTCATTTTACTGGTTCTTTAAGGTTTAATTATGATTATTATAAAGGATTTACAGATTATCAGTCTACTGAAATCACTAATTATCTGTCCTCTCTGTTGCCGAATATTTCTAGAAGCATTCGGATTTCTGGTTAATTTTTTTAATATCAGTTAATTGGGTTACTAAAAACAGCTGCCTGCCAAGGTGGGTGGCAAACTATCTTTCATTCTCTAACTGAAAAGCATGAGTTCAGCTTTGACATTAAGTGTGGGGTTGAAACCAGTTAACTCTAGAGCTTTAATATGAATTTTTAATTTATAGGTAAAGTATTCTGCTGAATTTGTTTTTGATAGTTCATGTAATTCATGAATGAATAAGAATACTAATTTTCTTGACTTGTTAATTCATTATAACTTTTGTTATCGTATAGCATGCAAGGTCTCTTCCTTTTTGGTTGTAAATGTTCGACTTTAAAACTTGACCAGAAATAACACATGTGTAAATAGTAATAATTTTCCTAAAATACATATGGTATTTTCCTACCTGACTGATTTCAAATGTTAAAGATGTGTGAAGGAAGTGCTGAAAGGCTTGTTAACTGTTGATTATTTGTTGTTAGAAGTATTGTTTTTTTTTTTTTTTTTTTTTTTTTCTCTCTTTTTTTCCTCCTTGCAGTGTGCTTTGTTGGCACTGTGTTTGATAAACCTATTATTTTATTTATATTCATTTATTTATTTATTGACTTATCTAATCACTCTGTTGGTAGTTACGTTTTAGCAATCTTTAATAGCTCAGTTAGTCTTCTGTGTACCTTTTCCTCTTTGACTTTGTCTGACTATTTCCCTAGTTGTTATAGACTATTGTCGACATTTGAAAAATGATTGCTCACATTCCATGTTTCTAATGTATTTGCATTTCATTTTGTTTTCCTCATTAACCGGTGATTGTTTACTTGTCTGAAATGTGCAAGAATCTAACATTATCTTGCCGATGTGTTTGCATATTTATGTTTTTTAGCTATGTATCTTTTATATGTCCTCTTATCTGTGAAGAATTATTTATTTTGTGTATTTTTAACTTTTTTACTTCTAGTCCTAGATCTATAAGAGAAACAATCTTGATAAAGAGTGATGATGTTAAGACTTCCAAATACTTAGCTGGGATGTTCCTGTATTGAAATGAATTCCAGTATGATTCAAATTTCATATTATTTTTCTTCAGTTAAAAATGACAATAACTGTAAATTCTTGATTCATGTGGTACCTGACTTGATGGCTACTTTCTGTAGTGTCACTTAGTGATAGAACCCTCCTCAATTATTTTTCTTTAATATTTATTCATGATTCCACATAAAAAATATGTATACTGCACTTACTTTTTTGTTCTTATTACACCACCCTAAACTTTCTGGTACTGTCTCTGTGATTCATATATACTTTAATTTAGAATATTCAAAAATTTTGCACTCCACTAAGCCTCAAAAATAATGTTACAAAATGACAGAACATTGCGGCTAACAGTATACCACACTCATAACTAGGTAGAGCAAGTTACATGAGACTTTGGAACGAAGCATGATTTTTATTGGGGTTTTATTTCGTCAGAAAACTGCAGAGTTCAGTTTATTAATGTTTCTGTGGTTTGTGAGCAGTGACGAGGTACACAGAACTGCTGCCAATTTATTTGGATGTGGGACAACTGTATTCAGGGTGGTACGAAGAGTTACAGAATGGCTTCTCACCATTATGCCTGAGCATATAATTTGGCCAAGGGGGGTCAAAATTCGGGAAACATCTGAAGCGTTTGCTCAGAGAACCGCTATAAGAAACTGTATCGGTGCTATCGACGGCTTTCACACTTTTATTGAAAAACCTGTGTTTATTGATGCCGCAAAGAAAGGTACTCTATTATTCCACAGGCTGTTGTAGATTTTGACATGTTTATAACAAATGTTACCAGCGGTGATCCTGGTTCTTATCATGACTCACGTGTCTTACAAGGATCTGAATTGTACACTGTAGCAGAAAATCGCCTTGAGGACCTGTTCCCCAATGTAACATTCCTTTTGGGGAACAAGGGATAAGTTGGTGTGGGCAAAAAAAGGATAGTCACTCCATTCAAGGACTATGGCAATCTTACAGTAGAGCAGACTGATTTTAATGTTAGAGTTTCCTCATCTCGTGTTGTTGTCGAACAAGCTTTTGGTGGATTTAAGTCTCATTTTAGATACTTGAGGGGAATCATGAGACTTAGGGACACTCGGTTTGCTACGAGACTGGTCGTAGCTTGCTGTGTTTTGTACAATGTGTGTATCAGAAGTGGGGACATAGCAGATGATCTAATTCAAGCTGAGGGAGGAAATGATGACGATGGTGGTGGTGACAATAATGAAATTATTAGCTGTGATGAAGATGGTGGAAGTGAAGGCCGATTATCTGACAATAACAGTGATGTCGATGATAACAATGATGATATTCCTGATGATAATAGACGAAGACTTACAGTCTTCAGACAACTCTACCCAGGTGCTGCTATTCCGCCCCCCCAGGCGTGCAAACAGGAGTCCAAACACTGCACATGAATGAAGTAGTTGTAGCTGGCTATTTTTTTTTAAATTGTAACTTTATTTTATTAATATATTTTATTAATAAAAACTTAATAAAAACAGTAACTGTTTGGCACATCAAATTATCAGTAAAATCTAGGACCAAAGAGGCCATATGTAAACAAAGAAAAATGAACAAGAATAATACTGGATACAACAAGAATGTTTGGACAAAATTGTACTAACACAAAGAGCAAAATATCACACCATTTCACAGCCCAAGTTCAATGGGAGACTACACCAAGAGACGCATGCACATGGACAGAACTACAGTAACACCGCCCCACAGCATTGGCACTCCAAGTGCATTGTAGCTTTGTCCATGTGCATACAACTCTGAGCACATAACAAAGCCAATGAACTTGGACGGCAGACGCTGCAGTGATGTGCAATACAATACAAAACTTTACTTTGGAAAGCATTTTAAAAAATTTACGTACTCAAAACAATAGTGGATTCCTTGTTAAAATGTGCCTTAGTAACTATCAGCTCCTTCAATGCCGCTAACCAGTCCTCCTCAATTTGTAATCGTCTCGTCCATTGCTCATTTTTCATCTTTTCCTTAGCCTTTTTATACTCATACTTCTGCCTCTCAAACTTTAGTCTTTCTTCTTCAAGAGCGAGCTTTTCCCTCCTCAGTTTCAAATTATCTTCCTCCAGCTGTACTTTTCTCTTCTCATTCTCCAACCTCAAATCCCTTCGCTCCTTAGCTTTCTTTAGGTATGCAATACATTGATGCTGCAGGGAATTCCTCACAGCAGCTTGACGGGTGCCACTCCCATGAATCCTTTTGGGCTGTTTTCGGTATGGTGTACACACTGGTGTTTGGAAGGAGGGTCCAGTAGAGCCACTGGAGACTCCATAATCACTGGCCTCATGCAGCAATGAGGAGCAGTGAGACACCTCCTCGGCTGGGATCTCCAGAGGCTCCTTCAGGGTGTGCATCTCCTCTTCCATATATTTCTCAAGGGTAGTGAAATTAGGGGGTGCACACCCTGATGAACCCCCCTCCCTCTTCTTGGCTCCCGCAGACTTTTTGAGAACAGAGGAGACGAGAATCTTGCCATCAGAATCACACCATTGGGCTGTGGCTGTAGCTTTACTGGTTTCTGATTCTGATGACTGGGACGATGGTTGGGACAGGGGTGGGCTGGGCTGGGCTGAGCTGGGCTGAATGTGAAGGTGCTGTGCTAGGTCGGGACTGTGATTACTGTGATCACTGACTGAGCCGATGGATGGGCAGATTAAGGCAGGGCTGGTGTGGGCTGGACGGATGGTGCTGTGGTTGACCGGGGCTGAGAATACTGAGCGCTGGGATGGACGAATGAATCTTAGCTGATTTCCGCCTAGATTAATCAGCTGTTGAGGGGTCAAGACCCTCACCTGTAAAATAAACATGTACACATCAGAGCTGATACACAATGGGAAGGGCTTATGTCTTCACTGGAATAAGATTCTAAATTTAAAAAAAAAAAGACTGATGGAATCTTCTTACAATATTAAATTTCATAGATTCCGCATAACACCGTAACACTCATTCATTTCAAAGAATCATGATTAACCTCTACCACACCCCTTAAGTACTAAAAATATATTTGCAAACTGAAATTAACAGTGCATTTTCTTCTGTATACTCTTACCTTATGCTTTTGTCCTTGTGAAGTCATAGTAAGAAAAAGTACATCGAAAATATACCAAACCAAGCAAAACCAAACCAAAACAAGCAAGATGGCACGTCGGTTGTCGATTTCCCGCCACTAATGAAAATACACCGCCTTTTGCAAAGACCTCGATCGGGACTAGCGGGAGCGGGATGTCAGCCAGCAGCCGTACGGCTGCCGTAGCCGTCTGCTAGATCAGATCAGATCGTTTACATTCGAAGTGGTCAAACACACGTGTGTTTTACGAAGTAAAGTTTCAGTGGGCCCAAGTGCCTCTTTCGCCCATTTAAGGTACATTCAAGTTCTTTTCTTTCAAATATTTCTATAAAAACAAGGCACGTCCTCATTTTTCCAAAATATTTCTAGTACCCATTCTTTATAAGTCATACAAACTTTCTTTGTAGATTTAGGTTAAATGATCAAATCAGAGCGATTAAAACCTCTTTTTGCTTCGTGTCTCTGTTCTATTCTTCTATCTGTTTAAAGAGAAGTTTTGTTGATTCATGCAGTGTCTATAGTTTTTCAGGTTATGATGACTGCTGCTGAAAGTGATGCTCTCCCTGCTGGGGTTGTAAACGACAGCAAGGGACGAAAGAATGAGAAGAAAAAAATGTCTAATTATAAGCTTAAGCTGCAATTTTGTGAGAGATGTCCAGAAGCAAGCGAAATTTGTAAACTCCACCCCAGCATTAAATCAGTCTATGTACCCTCTCGCCCTGCCAGTGTGAGGTGAGTGATGTGAAACTTTAGTGAGAGTGTTTTCCTCTTTAAGATGATAGTACGAAAATTTAAATTTGATTTCAGATTTTGTGTACTGAAATGTAAATCAGCAAAGGCTTTAGAAGAAGTTCGAAAAGCTTTGCATCGGAAACATATTGAACCATACCGTGGTCTGTTGAAATGTTACGACACTAATTCTAAAATTCTTAGTGAAGCCCCTGGTGTAAACAAACAGACCATCAAGGGCATGACACAACTAGAGAAGAAATTGGCTAAAACAATTCTGTAAGTTTCTTTTGCTGCAATTAATATTTTCATCTTTAGAGTTGGTATGAAATTTTCCAATATGAAATACTAACATCTCTATTCATTTATTGTTCAGCAATAAGCAATTAGCAACAACTCGAGATGTGCTGTACAATTCTACAGCAAGAGAACTTCTAGTAAGATATGGTGTCACTTCTAGTGGCCAGAAGATATCAAAACAATGGCACACTGATCAAAGTTATAGTGAGTCAGAAAATGAATCTTAAATTTGATTGCTTTATCTTAAAATTTGTACAGAGGTTTTGTATGTGAAGGTAGTTTATGCCAACTGATAAGATAAAAAGTTTGCATTTATCAAGATTGTGTTCAAAAGGAATGAGAGCTCATTTTCAGAAGTAAAGTTTTATTTTCTCTTATAACCTATTTACATAGATTGTTTTCTCCTTTTTCGTTATTTGTTCTTGAGATTCAGTCATAGTATTATAGCAGGAACACCAAAAAGGAAAAAGGAAAATAGTTTTTAGGCAACTGGTGAATTTGCATCACATTAACAATGTGACAAAGTTGATGCTCGAACAAGAGCTTAGATTGTTCTAGGAAATTTGTACATTCTCTCAAATTTTACATACAATAACGGGAATGAATCAGAAGTTTCTTAGAAATTACTGTGCTTAAAGCCTAGGCCTAGAGTGTCAATTTACAGAAAATTAATTATATCCATGAGATCATAAAAGCTGAACTTGTTTCACACACTGGAAAAAAAAAATCTACCCATTAGTTCTATTTACATTTTTTGGATTTGAAACTTTTGCAAACGTTAGCACTGGAGGCAGTAGACAGGAACAAGTACATTCATGATATCAATACTATTAGAAATTTACATTATTTTATATGAAATTTGTTGAAGAGGAGACTGGTACAGTTTTGTTGATAATGTTAAGTTATTGCAAGCTGAAGTAAGCTAGGACTAACAAAGACTGTTTCATAGTATGTACAAAATAGAAATGAGATTGTACTAAATATTTTAACAAAAGACAGTATGACAATTGAACCATTTTACAATTATTAACAATATTATTACAGTTGGTAATATACATACAGGCATTATGAGATTTACAAAGACCACCGTGTATTCATGGAGGCAATGCAGAGCTATTCAGAGAAGAGTAGCATAATCAAGCAGCAACACTTTCCTACTCTTGTCTAGCCAACTCTGAATTTCAACCAGAACTTTTAAAAGCACTGTGGCCAGACTATGAGTAATGACTAGAATCACTCCAATGGGCCAGCTTTGCAGAGAAGCAAGATTAGAATCATTGCTAATCTGCAGCATGCGCTCCTGAAAGACTTCTGGTAATGAACTAAATAAATAAAATTTATAAATAAAGTCACAGTACATGAATAACCTCAACTTCCAGTTTGACGCCAAAAAACATGCCTCTTCAGAAAAGTGAAATGATCTGAGTATTTTGAGAGCAGCAATCTGAAAGTAGGTGGTCATTTTCCTATTTCTACATCACATGATTTCCTCAATTCCAATTTTACATCTGCACAAAGTTTACTGTGAAGGTGCAAAAGAGGTCTTGAAGGGACTTACGTTTAAAACTTACATACAAAGACTTTGTTTAATACATTTAAAAAAAAAAAAAAAAAAAAAATTGATATGATTGTTATGGAGAGGTGTTTTTGTCTCTACTTTTTAAGAATAGATGATAAAAGGTGGAGACATACAAACAAGGAAAAGTTTGACAGCAATAGGAATAGATTGCCAGTGCATGAATGACTAGAGAAGCTAAAATTTATATTCAATGGTGATGACTAGACCTTTAAGATTGATGCTGCCTAACTGAGCACTTAAAATTTCCTCCAAAGCTACAGCTCACAATTGAGTTTTTCATAAATCATATTCTATATTTAATGATATTAACACAAGGGACTAGAGGAATAAGCGTTAAAAATGTTGTTTGACGATTCTAGAAGCCAGTCAAGCAAAGCAGGCAAACTAGCTCTTATAAAACTGACTAGGAAAAATCCACACCCACAACCTAAATATTTCTTTCACATCTCAATTAAGAGCACAAAATTTCATGCTAACGGAATGATTAGTGTCCAGGCTAGTTTCTTGTATCTGTCTTTAAAATAAAAAGGTTTTTTCTTTTTTTTATAAGTGTAATTTTAAATGAACTATTATTATTGAAATTTACATGATAAGGTATGGCAATGGAATTTGCTCTGACTAGATGTCTGATTAAATGCAGTTGATTTTTTTTGCTGACTAGAAAAGTAATTAACATTTAATCTCTTGACTAGAAAAGGTATTAAATTATTAATTTGTTGACTAGAGTAGCTTGAAGCATGTCTTATTCTTTTTCGGATATCTTACTTTTGACTAAAATGACTAGAATACTCCAATGACTTTGTGACTAGAGTGATAGTATACAGAAGACTAGAAACACTTCTCTTAATTTACAAAGACACAGTGGTTACGCAACAAATATTTAGAAACTAAACCATGTCTAAACTTTCATTTCATGATCAATGACTAGAATTCCACTTGCTATATTAAAACTACTTAATTTTATAATGTCACCAAGAAATATATTTTGACTAGAGGATATTCTTTGTTTCTCTTGACTAGCTTTGACACTGACTAGATAGAAAATGAAGTATTCACAATTTTTTTGAGACTAGAGCATGTTTAATGAGCACCATAACATGTTGAGCCTCAAAATTTCTAAATGTAGACTTCTGTGACTAGACATGCTGGTTTCAAAAAGTATGATAATATTTTAGAGAGATTTTGAGTGAGGGAAGACTATTTTCTGCTAAGCCCCAAGTTAATTTTTATTGGGATAACATATCTGTCTACACCCAACTAATACCTATATTCTATGCACTACGACTAGAAAATGTTCCTCAGATAAGCGCACGACTAAGGGCAGACTAGGTTGGTATTGAACCACTCAAATGACTAGAAAATAGTAAACTACAGTAAATGACTAGATTTTATTACATTAATGAAAAACTCAGATGTAGGCTTTAATTTGTTGGAACTTTAGAAGTGCGTTCAGAAAGTTAGCAAACAAATTATAAGCGGTTTTATCTTTGGATATAGCTGCAGAGTACAATCCCACCAACTAAAGATGGTCCTGGTACAATAATATAGAATTCTATGCTGATTAAAATTATTCCAATAACAATTAAGACTTAAAGATATGCAATGTTAGTTAATAGTACTGTACGTTGACATTGCAGTCTTTGGTGACTGTCTTTTTGGCCTCACTAAAATTGCACTCAGAAATTGCATCCATGGGACATGGAGAACAGCTGACCAGAATCATATCACACAGGAGAAAGGGATAAGGGCAAGGGCACAGAGCGGTCAAACCCCGCGACTCACTCACCGAATTATCATATTGGGTCCAACAGGTTGGGCCCCAGGCTGGGCTGGCGTCGGGCCTGTTGCTCAGAGCTGCATGTGGAACCTCCAGAGGGGCGCTGGTGGGCCCGGACCGGAGCTAGGGGTGGCGCCGAGGGGTGGCGGCGGCGGTGGTAGCGGCGGCGGTGCTAACGGCGTCCAAAAGGTGTCGGAGCCCATGCCCATACCCAAGTGGTGGAACGGCAGCGGGTGTGGGACAAGCAGCGTCGCTCGGGGGCTCCTAGCTAGAGGGCTCAGAGGCGCAGGGGCGGGGGACACCGAGGGCGCGGCCTCGGGCGGGGGGCCCTGCCCCCGGAGCGGATGTCAGTTGGCGTCGGCAGCATTGGTGAGGGGCAGCGGCAGCGCCAGCGGGCCCAGTGCACCCGCGCCGTCCCCGGCCCCGGCCCCCACGCCGTCCCCCGCCCCCGGGACGTCGAGGTTGGTGAAGCCCGGCAGCGGGCTGCTGTGCGTGGCGAGGTGCTTGCGCAGGTAGGCCTGCCGCCTGAAGCGCTTGTGGCAAACCGGGCACGGGATCTGGGGCTGGGCGGCGTCGCCGTCCTTGCCGTCGTGCTCCGTCCGCTGGTCGGACTCCGCGGCGTCCACCTTGGGCTTGGAGGCGCCGCCGTCACCCTGCCGAGGCTTGTGCCATCGCCGGTGGGACGCCAGGTTGGCGGGGCAGTTGAACACTTTGTCGCACTCGGGGCAGCGGTACTCGACGTGCACGATGCACGAGCACCGGTGCTGTGCAAGCGAGAAGGCGTCGTCGTAGAGCTCGCGGCACAGGCGGCACACGTAGTCGCCGATCTTGTTCTCGATGGCAGCAAGCTCCGCCTTGGCCTCCTCGGTCACCTCCACCACGTTGAAGGCCGGATCGATGTCACCCTTACGAACAACGAGCGAGTCACCGTGCTCCTGCACCACCTCGTCGATGTCCCGGATGATGGTGCCGGACACAGGAGAGCTCTTGTCCTCGTCGAAGGTGAGCTTGCGCACCGCCTTGGTCTTCTTCGCCGGGGTGCCGGCGGCGGCCTTGGAGCCGCTGGAGGGCGGCCCCCGCTTGGAGGGCGGCGCGATGCTGGTCGGCACGGGGCTCTTGAAGCAGGGCGGCGCATTCCCGCTTGGCGAAACGTTATGGTTGGCGACGCTCTCATCGTTGTTGTTGATGAGCTCGAGCTTGACTGGCGTCAGGGCGGCGTGGACACCGAGGGCGTTGCGCTTGCGGCTAGTGGGCGAGGCGGGTGACGGCGTGGACGGCGGAGTGATGGGCGTGGGCGGATCCGCCTTGACGGACAGGTCCAGGGGCGGCGGCGTGCACGCAGACAGCAGGGACAGCGGCTCGTAGCAGGACAGCCCGTGGGAGAGCACCCCCGCCGCCCCAGCCCCCGCCCCGGGCAGCGTCGGGGGCAGCCCGGGGGGCAGGCTGAGCCCCGGGGGTGGCAGAGGCGGCAGGAACTGGTACAGGCTGTAGCGGTAGTGGTAGGCGAGGTCCTCGATGGTAGTCATGGAGAGCGGCGGCGTGGTGGGGCCGGCGTCTCGGTGCGGGTCCAGGTGGTGAAACAGGCTGAGGGGTGCGGCCAGCGAGCCCAGGGGCCCGGCCAGGGGCCCGGCCAGGGGCACCAACCCTCCGCGGGACATCATGGAGTCGACTGGCGCGGGCGCATCGCGCGGCCGGGGCCCGGGAGGGGCGCAGGGGCCGGGAGGAGCTGCACGCCCCCGCCCCGCACGCTGAGGCCGGGCCGGGCCGAGCCGGACTGCGGCAGGGCAGAGTCGGGGGCGACGCGGTGTGCGCGGCCGCGCGGCCAGCCACAGAGTGAAGCGCGTCGCCGCTCAAGCAGGTCTTTTATCGCCTCCGCCCGGGCGGGGGTCTCCGAGGGGGAGCGGCGCGGGTCGGCGCGGGAGAGGGAGGAGCCAGCGGCCGCGTGCCATTGGCCGACGCGCGGACGCCGCACACCCATTGGCCTGCCTGGCACCGGCGCGCCGCCCCCACTAGCGGCGGGCCGCGCCGTGCCGCGCCGTGCCGCGCCCAGCCGCGCCCGCGGTGCAGGGCAGGGAATGCCGCGCCCTGCGCCATGCACCGACGTACACACACACGCACGCGTTGGGTTCAATTATTATCAGATTTGAAAGACACGCACGTAACGCACCGGGCTGCAGCGCACTCATATCGCCGTGTAGAGGACGGAGGCAGCGTTTCCTCTCGGGAGGCGTCTGCCCGTGAATCCCCAAGATGGGTTGCAGTTCCAGAACAACACATGACATCTCGCACCACTCCTCATCCCTTTCAGACTCACGAGAAATCACTTTCTCACTTGCCTTCGCTTCTTTAAGAAAGTGGTCTCGGGGGCGGTTACCACCACGCCGCTAGGCCGTGGCGGGAAGGGGCAAGGGCTGTCGTCTGGAGATAGTCGCGGCGCTCTGCTAACGGTTAACATTATTTCCAAACGCAATCCGCGACGGGTGTGTGTGGCGTGGCGAGCCGTAGGTGAGGGTGACCTAAACTCCAAGCTTAACGGACATTCAAGCAGCGTGATGCGGGGAGGGGCGGGGGAAGGGAGGGGTAAAAAGCGACGCCGAATAGCGACGCGACGCTTGCACCCCCCCCCCCCCCGGCCCCTCCCCCGCACCCCCACGACCAGCATGCACATGACCGCGCCGCGAGGTGAGATTTGCCGTTAGCACTCTCTGCTCGTTGCATCTGCCGCGCTGGTATGGTGGCGGGTCGCGGCGAGGCGCGGCGGGGTGGGGCGGGGCGGGGCGGGGTGTAGCGCCGCGGGGTGAGGCGAGGTAGGGCGGGGCGGGGTGGCGTGGTGGCGTCCCCATAACCGCCGCGGCAGTGCTACTCCTGCGTTGTCGGACGTGGCCGCCAACGCTAACACCCGCGCCGCCGTCCGGAAATCCGGAGCGATCCGGCGTGCCGTGCCAAGCCGTCCCCGCCAGCCGCGGAATGTCATGAGCCGGGCTGCGCGCCGCGCCGCGGAGCCAGGGGTGGGTGCGCCATGCGCCGGAGCCAAGTAAACCCATAGTAAACCACCCGAGGCGCGTCGGAAACCACCCCGCCAACGCCATCAAGCTGCGTCCCGGAGGTTCCGGGGCCATTGTGCGGGGCGATCACAATAATATAACATCCGGAGAAACCTCTATTTTAAACTACAAAAGCTGTTTTATTTAAAGCAAATAATTTCATAAAAATAAGTACAAACATTTTGTTTTTGTTTGATTTGAATCAAATATAATTTTTGTGTTTGTATCTTTCATCGAAGTTTATAATTTATTATTTTTTTCATTATTTTCGTTTCGAAGAAGTGGTTGTCTCCAGACTGTAGGAGTACATTTGAATTTGAACAAAAAAAAAATTACATTTTTTATTTTAAGATACGATTCTCTGGGTGGACGCTAAGTCCGCATGGTCGAGCGTACAGCAGGGGCGGGGCGGGCCT
This sequence comes from Frankliniella fusca, assembly GCA_029379305.1. NCBI lineage: Eukaryota > Metazoa > Arthropoda > Insecta > Thysanoptera > Thripidae > Frankliniella > Frankliniella fusca. The sequence goes on along the minus strand of JAHWGI010001134.1, from coordinate 2,672,536 downwards.
GACCAAGTCACCGCGCCGGGCTGAGGGCGGTCGTTCACCCACTGGAAGGTCCAGCTTCTTGCTGCCCTCAGCGGCCGGCCCTTCCCTTATCTCTGCCAAGGTATTCGAAAGGCGCCCGGTGATAAAGGGCTTTGAAGGTCGGAAAGGGGCGTGGCGTGGCAGGGCCGGCGCTGCAGTCGAGTCGAGTCATGCACAGCACGATCAGGACTGTTGTACGGTTTTCGTCGAAAATGAGGCGAGTCGCATGTGAGGCGCCACAGGTCAGCGAGCCACTGCCCTCCCCACCACGAGCTGAGTTGGTACGGTGGCGCCCCGCGCCCTTTTCGTCCAGGGGAAACAGGAGCTCGCGAGTCGTTTTGCGTTGGCGGGGCGGGGCTGTTCCGAGTCGCAGGCCTGGCGGGGCGGGCCGGGTGCTCGCGGGGTGGGGCAGAAGCAGAACCGCGCCGCAGCGCGGGACTGTTCCTCCCCTCTGCCTCCTCTCACTCTCCTCGGGCGGGTCCTGGTCCCGGCCCTGCTGGCCCGGGCCACACCGAGCCGGCTCATTGCGGCGATCAAATTACCAGGCCATCGGCGGAATAAGGGGCGCGCTGCGTAAACACACGCGCGGCCGCGCCGTAGGCTACTGGTGTCCCCCGCCCCGCCACTCGAAAAGAAACGGGATTGCATTTGCCGCCGACACCACCACGCCTTCAATCACCAAGGCCTGGTCGAAATCTAGTACGTTTTGGCAACCGTTTCCAGGTAATTTTGATTTTTGCGCAAGGGCGCGTCTCTATTGCGCCCGTACAACCACTTGCGGCTGGCGCTGGCGGTTCAGTTTTGAGACACTCCGCCGGATCGCGTCGATTACCGGTTGAACCGCTCTCTGAAAGGCACGGGGAGAAGAGAAGGGAAAGGGTGGACTTCACGGCTGAAAAGCACGAGTCATCGCGGCTGTGGCCGCCTGATCCAGGCCGGGCAGGGTCCGCCCATCCATGGCCCATCGCACCTAAACGTTTCTATTCAACCGACACCCCCTCCCCCTCCCCAGCGTGCCGCCGCAGCGCCTCCACAGCCCTGTCCTGTCGACGCGGTTATGAACACCTCCTGTTGGATAAGGTGTGTGGCCCGATCGTAAAGTAGTGTGCGCGTATGGGCCGGGCTGGGCCGGCAGGCACGCGCCCGCTGCAGCAACATCACCTGCCCGCCACGCCCCGCCACGCCCCGCCACGCCTCACACACTCCCTCCTCAATGAGCAGCCCCTCCCCCACCCCTAGTCCTCCTTCCTTGTATTCATTCAGTCCCACCTTCTTGGCTAACAGACCTGCTTCTCCGCCCCCTCCTCAGTCCTCCTCAAGGAGCAGAACAGAGTCACCTGTGAGGCCGGCCTCGCCACCCCCCCCCCCCCTCCAGCCCCGCCCCGCCCGTATAATCGTATCAGCTGACTCTGCTCCCCTCCGTCTTGGCCTCGCTGACGTCAAGACGGCGTGACGTCACGCACCCGACACCTCGGGAGGTGCGACGCGTGCTGCGCGGGGAGGTGGTTGGTGGAGGCTGCACCACCGCGCCACCTCCTGGCGAGCAGACGGGCTGACTCTCGGGGAACTTTACGAGCACATCGTAATAAGACAGATTACACCGCGGCTTTGGGTTGGAGGAGGCAAGATGCAGGAGTCGGTTTCATCGCCGTCTGCACTACTACCGCATGAGGCAGCACGAGGCGAGGCAGCCTCTGGACAGTGACCGCAGCTCGCAGGCGGTGAGCGCGCCGCCGCTGCCCGCAGGGCGCAGCGCAGAGCCCGCGGCGGGCCGGGGCGGGCGACCTCCACGCACGGCCCGGCGCGGGGGCGGGGGCAGTAGGGCGCCTGCTCCACGACATATGCTGCCACGAGACCGCCCCGCCCACGCAACGCCCGCGGCATCGAGCTCCTTCCAGCCCGCTGCAGGTTGGAGAGCTGGCTGCTGGCGGCTCATGCGGCTCATATCGCGAGCACGCAGCGCGCCGCGTCTCTCCACGCCACTCCGCGCCACGCCGCGCCACGCCCAGAGCCGTAGGGGTTGCAGGCATGTGCAGCCGGGCAGGAGGGCTGGGGCTGGGCACGACCTGGGGGTGCGACCCCTCCCTCCCTCCTGCAGCCCGCCTTGCCGGTCCACCTGGCCTCCCCTGCCCCGCCTTGCCCCGCCCCGCCCCGCGGCACGCGCGCGGCGGCGTCGCTGATGTGATACTGTCCGCCGCGCCGCGCCACGCCACGCCGCGTCTCGCCTGGCCGCGCGCCGAGCCAAGAAACCGGAACATAATCACAAGGCATTGTCCTGAGCCGTGCCGTGTGCCGGGCTGCGGGGCTAGCACGCCGGCGGCGAGGGGTTAAAAAAAAAAGAAGAGGAAAAAAACTCGCGAGCAAAGCACCCGGTGTTTGAAGCTGCAACGAGAACGAGAGACGGCGAAGGGTTTTTCGTACAAATCAGTGACCGCCACACCGCTGCACACCGCTCGTGCAGCTGGCGCGCTCGCTGGGCTGATTCCGGCGCTACGGTGACGCTCACGGCTCAGAGGGGATGCGGTTGTGGTTACGCTCGGGGGCGGCAGGAAGCGAGTAATATGTTGGCCGAGAGTAAAGCCGTCCCCGCCCTGTCACTCTCATTCGAAAAAGAAATTGAGACCGACTCATGGATTTTTTAATATTTTTTTTTTCTTGAAAAAAAAATGTTATTGAAACTGCATTTAACGTTCACCATATTCATAACCACTCCATTTCAATTTCTTCCCGCTTGGTTGGTGCGGATGATTGCTGTCCTAAGGCGTTGAAGGTTGACTGGGCGCGCAGTGCCGTGAGGCTAGCAGGGGCTGCGCGAAGCGACGCGACGAGGGAAGAACAACAAGAGCCTCGTCCACGTGAATGCGGCGATATAGAATACCAGTTTGACCCGCGCGGCCCGCGGCTCGCTTCCAGTGCCAGGGCGCGGGGTGGGGCGGCTACAGGGCTAAGAAGGGTTGAAGCAGCACTCTCGCTCTTATACGGTCGAGGCAACGTGAGGCATTGTGAGGCACACGTGCCGCGCAGGTAATCAAGGGGAGGAAGAGGGGGGTAAGGAGGGGGAGGAGGGGGGAGCGGTAGGGGTGCGGCAGCCTGCTGCCGCCCAGCCCTGCCCAGCCCAGGCCTGCCCAGGCCTGCCCTGCCCTGCCCAGGCCTGCCCTGCCCTGCCCTGCCCAGGTTGATGATGGCACAGAAAGCCAAACTTCGTTATGTTTACTGGCGACCGGTCTCTCTCTAGCCGTGCCAAACACGTCTGTCAGGGTAGAGAGGAGATAGAAAGAGAGAGAGAGGAGGTGGGGAGAGGGAGGAGGGCTGGCCACGCGTCCTGCAGCACTCCCTCATAGCCGCGCTTTTGTTGAGGAGGCAGGCGGGCAGGCAGAGCCGCCGCGTGTGTGCATGTGTGCGCGGTCCTGAGGAATGGGGGCGTGGTTGGCCGTGGCGAGACGTGGCGGGGCGGGGCGGGGCGGGGCGGGGCGGGGCGGGGCGGGGCGGGGCGGGACGGGGCGGGGCGGGGCGGGGCGGGGCGGGGCGGGGCGGGGCGGGGCGGGGCGGGGCGGGGCGGGGCGGGGCGGGGCGGGGCGGGGCGGGGCGGGGCGGGGCGGGCCCGTGCCGTGCCGTGCAGCGCGGAGGTGCAAGCCGGTGACGCGACGGTGATTCCGTTTGACATCGTATGCGACGACGCTCACTTTTGCGCGTCGGATAGCGCCGGAAGGCTATGGAGGGGAGAGACAGGGAAAAGGGAAAAATGAAAGAGACTTAGGCTGCGACATTCGGTGGCTGCACCGCCGCCGCCCCGCCCCCCGCCCCCCGCCCCACCCAATACCTCCCGTCTTTGGCGAGGTGGCTGAAGACATACACATACACGCATTAAGCGGATTGGCTTTGGGATAGAGGAAGATGGGGAGGGGAGAGGGGGGACCACTAAGCCCTCCCTCGGCCTCATGGTTTCTTGATGTTCTGTGCCGGAGGGCAGTGCAGAGGCGCCACCGCCCCGCGAGTCCAGTGCAAGACCGCTACTCAGGAGGGAAAGGAACAAAACTACAACGTGTCGATAATGTGCTACAAAATAGTCCTAAATTCTTCCCTATCTTTTCCACAACATTTTCTTCTTTCCTAAAAACAAATTTGCTATCATTATTCATTGCGGCGTTCGCGAGTCCATAGCAATAAGACTTAGGCGTTCTACAAATTGTGTCGAGCCTCTCTTTTTTTCCACATTTACGCTGAACACAATGCCCAACACAGCTAACAAATATACTGAAAAAAAAAATAGAGTGTTCTTTTGCAAATGTAATGTGTCGCTATGAATTAAAAAAATGTTGGTTTTCTTGCACTGCGTGTTACGCGATGACGACGCAGCCTATACGGCGCGCATGGCGGGGCGCGCCCCGGGCGGTGAGCTCACCGTAGGGGTGGTATTGGGCGGGGTGAGGCGGGGCGGAGCAGGTATTCGCGCCGCGCGAGGGGTGAGTGTGTGGGGTACTCGGCACGCACAGCGAACTCCACGAAGGGGTGGGTGCCAGCACAGTGTAGTAGGGTGCCTCTGCACAGCGGGTATTACCACCCTACTTCACTGCCGGAAGAAATGCGACAATTTTAAAAAGCACATTTCGATGGTGCGTTTGCGAACTCCATCAAGCAGCACAGTTAAGCTAAATGCCATAAAGAAAATTGACATTAGCTCTACCGCTGCTGTAAACGATTTTTTTTTTAAAAAAAAATTCTCTTCCACTGAGCCGTGGCGTGGCATATAAGGGAACGTTGTCACATCGCACTTGTAAAAGTGATTTCCGCACTTATTGCCACCGCCGACCGCCCTACCACCCCTGCTCTAGCGACAGACACCGCTGTGCGTGGAGCAGGGCGGGGCAGGGCGGACGGCGGCTCAGGCGCGTATTAAGGGGGGGGCGGGGGAGGGGCGGGGGGGGGGCGATCGCAGCCGCCTGAAAGGTAGGCAAATTGTGTAACAAAACCCATGTAAGTAGGCAATCTCACTGTTATTCAATTACTGTGACGTCACATTTTTTTTTCATGTGAAAACTGTCACATTCCTTTTAATTTTAATGTCACATTCTTTTGAATGTGACTATAAAATTTAGCCCACATATTCTGGCCGATTCACGTTGAAAAGAATGTGACATTACATTTTAAACAATGTGACACTTTTCACATGAAAAAGAACGTGACGTCACAGTAATTGATTAACAATGCTGAAGGGCACCGCCCCCCCTGTCGTTCGGACCTTAATACGCCCCTGCGGCGGCTGCACGGTAAAAACAATGTCTGATTTTTTGAGGAAAAAGTGAAAACTTTGAGGAACTTCCGTATAATTTGAGGGAAACCCCTCAGATTTTGAGGAAGGCTCCTCAAAAAATAAGGGAAATCTTCACATATTTTGAGGAGACTTCCTCAAAATCTAAGGAGTTTTCCTCAAAGTATCCAAGGTCCTCAAAGTTTTCCCCTTTTCCTCAAAAAATCAGACATCGTTTTTACCGTGTGTACACACAGAGAAATTTTATGTACAATTTTGTACATAGCTTCCGAAAGTCACATGCAAAGCTTACGTTAAATTTCTTGCATAGTTACGTTCGAATTTTTGACATACGTGCATATAAGTACGTCAGAGTTTTGTTCGTGAGACTTACATAGTTATGTGTAAAATAGACACGAGAATTTCATTTAGAGTGCAATAAGAATGTAGACAAGAAAATTATTACGGCAGCCACCCCGGACTCCCTCCCCTCTCTATCGCGCCACACCGCGACGCGACTTCCCTTTCCTCGCGCAGCTGCCTGAACGTGGCGTGGCACTCTCTCCCCCTCCCCCTCCCCCAACACTCACAAGTATGTGCGCGGCGGGGCGGGGCGGGGCGGGGCGGCAGTATAAGGCTGCGTGTGAGGTGAGGAAGCCGACAACACCGACAACGACTGGACTGCCCCGCCAACCTCTGGAAGAAAGAAGGTAATGATGGCTCGAAAAAAAAAAAATCAAAGGGTAAGAGAGAGTGATAGAGAGAAACGCGCCTCACCTGCGCGCCGCGTCGCCCCCGCTCGGCACGCGGCACCGTACTCACCACACATCACCCCACCACACCTCATCCTGAACTCCTGCCGGGGGTGAAATACTTGTGGGTGAATTCCGTCTGGGCTAAAGTTACGTTGGGTCAGTTGCACCTGGGTGAGTGGGCCTAGAACCCATCCCCCCAGACCCCAGAGTAGACCGCCTGATCATGATCACCGACTCATACCGTCGCGGCGACCCCTGAGCTGATGCCGCATGACGTCAGGTCCTGCAGGCACCCCGCCCCCCGCCCCGTCTGGCAGGAGGAGCGGTGCAGTCCAGGTGTCGCGGCCTGGGCCTGGGCGGGCCCCGGCGGACGAGGGGAGCCGCCCAATAGCTGCACGGGAGAGGCACACGCACAATTGGCTCGATAAGATTTGTTGTCGATTTTACGACACATGCCACAAGAAATTAACCCTAGAGGAGAGCAGGGTCAGGGCAGGGTATACTATGTCGTCTCGCTGGCGGGAGCGGGAGCCGACCAGGACGTGGACGGGACGCGGCCCGGCTCGCCTCGGCATCGTACGCGGCCTCGCGCGCCCGCTGAATAGGCCACACGCACGCAGGCGGGCACGGCGCGCTGCCTACCCCGGCCATCCCAGGGGGACGCTGCGCACTGCACCGCCCAAGGAGGGCATTCAAGCGGGACTGTCACGAGCGGGACTGTCACGAGCGGGACTGCCAAACAGGCGGGATTGTCATGAGAGGGGCTGTGCTACAGGCAGGATTTTCCCGAGCTGGACTGTCATGAACTGGACTGTCACGAGCGTAACACTGGAAAAACAAAGGTGCTATCTAATGCCTTTTAAAGGCGTTAGTGAAATACACTCTAAATGAAAAAGGACAATTGAGACATTGAGACAATTTGCGTCCAAAATATTACAAATTGTCCCAAATTATTACACAAATTTGTCAAAAGGGATTGGTGTGCACAAAAACGCAACATTTCTTGGGACAAAATTGTCCCTTTTCATTTAGTGTGTAGTGCCTTTAGAAAGGTGCTATCGCCTCCCAAAGGTGCTATTTTTGGCCCTAATCGTGCCTTTACAAAGGCATTAGTGCAGTAACACCCCAAAAAATTCAATAGCACCCCAAAAAGGGTGCTATATAGCACCTTTGTTTTTCCAGTGAACTGGTGCCACTGGTAGCTTAATTGAGGGGGCTAACACTTTGGCTTAGGATTTACACAAGATTACGTGATTACGGGGGTTACTCATGAATTTTGTGGGATTACACATGAATTTCTGGGGATTAAACCATTAAATAAAACAATTAGGTGAAATTTAGTGATGATTCTTCAAAATTTGATAAAGGATTACACTTACTACTGTACGTGTAGCGTGTACAGTTGAACGAGGCGCAGTGTGAGAGGGCAGGGTCAGGGTGCGTTACCCGTTCCGCCCCGCCCTACCCCACCCCGCGGCCAGCCCACCCCCCTAGCCTGGCCGCGGCCTGCCGTACGGCCCCTGGGGGACCTCCGTCCCACGGCGCGAGCCGAGCAGTTATTTACACGACAGAATAACAAGTCTGTCGATAATCGGTTCGGAAGGGAGCGGCATTAGACACACGGGCGGACCGTAGCGAATGACGAGGACGGGGGCGCGGGGGAGGGGGGTTGGGGCACAGCGTCCCGCCACGTCGAATCGTCGACCGCAGCGGAACGCGTAGATATTTCCAAAAGGGGTCGCAGCGTGGGCGCGGGCCGGGCGCGCGGGGGTGGGACTCTCGAGTGGGAGTTGGCCCACCCCGGCCTCCCCGAGCCTCCCCGCCCCGCCCCGCCCGCGCCCGTGACCAACGCCATGCGTCACCGTGAGAGTCGAGGGTTGAGCGCGAGGCTCCCAAGAGGGATGTCGGCTGTGTGGTGTTTCACATGAGCGATGTTTAACCCCGTGCTGAAAATATTAGCTTTGCATCGTCCATTGGGGGCTATATAAAAACCTAATCATTTGACAAACGCCATAGCTTTCAAAAAAGTCACATTTCTGCTTAAATTTCTTTTAAAGACTCTACAATTAATGGTTAAAAAAGAAACAGTTAACTAGCAAATATAATACACTTGATTTGACTTTGACTTATTCATTGAATCGTTCTGAAAAATAAAGTATTATCCCACAAGAATTACCACTGTAACCGGCTGCACTAAACAATCATCAGTCCCGCGAGGCCGTGGATTCACACGTTCATGTAGTCCACTCGCTGCCCGTTAAACCCCCTCGGCGCGACTCCACACCCTTCCTGCACTTGCCGCGCCCGCATGGCCGGCAGGCCCGCCCTCCACATCCGCACCCCCTACACACCCACGCATCTCCGCGGGCCGGGCCCGCGAGTTACCGGGTCATCGCCGGGGGGGATGATGCACCTGACCCACCCCTGGCCCCGGCATCCTCCCCCTCCGCTCCCATGCGGCCCGCGAGGCGGGTGGGAAGATGACCGCCCACTCACTGCTGGTGACAGAGCAGCTGTCACCCCCTACACGGCCCGGCCCGCCACCGGTGACACGGCCGATCATGGCTGCAGTAACCTAATGAAGCAGACAACAGATGTTGTCGTCGTTCAGATGTTCGGGAACGACCGCGCGGCGCCGCATGGGAACGTAGCGAGTAATGCACGACGGTACCAATGCTCCACTTGCACCGCTGTCCATTGCAGGCGCATTCCAGTCAGCAGCTCAATCGCCTTGAAGTCTCGCTCTTTGCCGCTTCCATCTTGATATCTCCTATCTGATCTGCACTCGTGTCGAGTCGCACACGGCACATCGACCTTGCCGCAGTGTTTTCCTTGAGATTGCTGTATGTTGCCGGGGCCTCTCGTTGCACTTCTGTCCCTCCCGCCCACAGTTCATAAACACGAAACCGCCCCCTCGACCTGCACGGGCTACCTTGTTTAGAGTCACCAATTCTCCAGCGGGCGGGCGCGAATCAGATTTCCATACAGCTGAGGAGAATTACGAGACAAGATGGAATCGCATCTTGATCCTCTTACACCTTTTTTAAAAACCCTTTCACGTGATGCCGTATGCAAAACGAAAACGAAATCACCTGCTGCCCGGCCCGGCCCTCAACCCTTTGGTTATTACAGCGACGCCGAGGGAGCGGTTGGCGTGACACAAAGTAAGCATCGAAAGTGTTTGCCCAAAGTTTGACCAAAATATATGTCCCGGGTGGCGTGGCGTGGCGCGGTGCCGTGCTCACAGCGGCGCGCCGCGCCCGCCGCGCCCCAGCAGCCCTGCGTGCCGCCGCCCAGATAAACACCGCACTTTGGGTCATAAAGGCGTTAATGCGTTAATATTAAAGTTTACGGCGCGGGGCCCAATCACATTGCAATGAGCCGGCCCGGCCGCACTGCTAGTGTGGTGTGGTGCCAAATGCATGGCGCTCTCGCCTGCCGGCCGGCCTGCCTGCCTGGCTGCCTGCACTCCCACCTATTGCGTGCGCAATAATTAATTCTGCCATCGTAATTCAAAATTGCGATAATAAGAAACGCTTAAACTCGAGCGGGTATATGGTACTCACGGAGCAACGCTGCCGCGTGTCGTGTCGTGCCTTTGCACTTTTGCACTGGTGCACAAAGTGTGTCACCTCCCTCGTCGCGCCATTCGCGCGATTTCACTTTTCCACAAGTTGTAAATAACTCCCTGAATTTTGGAAAATAAATAAATAAAACTTGCACTGTACTTTGCTGGTGACTCACTGGAAGTTGGCATAAAAAATTACCACTTTCATAAATAAGCAAAAATCACATTGTCAACACCGATGCTAGCTGGTCCGAATCAAGCACAAACCTTGTCAACCCTGCTCTGCCAATCATGAAGCCTTTCCAACGGGGTGTTAGTAATTGTCTGCCCAGGGCATTATCGGCGGCATGTGGGCGGGTACCCGCGGGTACCCCATACACCCTGCCCAGCTCCGCCCCTGCTGCCCTGCTGCACGCCGACACTGGCCCGGCAGGGCCCGGCAGGGCAGGCCCTGCTATGATTTACAGCCCGGCCGTCATTTGTTGCGCTGGCCATGCAGGCCTCGGCCGGGCCGGGCCGGCGCCCTGCACCGAGCGATAACCCCCGCGGCCTGCCCTGCGCGGCCAGCACCGCCCCGCTCCACCACACTGTGTGGCCGTCATCGGCGCCCGGAAACAAATTAACGCATATATACATCTTTGTTTGGTGGTCACTGTGCCCTCCTCATGAGACCTCAGTCAGGTCGTGATATAATGGGGCAGCACCGAAACTGGTCGACTAATAATTACTGAGCAAGTAGCTTCACGATTCTCCCTCTCCACTTTAAAATATTGCGAGTCAATTCAAGAAGCAGTGCAGCAAGGCGATGTCACGAAGAACGCGTTGACGTTTTTTAAGCGGTCTCAGCACCGCTTCTAGCGCTACGTCGGCTGGGGCGGGGAGCGTGTCGTCGTCATCGTCGACGGTCGTCGTTCGGGATGGCTTCGGGATGGTCGTCGCTTCGGGATGGTCGTCACTGTGACGTCACGCCTCCCCCCTCCACGCTCTGTCCCCACTCGTCTACTCTGTTCGTGTGTCGTGTTCGTTGCTCGGCCCGGCTCGGCCCGACCCGGCTCCCCCCGGCCCGGCTTGGCTCCGGTTACGAAAAATGTCAGGAACCACAAAATATCAGGTCTGATATGTAGGTTTTGAAGTTGTATCGAGATTATGTGAAGCATAAACTAATGTGGTCTGTCCGATGTCAGCTAGTTTTTGTACAATGAGGACCTTGCCCCGAATGGCGGAGCGTAGTGGGAACCATAACAAAGCACCATAACCCATAATGTAACTAGTTTAAATCTAGTTTTAAATTCAATTCTAGCATAACTCTGTTAAAAAAATGGTGTGTATTAGGGCTGCACATACATTCGGATCATTTTAAATAATGTTTTACGCCCGAAAATGTGAATTATTTGGAAAGCCCTTTCTGCTTTGTTATGGTTCCCACTACGCTCGCCAACCGGGGCAAGGTCCTCATACTGGGCCCATCACTATCACTCATTTGTAGTAATTTTATTTCATCTCCCTATCTCTTAAATAATAAAGAACCTTGTTTAGAATACACAAGTCTGGGTGCAGGCAGCAGAATTAGTGAAACCGATATCATTTGATAGGTATCATTTATTATACACTTGGTGACGGCAAACCGTGGATTTAATATATATCATATACTCTTACCGAAACTATTGATGCTGCTGTACTCAGATGTTTAATAAATCCTGAGGGTAATATAGAGAACCATTTTTAGCATACTCTTACCGAAACAATTGATGCTGCTGTACTCAGATGTTTTATAAATCCTGAGGGTAATATAGAGAACCATTTTAATTTCTTCTCCGTATTCTAAATAAAAAAGTACCTTTGTTTTAAACACACAAGTTTGGGTGCAAGCTGCAAATTGATATCATTTGATAGGTATTACTTATTATACACTTGGTGACGGCAAACCGTGGATTTAATATATATCCAGTGAGAATTCATGATGAGTAAATCTATTCGCCCAAATTGGGGCTTTCAGTGTTCCGTTCGCTATTCGCACAAATCACGCCCGTAATATAATATATTATGTAATAATATAATATAATATAATATAATATAATATAATATAATATAATATAATATAATATATATAACTAATTATATTACGTATTTGTGCGCATAGCTCGTCCTAAGCTTTCCACCCAGCAAATTGGGCGAATGGAACTGCTTGCGCTAACCGCACAAACGTCTTGGTCTTTGGGCTTCCAGCCCTCCCGAAGCCGTCCACACAAATTGGGCGAGTGGAGCTGCCAGCGCTATTCGCCGAAATTGGGCAAACAGCAGCTCTTATGTAGAACGGCCAAATCGGGCGTTTTACAGTAAAGTCGCTATTGGCCCAAAGCTAATCGTTTTGTGCGCTAAAATGCCTTAAATGAATGACGTATTCGACCCAAACCACACTTAAAGCTACCAGAGTTATCTCTGGAACTATCGGTCTGCATATTTTTCTCATGAAACAGTAAGTGACCCTGCTTAATAGGCATGAACTTGGTACAAAATTTTCGGGTGAATATCTGCAAATTTAGCCCCTGCCCTGTCAAAGAACATAACTTTAAAAACCTTTGGATTTGGCAAAATCTTAGCATAGAGTTGCCTAATGGTTCAAATTTGAGTGCCCCTACCAAAGCCGCTATCTGCCCGTGCGCTCGAATCTTTGGATTGGGCGAATACGTCATCCTTCATCGTACGCCCAAATCGGGCGATCTTAGCAAAGTTGCCTATTAGCCCAAATTTGGGCGCCCACACCAAAGCCGCTATCTGCCCGGGCTCCCGAGTCTTTGGATTGGGCGAATAGGTCATCTTATGTAGTACAGCCAAATGAGTTGGGCGATTAGCAATCTCTCTGTAATCGACCCGAATTCGGGCGAATTACCGGGTACTTGCTGTTTGCCCCATTCGGGCGAAGAGCGAGTTCACTTTAATTCACACAATTTGGGCTAATATAACTATTCTTCTCACTGAAACTATTGATGCTGCTGTACTGAGATGTTTTATAAATCCTAGGAGTAATATAGAGAACCTTTTTTAGCAAAATATTGTAAATTATTATCAGGCTTGTAAAGGAAAAAATCGTTTAAAGAAAAATGTTCTAATTTTCAATGGAACGTTTACTATTACACTGCATAATTTAGTTTCAACTAGGAAAATGGTGGAGATGACTCCAGCTGTATTTATTGTTACTGGGAAAGCCGTCAAAAAAACACTACGCAGCTCAAGTAACTTGAATTTTTATTTACAGAAATCCAGATTACTCAAAAGTCACACTCGAAACGGACAATTTTCAAAAAAAAAAATTACGTCTGCTAAATGGGAAAAACTTTTTACATAATTAGAATTTGTAACGTTGTACAACCTACTTTGACTGACGTTAGTTTAACTGTTTAAATAAACTTTGGCAGTCTCAAGTATCGAACCACAATTTACACCCACTATAATAACGTATGTGAATATATTTGTCGTAAACCTTTTCGTTGGTTCATTTTAAGGATTCTGAGACCGCTTCGATACATTTTGATGTATTGGAATGTTTTTTTTTACTTGAAATTTTACTTCGGTAAAATACAACTCAATTAGGAAACTAGATTATCTAATTTATTTTTCCCTTTTTTCGCACCCCTGCTGGATGTTGCCCGCCCCTCCCGCGCTCACCGTTTTCACAAAGGGGTGAGTTGGCACAGCCACCGATGAGGATATTGCAGTCAAAAGAGACGAATCGTCGAGAATGTGAAAGTGGAGGGATTCCGTGCAAGTTATCGCGAGCGCGGCACCGCGCCGGCCGCTCGTTAGCAACCCAGTCGAGTCGAGTCGAGTCGAGGCGCCGCGCCGGGCCGGGCCGGGCGGGGCGGGCGCCGCCTTTGAGCCGGAGAGGGCAGGACAGGAGAGTTGTTCGCCAAACACGAGGACAAAGTGAGACGAGGGGAAGAGTGCGGTGGGGCATCTGAGCCGCGGACCGGACGCAACCCTCCGGCGGTAAAGAAGAAACAAATTCTTTTGAGTTATCATAAAAAGAGTTTGTATTTTAGATTGGGATGCTTTCGGGAGCGCGCGGTACGTTAATTTACCAGCACACGACAAAAGATTCAGCACTCGTAAAATTTTCGTAAACTGACAGCAACTGACAGAGACGCGTCGGAATGTTTCATACAGGGGCTTCTTTGACCCGCAGGCCCTACACCGGCCGTGTCACACCCCGCGCGCAGACCTTCATGACTCATTTTAAGGTGAGGGTCTAGCCAGCCATGTGCTTTCGACCCCCCCCCCCCCCCCCCTCCCCCTCCCTTTTCGCTGAGGTAGCGGCGCCAACGGCGCCGTCCTCTGCTGTCTCAAGACCCTTGCGCCGGGCCGGGCCGCGCCGCGCCGGTCAAGCTCAAGACTTTGTTGTGGCCGCTGCGAGGCGGGCGGGAGGGAGAGTGGCGAGCGCCTCCTCCCGCAGGGCCGATAAACAGACACTTCACTTCACCTCACCTCACCTCGCCGCGCTGCTGCTCCGGACCAGTGTCCAGCGCCCGCCAAGCAGAGGAAAACGGGGCGAAATTCCAATTACCCCAACAAGAGAAGCGTAAGGCTGAGCCTTTGGTTTGGCTTGTGTACAATAAAGTGGACCGATTTTCAATCGAAGCAATGCACATTGTATGCACTGTAATTTTAAAGGTCACACATGTGACCTTAAATCGGCGACACATCGGTGTGTCGCCAAGATCGGAAATTTCTCCTTTTTGTGAACGTTTTTCCGGCAACACATGCCGTGTGACCTTTTTTTTCGGCGACAATTTTGTCGCCAAAAGTCCCGTGTGTGACCGAAAAACAGTTAAACGCACCATCGTTTTGGTCATACGCGGAGCTTTGGCGACAAAATTGTCGGCGAAAAAAAAGTCACACGGCATGTGTCGCCTAAAACAGGATCACAATTCGGGAAAGGTTTCAAAAAGTCGCCACATATTGACCTTTTAAGTTACAGTGTGGAGAAAAGAGGCTGTTCTAAAGTTTGACCGTGCACAAACGTTTTCTTGATTCAAGAACATACTATTCTCTGGAAAACAAAATGTGTACAGGTATCCAACTTTTACTGAGTACTTCGAAGTATTCATAGCAAATAGTATGTACACGGGCATTGCACTCACTATTTATTGCGTACATTTCCATGTACACGTGACTGTGGCTGAGTACTTCGAAGTATGCAGCAAATAGTGAATACTTGCACACACTTGGGTTTTACAGAAATGAAGCGGGTCCTCGCTGCTCGCGCCGTACGGGTGGAGTAGATCGGAGTAATAAGAGGCAGAACACTAGTTCTCCGAAACATTCGGTACACCCACCCAGGTAATCCCCTCGGTAACCCCACCGTGAACGAAGAATCAGCAAATATATACAAAACACGGTAAAAAAAAGCTGTTCTTGTTGCCTACATTGCGGCGTCTCACCCTCGAAAGGTAAAAAAAAAAAAAATCACTGGGAATCTTGCAATACAGTGTACACTGTAAAAATTTGTTGTAAAAAAAAAACGAAATTTTTTTTTTAAAAAAAAATACAGGTTTCGCTGTTAAATCGGTGAACAGATTTTTCCTGTAGTTTAATGAAATATTTGGTGAATTAACAAGAAAAATCGCGAAACAAAAGATAAAATTTGTAAACTTACGGAATTCTTTTGTAAAGTTACGGAATATTTCTGTAAAGTTACAGAGTTTTTTTTTTTTTTGTAAATGAACACGAATAAAAAGTAAATTCAGTCAGGTCGTTTAACAAAATTCACAGATATTACCTGTTACTTTACGACATGTTTTTTTTTTTTTTTACAGTGTATTGGTAGTCCAGTATGTACACTGCACAGCGGAGTTTAAGGGAAGGGCCCCTCGGACGTCGGCGCGTCTGTTTCGTGTACTAAAATGTCCAGGTGGTTACTTTTTAGGAATGCCCTCCCCCCGCGACGTGACGCGGAGGAAGGAGAGGTGGTGAGCGGGCCCGCCGGCCCGCCCCGCCCACCCCGCCCCGCACGGTGCCGGTTAATTGGACGACGAACCTTCACCCCTCGCCTCTCGGCGTGGTGGCGCACGCCCGGATTACTCGGCCCGTTATTTGAAAAATACTTGTAAAATCAAATACCTGCCCCGGGCCGCACATTCTTGCTGAGCCGTCACCATTCTTTCGATCCCTTTTGAGACGCCACCCTCCACGCCCCGCTCTGCTCGGCAATCTACCTGCACCTTTCCCTCAGAGGAAGGGGTGGCGAGGCGAGCTCGCGGAGAAAACCGAGCGGGGCGGGGCGGATCTGTTATCGAGTCACCTCTTCCTCTTATCTACAAGCGAGTGGATTCTAATAATCTCTTATTTTTTTCCCTTCAATATTAACGACAAGTGGATGGTTGCTGCTGCCCGCGCTCCAACTTCTGCTTTTGATGACACCGTTGTGCGCAGCTTACATCGCAGCAAATCGAAACAGGTCGGGTGCATTACCTCATTTAGCACCACGCAGTCTGGCCCAACTCTCGACCCGAACAATACCGGCGCGCCTCCAACCGAACCGCTCTCCTCTCGCCTACGTTTTATGCACACGCTATGCGCAGCAGAGCAGAGCTGCGGGTTTGTTTGAAACAGACTTGACTTCTGTGGTCGCATCCTAGCAACACTGGACGCATCAGAATATTTGGAGAGAATCGGTTGCAAATCGGTGGGTCGCTGTATCTTCATGCTCAAATAACAGAGGGGCTAAAAATAAAATCCTCAATTAAATAGTGAGGCTAAAAATTAATTTCCTCGAAGTAACCCTTATAAAACGAAATCATTCCGAAACTCGTCCTGGACTGTTCCAAAAGCAGTCCGATCGTCTCGGACACTTCCAAATATGTTCCAGGACAGTCCGTCAGCAGTCCGAGTCCGATCGCGGACTGCCCGAAAGTAGCCCGCGGCATCCAGGACTGTCCGTAATAAGTCCGATGCTACCGGACAGTCCCTAATAAGTCCGGTAGTCCGGTCCGGACCGTCCGAATACAGTCCGACTATCATCACAGGACAGTCTCGGGTTGTTCAAGCACAAAAGACTTGTACATTTTTTTTGTGAAAACTTGCAAACTATATCTAAACAATGATTTTAATCACGCTGATAAACTAAGTGTTCAACTGCTCAACACTTTTAAGTGTGGAACTGCGAGTTAAATACTTGCAAGTGCACACCTACCGAATTGAACACTTGCAAGTGTAATTACGACTACGGAGTTGCACGCTTGCAAGTATTCAACTTGCAGTTGCACACTTACAAGTGTTGAGCAGTTGAACATTTAGTTTATCAGTGCAAATATGAAAATTTGTTTCATCCTCCTATTAAGCATATTCAACTTTCTGCTTAGCACTGAAAGGGCCAGATGAATTATAGGACAAAAGTTTATTTTATTTTGTGCTGGCTGATAAATTTGCCTCTTTTAAATTGAGTAAATTAAACAGGCACATTTTATTTTACAAAAGGTCGTCCATCCTGTCCTGTTCATGCGATGCAAAAGCATTTGCCGAAAACCGCATGACGATGCGCCGATTCGTTCGTCGTGTACAGCGCTCGTCTCGGGAGAGATTCTGTGCCTAGCTAAAGAGGCTCTCCTGTGTCGTGTGTCATCTCTTCTCAGCCGTCAGCGTAGCTCAGTTGGTAAGAGCGTCGGTCGAAGGGTCCGATGACCGACAGGAAAGGGAACGAATCCCACACGTCCAGCTTTTTTTTAAGCCGGTTGGACCATTCGGACTAGTCCGATAGACGTCCAGCCATGGGCAGCGGACAGTCCGATAGACGTCCGGTCGCGGGCTTCGGACAGTCCGAAAACTTGCTGATTTGACACATTTTCGGTAGTATTCTCGGCAAGGTCCGGGATGTCGTGTCGGACTGTCCGAATATCGGACTGATTTCGGTACAGAATATTTTTATAAGGGAAGTGAGGTTAAAAGTTCCCACTCCCTTTAACTATGGACAAGGTAGACGCACGTTAAAACCGTGAAAAGCTGAGCTAAAAGTGCGTCTACCTTGGCCTGCGGCGCGCTAAGGTTAACAGTTAATAATACAGATTTCGATTAGCCGATTATCACTAAGTTGTTTGCTCGAACCAAGTTACGATGGCAACACTGATGTTTCCACATCTCACGTCTCACATCTCACATAACGGCTCGCCCCGGCCGCCCCATGGCGCATGCTGACAGGGCTGAGCATTTAAATTTAAATTTAAATTCGAATTTGAATTTAGCTCAGCCAAAAAGTAGTGTCCTAACCCATTTCGGGTGAGAAATTGGGTCCGAGTGTTTGCAAGGGAGGTCCCTGATTTGCACGGGGCGGCACGTGAGTCGTGTTGGTCAGCCCGCAACGGCAGAAGCAGCCCCTGCAGCGCCTCACCAGCCTCACTGTGCCTCCGCCAGAGATATATCCACGCCTCGACCCCGACTGGTTTTGCGCGGCGCAGAGGCTCGGCTGCTCGGCTACGCAGGTGTGTCCTGAGCTGGCTGAGCTGGTTGAGCGCCTCCGCCGTGGCCTGGCCGGGTCCGACCCGTATGCTCGCCGTCCTGCGCGCATCACTAATGTCGGCGATAAGGGAGAGAGGGGGGGGGGGGGAGACGGGGGAGGGGTCGACACTCGTCGCCACGTTGTCAAATCATTTAGTCCATTAGCTTGAAACGCCGTGAATCAGAGCCGTAGCACCAGCGCACAGGCTCAAGCACACCAGTCTGCAATTCAAGTCGAACTCCGTGCGATAGAAGGTGGTCCAGACAGATACGATTCGAGGGGGCAACCACTCGTGAAATCTTGTGTAGAAACCCTCGGAAATCTCGATGAAATCCTCGGAAATCTCGATGAAATCCTACGAAATCCAACTGAGAAATCTCAAGAAATATCAGAAAAAATCTCACAGAACACAGAAATCAATGAAATCTCATGAAACCTTGAGGAATCCCATGAAACCTCGTGAAGTCTTTTAGAATTTCGTGGAATTTGGTATATATTTGTGAAATGTACCCGAATGTACCATATGAAATCTTTACAAAATTCGGAGAAATCTTTACGAAATCCATAGAAATCCCATATCATTAGAAATCCTGTGTACACTAGGATAGGGAGTGGTTGCCCCCTCGTACGATTACTCAGAACCTCCGAAAGCGCCTTCAGTCCAATCCGCACCTTTTACAGAATACGTACACCGCAATCTGCTTGCACACGGGGTTGGAAAGGCTCAATGCAACAATAACCATAAAATACGCTATGGACCGCGCAGACAAATATTTGTAACTGCCTGAAACTGTCTTTCTCTTTTACGCAGTGTGGGCAAAAGTTAAGGCACCAAACAAAAACCCCTCGCTCGGCCCGCGCCGCGAAAGCACACGCGCCCCATTTCCCCCACAGCAGTGATGTTAGAAAAGTAGGCAAATTATCGTACGCATGCACCTGTGTGTGGCAGACGGGTATCTCCGCCTGCCTACTAGGCAAAATGTATTCTCATGTGTGGAGAGTTTGCCTAGTAGGCAGGCGGGGATACCCGTCTGCCACACACAGGTGCATGCGTACGATAATTTGCCTACTTTTCTAACATCACTGCCCCACAGCCGTTTCGTCTTCCCATTCCGGGCAGTGTACCCACCACCCAGTGCGGCCGGGCGTCGCGTCGCGTCGTGTGCCAGGCCTAGTGCGGCGCGCGCGCCGTCGTGCCGAGACAACTGTTGTTATCCCTAATATGCAAATCAGCGCGCGAGGCTCGGCGGCGCGCGGCGCGGCGCGGCGTGGTGTGGCAGGGGGTGGCCAGGTGGCACACGCCAGGACAAGGTGCCCCGCCCCGCCCCGCCCCGCCCCGCCCCGCCCCGCCCCGCCCCGCCCCGCCCCGCCCCGCCGCGCCGCGCGCCGCCGCATGCAGCAGTGCTGCTCAGCCTGCCTCATCGAGCAGCCCCCTTGGCCGCCCCGCCCCGCCACGCCCCGCCACGCTCCGGCGCGCTCCGGCGGCACGCGCCGCGCCACAACGCCAGCTTGAATTTTCTGTCCGCCATACGCACCCTGTTATGCGACTGCCAATAAGCGTTACATGCGGCGTGTGCCAATAATGGTCGCGGTATAAGCTCCGCTCCGCTCCGCTCTGGCCCTGTCGCCGGCTCGAGGCGGCAGCGCACAGAGTGCGGCAAAAAAAATAGTTGTATGAGGGCTGATCGCCAAGGCCAAATCGCGAACTGATTCAGGCTACATACGTGCTACGAACGAGCTACGTGAGAGGGGGGGTGTAAACAGCATCTCGCTTAGCTCGCTCGTTGCAGGCCTCTGATAATGCAGGCCGCAGAGAGATGAGGAGAGTGTCTCCCCGTCCTCACCTCTGACCTGCAGAGGCCTGCGTCAGGCTGCTATGCGGCCTCGGCGATCGGCTACATACACCCATTTTTTTTTTCGCACTCGGTGGGGCGGGAGGGGGAGGAGGTTCTCTCCCCCAACGTGCCGCGTGTCCAGCGGCAGGACGTTCATCTCGTGCCCGCAGCGTGTCGACGTGGCGCGCGGGGCGGGGCAGGGGCGTGCAGGACCAGGACCAACCGCGGAGGTGGAATGTCACACGAAATTGCGATCGCCCGCTCCATCGCCGCCGCTCCGCACCTACACGACGCGACATGTCCCCGGCGTCCCGCCCCCGCCCCCACTCCTCCCCGCCCGAGCCGAGCAGTGTGCTCCCGATAAGATGAGCTCTGAGCCCCGCTTCGGCCCGGCCAGGGCGGAGGGAATGACAAAAGAGATTTCATTATACTTGGCGGGCCTCGCCTCACCGCGCCGCGCCCCCACCCCGCGGTGCGCGGCCAGACGGGACAGGTCGCCGGGGCAGACGGGGACCAGACTAGTGCGTCCAGGTGCGCGGCTCAGCGGGGGCAGGGCAGGGCAGGAGGGTGAGGGTGCTGCAGGCTGATTCCGCACAGTCAATTCATCTCTCTGTCCTCGTCGCACTCACGGGGCGCTGCCGTGAAGAGCGAGCGAGAGGACGCGACTAAACGCTGTTCGGAATCACCCCGCTGGTCCAGGGGAGGCTGGAGGCTGCATGCGCTCGGAGGGGAGGGGAGGGGACGGAGGAGGACGGGTGCGCGCGCGGCGGAGGGTGAACCGCGAGGTGACTGAACCTCACCTCATCTCGCCTCGCCAGCCCGGTGCAGCCAAACGCGAGCCACGCCGGGTCGGGTCGTGTCATGTGGATGCGGACAAACTAGCTCGCCTATCTTCCCGCGTAAATTTGCATGGCTTTACTTCGTGAAAATTTCGTGAAGACAGAAACCACTTACGAAAGACAGGACGGAGACAAAATTGTAAGCAATTTGATGAGAAACTCTTGATTCAACGGTCAAATCAGTGTGATATTATTATTTTGTCTATACAGAATGTCATCGAGATGTCAACATTTTGCGTTAAATTTTCTCTGCTAATTAGCAGCCACAGCAGGAGTCTTAGTAGATTTCCGATGGATCGCAAATTCCAAACCGATCACACTTATTGCGAGGCGTCCGACGCCCCCAGCAACCCGGAGAGTCCAGTCGTGTCCGGCCCCGCCCCACCCCGCCCCGCCTGGCAGCGCTGCTCCTAGCTGCGGAGGTCGTCGTCATAAATCTGAAGCCGTACGGGGCCGGGAAGGGCAGGGCCGGGCAAGGCTGCTGTAAGGGGATGCTGCGATCTGATCGAGCCCAGCCGGGCCGAGAGGAGGGCTTCTCGACGTCCCAGTCACCACCGGGCCACGGGCCGGGCCGGGCCAGTACCTCCCCCACGACAAACCCCAGCAGACCAGACCTGCACGGTATATCTTGTTTCACTCCATCTCCCTCGCACTCCCGTCCCAATGCGCTGGGCGGGAATCGCGAGGGGAGGGGAGGGTATGAGGATCGTGGAGCGATTTTCAGCGGTGCGTGTATATGTGATCTGGACTGTTGGTATTAATATGAAACGTTACGTACTTTCGCGGTATTTGTTTTTTTTTGTTTTTCTTCTCGGAACACATTGCAAACCTAGAAAGCAGACAAATGCAGTCCCAACTACGGGCCAAACCTATATTACACCCTGCATTTTCAAAACGGTTAAAAAAAAAAAAAAAATCGCAGTGAGCAAACCCTTTCAATACCGACCCAATCGAAACGTTCCCCAGCTACACCACGATTTTTTTTTCGAGCGATTTTCTTCCCGTGTGCCCAGTACCGCCGCGTCTCCGCTGCGACCTCCCGCCCGCTCCACCCCCCACCCCCCGCTCCGCCCTGCTCCGTGTCTCGCGTTCTTCTATTGATAGACCGGCGGGGGAAATCCCCTCTACTGGCTGTGACGTGACACACCGAGCCAATTTCGCGGCGGCGGCTCCGCGGCCCCCGCACCACGGTCTGGGAGCTGCTCCTCTACGCCACGTTCGCCCCGTACCGCCCCGCCCCCCGCCCCGCCCGGGATGTGCTCGCACACGGCAGTCGGACGAGACGGATCCGCTTCTACCTTGCGCGCCTGGGCCCGGGCGCCGCTTGGGCAGCAGGGCGGGGCTGTAGGGTGATGGGTGATTCCGCACCCTGGTTTCGTCGCTCTTTCCTGAGCAAGAGAGAGGACAGTACAAAACGGTGTCGGGCTGCTGCAGGTGACCGGTGACACGGGGGTGCAGGTCCCTTGCTCCTGGGCGCCGCGCTGCGGTGGCTGCCGCGCTGTCGACGGCCGAGCGCGAATATATACAGTGGCAGCGGCTCCGGCCGGGCCGGGGGCCAGGCCCGCAGAGGTGATAGAGTGCCTGGCCCAATAAAGACCTCTTCCTCTCTGTGAGGGAGGCCGGCCCGCGCCGGGCCTGGCGGGGGCCCTCACAATGGGGCGCGCGCGCGGGGATGTGTCGCCATGTGGTGCTCCCCCGCCCCGTCCCACAGCGCCCCGTCACCGTGCGTAGGGTCGTTCTGCCTTGACACTCCTTTTCCCATTTCCCATTGGCGCGCCCCCGCCTCCGCCTCCTCGCCCTGCCCGGCCCCGCCACGCACCCTCGGAGTCCGAATTCCCTGATCCACTCAAGTCTTCTGGTAAGCCCTTCTGACTCCTTGGCTCCCTTCGGTCCTGCCCCACGCGCCTGGCTGCTGGGAGACCCAGCCCCGCCCCGCCCCGCCCCGCCCTGCCCGGCGAGGTGCCTCCGAAGGAACACATCTCACCCCGCCTCCGCGCACCTTTCATCCCCAAACTCCACACGGCGGCACCGGCATTGGCGAGCAGTGACGGCCACCCTCTCCCTCTCCCTCCCTCTCTCTCTCTCTCTCTCTCTCTCTCTCTCTCTCTCTCTCTCTCTCTCTCTCTCTCTCTCGCTCTCTCATTCCTTATCCTCGGCGATCCCACCTCGCCCCGCTCTACGCGGACGGCCCGAACATCCGATGGTCCGTTCCGATCCCCAGCTTGTTCTCGCTCTTCGTCTACCGCACGCGACGCGGCCAGTGGTGCGAGCGAGACAGCTGTAGGACCGTCAGCCCGCCCCAGTCAGTCCCGCGGGACGTAGCTCTTTGTCACCGGCACAATTTTTCTGTCCAATTAGAGGCGAGCAGCGGCCTAGACGGGGACCTTGTCCTCCACCGCAGGGCCCCCCGGGACCCACGGACCCGACCCGACCCGACTGTCGGCCCGACTGCGGCGGATAACGTCTAATGTCTAGATTAGCGGGGAAGCTTAGCGGAGACAGGCCCGGTCCGGCCCGCCAGGGGTTTAGAACCAGCCTAACAACAATGTTACGTTCAATTTGGTTACAGGAAACGAAAAACTGAAAATCCGATGTCAAGTGAGAAGAGATCGACTCTAGGGGCAACAGGCGCCATGTGCGCCCGTATACTTACGATTGATGACTCGCACGACGAATCGCTGCTTCGCGAAGCCATGGATCAAGGGGCTACTTCGGTCCCGTGTTTTGAGAGACATCGGAAATGCTGCAAACCTTTGCACCTATTTTACCTTTATTTTTATTTATTTTTTGTGCTTAAGTTTGATAGGGTTTGAAAGAACGCCGCCAGGCGAAGGTGCAAGACCTCTGGTATCGCCACCGCCAAGTCTAGAAAGGAATGGCCTCCCTAGAGAAGCTACGAGGACGCGAGGGCGTCGCAGCGCGTGTCCAAGTGCTGTACGCGTGTTTCAGGATCCCCGCCCCGCCCCGCCCCGCCCCGCCCCGCCATGGGTCGTCTCCCCGGAGGAGCGCGGCGAGCGGCTGTGAAAACAATTCTGCCGGCTGGCCGGGCCGGGCCGGGCCGCGCCTAATGCAGCCCCCGGGGACGACATTACGTTTAAACTACCCGATCAGGTTACACGGAGGCGCTGCGCGGCGCTGCAGGCACGCGAAGCCACGCACGGCCGCCACGCGCTGTTGCGTCGCAGCGCCGTTGTCTAGAAATGTTTGAAGCGACACTTGCCCCCCTGGTAGTGCCAAGCCAGAAGGTCAGGTTTCATGTGATTTTAGAGTGCGGAATACTCAATCTATAAAATACGCAAGACGCAGGAATTTTCTGTCTTGTACCAGGCGTTTCTTTGACCGCATGACAGAGTTGCCTACTCCGTCACGACTATAGAGAACGAAAAAGATTCGCTACAAGAGCTAAATATCAGCTAATATGGAACCAGCTGAAAATATTACCTCTCTCAGCTAATTTTTGTCTGATAAAGATACTTAGCGTTTGCTATTACCAGACCGGGCGTTTTCAAAGTGCAGCGAAAAAATTAGCAAAGGCAACTAATATTTCACCTAGTGCCTATCCATCCAGCTAATACGTTTTTTCTTTTCGTGAGGGGCCATGGCGCCTTTTTCACGACGGCCAAATGGAATAGGCAAGCCCGCAAACCACAACACAGTCACGTGTTCACTTCAACCCCCGTCCGTACTGCTCTGCGTCAAAAAATATCGATCACAAGCAGCAGGAGATTCCTGAGAGCAGGAGCCAGGAGCGCTGTGCGCGCGGGAGAGCTGCACCGGCGGCCGCTGCACCGCACTGCACCCGCACGTTCCACCGCGAGAGAAACAGCGCGCCGGTGTAGGCGGCCCACTCGCGCGATTTCTCATACCGCGCGCGTCTCAGAGCCGGCGGCGCGCCGGCGCTGCTCCACTCGCATTAGGCGAGCCCTGTTGGCTCCGTTTTATGTGCCTGTTGGCCAGGCCTGCCATATGGCGCGGAAGGGGGTGCGGGCGGGGCGAAGGGCCGGGGGAGGGGGTGAAGAGATGAGACCAGCTGATTATCAAATCAAAACGCGAGAGTGCACGCTACGCTACCCCCTCGGTGAGGTCCTCCACCGCGACGCGGCGCGGCTCAGCGGGGCGGGGCGGGGGTGGACTGGGGGTGGACGCTGGAGATGCACGCCTCTATTACGTCATTACGCGTGTAATTTGATGAGGCGGATATCCCATTGCATGCGGCCCCGATGGGTTTGCGGTGCGCGCGGCGGCAGAGGCCAGAGAGGCGCAGCGGCGCAACGCAGACGACAGGCCGGCCATGAAAAACACACACACACACACACACACGTCGCGTCATAGGCGTCCGACACGCGTGCCACCGTCTGGACATGACTCGTGCCATAAGGCTGAGCATAAGGCCGTCGCTCAAGCACGTCAAAATAGTTTGAAACACCGTGAGAAAAGCTGACCGGGGGGAGGGGGGAGGGATTGTTTAAAGGGGACAGAGATCCGGGGGAAACGCTTACACATGAACGCAAAACAAAGAAGAGAAAATTAAGTTCAATGCTAATCGAAATAATAAGCTGACTTAGCACCCGAAAATAGGCTGCAGCAACAAAAGTTAGATGGACAGCTAAGTCACTTTTAGCGACTCAGCAGCTGAAAGATAACTGTACGCAGTTTTAAAAAAGAAAAGAAAGTGTTCGCGGTTCCAAAAAAAAATTGCTCATAGCCTCCCCAGCACTGCAAACCCTGGAAACCAATTTCTCACCCAAAATGGGTGAGAACACTTTTCCATGCTAAATTGGAGTGAGAATTTTTAACCTCACTCTGTTCGAGCGAGATGTTTTTTCCTCGCTCTATTTGAGTAAGGATTTTTTAACCTCACTTAATTTGAGCACGAATTCTCACTTTAGGGCGAGGTCTCGAAATTCTTTCTCATAAAAAAGCGAGAAAAAAATTCTCACTCTCCAGAGAGTAATAAAATTGCCCTCAAATTCTCACTCGTCTGGGGGCGAGAATTATGACTCGTAGATTTTCAGTGAGGTTACTTTTTACCCCGTATAAAAAAAAAATTACCTGTTTTTTTTTCCTTTTTTTGCAAGGAATGCTGGCAGCAGCAGCCTCTCGGCGCGTCGTGTCCTCCGAGCGGTCCAGTCCTGTCCAGGTGCGCATCGCCTATCGGTGCGGCAATATAACGATGTGGGCCAGAGCGTAGCGTCCGACAGGGCGGGGCGAGGCGGGTGCAGCGGACTAGACAGGATTACACAACCCCCTTCAGGCTGTAAGAGAGAGAAAGTCAGTAGAGAAAGGAAGCCATTCACACTCAATTTGTCGAATCGTTTGCGCGCGCGCGCGCGCCTCCTCCTTTGCAACTGTGGGGAATAAAAAGAGAGAGAGAGAAAAGGCTTGACCAACGCGTGCGGGGCCTACTGGAGCAGAGCGGAGCGTCGCGCGGCTCGGCGGGGCGTCCCGGGGCCTTACCGCCCTTCAGGCCGGGGCCGGAGCCGGAACCAGCAAATCACATTCAGCGACACGGCCGCCCGGCGGCGCGGCAGTGCAGTGCAGGGCGGAGGTGTCGGCCAGGAAGGGAGAAGATTCTATCAAGAGTTTGGCGCTAGGTGGCCGCAGCGCTGGGGAGAGAGGAGGGCTGCTTGCGAGAGGTAAGTGTGTGTCAGAGAGAGAGAGAGAGAAAAAAAAGAGGGAGAGAGAGAGAGAGAGAGAGAGAGAGAGACGTCGCGCCGCGGCGAGAGGGCGTCACAAGCACATGCACCCCACGGTCGATTAGCTTCATTTTTATCAAAGGCTCCCCAGCGGGACCATCTCGGTCGCTCCAGCGACGAACGGTTCGGCGAATGAAACAGGGCGGAAGAAGATGCTCTCTCTCTCCCTCTCTTTCTCTCGCTATACTCCCCCGCGACTCCAGTATCCTCCCAACGCCGTCACCCCAGGCCGCGCGCTGGACGCGTCGCGTCGGGTCGGGTCGGGGGAGCAATGGTATCTTCTCTCTGGTAGCACCACGCTATTCAATTGTTGCACATTTACGCTGTTGGAGTGCGGGACGCGCGTGGCGGGGCGAGGCGAGGGGTGCAAACTGATTGCGGAGGGCTCCATTCTGGCTCCATTCCGCCACGATGGGAACTTCATTCCGGAGCTGATATGTGCTGCGACCCAGAGGGTGCGCGGCGCGGCGTGCATCCTCCGCGGACTGTCTCTTATTTACAAACGGAAAGATACGCAAAAAGGAAACCATAATATCATGTTGTTTAAATAGTTTGGAGTGTACTACACACACAACCATTTATTCAAAATGAATCTAAAAAAAATTAAATTTCAAAATAAAAAAAAATTGGAAATAAATTACGACTTGTTGAAAACCTTCACCGCCAAGAGTGAAGAGTGGCCCCTTTCGCCGCCCCGACTCGCCTGGGCTTCATGGGTCTGGGGGGGTTCATTCTCGACTCACCAGCTGCCAGCGGACGGAGCCAGGCGGAGCCAGGCGGAGCCAGGCGGAGCCCACCGCGCCGAGGAGCAAAGCGCAGCGGGCCTCTATCGAAATGAATGTGCGGCCCACATTGTTTTTGTGAGGCAGGTGTGAGTCGGACCGGCCCCACCGCCAGCTGCGCCCGCCTCGCCCTGCCCCGCCCCGCCCAGCCCCGCCAAGCCCCCCTCCCGCGCCCCCATACCTGCACGTAGCACGCGTCAGGGGTACGGCAGGACACGCAGCGGGGGCCGGCGGGGGCCGGCGGGGGCCCGGGCCCGACCCTCCGTGTTGTACCAGCATGGTGGTGGAATCAAGATGCCGGTGAATGGGCCGTGTTCGGCGCGGAAAGCTCCGACAGAACAGTCCACCGCAGATACCAAACGAAACCCAATGGGTAATATATGGAAGGAAGAAAACGAACACGCAGAGAGAGAGTCTTAGAGTAACACGGACTTCAACATCTGTCATGGGAGGTGAGAGAAGAGAGCATTTTCAAATCCAAATATCTGATACCGAATGAAGCTCTGTATCAAAGGCGCTAATTGCTAAGGGCATAGGAACGTTTTTTTTAGGGGGGGGGCAGAGGGGGTGCAGCCCTAGCGCCCCGGCCGCTGAGTCCCTTCGGGAAGCTTTTAGACGCATTGGGAGGGCGGCGGGGGGGACTCAAAAGCAGGTCAACGCCCCTGCTAATTTGAATCACAACAAGCACTACATACAAAGGGTTTAAACCTCCGGCAAAAAAGAACCGGTGCGGTCGGTGAGTCATTCAAAGACGGTCGTCTTGAGGCGGAGAAACCACTGGCTGCGTTCCACGCCTCCCAAGGGGACTTGGCGGCCCGGCTGCCCGCTCGAGCGCGCGGTCTGGTTTGCCTCCTCAGCCCCCTTCCTTCTCCTCCTCCTCAAGGTCGTCGACCGACCGTCTCGAGGAATGTGACGTCACGAACAGCTGCACTGCACCGGCACCGCACCACACCCTTCCGCCTCTTTGCACCTCCTCAAGAAGGAGCCCGCCCAGCCTCACCACGGAGCAGCAGGGTGTGGGTGGGTGGTTCTGACAAAACTGCGTCTTTGTCAAATATTTGACAAAAATGTTGGATAAAGTTTTTCCTTTCGCAGGATGGCAACAATTATTAACAACTAGCATTGCCACAGAAAAAGCACAGACACCATGTCAAAATTTCTAACAAAATGTTTTCAAATTTAGCGGCAATTATTTGTGGCAGTAAGAAGCCTGAAAAATTTCTCCGCACAACGGTATTTCATTTCCACAAATCAGAGGTATATGCCAACTAATCTCAAAACACGCGCAATCACTGATGTTGAAGAACGCCAGCAGGAGCCGTCAAGGAGAAGCAGCTGGTTAACTTGTACTGCGGGGCGGGGCGGCTCCCTCTGCGTCGATAGCCACACCACATCCCCCGGCGCGGCGCGACACCCAATCGCGATTCCATTTACAATTATAATAATAAGAGAGAAGCGAGTCACAAAGGAGCGCCGTATGCTGAAGTGTCATGCTGCTCGTAGTCGCGTGCGGCAGCGCGTCGCTATACATCTCAAAAGGTATTTCCCGGCAGCAACGCGTATGGAGGAGAACAAATTTTCCACTCTCCCCCGCGTCAATCAAAACTGTCGAGTTTGAATCGGCTACAAGCAGACAGAAAATTTCTGATGAAAAAAATAAATGGCGCGTATGCCAAGTGAGCTCTTCTTGAGAATTATCATCCACAAACCAGCTCATATTTATTTATTTTTTAGAAAAGGATATCTAGAATTCGAAGAGTTAATAATTTTTTTTAACGATGTATTTTCCCTCCTCCCCCCGTCATATGTCACTTCGTTGGAATTTTACCCCTGTATGTGTGTGTGTGTGTGTGTGTGTGTGTGTGTGTGTGTGTGTGTGTGTACGCGCGCGCGCGCATGCATGTGTGCGGCACAATGTACTGAGCGTGCTGCAATGCTAAGAGGGGTGGTGGTGGTGCTTGGTGCGCGGCGCGGCGGTGCCCGGCGGTGCCGCTAGAGAGCTTGCAGCTGCTCCCTGATTTGTAAAAAGGGAGGGAGGAAGGGAGGGAGGAGGGGAGCAGGCAACAGCTCGCGGCCCGCGGACCCACAGCAGGCCAAGGGGTGCGGCGTGGCGCGGGCATGGGGGTCCGCCCCGCCCCGCCCCGCCCCGCCCCGCCCCGCCCCGCCCCGCCCCGCCCCGCCCCGCCCCGCCCCGCCCCGCGCACCCCTAAACCAAAACCCACCCCTCCGCTCCGCTCCGGCTGGACGAGGCGAGGGGACCAGGACCAGCACCAGAGGACACCAAAGAGTGGGCTGGCGAGACCATTGTGTTGGCGAGGGGGGGGGGGGGGGGGCGGCTCAGTATCGCGCTGCTGGCCTGGGCCGGGCCTGAACTCTTCCCTACCCTCACCCAAGCTCTCCGCCGCCGCCGCGCATCCCCAGCAACAGGGCCGAACCAATAGGAGTATGTCACATTCCGCATCATCAGCTTTCTCGAAAGATGACGATAGAGGACACGAAAGAACATAAAATACAAATAAATAGCTTTCTGCTGACCCTGACTGAACAACTTAATTTCCACGGCAAGAGTGCGACTCTTGTTTTTTTTGTTACTCAGGGAGAGGGGAGGGGAGGATAACCACTGACAAGCGAAGTTCGTAGGAGCAAGCATTTGATAAAACCTAGAGGGAAACAACTCTGAAATTTTTGTACACCTCGTAATTCGGAAAAATTCACAGATTTCACAAAAAAATTTAAATATTCAGAAAACTTGAAGAAAATATAAGTAAAATTCACAAAAATTCACGAAAATTTACGAAATGGGTACACCAAAATTCAGAGTTGTTTCCCCCTCGACTGAAACCGACCTCGGCTCATCAACAAAACCACCAAAACTGAAAGCGAAACCTGAATGAAGATGATGAGCTCGCGCACGCACCGGACTGGGAATGCACCAGCGCAGAGCACCGCAGCGGCGCAGCCTCCACCTACCTCTCCTCGGGTTACCCTCGCAGCGCGAGCATGTGCGCTGCGCGGACTGGAGCGGCGTGGCGGAGGGGGGGGGGGGGGTAGGGGGACTCGCGAAGCTATTATTTTGGCAGCTGCACTGAGACGCGAGAAGGGAGGGAGAGCACGCCGCGCTGTGGACTAGAGAGGAGTAGAGCATCAGCAAAAGACACAACACATTAGGCTTCAACTTTGGCGAGCGCGGACCTAAGGCATCTGGTGGTTCTTCAAAAAAATGTTTGTGAAGAATACAAATATAATACAACGTTAAAAGGACCATGAACTTCATCAATCTATGGACTAAAGGACCACTAACTACAACACCTTCAGTAAGGTTCGCCTGACGCTAGTGAGAGGACTGCTACCCCGACACATCTGCCTCCAACTCTCTCTCTCTCTCTTTTTCCTCGCCACTCCCCTCCGCTCAATCCCATTAGAGAGCCCTTCAGCTCACCTCACCTCCCCGGCGGAACAGCTGATGGGCGGAACAGGCGGTGGCGGCGGGGAGAGGGAAGTACCTCCAGGCTGTGTGTGCGCGGGCGCGCGGGCGCGCGGGCAGCGCCTTCGCCACGGTAGAGCACGTGTCGGCTCTAATGGTAATCGTTGCACTCGTCCACCTTCGGACGGCCGCCCGCGGGGACGAGACGGGGCGGGGCGGGGCAGGGCCGGCGGGCGCCCCACCGCGTCGGCCTCCCTCCTGCTCCTAGAGCTCCTCCGAGTCATCAGCACCCCTCTCCCCCGCCCTCCACCTCACAGCCCCCCGAATCTTCACCGCAATTACATCTCCACTCCCGTTTTCTCGTGGTAAGAATTACACAGAAAAAAAGTCTACTACATCTCCCGCACCACCGCCTTGTTCGTCTATGAGGAAACAGCAAGCGCTCTCTTAACCCTCGCCTCCTTTCCTTTTTTACACTAACACAGCAGTTTAACATCTAAAAGTTCTCTCTCACTCTCTCTCTCTGTCGGTCAGACTTTCCCCTCCGTCTCTCCCTGGCCGTCTGTAATCCACAGAGGTGTTTTTATTAATTAGCCAGGCGCGCGAGTCGGGGCGGATCGGGGCGGGGCGCGGGGCGGGCCCGGTGCCATGCGCCATCTGGTCACCGGCTCGGCCCCGCGCCGCCCCGCGCCGCCCCGCCCCGCCCACGCGCACCTGGCCCGGCCCGGCTCGGCCCTGCTGCTGGACCACTAACTCTTCTTGCTCTCCCCTTGTGCCTACAGCGGAGCTCCCTCTCCTCCTCGTCCCACCAAATATACAGGCCCAGAAATGTGTTTGCAGTCCACTTGCGTGGTTTTGAGCGAGTAGCTCGTGTGTTCCGAGAGCACGTGGACGAAGAGGCGACCCCGGGCCCGGGGCCGGGATACCTGCATCTGTCTCTTTGTCTCTCTCTCTCTCTCTCTCTCTCTCTCTCTCTCTCTCTCTCTCTCTCGCTCTCTCTCTCTCTCTCTCGTTGTGTGGCTACGACCCTTCGCAGAGTGGATAACGAGTCTCGACTCGCATCAGTCTCCCTCCCGTGGCAGCGAGCAGCGAGGCAAAGATCAAGGGACCCAATATGATGTTGATAATGGAAGAACGTAAAAAGATGGGGACAGTCTGGGAGAGTACGCCGGAGAGGGGTGCGGGGCGCGGCAAGGTAATGCGGCAGCTGCTACATGGCGGCCGGACCAAGGTAAAAGTGTCGCGTGCCCCAAACCAAAAAGCTACGAAAAAAAAGGGAAAAATAACTAAGTTGAAGCCAGTGGCAAACAAAATGGTCGAAGCTCGCACTGACAATGAGTGCACTGACAAGACTGCATGGCCAGAATTGGCCCGCGACGTTGACGCTGAGCGTGTGTCTCTTTGTATCTGCTCTTGTCCTGCTGCCATGACGTGTGTACATTACGTGCGTGCGTGCGTGTGTGTGTGTTGGTGAGTGTGTGGTGTGTGTGAGGCCGTGGCCATGCGGGCGCGGCTGGTGCAGCTGCCTATGGCCCGCGAGCCGCGCCGCGCGGTTCGATGAGATTCCGGCGGAGGCTTGGCAACCCGCATCGCGCCCTGTCGCAGCGCACACCGCACCGCGGCGCGGCCCCTCCAGCGCACAAGTCCAGGTGCACCCGGCTTTGGCAGATGGCGGGGTAGAGGTTCACCACTCGCGCGGACACGCGCGCAAGACATTGGCGTTGGGCAGTTTACTTCGCCCTCGAGTCTGCTGCTGGGCACCTTGCTGCTCCCAGAGTGACGCGGACGGACCTGCGATCTGATTCCGAAGATCGCTCCCGCGCCTCCGACCGACCTTGTCGCATTCATGGGGCCCTGCCGTCCCCAACACAGGGCAACACCCGCAACACCATAGGCGTAGCAAGGACGGAGGCACGACGAAGCGACTGATCTTCGGAACCAGAGGGCTGGCCTGTGCGGCTGCGCGGCTGCCGCCCTCTCGCCCCCGGTGACCACAGAGCAAACAGGCGCCCTTCGCTTCCGCGTCACCGCGCCCGCGCCGAACCGCGGGGTCTGGGTCTGGGTCTGAGTCACTCGCCCGAGCTAAAATAGTTGCGGTGACTCTGCCTCCCGGCGGGGCCCGGCGGGGCGGACAGGACAGCTCAGCACAGCACGCGGCTCCTCACAGGAGGACAATGCACGGCCGCCCGTTACTTATTGAGTGCAGAGACGCACCGCCAACGCACTGACAGCACGACTGGAGAGCAAGAAGAATAACGCGCGAAGCCGAATTCCCTGCGATGCGGATGAAAGCATAGGAGAGAAGAAGTATCGAGATCTCCGGCGGCACACAAAAATCAAGAGGGTAAACAAAAGATACACAAACAGCCTCCATGTCCAAACGTCCACGCCGACGGCTGTTTCGGTGATCCAAATCAACCATGTTTTAAGCGTTGGCCGCGAAACAAAATACCGCGTTTGCGAGGTCCGAGCCGGCGCAGCGTACACAATGCACCGGCCCTCCCCGCCCCGCCCGGCCCCGCACGCGATTACCATCGCCAAAAGGGGGAGAGAGTGGAGGAGGGCAGGACGCCGTGCCGACGCCGCGCCGCGCCGGTGCGCTGGTGGATCCAGAGGGACAGCAGCGGGACGCCGCGGGCCGCGGCCGACGCGACGGATAGAATCAGCGGGCGGTGCGTAGAGGAGGCGAGGCGGGGCGGGGCGGGGCGGGCTGCGCGGCAGATAGCAGCGTTGGCCAGCCGCACCGCCCTCCCCCGCCGTGGCGCGACGCGCAGGGACCGCGAGCACCTGCCCTGCCGCGGGCGGGGCGGGGCGGGGCAGGACAATACGGTACCGCACCGCGGGCGCGGGCTGGTGGGCTATCGCCGCGGCCCGCCCCGCCCCGCCCCGCCCCGCCCCGCCCCGCCCCGCCGCCGGCTGCAGCAGTGCTTGTTCCCGCCACTCCGCGCCTCGCCCCCGCGACTTCCGCGCCACACCACATCGCGGCACACCTGCCGGTCCCGTACCGCCCCGCCCCGCCCCGCCCCGCCCCGCGGCCGCACCGGGTAGACAGTCCCGCCCGGCCCGACCAGACACAGCACCACCATCCCGGAAATGAGTACGGCGCGAGAGACATCGTGAACGACGGGATTCTAACATGAACATGAAACAAAGAGAGAGAAACCGTTCCTGACTGACATTGTTGGCAACCGGTAAGAGGTCATTGAGGTTACACCACTGAGACCATGAATAAGACTTTTCCCTTTCAAGTTGTGTCTGAAAGGTGGGTGGGCGATCGGTCGGTCCAGGCCCGCGGTCATAGTTTCTGGGCTTGCCACGGCTGGAAAAGGACCGGTTCTTCCGACCGATCGCTGACCGAACCGCTCACGGGCCCACCTTTCGGACACATGGTAGACGCATGTGAATTTTTTTCCCTTTTCATTTCTTATTTTTAATGGAGAACCTAGCGCTGTTAGATTTCGTTGACGAGGATTTTCAGTTGCGTTTCGGTAGACGAGCAGCAATCCCTGCAGGCCGGCAGGAGGTCAGCGCAGCGCGCGTTGCTACGCCAGAGCTGAGTACACCGACCGCGACAGGGGAGGGAGCAGCGCAGCGGCGCGCGCGGCGCGGCCGCGGCTGGCCGGATCGGTGGTGCGAGTAATGGAAGTGCGGAGGTGTGGCGGGGTGGGGCGGGGCGAGGCGGGGCGGGGCGAGGCGGGTCTGGCGAGCACACCTGGCCCCGTGACTCACCCCAGAACAGGGGAGGCAGGGTGGCGCCGCGCACCGCGAGGGTGAAGGAGTAGGCGTAGGCTGGGGCGGGGGAGGGGCAGCGAAGGGGCGGGAGGGGCGGGGCAAAGATAGGTCACTCCGGGAGGACTATCAGCACGCTCCCGCCCCGCCCAGCCCCCCGCCCTACGCCGGCACAGGGCGGCCGATGACTTTGGACCCTACACCGCGCTGGAACTGTCGGCGCGGCGCCAGGGCAAGATACAGTACACAACAGCAATGCAGGATGTTACATCGATGGATTTTAGAAACTATAGCATGCTGACTCAAGGCGGTCGAGCCAGTCGAGCCCGGCCCTCCTGCCCTCCTCTTCGGCCGCAGCCTCTCCCGCGGGCGTCCAGTCCAACAACCTGGGTGTCCCTTCGACTCGGCAGGCGGTGTTCGATCGCGGCGGGGCGGGGCGGGGCGGGGCGGGGCGTGGCGCACTCGTTCCGCTCGGCTGACTTTGGCGTTACTCCGCAGCCAGGCGCCACTGCCCCGCCCCGCCCCGCCACGTCCGTCCCTTTGCCTTTGCAGCAGGTCGCTCTACGATCGCGGCACGGTCCTGTCCGGTCGGGTCGGCCCTTGTGTCGGTCGCGCCGCGCAAGTCGAGCGGGTGGAAAAGTTAGCAGTTTGTTACGAGTTTCAGCACATAAACACGTCCACGTACACACCCCGGCATCTGATAAGGGGCGCCCCTCGCCCCCCTCCCACCGGCGCTTATCCGCGGCCCCGCCCTACCCCGGCGCCCTCGTCCCCGCCCCTCTCCGCCGGTATGGCCCGAGTGACCCTCGCTGCGGGGCCGTCACTTTCCTGTGCACGGCCAAGCGTCAAACAACACGTATGCAAACACATGCGCTAACACACAAAAAAGCCAAAATCATTTTTTTTTACCTTCGAAAACTCTGGCACACGTCCCGCCCTTACTGGAAATTGTTTCATTTCCGCACAACTACATCGCGATTTCACAAACCCGAACCTCGGAGTAGTACCCAGTTTGGCTGCCGTACCCCCCACGTGTCCGCGTGCTGAGGTGCGCGCTGAGGTGCGCGGGTGCGGGGCGCGCGCTCGTCTCGAAGTGAATCACACCCCGGCCGACATGAGTCAGGGCACGCTGCCGCACGCTGCTCGAATGTTTCGGAGCGCCTCGCCGTGCAGTCTGGTCTGCCGGCGCGGCGGTGCGCTCGGCGTGACGGCCCGCACGGCGCGGAGCAGCGCGTCATTTCAAGAAAACGGCGCCATCTTTTATTAAATGGGCAGCGAGTTACTGCGGGGCCGCGGGGGTAATCGGCCGCCATTCCCAAACAAAACGAATCTATTTCCGTTTCCGCCTGTTGCGTGACGGCCTGGCGGGGCCTGGCGGGGCCGACCTGTGGCACTCGCGTAACAGGCTGGCCGCTGCACGGCGCGGGGCTGTGCGCGGGTGGCGCGGGGCACGGCGCGGCCCCGGGGAGGCGGAGGCGGGATGCCAAATAAAGGGGTTCGCTCTCGCGGCGTGCAGAGGGTAGGGGTGGTGGAGGGTAGGGCCTCCGGAAACACCCCCACGCGAGCATTCCCCAGAGTCTACGGCGGGGCGCGGCGCAAGGCTTCGAGATGGCGGCGGAGCGCGAGTGCCAGGACGGCTGCCAGCCTGACTGGCGGCGGTGGCCCCTTTTTTCACACCCCTTTATCGGATCTCGTGGAATGTACGTCGAGGGCGCGTGTGAGTGCGAGGGAGACCTCGCCCTGGTGATGTGGAGTTCTCCGCTCAAGGTAGCGCCGCGCGCGCCCCCTACAAGTGCGAAAGTGCAGTCACCCCTAAACCGTGCGGGCAGTAACCTTTCCTGCCTCACATGCGCTGGAGCGCACTACAGGTGCAAGAGGGTGACCCGTGACCCCCCGGCCATTTCCTCTCCACCCCAACTCCTTAAAGTTAGAAAAGGACCACGCAAAAATCGCCTCGCAAACAGGGAAGCACAAGTACAGTGATAAATCAAGGAAGCCAGTACATCTGGCTGGTCTCCCCCAAAAGTAAACAGCAAACAAAAGACAATAGGAGGTCGCGCGCCTTGATTCTCTCAGCCCACTGCTGTGATCCAGGTCACGGCTCTCCTTGGCCCCGCACACACTCCACTTCCCCCGCCTCCTCCACCTCCACTTCCGCGCTCCCCTCGCCACGCCAGGTATGCCGGCAGGCCCTTTCTCAGTTTGAGAGAGGGGCCCATTAGAAATGAGGTAATACCCACCCGGCGGGCGCCGGCCAGGGCCTAAGTGTGTGGCACCGTGCGCCACGGGGCGACACGTGTTCCTTCCCATTATTTAAATCACCGGCGCCGATAAGCCCCCCGCCGGCCCCGGCCGCCCAGCCCCTTTCCAAATCGAATTAATCTAATTCTAAATTACATTTTAATTTAAGGGTTGCAGAGCATCGATACGTGCGCGCACGCTGCTGCTTAGCATGCGGCCGCCCCCGGCGAGGTAGGCAGCCGGGCCGGCAGCGCGACAAGGAGATACGGATCTGTGGCGTGGTCGCAGCGCAGCACGGCGCGCCCGGGCAGGGCCATTGCCATAACAGCACACGCCCCGCCCTGCCCCGCCCTGCCCCGCCCCGCCCCGCCCCGCCGCACCCCGCCCCACCACCGGAATCCTTTGCTCGCTGCACCAACCACCACCCAGACGGCTGGCTATGTGCTTGGGCCGGGCAGCGACGGGCAGGCACAGTCTCATAGCCGGAATGAAAGTAACGGCTCTTTGTTCTGTGGCACTTTATTTAAGCAGCACATTTCTGTGTACACTGCTGGCGAAACGCGTCGGTGCTCGACTCCGCAGGCGTTATAGGGGCTTAACACGACGAGAGACGGAGAGGGGGAGAGAAAGAGAGGGAGAGACGCGGCGCCAACGCCAACCCCTTCGCGGCCCCGTCCCGCCCCGCCCCGTCACGATGATACCATCACCGCCGGAGCATTCCTCTCTGCTCCCCGCGCATGAATGGGTCACAAATGAAATCATGCCCCTGTGCCTTTACCCGGCGGCGGGCGTGGCCGGGCGTGGCGGAGAGAGGAGGGGTGAGGTGAGGTCTGGAGTCGCGAATGAAAGTTGAGTGTGTGAATGAGGCGAGGCAAATTCAGTTTCAGTTCTACGAGTTCTAAGCGAGACGCGTGGAAAACCTCCCCACAGACACACACACACGCACATCAGCAAAATGTCTGTTGGCTTCAAGACTTTCATGGTCCGCACGCCGAGATAGAGGGAGAGAGAGTTGATCCCCTCGACACAACATACGAGACGAAAAAGAGTAACTTCAAATCGACGCATTCAGAGAGAGCGTGCTCTTTTCCTGCTATTCGTCGCTATTTCTCGCGCCCTTCTCTCGTGATTTCCCTCCGGTCGCGTGCCCCGGGCGGCGCGGCGGGGCCCACACATCCCCGTGCCAGCGCACGGGGAGCCATCCATCCATCAGCCAACGGGATGCTTCCTACGGCCCCGCTCAGTGTCTCTCAGTGACGGGCGCGCCCGGCCCGGCCCGG
Source organism: Frankliniella fusca (assembly GCA_029379305.1). Classification (NCBI taxonomy): domain Eukaryota; kingdom Metazoa; phylum Arthropoda; class Insecta; order Thysanoptera; family Thripidae; genus Frankliniella; species Frankliniella fusca. The sequence goes on along the minus strand of JAHWGI010001134.1, from coordinate 2,634,633 downwards.
CCCGGCCCGGCCCGGCCAACACCGCCTCGCCCCGCATGGGCATCAACATCAAACCTTGGCTTTGCATAGAACACCGAGGGGCGGATCACTCATACAAAAATGTGTACAATCAATTAACTTTAGATTTTATTATTATTATTATTTGGTTGGTTTTTAAAAGGAAAATTTAACTTTTGACCCTTTCACCCCTATTTCTGACTTAGTTTCAATTTTTATTTCAGTTTTTTACTCGTTCTTTACCACCACCTCTCTCCTGAGTGGTGAAAAGAACGAGTATTGTTCTCAGTCGGGTGTAACGCTTAACTGTCCACACTTTCATCTCAGATCTCACAATACCCACAGGCATAATAGTTATACCATTCTAAACTGGAAACGCTGGTCATTATTCCAACAATGAACTATTTTTCAAGTTTAATAGTATTATTTTGAGAACACTTAACAAATTTTGCGTGTTTTCATTCTAAGTCCCATAACCCAACTATATGAGTGGAGTTTTCAATCTCATCAAGCACAATACCCACAGACATGAAACTTGCGCTGATCTCAGCTTGAAGCCTTCTTCTGCATTGCAGCAATGAACCTTTTTTAACGTTTAATAGTATTATTTTGAGAACTCTTAACAAATTTTGTGCGAGTTTTCATTCTAAGTCCCCGAGTCTAGTCCTAGCCCAAATCGGCTCGCGCCAGCTCGCGCTCCTCTATGCGCCCCAACAATCGGACCCGAGCGGGAGGGCCGAAGAAGGCCCGCAGCACCCGAGCCGAGCAAGGCAAGGGCGAGTGTCCCGGGATAAACTTCCCCTGCACACACGAACTGTGATGAAATCTGAGATGAAAATGTCTTCACTCGACTCACATCATGTTTTACACTCCTACCTCTGTAGCACATAATTATGTAAAGAACGAGTTCCATACTTATCACAAAATTCATTTTGTGTTCTATTTGGCCCTTGTTTTTATTTGTTCTCGATTTTCCGGATTTTTCTGTACGTATCTTTCTTCTTGATTTTATATTGACTTTTTGTTTTATTTTGTTCATTTTTTAAATTATTATTTTGGGGCCGTACAATGATTTTTCGAAGTGAGCCCAAGGCCCGCCCCCCCCCCCCCTCCCTCGTGGAACACTACAGAAAAAAAGAGAGCCTGCTTTATGTATCAAAATAACCACGAGTTTGCAATGTGAGGTACGATATGGTTTATTTAGTCCTTCAACACTATCAGATTCACTCCCGGTGCTACCGGTACGCGCAGTAGCTGTGAGCGCCCAACACGTGCGGCGGCGTTTTACAGCCAATATCGTTCCAAGTATATTTCAGCTCGGCTCGCCAAGGTCCTCGAGACTCATAAGCTCCCTTCGCAATGCAGCTCGGCAAACGACCGCTCGCTCGGTGGCGCTGTGGGGCTGGGCTGCGCGCGGTGCCATGCAGGCCCCGCCACACGCACGCGAGGCGCACACGACATGGCCCGGCCCCGGGCGGCGGCATGCCCCTGCAGGCGACCCGGCCCAGCCGACCACATTTGCATCTTAATGTGCAAATTGTGTTGTAAGAGGCTCTCCGCGCGGCGCGGCTAGGCGCGGCTAGGCGCGGCTAGGCGCGGCCCTGCGGGGAGGCCGCTGCATGGGCGCAGGGTGCTCCGAGCCGCGCACGCGCACCGAGGCCGAGCCGAGGTGTGGCTGCTACAGCGGCGGCCCGGCCGAGGCCCGGCCGAGGCCCAGCGCGGAGGGGGAAGTCCCTCGTCCGTCCGGCGGGGCCCCGGCCGCGGCCGTGCGGGCCCATAGCCCGGCCGCGCCAAGGCTCCGGCTGTCAGGCCCATACACATTACATCCGACCACATACCGTTGCCGCTGGCAGTCACTTCTATACGATGATCGGAAACCAGGAGGAGAAATTTCCTCCGGTCAATGTTTACGAACAAGGAGGAAACTTTTGATCCGGGGTCCCAGAGGGAGGATGTCTTATTCCGCCGTGCACATATACCCCTAGCAGAACACCAATGGCTTTTAAGGCGCTTCAGTTGCGCTTTCAGAAGAAGGGAACTAATCGAAAAGTGCGATCAAAGCGCTTCAAGGCGCTAGTGTTCTGCTGGGGACCGGGGCCATCGACTCCAAAGAGCGACTCCGCGATTTTCCGATCGAACAACCACCGCCACGCCCGGCACGCAGTTCTCCATGCGTTATTATTTTAACCATTTCACCCCGACCCTTGTTGATTTTTGTCACGCCACTCAGGCGGCGGCGCCTCATCCGAAACAGTTCTGGTAGCCGCTGGGAGCGGGTCGCGCGGCTGGGCGGGGCGGGGCGGGGCGGGGCGGGGCGGGGGTGGCGTGAGCCAGGCCCGGAGGGATGGAAGCAGTGGGGAAAATTGCCTCGAACTGGACAGGATATTAAACAAGTACACGGCGGGGAGGCGGAGGCACCCTCACGCAGTGGGGATATTTTTATGCCGGCGAAGTTCACGGACAGGCCTTCATTAGGTGGCTAAGAAAACCTTTGCCCTGTAAACGTTCAGTTAAATTGGAACGTGACAATCATCAATGCTTCACTGTACAAGACCAAAGAAAGATGGACCATGCAAAAAAATTATTGCCTGCTTTACAAAGATTGCACTGAATTTAAATTCAGCAGTAATGACTGTCTTTTAAAGTTCATTTTCAACAACACATCAGTAAACATCAATCTGCCGAATCAAGTCGTAACAATTCAACACTCAGGCCCGTCAATGCCAATTTTTCTTTTCACGGTCTAAAAGTTAAATATTATGAATTGAACTTATAAATGAAGATTGAAATTGAATAAGACTTATTGGAATTTCTGCATGGAGTTGGAGGTTAGTGCCGCATTGCAATTCCCATTAGAAAGTCAGCACTTGAAAGTAAAAGCACACTAAAAACTGAGTAAGTATGCTATGCAAACATTCACATTGCTTGAAATGGACTTGCTACAAAAATTTACTTGAGGTGCGCAATATCGACAGTTTGATGTTCAGAGAGGACAACACCCAAAAAGTTTAGTTCCTCCTCAAGTCTGCTATGCAATGTACAGATTTGATTTTTACGTTTCTGATATCGAAATTTGTTTCTCTCCTTCCGCCACAGAAAACCTTGAAAGGGAACCACACAACCATAACCTCACTTTATACAACACTTACCTTCCTGGGTTTATGATTCGCCTCTTGGTATAGAACATTTCGATCTTCCACCATAACCACAAAGTTCGAGTTAAAGTCTCTTGGGAAATTCTCTCTTGCAAACTAACTATTTGAGCAATCATTTCACTACAAGAAAATAGAGAACGGAAACTTCTTGGAGTTAGCGACAACTTATCCAGGGTGATGTTGCAGTTATACGGACCCTTGGTCATAGACCTCTCTCCACATGAACTCGTCAATATGAGAAGGCAGTAAAGTACTCTGAAGAACTCCGTTACGTCTGCAGAAGCTCTTGAGGCGAGACCAGTACGCCTCAACGGCATTCGTGCTGACGCCCGTGACCGGGTCAACGAAATTAGAGTGATTTACTACACTGTGGATGTAGTTTCGGCCATGCAATGCACCGAGACCTCGGTAGGCTGCCCAGCCATCTGTCCAGATCGTGGTACCAGGCAGTACGTACCGCGAGATTTCAGCCGATTGCACTGGGGGCAATTGTTCCATAGCTTCAACTAATCTAAACATACTACACAAGAGAACAGGGTCCGCACTACCACAATGGTCACTGGGCGACTGCAGGGGTCCGTATAGATGCAACGAACACGATTTCCCATCTAAATACACAGGGTCCGTGTTAGGCGGACCCCCGCGGCTACTAGGCTGGTTAGGCTACTAGGCTACTAGGCCGTAAGGTTTTTGCTCACTTTTCTTTAGGCTTTTGCTCTGGTAACGAAGAAAAGCATCAGCGATTTTTTCTGTGATTCTGCCTGAACAATTTCAATATTTCAGGCGGCTGAATGGCTGCATTCTGAAAACCTGCCGATCACTTTCATCATGTGGCAGCCCTGCTGCCGTTGTTATTACTTTTGTTACTTTTGTTAGTGACTGCTGTCCGAAGAGATTCCCCAGTAGTGGAAGAGCAGCGCCTGTAGGGCGCGAATTTTGCGCCTTCTTTAAGGCGCCCCGGAACTTCGCCAAAACAAACGGGTTACTTCCGGTTAGGAAAAGGTGCCCTGAAAGGCGCTGTTTTGGCGAAGTTTCGGGGCGCCTTGAAGAAGGCGCAAAATTCGCGCCCTACAGGCGCTGCCCTTCCACTGGGGGAATCACGACGTGGGACCGACAGAGAATCGCACATATCGCCGTCCGTCCTGCACCGGAGACGGGTCTGTAGAATGTATACCTAAAGACACAATATCGTGCAGCCACGCCCCCGCCCCGCCTCGTCCTGCTCGTCGGCAGCTTGCTGGCCTTGCTGGCGCGCGGCTTAGCTCCTCAGTTTTTCGAAGGCTCCTTGACCGGCCTCGGCTCGTCTCCCCGTCGGCCTCACTATTGCCTGTAAACCTTGTTTCCACCACATTTCCCTTCGTGTTGTCACCGAATATGAAAACAGGGCGATGATGGGGAGCCCGTCGCAAGATGGGATGGGCGTGTATGCCATGCCGAGGCGGCGCGGAGCGGGCACTGGCGGGGCGAGGCGGGGCGAGAACCGGGGTGGCTGGTTTCTGGTTATTGACCAATTCCCCCCAACCGCATTTTTTATGTACCGAGAGTAGTTCTTCCTCCCTCCCCTGTCAACGTCCATTTTCATCCCCATCCGAATTTTGTCACGATGGCATTAGGTTACGATTTTTGCACGTCAACGTGAAGACGGGCGCCTGGGACCCTGGGGATGGGGAGTGGCGAGTGCCTCCTGATAGGATGCTTCCCGTGCTTCCCATACGCCCGCGCGGAGCCAAACGTTGCGTTGTCCGACTTTCGCTTGTGTCGTAAACCCCTACTCGAATGCGACCGCCGCGCGCTGCCCGTGCTCTATGCAACCTCACTCGCGCCCTGCGCCTCCCCTCTCCCCTGCGGCTCCCGCGACACGGAACGGGCGGTTACAAGGGTTAGGCCCGGGGCAGCTCAGGGCCAGCCCAGTCACATTCATGTTTGTCCGGACAAAGCCAAACATTTCGGGCAATTAACCGTGTCGTGCCGTGGCGTGGGTCGTGTGGCGGGGCGGGGAGGGGCGGCTGTCGCGGCCCGTTTTATGGCGGTGAGCCCCGGACACACCTTTACGATAGCGGGCGCGTGCGAACGCTCTCCCGAGCTGAGCCGACACACTCGCGCCGCCCCGCGCGGACGTCACCCCGCACCCTTCGTCCATCCCATCCCGGAGGGCGCGTACCCCGCGTGTCACACAGGGATTCACCGGGGCGGGCGCGTGTCGGTGCAGGGCGCGGCGGGGCGGGGCAGGGCAGGGCGAGGCGCCCCTGCTCCAACCTTATCGCCGCCGTCGTGTATGTCAATCGTCGACAACGCAAACAAGGGCGCGGGCGGGGTGGGGGCAGGAGCGTTGCGGGGCGCGGCAGCATGAAATGAGCCGAGTGGGCATAACATAACGGTGATCAACAGTCACCGCGGTGGGACCCAGCCCGGCAGTGCGGGGCTGGGCGGGGCAGAGCAGGGCAGAGCAGGGCAGGCTTGTCGATGGCAGATAGCACAGGGCAGGGAAGCGCTGTCCTTGTTACGGACGTCACGTGATCAGCCACGGGTCCGAATTAATGGCCCTCCCGCGGCACGGTGTATGATCGGAGCGCCGAGTTTTATATTTCCTCCGTCGATTGAACAAGGTGTGCGGGGGAGGGGTGGGGGGTCTGGGGGGTTTGGAGGAGTGGAAAGGACAGGCGCGGAGCGTTGTGGAGTGAAGTGAAGAAGAGTGAAGTGGAGTGGAGCAGAGTGGTGTGGAGTGAAGTGGGGTGGGGTGGAGTGAAGTGGGGTGGGGTGGAGTGGAGTGGAGTGGAGTGGGGTAGAGTGGAGTGGAGTGGAGTGGAGTGGAGTGGAGTGGAGTGGAGTGGAGTGGAGTGGAGTGAAGTGGTGTGGAGTGGTGTGGAGTGAAGTGGTGTGGGTTGGGGTAGAGTGGAGTGAAGAGAGGAGTAGTGGAGTGAAGTAAAGAGTAGTGGAGTGAAGAGTAGTGAAGTTAAGTGAATTGAAGAGGAGTGAAGAGTGGTGCCGCTCCGCTGCCAGGCTCGGGCTTGGGGACGTCGCGTTGGCGCCGAGCGGCACGGTGAGGCGCAGCACCGCATCGCGGGGGCTGCAGGTGACAGCCGCGGTGATTATCCCTGGAGCCATTAGTGGCGTACTGCAGTGGCGCCTTTCCACCCTCAAGGCAACTCCAGACGCCTTCAGGTGAGGAGCCTCTCCAAGTGCAACGCCGATGGCGTTCGTCGTTGCTTAAGCGCGACGCGAGCCTATCTACACGGCATTTCCCGGTAATCCTCTTAATCCGTGAGCCGGCGCGGTAAGAAGTAAAATGGATGCACTAAAACGGAACCAGTAGTAGTTGCATACGATTTATAGTTGCATGTGAAATTTGCAGAGCTTCCTTTGTTGTTTGTTCGTACGCGCACGTTTCTTGTTCACCAACGATTCGCATTAAACTGCTACTGGTTCCGTATATTTATGCTTCCCCCTTACCTTTTTTGGGAGATTTCGTAAAATACTGTATTCCTTACTCTACATCCTGTATGCAGGGACACACGTCCTTTAAGACAAACAGCTTCGCCCTGGGCCGGCGCGTCGGCGCGAGGCTTTCCGCGACGTCCAGGGGGAGCGGGCGCGGGCCGCACCCCGACCCCGGCATGGCGGTGACTACAAAGGACACGGCGCCGGGATCGCGGCAGGGCGGGGCGGGGCGGGGCGGGCGGGGCCGTCGTCTGCTTCCTACAGTTTGCGAATGACAGTTGGGGAGGACGAGGACCGCGCCCAGGCCGGCCCGCCCCAGCAGCGCCGCAAAATACAATGTGAACGAAAACGACGTCTTGGGAGGAGTCATAGTGAAGAGATTTCAGCGGCCGGCGTCCACGACATCAAACTCGAGAGGGTTTTGACGTGCTTGCCGCCCACGCCCAATCCCAACCCCACCTCAACACAGCCCCGCCCCGCCCCCGCCCCACCCCCATCCCACCCGACCCACCCCCACCCCACCACGCATTCCGACGTCAATCTTTCGCTCGCTTTCATCTTAGGGCGGCGCCCAATTAGCGGTGCGTCGCGACGCCTCAGCGAGGCACCCCATCCACGCGCGGAGGGGCCGGGTGGCGGGGGCGGGGCGGTCAGAGACGAGCCTCGCGCCGCCGCCGTGTGCGGCCTGGGGGCGGGGCGGGGCGGGGCGGGGGCGGGGCGGGGGCGGGAGCCGAGCCGGGCTGAAGCAGACACGCCGCCGCCGATAAGACTCTGATTACCTTCTTTTACATCTCCACCATGAGAGAAGGACGCCCTGGAGAAGAAGCTAAACCCCCTCATGAGCGTTCCCCGTTGACTGGGGGACCAGCTGGCGGGTGCAAATGAGGAGCTACGGTCGATTTTAAAAGTGCGTCGGAATCGGGAAGGTCTGCCGATTGGAACGGCGTGACTCCCGTCTCTGTGGGTGCAATATTAAGGGTGCAGCACCCCGCCAAAGGGCCCGCGCGCGCGTGAGACGGGGCTCGGGCAAGGCTGCCTGCCTGATGGCTGGCCGGCTGCGCGCAGCCGGCTGCCGGCCGGGCGGGGCGGCTGCGCGGAGGCGATGCGCAGTGGTCCGCGGCGCTCCCCCTCCACCGCTTCAGCGCAGCCGCCCCGCCCGGTCGGCAGCCGGCTGCGCGCAGCCGGCCAGCCATCAGGCAGGCAGCCTTGCCCGAGCCCCGTCTCACGCGCGCGCGGGCCCTTTGGCGGGGTGCTGCACCCTTAATATTGCACCCACAGAGACGGGAGTCACACCGTTCCAATCGGCAGACCTTCCCGATTCCGACGCACTTTTAAAATCGACCGTAGCTCCTCATTTGCACCCGCCAGCTGGTCCCCCAGTCAACGGGGAACGCTCATGAGGGGGTTTTGCTTCTTCTCCAGGACGCCCTTCTCTCATGTCTCCACGGCATGGCGCGCCACCCACCCTCCGCCCTGCCGCCGATGGTTGACGTTAATCAGGGTGACTTTGGCGGGCTTGAGGCGGGGCGCAATGCACAGCTCAAATAATAACGCAGCGCGTATCTCTCGCTCTCGCGCTGCGCTGGCCCCGTCTTAATGGGGGAAATATTTTGAAGATATAATCACCGGCGCGGCGGAGGCTGCGAGAGTGTTGCTCCTCAGGGCTGGCAGCGGCTGATGAACCGTCTTGTTATCAGCCTCTTGCCCCCCCCCCTCCCCCCTCCTCTCTCTCTCTCTCACTCTCTTCCTTTCTCTCGCTCTCTTGCTCCTGCCCTCTTCGCACCCTCTGGACGGCGCGCAGTCCGCGGGGCATTTCTGCGTTTCAAGACTAATTACAACTTTAACTTTATTGAGGAATTCCCATCGCCGCCTCCGGAGGTCCGCTCATCACGACATCCGTCTAATGAAGTGAGACATTTTATTTATTAGAGAGATGGTCCGAAATTAGTTTGAATGTTGGGCGTTGGGGCGCGGGGGCGCAGCGGTGGCAGGGCAAGGCTGCGCCGGCTGCGCTGGAGTGGGGGAGGCGGTCAGGTCGAGCGAAGACTCTGCTGGCCTCAGAGGCGATTTAAGAGTGGTTTTGGCCCTAATTACACTGCGCCACATTTAATGATAGCGTGCACTCATTGATGTGTTGTTGCTCCGCTCGTAAAAAAAATAAGAGGAAACTGCCTTGCCTCTGGTTATTCTAAATTTTGCGGCCGTGGGATAGCTGTGTCTCCTCTCGTCTCGACAGAAGCTTATGTGCTTGGAGAGCAGGCGGCTGCCCTACACAGTGTCCGGGGCCGGGGTGGGTCGGGCAGGTCCCGCCCGAAGACAATAGCACCTCAGGACAAGTGCTCGGCTGCTCGGCGATCACGTCAGTGATGATGGAGAAGTTGGCGCTGGAGTGTCTGCTGGCCGCGTCCCGTCCCATCCCATCCCGTCCCGTCTGGTCGCACGCCTTTCACTATCGCTCACTCTTCTTACCCGTGGAGTAGCGACATGACGTCTCCCTCTTGTGCTTGCGGCTTGCGGCAAGGGGGGCGGGGCGCGGGCGGGGCATTGCAGTGCAGGGTGCGCGGGGCAACGCGGGGAGATCTCCACTCGGCGTTTACCAGTGTTCCCTCTCTCTTTCTCATTCCCAAGAAGAAGGACAGAGACAAGAAAACCCGGTTCGGAGTCACCCGGCTGGGCGCGCCTTCCTTGTGGGCAGCGCCGCCGCACCCCGCGCCGCCGCGTTCCCGATCCCTCTGGCGGGCGCTGTCTGCTTGGACCGGACAGATGAGAAGACTGCGTTTAAGAGAGTTCTATGTATGTAGTGCGGGGCGGGGCGGGGCGGGGGCTGGTGCAGGCGGGCGGAAGTCGCAGTTGGCGCCGCCGCAGCCCTCTACTGCTTCCCATACTGCCTGTCCTGTACGGTACGGTACGGAACGGGCCCGGAGGTGGAGTGGCCCACGGGGCATTTCTTTCTGCACAGTCACAAATATTTTTCTTAAACACAACCCTTTTAGTAAAGACGAACAGCCATGCTGTTGAACAAAGTAAGCTGTTAAAGGACATCCCATGTTTGTTTTTAATTCAAAACAAAGAAATTTGTTGTTTATGGACAAATTTTATGTTGCGCCTGGACAACTTGTGTTTTTACTTCACAGCAGCTGTTACATTCCGGGTTGATGTTTAAAAACTGAACATCACTTTTGCTTTTAGTTTTACTGCTTTTTTTTCACAGTGTGTCCGCCGTCCTGACAGTCGTGTAGTGATGACCCGGCCCCGGCCCCGCAGCCGGCCCCGGACGGGTCCCGTTTCGATATCCGCCCGACTTTGCCTCCGTATTGCGCTTGAGAGGCTCAGTGGCCGCTGCGCCCCGACGCCGTCGCGTCGCTCTCACGTCCAGACGCTCGAAAACTGTTTCAAGTTTCGTAGCATTATTCACTGCGCTCTTAAACATTTTCTTTTTATTAAATTTTTTTAATAGCAGGTGATACCTTAAAACGCAAACACAGCAGCTACACTAAACACCTTTTTTTTTCCTTTCATTTCTTTTTTGCGGCAGATTGAAATAATTTTGCCATGGGTCTTTGCAAATTATTTTCTCCCAACAAAACAAAGGAAAAAAAATCGGATATGCTGTTGAGACCGAACCGCTCGCAGTCTCTACATGTCTGACTTTTGCCTCTGATCCGCTATGACGACCGCGTAACATGGAAACATTGAGGACAGCCCCGGCAGGTCCTCGCCACCTCTCGGGCTCCCTCTATCCACTCGAAGCTCTCGCTCTCACAGTGAATGACTGGCGCGGCGCACATATCATCATATCATTGCGGTTGGCCGCGCACCGCGCCGGTCCCTCTTTATGCAGGCTGGAGGAGGATGAGGGCCGCAGTGCCGCGCGCATGCACCCGAATATGAATCTGCTACTCTCCGGCTGAGCCGGGCCCGAGCCGCGCGGCAGGGGTCCTGGGGCGGGCCCTGTCGCAGACCGCCGTATCTCCGATAGCGCGCTGCCGAGTTACGGCGCGGCGCGGCCGGCCGCCTGCAGCGCGTCATCAGGCGCCTCGGGACCCGCGGCCCGCGGCGCGGCGCGTCAGGTGGCGGATCAGGCGGAGCAGGGCAGGGCAGAGACTCTTCAGTGTTCACACTGTGTGCTCCGGAGGAGTTATTGTACGGGCTGTTTACTCCGGGCCGGGCCGGCAGTGTAGAGTGCAGTGCGTGAGATTGTGTCGGGGCGGCGCGCGGGGCGGCGGGTTGCTGTAAAGGGTGAAAAGAGTGCGACTTGCGTATCGGTGTCACTGAGGTGTGTACATACGAGCACTGCGACTCTGCAGGACGGATGTCTGACAAACGGAAAACACTGCTAACCGCTGCTAACCCTCAGGGGGCAGACTGAAGGTCGAAAAACAAGCGCCCATATTTTCGAGTCTACATTTGGTTGTCCGACCTCTTTTTGTCAGACCTCGGGATTTTTGCGGCCGCCACCGTCAAACGTTTCTTTTTGTCCGACCTCATTTTGTCCGAGCTGGCAGTCGGGGTGTCATAGTTATTTTTCTGTCCAACATCGTTTTCTCCGTCCCCAACGAACCGTTAGAGTGGCCTGCTATGCTATCCTCTGCGATGCAGCTCGATTGTCCGACCTGATACTTTCCCCCAAATCTGAAAAAGTACCTAGATTTTTTCCGACTTCGTTTACACGGGTACATTGGAGAAGGAATATGTATCATGGTCGAAGCATGCACCGAAAAAATGGTGCAACACTTTAAATTCAAATTTTTTAAAAAAATTGAAAAATTGGTAGGCCCCTACCTAACTCGCAACCTGCGAGCCCCGCCTGCTTAACTTCGGAGTTCTGATGGGATCCGGTGTGTTCCAGGCGACCGCCACCCCGCGGGCACGAGAAGTCCTCTCCGCTTCGGGGAGAGTCCCCGCTTAAGGCTGGCGGCCTGTCAGGCCCGCCGTACTACCCTATTTAAACAGCGCCTTGAAGCCGTAGGTAGCATTTCAGACCAACGACTGGGCACCACCGGACCGCATGACCGGTCAGTGGGAGGTAGAGGCAAGGCAGGACGATAGAGGGGGAGAAAAGCAGAAAGAGAAGTTTTTGCGGAAGAGTAAGCGTACGGTTGGTTAGACCTGTACTGACCCGCTCCCGCACAGGTCATGGAAAAGCTGTTTACTAAGGAGCCAGATTCATAGGCCTTACTTCCCCACGAGGGACCACCCCCCGTGGCATGGGACGGAACTTCCTGACAACTCGCTTTCGCTGCCAGTGAAGAACCTACCTGGGAATTGAACCCAGGCCCCAAGTGCCGAGTCTCATGACACCCCGCGGCTTTCGTGGTACTAAGACCACTAGACCGTCGGCGATTCCACGAGGGAGCTCCGTTGAAATGGGGGGTTTGAATTCCACTCCAGGCTGCTGTCCTCGGAAAAATTTATGTTTTATAGCAAGATTTGAACCCGGGTTGTTCGGCCCCCGGAACATCACTAAGCTGGCACGGCTACGACGCCATGGTACAAGACCGCTTTCCACTACGGGTGACGCTGCGAAGAGCCGTAGTCGCCGACGAACCTGTACCGGTGGCGTCATCAGTGCGCCTGCTCTCCTTGCTAGGACAGACCAGCCGCGTGGCGACGTTGGTATCCACATCGGCACCGTTAGGAGTACTGGGTGGGCGGAGGTTCGAATACCGACCACTATTTCATTTTTTATTTTATTTTTCCTTTTTCTTTAAGAATCTTTGTCTCTTTGCAGTTACCCGAAAGGACGCGAGTACAGTGGATAAAAAAAAGAAGGTTTTATAAATTAAGTCAAAACAAATCCACATTCCGTATTGAAAGAATGGTTCGAATACCGGTCACAATTTCTTACAATATGGAGTGTGGATTTGTTTTGACTTAATTTTTAAAACCTACTTTTTCTTTTAATCCACTGACTCGCGTCCCTTCGGGTAACTGCAAAGAGACAAAGCTTCTTTAAAAAAAAAGGGGGGGGGGAATGAAATAGTGATCAGTATTCGAATCTCTGCCTATCCAGTGCTATTAACGGTGCCGATGTGCATACCAATGTCGCCACGCGGCCGGGTTGCCCCAGCAAGGAGAGCAGGCGTACTGATGACGCCACCGGTACACATCGGCACCGTTAATAGCACTGGGTAGGCAGAGGTTCGTATACCGATCACAATTTCTTTCTTTTCCCCCCTTTTTCTTTAAGAAGCTTTGTCTCTTTGCAGTTGGCTGAAGGGACGCGAGTACAGTGGATAAAAAGAAAAAGTAGGTTTTATAAATTAACTCAAAACAAATCTATCTGTACCTATCTGTAACTTCTTTTTCTTTTATTCCTTTCTCCTTTTTTAAGTTGGTAGCTTTGCTACGCGGTGAATTTTTTTCTTAAAAAAAAAAACAACATCTTTTTTAATGCCTCGGGCAACTGCAAATAGGCAAAACTACGAACTGATAAGAAGAAATAAAAAGAAGACAAATCAGGGTGGTATAAGAACCTCTGTCCAACTCGTGCTTTCACCGGCGACGACATCAATGTCGAGTGCGGATTTGTTTTGATTTATTTTTTACCTACTTAATACTTTTTATCCACTGCCCTTGTGCCTCGGGCAACTGAAAGAGAAGAAGCTACTTCGAAAAAAAAAAATATTGTGGTCGGTATTCGAACCTCTGCCCACCCAGTTCTCCTAACGGTGCCGATGTGGATACCAACGTCGCCACGCGGCTGGTCTGTCCTAGCAAGGAGAGCAGGCGCACTGATGACGCCACCGGTACAGGTTCGTCGGCGACTACGGCTCCTCGCAGCGTCACCCGTAGTGGAAAGCGGTCTTGTACCATGGCGTCGTAGCCTTGCCGGCATAGTGATGTTCCGGGGGCCGAAGAACCCGGGTTCAAATCTTGCTATAAAACATAAATTTTTCCGAGGACAGCAGCTTGCCGTGGAATTCAAACCCCCCATTTCGACGGAGCTCCCTCGTGGAATCGCCGACGGTCTAGTGGTCTTAGTACCACGAAAGCCGCGGGGTGTCATGAGACTCGGCACTTGGGGCCTGGGTTCAATTCCCAGGTAGGTTCTTCACTGGCAGCGAAAGCGAGTTGTCAGGAAGTTCCGTCCCATGCCACGGGGGGTGGTCCCTCGTGGGGAAGTAAGGCCTATGAATCTGGCTCCTTAGTAAACAGCTTTTCCATGACCTGTGCGGGAGCGGGTCAGTACAGGTCTAACCAACCGTACGCTTACTCTTCCGCAAAAACTTCTCTTTCTGCTTTTCTCCCCCTCTATCGTCCTGCCTTGCCTCTACCTCCCACTGACCGGTCATGCGGTCCGGTGGTGCCCAGTCGTTGGTCTGAAATGCTACCTACGGCTTCAAGGCGCTGTTTAAATAGGGTAGTACGGCGGGCCTGACAGGCCGCCAGCCTTAAGCGGGGACTCTCCCCGAAGCGGAGAGGACTTCTCGTGCCCGCGGGGTGGCGGTCGCCTGGAACACACCGGATCCCATCAGAACTCCGAAGTTAAGCAGGCGGGGCTCGCAGGTTGCGAGTTAGGTAGGGGCCTACCAATTTTTCAATTTTTTTAAAAAATTTGAATTTAAAGTGTTGCACCATTTTTTCGGTGCATGCTTCGACCATGATACATATTCCTTCTCCAATGTACCCGTGTAAACGAAGTCGGAAAAAAATCTAGGTACTTTTTCAGATTTGGGGGAAAGTATCAGGTCGGACAATCGAGCTGCATCGCAGAGGATAGCATAGCAGGCCACTCTAACGGTTCGTTGGGGACGGAGAAAACGATGTCGGACAGAAAAATAACTATGACACCCTGACTGCCAGGTCGGACAAAATGAGGTCGGACAAAAAGAAACGTTTGACGGTGGCGGCCGCAAAAATCGGTGCACATCGGTTCTCCGACCTTTTTTTCTCCGACCTCGGTCTTTTTGCGCCCGCCAGCGTCGCACGTTTTTTTTTCTCCGACCTAATTTTGTCCGACCTGCCACTAGGCCTGTCTTGTTTTTTTTTCTCCGACCTCGTTTTGTCCGACCCCAACGATCCGTAGGGGTTGCCCATCGCGCAGGCCAAATTTGCCGATGTGACCACGCAGTATGGGTTGCCTATCTCCCGGGAGCGCAGTACAATTGTGTATAAGTGACCAAGCAGAGTGGGTTGCCTATCTCCCAGGGCGAGGTTCGAATGTTACAGTGTGACCAAGCAGAGTGGGTTGCCCATCTTCCAGGCGCGCAGTCCGAATGTTACAGTGTGACTGCGCGCCTGGGAGATAGGCAATCCACTCTGCTTGGTCACACTGTAACATTCGGACCTCGCCCTGGGAGATAGGCAACCCACTCTGCTTGGTCACACTGTAACATTCGGACTGCGCGCCTGGGAGATAGGCAACCCAAGTTGCGTAATCACTTCTACACAATATTGTACTGCGCTCCCGGGAGATAGGCAACCCATGCTGCGTGGTCACATCGGCAAATTTGGCCTGCGCGATGGGCAACCCCTACGGATCGTTGGGGTCGGACAAAACGAGGTCGGAGAAAAAAAAAACATGACAGGCCGAGTGGCAGGTCGGACAAAATTAGGTCGGAGGAAAAAAAAACGTGCGACGCTGGCGGGCGCAAAAAGACCGAGGTCGGAGAAAAAAAGGTCGGAGAACCGATGTAGACTCGCAAAAATCCCGACGTCGGACAAAAAGAAGGTCGGACAACCTGGCTGCGCCACCTAATCCATATTACAAACTTTGCTCGATCCGTAAGTTATGGTGAATTTGGTCCATACTTTATGGATGAAGGCATGTTTGTAATATGGATTAAATTATCCATATTACAAATGATTTTATCCGTATTACAGATGATTTGTGATCCATATTACGCTTGCACAAAATTCTCCGTATTATGGAGATAGCACATCCGTAAGGAGATGAGAGTGCTCATTGTGTCGGCACGCAGCTAAAGCACCATGTGAGCGTCTTTGTCTTATGGCTTTGCGGGCCGGACCCGGGCAGGACTATGGGCACGGCACTCGACCGCCGCCACCCATCCCACGCTTCGGGAGCAGGCTCGCCGCCCCGCGCCGCCCCGCGCCGCCCCGCGCTGCACGCAGAGTGCGACAGTTGCGAGCGGCGCGTCGCCCGGAGCAGAGCCGGGCAGGGCAGGGCAGGGGTCGCTGTTCGCCGTGCCGTGCCCCGCCCCGCCCTCCCTGCAGCTCCCACGGCCCGAAGCGGCGCGGCGTGGCTTTGTGCCCGAGACAATGCTCCGGTATGCCATGCCATGCGGTGCACCGCGGTCGTGGCTCCGCGGACCATTAACCCCATCGCGGAGGTAAGGCACATATCTTGTGTGCGCTCGTTATCGATATGTATGCTAGCTCACCCTGCCCCGCCCCGCCGCGGCCAGTCCCCGCGTATGCTAACGACGTGCCAAATGCCAGATGTGCGCGCGTCCGGACGGAACCAGTCCGGGGTGGGATAGGGCGGTTGGGGGTAAGGAGGGGGGAGGTCCCCGCGGGGGCCACGGCCCCAGCCGGCGGCACGGGGAGACCCCCGTGCCCTGCACTTCTCCAGCGTATGGGAACGCGTCCAAGTAGATATGTCTCCAAGTAGAGGAGCGCAATCTTAGCGCAATGTTCATTATTTTTTCTGCGTTTTTTTTCTTTTTTGGTTTTTATCAAAGAACTCTCGTTATCATTTTGAAATTGACGGAATTCGCGGCGACATGTGGCAGTGCGCCCCGCTCCACCCCGCCTCGCTGGCACACAGGTGCGCAGGTGCGCTTGCCCGATTGTCGGGTTATCAGCCGGCTCGCGTCGCTGCGCTGTGCTCTTCTGCGGGTGCCGACCCCGGGGTGCGGTGGGGCAGGGTGGGTTGGGGCGAGGCGGGGCGACACTGGAAAAACTAATGTGAAATGTGTCACGTCAATTGACGCGACCAATTTTGGTCACACCATATGTGATGTGACATGAGGTTCGGTCACATTTGTGATGCGACCACGTAACGGGCATAGACCTTTTCGCCCACAACTTGGCAACACCGCAAGTCGGATTTCATACTTGAGATAAAACGTATTTAGACTGTTTGTCATCAAATTTTCTTTTCACTACTCGATTCCTTACAAAATATACTGTGGACAAGTGTTTTTAATATTTTGAAAAGATGCTTGGATAACATTTTTACTTAAAATTGGTTTCGTGATCTGCGCTGTTGCCATGTTGTGGGCGAAAAGGTCTATTACGTTTAGAATGTCACACCACAAACGCGACCAAAATCTCGGTAACATCACCAAACGTTACCGAAAGCTCCAGCACACACCAGCACATGTGACATGTGTCACATTAGGTTTTCCTGTGGAGGAGGAGCGGGTTCGGGCAGGCCGTGTCCTGCTAGTGTGGAGCGCCGGGCGGGTGTGCGCACTGCGCACCAGCGTCGTGACGATTCGATTCACCAGTGCCACTGCTCGAATATGTCCGTCATCCGAGAGATGGCTCATATCAAACGCACGCTGTGCCTTGGTGGTGGAGTACCGACCTCGCTTCCCCACCACCCTCCCCGCTCTCCACCTCCTTAACATCCCAGCAGAATGGAAGTCGCCCTCATCGCTTATAGCGTCGCCTCCTCGATACACTCGAGCATCGCCCAGCTCGCTGCCCGCGGCGGCACGGTGCTGGTCGGGCTATTGTAGGGCAGGGCGCGGGGTGGGGCGGGGCGGGGCGAGCACGCCACCTTGCGACCGAGTGCGCGAGCAGCGAGCAGGCCGGTGCTTTTTGTGGAGTGCCATAATGCTGATGCGGGCGGTTCGGCGGCGTTGAGGGCAATCAAGGTGAGCTGTGAGGCGGGCTGGGCCTGGCTTGGCCCCGCGCCCAGGGCCGCGCCGCGCCGCCACGCCGGGCTAGACGCACGCAACAGCCCCTCCCGTCCTCACTAGTTACGGGGTTACTCGATTAGGAAGGGACATTTCAAGCCAAAAATGCCCTCACAACGTAATATACACGGGCCCGGCAGGTTGACGCTAGTCTGTAGGTGCCCGCATGCGCGAGCCGACCGAAGTGCGGCAACGCGCAGATATAATGGCCTATATTTACTTTGGCGTTATTATGGCTCTACGCGAGAGGAGCCGAGATGCATGTCTCCGAGTAACGAACTTGCCCCACTCTTTGCCTTTTTCCGCCTCTCTCGTGAGAAGTGCGGTTGCGGGGCCGCGGGCCTCTGCCTGCTGGGTGCGGGGGCGCCGTGGAGGAGGGCCGACCCGCCGGCCGGGCACGCGCTGCGGGACTGCCTAGCCACTGGGGGCCCCGCCCGGCCCCGCCCGGCCCCGCCCGGCCCCGCCCGGCCCCGCCGGCACCAGGCCACCAGGCACTGGCCCGGGCGGGATAGTGTTCCTGGGCGTTCAGGAGCAACAGCGCAGTGCGCGCGCAAGCCCGTGTACACGTGCGTGCCCACACGTGCGTGTGCGTGAGTGTGTGTGGGCGTTTGCGAGTGTGAGTGTGTGTGGGCGTGTGCGTGTGTGTATGAGGCGGGGCAGGGCCAGCCTGGCACAGCCCCGGCGACAGGCGCGGGTATGTTCGATATCGGACACCATAATGGACGGGCAATATATACACTACACTGCAGTGGTCCGGCTTCGACAAACACGGCCAGCGCTCGGCCACCGGGTGGAGTGCGGACGGACCACCGGCCCCGCCGCGCCTCACCCCGCTCGGCTCCGCTCCGCCCCACCCCACCCCACCCCGCCCCGCCCCGCCCCGCCCCGCCCCGCCCCGCCCCGCCCCGCCCCGCCCCGCCCCGCCCCGCCCCGCCCCGCCCGCGAGCTGGCCGCGGACCGCTCCCACCCCAGTTTGACCCCACCCCCTCTGTCAGCCCTACCGGAGACCGATCCACTCAACCATCTCTTCCGAACCCCCAAAGTGCTTGCTTTTTGTGATGGGCACAAGTTTCCGTTTGCTGCGGAGATATCCTGCCACTCCCTGCGCGCTCCCCCTCGCCTCCGTTCCAGCCCCTGGGCGCCCTCCCAAAGCCCGCCACCCCGCAACAAGTTGCGGCCCTCTGTAATATATACACTCACTGAATGTAATTCTGGCTTTATTCTTTGGAGATTATGGGGTGTGATATGTCACAAAAAAGTGTACTAAACGACAATGAGCCGGGGAAAACGAAATCTGGCCGGTAGAATGACAGATCGCCTGGGCTTTCTCTTGGCATGCGCCTTTCATTTTTTATGCCCAGCTAGTTTTATTTCCTAGGCAGAGATCCCGCGGACAGCAGTTGCCGCGAGGCGTTGTTCTCCACGCCAGTTGTAGGTCATGCGAGGCTGACATTTCCCCCGAGTGCTGCTGGCCCTGCCGTGCTCTGCCCCCTGCTTGCCCTGGCCAGCGCCGGGGGGTGGTGGGCTCGGCTGAAATTGGGAAGTCCTTAGCGTTAATAACGCAGCACCGCGATAACGTCTCTGCCTGTATTTTTACACCAAGTGCGCCGCGACACGCCGCCGGCGCGGCGCCGCGGACAGCTCCAGGGACCAGCGCTAAAGAACCATAGGCACGAGTTATTCGCGTTGTCTCAAGAAAAATGATTACGTCAAGCGTTTATGAATTTTCGTACACCCTCTTTTCTTCAACACGCTCGGTATCGCGAAACCCTCCAAAATGCTTAGCCCAGCGGTGAATGAACCTTGCTCACTCTGCGAGCGCAGTGGCGACGCGACGCAGCCCGGGCCGCCCGGGCCGGGCGCCGCTGGTGGCCTGGCCTGGCCCCAACCCTTTACTCGTGCCGCTTCCCGGGTCCATTCAGCGGAGATGATTTGATTCGCGCTCATTGAAAAATAGCCAATTTGATGTCGGAGGGATGTAGGGGCGGAAAGAGGCGTGGCGGGGGCGTGGCGGAGCAGGGCGTGGTGGAGTGGAGCGGAGGGGGGGGGGGGGCGAGAGGACGGCTGCGCAGATGCCATAGCGCTACTTGCCCGTCCCGTCCACTCAGCGCTCGCGCCCCTCCTCATTGAGGGTCGCCGTGCTAATCACGAGTCATACAGCCCTCTCTCCATGTCGTCCAACCCCTCGGACCGGTCCTGATCGAGGCATCTCCATTCGACCCCTTGCAACGCCTCCGGCCAAATACATGTAACGGGTTGTCGACAGACTGTCCTCATGGAGAGGGCTCCGCGGCCAATCCGCGCGCCCAGCTGTGTGCTTGCTGGGACGGGCGGGCGGATCAATTAAAGCCAAGATGAGCCGAAGGGCTGGTCAGATGTAGTGCACAGAGGGGTATTTCTGAGATCCCGCACCTTTGGGAAATCGCTGAGTATACGTACTCATGCTTCCATATTTCACCCGCGGCACCGGTGCATAATGCGCAGTGAACCTGCAAGCGCTGCTGTGGGTATGTGAGTGTGCGAGTGTGCGAGTGTGCGTCGGTGTGTGAGTGGGAGGGAACGCCCCGCCCCGCCCCGCAGAGCTAATAGTTCCTTGTGTCGCACTGCCGGGCAGGGGAGGGGAGGGAGGGGGTTGGTGTGTCCGTATTTGCTGTGCGGTCGCGGTTCCCACAGACACAGCACGCAGTGGGGGTGGTTGCTTCTTGTTGACGCTCCCCCAGAGCCACCCCCTCTTCTGCGAGCGCGACTGGGGAGGCGGGGGATGCATTAGAGCACAATTATAACATTTTTCATCTCCAGCGAGTCTCTCTCTCTCGACAGTCCCTATCGCTGGGCTTGCACCTCGTCACTCAACGCCACATTTAAACGACGAAAACGGAATTTCATTATCATTGCAGCAGATTTTTTTTAAATTGTTACCCTCTATTTTTAAAATTTATTTTTAGATTTCGTAAATTTAAAATTCTGTTTCTCCGATTGTTTAAAGAAGTAAGTCGCTGGCGTTTGCAGCGCAGTGTTTCAATTCCAAAACACTCATTCGTATGTGATGTGATGGCTTGGCTAAAAAAATGCCCCCACTTTAAATGAATGAATGAATGAACGAACGAATGAATGAATGAATGAACGGCTGAATGAATGAATGAATGAATGAATGAATGAATGAATGACTGAATGAATGACTGAATGAATGAATGACTGAATGAATGAATGAATGAATGAATGAATGAATGAATGAATGAATGAATGAATGAATGAATGAATGAATGAATGAATGAATGAATGAATGAATGAATGAATGAATGAATGAAGGCGGAAGTTTGAGGTAAGCTTACTTGTACGTTTCCATGTAAGCACCGCCGAGCGCGACCTCGCTTCCCCGCGCCCCCGCATCCCTACCCGTGCTCACCCCTACACGGTGCACGGCTGCCCGCGAGCGGCGCGGATGACCAGCGAGATACAACCCAACAACAAACGGAGTAAACAAAGTTGAACCCGCTCTCGTGGGAATGCAGCGCCGCGCTGCGTGTTCGTCTTGTCGCTCACCAGGAGGGGGTGTTGTTGGAGCTCCGAGGAGTTCCGGCTCCGGTCCGGAGGGGTGTGAGGGGTGTGCTGTGCGCCCACATTTTTGGTCCGCATATAGTAATAGTTTCCGCAGGAATTCCATGCAATATGCCGTCGCTTGCGTGAAGGAGAGGAATGCAGTCCCGCCGGTGACATCGTGGAATGACTTCATCCACCCAGGGCACGCGGCGCGCGGGGCGGGCCTGGTCATAGCGAGGCGGGGTGGGGATGATCTTCTGCGCTCGGTATTTCCTATTTACCGTGAGGAGAGCGTCGGCCCAGGCATCAATCGCAGCGCATCAATTTCTCGCCTTCCCTGGCAAAAAATATATTTTTTAAAAAATTGTATGTACAGAGCGACAAAAAAAAAAAAATAAATAAATAAAAATAAAATCTCGAACACGAGTAGACAACAAACACATATTTTTTATTTGCGTCCTCTCTGTCGTCGATTCTCTTCTTTATTGAGGCTCTATAAAGCTTTGGCCTGTTTGGGATGAACTCCTGCCCCACTTCTACTACCTAATCGGCAATGGGGAGACATCCGAGTGTACCACTTCGAGGACGGCCTGTTCGGCTGACAACCATAACATACATATACATTTTCTTTAGCCTTAGACCAATCTCGCGTTCTGAACCCGTATTCTTCTTCTGCCTAGGGTTCGCAATCTCGGAATTTTTTCCTAGACAGACTCTGCCCACTGGGCAACATTCGGACCCCGCTGCACTGTAAAAAAACGCAACAAAATACAACCTCTGGTACGGAGCCAACTACGGAGACCGTACACCCTCGAAAAATGAGTTTTCTCGATGAAAGTACGGTTTTTTCTGTACTTCGTTTCGTACCTTGCCGAACCTTCAGGAAGAACCTGGCTTTTCTTATGGGCAAGATGTGGAACGAATGCACGGAATGCCGTTTCTGATTCCGTACCGAAAACGGAAACCACCGGAAAAAAATTAAAGGTAACCTTTCCGTACATCTCACCGTACTCCCCATTTTTTAACATAGAGTCTTATGGGGATAAGGTACGGAAACCAGGAACGGAGTGTCCGTAATCCAAAATTACAGCATTTTTCCGTAGTAGAGACCGTGATTATTTTTACCGGTGTGTGTGGCAGGTTGCCTAGTATGTAGGGTTTGTCTAGGAAACATTTCCGAGATTTCGAACTCTACCCCTGCCTGCTGTCGATGAGAAACGTAACCAGCATGTGCTCAGGAAGTGGGCCTCACTCTAATTTTTTTTTCTTGGCATTAGCTAGCACTAGCAGCGGTATGATCCTTTTTGGAACACATCTATCATGATGTCGACACTTACTTCGTGGCTGCCAGTAGCGCCGCGACCCCGCGTCCGCGCGGGGGCAGCCGAGTGCGGCGGTGACACGGCAACTAACAGTTAATTTTTCAGATCTAATCGGCCACCGCCCCCACGTGACATTCCGAGATAGCACTCATTTCTGCCGGACACGACTCAAAGTGATGGTTGACATTTCCAGACGACGCGGCCTACTACGAATTCTGGACAAACCCCTTGCGGTGGAACTGACGAGCTGCCTTCAATACAGTTCGGGAAACGTCAATAAAATACCTCTGACTGCGTATTATTTATTTCTAGAAAATTTTCTCTGATATTCCAAACAGGTACAGAATTTGATTTTTTTTCTTGTTTTGGCTGCCATCCATCCTTTTCTTTCTCGTATTCTTTTTTTTTATTGTACTCCGAGGGACATAATAGTGATAGCGTTGCAGTTAATCGACTGATGCTGTCTGCACAACCGACTTAAGCAAATGCACGCTGTTTCTAGCCAATCCACTAACATTATAAAGTGTACTTTTCGTGGAAGTATACTTTTAAGTGTCTTTTAGGTGTACTTTTTTCCATGCGGGATCACCATTGCTGTTACAGGTCGTGTCGGTAAGTGAGATAAGGTGTCAGGTATCAAGCTCTCATTTGTGTAGATCGTATCAATAGCAATATCGACGAGTCATGGCGAAGACGCACGGAACACTGGTCATCGCAATGGTGGGATTACAGAGGAATATTGGAGAGAGCGAGGGGTACCTCACGTTTTCCTATCAGTGTACACACTGCCTTCCAATCATTTTCCAATCGCTATCCAGTCACATAATTGTGTCGAAAAAAATCTATCGTAAACACCTTAAGGTAAGGGTTCGGTGAAAAAATCGCAATTTTCGGCCGAAAAATCAAAAACGAGTTTTAGTCGGGAAAACCCTCTTTCGACCTTCTTTTATCAGGGGGTAAGCAGGTTTTACCGCCAAAAAAAATTCTGAGGGGGTGTAATTTTTTATTTTTTTTCAATAGGCCTGCACATAGGCTTGGCCTATTTTTTACGTAATTACTCCAAAACGTAAAAATTTTAAATATAATTTTATCAGAATAAGCTTTTTTAAACTTTAAAAAAATCCTTGCGCAACAGATTTGTAGTTAGAAAGCTGTTTGAGAGTTTGTGGCTTCTTTAATTAATTTCCAACAGCTGATCAGTGAGTTTTTTATAAGGTTCCTTGTAGTTTTCTGACAGCAGCCTTGTAAATGGTCAAAATTTGCAACAAAAAAATATTTTTAATGAGAACTTATCCAAAAAATCTGAAAATGCTTTCTGTATTGAAAAATTGGCAATATCTCACTGATCAGACCTCAAAAAAGATTCAAAAGGGGCAAATTTAAAAGCTCATGACTATACCTCAAAATTTGTTGCGCAAGAAGTTCTCTAAAGTTGGGCCATTTTAAAGGTAAAAAGTGGTATAACTTTGGAACGGCTTGACCTACAGTGGCCAGCCTGTGATCAAACTGAGGTTTTTTTTATTCCACCCTCTAACACATACTAAAAGATGAAATATTTTTCTCAAAATTTTCCGAAAATCGTGATTTTACCGGACCCTTACCTTAATATTGCAAAATATCGAATTGGTGTCAAAAATTTATAACTTAAGTTTAGCAAAATTTTTCCACCAATCACAATAAAACCCTTTCAATCAGTGCACACCTATTTAAAGAGTGAGGTACCCCTCGGAAGAGAGAGTGCGATTTGGGAAAAGATTGACATGTTATTTATTCCGCCCTACCCGTTCAGACCCGCTCGGCACGCGTCGAGGCTGCGGTACTGCAGACATGACACCTGATTCCCGAATTTTGTCGGGCTTAACGCCGCGGCCCTAGGCGCCGTGCAACAAGACTCCCAGTGCACAGCTGCCGTCCCCGTGGTCCCTGGGAGCACCAGGAGTGGAGTGAAGAATGTCCGTGACGGCTACAAAGCTGCAAAAGTGCAAAAGCCCCTCTGCGTCACTGCCGGCCCGCTCGGATGGTGCAGTGCAGAGCGCCAGGCCAGGCCTGCCCGATGATCACGCCCTAGGGTAGAAAATTTTTAAAGCAATTAACAAAGACATTTTTACTAAGGAAAATTTCTCCGTGAACCTAATACTTTTCAAAGTAAGGTAAAAATTTGGGAGTCATGAAAGAATGCATGATAAATTTACGCTTTAAATCATTTGAATAAAAAGGCAACGGGCAGTTTTAATTAACTCTCGTGAGCTTTGGCACGGACAAAATTTAATTAGCGGGATGAGAGAGCTCAGCACTGTGTCGTATCTTAAAACGTTGTAGTCTCACCAAAACAGGAAAATCAGCAACGCTGAGAAGAGAGCCGCACACGGAATCACCTTGACAAGACAAACTTTGCTGGGTAAACACTAGTGGTGCCCTTTACGATGCTAGAGTAAGGTACGAGATAAGGGACGCGGTATAAATGGCAATGGTTCCCAGCGACCGACATTCACAGCACTCCGAACCAGCCATGGCAAGAGGTAGCCAGACCCTCATGCTCGCAGCGGTGAGTACCCGGCCTGCATCGATATCGCGGCTGTGCCGAGCTGTGCTGACTGGAGAAAAGCATAAACATGCTCACTCCGTGAAAAGGGACAAGTTTGTTTAGAGACCGGTTTTCATGTTGCCCACCAGCATATCTTTTTAGATCCTTAAGTTTCATGGGGTGTATAGCTTTGCATTTCAGGTGGTGTATGAGAAAAAACGCCACTGTTAAAAAATACTACGGTAAATAACTACGGTACGCGCCGTCAATTTTTTACCTCGTCCCGGACCGTAATTTTTGACTACGGTCTGAATCCTACGGTACACACCGTAGCCAGCAAATATGTTGGGGAAGTTCAATGGAGCACATTTCACCCACAATGCAGTACAGTCCATACCGTAAGGATACGTTACGGTCTGACCGTAAACGAAAACTACGGTACGGACTGTAGGCATACCGTAACTCCTTACAGTATTTTTAACAGTGGCTCTGAGTGACTTAATCCATCCGATCACCGACGAGAGCGTCGGACTTTGTCTATCGGCAATCGTCTCCTCGGATCAGCGCCAGGTTATGTTTTGCACACAGCTCACTGGGCTCCTCTGTTTACAGACCCTGCTGGCCGCCCTTCTATCCGTCCAGGCCGCAGACCTGCAGAGACTGCAACTCATTCCCGAATTTGCCGGGCTTAGTGCCGCGGCCTTAGGCGCCGTCCAAGCAGACGCCCAGTGCACCACTGCCAACCCCCCGGGAGAAACAGAAGTCAATAATGTCTGTGACGGCTGTAATGCTGTGAAGCCATGCGTCAGCGCCGGCGCTCTCGGATGGGTAGCCGGCGCGAGCCAGGCCTGCCCGTCAAGTACGCCCTGGTGTGACGTAAGTACGACATGCCCGCCCCCGCCCTGCCCGCGACGGTCATTAGGGAGCTCTCCACGATAGTCTCGAACAGGCAACTTCCGAGTCCACTTTAAACTGTTCGAGTTTAAATTTTTTATAGAGTCTCGAACTCGAACCATTGAGAGTCGACCCGGAAGTTTAACGGTTCGAGACTTCCGCCGGGAGCTCCCTAATGACCCTCCTGCCGCCGCTGTTCCCACACATCCTCACGCTCACCTCTCTCCCGCAGAACGGCGTATGCGTCGCTACGACCCCCACCGGCTCCTGCAACACAGCGCAGCCGGACCCTAGCTTCACCTGCACCTCGTCCGGCTACTTCCCCAACCTGTCGTCCTGCAGCA
Organism: Frankliniella fusca; assembly: GCA_029379305.1. Lineage (NCBI taxonomy): Eukaryota > Metazoa > Arthropoda > Insecta > Thysanoptera > Thripidae > Frankliniella > Frankliniella fusca. Next base: position 2,608,587 of record JAHWGI010001134.1, on the reverse strand, counting down.
AGTACTGGATATGCATCGGCAACGACGGGGACCCGACCTCCCTGCTGGCCTACGCTGGCGACTGCTCCGCCTTCTCCAACGCCGCGTACGATCCACGCACCGGTCAGTGCGTGCAGAAGAGCCAGTCAACCTGCACTACCGTCACTTGCAGGGGTGTCGGCAACCAGGTGTACACCCCGGCACCCTGGATGTATGTCACGTGCTTGAGCAACAGCGTGACCGACGCCCTGGTTGTGGCCTGCGCCAACAAAAATCAAAGCCTTACAAACGGCGTCTGCGCCAACGCCTGCAACTCAGCCGGTCGCTTCCCGTGGTACGATGAAAACAGTTCGACTATTACTGACACCGCGTCATTCTACGAGTGCGTGCAGAACGGCAAGACCTTCGGCAGCCCTGTCAAGGGCACGTGCCCCACGGGCTCGACATTTGACGTAGCCTCATCTCAGTGCACGACTCAAGGATCCCAACCGTAATCGTGACTATATAAACTTTTTACTAAGTGCCTTGTTGATACAATTAAAACCATTGAGAAAGCAAAATTTATTGTTCTGCACTTTGTTCCTTTGCTTCATAGACCTTTTTCTGTATTTGTGAGGAATAACCACGTGGTTACATGTTGTCTCTTCGCTCATGAACTTTCGATCAATGATTTCTGACTTCGGCGATCAGCCCATCCTGTGAAATTTTCGTCCATAACTCTTGGCCTCTTCATTCGCTTGACAGGACATGTAATCTTCCAGTTCATAGAAGTTGCTTATTCAAAAAAGAACATTCCCGGTCATAACCCCTAGGTCGAGGGGTAAACAACTCTGAATTCGGTGTACAAATTTCGTGAATTTGAATTGAATTTGTCTGAATTAAATTGATTCGTTTTGAATTAGCTTTGATTTTTTTGAATTTATTGCGAAGTTTTTTGAAATTATTGTGAATTTGTTGTGAATTTGTTTTGAATTCGCTTGAATTAGCGTGAATTAGTTTTGAATTAGCGTGAATTAGTTTTGAATTCGCGTGAATTAGTTGTAAATTCGCGTGAATTAGTTTTGAATTCGCGTGAATTGGTTTTGAATTCGCGTGAATTAGTTTGAATTAGTGTGAATTTTGAATTAGTGGTGTACATCAAAATTCGGAGTTATTTACCCCTCGCCCTAGGTACCTTGAGTATTTCCCTCTTCCGTCTTGTCAATAACCTCTCCAACCAATCTGCTGCGTCAATTAAAAGGCAGAGAGCCACCCCTCTCATTATTGCCGGGACAGATTGGCTGTGTAGTGTCTGGCTGCCCCCGCCCTCGCCCCGCCCCCGCCCCGCCCCCGCCCTCCCAATCCTTTCGCACCATTAGGGATGCAGTGGAAGGGCGAGAGTTGTTTTGCATATCAAGCAGCCCGGCTTGCACGCTGTTGCGCGCCCGGCCCCGCCCCCGCCCACCCCCGCTCAGGCGCCTGCGCCGCGCCTCTCCCCATTGCGTCCGGCCTCCGGCGAGGCACTGCCGCAAGCAGACACTCCCGACACCATGACCGTGGTAATCGTTTGCGATTTCGAAAAGTTTCCATGGTGTTTGTTCGAGAATACAGGCGGGACTTCGCATTGGAAATCCGCTGCGTGTAATACGAAAAACAAAAAGAGTGGGGGGAGGGGGGGCAACTATTTGGTGAAGATGGCTAAGAGCATTTAAACGCCTACCCGCCGCCCGGAGATGCAAGCGTCCGCGCCTGCTAACGGTAGGTTAGGCAACCAATCATACGTGACCGCGGTGCGCGTCTGGTGTTGGCGCGGCGTGGCACCGGGCCGGGCCAAGCTGGACCTCAGCGTTATGGACCGCCGGACCGCTTTGATGTTCTCCCTGTGCGTCCTCTCTGCCGATGGCGTTGTGTTCGAAATTGGGTGAGATAAACTCTCATGATCTTTCAAACGTCTCTCTCTCACCTGACGCAAAGTAGGGAGAGATAAAGAGAGACAGATGATGTCGGGCGAGGCTCGCCGATTGCGAACACTCCGACGGTGAATGCCTCGCATCCTCCTCAGCCTCCCCCCTCCCCCACGCCGCCGCGGGGGAGGATGGGCGAGGGGAGGGGTCAGCCAAGGGGCTAATGGCCATAATGCAACACCATGTTTATTTCCATGCAAAATGCTTCCAGAGTGGCTTCCTTGCCCCCAGGCGTGGCGGGCGTGGCGGGAGTGGCGCAGGGGAGGGAGGGGCCTGAGGCCGCACGCCGTGCCGGCTGAGTCCCGCCTGTGCAGACAGTTGTTGCCATGTTGCGGTCTTTGTCAGAGGCGAGAAGAAGAAATAACTAAAAAAAAAGATATTGGAAAAACCCTGGAAAGAAAATTTAATAAGGGCAAAAGAACACCCTTTGTTTGCTTCGCGCTTAGAGTGCTTCTTGCGATAAAGACAGAGAGAAGATAGAAGTGAAAGCTATCACTGAAAGTTATTAGAGCCTGACAATTTTTACGAGCTGGCAAACTATTTATTGAACAAATACAGTATGCATGGGAGTTGGCGCGTCCGCACAGTGAATTCCAGTAATAACGGCACAGCGGAGGCACAGCGCAGAGACACTGAGACAGGCGGAGACGGGAGGGAGGGGGGTGGTGAAAGGTCTGAATGGCGAGACTGCTCCGCGCGGCTAATGATGCGCTTGTGCCGACAACTCCGAGGTAACTCGATTGCTGATCGCTTTAGCGCTGCCACGCCGCGCCTCGCCGCGCCGCACCGCGCCGGGGGCGCTCGCCTCGCGCGGCCGACTCGCAGCGCCTAACCTAACATGATTACTACGCTTCCGATTGTTTGATGCAAACACCACCAGGACTCGTCTCGGTAAGGTCTCTGTCTCGCTCGCACGCATGGGGTGCGCCGTGCTGGTGCGAGAGAGAGAGAGAGGTAAAAACTTCGAGAACTCTTTCTCAGAATAAGTGTGCTGTCCCTAGCAAGTTTCCTCGACGGATGCGCGAGATAGCTACGCGAAGAGCTCCCCGCCTCCAGTCCTAGTCCACACGCGCGCTCGCCATCCTTATCTGGTCTAGGTGGTCTGAGGCGGATGCTAGCGTCGCGTCGGAGAGCGCGAGCAAGGACGTCACAGCCGCAGCCGCCCGGCCCGCACTGAAGGCCCTGCAGGCTGACGCAGTGCGGCAAAGATAATGTGGGCTCTTTTACTCTGCTCTGTATGCAGTGTCTTTCGAGTAAGCACATCTATTAAGTACAATTTTAAAATTTAAAAAAAAAAAATCATTTTTGGTATTTGAACTGTTGGGCACATTTTCAGTAGCGAATGTACAATGGTTTCCTGTTACCCGGTGCGCTTGTTACCGTGAGACGCGTTTCCTCCAGATTGCGTCCGAAAACTACTTGTTGTGTGTGTGAGAGAGAGGGAGAGGGAGAGAGAGAGAGAGAGGCATTTGCCGCCTTGGGTCGCCAAGTAGGCATCGACGCCCGCCCGTAGCAGACCGGCAAGGACTCTGGTTTCCTCCTGCCAACATGTGGTCTACAGACTTCTGGTTTACGTTAATTCTGCGTGCGCTGCCCGGGCCCCGGCCCGGCTCGGGCGCAGCCGGGGCCCCGGGGGATGCCCTCCTCGCGCGGCCCCATTCTGCTCGCGCGTGGCCTCGCTCCGTCAATATTTACCAGTTGCTACTCTCTGGGCCCGTTAGCCCATTTTACGGGCTCGGGCGAAGGGTTTGCCGACCGCTGATTGTTCTTTGGGTGTACGTTCATGGCACGCTGCACGCGGCCAAATATTTAGACGGGTCCTCAAGACATCGACATCATCTACGCGGGACGGAAAGTGGTTGACATTAATTTTTTCTTGGAAGGCCGTTCTGCGGTACCTCTTCCTGCAGCAATTTCTCCGCCCACATACTCCCTTTTTACGTCCCAATTCCAGCGTACGCCCCCTCCTACTCCCGACCTCTCACCAGCAGCTTCTCTATTCATTTTTTCCCCCCTGCTTTGCCCGTCTGCCAGATCCGCGCCTTTCAGCGATATGCATATTTGATGCGATTTTAATGCCGTCGGCCGCAGGCTGGTGCGGGGCTGGCGTGGGGCGGGCGCGGAGTGGGTGCGGGGCGGACGCGGGGCTGAAGCGGGGCGGGGCGGGCACGGGGCTGGCGCCATGCCCTATACATACCTCCCCTAAGCAGCTTACGGCTTTCATCCCGGCCGCCGCCGTGACGGTAGCCATACCGCACCGCACAGGACTCAGGCCAGGCCGACGCTATCTCTGCTGCAGGCCCCGCCGGCCCCGCCGGCCCCGCCGGCCCCGCCCCAGCAGCGCGATCTGATCCCCATCCGGTATGCTTCATTTCTACCCGTACAGCTCTATCGCCCCCCACATCACCTCGGAGAGCTGTACATCTTCTAGCCGAAATCAGTCTCAGTTTTCCCCTAAAGCCGCAATAGTCGAGCTTTTCATACACGATATAGTTACTGCTCTGGAAGTCCGTACACGGAAAAGGACGACGGCTTCTGATGATCGAGGAAACGAATGATACGCTGTGCTCAGTCCCCGCAGGAGTTGCCTGGTTTTCTGACCGACTGCTTCGCAACCATGCGACGTCGTTCGAACCGTGTGGTGCACTCGACTCGTTTCCTCCCCCTCCGCAAGCCTCAAGGGAGCGATCGGCGTGCTGATCGGCTGATCGGTTTCGGATGTGCGTTCGATGGCGCCCGGGCCGCGTGATGAGGTGTCGCAGGGGATTCCACCGGTTCAATCTGCGTGGCGTGCTGTGAGGCTGGCCGGGCCAGGAGCGGCGGGGCCTGGCGGGGCCGGGCTTAGCTGGTGCTGGAGGCCACGCCCTCGCTCGGCGCGGCGGGCGGTGTCGGGTTGCAGCCGGGGCCTAACCACCCGCTCCGCCCGCGCCACCCCCGCCTCGTCCCGCCCGGCCCCGCCCGGCCCCGCCCGGCCACGCCCCCGCAGCCTCCCTGCATTCCGGCGCCAGCCAACCCGGTGTGCGGCGAGCGCCCCGCTCGGCTCGGCAGGGTGGGACAGAGGAGAGGGCCACTGGCCTCCATCTTGGGGCTGCTCGTCACGCTGCTCGTCACGCTGCTCGTCACGCTGGTCGTCACGCTGCTCGCGCTCAGTGTCGGAGAGTGCTGCAAAGGGAAGCATAGAAGACAACTGGGCGAACATCTCGCGGAGGCGTCAACGCCCATTCCTTGTTGTACGGGAAAGAAATGTAAATCTCCGTGTAGTAGATGCTGCTTGCCTCACACGAACGAGCTATGGGAGGCAAGTCATCGGGCCCGCGCGGCGGGTTCACGTGTCGCAGCAACGCCGAGTCGGAGCATCCTCGATATTTAATCAAGTGGAGCTCATCATGCAGCCATCACATCGCAGCGCGTGGGACCTCTGTGTGGAGGCCTCCGCATAGGCGCGGCGTGGCGCGGGGCGGCGCGTGGCTTATAGATTTGATAACTCTCGCAGGGATGCTCCGCTCCCCTGACCCGTCCCGGCCGCGCCCTGCCCTCCCGGCGCGTCGAGATCCACCCACTTCAGTAGGGGGTTGAGATCAGGAGGGTAGCAGCAGCGGGAGCTTTGCTCCTGTTTGTTTCGGCTGATTTTGAAATTTTGTTGCAAGAATAAATACCGTGCTTAGCATGTCACAGGGACAACGGTTAATACGCGGATGAGATCCGAGCCAGTGTCAGTCGACAACGAGCTGCCCAGCCTGCCCGGTTAATAATGTGCTGGTCAGGATGCCGAGATTTCTGGTTCAATTCGCTAGTCCCCGTGTCTTTTTGGGTTATGTTCCTGGGCCTAAACTGCCTCATTACAGACAAACCGCCGAAACGTAGCATTTATGCACTGGACTTCTCACCCAGCCTTTGATGTTGCAGCGTATGCACCGTTGAATGCGTGTTCCCGTGCACAGATTTTGCTCGAAGGCGGGGCGGGCGAGGGAGGGGAGGGCCGGGAGGGCGCGCCAAAGCCGCGTGGGGGAGTGGATGTAGCAGAGTTCCCACAGCAGCCGACACGGCACGGCCGGCGCGGCGGCGCTCCGCAGCCCCGAGGGACGGGCGGGGCGGGGCGGGGCGGGGCGGGGCGGGGCTAGAAGCGAGAGGAAGGGGGAGTCCCGGGCAGAGTCCTCCACTGTGTACCCCGAGCCGGCCCGACCGTTCCACGAGCTTGATAGATACTCAGGAATGTGTTTAAGACAAATGTGCAATCTGCGACTCGCAAATGTAGCGCGATTGGCGGCGTCTCTGGCCCACTTTCCCGCTACAGCTGTATGCCGAAAGAGTTCGCTGCAAATGTAGGTAAAAATATCGTGTGTTATTGCCTTGTATTTATTGTTTAATCGTAAGGACATCAAGAAATATGCTCTTAGACCAGGCTCCACATCAAACTCGTCGCAGCCTCGGCACTGGACGACATGTATTGCTTGTCCCTGATGACTCAGTGTGTGTTAGCTGCCCCTCCTTTGTTAATTCAGTGGTTGACGGAGGCCCCGCTTATGACGATACGGTGGATGACGGCGGCTCCGTCGAGGGCGATACAGTGCTTGACGGCGACTCTGTCTGCGGCGACTCAGTGCTTGACGGCGACTCTGTCTGAGGCGACTCAGTGCTTGACGGCGACTCTGTCTGAGGCGACACTGTGGTGGTCTGCGCCTCCGCCCTGAGCTCGCACCTGCCGGACATGCCCTCCCCGCTGAACACGGAGCCCCCGGGGCACGCTCTGGGAGCGGGCTTGCTGTAGGTGCCGTTGCCCTGGTCCACGCACTCGAAGTACTTGCTCGTGCTGCCGGGGTAGGCGAAGCGGCCGGGCCGGAGGCAGGCCTCGGCGCACCGCGCGCCGTTATACACCTCGTCGCTGCCACAGGACAGCACGACGGCGTGGGCCGCGTCGCGGTCCTGGCAGACGACGTACAGCCGGGGCGCAGGCGCGTACAGCTGGTAGGGCGGGTAGGGCGTCTGCCTGGCCCTGCAGTCCAGCGTGTAGCAGGGGCGCCCCACCACGCACAGGGTGCTCACCGGGTCGTAAGTCGCGTTGGGGAACGCGCTGCAGTCCCGCACGTAAGCGACGCCGTTGACGCACAGGAAGTACCTCGTGCACGAGGTCACGTCCGGGAAGTAGCCGTCGGCCGAGCACTCGAACAAGTCGGAGGTTCCACTTGGCGAGGGGGCGGCGGTGCACATGTCGTCCTGGTGGCCAAGAGGCAGACCGATAGAGGAACTCGACGAAACGCAAAACAGTCCGTGAGACAAAACGGTGCCAAATCATGGCAAGCACAACTCCTTAACCTCACGCAGATTCGCAAACCTCCCCCTTTCACTTTACTTCAATTTACGTATACAACTCAAAAGACTATAATGCTCAACCACGAGGGCTAAGCCGATGCTTGTTTTGCATTATTCACCGTGAGAAAATTATTCGTAAATTGACGAGCTCTTTCCATTCTTCGCGATTACGATACGGAGTCGTAAATCTACGACCACAGTCGTATAAATTGCCGTGAGCAAATTCTTGACCGTTGAAGATACATGATGTCAAAAAATGCTCGTAACTATACAAGCCGAAGTCGTAGCGTTACGACATTTGTCATTGTATTTTTCCGTAACCCTTCCCTCTATTGCTCACAGTATTAGTGAGTTCTCAGCGGATGTGCGCTATGTAACAGAAAATGCGACGCAGTGGCACAAATCTGCCTCCTATATGGGCCAAATACCCTGACAGCAGGATCGGCTTTGGCTGCTTTGGCAAACCCGAATAAAACTGTTACACGTTTCCTGTTGAGCCCGATACGTTCCGGTATTATCAACCACGCGAGTAGTCAAAGTAGCTAACCCCTGATTGTTTAAGTATGCAACAGTAGAACAGTTTCCCCTTCCTGTTTTATAATATTTTCGTCGTGGCTCTTGTCTATACAGATTATGCAAAAAGTATGGCACGGAGCGATGGTTCTGGAATTCTGAACACCGTGGCAGAACGAAACTTTTATCTCCTTGAAGTTGCCGGACCCCTTGCACCATATAAAAGGGCATTGCCAGTGAAACTGTAAATTTCGTTCAGAGATCTGTACCCACTTCAATACCTTGCAGGTAGGTGATTTTGCAGGGCATTTGATGTCCCGGACTTTGGACCACTTCCCGTTGGCAAAGTTACAGAACCGCAGGTGGGTGGAGTTTGCACATGAATGGTCCGTTTGGCAGACTTCAGGTGGATTTGTTGTTGAACTGTCGTGTGTAGTAGTGGAATCTAGGGTACTCCCTTCTGTGGTACTGGTGGAAGTCGAGTCGCTCGCAGAAGCGGATACAGCGCCCACCATGTGCCTCTCCGCGCCGAGTGTTTTCAGTCCGGCCCTGTTGGCATTCGGACCAGGTTTGCATTATGCTTCTGTGTGTCATCCCAATATATACAACCCTACATATTTTTTTAGTGATTCAGCTAAATTAATACGCTGCTCATTAGTATATGAATGAGTGTAATGTATGTGTTTCAGTTCCATTCGTCATTAATACATCAAAAGGTACTAAAGGCAAGCGATGAGGTAAAAAAAGATATATTTTCTCAATAGTTATATTGTATCAGTACGATAATTCAAAAGAAGTTTGCAAAGTAGCGCTTACGGTTGGGCAGCTTGAGCCTTGCACTGCGATGAGGCCACGTCGAATGTCGAGCCCGTGGGGCACGTGCCCTTGACAGGGCTGCCGAAGGTCTTGCCGTTCTGCACGCACTCGTAGAATGACGCGGTGTCAGTAATAGTCGAACTGTTTTCATCGTACCACGGGAAACGACCGGCTGCATTGCAGGCGTTGGCGCAGACGCCGTTCGTAAGGCTTTGATTTTTGTTGGCGCAGGCCACAACCAGGGCGTCGGTCACGCTGTTGCTCAAGCACGTGACATACATCCAGGGTGCCGGGGTGTACACCTGGTTGCCGACACCCCTGCAAGTGACGGTAGTGCAGGTGGACTGGCTCTTCTGCACGCACTGACCGGTGCGTGGATCGTACGCGGCGTTGGAGAAGGCGGAGCAGTCGCCAGCGTAGGCCTGCAGGGAGGTCGGGTTCGCGTCGTTGCCGATGCATATCCAGTACTTGCTGCAGGACGACAGGTTGGGGAAGTAGCCGGACGAGGTGCAGGTGAAGCTGGGGTCCGGCTGCGCTGTGTTGCATGAGCCGGTGGGGGCCGTAGCGTTGCATACGCCGTCCTGCGGGAGAGAGGTGAGCGTGAGGATGTGTGGGAACAGCGGCAGGACAGGGCGGGCCCGGGCGGAGCGGCCATGTCGTACTTACGTTACACCAGGGCGTCCTAGTCGGGCAGGCCTGGCTCGCGGCGGCAACCCACCCGAGCGGGCCGGCGTTGACGCAGGGCTTAACAGCATTGCAGCCGTCACAGACATTCTTCACTGCTGTGGCTCCCGGGGGGTTGGCAGTGGTGCACTGGGCATCTTGTTGCACGGCGCCTAAGGCCGCTGCACTAAGCCCGGCAAACTGGGGAATGAGGTGCAGTCTCTGCAGGTCCGCGGCCTGGACGGAGAGAAGGGCGCCCAGCAGGGTCTGTAAACAGAGAAGCCCAGTGAGGTGGGTGCAAAACATGACCTGGCGCGGATCCGAGGAGACAACTGCCGATATACAAGGTCCAACGCTCTCGTCGGTGATCGGATTGATCAGGTTACTCGCATTACGTTTTGTCTCAAGCACAACCTGGAACAAGGGGCGGCCAACTCGAAAAAAATCGTATACACACGTCTATTTCTAAGAAAATACAAGAAATACATACCTCACAAATCTTTAAAATAATTATCAAAAGTACAAGAAATATAACCCAAAATTTACGAGAAATTCAAGAAATACAAAGGAAGTGTACACAGACACACACGAGTTGGCTGTGCCTCAACCTGAAATACAATGCTTTATAACATTTAATGTATGAAGGTTTATTTAAGTTAAGGAAATTTACACTTATTCACAATTCACACTTCGTGCCTTCGCACTTCGCAGATGATGCTAGGACGGGGGCACCAAAACTTGGTATTGCTCGGTTATGGGCTTGAAAACTAATGAAATTTGTTTTTACCCTCATCTGTGAAGTGTGAACTGTCTAAGTCTAGTGTGAATAGGCTATTCTGGTGGATGGAAAAGAAGAAGTCAAGAAGGTCAAAAGCGGATCCGGAAACGGTTGGATTGGTTGCTGAGTATGAGAAATCGTTGATTTTTCATACGAGTTTTCATACTCTGCCACCATTTCAACCTTTTCCGGATCCGCTTTTATACTTAGTGACTTCTTCTTTGTCATCCACCGGATTAGCCTCTTGTGAAGATTAATTTGCTTAACTTGATACAGCCAAAGATATAAGTTGATACATTTGTTAACACATCCGCGTCGAAAAAACAAGTTTCTGGTATTCTCCAGCACGGCCACGATATCGATGCAGGACGGGTACTCACCGCTGCGAAGAGGGAGGTCCGGCTGCCTCTTGACATGGCTGGTTCTGTGTGCTGTGAGTGTCTGTCGCTGGGGACCACTGCCATTTATACCGCACACCTTATCTTTTACCTTACTCTAGCGTCACAAAGGGCACCGCTAGAGTTTACCCAGCAAGGCATTTTTTCTCAAGGTGATTCCGTGAGCGACTCCCTGCTCTGCATTGCTGATTTTCCTGTTTTGGTGAGACTACAAAGTTTTAAGATACGACGTAATGTAAGCTCTCTCAAAACCGTTGGTTACACTGTGAAACCAAGTGTGCAACGACTAAACACTTGTAAGTGTGCAACTCCCAGTTTTACTTGTACATGTACAAGTGTTGAACACTGGTAAAACTAGGCCGTAGCCTTACGCCCCGTTCCGGTCGATCCGCTCCTATTCGTCCTTTCTAACTGTATGGGAGAATCTCTTTCGTACGCTTGATTTCAAGCGTAACGTGCTCCATTCAAGCGTACAGTTACGCCTTAGTTTTACCAGTGAACCCAGAGTTGAGCAGTAGCGAGTGTTTAACTCGCTAATTTTACACTTGTCAGTGTAAGTGTTCACTGCAAAAAATAAGTACGGAACAATTACGGAGAAGTACCGTTAATTATTTTCCGGAGGTTTCCGTTATTGAAGAGTACGGAAATCGCCGTGTTCTGGCCGCCCTGAACCTCTTTTTGTGTGGTACGGAGACTAAAAACGGGCTTTCCGTAGCACTTTTTACGGGTACGGAGAGGCCGTTTCACGTCTTTGTAGTGCGAAAATAGGGTTTACGGACTCTCTGTACTCTGCACTCCGTCGCAAATTTCATAGGGCAGGTACGGACCGCCGTACTTGGTTCCGTATTCGTTTCTAAATTTTACAGTGTTCAACTCGACAGTTACAGACTTGGAAGTGTTCAACAAGGAAAGTGTTTTCCTGCGCAGTTAAACACTCCCAAGTGCACAACTGCCGCACGGCTTGTAATCTCTGTGTAATCCGTGTTGTCCTTAACCAAATTTTGAAGAATTATCATTAAATTTCACCTTTTTTTTTGTTGCCCCAGAAATTCCTGTGTAATCCCACAAAATTCATGTGTAATCCCTGTAATCACGTAATCCTGTGTACATCCAAAGCTGGAGTGGTTGCCCCCTCGGTTGAACTGGTTGAACAGTTGCGCACTTGGTTTTACTGTGTACATTCTGTCGCGGATGAAATTTCCTAGGTAAAAATGTCGGGCTACGAGTGGAAACTGAAAGAGTGCGAATCTTTTAAGCAGCGTTTCCCGACATATGGCCGGGCAAACAGCAAATCGCAAGTTTCCCTGCTGCCAGTGCAACTTGATGATGTTGATTGTTGCTGAGCGAATCTAAACCAAAAAAGAAATCTTGAAAGAAAGCTAGACGACGCTTATTAGTTTACATTTAGGGGTCCAAATCGTTGAGGAGATGGCGTACCCTGCTTTTTCACAAGTGCTGCATTGACGTTGAAAAAAAGAGGGCCAAATAGAACACAAAATGAATTTTGTGATAAGTAAGGAACTCCTTCTTCACATAATTATGTTCTACAGAGGAAGAAGTGTAAAACGTGATGTGAGTTGAGTGAGCCCATTTTCATCTCAGATTGTGTTAGTGTGAGTAGGGGAAGTTTTTCCCGGGCCCAGGAGGACACTCGCCCTTGCTTGGCTTGGGCCTTAAAATTGAGGATTTCATTAACACCTGCTGCATTCATAATAGCATGTCACGTCGCGTGCTTCGAGCGATCTGTTCGATGATAAGCACGGTCTACAATAGACCTCGATTGTGCGCATCCGCGAGCGAAGCGCGCGCGAGAACAATCACGGGACTTTATTTCTCACAAGTCCTCCTATGGCAGCAAAAAGCACTCAGGGTGCATCGGCGAGCAAAGCCAGCGAAAAAAAAATGTGGTACGTGGGGGCAACGAAATTTTATCCTTAATACTGAAGAAAGCGACAGGTCGGAGTATAGAGTGTAACAAATAAGAGGTCGCATAACGTGTCTAAGACTACGGTAACACCACATCATGCGATACCTCTCCAGTCGTCGCACGTGCATGCGTGACGGTGCGACGTGTGTTATATTAGTTTTTCCAGTGATCTAACGGGCGAAATATTGGGTTGGGAATAATACCCAGCCAAAAATTTTGTGTCTACCTTCGTTTCGATATCGAAATTTTTACTCGATTCGACGGATATTTGTCCTCAAAATCGACGTTGAAACGATGTCGAACAGTCGAAACGACGTCGATACGACCTCGTTTCGACCATTCGACATCGTTTCGACGTCGATTTTGAGGACAAATATCCGAGGAATCGAGTAAAAATTTCGATATCGAAACGAAGGTTGACACAAAATTTTTGTCTGGGATAAGTACTAAATTATAAATTCAGAGAGAAAAAAATTATTACAAGCGTCATGAGGATATTTTGTTTATTGTTCATGGAAAATAAAAACAATTTTTCGTTTGGGGTCGCTTAGAATTTTCTATCGTCTCTCAGTTTAAAGAAAGTGGGATCTGTGAAGTGCCATCCTAACGGCATCGGACATCACTCTCTACGACTCTGGCCATTCATGGATTATTTTTCGTCGAGAAACTCCATGTGGTATAGACTTTTAAAATATTTGTTGGAATACACATCTCTAAAATCAGCACTAATCCCTAACGTTTCGTGATAAGAAAATGTTTATGTTACGCATTCACTGGAAAAACAAAGGTAGGACTCGAAGGGGTTTAATGCCTTTACAAAGGCATTAAAAATTAGCACCCCTGCAAAGGCATTAAAACTGCCCCCAAGGTGTTAAATTTTAATGCCTTTGGACAATTTCGTGCCTTTGCAAGGGCATTAAAATTCCATGCCCCTAGAAAGGCATTAAGTCCTACCTTAGTTTTTCCAGTGTTGGTAAAGTAATCTGAATTCAGGTAAAACTTTTTAACTAAATGGGAATGAAATGGCTATCATACGAAACATTTATCATGAAACTTTCTTAATTTTCTTTATTTAATAAATATCGACGTCAACAAACCACATCTTGTCATTCTTTTAAATCTATTTTTGCTCGAAAATTATGTTTATTTTAGCCACTGGTTCAGTACGCTTGCGATGGCCTTTCTCGTCTTCTTCATCCATGGGGGGTCATAGTCGTCTCTGGGGAACATGTCGTGCGCGTGTGACGCCCCTGGAAGTAAAAAATTGCTCGTAGTGCAGGTGCCAGTAGTAGTACCGTCTCTGTAGTAATAGAGGTAAATAATGTTCCGACACGTACTCAGTACAGAGAAAACGTAAACCTCCTCCCCGGACAGCCCTTGTTCAGGCGAGAGGTCTTTCCAAGGGTCCAGGTCACCCGTCACAAATATTGCGTTGGAGATCTGCGGCTTCTTTCCTCCGTAAATATTGTTCAGCTGCGATATGCTGTCGAACAGGTGACTGGTGGCTCTGCGAAGGACAAATCCAAACAGTGTGAACTAGGGCTCTTATTTGTACCCGGGTATCTGGGTAACCCGGGCGGGTACCCGCCCGAGTAGGAACCGGGTCGGCGGGTTTTCCCGGGTACTCGGGGTACCCGGATGAACCATGTGGACCCGCGCCTGTAGGTAGGCAAATTGACCTGCCTGTATGCCATTTTGCCTATACTTGCATGCGCGGTTCCACCGGGTTTACCCGGGTACCCGCGGGTCGGGTTTTTAAGAGCCCTAGTGTGAACAGGAAAAAAGTGGCTCAAGGTTCAGAACCTTGGAACCAACTGCTAGGGTGGCTTTATGTGTTTTCGGAGATAGCAATGATGCCGCGAAATCCCCGGCATGGCCTCGACGACTAGGGAAACGCCCAAATTTTATCACGTACACACCTTCCCGGGAAGGGCGTTTCGTCGAACTAAAAGGGAATAAACACGGATTTGACGTGCTGCTTTGAAGCCTCTGTTGCACTTGGCAAATAATCTCAATTTTGTGGAAAGTTCGTGTTTTATCTTGACACTACATCTAGATAGATAATGCCATTTGCCTTCATTGTTGTACAAGGTGTGAAGAGGTACGTACTCATCACCGAAAACGCTGCGGCAAAGCTTTCTGTAGAAAGAACTCATGCCTATGCTAGTTGAATATGGAAACTTGTAAAGATTTCCGCTTGTCGTTGGAAGCTGTCCAAGCTCGGTGCACTGCAACCACAACCACGGCCGAACTGCGAAGAAAATGGAAAATAAACTTGACAAAAGCTTAACACTTTTAGATTTTTTAAAGAAATACACTAATTATAGGGCTGGATAGATCTGGCATCTCAAAACTCATCGCCAAGAAAGTCAGATAAAAATAGAAGGGAACTGCAATGTAAACAGCTCCCCTCATTGGTGTGGGGTTGGTGATGCTTACTGCCGCGCAAGTTTGCCTCGCTGCCCCAGTCGCTGGAGGAGAGGCTGTCTACGAGCCCCTGGTAGGACGCTTCGAGGCAGTGACCGTCCACGGAGAAATTGATGAGCCTGGCCAACTCGACGAGCAGCGAGTCGGGGGCGTTGGAGAGAGCGTAGCAGTACGGCCAGAGCTTGTCATTGCCCGGGCGGCCGTTGGCGAGGGGCCCGTCCCGGTCGTCCTGCACCTGGTCGGCCAGCACTCCCGCCACGAGCCCCAGCACGTGGGCGCGGTCCTCTGGGGCCAGGCTCTGCTCCTCGTCGATAGGCGAGCACGGCCTGGCGCAAGAGGGGGCGTTAAGGCTCGTCGTCAATGGAGGTCGAGGCCTTCGGCGTGCTCGTCGACGCAGTCGGAGGAGTAACTCTTTACGGTCGTAAGCTGCGCCATAACATCCTCGTGTAGGTCTGATTTGCTCGCCACGACCAGCAAGAAGTATTCCTACGATTGAGTTGACGACCACACCGACGAGCAGGACCTCTATTGAGTAGACGAGCCTTGAGCTGCCCCGGCGGATCTCCAGGACGCCACGCCCCAGGTATGGAGCGGTAGTGTACCCACTGGAAGTACTTGTTGAAGTCGGCGCGGCCACTCTTTGTCAGCAGGGCCTGGTTAAGGAGGTTGAACGCCCTCTGGACGTACTGGAGGCAATCCATGTCCTTTCTGTGGTACCAGTCTATCGCGTCCGACACGACGGGGAAGTACGCTGCGGAAAGATAATGAAGGCCACCATAACGTCTCGGGGAGTAGAGGGTCGATCGTCGAGGCCGAGGCCCCTCTTTTAAAGCTTAAAATTAATTAAGGTTCGCCCTGAGGGGTCCCTCACTATAAATTCAAGCGTACACCAATTTTTCTGATTTTTCCAGGGTTATGTTTGTATTTTTTTTTTAATTTTTTCTTGATTTTTTTTTAAATTATTTTTTCTTGATTTTTTCTTTTTTTTTCTTTCCTGAATTTTTACTTATTTAGGTTGAGGATGTACACTGATTTTTTTGAGTGAAGGACCCTTGGAAGGACCCCTCGCGCCGCCTCTACTGAAATCCCATTTGCCAAAAGTATCGCGATCGCGTCCCAGAACTCTCTACAACTGCTGATGCAGAGGGCGCGAGCTCACAGTACGTGTCGTAGAGCGCCTGCAGGGTGGCACCGGACGCCACTACGCCCGACACCATGGTTGGGAACCTCTGCCGCGCCCAGGTGGCGATGGCACCGCCAAAGCCCGCGCCGAACAACACCACCTTCCGGTGAGTGCCGTGCAGGTCGAGCTGCTCCAGGAACGAGGACACGTCCAGCAGGATCTGTTCCACGCTGAGATAGTCGAGGCTCTCCAGTGAGGTGTCCCTGCGGGCAGCCGTGCCGGGCAGCGCCAGCACACGTGTCAACATGGGTTTTGTGGGGGCACGCCGAGGCTTCGGCGCACAGGAACGCAGACAGCCCGCCGCCGGGGCTCCTCGCCTCGCCTCGCCCGGCCCCTCACGGCACTCACGGCGTCGGGTGGTCCACGAGGTCGAAGAAGCGCGTCGTGAGGAAGTAGCAGTCAGCGCCATAGGTCCGCGCCAGGTCTGCCATCTGCCCGCGCCGCAGCCAGTCGCTCACGTAGTCCGCCGTGCCGGACAACATGACGAAGGCGGGCCCTCCCTCCTTGTAGTGCTCGGCGTTCCGCCAGTACACCTGTGGGCAGAAGTGCCAGCTGAAAGGTCAGCCGCAGCGTGTAACCGGGCCTCTAGCCTCGAGCCAGGCGTCGGCCACAACGCTGAGTCGCACCTGCGTCCAGCTGGCCTCGTTCTGGGGATCCTCGTGGTCCAGGGGCTGCTGGACGCTCCCGCGCGTCACGGGGGACGGCTCAGAGGAGGCCTCGTCCTCCCCGTCCATGAGGCGCGGGTGCGTGGTCCTCAGCCACAGCGAGTAGGAGAAGGGCGTGGCGCCGACCGCAGCGCGGAGCAGGGCGCGACGCTGCGCCGCCGGGCCGCCGCTGCGGGCAGGCAGATGAACATCACACAAAAATGCATTTCTCAATAAGGTGTCAGGTGGGGTGCCTACGAAGGGGAAACAACCCTGGACTTTGGTGTGCACATTTCGTGATTTTTAGCAGATGATACGAAGGTATCAGCCTGCTTGTACTGTCATACAGCGAGCGGTTTGCAGAGAGCAGCGCAGCGAGCAGAGAGCAGCTAGTGTGCCATTATATTATATACAGGGGGGAAAATTTCGCGCGGCGCGCGGCGCGCGCCCCTCACTACTCCACGCCACCTCTTGGGACGCTGTGCTGCCGGGCCGCCGGGCCGCCGGGCCGGTGCCCCCTCCCGCCCCGCGCCTCCCCCCTCCTAGCCCAGCGCGACAGCGCTCCGCTTCCCTGCAGCCTGCGACGCGTAGGGACATCTACCATACGTATCATCTGCTTTCAAGTTCCGGCGCTCCGGAACTTTTTGGTCACGGTCGCGTGGTCTGTTTTTTTTTTTGTGAATTTTCTTGAAGTTTTGTAAATGTTTGTGAATTTTTGTAAAATTTTGTTAATTTGGAAAGGATTATTGTGAATTTTCACTTGAGTTTCACCGAAACTTTTTGAATTTTCCTGAATTTCGGGAATTTTTCTGAATGTTTTTGAATTTTTCTGAATTCTGAGGAGTATAACAATTTCAGGATTGTTTCGCCCGTCGGGTACCTGTCTCCCAGGCGGACGAACGGACTCACCTTGCCGGCTGAGTTGACTGCGGCTGCGGCTGCACAGGGCTGTCCCACGGGCCGAGGGCCGCGGGAGCGGGTCTGGACTGCAGGACGGGGGGCTGGGCGCCGAGCAGGCTGGTGCCCTGCAGGAGCAGCAACAGCAGGAGGTGTCGCGCTGGCATCTGCAACACCTCACAGCTATCATGGCTGAATTTCTCTTTGTTTTATGTATTTGTAAACAAACTGCTTTTATTTAAGTAACTGGTTTACGCGGAATCGACATTGATGAGTCATGTGTGTTGCCTACCCTGACCTTACAAATAGGATTTTTGGTATTTTGTGAACACATTTGGGCCTTTATCGCCTCGGCGTCGTATAGACAAAGATGAAGCGAAAGCAAACACCTTATAAGTAGGCTGGCACCTAGAACATCGTCTTTACATCATTACTCCTTATCAGCCTGCCGGCAAAGATCACAAAGCCGCTTTTATGACCTCGTCATCTCGTCTGCCTCTCGAACGACACGCGGTGTGACTGACATTCCAGGTATGCATCTAGTCTGCACACCCGAATTTCTGTGCGAGGAAGTGTAAGAGTCGGCTTTACCAAGACAGTCAAGTAAGCCGAAATAAAGACAGTTGATTCTTATCAGAAACATGACACGGAATCTCTTCTTTGGAGATTAGCTATTTATTCAACAAAAAAAAAATATTACAGCAAGCACGTACAAAGTTAGGGTCCTCCTCATAATAGCATCTTTGCGCGGTCTTGGAGACTTTGGACCGGAAACATTTATCTTTTATTAGAGCTCGCAAGCATACGAGCATACCGATCTCTTTGCGCATCGGGACCAACTTTTATAGCGTACCGTTGCTGATTGCTTTGTTACATCCTGGGCGACGTGTGTCCTCTCTCTCTCTCCATCTCTCTCAGTGCTCCCCCGCCCTGCCCCCCCCCCTACGCCCTCGTCGGTTTCCCCCACTAGCTAAACCTTCCCCCGTCCCACCCCGCCCCGCGGCGTGACGCTCTCGGTTGACTTAGGACTCACGTCTGCTAATCTCGACGACCCGCCGGCCTCAGCGTGGGTGGGATTGGCCGTGCGCTGCGGCTGCGGCTGCGAGGCGTGTCGCAGGCTCGCGCTGTCCAGTCCAGTCCAGTCCTGTCCAGCGGGAGGAACAGGAGCAGCCGGCGCACCGTCCCGTCCTGGACTGTCCCGCCCTATCCCGAGGGTCCCGCGCCGCTCGCCGCCAGCCCAATGTGATTGCGATAAGATTAACCGGTGTGCCAAGGAGCTGCGCTGCCGGTCAGGTGCGGCTGCGGCTGCGGGGTATGGCTGTGCGTATGCGGAGCGCCGCGCCCGCGCCGGACTGACTCTCTCGCGGCTGCCCCGCCCGGCCCCGCCCGGCCCCGCCCGGCCCCGCCCGGCCCAGCCCGCGCCCAGCCCGCGCCCCCGCGCCGCGTTCCACCCGCGGTGGCGATACCCGCCGCGCCGAGGGCCGGCGATACACCGCGCCCGCTCGCGCCCGCACCCGCCCCAGTCATACTCCCCGCACACGGGCGGCCGCTTCTAAAGGCGCCATCAGCGCTGCCACTAGCGCTACCTAGCGGCAGGTCTCTCTCTCTCTCTCTCTCTCTCTCTCTCTCTCTCTCTCTCTCTCTCTCTCTCTCTCTCTCTGCATCCTGCCTCGCCACCCTCACCCCCAGTACATGCACGTGTCCCCTTGCGAAAACTACCCCTGTGCTATTGAGGAAAAGAAGTCCGGTGGACTGCTGTCCGCACTTCGCGAAATCATGGCGAAATCCTCCGAGCTTGTCCACGGGGGGCGGGGGGTGGGGGGGAGGGTTGGCGGCCGTGCGTCGTCATGGCGACAGTTCCGCCCGCTGGGGGACTCCGGCGGGGCGCCGCCGGCTACAGTGTCTGCCCGTGGCGGTTTCTGTTTTTCACTCAAAACGGTAATCTGTCCTTGTAAGCCGGGAAAATGATGCGCAATCCGCCCCTGCCGCTCCTGCCCGGAAATGACTTCGACCGCAAGGTACACGGAGTGGCCCTCGCCCATCTCGATGGACTAACCTCTTTTTGTTGTCTCAGTCGTGTAAACACAGATGTCAATAATCATAACAGACCGAAAACCGAACGCGCGGGAAGAGACAGGGAAGGATTCATTCATTCAGTAACGTCTGCTAACGCGACGTTATAATTTATTTTTTTTTTCAGTAAAGTGAGAGTGCCGTCTAAATAAATGCAATAAATATGTTCATGTTTATCGGGTACGTTAAATTTACCCGGTGTCGGGTCTCGACGGACACTTGCCAAACCTTCTCTTACTATCACCCGTTTATTTTTACAGCGGCAGTTGAGACGCTTACTTCTGCCTAAAGTGTCACTGTGGACAATGCTTGCCCCGCCCCTTACTTGCTGCAAGACCGTAGCCATGTGTACTAAAAGCCCTTCCCTTTTTACGGTCTGTTCAGATTGGGCAGACGCGCTTCCACAAGTCGCAGCACTTCGGCAATGTGCACAAGCTGTCCATGCTGCTGGACAAGCAGCTGCCGGGCATCGGCGGCGCGCCCATGCCGCACGTTCCGCACTCGCGCTGGCCATCCATCTACTGCCGCGGCGACGTGTCCGCGCTGCCCGCCTGGCTCGCCTTCGACAAAGAGGTGCCGAGCAGGCGTGACCGGCCCCTACCCCCTGCCCTGCGGCCGGGCCGGGCCGGGCCGGGCCACCCTACTCACCGCAAGAGTAGATCATGATGTACGCACAGCTGCGCTCCACTACCCATATCACACTGACTCTATTTGCAGACGCTGGTCTTCGACGCGTACTTCAAGGAGGCGCTTCAGGAGGTTGAGGGCAGCCCGTTCCTGCCGCGCTATGTCAAGATCTACTTTTACCTGGAGGACGGCACGATACAGGTCCAGGAGCCGCGCAGGGTCAACTCTGGCATCCACCAGGGTGAGGCAGTGTTGCCAGAAAGTTAGGCAAAAATCCCACCCAATACACCTGTGCGTAACGGGACTGCATCTCCGCCTGCAAACTAGGCAACATATGTACACGAGTGCAGGGGAGCTGCCTAGAAGGCAGGCGGAGATACAGTCCCGTTACGCACAGGTGTATTGGGCGGGATTTTTGCCTAACTTTCTGGCTACACTGTGAGGCACGACCAGGCGTTATCAGTCGCGCAGTCTCACATGCCTGCTGGCGAGCGATTCCGAAGATCGCTTTCATACCTCTGTCCTCGTCGCACTCGGAGCACTACCATGGCCAGCATAGGGCACCGCTGCAGGTGCATCAAGGACGGAGGGATGAGAGCGATCTTCTGAATCAGTCGGCTGGCTCACCCCCTCCCCCTACCCCCTCCCCGTCGCTCACTGACTGACCCTCCCCGGCTCCGGCCGGCCCCCTCCGTCCTCGCAGGCGTCTTCATCTCCAGGCAGCGCATCCGCTTCCCGCCGGACTCGCGCTCCGAGACCTTCGTGGACATCGTGGACCTGAACATCGGGCGCGAGGTCGAGCTCTACGGGCGCGTGTTCAAGATCGTCAACTGTGACCGCTTCACGCGCAACTTCCTGAACCGAATGGGCATCACCGTCCCGGACCCCATCACCATGCCTGAGGACCCCTACATGGAGCGGCGCTTCAAGGTAGGCGATGACAGTACTAAGTCCAGGCCACTGCAGGGAATAAGCAACCTGTAAGATGACTGGGCCAGGCTGTGTCTGACAACGCAGGCCACACATGCTGCCCGCACAGATGCAGGAGGCTCTGCAGCCGAAGCGTCCCAAGAAGATCAGCTTTGACGAGACGCAGTTCCTCAAGTATGACCGGTGCGTGCTGCGCTTCTATGGATACTGGGACGACCGGGAGTCTGAGGACGGCATCCTGCACAAGCTGGTGGTGCTGTTCTACCTGGCCGACGACACGGTGGAGGTGAAGGAGGTGCTTCCCGTCAACTCCGGGCGCACGGGGAAAACCCTGCTGTCGCGGTGCCGACTGCCGAAGGTGAGCACAGCCGAGATGGGGCGGAGCGCAGCGGGGCGCAGCGGGGGCGGGGCGGGCGGGCACGGCTCTACCTCCTTCCTGGTTGTGACCCTCTCCCTCGTCCTTGTCTGTCCCTTCAGGAGTTCAAGGGCGTGGCAGGCCCCGGCGAGCGAGACGCCTTCACCGTGCTCAACGTCCTGGGCCAGAGCACGCACAAGAAGCGCTACATTTTCGACGCCCTCAACTGCGGCGCACGACCGACGAGCTTCTACTCTCAGCGCGACCTCGCCATCGGGGCCGTCATCAACGTGATGGGCCGCTGCGTCGTGCTGTGTGACTGCGACGAGTACACCAAAGAGTACTACCGCGCCAACTTCGGCCTGGGTGCGTAGGAGCAGAGGTAGGCTGTCCACCCAGCATCCGAGCGTAGTGGGTGGCCTACCGCGGGCGATGCAGGGGCGCTGCTGCTGAACGGGCGCACGGTGGATGTACAGTAGATGCCTTGTATGCGATGCGAGCGTGGCGGGTGGCCTACCGAGGGAGGATTGGGGGGCGCATCTGGAGCGGGGGGCCTCGGAAGGCTGCTCACACTGACATCCTTGCTTCTCGCAGAGGACTTCACCCCGAAGCCGTACCCAGCCGACGACGATATCGTGTTCGACTCGGTGCCGCGCCCAGAGCTGCCGCCGTACAATGGGTACGGGTCGCACGAGGACTCGTCGTACAACTGCCGGACTATATATCCGGTGCCACCCGTTAAGGACCTGAAGCAGTTCCTGCGCAAGGACCGGGAGGGCATGGACAGCCGCGTGCTGCGCTTCAGCGCCCAGATGATCTCCAACATACCGCACCTCAGCAAGCGGCCCTTCATCTTAAGCTTCTACCTGGCCGACGACACGCTCAACGTCTTCGAGAACGTCCGCGTCAACTCAGGTGAGTACCGGCATGCGGGTCGGGCCCTAGCCCTAGCCTCCTGCTGTTAGCGCGGGAAGCACTAAGCCCGCGGCCCCGCTCCCGGCCCGGTCTGTACAGGCTTCCAGGGCGGCATGTTCTTCTCGCGCGACAAGTTTGTCAAGCCGGGCGAGAACCTGTTCGGCAGCGAGCCTCCCGCCTGCTACGGCAAGGAGGACTGCTACATCGGCGCGCTGCTCGAGCTGCGGGACTTCAAGTTCCTGTTGACGGGCGCGGACGAGTACGCCCTGCGGTACATGGAGCTGCACTGCGACGAGGTGGGTGCTCGGCGCTCCTCTCCGCTCTCTGCGCGCCCGCTGGCCCTCCCCGCCGCGGCGCCGCCTGCTCTATACAACTCCCCGCCTCCGCCCTCTGCTTTCAGTTCCCCAAGAGCAACATACGCCAGATACTGCACAAGATTCGGGAGCGCGCCCGGCCCGTGTACAAGCAGTTCGTGGCGGAGGAGCTGGGCGGCGACGCGCTGCGTTCAGGCCGCGCGCCCTACAAGGTGCTGCGGCGGGCGCTGCTCGGCCTGCTGGGGGACCAGGTGCGTCCTGTACTGCTAGCATCGCTCGCCCAGAGGACTTAAATGCTGAGCTCATGTAACCCGTCCCGGTTGTGGCCACTCCGCAGATCACGGAGCACGAGGTGGTGACGGTAGCGCGGCGCTTCCGCGTGCAGCCCGAGGTACCCCTTGACTGCGAGGCCATTCGCCGGCTGGCGCACGTCGAGCTCAAGCGATACCTCTTCACGGCGTTCGAGCGCCTGCTCGAGACGTTCCGCCACATGGACGCTGCGCACTCGGGTCGGCTCAGCCGCAAGCAGGTGTACACCGCGCTCCGCGGCGCCCGCCTGCCCGTCGACGTCGAGCTTACCAACAAGATACTCGACTGGTGAGCCGCGCCCGGCGCCCGGGCATGCCCGTCGCATGCTGTCTTGTTCGCGTACTTCACCGTTTGTGTAAACACTCCCATGCTTACGGGAAGTTTTAATGTCACCCTGAACTCCTGCTTTTTCCTGCCCAGCATGCCGCAGCAAGAGGGCGGGGACATCTGCTACCAGGATGTCATCAACTTCCTGGACTACGACCACTTCCCCACTGCGCCGGCAGAGCCCATCAGCATCCAGGTAAGGACCACTGACCACTGTCGTCTTTCGCCTCTCTCATACGATGCTCCGGCTTTGATTTGCGTCACTCGCGGTTTGTTTTGATACATTGTGAATTGAATCGCCCGACAGTAGAGCGATAACCTCCGCGTCTGTATCGCGTCCCGGGCCGCGCAGGGCCGCGCCCCGCTCTCCGCTGGGAGTCGCCATACTTTCGAGATATTAAAGCTGTTTGTTTGTCACGCGAGAGCGTAGCGGCTGTCGAAATCAATTTCACTTTGGTCGCGATATCCGGTCTGAACGATATGCTAGGCATGGACGCGGAGAGGAGTGAGCGTGATTGAAATCCTCGTTGCAGCACGAACTGAGCTGGATGTCGCACGCGCCCTCGGTGGACGCGAGCGAGGTGGCCGTCGACGCCTTCCTCGGCGAGCTTGGCCTGGAGGAGGACCTGCGCGCGAGCTGCGGGGACGCGGCCAGGCCGAGTGGCTCCGGGGCCGTGGTGCCCGCCGACGCGCCCGGGCTCCTGGGGGCGGCTTGGGGCGACGCCGGCGACCGTCCTGCCGAACTCACTTCAGGTCGACCGAGAGTGACGTTTGCTGGTTTTGACTGAAATGAACGCTGCCCTGGTTGAGACCCAGTGGTAACGTGCAGGATTGAAACCAAACAGTTGCGAGAGAAAGGGCGGGTCGCACGCATCCTGCTCCCTTTCTCTGGAAAACAAGAGACACTAGGAACTCAAAAGAAATTGTGTGATAGGAATGCGACTCGATCTTTACATCATTATGTGTCACAATGGTAGAAATGTAAAATCTGAGTCCATTTTCATCTCAGATTTTTTGGTGTGTGTAAGAATTTGTTTTGCCAGGTACCGGGTGTTTCTCTGAAAGTGTAACAGTGTTGGGGGTTTGCCTACCCCATTCGCCCGTTAAGGTGCCTCCACAATGAACTCATCGGGAGGTGGCGGTACGAAATTTTGGGTACCAGGAATTTGATTCCTGCTTCCCCCTGCGCTTGTGCTCTCCGGGTAGGCCGCCACCTTCACACGAGTGCTTGGCGGGCTGGCCTATCCAGTTTGTCGCAGGCGTTCCGCCTCGGGGAAACGGCCATTGTGGGGGCGCCATTAGGCGCCATGGTGCCATGGCCCCTACAGCGCTGGCGAGTATGGTAAGCAATCCCGCAACACTGTTACGCATTAAAAGAAACGCAAGGTACACTCGGGCCTCGAGCCCTGCTCGGGTCATCTTCGAGCCATTCGCTCGGGTACGATTGTTGGGGCACATAAAGGAGCGCGAGCCGACTTGGGGACTTAAAATGAAAACTAGCAAAATTTGTGAGTTCTCAAAATAATGCTATTAAACTTGAAAAATAAGTTCATTGTTGGAACAAAGACGAGAGAGGTGGTGGTGGTAAAGAACGAGTAAAAAGTAAAGAAAATGCGCGTTTTTAAGAAAACTTATTTGTATTTACCAAACAAACCGTAACCAGGCTGTATAGTACACCGAAATGACAAAGGTAAAAAAATGTTGGGATAGTTACTCGGACTGTGATGTTTCCCAGCAGGTGGTGCTGGGGCTAGTCCGGAGTCCTGCGAGCTGGTACTGCGACAGCCGCAGGCCTTGTGCAAGCAGCCGTCCTAGTGATCAGAGCCGGCCACAAGGTTGTTATCAGGTCTCTGTGACCAAGTCAGAGCACTGTAAGCGTGTGCACGACTCCCCTCTTAATACTGCATGTTTCATGTTGCACCAATGCAGATCTCCTCCCCGAAAAAAAACACTTAATAAACGGAAGCCCCTCAGCACTCCGGACAGTAAAATTATTTCCCAATCGTGTCCTCTGGGACACTGCCGTCACGCCTCCGCCACGTCACTCGTCACTCGGCGCGCAGCGCGTGACCCAAAGCGATGAGCTTGGCGGGGGGGCGCGTGTTGGGCTCCGTCCGGGCGAGCTGCCTGAAGGCGCCCACGAACAGCTCCCACGTGGTGGAGAAGCGGTACTCGACGCCGAAGTCAGCGAGCGTCTGGTTGAACACCGGGTAAAGGGCGGGCAGCCGGCAGTGGTCCACGGTGGGGAACAGGTGGTGCAGAGCGTGGTCGCCGTAGCTCGTGAGCACCCGGAAGCGAGAGCCGCCGTGGTCCGCGCGGTCGCGCACCGCGTCCAGCTGGCCCAGGCCCCAGTCACGGTCCTCCCTGCGGACGTACGAGGCGAGATAAGTAAGATCAAGCTATACTATAGTATTTTTATTCTCCGACACGGCATTGTGTTCAGGATATCAAAGACCCTCTGGATGTTGAGTAATTCTGCTAGATTCCGCCCTGGTTCCCTCGCCTAACGCCCCCCACCCCTCCTCGACCAACTCGCTATTTTTTGTAGTATGTTTTATTTATTTTACCGAACTCAGTGCACGCTTCATAAATTGAGATTACCTCGGAGCGTCGCCGTCGTGGAAGATGTCGGGGTGGTGGTGCGCGGCCGTCAGCCCGATGAAGTGGAAGATGAGGCTGTGGACCACCCAGAGGAACAGCCACATGGCGAGCGCCGTCAGGAAGGGCGCGCCGCAGAGCACCATGACGGCAAGGTACAGAAGCGGCAGGAAGTCCTCGAGCCGTATGCGCGACACTCTGGAAAGTGAACACGAGTGTTTCGGGTTCTCGGATGTCGTCTCCTCTTTCCCCTCGCGCGGTATGCGTGCTCAGGACATGGGAAAACGCACCTGTGCCTCAGTCCCAGGAACAAGGCACTAGCGGCGTACATGGTGAAGACGCCGAAGGACGCGACCTTGAAGACGAGGGGCTTCCCGGCCGTGGGCAGGAACTGCAGCAGCGGCTCGTGCATGCTGATCTCAATGTCCAGCAGCGTGTTGGGGTACATGTGGTGGGAGAAGATGTGCGACACGCGCCACTCCCTGCACACCGGAACGGAGGGCCAGTTAGGGACGTTCGTGCTTCAGAGCTCCCCCTGAACAATTGAACCGTGCCCGTGTGGCAGGCTCGAGCACTCACGAGAGCGACATGAAGCAAAGACTCTTGTAGTACATCCTCCAGTTGTCCCTGCGGTGCGTGAAGTTGTGCGCGCAGACGGCGGACCAGGACACGAAGAGCGCGGCCAGCGCCACCAGCAGCCAGGCCCCGGCTCCCTCGGCCACGGCCGCCCCCAGCCCCGCGCACGCGAAGGAGGCCGCCACCAGGGCGTCGTTGAAGCGCGGCGCGAAGCCCGGGTCGGGCGTGGCGGCCAGGACGGGAGCGGCGCGGCGCTTGAGCGTACGGAAGAAGCCGTCGTCGTGAAAGGTGTAGGGCGAGTTGCGGGGCTGCGTCGCGTCCCGCACCGCGAAGCGAGCCAGCAGCTCGGGGGCGCGACCCGTCAGGTGGTGGCTCTCGAACAGCTCGGTGATGTCCGTGCCCTGCGCACCATAATTGCGTGTTCATTTGCGGGAGGAACGACAAGTTTATTTATCTATTTATTTCTTAAAATGGTCCCGTTACCATCCGGCACGGGCCGCACGCGTACCTTGGTGGAGCGCAGCCAGTGCTCGCCACCGGGGTGCCGCTTGACGAAGTCCTCCAGGTCGTAGAGCTTGTCGTGCACGCGCCACAGCCCCTCGGCGCCATCGTCCCGCCGCCTGCTGTCCATGTACGACTCGCCCGTCACGGGGCTGTCGTCCTCGCGGTGGCTGGGGTACTTCCACAGTCCCGGCAGGGTGGACGCGGGGGCGCTGGCGGCAGCGTCGTCGTGCGCTTCGCGGGGGGCCATGGCGTCGGGAGGCGCTTCTCCGATCGCGAGGACAGCGGCAACACAACTGGCGCCAGGCGGCCAAGGAGAGTCCGACTTGCACCGCGGCCGTTATCGGGAGGCGCCTGGGGGTAGGCAGCCGGCCGCGCGTGGTCGTGGTGTAGCGGGGAGAGGGAGAGAGAGAGGGGAAAAAGGGGAGGGGGCTAAGAGGGGGAAAGGGAGGGGGGAAGAGATAGATGCTCATCGATGGAAGGTGATCCTCCAGCTTGCAATTGAATTTCCTTAATATTATAGTATTGAGTCATTAATGTTAAGTCATGTTAGGACCTGTAGTGCAGGTGGCAACGCGCCCGAGAGAAATCCTCTTTGCTCATCGCCGGGGTAACTCTTCTGTGTAATGCGCAGCAATTCCTGACTTTGAGGGAACACTTTGGAAGTACAACAGGTTATTCTGTTTTGTTCTAGACAGCTGTTTATTCTGGTTAATTTTCTACCTCAACCCAACTCCATGCCACTCTTCAATTTCAGCCTCACTATAGCCCCTGGATATTAACTGCTCTGGAGAACATTCATTAAATGGCTTTCTTTGAAATAATTTTAAAATGAAAATGGAAGTGCTAACAATTATCTCTAAAAAGTCGATAAAATATGGAATAGACTTATACAACACATGTAACAAAAGTAAGAGTATATCATATAAAAAAGGTGCAAATCCAATTATAAAATAGGCAAAATTTACAAGACCTGTGCCCAAAAAACTTAGAATACTACCAAACGAGGACGGGATCCAGTATACAACTAAGTCAAAAATATCAGTAAAATAGTAAACAATGATCCAAACGTGCAAAAGAATTCCACATACATGAACATATTGTCTAAAAACATAGGAGATTTTCTCTCCAAACACCATCTTGGCTATTATTCTTTTATCCTTAAAGTTATACAAGCAGCGCGGACGGCATCATTTAGGGGAACCCGTTGCCGATGTCAAAGAGCTAGGCCGTACGACATTCTTCGCGTTTGAAGGAGCGCCGCCGTAACGTTGTAACACCAACCCCCCGACGCCTGAGTAGTGCTGGCTGCCGGACTGCCAGCTGCGACGCTGTGGCGCAGGGCAAGGGAAGGGTAGCGCCAGCGCGTGGAGTAGCGCCAGCTTTATCACGGCGGGACATTTAAAAGCTTGTCAAGGTTGTCGGAACACAGACGGCAGAAGATTCCAGTTCCCGCTCCTCCTCATACCCCCTCTCGCAATCCTGGAAAAGAGGCAAAAGAGAGGGCTAAATAAAAACACGATTTCATAAAATAAAAATTAATTTTGTGAATATCTTCTTCAAATAGACTCTAACCCTCTGTCTTGTAGGCAGGCTTGAATTTTTTTTGGCTTGAATATTTTTAGGAATCATTGAGGAATTCACTAGGATTGTCTACAGCTTGTTGTATTTTATGTAGTTTCAATTGAACCAGAACAAAATTCTGTACCACATTCCATTCCCCTGAGCAAAGAAAAGTGCATTTCTAATTTATTTGCATTCTGGGTTACACCATTATCTTACATTTTTTCTACCCGCTCTCCCTCCTCTACCCTACAAAAAAAACTGCATGGAATTGCAATGAAATGTCATTGATAATCTGTCTGAGGATAATTGAAATCAAACTTACCAATGTAAACTCTGTACATGGTACATGGCGTTAAAGCTGTTTGCTTTGATCGTTTTGAGAAACCTTTTCCCTCTAACCTTATTTATTCTAATAATTCACTTTGTTTCATTTTTTAATACCAAAGAAACTTTGTGTTAGAATGGTAAGATTTTTAAGCTTTAAATTTTTAAGGAATGTTTAGAATCCAAATAAACTCTGAACACCGAAAGGTGTTGTATCTTTATGTAATTTCATAATTCTCCCACATTGGAGCCATAGTAACTCACAGAAAGCGAACTAATGATTAAGCAAGATTGGGGTTCTAACGTACCCAGTGAAGTTCCCAAACGCCCCAAAAAAATAAAAATAGGATGGCCGTAAATTTCTTATCAAAATATGATTTCATATGAGTCAACACATTTATTAAATTTTATGGTATTTCTTAAAAAGGTTTGTTTGCCATATTTAAAAAAAAAAAAAAAAAAACACTGCCCATCCTTTTTAATTTTATTAGAACTATGACTTCAATGTAGGAGAACAATCACAGGAATGCATGTGTAAATTGAAGGCAACACATAAAATTTGATAGTCAACGCATCGATGATGAAAATTTAATAACTGGCAGCATTTGTAGGTATAAAAATATTTCACAAACCGAAGTTCCTCAAACAGCTGTGGTGGTACGTAATGGAAGTTTCATTACACTTTGAGAGGAAAAGTGAAGGAAGAAGAGACAGCCAATGGTCGACGTGACCGAAGCAGTCCTAACCTACCTGAACCTAAGCAGTTGTCGTACCACGGAGTGGTCGTACGAGTGGCCGCCGCAGGCGCGCTGCTGTCGGTGTGGAAGTGCAAGCGGCGCAAGCGCGGCAATCGAAAAATATTTAAACAGGTTAGAGAAGCATCACTAAAGTACTGCTAAAAAAAATGTACTCGTTCTTTACCGGTCATTTTTAGCAGATGATACGTGGTATCAGCAGCTTGTACTGATGTAAAGTTAGCGTGGTTAGCGTAAGGCGTAGTCAGTAAAGCGTAGTCAGTAGAGCGTTGTAAATTTAGCGTAATCAGCGTCAAACGTAGTCTGTAAGGCGTCGAGATCTAAAGTATATGTCGGGAGGGCGGCTGAACGTGCTTGCTTGGCTGGTTGGTTGCTTGCTTCGCGAGTCATAAAAGAAAAGAGTATGGCGCTTTTTAAAAAATCGGCAAAAAATCGTAGCGACATTGACATGCTCCCCCCGGCTCCCGCCGCCGCCCTCCGTAGCTCTACATTCTGACCGCCGTTTAACGACCTATAATCACACACACACACACACACACACACACACACAGGCGCGCGCACTGCACCCCGCGCCCTACGCCCCGCGCCCAGTACCTACCGTCCAACGCCCCGCGCTAAACGCCCAACGCCAAACGCCCCACGTTAAACGCCTTGCGTAAAAGTAAAACGTTTTAAGTCATCTGCTTTCACGTTAGCGTTAACGTTTTTTCTTCCATTGTTTTCTTTCCTATCCCTGAAGTTATAGAATTTTTAGTGATATAAAATATATGTTTGTTAAGAAAAGTAGGTTTTGAGAGAGTAATAAGTAGTTAGGATGAATGTGTCAAACAAGTATTGTGTTTGGCAAGACGTCATGATGATAGCGGTAAAACCCATAATCGGCGTCGAAGCCAGAGCATTTCAAGGGATTCTCATTACATATTTATGATAAGAGAAGTTGCCTCACATCTTCATAATAGACATTTTTTCCTGGGGGTGAAATTTTGAGAGCACTTAATAAGAGAATGAGTAATTTTTGGAAGTCGGTCATCACATCCTCGATGTGCCTGGAACAGGTGTCTCTTTGAATGAGCAACACTGTTGCAGGACTGCATACTCTCTAGCGCTACAGGGGCCAGAGCGCCTTACGGCCGAATGGGGTAGGCAAACCCGCAACACTGTTACGCATACAAAGAAACACCCGGTACCTCATTCAGGGACTCAAATGTCGATAATCATTCGAGAAGAGACTGGTGACGACCGGCTCGACGATCTACACACAATTCATGATCTGGAAATGGGAACGGGACTGCTTAGGACACATCGGCCACCGCACCTAGGTGTTAACTCACTGGTTGAGCTCGAGCAACATTGCATTTCTTTCATCCCTCGTCTGTGCCTCGGAAAAATTTCTAGTTCACCCGTGGCTTCTAACTCTCTCAAAACTAGTCCACCCTGGCGACGTGCATTTCAGATAGCTCGTGAGCTACTACTCCTTCATTTATCCTCGCTAGATTACACCACTTATCCGTTGTTTTTTTTTTGTTTGTTTGTTTGTTTGTTTTTGTTGTTGTTTTACAAATGCCTAGGTTGCCAATAACAGTGTGGGTCGTCAGATCAGTAGGTATCGATGTGGTATAAGCTGTATTATGGTGGTGCGGGGCCCGTCCCCACCCCCGCACTGGCTCTCCCCGTCCCCTGGGCCACCGCACCGCACCACGACTTCCGCGTCCCCCTGCCCCTCTCTCGCCGCCCCTGCCGATGTCCCTACTCCTTCACTTACACCGCGCACACCCATCCCCGTGTCTGAAATCACGTGCCTTATGGGGGCTGCGCTGGCGCCTGGCCCCTGGCCGCCCCTGGCCCGTGGCTGGGCCTCACGACTAGGCCTGCAGCAGTGGGGAGCGAGGCGCGAGACACAGTGGTGGTGGCACGCGGGGCGCGGGGCGGGGCGGGGCGGGGCTGGGCTGGGCTGTGCGCCGCTCAGGCCCGCCGAGACTCTGCACGAGGTCACCAGTGCCTCTGTCGGGCTTCCCTACCTCTAAACCCGCAGCCCACGCCTCTGCCTACGATGGACTGGCATTGGGACCCAGCACGAGTGCGAAATGACGCCCCTGAAATAAATGACGAAAGTAGGCCAAGGGCCTCCGCTCCGGGACCAGGGGCCAGGGGCCATAATATACAAGGTAGACGCACGTTAAAACCGTGTGAAGCTGAGCTAAATGTGCGTCTACCTTGGCCTGCGGCGCGCTAAAATTAAAATATTTTCGCGATTTTGGTTGGCATGCCTGTCCACCTCACATCCCACGCCTCACGCCTGCCGCTTCACTTCACGCCACCCCATCTTCCAGGTGGTCCCCCCTTGCGCTTTCTGACAGGGCTGAGCATTTAAAGTTAAAGTTGAATTTCAATTTTAATTTAGCTCAGCCAATCATTATGATGCTACTCAGGAAAATCACTGCAATGCCGTATCTGCGGAGAAATTAATTTTTTACAGTTCCGAGTATTCATATCGGCATAATGTATAAAAGATATGCAGACCAAATGCCATCTCCGGGAGAGGGGGGGGGGGGGTGACGGCAATAGCGCGGCACAGGCGCCATAGTGAGTGTCCCAGGCCGCGCCCGGAGTGATGGCCGGGCTCCACTGCTCGCAACCGCCGCCCCCGCCTCTGTCCCCGACCCCACCCCCGCCTCCGCTTCCACCCCCGCCCCCACCCCCGCCCTCCCGCCCGACGTCACTCGCTGACAGGTGCACTCGGACAGGGTCCCCCAGCGGGCCGCCAGGGCCGCCAGGGTCACCTCCACCCCCGCAGCCACCCCGTCAGTCGGCTGCTTCCCCCGGACGCGGGCGCACCATGAGCAGCACGCTGCTGCCGCACGCCGCCATGAGCCCCGCCGCCACGTATCTGTGCTCTGGATCCGGCTCCGGGTCGGGCTCCGGCTCGGGCTCCGGGAGGCGCTCCAGCTGCTCCAGCGCGGGCAGCAAGCGGCGCTCTTCCTGGATCCGGCGCAGTCGCGCTGGTGGCTCCTGGGGCCACGTCGACTCCCTGGGCACCGCGGCCGACCCCTCCAGGCTCGAGGTGCCCGCCGTGCACCGTCGGCGGAGGGGCGACGGCCAGGCCGACAGCATGGGCAGGATGTCTCCTATCGAGTACGTCCTCCAGGTACGCGTCCGCCTCCTCGGGCCCGATTCGTCGTGAACGGGCTGCCGACTTATTCCGAAGAGCTCTTTCCCCGCACTGTCTCTATCGCACCTATACGGCGAAGCCCATGAGTGCGAGAGAGACAGGGAGAGGAAAGAGCTCTTCGGAATAAGTCGGCTGGTTTTCCTCCGCTGTTGTGACGACCAACCTCTACCTCCGCAGACACGGGCTCTCACGCCGGACGGCTACCGGTCGCCGTCGGGCCGTCAATCCCCGGACGACTTGGACGGCAGTCGACGGCTGCCCCTGCCCGTTGGTCCGACCGTAGCCGTCCCCGCGGGAGCAGACCCTGACCCCCGATCGTGTTGTGGCCGGGAGGATGCCGTGGACGGCTGCGGCCGTCGCTCTTGGGGCGACGTGCTCGAGGACGCGCGACTCCAAGGTCAGTGTCAAGACGAGCGCCGGCCATGGGGTGGGGGCGGCTTAGGGAGTCGCCCACCTTGGCCCAACCCCTCCGTCGCAACCCTGCCGCTGACGTGGCCACGGTCGCCCAGGGGGTGAGAGGGTGGCAGGGAAGGGAAAGGCAGGAGTCTAGTTACGCCGTCACTGCAAATGCAAGAGTGAGATGTCTTATCAAAATGGAGCGAGATTTTTTCTCTTGCCCCATTTAAGTGAGAGTTTAGGAACCTCGCTCTTATTGAGAAAGAATTTACAACATCACTCAAATTAAATGAGATAAAGGAAAATAATCCCCACTCAAAAAGAGCGAGGTTTTCCAATCCTCGCTCAAATAGGGCGAGATTTTTGAGACTATTGTTCTAACTGAGCGAGAAAACCAAACCTCGCTCCCATAGAGTGAGAGAAAATTTCTCGCTCTCCTGAGGGCGAGAATCCTCGCTCTGGTATTTACAGTGGTGGTTTACGTACTCGCTTTGCTGCAAAGGGTCGTCACGAATTCACAAGTCGTGTTTGCGTTCATGGAGACTGTCAAAATGAATGAAAATTACTAATTTCTGATCGAAATAATGGAGTACGGGAATGAATTCTTTGATACTGAAATCACGTGCATCGACTATGAACGAACAGCGATAGGGAGGAAAGGGTGAAAGGTGAAAGGGCTGCACAGTGGTGAGAAAGTACGCAGTCCAAAAGCATGCAACTCGCAAATAGTGGAATGAATAAATTGGTGTGATGAGATGATGAATGGATGGGCGTGCGTGCGGGGGAGCACACTGCACGGGCCGGCGCGCGCGGGACGCTCACGTAACGCCGCTGACACTTCTCCCCAATTGACGCCGGCCCGTACAGCACGTAGCCTATACTTACGCCTCCTCGGCGTCGCCCTTGACGCCGACCGCGTTGGGCACGCCGCGCGCGCCCACCCACGCGTCCGGGGCCCGGCCGGGGAGGGACGGGACGTAACGGGTCGGGACGACGCTGCCCTGGCCTGGCCTGTCTCGTCCAGCCTGTCACTGTGACAGCGCGACGCGACAGTCTGGCGGCCGCGTCCCGCAGCGCAGTGCGTCTCGTCCAGCCAGCAGCACCCAGTCATGGGTGGCTGCATGAGCAGGCGGAGCGGGCCCAAGCGGCCCAGGACGGCGGGGGAGCGCGCCCGCGCCGTGCGCCCGATCCGATCGCCCCCAGGTAACGCCCCCCACCCCCGAGGAGGAGACAACTGGAAAATTTGGTATCGGGTGGATTATCCGGATTACCCGGATTACCCCCGGAATATCACAATTTTATTAGTAATCTGGATTAAGGACAACTAACCCTATATGTCAGCCGCATTACCCGAGTCGTTTTCCCCTTGTGCCCCCCACATCCCTCCTCTCTCCCGCGTCAGACCATAGATTGTTATGACGCGGGTCATTTGTTTTGTGTC
The DNA here is from genome assembly GCA_029379305.1 of Frankliniella fusca. Taxonomy (NCBI): domain Eukaryota; kingdom Metazoa; phylum Arthropoda; class Insecta; order Thysanoptera; family Thripidae; genus Frankliniella; species Frankliniella fusca. The sequence goes on along the minus strand of JAHWGI010001134.1, from coordinate 2,573,933 downwards.
TCGGTTCTCTCAAGTCAAGTGAGGGAAGGGCCTGCGCGAGCCTAAAGCTCGCTGCTCCACGGGAGCGTGAGGGTGAACAACTCTGAAATTTTTGCACATCTCGCAATCCAAAGGGTTTATTTATTTTTTATTTTTTAGTTTTTTTTTAAACTTGGAAAACTTGGAGAAAAATTCCGAAAAGACACAATGTTTCACACACACAAAAATAATTATCTCAAAATCTGTGAACCAAAGTTCAGAGTTGTTTCCCCCCATGTTCCCCGCCTCGACGGGGCGTCAGTGGCTGCGGCTATTTGCTGGCCCCTCGCTGCTCTTTTAACGCGTCTGTGAGGCCCGCTCTTTCGCTTGTTTTCAGCGGAAGGGCAGGCCCGGCGGCGCGCCTACGAGGTGGCGGAGCGGGCGGCGGGCCGAGACGCTGATCCGGAGGTGTCGGCGCGGCTCGAGAGTGGCCAGGACCTCTACCCCAACTGTCACGTCCACATCTGGCTGAGATCCTGCAAGGAGGAGGTCTGCCAGCCGCTCCAGGGCACGGTCATCGGTAAGGAGAAGGCTCGTACCGCGGTGTATTGAGCTATGGTTGGCTTCAGCTAAATTTAAATAAAAATTAAATTTTTAATTTAAATTCTCAGCACTATCAGAAATGCGCCACACTGTTAGAAAAACCCGCGATAAACGCTCACCGTCCAGTCAGTAAATTTGTTGCATGGTCCGGACTACTTGCCGTGTGTTCCTCAGGGGATAGACGTTAATTTTGTTTAAGTGTTTGTGAGGCTATCAAATGCAATACAATGCTCCTCCTACCGTTACGGTATGTTCGTTCATGAAAAAGACCGTATAGACAAACAACCGTAGGTGCCTACGCTACTTTTTCCTGCGAAAGACGTTTTTTTTTGGGGGGGGAGGGGGGAGGGGGCGGGGGTGCCTATGTCAAATTAGCGTGACTGGATGAATAAAACAGATTGGATTTAACATTGCTCCCGGCTTGTTTCCTCCTCCGCGCAGGCTGCATACCTCGTTGGATAAGAGGCACCCTCCTGCGCAACGGCCCGGGCAGCCTGGAGTGCGGGAAGGACAGGTTCCAGCACTTGTTCGACGGCGCGGCCCTGCTGCAGAGGTGAGTGCGAGAGTGAGAGTGAGGAGTGAGGCGAGCCCCGCACCCGCGCCGGCAGAGGGTCACTCTCGTACCTCTGTCACTGTCGCACTCATAACGATGACCCATGTAGAGCACGGCGCTACCAACACTGTGAAAAATATACTCGTAAATTTACGACATTTTTTTGTAATTTTGATTTACAAAGTATGTCGTAAATTTACGACAGCCCATTCTTGCTCGTCGGTCAGTTCCAAGTCGATATGGAGTGCTTGTAAATATACAATTTCAAATCGTAATTAAATTTTACGACTTTTATCATGGAAAATGTAACCCTTACGAGTATTTTTCACAGTGAATGAGTGCGACAGAGGCAGAAAAGCGTGTGCGACCCTATATGAATTAGTCGATAGGGTGAACGTCACTGTGCCCTGCCACTGACCGCTGACCACAGGGATGACCCTGCCCGGCCCGCAGGTTCTGCATCGCCGACGGTGAGGTGACGTACCAGAGCCGCTTCCTGCGCTCCCAGACGTGGCGGCGAAACGCGGCGGCCAAGCGAATCGTCGTCACCGAGTTCGGGACGCGCGCCGCGCCTGACCCCTGCCAGACCATCTTCAAAAAGTGAGTGTTATAGAGGTTTTCTCACGACAAGGTGTAAATTGTGATCAAGCACTTCACTTTATGCACGAAGTGTGCGACTTTTGATGGTGGTGTTAGTTTCGTGAGACCTATTTGTCGATTTGGTTCCGCAGAGTCGCCGCCATGTTCCGTCCGGGAGAAGTGATGTCGGACAACGCCATGATCTCAGTGTACCCCGTCGGCGACGAGTTCTACGCCTTCACCGAGAGCCCCGTGATGACGCGGGTGGACCCCGTCACGCTGCGCACGCTTGAGAGGGTCAACGTGGCCAGCACGCTCGGCATCGTGAACCACACGTCGCACCCGCTGGTGCAGGAGGACGGCTCCGTCGTCAACCTGGGCATGAGCCTGAGCGCCACGGGGCCGCAGTACTCGCTCATCCACTTCCCCGCGCCGCAGCCCGGTGAGCCCGCGCGCCCGATGGGCTGCCTACCCCGCACGGCGCTCGTGACCCGTCCCGCCCCGTGCCTGTCCGCAGGAGGTGCGCCCCTGGCGGCGGTGGAGGCCGGCCGCCTGCGCGGCGGCGTGGCGGCGCGCTGGCCGCTGCACCCGGGCTACATGCACTCGTTCGGCGCCACGGCGTCGCACTTCGTCCTCGTGGAGCAGCCGCTGTCCGTGTCCGTGCCCGCCATGGTGCGGGGGCAGCTGAGCGGGGAGCCCCTCGCCGCCAGCCTGCGCTGGTTCCCGGAGCACCCGGTGAGTGAGGGTGCAACTCCGTCCTTGTCGCACTCATGGCGTCCTGCCGTCCCCTACATAGGGCATCACCATAGGTGCGACAAGGCGATGCGATGCCCTATGTAGGGGACGGCAGGACGCCATGAGCCACAAGGACGGCGGTAGGTGCAAGAGCGATCTTCGGAATCGGATGGCGCTGCAGCCCTCAGAGGGTAGACGGTGCTTTCACCCGCCATGCACTCGACTAATGCCACTGCGACCCCCCGCGTCCCGGCCCCGGTCCGGCCACAGACTCTGATCCACCTCGTCAGCCGCGAAACGGGGAGGCGAACGCACACCTTCGAGGCGGACCCATTCTTCTTCCTGCACGTCATCAACTGCTTCGAGCGGCCGTCCCTGGCCGGCGAGGAGAGTCCCGCCGAGCCGGGAGAGGTCATTGTGGACATCTGCTGCTACAAGGACCCCGCCATGATCAGCTGCATGTACATAGACGCGCTCCAGGTGAGTACGCTCCCGCGCGCTGTTTTGCGCGGTGTGTCGCAGTGGTCGCAGAGATGGGGAAAGTCTCGGGACCGAACCCTTGCCGAAGTTCGGATGTCTGCAAAATCCTCAGACTGCATATGCTCCCTGCCACCCTCCCTCCCTGGTCCGGCAGGAGGCGCAAAAGAACCCCGACTACGCGCGCCTGTTCCGCGGGCGGCCGCTGCGCTTCGTGCTGCCTCTGGGCGGGCAGGACGGCGGCCGGGTGCAGCCGCGGCCGCTGTGCGACCTGGGCTGCGAGACGCCGCGCCTCGACCCGCGCCTCGTGTCCAGGCCGTACCGCTACTTCTACGCCATCTCGGCCGACGTGGACGCCGACAACCCCGGGACGCTCATCAAGGTGGACACGTGGACCGGGGCGTGCGCCACGTGGGGCGAGGCCGGCCTCTACCCCAGCGAGCCCATCTTCCTCCCGCGGCCCGACGGCCAGGTGGGTGCAGCGTTTAGTAGTGCCCCCCCCCTCCCTCTCTCTCTCTCTCTCTCTCTCTCTCTCTCTCTCTCTCTCTCTCTCTCTCTCTCTCTCTCTCTCTCTCTCTCTCTCTCTCTCTCTCTCTCTGTCTCGCCCCCCTCGTGCCCCACGAGTGGGATAGGGACAAAGACACGGAGCTACTATGCTCTGCAGAATCACGCTAGAGCGCACATCTTGCCTCATGTCAGCCTCTGCTCTGACCTCTGAACTCCTCCTCGTGCCCCTGCAGACCGAGGACGACGGCGTGCTGCTGTGCGCGCTCGTGTGGGGCGACGATGACCGGCGCGCCGGGCTCCTGGTGGTGGACGCGCAGGCCATGGTGGAGCTGGGCCGGGCCGAGTTCACCGCGCCCAGCCAGGTCCCCAAGTGTCTGCACGGCTGGTTCGCTCCTCACGTCGTGTAGAGCGTAGGTCTTCCCGGCGTGAAAGGAGAGCGCCTGGCTTGGGAGCTACGAGCTGTTTATTCGGATGCTGTGCCGTGTTACATATATTAAACTCGCGTGATCTCCATAATGATGAAGTTTTACTTGGAAAAAGGTTGTGGTGGGAAAACGCAAATGAAAAATAACATTTGATAAAGGAAAACATTCAGTTTTGTATTTTAATGTACACCATATACATCTCAGAAAAGTGTTGTACCAATTTAAACAGGGACCTCTTCTGACGGCGCAATAGTTAGATATTGACCACAATCAACGTTGTACAAATCACCTAAGTTTACACAAAATCTACCGATCAGACTTGGTACCACAATAATGCTGAAGGGAGCATTTTAAAAATTGAAACATCTTTCCCACACTGTCACAGATGACAGAGTCTTCTTAAGTAGCCTTGAAATTGAGGTACATGTCTGACCAATTAATACCTACAACAGTTAATAAATAAAACCAATATGATTAGTCATTTCTATCATAAATACAATAATAGCATGTTAAATATAAATTAATGGCAATATTTGGATAGAAGCTGTAAATGACACATGGTTCTAGGGGGCTTGTATTTGTTTATGAATATGTACATATGGCACGCACTTAGTTAATGAATGAAGCAATACACTTAAAACTAACATCCTGTTGCCTTTATTTAACTTAGAACATAAAACGTAACATTACTGGGTCTTCAAGCAAACAGGAGTGTGACAAAGTTACTTATGTAACTATTTTTTGTTGATTTTCATGAACCCATCTCCCACAGCATTTATTCATGGAATCGAACAATTTTAGCCTCACCCCTGTTTGATTGAAAATCACTATTAATTAGGTCTGTTTGGTAACAATCAAAATTATAAAGAAGGAATAAGATAACAATTCTCCAAAGGAATGCGTGATGTTAATGAAAATGATATATTTGAATCCTGGAATACTATTAACTTTTTCAGAAAAAGTGAAATTTACCAATATAGTCAGGTATTATAAAAGCGTCCAAAAACTGTTTTCAGTGATACCTTTGTGTAATTATAATTACTTCTCCAAATGTAAAGGCCAAAACAGAAACAATTGATTTGCTATATCTTTCAAAAGAATGTACAAGTATAGTTAGTACCCTCAGTGTGATGGCACCTGCAGCAAATATTTCAATGCAATTTGTTCCTCTGGGTGATGTACTTTGTCTTACATGGAAAAAAACTTCACTTAAGGATTCAATCTTAAATGCAAACTAGGAATATTTAACTGATTAAACTACATCATCCCATACATGGAGAGATAAGACTAGACATTTATCAGAATCCGCAGCAGACACAGACACACTATATGGAACAACCTACTGAACAGTCTTTTATGTGGCCTTACATACTATGTTGTTCCTTGGTGCACAATTAATTAAACTTCAATCTGCTACATAAATAATAAATACCTAAACATACAACAGAAAACATCTCTAAAATCAACTTGTACTTATACGAGGGAAGTCCATTCCGAAAAATCTATACAAGCAGGTGGGTCCTAAAAGCATCGTTGGAATGCTGGAGACAAGGAACGACAGGCAATACTGATTCATGCTGGGAATGTCCCGCCAGTCTCTGGCCGCTGGGAGCCAGGAGGAGCGAGGAGCCAGGGCGCCGCGCCCTCCCCGGGGGCCTACCTGGCGCGCTCCGCATCCCTCACCACGTGCTGGACGTGCTTGGCCGTCATGACGATCCCGCGAGGAATGATGAGCTGGCGGATGTCCTCGTGGTCCGCGGCGTCACCCTGGAGGCCGGGGCTGGGGCTGCCCCGGGCCCGCGGCCACCGCCTGGCCTGCGGCTCCACCACCTCCCGCTCCTCGTGCTCGCGCTCGCGCTCCTGGCTGTCGTCGTGGTCCTGATGCTGGTGGCGGTGCTTGTGGTGCAGCGCCCGCTGGTCGCCCTGCCCTTGGCCCTGGCCCTGGCCCTGGCGGTGCCTCGCGGCCTGCGGGTGGGCCTTATGCCGGGGCGCCTTGGACTGCTGCCTGCCGCCCGCCCCCGCCGCCGCCACTCCCGCCGTCGCCACCGGTGCCGTGTCGTAGCCCGACGAGTACAGGGCGCCGCCGCTGCTGCCGTCCGTCGTCTCCACGGTGCACAGGTCGATCACGGGGAACAGATTCTGGTTAAAAGCGTGGGCAAACGTTCCGGCGGCAGGGTAGCCGGGTCTGCCGGAGCCGGAGCCGTGGCCTCCGGAGGCGTTGCTGTTGTAGAGGCGGCGGGCGGCGTCGAGGAGGAAGCTGGGGAGAGGCCGGGCAGTCGCTGTAGGGGAGGGAGAGGCCGAGTTAAAGCACACACTTTACGCAAATGGGAGATACGATGAACTTTGTTCTCGTACGAGGGGGAAACAAGTGTGAATTTTGGTGTACAAATTTTGTGAATTTTAATTGAGCTTTTGCTTGAATTTTTTCTTGCATTCTGAGAATTGAAGTGATTTTTTTTTTTTAATTTTCCCGTTTTTGCTGAGTTTATCTAAATTTTCTTATCTTTCCCGATTTTTATTTATTTTATTTTTCCGAAACTTTTGCCGAATTTTTCCTGTTTTTTTTTCCCCTTAAATTTCTCTGAATTTTTCTGAACTACGAGGTGTACAAAAGTTTTAGAGTTGTTTCCCCCTCTTTTTCTTATTCGATGATGATAATAAATGAACAACGGACAAAAATCGTGCAACACAGAACGACACTGAACAACACGTGGCGGGATAAGACAGCACGATGGCATAGGACAGTGTCGCGCGGTGATGGGGTGGGTGGGGGTGGGGTGCATGCGCTGGGCAGGGCGGGGCGGGTTAGATAAGCCTTTGGAGGGGGTTAGCCGGACACTCACATGCCTCTTGCGTGCAGTTCATCCCGTTGAAGAACTGGTGCGCGTTGAGCAGGCTGCCGTCCTCGTCCTCGACCTCCACGACCAGGCCGAAGTTGCGGCCCGACTCGCGCCACACCTTGACGGCCGTGCGCACGTTCCACTCGGTCCAGGCGGAGCCGTGCACGGGCAGCATGCGCGAGTCCAGCAGCTTGCGCTTCTCCACCACCACTGCGAACAGAACAAGGACAAGGGCTCAGTTAGCGGGACCTACTGAATAAGGCATGGTTGTGACTTGGTTTGCTCTTTGGAATTTAGCGACCCTGTGCTTTCCCACAGAGTTTCTCAACGAAACACATTTGGGCAGGGGAGAAAAAAATAGTGAACGAAAGTACCAAGCGAGACCATTGTGCGGACTGGGGCGATAAGGGAACGCCTCACAGGTTTCCCGAAGGGTAAAATCGAAAATCCCCCGCGATCTTGTGGGACCCTGATAAGGTGGGGTGATAAAGGCAGTGCCTCGCCGCATTCGTGGTGTCAGACGCTCACCTCCGTTCTTGTTCTTCTTGAGGGAGCGCGTGTACCAGTAGACGGACACGCGCACCTGCCGGTCATCGGCCGCGGCCATGCCGAGCAGCGTGTGCAGCGGGTTGGCCTGCTGGTCGTCCTGCTGGCTGCTCAGCGTGTCCAGAGGCGCCTCCTGGGTCGCCTCCTGGGCGGCGGGGGCATCGGCCGCGGGGGAGTCCTCGTCACCGGCGGCGGACGGGGCCGTGGCTGACGACGGCAGGCAGAGCGGGCCCGTGGCGGCCAGCGTAGCGTTGCTCTGGGACACCTTGTAGAGGCGCAGCGTGGCCTGCACCACGTTGACGGAGGTGCCGGCGGGCGGCGGGTGGTTGGGCAGGTCGAATAGCAGGTGCATGGCGCTGCCGCCGGACCAGAGCGTCTCGTCCGTGTTGCGGGGCAGCGAGCCTGTCACAGGAGGAAGGGTTACGTGACAGGAAACGAAAAGAGCGAGCAGTCAACTTCTCGAAATAATGCTGCACAGAACTAAGAACGTTTGGCTGTTTCCTCCACCGTTTTTATATATTTTTTTTAATTTTAATTTCTAAATGATTTATGGAATTGTGAAAGTTTTGGCCAAATAACAGACATAAGGCTTACATGAAGGGTAGTGACTCTGCACTTTCTCCGCGAAGATGTCTTGGGGAGGTAGGTTTGGCAGGTTCATTCGGCCGACCACACGGAGCAAAGACAGTTGCTGCTGTGAGGCTGAAATGTTGCTCATAGGGTGCTGGCTGTGCGATGAGAGGCCCAGGTAGCTAAGAACCTGACTCTTGATGTTCTGGAGGCGTAACTCCCTATCCCTGGAGAACATAAAGAAACAGACGCCTTTAAAATGAAGTCATTTAACTAAACGCATACTAGGTAGTAGGTAAGGCGAAACTATAATACAGCATTCGATGCACCAAAAACAACGGTTTTTCCTTCTCATAGGTTGGCAGAAGTGAGGTTGGAGTGGGGTGCACGCAAAGTTTGCCGTTAAAGCCTGAAATTTATCTCTCACGGAATCGTAACAACTGATGTAACCGATGACAAGTAGAAGTCGATCTGATCGATTAGTACGTGAAGAGGGAAAGCCTCCCGCGGCAGGGCAGCCCCGCCTTGCCACTCACCCCACCCCGCCTCGCCCCGCCCCGCCCCGCCCAACCCTTCTCCGCGTCCCGCACCTCTCCGCTCCGCTTCACACGGGTCCGGTCCGGGCCCTCCACCGGTGAGCCCGGCCACAAAACATTATGACTCAATAGTAGCCTATCAGTGGGTGAACCCGTGGATGAACCAGACGCTACTCTTGCCGGGAGGGACGAGGCGGTTCGCGGCGCGGCAAGCTCCTGGCGAGGCTATTTGACACGATAGCGGCTGGCTCTTATTCAAGAAAGATGAGGTGAAATGTTATTAGTTCCAGAAACTAGACCATGCCCTGTGCCACCTTCGCAAGCAATGACATAGGGGTTGCGTAACTAAGGCTACTAGAAATTGTGGAGCGGGCTCACTTAATATGACATGCATATGCAGTGTTAAAATCTACAGAATGACCATGCACATACTCAGGTCGTATGCATTTAGAGAAGTGTTAAACCTTACTATGCATTTATTTGATAGATGTCTAGTTTTATTAATTTATTATGAATGAAAAATCACAACAGTCAGCACTGACTGCATTCTACATGCTCTACAGATTCAGATTATTAAAATGCAGACGAAATGTTAATTAGCAATCACACTGTTAGAGAAACCTGGAATCTTACCTCTCCACGGAGGGGCTCTCAATGCTGGAATAGACAAAAGGTAAATTAATCACCAACAATTTATGTCAACCTGATTTTTTTAGTTCTGCATGTCATCCTCTTTTCGTTTCATCACACACGGATAACTCTTTCTCGGTGGGAAAAAAATAAACTAACAACACGATCAGTTTGTGCAAACTTGTTTCTAATCCGGGATTATCAACCTTATTACCATTCCGGCGCGGATCATTCCCGAACGGAGACAAAGTTGCCGTTTATTCTTTTCTTTTCTTGGGTATATTGTAGCGCTTCCCGAGAAGAATCCCTGCTACTTTCTATAATCAATGCGACCCATTTGTCTGAAAGATTCCAGACGGGCCAATCCGTTTGGAGCAAAGTTCGACGATGACGCACTTAGATTCTCGTTCCTTGGTAATTTATTACAGGCCGGACAGGACGCGGCGACTCGCCGCCGGGCCGGGCCGCGCAGCGCCACGCCGTCTCCCCGCCGCCTTACCGAGAAGTACCACTGGATGGCTCTGCTCGGCGGCCTGACTGTACAGGCTGTACAGGCCGGGTCGGGTCACGGGTCACCCGCACGCAGCCCGCTCCACCCCGCAGCCGCCTCACCCAGCCCTACCCAGCCCCACCAGGCCCTACCCCTCCCCACCCCACCCCACTGCGCGACCAACGCCTCCCCCAGACCCAGAGGGCGTCAGCCGGCGTGTAGGGGACACACGTCGGCTATGGCACGGCCCCCCGACCGGATTTCTGTTGCGCTGGTCAGTTCCTTCGGCCATGCAGACGGACAGGCAGACACAAGCACTGTGTCACGGCAACACTGCCTGCGGTGGAGCTCTGGCGCCAGAGTGGACAACCTTTCCTGCACGCTGATAAAGACAACGCGACCAGCAGTAACACGACACACGACACACTCGCCTTCTCCTTTTCTCGGGCGGAGGTGGAGTGAGGGGGGCCGCCAGGAGCCGTCTGTCTGGCCGGTGTCTCGCCTCGCCCCGTCCTGCCCCTCCGAGAGGCCACACCCCACCACGCCCCGACGCGAGCCCCTACAGTGCTGCGAGATAAGTAGGCAAAAAATCCCTCGAATACACCTGTGTGTGGCAGACGGGTATCTCCGCCTGCCTACTAGGCAACGTGTAGTCTCATGTGTAGATAGCGTGCCTAGTTGGCAGGCGGAGATACCCGTCTGCTACACACAGGTGTATTGGAGGGATTTTTTGCCTACTTCTCTGGTCGCACTCCCAACCATAAGGATCTAACACCCTCAACGGAACCCAGGATCGGCTGCGGCCGCCCACTTCCAGTAACCGGGTTCTTACTGCACTTATGAAGTCACGAGGCACGAGGGTTGTACTGAGGGTGGTGAGCGGCAGACCGTGGTTATGCAGGCTGCGCTAGCCGTCTGATCCAGAACATCGCTCTCCTTCTCGCGCACGTATGGTGGTGCCCTATGTGGGGGCAAGCACGTAATGACGTAATGAGGGGGCGGGGAGGAGAGGGCGACCGCCCCCTCCTGTCGTCTCCTGGATCCACTTAAAGGTAGGCAATTTGAGCTATAGAACCCCTGAATGTAGGCAACTTTCGATACATCGCCCCTCCTCTCAGCGCCCCGCCCCCTTATTACGTGCCTGTGTGGAAGACGGAACGGGCCCCATAAGAGCGACAAGGACGATGGCGCGAGCGAGAGGGATCGTAGGAATCTGACGGCTAGGTGCGCTCTGACCTGACAGGGGTGGTTGCGATCACTGGGTCCTAACTCGTGACGTGATGCTACTGCTTGATTAGCGTCGTTGGCCGGCCGGCTGTGGTGGACACTACTTTGGCGGGAGGAGAGAGGTCGGGCTATGCCCGCCCTGCCGTGCCGTGCCCTGCCCCGCCGGTCCGGTCAGACTTTGGATAGCGGCCACATGAGGTAGGGAAAACATTCCCGTTTGAGGTTTGCACAGCAAACGCGCTGTACAGCGCACAGCCCTGCCGGGCCCTGACGGGACGGGTGCGCGGGGCTCGGGGCCCGCCCTGCCCTGCTATTACTGGTGTGTTGTCCAATCGGTTGGGTTTGGTGGGCCAGGCCAGGTCTAACCAATCCAAAGGTCACCTGCCGCTCTCCCATTTTTTGCACGCAAGATGGGAGGGTGAGAGAGAGGCAGAGACTGTCGCTGTCGTGTAAAAGCGCGTTGGCCACCTAGCCCGGTACTCGGCCGATACGGAACATTTGCCCGTCCGCCACCATGCAGACCGCACACCGTACGGCGTGACGCACGCCTCTGTGCAGCGCGCAGCCGCGCAGCCCAGCGCTCCCCGCAAATAGCTCGACCGGACCGACCCCGCGGAGCAGCTCGCCTCCCGAAAGTAAACCCTTCCTGTTGATTGGAATGGAAAAGTACCCTCCCGCCGCGCGCAGGCCAGGAGGCTGCGCAGGGCCTCCATGCGCATGCCCTGAACCAACAGGCCGGCGCGGCCGGGTAGAAAGACAGACAGACGCACCCAAAAGTGCACACATGGCCAGTAAACTACGTAACTTTTTCCTTTGAAAAGTGAGAACGACAGGGGACGAGGACATGGTCAGCAGCCATAGTGGGTCTCCTCCCGGAGAGGGTTCAAGGGTCGGGGACCAGCGCGTGCAAACAACTCGTTCCCGCTAATCGGCGGTCGGGCTGACCAATTGTTGCGATGAATGGTTGGCAAATTACCTCAACTCATTTACTTGAGAGAACCAGACCACAAATTACCAAAGGCTGTTCACCGATTACCTAGAAGGAACTACAATTCCGCGAGCCTGAAATTAAATTGCAATGTCTAATTTTTTCCTTTCATTGCAGCTCCATTTTTGAGAGTTGGGCAATGCTCGGAACTTAGACCCCTCTGGAATAATACATGTATGATGGGCGACACGCACAAGGGACGTCAGAAATAAAAGAGGCTTTACACTACCTTAGTGCACCGCACGGCACGCGCGCGTGTGGGAGGGTTGCCTACCCACAGGGTGCATGAGGTCAGCGGCAGTGCGCTGATGGACGCCTGCATGCGGCACGGCACGTTCTAGCGGTTAGACTCTCTAACAGACTATAATAGACCGCTCTCTAATAGACCGAAAAGAACGAAGAACAGAAAGAAGAAGCAAAGACGGGTATGAGAAGTAGAATGCGGCGTCAGTTCCACCGTCGTATTCAGACGATTAATGAGACTCACATGATGTTAAAAGATGACCAAACCGTCTAAAGTGTTACTTTCATGTCAAAAGCGCTGCAGGATATTGTTTTTTCTCTAAAACTGCTGTAACTGCTGAACTGAAAGAGACGGAACATGATAAATTTGTCATACTACGCTTTGCTTCTTCTTTCTGTTCTCCGTTCTTTTCGGTTTACCGATATGATCTATTACGGAACTGCAGGGGTTTTACAGTGGGCTAACCGGTAGGCGGTAGGCCGGACGACCGATTCAGAAGATCGCTTTCGTACATAATCTGTCCTCCGCGCACTCATGGAGCACTACCATACTACCAAAGCCAGAATGGGGCATCGCTGCTGTAGATGCAACAAGGTCGGAGGGATGAGAGCGATCTTCTGAATCAGTCGGCAGCCCGTGCTGCCGCCGCGTCCAGCCGGTCGCGCCCACAAAGCGTTGTCCCCGCCCCGCGCTCTGCTGCGGGGACAACAAGACAACAAGAAGGGCCCTTCTCTCCTCTCCTCTCTCTCTCCCCCTCCTCACGGGCAGCGGGTCGCGCGTGGCGGGACGGCGGAGCGGCGTCTAGGCAGGTGACGAAAACGGGAACGACAACGACCGATAGCCAGGCGGCCAGGCCCGGCCCGGCCCAGCGCGGCCTCACAACATCTTGACGGACTCGGGGGTGGCTGTGGCTGGGCCCCTCCCGCCCCGCCCTGCCCCGCCCCGCCCCGCCCCGCCCCGCCCCGCCCCGCCCCGCCCCGCCCCGCCCCACTCCGGTGAGCGCGCCGAGCCGCGAGGGAACAGCCCAGCCTCGGCCAGGCCAGACGGCCCTGGCATTGTCTATTGTATTGGATCGGTATGCCTACAAGGCGCGGCCTACTACCCTACATGCATAGGAGGTGCGCGTGCCCGGCCCGGGGTGTCGGGGTGTGGCGGTGAGGGTGCGTGCGACAAGGTGAGGCGGAGCGGGGCGGGGTTATATGTTGGACGACTGACGTTTGACCGTCGGAACGGTAAGGTCTGGGATGTCCTTGCCACGCCGCCGTCGTCGGCACGTCTGGCCTGGCCGCCCGGCCCCGGCCCCGGCCCCGCCGCCTCGCTAAAGTGTAACTAGACTCCATCAATCTGAATGTTCCTCGCGGCCTGACCCGGGCCAGGCCGTGCCGGGTGCTTCCTTCGCTCCCCACTCCCCGATCCCCACGTCACTGCCCGCCGTCAGAGCGACACTCGCGGCCTAGTTTTTGCGACTTACCGCGCAGGCATCTCTTTTTCTCGCGTCTCTCTCTCTCTCTCTCTCTCTCTCTCTCTCTCTCTCTCTCTCTCTCTCTCTCTCTCTCTCTCTCTCTCTCTCTCTCTCTCTCTCTTTCCCCCCTCGCTCCCTGCTCGCTCCCTCTATCCCACGCTCTCTTCGCCAGCTCGGCCCCTGCTGGCCTCTGTCGCCTAAACCAAACCTCAGAATAAGTCACGATAGGCAGGCCAGCCTGACGCGATGGGCGGACACTTGCAGTGTTCTGCTGCAAATCGCGGGCGAGGCGGGGCGGGGCGAGGTGACAGACACCACTGTAACGCCCGTGAGACGCGAGGGAGTAGATACCATTTCTTGCCTCCCAGATCGCCGCACCATGACAAGTATCTAGTTGAAGGAACTAAACTCAAAACCCACAGATCTGTAGCCTAATGAACTTATAGGCTCTTCCGGTGGATGAAAAAAAAAAGAAGTCACGAAGTGTAAAAGAGGATCCGGAAAAGATTGAATTGGTTGCAGAGCATGAGAAATCGTGTGAAGAATCAACGATTCCTCATACTCAGCAACCATTTCAACCGTTTACGGATCCGATTTTTGCACTTCTTGACTTCTTTTCCGTCCACCGGAATAGCCTATTACGAACAAAGTTGTTTTTTTTTTTTTTTATGTGCGATTTCTTCAATAATATTTAGTTAGAACGAGGGTACTCAAAATTAGAGGGATTCAGGAACTAATTTCTTTTCCCCACAATCCCAATTTGGTTGTATCAACTAACTGGTTCTGTGGGCTGCGGCTCCGGGGCTCCGGTGCGGCCCCGGCCCCGGCCCCTCCCCTGAGTGCCGTGTGGGATGGGATGCAGTCTGCATTCTAGCGGTCATCGCTCGCGTCGCGAGCCAGGCCAGGCCGCACGCCGGGCAGGGCCGGGCCGGGCCGGGCCGGGCCGGGCCGGCCGCGCCGGGTGCGGAAGTGCTGCCGTGTCTGTTTGTTTGTGTCCCGCCGCGCCCCACCGGGCCCCGCCGCGCCCCGCGCCATCACCCCAAGAGGCATCACATCTCAGCAGCATCGCATTGCCAGGTAGCCGCGCTGACGGGGCGGGGCGGCGCGGCGGGGCGCGCCTCGACTGTGACGCGAGCTCCCCCGGCTCCTCCCGAGGGTTTATTGACTCCCGCCCCGACATGTGATCGGGCCAGCACGTCCCATAGTCTGGGGAAAGTGACGCCGCCAGCCCCGCCCCGCCCCGCCGCGCCCCGCCGCGCCCCGCCCGCGTCACACAGTCCTGTCCTCCTCGGCCCCGCCGCCGCCCGCTCCCACCGCGTCGCGCCGGGCCGTGTCCTGCCCTCCACGCCGCGCCACGCCGCGCCACGCCGCGCCCTGCCGCGCCCTGCCACGGCAGACGCCAGACGACGGGGCTGACTTGACAAAACGATGCACCAGGACGTCGCCCCTACCCGTCTGTGTGTCCCGCCGTCTGGTTCAGCGCTGAGGGCTGGCCGGGGCTGGCTCCCGCCCGCCGCACCCCGCCGCACCCCGCCGCACCCCGCCACCATTCAACCTCCACCCCCTCACAGAGCGGCGGGACGGGACGGGACGGGACGGGTAGCGCTGGCCCGGGCAGGACACGCAGCCTCTCACATCCCGCACTATGCCTCCCACTAGACCTCTGACGACTGAGCTGTCGATTTTGACTGCTTCAGTCGAGTTTCTTTTCCTTCCTTCTTGTCTCGTCTACCCATCATTCAACAGCGGAAAAGCAGCCCCTTAACGGGGCCACGCGCCCGGCCTTTTGCGGAGCAGGCCGCGTAAGGTTTACCACTAAATGAGTCTCGAACTTTTCGTCCCAACTCGAGCAAAACATTTGCACGCTGCCCCGCCCCGTCCGGCCCGGCCCGGTCCAGACCCTCGCCGCTGCATGTATACTGGCCGTATGTTTGTCTGTGCGTCCAAAACACCACGCGGTATGAACCACTCAGCGTGCCTCCCCCCCCCCCCCCCCTCCTGTACCATGACGCAGGCGGGCCCGACCGTCCTCCGGCAGGTTGAAGTTCAGCATAAGCAGGCGTTATGTAATAGGGGCGCAGTGCAGAGCGCTCTCCAGACCGCCGCTGGACCTAGCTTGTACTCAGCCCTGCCCTGCCGCTGGGCGGGCGGCGGCGCCTCGCGGCCACGGCGCCTCTCCTCACCCTACCCCACCCGCCCCGCCCCGCTCTGCCGCGGCCGCGCCCCGGACACAGGCGATTGCCTCTCTGTACCGCGATGCTGCTCATGCACACAACGGTGCTCCGTGGACCGCAGGCCGGCTGCCGGCTGCTGCTACAAGCTGAGCAGGGCCCGGCCTAGCCGCCCGGCCCCGCGCGGCGCTGCGCTGCGCCTATCCACTGTGCTCCTCTCTCCTACTTCCTCACTCCCAACGAGCGCGTCGCCCTGCACCCAGAGATCCAGTTAGTTGGTGCAAACAAATCGAGGGTGTAGGAAACAAAATTTAGTTATCGAAACCGACTATATGATCTGTCCTCGTTTGAACAAAATATTTTTAACAAATAATTTTAAAAAAAGAATATTTAATATTTTTGATTAAATTAGATCAAATTTAGATGTTACGGTTTTGATTTAGGCACTCTAAACTGATTGGTTATTCTATGTCCTGGTCCTCTGTCGTGTTGACCTCCGGTCCGTGGACGCACATGTTTCTGGCGATACCAATACCCTCGGACTAAGTTCCAGACTCTGGCTTGTCTTTCGAATTTGTTCTCGTTATCCAGCTTAGCAAATGGGAGTCGGTAGGTACGAATATGGTCTACGCTAGTTTTGGAGCCAGCCCAGGTGTCTATCCAAATCGCGCTTTAAAGTCGGGGTGGTTATCAGAGGGTCCCACCAATATCCTAGAGCACACGGTCGTGTCGTGCTTGACATGACTCGGTCGCAGACAGGGCCTGGTAACAGACACCGCAATGCAGCTCGACACCGAGTTCCGATGTTCCCAGAAGCGAGAGCCCGACCCGACGCACACTCCAGTGTGTGACCGGCAAATACGGTATACGGTCCGGCGATAAGGGCGAAGGGCACCACGAGAGGCCGCGGGGAAGGCGAGGCATTGCGGGTGCGGAGCCAGGAGCCCGGAGCCGGCGTGAAGCGGCGCGGGGTGGGGCGCTCCACCGGGGCAGTGTAGCGGGCAGCCCGCGACCATCACGAGGAACAAGCACTAGGCCCTCAGCTTCGACACTCACCTCTCTCTGTCGGACTTGCGCATGCTGGCTGCGTCCTCGCCAGATGCCGCCGCCAGCTCCGGGTCCGAGGTGGACGCCGCCGTGGAGTCAGCCGAGGCGTTGAGCGGGGCGTCCGCGGCGGTCGGGTCGGGCTGGGGCTGATCGCCCTGGGGCATCTCCCCGTCGTAGTCGTCGTAAGGGGCGGCCGCAGGCGAGGACGCGGGCGTCGCGAACAGTCGCTCGTAGGCCTCGTCCACGGCGCGGGCGTCCTCTAGGTCCACGAGGTCCTCGGCCAGGTCCTCGGCCAGGACGGCGAGCTCATCTTCGGGCAGGTGTGGTCGCGCGCTGACGGCACCGACGACCAGAAGAACGGCGAGCAGGAGGTCGCGGGTCCACATCGCGAAGTGTCACTGGTAAAATGGCAAAGGGCCAGGCAAAATCACATCACTGCACCGCGCGGCACAGGGAGACGGTGGATGCGGTTGGACGGTCCGATGGACAGCCAGTCGCTAGCAGCCCTGGCGAAAATCGTGAGTTACGATCCAGTTACAGAAACTTTTAATGACGGGTTACTAGCGAGTTATTTGCGAGTTTTCGAAAACAGACAGGATGGCGTTTAAACAATGTGAAAACTGGACAAATAATAACAAACTGGTAACAGACAGCTCCAAGTTTACAGAAAGTTTCTATTCGGTTACGGCAACTGGCCGTTGCCAGTTTACTGCCGGTTACGAGCTAGTTACCGAAACTGCACTTCTCAGTTTCTTGCGCGTTACTAGCGGGTTACCGCAACGTGTTACATCCAGTTTCTACCGTGTTTTCACTCTGTTTCAGTAACGCGTAGGATTTTGTTCCTTGAGAGTTTCCTGTCGGTTACCGCAACGTACTACATCCAGTTTCCATCGCGTTTCTACCCAGTTTCCGTAACGCGTAAAATCGTGTTTCTTGAGGGTTTCCTGCCGGTTATGGCAACATAGTACACCCAGTTTCCACCGTGTTTCCACCCTGTTTTAGTGACCCGTTGGATCGTGTTTCCTGATGGTTTCCAGACAGTTACCGAAACAGTTTTTACTGCGTTGCTGGTCAGTTTTTCGAGTGTTATGAAAACTTGCTATTCGTAGTTACGAATAAGTTTCATTGACGTTTTTACGCTGCCCAGGGCTGTCCGTAAATTTGTGAATAGCGGGCCCGCCAGTAAGCCTCGTGTACAAAATATTTCAGTGGATAAAACGTAAACACAAAGAAAAATATTAAGTAAAAACATTTAATAAACTTATTTACATCTAATCGTCAATACCCCACCCCGTTAGAGCGCCGGTCGAAACCAGCACAGCCGAATTGGGGACTGGCCCTGGCCCACTCTGCGCCAAGGCAGAATCCAGCCAGGATGGGCTGCTGGGGCCGGCGGGGATGCTAGGGCCGGCGGCGATGCTGGGGCCGGCGGCGATGCTGGGGCCGGCGGCGATGCCGGGGTCGGCGGCGTTGCTGGGGCCGGCGGAGTAGCTGGGGCCGGCGGCGGGCTGGTGGCTTGGGCCGGTCGAGGAGCTCTGCCCAGAGCTGGTCGTCGAGAGGCTCTTACGCGGCCGCCCACCTTTCCCTTTAGATGGCCGGGATGCTTTCCAGGCGGCGACGGCCTCCTCCACGCTTTTCTTCTCCTGCCGCGCCTGGTGTTTAACCAGGTTCACGCCCCTCAACCTAGAGTTTTGGCTACGCAGCGATATCCTTTTGTGGATATCGCGGCTGAGCCGCGTAGCCTCCACCTCAGATATCTTTAGGTCGGGGCGTGACCTTATAAAGTTCATTACATGCGCTGAAAAAGACGAAAATTTCGAAATTACTTCGAAGGTCTGATTTCAATTACTGCAGTTGCAGTTACTGTCATGGTTAAAGAAAATTTAGTCACTTTTAAAAGTTCTACATACTCTGTGCGCCTAAAACCCATGCTGCTGGGATTTTGTTTGGACCCTTACAGCGCATCCGCTCAGGGTCCTCAAACGAGGCTTCCGCCAAAAGCCTCTCAAAGTCCTGAAGAGAGGGAGCGCTTGCCATCCTCTCTTCATACTGAGCTTTGATCCGGAAGCCCGGATATATCTCCTTGTACACCTGAAGAGAAGGCAAAAAGTTTGGTTGAAAGAACTTAAAAGTTGAAAATCAGTGGAACTATGTGATACAAGTACTCACATCTGTATGAGATATGCTCGAACCACTAACACTAGAGTTACTGACAACTGTAACATACAAAAGGGCCTTATGATAAAAACAATCCTCACAGGTCTAAAAATATTTGGTTACAGAAGCTTCCGTTTGCTCAAATTACATCTAATATTTATTGAAGAATTCTCACCTCATGGGGGCAGAACCGCTAGCATCAGCTTTTGAAAGGCAACTCTCATGCTCCCCAATCATGCTGTGACATGTCTCCATAAATAGAAGTAAATACATAGATGAAAGAAGTAGGTTCTGCTCATGCATTGGTTTTCACACCCGTGTTCTTGGAACTTGGGAATTAGTGTCTAAATTATTCCTATATTAGTCAC
Organism: Frankliniella fusca; assembly: GCA_029379305.1. Taxonomy (NCBI): domain Eukaryota; kingdom Metazoa; phylum Arthropoda; class Insecta; order Thysanoptera; family Thripidae; genus Frankliniella; species Frankliniella fusca. The sequence goes on along the minus strand of JAHWGI010001134.1, from coordinate 2,554,820 downwards.
TACACACAGCATGCCATTTAATGTTTCGCAGTAGGGTCGAAGAAAATGAAATAAATTATTTGTTTTCCCGAAGCTTTATCAGGAAGTATTTTACAAGATTAGAAATGTTTATAAATTAAAAACACTGGAACATTTCAAACCAGTAATAAATTAAAATTTGATATGGGAAATATAGATTTATATAAATATATACACATATAAATATGAAAAATAAAAACTTCGTATCCTTTAATAACATGAGGATATGTTAGATAGCTCCAAAGATAAAAAACGTAACTTAATTTGCGTACTGACATAGATTTTAAAATACCCTCCTTGCACGCTCATAGCTCAGTAAGGAAGTGAAAGTACGGGATGCAAAATGTTTTTTAAATACATTTTAAAACACACTAATTATAACTAAAAGTATTGCAACATAAAGGTAACATACGTCAGTGAAATATTTAACTTGACACTCTCTCGCAGCCAGAGAGTTTTAATTACTTTCAATGCAAATCGTTGAAGAACTAATCTCAAGTAGAGGGAGGTATGCCAAAACACTACATAAAGCTCAGTCAGAAGGTGAAAGTGATTAGAAATGGTTTGGAACCAATGAATATGGTAATATGTATGTAGGTTTGATAGATCAGTATACACATGTGTGTGTGTATATATATATATATATATATATATATATATATATATATATATATATATATATATATATTCATACAAAATAATTAACTTTATACTCTCTTACCTTGGAGAGTGTTTAGATTATTAAACAGGCTAAAAATTTTAATAATGTATCTTGAGTACGGACAATGATACTGAAAGTCATTCCTTGCTCCCTCAAAGCTCAATCAGTGAGGAAAGGTCCGGAATCAAATAATTAAACGGCCAATTAATGTAAGTAAATGTATGAGAAAATACCATTAAAAGATGTGAGAAAAATCAAGCAATACATACACAGACAAGAAAAACTATATCCCTCTCACATTCTTAATCATAAAGTTGATATAAGAGGTTAATTTTTTAAAATATCACAGTCTTTTTCATGTACAAAACATAAAGCAACAAAGTCAAATATTAACCAGTCTCACTGTTGACTAGAGTGATAAAAGAAATAATGACTAGCAAGGAATGTTATCCCTTCAGTACCTTGTGACTCAGAGTCAGTGTATTTAAACGCGTTTAGGTAATCTGTTCACCCATTCTTGGACTCGATGAAATCGACAATTGGTGATCTTACCTGAGCGACTTTCTTCTCGGTATGTCTGCATTGCTTGCTGCAACTCTACTTTCACGAGTTCTCTCGTTTCCATAACTACTTTCTTAACAATGTCGTCTCTCTCCTGTTCATAAACTTTCTTTTGGTGTTCAAGCATTTGCCACATCTTATCTTCCATCACTTTAAAATTATTATCTCTCTCATTCTTCTTCCTCTCTGCTTCCAACTGTCCCTCTAGCTCAGCAATTCTTTTCATGTACTGCTCCTGAGCATTGCGTTCTTGATTCGAAGGACTTGCAAATCTGTCCTGCATGCTAAAACTTGTCACAAAGCTATTGAGAGATACATTCTGAGCACTTAGTTTCTGTTGAGCAGTATTTTTCTGTAAAGGAAAATTACAAAACCATGAAGAGAGGTTGAAATATACTTGTGCTCTAAAAGTTTTACTTTCTTTATAATACACACCCTTTTCCTCCCTTGTTCGTCAAGTACATGCAGCCCTTCCTTTTCATGCTCTGAATATGAGGAATCAGGATCAGCAGGGAAATTTGGAATTAGACGCCACTTAAGCCGTTTATCTGACCGAATATTTTCCAACTCCTCTTTACATCCTGCAAAGAAAGTGATGAAATGTAAGCATGTGGGGCATGAGAACTTTAACCTCTCCACCTAATACAACTTACTTGATAACATGTAAATTTGGCAGCAATAAGGATGCTTGCGTCCATCTGCACTATTTAGTGCAGTTTGGCAAATGTACACTAAATTATCCTTAAAATCAGAGGCGTCATTAGGGCAGTACCGGACCACATTGGACTGTACTATAACTTTAGTGATTTCTTGCGTGTTTACAATTTGAATCTCATTGTTCCAATTGGTGAATCGAATTAAGGCCCAAAGAGTTGTTTCAGAAGTTCTTTCTTGGGCCATTTTCTACCCTAAAACAATATTTTCGAAGAAAACAGACAAACCACTGGCCGGCTCCCTTCCCGCACAAAAACAATCACAAAGATGGCGTCACGGCATCACCTCGAGCGGCGTACGGCGTGGTGGGTGCGTTGCATCATGGGAATGCAGAAATTTCTGCCGGCTTAATAAGAAACTATTTCTATTTTATTTCGCGTCTCCAGTTTAACCATAAACGATAGATTTGCTGTTTTCATGATTTAAATTTGCTGAAAACGTACTACAAACGTCCAAAACGATGCGTGCATAGTGTTGAGTAAAAACCCTGGGTGCACAAACATCAGAGTTCTTTATGCCAGCATGGCCCCCCACTCTCCCAGACACTCCCGCCGAGCGCCGAGCAGCAGAAGGTAGAAGTGATGCAGAATTGTTATTGTTTACTTCGTGGTTAAAGAAAGCTTTACTAATATGGACTCAAGACTTAAATGGCAAGTTGGGAAAAGAAAGTGGCTCTCTGAAGGTCGACCTGTGCCAAGATCTACATTATACTATCGAGAGAAGTATAGAAAGAAGAAGGTAAGTTTATTTACCTTGCCTTTGCAGTGATTCATGGCTGAAACACACGAGTTTGCTAGGCAACATTCGTAATTTTTAACGACGCATTTAGGCTCTTCTTATTTTTTATTGGTTTAAGACTGAGGGTATTTTTCTATTATTTTTTTTTAGGGCGGTGCTGTTTCCATTGACAACTGTTCTCAGCCGAGTCCAGCACAGGCAGACCCTTCTGGAGAGCAACAGGAAGAGAACTCCCAAACCTTCAGTGGGAATGCGAGTGAGCCAGCACCAGATACTTCACTTCTGCAGCATGTTGAGCTGCCAAGCCATGCAAGTGATACTAGTCATGATAGTACAGGAGAAGAGGTTAGTGGTCAAAAAGCACATTATACATTTCTGGGAATTTAGTCCCATAACAAATACAATTATGTAAGCAATTTTGTGCACATTTGGTTGAAAATATTACATTATTTAAATCATTTTTAGGTTGAACCTCTGGTTGCACCAACTTTAGCCAAACGCAGAGCTCGCAGAAGAAAAATAGTTGTTAGAGAAAATGTGGACAGTGATGACGCTCTGTCATCCTCCAGTGTGTCTAGTGATTCGGAACCAATGTCTTCTCGAGAGAACTGCTCTCCAGAACTAGCATCTCCTGACCCACCAACAGATTATCAGCAAAAACCTACAAATCAGTTTAGTGCTGTTTTCGATGAGTTTGAGGTACTGGAACAAGAGAACCAGCAAGTAAGACCGCCCGACCTTCCAAATCAACGTGAACCTTTGTGTCCATGCACAAATATTACTGCGGAAGAAGTCATGTTCATGACATTGACTCTGGGAGTGCGTCACGGGTTGACTTGGGTTGCACAGGTTGATATTTTAAGAATAATAGCTTCCATTTTTAAAAACAGTTCAATTCCAACAACAAAGCATCAGTATAAAGAGAAACTTAAAGTGAAAGATGATAAAGATATTTCATATCATGTGTTTTGCTGTGAGTGTGATAGTTACATTGGTAAAAAAGGTAAAAATACAAAAATTAAGTATTGTCAAAATTGCAAAAAAAATATTAAAGTCAAATCTAATCAGAACTGCTTTGTTTCTCTATCAATTGAATCACAGTTGCAAAAATTTATGCGAGATGAGTCTTTTGTGTCAAACATTATGACATACAGATTTAAACAGCCATCAAAGGCTGGTGTGTTCTCTGATATTTATGATGGGAATGTGTACAAAAGCTTAAGTGCAGAGGGAGGTATTTTATCATCTCCCTATAATTTTTCAGTCACGTTCTTCACTGATGGTGTCGCTTTTGGAAAGTCATCTAATAAAACTATTTGGCCGATATATTTAACTGTTAATGAGCTACCTTACCATATTCGCTGCCAGTATTTGGTGTTGGCTGGTGTTTATGCCGGCTCGCATGATCCTAATCAGTTGTATTTCTTAAAACCATTTGTGGATGCAATGAATTTTTTGTCTTCAAATGGGATGAAATGGATTCACGATGGGGTTCAAGTAACTAGTCTTGTCTTACCTCTGTGCTGTGTCGTTGATTCTGTTGCGCGATATCAAATATTAAATTACAAACATTTTGGTGGTGATTACGGGTGTACCTTTTGCTATAGAAGATCTCAGTATGTCCTTAAAACAGGTAGCCGGTACCCTATTACAGAAGAGCCTGCTGAAGCAAGAACAGAAGAGAGCTACTGGGTTGACATTCATTCAGTTCAAGCAAAACCTAATACTATTGACAGAGCTCACAGGGGAGTAAAAGGAACCTGTAATTTGTTCAGTTTAAAATACTTCAGTATCTTTCACTCCCTAGTTGTTGACTACATGCACAATGTACTTCTTGGTGTTACTAAGAGACACACTGACCTAATATTTCAGGCTTCTTATAAAAAAATGTGGATTGATGTTCGTGAAAATAATATTGGTGTTGGCACTTTAAAGGCAATTATTGATGACAGAATTGATTCGTTCCAATCCAGCACTGGTATAATTAGGGATCTTAGAGGTATATCTCATCTTGGTTTATGGAGAGCTAGTGAGTGGAGACTGTGGTTATTGTTTTACTTTGTCACATGTTTGAAAGGTTTGCTAAAAGAAAAATATCTGTTGCACTTTGCCCTGTTAAGTAAGGCTATTAATCTCTTGCTGAAAAGGTCAGTCTCAGAAGCAGAAATAACGTTAGCCCACAGAATGCTAATGTGCTACAGTTATTACTTTCAAAAATATTTTGGAGAGGCCAATATGGTTTACAACATTCATCTCCTCTCTCACATAGGACAGTGTGTATATAACTTTGGTCCAATATGGGGACACAGCAGTTTTCCATTTGAATCAGCAAACCGACATCTTCTTCAACTTTGCAAAAACCCCAACTCAGTGGCACTAGAAATATCCCGCAAATTTGTTGTTTTTCAATCCTTACCTAGTTTAACTCTTACTTTGAACTGTTCAGACATAGTTATAAATTTCTCTGAGAGTATTTTGAATTACAGGAAGCTCAATAAGTGCCATAGGGCTGCTAATAATAAATGTATTCTATTAGGAATGCCACATTGTCAAGCAATTCCATCTACTTCTAGACAACTGGTGGGGTCAACTTCTGAGAATTGCTTTGTGTATGAGAGAATGATTTACAAGAACAACAGGTTCACAACTGTGCAGTACAGCAAAGAGCTTAATACTAATGATTCCTTTGTTTATTTGAAAAGTGGCGCTTGTGTTGCCATACACAAGATTATTAAGATCCCTGATGGAAATAGGGTTATGTGTTTAGTGCAAACTGTGGTGAGTGAAACAAACTGTCTGTTGCAGAACAGCGTTGTAAAATATGATTGTATTGCAAAAGTTTTAAAATTTGACGGTTATTATTTTGTTCGGCTAGAAGAAATAGAAGAGCCCTGTCTATTCATTGACATCAAAGGTGCCAAATATGTTGCTCGTATTCCCTATGGCTGCACAGTTGAGTAAGGTTCTTGTGTCAAACCCCAATTTATTTAAAATATTGGAACTGTTTATAATTTTGTAAATACTTATTAGTTTATTTATGAATATGTACAAATAAAAATATGTAAAAATTTGCAAAATTGTGATATTGTTAGACGAGTTGTCTAGCATTCTATTGTATTCTATTTAAAATACAGACACTACAACATGATTCCTTTACCTGTTTTAGTTTGTTTTAACCCCGAGAACTAACTTTCATACATATGAATCTTCTCTTGTCAATGAAAACTTTTTAATTTCTCTAGCTCAGCCAAGTTTGGCCCAAAAACTACAAAAAAAAAAATTGGTGAAGGTTTTGAGTCAATACTGAACAATCAAGCCTGTTATTGGAAAAGTCTGAGAGGTTAAGGGGTCGGACCCCGTTAGAATCGGGCCAGAGATGCTTACTTCTTGACCATCAATTTTAGAAAGATGTTGAAGTGATAGGCATGGACAGTGTCAAGCCAGAAGGCTGTTCTAAGATAAGACCATACAAAGCCGGGCAAAGCCTGCATTAAAAAAAAACAGCTGGAAACACGCACTGCCCGGTGAAAAGTCTGTTTCCAAACAGTTATTAGGTAACTCATTTTACTCGGTTACCAGAATCGTCTTCGAAACCGTTAGTAAACTGGCATCCTTGTCTGTTATTACCCTGTTTTCGGTAACTGGCTAGAAACACGCTCTGCTCGGTGGAAAGTCCGTTTCCAAACAGTTATTAGGTAACTCATTTTACTCGGTTACCAGAAACGTCTTGGAAACCGTTTGTAAACTGGCATCTTTGTCTGTTATTACCCTGTTTTCGGTAACTGGCTAGAAACACGCTCTGCTCGGTGGAAAGTCTGTTTCCAAACAGTTATTTGGTAACTCATTTTACTCGGTTACCAGAAACGTCTTGGAAACCGTTAGTAAACTGGCATCCTTGTCGGTTATTACCCTGTTTTCGGTAACCGGCTAGAAACACGCACTGCTCGGTGGAAAGTCTGTTTCCAAACAGTTATTTGGTAACTTACTTTACTCGGTTACCAGAAACGTCTTGGAAACCATTTGTAAACTCGATTCTTTGCCGGTTATAACCCTGTTTTCGGTAACCGGCTAAAAACACGCTCTGATCAGTTGTAAGCCTGTTATCTTAATGTTTCGGTGCACTGGCCCTTTACAGTTTCCACCCAGTTACTATAACGCATAGATAACGTTTGAATGCGAGTTTGTTAGTGGTTTGTTGGGAAACTGCTCAATGAAGTTTCTAGACGGTTACAAAAACTGTCAAAAAACGCGTTGTTGTCCGTGTTTAGCACAGTAAAACAGTTTCTAGTGGGTTACTGCGTGATAACTCGTTGGAAACTGGCTTGTAACAGACTAAAAACCGGCACTTACATGCACGATTTTCGCCAGGGAGAGTGCACGTGTTACTGAGCAGTAGCCTCCTAAGCAGCCACATCTCAGCCAGCCTCACCGCGGGCTCGCCCCGCCCCGCCCCGCCCCGAGCCCCACCCCACCCCACCTGCCCCACTCCGTCCCTGCAGACGGGGGGGCTGCTGTGGCGGCTGCTGCACAAGAGAGGAGCGGGATGGGGCGGGGCGGGACGGGACGGGACGGGCGCGGCGGCGGGGTGGAGTGGGGCAAGGTGGGGGTGACGACGCCGTGCGGGGCGGCGGGGCGCGGGGCGCGGGGCGCGGGGCGCGGGGCGCGGGGCGCGGGGCGCGGGGCGGCGGGAGGAGCAGACGGCGCGAGTCGGATGCCGTGTCTGATGTCCAAGACTATATCCCCTCCCCCCACCTTTCCACCTGCATGCTGCCTGCCCACCCTTATCGCTCTCTTTCCAAATACATATTCCTCCAGGAACATGAAGAAATAGCCCTTCGCATCTAAAACGCTCTCAATCTTGTCCGATTGGCTCTCCCGCCCTGCGTTCTGCGCTGTAGTGTGATGCGGCGCTTCCCTTCTCCGATCTTGGCGAGACCAGTCTGAGGTGTCCTGCCTGGCATTACAGTGATTACCATAATGATTACAGGCGCCGGCGACTTAAACATCACAGCTGACAAGGCTCCCTGCCCTGCCCGGCCTGGCTCGGCCGGACGGACGGACGGCCGGTCGGCTCGGCGGGGCGACTTCACCGTATTTACGCGTCTGCGCTGCGCGTCTAGAGCGATTGTATATTTATGGTGTCTGGGGAGGGAAGGGGCCTTTGAGCCTGCTAGGCAAGTCTCCTCTAGATCGTCTCTCTAGCCTCCTCTAAGCTCGCGCGCTCCCGCCGGCGCGGCCCAGCCCAACCCATCCCGGCCTGACTCGGCAGCGGCCGTTCGTTCACCTTCCGGTAATGAGATGCTCCATTACTGGCGGCGCTAAGGTAAAGTGCTCGCCTCGCACCGGAGGAGAAGGAGAAGGAGAGGACGAACCGGACCGGCGATTCATTACCCGTCAGCGGAGAGGGTGGCGCCGCGAGTAGGAGGGCTTGCCCCGCCCCGCCCCGCCCCGCCCCGCCCCGCCCCGCCCCGCCCCGCCCCGCCCTGCCCCGCCCCGCCCTGTAAGTGCAAAGCTCATCAGAGCCCGGGCCCGGGCTGACCACGGGCCGTGCGCCCGCAGGCCGCAGGCGCTCACACGGACTGGAGTGGCACCGACTGATGATGCAGGACATGTGTAAGCGCTGGCCAGCAGAGTGATTCAGAAGAGCGCCCCCTTGCCCTGTCTCTCTCGCACTCATTGGCTGCGCCGTCAGTCTACAGGAGCAGCAGGGCCTGCCTGGTCTCCGCGGCGCGGCCGTCATGTGGATATCCGCGGTCTGCACCGCATTGCCGCGCAGCGGAGTCCAGCCCAGCCTGACGGTAAGCCGTTAGCCCCTCGAGAGCAGCTCCCGCGCGGAAGCCGCCCCGGCCCCGGCCCCGGCCCCGGCCCCGGCCCCGGCCCCGGCCCCGGCCCCGGCCTCGCCTGCCCCGTCCCGGCCTGGCTGTCCGGACGGTGTCTTACGCTATTTATGTGTTGGGTCTCGGCCGGTTTATGTGTCTGGTCGGCCTGGTGCTGGCGTGCCCCTGCCCTGCCCTGCCCTGCCGACGGTCTGCTGCAGCTCCTGCCTGGGTGCCTAGGTGACTAGGTATTTATGTGTCTGGGTGTACCGGGGGCGGGGCGGGGCGGGGCGGGGCGGCCGGAGCGCAGGCACGGCCACAGACGCAGGCAGGCAGGCAGGCAGGCACGGCCTCAGGGCGCAGGGTTGCTGAACTCGGCGGCGCATCGCGTGGCGCGGTGCGGCGGGGATGCTCTGCTTGCTCTGCTACTGCAGCCGCCACGAGTTGCGATCAAAACTCGGACACCGCAAGGCTTTCGGCTCCGCGGCCCCGCGGACCCAGCCTCGGTCCGAACTCGCGTCTCCGCGGACACCACCGTCATCGTCACGCCGGTCAACCTGGTACCTTGATGTTGGGCGCCTCTTTTATTTTATTGTTGTTCGATGACTGAACATACAAGATAAGACAAGGAAATAGCGGGTGGGCGCTTCCTAGACACGAGCGTTTTACCCCACAGTGTTTCCTCCCCGCCCCACCTCGCCTCGCCCGTAGGACCAGGGCGCTCTGCTGTACTGCGCCGCCTGCAACGCGCCACGTGTCGTCGAATGGACGCTTCTTTGGGCGGGTCATCGCTCTCGATGTGAAATAAATAGGTGTGGAGGCAGGAGGTAGCGGGGGCGGGGGACGGAGACGGAGGCGGGGTCGAGCGGACCGGGGGTGGCGGGGGCGGGGCGGGGAGGATCGGGACGGCGGCCCCAACGCTATCGCGCGCCCCGCCCCGCCTTACCCCAGCCCAGCCCACCCCGCCCTGCTGGCCTCCTCGCCGTCATGTGCGGGCGCGTGCGCGCGTGTCGGGGCCGGGCGGGGGCGGGGGCGGGGGACTCACGGGGTACAGAGGCACCCGATGCACCCAAAAGTGGTTTGCCACCGTGTGAAAAAGATAAGATGCGAAATATTGCCGATGATGACGGTATTTAAAGTAAACAGATTGGATGTGCACCGAGATGCGCTGGCCGGGCCGGGCGACATGGTTGCACGCGTCCAGCAAGATATTCCACGTGGCTTGCGGGTGGGGGGAGGTACGTCGTCCGCGCGCACCTTCGTGTGTTCTTTGGCAGAATACTTCGTCGCAAGATAGTGTGGCGAATTCTCACCTGCCTGCCCCCGCCGCCCCCATTCAGACCGCACTCCCGCCGCCTCGCCCCGCCCCGCCCCGCCCCGCCCCTCCCCCCCGCCACGCCGCACACGCTTTGGTACTTGGGACCGTCTGGGCCGGCGCGGCTCGGCTCGGCGCGCCGGCGGTGGGGTGGGGTGGGGAGGGGAGGGGTGGCGAGCGATGCGCGGTGGGATGAATGGGGCACGGAATGGGGCACCGGGGGCACCCCGCGCATTGAATAGCTCAGCGATATATCCGCAGATGCGAAACTCGAGAATGGGCTCCCTCCCCTCCCCTCCCATTTCTCTCCTCTCCTCACCTCCCCCGACCCGCTGCCCCCGCCCCTCTGCCTGTCTGGAGGTGAGACCGACCCGACCCGACCCGACCCGACCTGCCGCGCCCCGCGCAGGAGGCTAGGGAACAATACTGTCTGAGCCTCCGGAACGGAGCACGGAGCATAGCCTCGGGTAACCGCCAACCTGCAGCGGGCCGGAGCGGCGCGGAGCGCAGCAATGGGGGCGGCGAATACGGTGATGCATGGCGGGATGGCGGGATCGACTGGGACCGGGGGAACTGAGAGGGGAGCACGCCGCGACGCGACACACCGCGCAGGGTCCAATGCCCCCTCCTCTTGCCTCCAGCGGCATGGACAGCGGGACCGAGGGGTAGGGGTGGCGGAGGCGGTAGGGCGACGTCCGAAGTCCGCCCGCAACTGTTTGAATCACATTGTACCAGGGGTTTCTTTGAATCCGTAACAGAGATGCTGGACTGCGTAGACTCCAGGGATTCAGGGCCCATGGCGCCTACCGCGCGTATGGGGTAGGCAGACCCGCAATACTGTAATGCAATTTATTAATAATAATGAATTTAAAAAAAAAAAAAAAAAACGAGAAGTTTAAACTTTGAGAGCAATGAAATTGGATATCCCTAGCGACGAAAACGTAAAACAACAAAGCAAAAAACGGATCATCTGCTTCAAATTCCAATTTGGATTAAGATTCCCCCCCCCCCTTTTTTTGTGCGCGTGTGTCGAGAGAGATTGGCTTTATTCCAGAGGTCGTCTAGCAGCCTGAGCTAGACAGAGACACCTTCGCGAGGGAGAGTCGGTCTTAACACGAGAAAAGTATCGAAAACCTGGAATTTATGGTAGAATGGTGTGGGGGGGGGGGAGGGGGTGCGTTCAGATTCTGTCGCGATGCTGAATGCCTGATGCCTGGGACCCAACCACGCTTTTCCAGTCTACCTGCACTGACCCGGCCCTTCCCGCTCGTGCCCGCTTGTCGACTAGGTTCACTGAAGGGTCGCGCCCACGTGGCCCGGGCTTCCGCCAGACCCGTGCCCTTCCCAACTGCACCCCGTGCAGCGGGCGCGAGAAATAGAACTATAAAAGTGGCGGGGGGCGGTGGTGGATGACGGCCTCTCACGGCCGCAGCAGCAGCACGAGACTAGTCTGCTGTCGCCCGACTGGGCGGAAACCGATGGAAACGAGCGAAGAGCCCAGCGGGATAGATTATCTGCCGACAACTTGAGCAGAGCTCCTATAGTCTCCATATTATCTCTATCGCACGGCACGACACTTGTTTTTCTTGAGCAAGGAGACACAGATCGGCCCGGCCCGAGCAGCGCGGAGTGCCGGCCGGCACGTGACGCGGAGGGGAGGCTCACGCCCCGCCTCTGCGCGGACAGGAAGAATCATTTTTCACGCTCTGGGACACGTACTTACTGAAAATAATTTCCTCTTAAAACGAAAGCCGCGTATTGGTGGCGTAATGCACTCAACGTGAAAATTCGCGCCTCTTTCTTCTCATCTCCTCCCCCTCCCCCCACCTCTCTTTCCTATATATAAGTGACTAAGTCTGACGTTAAACTGCGGATGTCCGGAACACAGGCAAAACAACCTCCATGCAGAGTGTTAATAGGGCATTTCACTCCATTTAAACCGGATCCAAAGAAGAAAAGTATTGCTTCCTGATTTGTTTTCTCCTTGACGCTGATTGGCTGATGCCGTCGAAGTTCTCGGACCGACCTCCAGGTCTGCGACCGCCCTAGAGGCGTGCCCGAGAACTTCGTTGGCGTTAGCCTATCGGCGTCAAGGAGGAAACAATAGGGTATTCCGCCGGAACGAAACAAGAACCTAAAGAAGAAAAGCACGACCGTCGGCTCTGTTTCCTCCTTCGCGATCATTGGCTGATCGCTATAGTGACGTCACCGTTGACCAATCAGGGCCCAGGAGGAAACAGATCTGTCGGTCGTGCTTTTCTTATTTAGGTTCCGGTTTCTTTCCAGCGGAATACCCTATTCAGGAAGCAATACTTTTCGGGTGATTCCATACGAAAGGGTAGGTGAGTTGACATCGAAGTCACCGATTTGAACTACAAATTGAGGGCATGTTTCCTATCACTAAAAGGGTTTAGAGCCAAAATTTTAGCCTCCTAGGTCGAATGGTTCCAGAGATATGGGCAAAATGGGTTTTCCGACATTTTGATGAATTTTTACTTTGGGCAAAATTTTTATAGGGGAAGGGTTGGTCCCAGAGGCTTCCAAATTTGCACAATTCATCTTTAGAGGGTAGAGTTCAAGAAGAAAAAAAAATAATATTTTAAATATTTTTTTTACTATTTTTTTATTTGGAAACTTCTCATTTAGATTAAAAATCTCAAATATGGTATCAATATTTTTCCCCAAAAATTTTTTCATAGATTGCCCTTTTCTACTTAGGAATGCATACCAAAGAACTTTTTGGGCACTCTTATGGTTTTGGAGTTAGGCTATATGTCCTGTTATTTTATTTTCCTTATAGCCGCTATTAGGAACCCCCCAAAAGTTATTTTGGCGACCATCTAAAAATGATCAGGACATCGAAAAAAGCATTTCTACATGGTCGCCAAAATAACTTTTATTGGGTTCAGCACTTGTGATACCCTTATCCTTTTTTCGGAACCTGAATCGCTTCATCGGTTGTCCTACGGAACGCTTTGAACCTCTCCTTACCTTGGTCGTCGTCCTTTCCCGAAGAAAAAGGGTGGCGCTCTCGTCCAGCGGGGCTGCGTGCGTGTGTGTGGGGCGTGGCGGTGCGTGGCGGTGCGTGGCGGCGGGATCATCACACTCGGAGGGGAGGCACTTTCAGTCTAAACGCGCCATGTCCTGTCAGGGCAGTTATATAGCCGGTAGCGGCGCGAGCGGCAGCGCCAGCGCGCCAGCACCCTGCTGGACCTCGGCGGAGGGGGCAAGGGCGGCCCCGGCCCCGCGCCGCTGCCCCGCCCTGCCCTGCCCCGCCCTGCCCTGCCCCGCCCTGCCCTGCCCCGCCCTGCCCGCCGTGTGTTTTGGGCCCTCTCCCCACCCCGCGGGCCACTTCGCGCCGCGCCTCGCCCCGGCTGCCCGGGCCCGGCCCAGCAGGGCTCAGCCCAGGAGGCTGACTTGCCTGATTGTCGAGTCACCACCGGTGACCAGATAACCGATTCGTCTGGGTGTGGTCTGGGACATGGGGTGAGGGGTGGGGCGGCGCAGGGCGGCGCAGGGCGGCCCAGGGCGGCCGGCCACGTAGAGTCTGGTCAGGCTCACTCACATCAGTTCGCCGTCGTCGTCGCCGCACCGTCGCTCGTGGTGGCGTGGCGGGGCCCCCTGCGCCTGCGCCCCCGCCACCCTCACCCCCCTGGCGCCTGCGAGGGAAAGGGGAAAACAACGCGACGCAGGGAGGAATCAGCAGGGGAGTGACGTGGGAATGGAAGGGGGGGGGGGGTGAGGACTGGCTGGGACAAGCGTGATTTACGGTGGCATCAATCAGACGGATTCCGCCAAGCGGTTAGTGATGTCCTCTGTCTTGCTCCTTATGGCCTCACCCCATTAGTGCGATAAGGACAGAGAGACGAAACCGCCTTGCGGAATCATCCTACAGGGCAATCGACCATCTCTGTGGTCTCTAAGCAGTCGCTCGGGGAGCTAAGCACATTCCGTCATAAAATCCCTGTATGAAGGCAACTCGAGGTGCGCCGCCACCCGTGCGTCGGGATAACTGAAACCGACAGAACAGGGCGGAAGGGGGGGGGGAGGGGGCGCAGGGTGATTCCGAGCAGCATTTAGTAGTGTCCTCTTTCTCGCTCCTTGGGTAAGCCCCATGAGTGCGGCAAGGACAGAAAGACGAAACCACTGTGTGCAGCATCACCCTCCGACAGGGCGAGGCCGAGTCGCCTTCTCCGGGGCTGCGGCGTGCCGCCGTGCCGCCCACTCCCACTTGTTTTCGGTCTCCATCTGATGCCCGATGCCCGCCCGGTGCAGGGCTCTGACGTGCGTGCGGTCTGTACGTGCAGTGCGACACGACCCGGCTTCCGTGGCCCCGCGGGGAGTTCCGCCACGGGGTAATTCATTCGACGGAATGTGCGCAGGGCAGATTAACAACAAAAACAACCGCTTTCCGATTTTCAGATATAGATTTTATTTTTTGCTTTCGTCACATCTCTTTGTGGTCGAGCCACCCCTTGCGGACCGCGCGTCAAAGTGCGTATTTCGCCTGAAACGACGTGACGCCGTCGAAGTGACCTCTATCCCGACGGCAAAATAAACACGCTGTTTTCCCACCTCGAATCTTTTGAATAACTTTCAAACTATCCGTCTGCAGCCGAGCCCGCCAGACGGAGGGCAAGTACACGACAGTTCCGTACCGCACCCCGCCCCGCACGTGTGTACACAGTCGTCACCCCTCTGCTCCGCAAGTAAACATGGAGGGACGGAAAAGTTATCGAAAAGTGGTGGATGCAATCATCCAGTAAAACGGCCCAGCCCGTCACGGCCTAGGCTATTCCGGTCGATGGAAAAGAAGTCAAGAAGTGCAAAAGAGGATCCGGAAACGGTTGGATTGGTTGCCGATTATGAGAAATCGTTGATTTTCACACGATTTCTCATACTATTTAACCAATTTAACCTTTTCCGGATCCGCTTTTGGACTTCTTGACTTCTTCTTTTCCATCCACCGGAATAGCCTATTATGTCGCGCAAAATAAGCCGTACACCACGCTGCGGTATGTTTCCTAGGTCAGTGGAACTTTGGGTGGAGCCCCGGGTCGGGTCGGACGATCCACGACGCTGTCCGTGACGTTCAATAGCAGCCCCTAAACGCCCTAAGCACTCGAAGATGACGCCAGCGACCCGCACTTATCGCTTCACGTCCAGCCGGGCTTTGGGACGCCGACTTTGTCCCCACTGAGCTGCTGGGGCCGGGGTCGGGACCGGAACCGAGGCCGAGGCCGAGGCCAGACCGAGGCGTGAGCGCTCTGTAGGGTGAGCGCTTGGAGTGAGCTCTAATAAAAGTAAGCGCTCTGTTCTGTTCGACAGAAGGCTTTATCGGCGCTGATCCGCCCGATCCCGATTCCACGAATCAAGTCGAAATGTAAAACGTGCTTGGCGATCAGGCCAGCACAAATTTTCGTAGAAAGTCGTCGTGTTGCCAGGAAATGCCTTAGTTTAGTCTCTAGAGCCGTATTTTTTTCTTCTTGGTAGAGGCCTCTTCGACCTCCGTGCCCTTGGATAATGTCCTCTACCCTGGCCGTTTTCCTCGAAAGTCGACTTCATAATAACGGACCCCTCCCTCCTCCCTCCCCTAGTGCAGGGCTGAACTTCTAGCGTCCCACCTCGTGTTGCCGAGGGAGGAAGCCTGGGTCTGCAGCCCGGCAATTACCTTGCTTTTTCAATATCAAACATATTGTTGAGTTGGGCAGAAGACGGACTACACGAACTGCTGTCATTACTCAGAAAAGTTTACACTTTCACACCCGCAAAAAGGGTGCGGACGACGGGTGTGGCTGGCAGGGGTAGGGTAGGGGTTAGCGGATGCGATGCGCGATGCGTGCGTTATCCTCCCTCCTGCCCTACAGGCGCCCGCCGCCGCCCGCCGCCGCCCGCCGCCGCCCGCCGGCGAGCCGCCCCGGTTGACCCCTGCTCAGTTGCTCTGCATGTCCCCCCCCCCTCCCCCTCAGCCCCACGGGGCCACCGACGTCGCATCAGCCTCAGCCTGTGTCGGCGAGTCCAGACGGGTCGGCCAATCAGCGTCGGTAACCCATTCGTCAGCGGGGCGGGTGCGTCCTGTCCTGTCCTGTGCGGGAAGGAGCGAGATAGTGGCCAAGCCCAGCCCTGAGGGGGATGGGGTGGGCGAGGGGCGGACGCCCGCGCCGCAGAGCCGATGCGAGCCGACAGAGGGAGGCCGCCGCCGCCGCCGCCGCCGCCGCCGCCGCCTCCTCCACGCCGAGACACGTCGGCTGGCCACCGACAAAATGATGTACGTACATCTTCCGAGAAAAATAAAGGAAAAGGAAATACTTCGCCGCCCTTATGATGCATCGGGTTCGCGCCGATGGGGCCTGTGTGGGGTGGGGTGGGCCTCGGGTGGGCAGACGGCCCTCTCAGGGTGCGCCGGGTGCGCGCAGCGTACAGGTCCTGACGTGCAAGGACGAGCACAGACCGGCTGACACCGGCTCTGTCCGACGCACACCCCTGGTAACCTGGTTACCTGAGAGTGTGAAAGAACCTTCTGATTGCATTGACCCGTGGACATACAATAGACCCTATTCGGTCTCGGCATTTAAAGAAGAAATAAGGAAATCAGGACCGGAACCAGTGTCAAAATCTCAGCAAATACCCACGCAAATCCGAAATGAAAGTTGTGGAGGAGGTTCCCAGTGACAACCAAGTACAGCAATGTGCTAAAAACTTCGAAAAAATTCTTATTTGGACCACTGGTTCCGGTCGGGACTTCTTTCTTCAGCCCAGACCGAATAGGGTCTATTACGTAGTGTATGCATTGACCGTTTTTACTTTCTTTCTTTTTATTTTTTCTTCTTTTCTGGACTATTGGTGTATCGGAATAGACCATATCGGTAAACCGAAAAAGAACGAAGAACAGAAAGAAGAAGCAAAGCGTAGAATGGCAACGTGATGATGTGCCGTCTCTTTCAGTTCAGCAGTTTTAGAAAGAAAACAGTATCCTGCATCGCTTTTGACATGAAACCAACACTTTAGACGGTTGAGTCATCTTTTAACAAGTATATGAGTCTCATTGATCGTCTATATACGACGGTGGAACTGATGCCGCATTCTATACTTCTCATACTCGTCTTTGCTTCTTCTTTCTGTTCTTCGTTCTTTTCGGTTTACCGATATGGTCTATCAGTGTAAGTTGAGAGACAGGGTTATTCACCTCATTCTATGAATGAGGGACGCATCAGTTGGAACTGTGTTGGAACTCTTTTCTTGCTTTTGTTATTAATCATACCTTAAAATGGTTTTCACTGCACCATAAACGCCCGCTGGCGCTTATCCGCGGTGACACGGAGCCCAGTGTAGAATGCTGCCTCGGATGAGTCATTTCGTGGTCATTCACTTTCGCCACATGTAAACGATGATTCACCTGCCGACACCTAACTGCGAGGTGTAGCCCTCTCAAGGGGGAAAAAACACAATTTGTCTTTGTAGTCTTTCTGGGAATTGCGCGTGCGAAACGAAGCAATCTCACACACTTGATCCCTCAGAACCAAAGTGCTTCACAGTGCTTTTTCGTGACTGCCTCCGGCGAAAAGCGATAAATATCTCACTCAAATTGCCACAATGAATCAACACTACTGCGGCCCACCATTGAAAGCAAGAGTATCGAAAACAGTCTTCTGACGCATGCCTAATTCCTAATTCTGTGACTCTCTACCTGCAGGCTGTTTGCTCGTCCAGCCCGCCCCACCCGCGCCGCTCTGTCACCGCGCTCGCACGCTCGCAAAACTGCCTCCATCCCAAAATGAGACCGACGAATTTCTACGGAAGCGCGCCAAAGACGCGAAGCTTGGCGGAGCGGGTCCATAAGATGATGCCCGCTTTTACGGCCTCACATTTATTTGTTTCACTGGACCCCCCCCCGCCCCGCCCCGCCCCGCCCCGCCCCGCCCCGCCCCGCCCCGCCCCGCCCCCGCCCCGCCCCGCCCCGCCCCGCCCCGCCCCGCCCCGCCCCGCCCCGCCCCGCCCCGCCCCGCCCCGCCCCGCCCGGCCCTGCCGGCGGCCGGCTGCGTCCAGGCGAGCAGGCTCCAGGGCCTGCGGCGCGAGCGCGGCGAGGCCTCGTCACTCTTCTCGTCGGCCGCCCCGGGGTCCTTCATTCGAAAAAATCGGTATACACCCTAAAATAAAATAAGAAAAAAAATAATCAGAAAAGGATCATGAAAAAATCAGTGGGGAAAATCAAGAAAAAAAATCAGAAATATGCAACAAAAACCAATAATCAGTGAAAAAAAAAGGGAAAATCTTTTTAAAAAATACTCAATTGAAATATCAGAAAAATCGATGTACGCATGAATTTGTAGTGGAGTACCCCTCGGCGGCTGCCACCCTGGAGGACCACATACCTCCGACGCACCGCGCCTCACCGGCTGCCCGCCATGCCGTGCCACTCCGCTGGCGCGTGCACATCTCATGACTCTCTCATGGCGACACATTTCGCCGAAGGGGTCGACCGACGAGACGCGGACGGCGGGGCGGGGGCGAGGGTGCTGTTCGGTGCGGGAGCGGGCACGGGCGTTACATCAGCCAGCCCCCCCGACCCGACTCCACCAGCACCGTCGCTCTCCTCATCGGAGGTGCATGAGCGCGTTGGGTCCTTCATTCAAAAATATCAGTGTACAACCTAAAACAAAATCATTAAAACATCAGAAACAAGGGCCAAATAGAACACAAAATAAATTGACTGATGGGTGTGGAACTCGTTCTTTACATAATTATGTGCTACAGAGGTAGCAGGGGCATTAATAAGGTCCGCGACTGAAAAAAAGGGGGGGGGGGCGAAATTCAGGTTGCCTACAAGCAGGGGTTTTGCAGTGCAATTTGACTACCTTTTAGGCGGCTATCTAGAGACTACAAAACGCCAATACGTTAATACGCGCCTGAGAGGTAGAAGGGTAAAACGTGATGTGAATCGAGTGAGCCCATTTTCATCTCAGATTGTGTTAGTGCGTGTGTAGGGGAAGTTTTTCCCAGGACATACTCGCCCTTGCTCGGCTTGGGCCTTGCCTTGTTCGGCTCCCCCGCTCGGGTCCGATTGTTGGGACAACAATAAGCTGGGGTTCGGGACTTAAAAGAATGAAAATCTGCGAGATTTGTTAAGTGTTCACAAAAAATAGTATTGAACTAAAAAAAAGTTCGTAGTTGGTAGCAACACCAACATTTCCAGTTTCAAATGGTAAAAGTGTTATGTCTTTAGGTATTCTGTGTTCTAGAAGTTGGAATCATGATAAAGTGTTTCCCGCATTGAGAAAAATACTCGTTCTACTACCACCAAGTAAGTGGAGGTGGGTGGTGGGTGGTAAAGAACGAGTAAAAAAGCTCATTGTTGGAATAAAGATTAGCATTTCCAGTTTATAGAATATTGTGAGATCTGAGATGAAAGTGGAATCAGTTAAGCGTTACAGTTCCACTCGACTGAGAACAATACTCGTTCTTTTCACAACTCAAGAGAGAGGTGGTGGTAAGGAACAAGTAAAAAATCAGTAGAAAAATCAGTGAAATTCAAGGAAAATCACGAAAAGCTTGAAAAATCAGAAAGTCAGTGGACGCCTAAATTTTGTGTGAAGGACCCTCTACACTCCCCGAGCCGTGCCGTGCCAATGTGTCAGAGAGTGGAACACAGAAAGTGTGAAACGCGATAAGGCTACAAATACCGCCACAAATTCCTTCTCCATGATTTTTGTCTATCAAAGTGACGGAAAGAAGTCAGCGCGTCTGCGCCGACACAACCACACCGCTCACAAGACCGGTCTCTGAGTCGTGTCGTCTGCTGAGATGGGTGCGAATTTCGTCCTGCGCCGGGCTCCGTCCTGCCCCCTGCCCCACCCTACTTCACCTACGCCTCGCCCCCGCCCCGGGTCTCAGCGCTATGAATGGTGGCGTAGTAAACACGTAGGGTAGAACATTATGCAAATGGGCATCATTGTCGCGGGGAGTCGGGGAGAGAAGAGACGAAGAACCTTGGACTTGGCCTTCCGACGCGCGGCGCGCCGCGACCTCAGCAGCCTCGGGCAGGTGCCGCCGCACCCCGCCGTTCCCCGCCACGCTCAACCGCGTCCCGCCAGCCCCTCCGGATCGCGGAGAAGAGGCGGACACGGCGGACACCCGCAGGCCGCTCGGGAAAACTAGTCGGACAGGACAGGTATCGGTGGAAAATTGTCTAGCGCGCAGTTTGGGCGTGTCTGGTTGCCGTGTGTGTGTGTGTGTGTGTGTGTGTGTGTGTGTGTGTGTGTGTGTGTGTGTGTGTGTGTGTGTGTGTGTGTGTGTTACAACCGCAGCGGGATTGCCGCCGCGGAGTGGACGAGCGGGTCGTCATTACTCCGTCTCAAGGGAAATTCGCGGAAAGCAGTCTGTGCGGGATAAGAGGCGCAAGTGTTGCACGGAACGTATCTCGGCCCAGGCTCCTGTACGCATGAGGAATTGCCCCGCCGCGACACGCCATGCCGTACGGCACACGATACCTCTTCGCGCCCGCAGCGCCGTAGTGCGAGAGGTGACGCAAGGTCCGTACGTCGGGGCGGGGCGGGGCGGGGCGGGGCGGGGCGGGGCGGGGCAGGGCGGGGCGGGGTGGGTTGGGTTGCGCCGGGGCTAGGCGGCGAGGGGCGCGGAGCGGGGCGCCGCCGCGCCGCCCAAAAGATTGCGCAGCGCAGAGATCTATTCCTGTCCAGCCGCGCGGGACGTGGCGGCTGTTGAACCTGGACTAGGTGGAGCTGCGCCACGGGCAGCCGCCGCACCTGTGAGGCCCTCATCGGGGACACCTGTACCTGGAGGAATACGACCCTTTCCAGATACGACGTGGAAATTACATTAACAGATAAGGTTCTCGTTATGATTTCTTATGGAGGTATGGTATGCTTCCCGAGGGGGAATTCACATAGGAAAATCTTGTACAGACCACTCGTTATTACACCGGTAGTACCGAGGGGGCCTCAACTCCTGAAATCATGTGTACACAATCGTTGATATCTTCGAAATCATTGTCAAAAAATGTGGATCTACTGCCGAAAATATTGATTTGAGTGCGTATTTTGGGCTCATAATGCTCAAAATACACTTAAATTTACTTTACGAATTATTTCTTTCAATTATAAGAGGTGTAATGATGTGAAATCATGTGAAATCTTGAAATCATGTGTACAAATTTTGGGTGAGTTGAGGCCCCTTCGGGTGTTACACACAAAATTTTATCACTTTAGGACATATTTTCGTATTTTTCGGTATTACATTACGGGTATAACCGCGTAATACCTGGATCAGGTGTACAGTGTATTACGGAAGTGAATCCCCCCTCGATGCTACCAATGCCGAAAACGCCAGCAAAACAGCCTCTCCCGCCGCTCGCATTAGAAGACTGCGACAGGCACGGCGCGGCCCCGCCCCGCCCCGCCCCGCCCTGTCCTATTAAAGCACGAACGAACACTGACCTAGCCTGCTGGACCTCGTGAGCAGGCGGCGGCGGGGCCCGCGGGACGGAGCGGGGCGGGGCCAGTCAGACGGGCTGCATAGCCGTGTGCAGAGCAAGGGCCGGCCAGGGCCGTACGGGGCGCGGGGCGGGGCGGGGTCCTGGCCTGGATACCTACCTACCTAGCCTGCCGAGCCTGCGCAGCCTGCGCCTGTCAACTCAAGCGGGCAACGGGCTCGAGGAGCTGCCAATCGCTGGCCAGATGCGATAGGCAGAGCGGCGCGGTGCTCGCTGCTCGCGGGTGGCTTTCGGCTCGACGCAAAGCGACGCGACGCGACGCGCGCCCCTGGTGGCCAGAGCCTATGCTGCACGGCGCGCAGGCGTGCCAACCGGCTGCCTACTCGCACGGGGCCATGAAGAGCAGAGTGAGGACGGCGGCGATGGGAAGACGAGGGCGGGAGAAAGTGCACCGCCACCGACCGCCACGCCACGCCACGGGTGCGTCATCGCCGTGCTCTCCGCGTCTCGGATCGGCTGGTCGCACTCGGGGTAGACGATCTCAAACGGAGCGGTCCAGATGATGTGACCAGGAGGCAGCGTTGAAGGGCAACGCGTAGTTTTAGCAGAAGTTACGCTTTTATCAGTCCAAGCTCCAGAGCTCCGTATCAACTCTCGCATTATATATGAGCTCCCACAAACAGCCGTCGGGATAGTTCTCGCTATGGTTACTGAAAAAACCTTGCGTTGGAGCTTCGGAATAAGATGTGACTTACTGATGTGGCGACAACCTCCAAAATAAAGAGCTGTCGCATCGAAGTCGTACGTATGTGATTCATGCGAGCCATTTTCCTACCAGCACCACCTCCGACATTGATCCTCTTTTCTTCACGATTTTTTTCACGTCATTTACATTCCTGTCTCATTCAAATTAGGGCAGTAGGCCCTGGGGTTGTCTAAGCATTCCGGATACATATCGTACCGATTGCTCTCCTACGGAATAAAACTCTGGCTCAAACCGGCCCCGTAACGCCATCCTCGCCTCGCCCAGACGAGACGGAACCTTGAAATTTGTCGTGCAAATCGCGCCAGACCCAGGGGCGCGCGGGGTGAGGGTGAGGCCCTGCGCGTCGAGCCAGGCTTGGCCTATGTCACCCTAGGTTATTATTCAGCTCCTCGGACGCGGCTGGCGGGAGAGGGACAGCCAGCGCCCCGCCCCGCCCCACCCCGCCTCGCCCCGCCTCGCCTCGCCCCGCCTCGCCCCGCCTCGCCCCGCCCCGCCCTGCTGGGACCCCATTCGCCCATGGCGCCGCCCATGGCTTGGTAGGTCGCGCCCGGAGTGTCGAGACGTTTGTTTACAAAGTCCCCAAGCAGCCGCAGCCGCGAGGAGATTCAGAGATTTGATACCTGTCGCAGTGGGGTCTGGCTGGGAGCCCTGGCGCGGCGGGGCCGCCGAGCCTGAGCAGACCATGGGGCAGACCAGACCTTATCGAGATCGAGATCGAAAGCACAACTGCTTCAAGGGAATTCGAAATGCGACCAGTAGAGGTGGGTATGCGAACTTGCGGACGAGGCGAGGCGAGACGAGACGGACGCGTCTGGCGGGCCGGGCCGGGCCGGGTCGGGTCCGGCCATGTGTTTGACGGCGAGGGTTGCGCCCCTCCCTGGGGGCTCACCAATGGGCCTGTACCTTGGTGCTGATACGAGACCATGGCGCAGTCACCCTCTCCCATGAGGCACAGCGCTCCTGAATTTTTGTGTTTTCTGGATTTTTCTGATTTTTCCTAAATTTTTCGAAGACTTTGATTGTCTTTTCTTGTCCCTAAATTTCCTCAGATTACCATAATTTTATAACGATTCCTCAATCCACATGGATAATATTCAGAATAAATTCAATTTGCTCGCCCCCGCAGCAGGCCGCTGAGCCCTGCCCTGCATGGAGGCCGCATGCCGCAGGCTCAGGCCTCGGCCCAGGCGGTCACGTGGCGCGCCGACACGGAGCGTTTCGTCTATACGGTGTCCGTGCCGCAGCCCGGTCCCATCTCGTCCCGTCCTGGACTAGAAGAGATAAAATAAAATATTTGAAAAAAAAAAAGAACAAGAGACAACAGGAACACAAAATAAATTTTGTGATAGGAATGCGACTCGTTCCTTACATAGTTTTATATCACATTGGTAGTAGTGAAAAATCTGAGTCCATTTTCATTTCAGATTTTGTGAGCGTGTGTATGTGTTTTTTTTTTCGTCCGGGACACTATTAAACGTGAAAAAATGTTCATTGTTGACATTCAGACGAGGGTTTCTAGTTCAGATTAGTACAAGTTTAATGTCTGTAGGTATTGAGCTATCCGAGATTGAAAACTCCACTATAAGCTGGGTTATGTACTTAAAATGAAAACATACAAAATTTATCAACTGTTCTCAAAATAATACTATTAAACTTCAAACAAATTTCGTGGTTGGAATAAGGACCAGCATTTCCAGTTTAGAATAGTTAAAGTACCATGCCTGTAGGTATTGTGAGAACTGATATGCAAGTCGAATCAGTTAAGGGTTACACTTTACTGAGAACAATACTCGTTCTTTTCACCTCTCGGGAGAGAGGTGGTGGTGGTAAAGATTTAATCAAAAGAGGTAGCGTCCTGCTACAAGGGCAATAAGGGCGCGCGCCCGCGCGCCATCTCGAGTACTTGTGCACACGTGGTGATGTGAGATGCCACGGGGTGGCCGGGCCCCGGGCCGGGCCGCTATCTGTGTGTACCGTACGGAGCCGCACGCTCACCTGGTCAGCACTATCGCGGTGGAGCCGCAGCCCGCAGCCCGCAGCCCCAGCGCAGCGACTGCGACCCCTCCTCCCTCCAGCTGCGCAGCCCGCCGCGCAACGGGAGATTCTCTGCATCAAAGAATTATGGAGCACGTGCCCTGTAGGAGCCGAGTTTGATACTCGTTCGTTCATCCACCGTCCTATGTCGGGTTCTTTGTTTTGGGGTACAGTTCAGAGGTCGGTTCGCTATACCCGTAGAAATAAGCTACAAGGAGACGCTCATAACGTTTTCTTTTTTTTTTTTTTTTTTTTTTTTTAAGTCTGAATTTTTGAGTGAACGGGGAAAAATTTTGAGGAAGTCCCCTCAGCAAATAAGGAAATTTACCTCATTTTCCAAGGAAAATTCCTCAAAATCTGAGGAAATTTCCTCTTAACCACAGGGAGAGCCTTGAAGTTTTCTCTTTTCCTAAAGAAAAAAAATCAGACATTGTTTGTAGCGTGCACCGGCCGTTAACCGCACTCCTGGATTCATTTCGACAGGGTGAAGAAGAGTGCCATTTAGTGTAAAGGGGCGCTGGGCTGCGCTGCGAGCTGCGAGGTCACCGCAGAGGTCAGGTATTCCAGGCCTCAGTCGCAGGGCCACTATCGGTGTGTTGAGCGATGATGATTGTGTCCGCGTATTGCATACGCGGCGCCCCGCGCCCCGCTTAGAGCCGCTGGCCCAGTAGTGAATGCAGGAGCCATGTCTTAAATCGGCCTTAGGGATAGTGCATGCACACTGTGCAGCTATGGCCATGGCAAATGTCTGACAACTGCTGCTGGACACTGGTAAAACAGAGGTGACTTTCCAGGATTCTATATAGAAGTCTTCAGCTGAGTCCCCCCAGAAAGGCAAGAGCGCAAGCCCTAAATATGGCGATAAAAGTTAGTGCCTTTGACAGTTTTCGTGCCTCTTGTAAAGGCGCTGAACCCGTAGCACCTTTTAAAGTATGTGCACTGGTAAAACAAATGTGCAATAGTGCACACTTAAAGTGTGCTTCCTGGCACTTTGCGCATTTCATGGTGTTTAAACATATTGCACACTACGTGGTGTGCAAAGTTTAGACGTTTTGGCAAGTGTGCAAAGTTTGCACACTTGGTTGTGGAAAATTCTTAATCATAGGATAGCAAAAGGTATACCAAGTGTCGAAATGTTGCACACTACGTGGTGTGCAAAGTTTAGACGTTTGACTAGTGTGCAAAGTTTGCACACTTCGTGATGTTTAGTTTTGCTCGACACCAGGAAGTGTGCAAAGTTTGCACATTTGAAAAGCACGCCAATTGGTGTGCAATATTCTACATTTGTTTTACCAGTGTGCACACAGCGTCACAGAACGGTGCCCAACTGTGGTAATCAGGTGTACACATATATTGGTAATCACCCGGTATCGCCCGTTCATCACCAGGTAATCCCTGGTAATCATTACTCTTTGGTAATCCGATGTACACATTTTTTTTCGAGTTGGACACCTCTCGGCGACACTGGCCTGCCCCACAATGTCATGCAGCACCCCACAGTCGCGTACTCCACCGGGTCACTAGCGAGGCTCATTCCGAATTCAAACTTGATAGTTCTGGCTGGAGTCGTAGTATTTGACTTAACTTGAGAATTCCATCAATAACTCCTCCATACGGAAGGGTAGGGGTTAGGATGGCGAATATTTAGAGATCGATAGAGGAGGAGGGAGCACGGTAGGGAGGGAGGCGCCTTAGATGGAAATGAGACAGAGGATCGAATGACGAGACGAGTCGTGAGAAATATGCGGAGGTAGTGTGGTGTGGAGGGTGGTGGAGGGGAAGAGGACGACCTGAGCCCTAGGAAGCTCGGCGAGGCGCGGTCTGCTGTCAACAGGAACCTCCCACAGCTTGCATATGAAATATCCCTGCTGAGTGCAACCCGGAAGAGAACCCAACCCGAAATTGCGCCTCTAGTTTTGTGGGATGAAGTGTGACGCGCCCCTCTCCCGTGGCGCGTGGCTAGTAGTGCTCACACTGTTAGAAAAAGCTGTTGCCTGACGACCATTTGTTTTACGGGAATCCTGTTTCTGAACAGCTCTTCTTTTATCAGCTAAAAACTTACTACATATGGATTATTTCAGCAGCACTCTCAAAGAACAGTGAATAAGTATCACTGTGTGCTTTACAGGAAATACGCTGTTAATTTTGTTAACAGCCCTTACTGTATGAAATACAAAAATTTTGTAATATTACAGAAGAGAGATATAAGAGCAAAAAGGAGTCAATACATTTCGACGAAAAAATTGATTCTGGGATTTTTCCCATCCTTGTAAATTTACAGTTTTTCCTGTTTTGAAACAGGATTTACTGCTAATAAACTTAACAGCACTTTTCCTGTTAATTTACAACAAAATTTTTAACAGTGCATAGTTCAACGGTGCAGCACAGAGCACAGCACAGAGCATATGAGCTGTTCCGGAGGACGGGTGAAGAGAAAAAGCACGAGTAAGAAGGGACCGTGATTGGTCGAGCGGCTTCCCCACTACTCTGCGCAGCGCAGTGCGTAGGTAGAGGGGGAAACCGTTCGAGCAATCACGGGCCCTTTTCTCATTCGCGCTCTACCTCTTCACCCGTTCTCCGGAACAGCTCGCACTCACACGACGCGTGGCTCCCAAGTACCCGAGCGTCAAGCTAGGAACGGCGGGGCGAGGCCGTGTGCCCTGCATGAGGCTATTGACATCCCTAGTCGTCTCTGTGCACGCACGCATCAAAACAGAGGGGTCGGAAGAAAAGCTGATGTAAGTGAGAGCGCCCAGAGTAAGGGGAATAAAAAACGGAAGAGTGAGAAAGAGGCGCAGAGGTAAGAAAAGGAGAAAGAGAGATGGAGAGGGATGCAGACACGTCGTGGAGGGGCGGACGGGGCCGGGTGGGGCTCACCGCTGGGCTGGGCTGGGCTGGGCTGGGGTCAGTGGCCCGGAGGTGACAATAACCTCCGCGGCAGGCGCGGCGCTGCGCGGCGGGACGGACGGGACGGGACGGGACGGGACGCCCAGGGGTGCCGCAGCCAAGAGAAGGGCTGGTGATCGGATCGTGTTCGGCGAGGTCGCGGCGCAGCGCGGCCTGGCGCGCCGTGAGGTATGCAAAGGTGCGTCGTCGTGGGGGGCGGGGCGGGGCGGGGCGGGGCGGGGCGGGGCGGGGCGGGGCGGGGCGGGGCGGGGCGGGGCGGGGCGGGGTGACCCGGGCTAACCTGGCTCGCGTCGCGGCGTGGAGTGCCGCCCGGGGTTTCTTGACCCCACGCAGCCTGCGACCACCCGCGACCCACCCAACCACGCGGCGATGCGGTGGCTGCGCCCTGCGCCTGGAGGGGCCAGGTAGCCTGGAGACTGATTCCGCCTCGGACTTTCGTACCTCCGACCTTTTCGCATTCATGAGGCACTGCCAGTGGGCGGGAGAGAGAGGACAGCGTCTACCTCCCATTGACCGATGTGGACCTGCGGATCTTCTAGCCTGGAGCATGGTGCCTGGAGTCGGAGCCCACGCCATTAGGAGGCCGCGCTAATGTGCCCCCTCGCCAGGTCCTCTTCTCTCCACCCCTCTCCACGACCAGCGCGCCGCGGTCTTGCATCCGTTGCACGACGTGCGTGCACGCGCGAGCCCGGGCCGGGCCGCGAAGCACGTCGTTTGTCCGACCTTTTTATGTCCGACCTGGGGATTTTTGCGGCCGCCACCATTAACATTTCTTTTTGTCCGACCTCATTTTGTCCGACCTGGCAGTCGGGGTGTCACATAGTTATTTTTCTGTCCGACCTCGTTTTCTCCGTCCCCAACGAACCGTTAGAGTCGCCTGCTATCCTTTGCGATGCAGCTCGATTGTCCGACCTGATACTTTCCCCCAAATCTGAAAAAGTACCTGGATTTTTCCGACCTTGTTTACACGGGTAAAATAGGGAAGGAATATGTATCATGGTCGGAGCATGCACCGAAAAAATGGTACAACACCTCAAATTCAATTTTTTTGAAAGATATTTTTTAAAAAATTGAAAAATTGGTAGGCCCCTACCTAACTCGCAACCTGCGAGCCCCGCCTGCTTTAACTTCGGAGTTCTGATGGGATCCGGTGTGTTCCAGGCGACCGCCACCCCGCGGGCACGAGAAGTCCTCTCCGCTTCGGGGAGAGTCCCCGCTTAAGGCTGGCGGCCTGTCAGGCCCGCCGTACTACCCTATTTAAACAGCGCCTTGAAGCCGTAGGTAGCATTTCAGACCAACGACTGGGCACCACCGGACCGCATGACCGGTCAGTGGGAGGTAGAGGCAAGGCGGGACGATAGAGGGGGAGAAAAGCAGAAAGAGAAGTTTTTGCGGAAGAGTAAGCGTACGGTTGGTTAGACCTGTACTGACCCGCTCCCGCACAGGTCATGGAAAAGCTGTTTACTAAGGAGCCAGATTCATAGGCCTTACTTCCCCACGAGGGACCATCCCCCGTGGCATGGGACGGAACTTCCTGACAGCTCGCTTTCGCTGCCAGTGAAGAACCTACCTGGGAATTGAACCCAGGCCCCAAGTGCCGAGTCTCATGACACCCCGCGGCTTTCGTGGTACTAAGACCACTAGACCGTCGGCGATTCCACGAGGGAGCCCCGTTGAAATGGGGGGTTTGAATTCCACTCCAGGCTGCTGTCCTCGGAAAAATTTATATTTTATAGCAAGATTTGAACCCGGGTTCTTCGGCCCCCGGCACATCACTATGCCGGCACGGCTACGACGCCATGGTACAAGTCGGCTTCCCACTCGGGGTGACGCTGCGAAGAGCCGTAGTCGCCGACGAACCTGTTCCGGTGGCGTCATCAGTACGCCTGCTCGCCATGCAGCAACAGCCCGGCCGCGTGGGGATATTGGTATGCACATCGGCACTGATAATAGCACTGGGTGGGCAGAGGTTCGAATACCGATCACAATTTCTTTCTTTTTTTCCCCCTTTTTCTTTAAGAAGCTTCGTCTCTTTGCAGTTGCCCGAAGGGACGCGAGTACAGTGGATAAAAAGAAAAAGTAGGTTTTATAAATTAAGTCAAAACAAATCCAAACTCCATATTGAAAGAAATTGTGACCGGTATTCGAACCATTCTCATGCATGCATGCAGGGTATGCCGTGGTCACGATTGCACCCCGCCGACTCCAGCCTTGCAGTCCTGGCCGGGGGTGACGGCCGCGGCCCCGCCACCGGCGACACCTGGACCTGCGGCCTGCCCCACCCCGCCACGCCCCGCCCCGCCACGCCCTGCGCTGCAGCACCCGAACCTGCTCGATCGCGGAAACAGAGAAGCTCCTGCCGCCACCGCCGCCTCCTCATCTCGTCTTCCTCAGACGGCAATCGAGATGTGGGGGATGTGATACTCATCCGGCCTCAGGCCTCAGGCGCCCTCCCTCCCCCCTGCGAAACCTGACGCCGCCCCGTCCCCCCTCCTCCCCCGTCCCCGTAAATAAATTACCTCTTTTGTCAAGTCAATGGTATAACTAAGGTGCTCTGCAATGGCTGCATGGATACTAATATTGTAGCATATTGCACTCTCGTAAGGCATTTCTACCTTTTTGTTCAATAAAAATCAAATCAAAATCAAATCAAATCCCCCGCCCCATCCCTCCCCCCTGTACCCGACCCCTGGCCACAGCCACACCCTGACCCTACCCCAGCCCCTGCAAACTGATATTCAGAAGAACGTTTTCCTCGTTCTGTCTGAACGTTTTCCTCGTTCTGTCTCTCTCGCGCTTATTGGGTGCGCCGTATGGGTGCGAGAGAGACGGAGTGGGGTGAGGTCTGTTCCAAATCAGTCCGCAGCCTTCCCTTCCTCTGGGCCGTGTCACGAGATCCTCCTCCTCCGGCCGCGCTGCCTTTGCGTGGCCCCGGCCCTAGGTTTGTAAAGTTAGTGACGCGCGGCGCAGCGCGCGTGCGTGCGTCGAGCGTCAGTCACCATAGCTGCGGATTTTAGGCCAAAACTTCGATCCTGTACACTTTTGATGTAACCTGAAGTCGTTATGTCTCGAAAGAAACCAAGAGCTTTCATTTGATACCAAAAATATCACTTCTCCCTCGAATGGCCATCATCGGAAGCCAGCATCGCAGTTCGAGAAAGAGTGACATTTTCGGTACCAAATGAAAGCTCTTGGTTTCTTCTTAAACAAAACGACTTCAGGTTACATAAAAAATGAGCGGGATTGAAGTTTTGGCCAAAAATCCGCAGCTGCCGTGACTGACGCTCGACGCACGCGCGCACGCGGCGACGCGCGGCGCTAAC
Organism: Frankliniella fusca; assembly: GCA_029379305.1. Classification (NCBI taxonomy): domain Eukaryota; kingdom Metazoa; phylum Arthropoda; class Insecta; order Thysanoptera; family Thripidae; genus Frankliniella; species Frankliniella fusca. The sequence goes on along the minus strand of JAHWGI010001134.1, from coordinate 2,524,521 downwards.
TTTACAGACCTCCTGCCCCCAGATTCAAGACGATCGTTTTGAAGTACCCTCTCACTCACTCCTAGTCCTAGTGGCCAAGGCTCAAGCCTGTGACAAGGACTGAGATAGCCTACGAAAGCTCTCCTGAATCTGACGGCTGCCAGCACTGCGTCGGCTGCGCGCCTAGCGCCGCGAAACACCGCGCTCCAACACAGCGCGGTAGGAAGGATTGCCTAACCAGCGGACCGCAGGCGCTTGAGCACGCCCAGCGCATCTGACCATCTGACATGCCATCCACGGCCTCTGTCTACAAATATTTCGTGTGCATAGCACGAACATCGACTTATCAAATAACCCTCAATTTCCAACTGAGATCCTTAAATAACAACCACGCCTATCCCGAAAAGTATCAGGTCATGTCAGAGAAACCGTACTCAACTTCATGTTGGCTGGCTGAGCACCTACACAGTAAAATTATATCATATGAAAGAACGTAGCTGTTCTCTCATCTGAAGTGATGATTTTCATTTCGCACAGTATAAAATTCTGTGCTATCTGGTCGTTGGTCATGTGTGTGTAGGAGGGAGATATACGAACTCTAGCTTTATCCAGACTATGCCTTTACCGGCACCCAGCACCGCATCCCCTTCTAATCATGAACATTTCAGGGATAAATTTAGGTAAAAGTTGATTCGAGCATTCGAGTATTACGCGGGTGCGCTTTTTAGCAGCAAGATGAACAAACTCTGCTTTGCTATGGACATAACGTGTTTGAAGTAAGTACCCTTCTGACTCCTAGTTTCCATTTTTCTCTCCTTCGCACTTTACGCTGTAACTATTTCCTTGTTTCTCTTACTGTTTTTCTTTTCTTTTAATCTCACATGAAAATATCTGTCCCTTTTGAACTATGGTTTTGGATTGTGTATTGTGGCTAACCTGCTATTGATCGCGGCCCAAACTTGAAATGTGGGAGGCTGGTGGGAAGGGAGGCAAGGTGGATATAGGGAGGTGTCGGCACTCCGCCCAGTCTGGCCGCTCAGCGGTACACCGCGCGTGTCGCCGCTAGGCGCGGCGCGGGTTGCCCGCTGCCCAGGCAAGAAGGCCGGCCGCGCGCTGCGCGCCTATGGGCGGAGGGATGTTTTCGCTCATATCTCGAAAACTATTGGTCGGAGGAGGATGAACCAAAGGACCAAATGTTACGGAAATGATCTAATCTGTCATATGGCATGAGAAAATCCATCCTCGGTTGCGCCGTTGTCGAGAAAGCCACAGCAGCTGAGATCCCGCTGATCACGAATGAAGGCGCGGCGCTCTTCTCGCGGCTGTAGCTCCCAAACCGTTAAAAATAGATGGGGGGTGTAAGCGTACCGAATAAAGTGCAAGGTTTAAGCTTTCGATCAGTGTAAGTACATTTCAGATCGGATCCACCCAGCCCGAGCGCCGGCCCTCCAAAGATTCGAGAGCGACCGGCGCGGCGGCGCGGCTCCGATTAGGGCTGCTCCGGCCGGTGGCACACTCGGTCCAGCCGTCCAGCTTCATTTGCCTCTCTCCTCCACAAGAAGTCCAAGGCACAGGCTTCATGTAGAAACAATAACGATGACTACACGCCCCGTTTTTATCAAATGGCACCGATGACCATTCTTACTTGTCATCCGACATTTAGGTTATTGCAGCCGAGCAACGAGCAAGTCTTCGGTACATCGGGTTCTCTTTCAGAGAGGAATACAATTACAAGTAAGAGAAGAGAAGGGGCCACAGAAAGACATCGCGAACATGTTCATTTCTCAGGAATATATTTTGTTTGAACCTGTTATAATCAGAAAAAGAACCCGATATACCGAAGACTTGCTCGGCTGCAATAACCTAGATGTCGGATGGCAAGTAAGAATGGTCATCGGTGCCATTTGATAAAAACAGGGCGTAAAGTCGTCGTTACTGTTTCTACATGAAGCCTGTGCCTTGGACTTCTTGTGGAGGAGAGAGGCAAATGAAGCTGGACGGCTGGACCGAGTGTGCCACCGGCCGGAGCAGCCCTAATCGGAGCCGCGCCGCCGCGCCGGTCGCTCTCGAATCTTTGGAGGGCCGGCGCTCGGGCTGGGTGGATCCGATCTGAAATGTACTTACACTGATCGAAAGCTTAAACCTTGCACTTTATTCGGTACGCTTACACCCCCCATCTATTTTTAACGGTTTGGGAGCTACAGCCGCGAGAAGAGCGCCGCGCCTTCATTCGTGATCAGCGGGATCTCAGCTGCTGTGGCTTTCTCGACAACGGCGCAACCGAGGATGGATTTTCTCATGCCATATGACAGATTAGATCATTTCCGTAACATTTGGTCCTTTGGTTCATCCTCCTCCGACCAATAGTTTTCGAGATATGAGCGAAAACATCCCTCCGCCCATAGGCGCGCAGCGCGCGGCCGGCCTACTCTCCTGGGCAGCGGGCAACCCGAGCGGCACAGCCGAGCGCCGCGCGGAGACGCGCTCGGTGTACCTCGGAGCGGCGCAGTGCCGACACCTCCCTATATCCACCTTGAAGGGAGGGCAGAGGGCGTATTGTGTACATTGAGGTTAAGAAAAGCGGCGACTGTTTTGTTTGGTTTCTTCTCTTAGTTTACGTCGAAGTCTTCGACTGACGTTGAATTCGAATGGGAGGAGATGAGTACAATTAATTTTGTGTTTCAGTTCTTTTATTGTTATGTAAGACGAAGCAATTACATTTGCTGAAGAATCGTTCACGTATTATTGTCAAAAAGGACGTCAGTCGTTTTTATTTATCTTGTAAGATTCTACTTTTAAGTCAAGAAAATAGTTTTATATTTAGTCATTTTATTCTACGGCTTGTATTTAACGCTTTCAGTTTGACGCTGTCATAGCTCATGCCTCTGTTTAGTGTTTCACAAATTTACTGTCATACCCTATTTTAGAGTTTTAACTGGATTTTTCTGTATTGCAGATCAAGCATCTATGGGGAGAACCATGATGTTCCGTTACGTGAATAACCCTCGGCGGCTGTTCATCTTCGTCATTGTATCATTTTGTTTGTATGGAGTGGTTCAAATTATTCGAACGGTCATGGATAATGGTCTAGAGGATCTTGATCGTGCCCAGCAGTTGTTAGTATTTCTTTCTACTCTTTGTGTGTTTGTAATGAACTATTGATTTCAAATTTTCCTTATCATTATCATCCCTTATTATTCCAGAAAAGAAATGTTGGGAGAGTTCAATCGTGCTATCAAGATGGATGTTAAGTATGTTAAATATGTCTGTGAAAGGTATATCCTCAATTTGTTCATGTAATTATGTTTTTAATTATTTCCTTTGTAGAAATGTTGGACAGGTGTGCAGACATCCAAATCTTCCAGTAAATTCTCCAGAAATGATGAAATTTATCAAAGATGTTGAAAAATTTCATTGTGATTCTGAAAAAAATTGGGTTGAAGTCAATGGTTCAACAGCCTTTATTACAGATGAAGCTAAAGCTTTGCATGGGGAGTTAGAGTGTACTTTCACTGGTAGGTGTAAATTTTGTGTAGATTTTCAATCTCATATCTATATGCCATTCCTTTTATTAACATTTTCTTCAGACATTCATCGGAACAATGAGTACACCACTGGCGATGGACTGACAACGTCAACCCATCATGAATATAATCTTGAAGCGAGTGATTTTGTGAAGGTCTATTGTAAATCTGAGAGTGGGAATTAGTAAGTTTGTGTTTTTAAAATAAAGTATTTTTCTTTCCTTGTAATTTGACCTTTAACTTTTTTTTTTTTTTTTAAACATCTAATTACGAATCAATCTTTCTTTCTATCAGCTGGAACAGTATTTTGGCTGGTATTCGCCATAGTGAAGAGATAGTAGATCGTATTGGTTGGGATCAAGTTCCTGCTGATGGATTAGGTCTGAGCGTAATTATGTGGGGGATGGATTCCATCTCTAGGAACAACTTTATTCGTAAACTTCCAAGAACTCACAAGTTTCTTACGGAAACTTTAGGTGCTCTAGTTCTAGAGGGTTATAATATTGTTGGGGATGGAACTCCACAAGCTCTTATACCAATTTTAACAGGTATGTTTGATAATAATCTGGCAGTAAATTAAAATCACCATGAAATCGCTCTTTTCAATTCATCTTATTTTTCCCTTTTTTGCAGGGTCTACTGAGTTGGAATTGCCAGAAACACGGAAGAGGAAAGGTTCGAGGGCAACATATGTGGATGCGTACCCATTTATTTGGAAAGACTTTCAGTCAAATGGTTATGTGACTGGTAAGCAATAGGCATTCATGTCCCCTGTGAAATATATATTAATTCTATTTACAAAGGAATGACGATTAAAGGTTGTTACTGTGCTTATTCATTTATTTTTTTTGACTAAGATCTCATTTTAAAATTTGGTTAGGATATGTCGAAGACCAGCCTGAAATTGGAACATTTACGTACCGCCTAAAAGGTTTCAACAAGCCCCCTGTTGATCATTATGGAAGATCTTTCTACTTGGCTGCTGAATCTCATTGGCGAAATGATAAAAGATGTCTAGGGTCTCAAGAATGTCACAAGGTAAAGCTCTAGGTTTTTTAGTTTCCTTTTCTTAAGTTTGGATACGTACTGTAATGCCAGCTTTCATTATGCAGATAATGTTGGGATACACAGAAAATTTTATGTCTGTTTATCGAGACAAACCGTACTTTATGTTGTCTTTCCTTGCCCAACTATCCCATGATAATGTGAATCTCGTTGGAACTATGGATGAGGATCTACATGCATGGCTTGTAAACGTTCATGAAAGAGGCTTTCTGAACAATACACTTTTAATAGTATTCAGTGATCATGGACCAAGGTAAAATTGTTTGAACACTATTAGATTAACAATTTTATTTAGTTTGGATAACTTAAAATGTTCCTCTAGATTTGCGGACATTCGTCAGACAATTCAAGGAAAGCAAGAAGAAAGACTTCCGTTCTTTTCTTTCACTTTCCCTCCATGGTTTAAACAAAAACATCCTGAGGCTTATTCAAATTTTTTGGCCAACACTAAACGGCTCTCTTCTCCATTCGACATATATGCAACTCTCAAGCATGTCATTCACTTTCCTTCCAAATTAGTGGAGAATGATCTGAAGAATCGAAGTATGAGTCTCTTCAACAAGGTGCCAATTTGAATTCAATAATGTATATGAAGGTTTTTTGTTAAGATTCTAATCCTTCTCTCCATTATCTTTCACAAGATTCCTCTGGCAAGATCATGTGCTCATGCCCATATTGAAGCGCATTGGTGTGCCTGCTTGGATTGGGATGTTGTTAGCCATAGTGACCGTGCCATTCAGGAGGGTGCAAAGGAATTCATTAGTTTCCTTAACAAGTTAGTATCCTAACATTTTGTTGAGATGTGTTTAGCATATTTTTCAAATCAGTTTTTTTAAACTCTTTTTAAATTTTTTTCCGGAAGCTTTACACTACCACAGAGGAAATTATGTGCAGATCTCTCCTTGGATGAAATAATTTGGTCTGCAAGATTACGCCCAAATCAAAAGCTTTTAGCTTTTCATCATTCTTCAGACCCTGATGGATTCAAACCAGATTTATCTGGTTCTCAGCGAGCCAACACTGAAATGCTGCAGATCAAGCTTCGAACTAAACCAGGAAATGGGCTCTATGAAGTATCAATGTCCCACAATTTGGTCACTGGCCATTACAATATCAAGGTAAAACTATTACTTTCTAAATAGTTAAGCTATCATGAGAGAAACTAGTTGTCTGATTAGCCATTTATCTAACAAAGCTCTTTTGGTACCAGATTCAAGATGTAAGTCGCATCAACAAATATGGATCAGCAGCTCATTGTGTCATGGAGACTAACCAAGATCTTAGGAAGTACTGTTTTTGTAAGGATCCTCCTGCCACTTTTTAAGTACGTTGTCTAGTCATGCTCTTTAATTGAAAATCTTAAAAACTTAATGTGAAGAAGGAAATTTTGATCATCTGCTGCTAATGAATGAGCTGAGCAAAACAAAGTTTATCTTACAAAACATTTTTCTGTTTGTATTATTCTGGGATTTTAGAAAGTTTTCTTGTTCAATCTTAGAACCAAACTTCTAAATACAGTAATTGAATTAGAACAAACTCTTCATGTAGCTCTAGGAGAGGTAAAGGTTTAGATCTGAGGAGTGCTACAACTTTATAATTACTGAGGGCTGATGTTTACGGCTCTTTAGTTTGTCTGTGATTTTCTACAAGTAAAATATTTAAATTTGTGTATGTTGCATGTAACAGGTACATAAAGTACTTAGATTCAATATTTGTTAGGGAACTTTCTTAATTTGAGTTCAAGTTTAACTTTGTAAGACATGGGATGCGACACCCTCTTCTGTGATTTGGTGGAACTGGTAGTCAGAGAGGTGTAGAAAGCACTCTCGAAAGGAGTAAGTATTTTTACAGTACAGAAAGTCAGAATTCATTCCTTAGCAATAGTTTTATCTGTACTATGTACATGAGTTATAAATGAGTAGTTCTGTCCTGATGCTGCTGTGTAAAGAATATTGTTACTGTGAGAGAGGATCCTTGTTTTATGCAAGAAATATGTCCTTTTTTTAAATGTGTGATATATGCACTTAAGTGTAGCAATTATTAGTAAGGTAAGGTAAGTATTACTCAGCCTTTATTTCAGAAAGGAATGTTTTGTAGCTTATCATTTTTGACTTATTCTATGGACAGTCTCTAAAGCATTTTGCATTTTATGTCTATGAATAAAACTGAGAATTAAAGACTTAAGTGGATATTATCTATAAAATTAAAATAGGAAGAAACTAATAGGAAAAGAAAAGACGTGCCCCGATTTCTGTATGATGCATTGGTACTTCAATCAAAGAAAAATCTTGCTGTTAGAGTCTTTCAAAGTTCGAAAATGCTATGATGTGTCCTAATGTTAGATAACTAATTAACTGCAGTGGTGAAGTTCCTGAAAAGCCTTCAATGCCTTAATACAGAAATAACAATTATAATGTAGGTTTTAATGTTGTACTGCACTAGAGAACAAATGTTGTGCCCAGTTACTCAAGGGATAGGGAACAAAAAATGTTCGTAATTAATTCCAGATTCAAAATGGTGTTGACTAACCAAACATTGAAGTGCCTGTGATCAACAAAACTCAAGCCATTTTTTTCTCTCCTAAATTCTTCAAATTAAATTCTTTTCTCTCTGTAACTAGAGAGCAACTATCCAATTATGAATAACAGTTTTGAGAGCATTTTGTTAGTGCCAAGAAACTTTTATAATTTAAATTTGATTACTCTAGATGAACAGCCAGAGTTGAATATGATTTCTCATTTGAAACTAGCATGATCTGTATTTTTGTATCTAGATTTGAAACTCCAGACCCTAACTTCTTCTGTTTTGTTTTGTTTTTGTTTTGTTGTTATTGCTTCAGTATGTTGCCAAGAACATGAAAGTTAATATTTTCCATTAGACTGTACCTCTTTCAGACTAGGTAGATAACAACTTTTGATTTTGGGACCAATCACTTTTTCAGGTGTTATACATGTGTAGCTTGCTCTATTTCCAAAACTAAAATTTTTCATGGAAAGTTTAAAAACGAAGCATTTAACAGAAGCTTGGATCAAGAGGCTGAGTTTATCTCCAGTACTTGGGTTCTGTGTTCACCTCCTTAAAATCTTATTTGTAAAATCGGAGCAATTTTCAAGAGTGTCATATCCATATGCTCAAAATTTCCAAAGTTATTTGTATTCTAGTCTATGTGAAACTTGTACCTCATCAACTTTTCTTACATGTCTTGAATTGTTCCTTGATGGTGTTCTGCTGAATTTTATTAGTTCTCGTATGATCTACTGACTCCACTTATTCCATATTATTTTACGTGTTGTGTTTTGTAAAGTTGCTGGAACTTTTTTTAAAGTTACTGGAACTTTTTTTAAAGTTACTGGAACTTTTTTCAACTGATAAAACTGTCACCAGTTTGTGTACTTCATTACATCACAGTCTCATCTCTTTTTCATGTTGATTGCATCTTGCATCTATCATAGATCTTATTCATCAAAGAATGGTAATTTAATTAGATTGTTTTGTGCAATAAATTCTTTATTGACAACATGTCATTCTATGATTTTTAATCTCATGTTTCCTTTTCCAGCTCCATAAGTTCTCTAACAGCACTCGATTTATTTTACGATGTTATCTTCAGATCCTAATCTTTCTTTGAATGTGTTAAGAGTATTTTCTTATTTTTTCTTCTCTTCTTTTTTCATTATAATTTTTTTTTAATAATTAAATTCTTATATACATCTACAATTATTTTTATTTACAAGATAGTGAATTTCTGATCTGCCTGTCTTGCCTTGCCACGCCCACTCAGTACCTTCTCCTGCCAACAATTTCACATCTCGCCCAAAGAGGGCGATGACATCACCTGCGGAGATGAGTCTAGTGTATTCTTCCGTGAGTGTAGCAACTTCAGACTCTCAAACTTTTGTATAATGCTGTCTAAAATAAACTTTGATAGCCATATTATATTTTTTGGCTTACATTAGGAGTAATCAAGGAAATTCGGTAAAACTATTCGTGAAAATAAAGCGGACTACTTTCTCGGGTGGGGTACTAGGCGCACGCTGGCTGCGCGTCGGTCGGTTTGTTTCTGCGGTATGGTTTGGGTTTGTCGTCTGTTTGGCTTGAATTTGAAGATTTCGACGAACAAGTCGTTAGTTTGCGTCCTGGACGTTAGTGAAACATTGCGTGCGGTAAGTGTCCTCAGAGACCTGTGTGGTAAGGTTTTCTTTCTTATTCTCTCGTTTATTCGCCATTTCTTGAAAATTTGGGCTAGGCCTACTCAGGTCACCATTGACCGGCAATGGGCGAGTTCCTGTTTGAACGTGTAAGCGGTTCCCCCCTAGCCAAAACAAAGTATTTTAATTCAAAAACTGCTATATTTTCTTTGAGACATAATTAAGTTAGGTTAATCGTGTCCATATTTTATAGTAAGTGTCATTCAGACAAGTAATGAAATAATCACTTAACCGTTTTTCGAGCCCAACCCCCTTTTCTGTTGCATGTTTGTGATAATATATTTTGGGAATTCAACGCGTCAAATAACATTTATTTGTATTGGTTTACGCTGTAGCATATACTCTCTGTCATTACTTAAAATGTCTTTCGACTGTGCTTCTTTTAACGTCTGTGTTTGTTTGTCTCCATAACCTAAAATTCTACTCAGCATTTTTTTATTATTAAAAGCGCAATGCTGTATAAAACTTTATGGTGCTCAAGTAAATCCTTTTAGAAATAGAATTCAGTTGATATTAACAAAGCTATAAGTGCCTGCTTGCTTAAAAAAAAATGCAGACTATCATTTTATCTTAGTAACTGTTTTTTTAATATCTATCTGCCATTTTAGAGACTTCTCGTCCTTCTTGTGATAGTTTAATGTTTCTATGTTATAGTTGTATCTTAACAACTTCAACTTATAGGTTTACTCTGTTTTTATCTCGCTATCAAGCAGATGTGCAAGGAAAATTGATTGTTTTGGTTCTTGCCATTGCTTGGTTAGATGTGCTTTACTCACTAAACCAATAATATGTACACTCTAACTTAATAGTTCTCCAATGTCTTTTGATTTATAGCGGGTATAACTGGAAGCAGTTATTTCAATTTTCTTACCGTATCTTTGTTTGTGGAAGTAGGATGTGGAGGTTCATATCGTGATCGAACATTTCCTGACTTGTGTTAACTTCTCCTGTTTCATTAACTGTTTCATAGCCTTCCCCCCCCTCCCCCCCGCTCCCTGCTCCTCCTTTAATACTTGCTGATGGGCGAGTTTGAACTTCTACAACTTTTCTTTCCTTTTCTTAGGTGCAAGGCTGGTGACCGTTGGAGGGGGGCTGCATTTAAAGGGTAAGTAATCAATGCACTTCTTGTCATAATGAGTCCAGTGGTATATAATTAACATCTCCTCACTCACTAAGAAGACCTGTCAGAAAAATGACTCACCTACTGCATCTACCTTTGCCTTTAGACCGGCCATTCATAACAGTATTCTGTATTCTGTTGCCTGCCCAACCCCCCCTCCCCCTTTCCACCTTCCGTCCTCCCCCCCCCCCCCCCCCGCATCCCCTTGCTGGTGTCTTTAGGGACACACCAGATAGGGGGCGACGGTCTCCTGAATCTTGTATGAGCCCTGTCCTCTAGCGCGTTGTCCACCCTGCGCATCTTACGGGGCGCTAGCCAGGCTACGAGCCACTCCAGGGTTCATGGACCGCCCCTTGAAGCCCTATGAATGGTTGAGGCCAACGACCCAGGTATCCCTTTTTTCTTTTCTGCTGTCGCTTAGAACTCAATATTTTCTTTATTGGCGTGCACGTCTGACTTCCCGTGATAAAAAAGGATTTGTGCACAACGCGTGCGCGGCCTGTGCGCCGCTTGTGCAAATCGCGTGCAAGACGCGTGCGCAGAGTGTGCGAAACACGTGCGCCGCGAGTGCGAAACGCGTGCACATCGCGTGCGAAACGAGTGCACAAGACGTGCGCGACGCGTGCGCAAGGTTTCTGTGCGCAAAGCTGGTGTGCACAGCCGAGACACGCTGTAGCTGTGCACGGCGACCACGCTCCATGTGCAGATCGAATGCAATGCGCACGGGACCTGTGCACAGAGTGCGCGTATGCCGTGCGCACCCGGCGCGAAAGGTCAGGAGACCTGTGCTTACCCCGTGCAACACGCGTGCAAAACTGAGCGAATCTCTGCTCTGAGTGAGCTATGCGCGTGCTCCATAATGTGTCGCACGTGCAAAGATGTGCTCGCCTCTTCTCCTCACTCGAGTCGTCCCCTGATGACCACCTGAACCGAACACGATTTCCCGGTCTCGGGGCTGTGGGAAATCTAGCGCCGAAAACCGTTTTTCTCTGCGGCGTCGGGTTCCCGAGATACGAGGACGTACCACGACGTACCGGGAGCACCGCGCCAAGGATACGTTCACATTTTGGAGGCCAAGGTGACCCTGGCGCTTTTCTCGTTGGGTGTCCGGGACTTCTGACTTCAGAATTAGGTTCCATAGGCTGTGACGCTTCTGTAGACACCTTGAACACCCCACTGCCACCCGGCATTGGGGTTTGACGGCGTCCTAAAACTGTGCATTCCTGTATATATGTTGTGTTCGACAGGATCAGACTGTTAAGGACGCCGTCAAAGCCCAATGCCGGGTGGCAGTGGGGTGTTCAAGGTGTCTACAGAAGCGTCACAGCCTATGGAACCTAATTCTGAAGTCAGAAGTCCCGGACACCAAACGAGAAAAGCGCCAGGGTCACTTTGGCCTCCAAAATGTGAACGTATCCTTGGCGCGGTGCTCCCGGTACGTCGTGGTACGTCCTCGTATCTCGGGAACCCGACGCCGCAGAGAAAAACGGTTTTCGGCGCTAGATTTCCCACAGCCCCGAGACCGGGAAATCGTGTTCGGTTCAGGTGGTCATCAGGGGACGACTCGAGTGAGGAGAAGAGGCGAGCACACCTTTGCACGCGCGACACATTATGGAGCACGCGCATAGCTCACTCAGAGCAGAGATTCGCTCAGTTTTGCACGCGTGTTGCACGGGGTACGCACAGGTCTCCTGACCTTTCGCGCCGGGTGCGCACGGCATACGCGCACTCTGTGCACAGGTCCCGTGCGCATTGCATTCGATCTGCACATGGAGCGTGGTCGCCGTGCACAGCTACAGCGTGTCTCGGCTGTGCACACCAGCTTTGCGCACAGAAACCTTGCGCACGCGTCGCGCACGTCTTGTGCACTCGTTTCGCACGCGATGTGCACGCGTTTCGCACTCGCGGCGCACGTGTTTCGCACACTCTGCGCACGCGTCTTGCACGCGATTTGCACAAGCGGCGCACAGGCCGCGCACGCGTTGTGCACAAATCCTTTTTTATCACGGGTTTCCAATAACATCTATTAATTTTACGAAGAGGCTGAACGAGTTCTGACTTGGCCAGACAAAGGCTCAGGGCGGTATGTTTGTGCCCCTTTTTCCTCTTGTGACCCTTGAGCTCATCAGGACCAGGGCGTGTCCAGTCGGGAGCCCTGCCCTGCCACCACTGTGGAAAATATTTCCGTAGATGTACATTATATTTTGTAATTCACTATGTACGACATATCTCGTACATATGTACGTCTTTACGCTTTTCGACTTTAATGCTCACCAATCGATTCTGAGTTGATACGCATAGTTATAAGAAATTTACAATTTGAATCGTAATTGTACAATACCTCTCATGGAAAATTTTCCCGTACCCGGTACAAGAATTTCTCTCAGTGACGCCCCCGCCTGCGAGCGAGTGAGGTGAGGGAGTGGAAGTCACCTGCTTCTGGGTGCGGCTGCCTCACTGCCTCGACTTCGCGCTGCTCCCCCCTCCCCCCTCTCCTGCCCTGCGGTGTAGATATCGCCATTATGTCTTCCTGCGAGCCCACCTCGTGCCGGCGACGATGTCGGTGCTCGACCCCGTCTCGGTGCGTCCCGAATGTCAGTTGACACTACTATCTCTCCAAACCTTGCTGACCCTTTATGTAGCGGCGTCGGGGTGAAGTTCTAGTCGCCCCGCCCTACCCAGCCCACAGCCCCGCCACTCGGCGCCCTGCGGATCATGGCTGCTACGCCCTTCTCGTGTCCTTCGTCAATCACTCGGACAGACTGCAGTCCGAGGGGTCGACTACTCGGCTTTGAACCGAACACAGGAGTTCGGAGAACACGGAGAACAGCTGGAGTTCGCAGAGTTAGTTCGGTTGGAGAACAGTCGGAGTACGCGTTTTAAAGCCGGAGTACCTCGGAGAACATCCGGAGTTCATCGGAGAACACACCTTATTTTACCCGGAGAACGCTCGGAGAACGCTCGGAGTACACGGAGTACATTCGGAGTATGGTCAGACAGTAACACAGGAGAACACAAGTTGTCGACCCCTCGCTGCAGTCCGAGGCCTGGGCTGGCGTGGCCGGGGCCGGGAGGCGCAGCGCCGCCCTGCCCCGCCCTCGTCTCCCCGCCCGGCCGCACTCGACGCGACGGGGCGGGACAGACTGGAGCGGCAGGGGCCGGGCCGGGCCGGGCCGGGAGGCCACCCCGCCGTGGACGCGGCCCTGGCTGGCTCGAATGAATGATTTGAACCCGCGGCCCAGGCAGGCCCAGACCCGCGGCTCAACCGGGCGTCGATGCGGGACACCGGGATACTCATTGAGGCGGAGTCGCATGTTCTCTCACTCGCCTGTCATGAATTTTCTCGTTCCCTGCTATAACGCCAACCCTAGCCTTCTTTCGCCCTGCACACTGGAACGGATTGCACCGCGCCCAGAGTACGCCATGTAGGTCAGCATCCTGCAGTGGTGCGGTGCAGCAACAGGGCACTGACCCCCGTGCGCGCCTCGCCTCGCCCTGCTCCGCCCCACCCCTCCATGCCCCACCAGGGTGCTGTTGGCCGTTGGATGCGACCCGCCCAAAGGAAGGAGTGGGCAGTTGCCTGCACGCGCTGTGGGCTGCCCTGCTGGACTCTGGCTTGGTGAGCAGGCAGGCAGCTTATAGCTCCTTCGCCCCTCTCCTCTCCTATCCTCTCCACTCCGCCCCACCCCAACCAACCAACCCCACCCCCCTTGCAGACCCTCGCGCTCGAAAACCCTGTGCTGCCAGTTTACCTGCACCTCTTGCCGCCGCTTTGTTTTCCTAGCTCCTCTGAATTTCAACGATACGGATCGCTTTGACGTCGGACGGCTCCTCCTCCTCGTGCGGCACTGCGGTGACGGGACCGGACGGCCCCTGCCGGCCATGCGAGGGGCCGCCCCGCCCTGCCCCGCCCTGCCCCGCCCTGCCCCGCCCTGCCCCGCCCTGCCCCGCCCTGCCCCGCCTCGGAGGTCCGGAGGTGTCGCCGCTAGTTGCATTATGCATGCACGGCGCGGCGTTGTCCTAGGCCCCTGCCCTGCGCTGCCGCGGTCCCCGAGTGACGCGCGCCGCACCCCACCCTGGCAGCCCCAGCCGCACGCCGCACGCCGCACCCCGCCTCACCCCGGGCTGCTGCAGACTCCCCGGCGGGCGGAGCGGTCTGCGGGGTGGCGGTTCTGGTGCTCAGGCCGACTGATCCCGAAGATCACTCTCGTGCCTCCGTCCCGGTCGCTTCTATGGCGGTGCCCTACGTAGCGCATGGCAGGGCCCCGCATGAGTGCGAAAAGGCTGGAGGCCCGAGAACGATCTTCGGAATCAGACGACAGGCACAGTCCCTGGAGCGGTGCGAAGCTGGAGGCGGACAGCCCGGGCATTGATTAGCGCGTGGGACCGCATTTGGCTCAGGATATTGCCCCGCCCGGCCTGGGCCCCTCCTCCAGCCCCGTCCGGGTGCCCTCGGCCCCCTCACCCCGTGCCCCACCGAAACGCCCCGCCCCGGCCCGCCCCCCTCCGCGAGGTGGCTGTGCTGGCTGGGGGCGGCGGGGGGGCTCGTGGCCTCCTGCCCGCCTCCCTACCCCTACGGAAGGGGCGGGGGCGGCGGTACCGCCGCGTGGTATTGATCCTGAGGGGGGTGGGGGAGCACTCCCCGGTACGGCTGGCGCTTCCTTGTACCCCCGGCCCCGGCCCCACCTTCCACCCCGGCCCTGGCCCCACGCCCCACCCTCGGCCCCACAGGGCCCCACAGGCGCAGCAGCCTTGCCGCAGCCCCCCTCTCCTTCCCGCTCCACTTCCAATCCATCCAATCCTCCTGTTTTGCTTTGCTGCCCGCGCCGCATGCTGCTGCGGTGCTGTCCAAAGGCGACCTATTTGCCGGGAGTGAATAATGAAGCAGGTGTCCTGGGCGGGGCGTGCTGCGCCGCGCTGGGTCAGTGTTGCCTCTGACCGCCTCGCAGATACCCCCGCCACCCCGACCTCCGGGTAATGAGATGAGCTTGGCAGCCCCTGTCGCCCCGCCCGCCCCGCCGGGGTTTGGCTGCGGCTTGAGCTGTCGCGATGGGGGTGGACCCCAAACCTCTCGGCCCTCCTCCAACCTCCTCCTCCTATCCTCCCTGTCGCTGTTTCTCGCCCATGGTCGATTGTGGACCCCTGTCCTGACCCGCCGGCTGTGTCACACACAAAATTCTCCGGCCTTGCTGAACTCGGCGTGCCCTTCCTCTCCCTCCAGAGCCTCTTCAAGGACACGCTCATCTAGCGTACACGTATCAGATTATTGTATCTAACTCCTGAGATTGCCGCGGTAAGGAGTGGATATGGACCGTGTGTCTGCGATCGGGTTTTTGTTGCGGAGTGGTAATACTGCCGCACCAGAACCAGGTCGACCCTGCCCGCCGGGGGCTGGGCCGAGGGCGCTCGCGGCGGGGCCGGGCGAGGTCGGCGTGAAGGTCACAAGCGGCCGTGGCCTGGCCTGGGCCTGCCGCCGCCACGCCGCTTGGAGGCCGGGGAGAGGGAGGGGGGACAAGAGGGACGAAACGAGCGGGGCGACCCATATTCCTCCGGCCGCACCAGAGCAGTGAGACAGATCCGAGGGTGGGTGGTTCGTTGTCCGGACGTGAGGGAGGTGGTTGGGAGGGGCCTTGCTGCACCGCCCGGCGGGGCCGGGGCGGGCTGACTGCGCTCCACTGCAGAGCTGCGGACGCGCTGTGGTTTTGGAAGAAGCTTCCCCCTGTCCTGGGGTCTGGGGGTGGGAATGAGTGGGTGGGGTGGTGCCCGGCCGGGCCCCGGGCCTCGTAATGTAATAAAGCTGAAAATCGGCTTTGAATAATGCCCGTCCGGCCGGCCGGTGGACAGGAACGGGCCTGGCCGGGGCGGGGCACCCGTCGCCCCGCTGCCCCGCGCTCAACACCGCAATTTTCAAAGGTGTGCCGTGCCGGGAAAGAACGACAGAGGTGTATGCAACAGAAAACAGAGCGACTCAAGTTCCCTCCTGGGCATACATTTGTGTGATGTTGGACAGTCCTCCCCAAGCCCCAAGCAGTCTGTCATGGTCTGTCTTTGTGACAGGTTGAACACTGCGGTGTTCCGTGGCTAATGCTATCCTTCGGTGACTTCAAAGGCGCGTTTCATAGAGACACCTTGGAACCGCATTGCATGAGCCTGAAGTTTACAGTTCCCACATATTTTTGCTCCATTTCAGTCAGTACAGGATGCACCAGTGACCATACAGCACCTGAGCACGTATGTGTGCAGACTGACACAACTGAGTACTGCATATGTTATGCATACACAAAGGTGCGAGAGTACACTCTACATGACCATGGACATTTATTGTTACCAGCCCCTGGACTTTTTTGAGCATGCCTAAACCGGATACAATATTGTGTATAGTTAGTTACATTTTTGATAATTTTGTAACTAGCTAGGAACAAAATTTTCAAAAATGTAACTAACTTTACACAATATTTTATACGGCTTAGGCATGCTCAAAAAAGTCCAGGGGCTGGTAACAATAAAAGTCCGTGGTCATTTAGAGTGTACGACGCAGGAGTGTTGCCCTGGACGCGACTTCTGTCGCTCTGCGTTTTCAGCAGCCTGCGCCTCGGGCACACCTTTGAAATGGCAGTGTGTCCTCTCCGCTGCCGAGGGCTGAGCGAGTGCCCTCTTTGGTTCCGCCATAAACTGCCAGCGCCGCGCGGCGCGGCGGCGTCCCCGTGCGGCGCCCCGCCTCTCCTCGTCTCTCTTCTCTTCTCCCGCGGCGCCGCGCCGCGCCGGCGCCAGACCCTTACGCAGAGCGGGTCGATGGCGCCCGGAGGGAGTGCGGTGCGGGGACGAGAGGGGGACGGGAGGGGTGATCAGCTGACGGATTGGCGCCAAGTTTTGTGGAGCCGCTGCCTCTGCGGGCAAAGTGGGCCAGCCTTTTGGTACATCTGGTGTACCCCGGTGCAAAGGCGGCGCGGCGGCGCTCCGTGGGGAGGAGCTGCATCGACCTGACCTGACACCTGCTCCACTCCCGCCCCCCGCCCTGCCCACGCCCACACAATAAGGAAAGGAGTAGCTTGGGCTCTGCTTGGTCCTCCCGCTGGCCGGCGGATTAAAATGTCCCGGCCAGCGAGCTGGCAGAGCGGAGCGCTGGGCTGGACGGGACGGAACTGGACTGGGCTGGGTCATCACAGGACGAGGTCGATTCTGCTCTGCCCATTCGCGCACGCCCGGCCCGACCCGGCCCGGCTCGGTGCTCCTACGTTGAGCATCCGGCGGCGCCTGCCCACAATGGCAGCGTGCAGTGCGGCGGGGCGGGGCGGCGCGGCGGCGAGAGGATAAACCCGCTCGGCCCCGCTCCACGCCCCCCTCCCCAACCCACCCCACCCATTCTCTGTAGAGATGCTACAGCATCGCTAGCCTCATTCGTGCCATTCATTGGGCATGTAGGGTCACAAATTGCTGGCGCGGTGGGACGGGGAGGGACCGGCAGCGGGTCGCAGAGTAGGAATCGTCGAACCGAGGCCGTGGCTGGGGCTAGGCATGGGGATTGGGCCAGCCTGTCGTGGAGGTTAAGGACCTGCTGCCCTGCTGGGCTGGGGCGGCTCTGGCCGGGCCAGCGAGCGGCTAGCGTGTGTGAGATTAAAGAAAGAGGGAGGGGGAACGAGGCGGGGCACTGTGGGGAACAAATTACTCGGAGGGGACAGGACACACCCACCCTTCACCGCCCTTCGCCGCCGCGACGCCCTGTTTCCGCCTTGCACCGCCAAATATTTGCGCTGCGCGACAGGCCGGGGGAGGGGTGGTGGTGCGAGCGCTAGCCAGCGAGCCCCTCGAACTAACTACCAGGCAGGCAGGCGAGAACCGCGCTGGGCGGGTCAGGCGCTGGGCAAACTCTCTCGTGTCAAGCGAGGAAGAGAAACACAAACGGGCCTCGCCCAGGGCTGCCCTGCCCTGCTGCCCCGTCACCGACCGGCCCAGTCCAGTCGGTGTTCGCGCCCTACACCTCTCACCCCCATCCTTATAGTCCGATCCGGTCCCAGTGCCGCAGTGCGTATATGCACTCCAGTTGTAAAGGGCACCCGAGAGGGGCCCCTCTCTTTAAATTCAAGCTCACATCGATTATTTATCTGTTGTTTTTTTTTCGTGACTCTTCTTATTAATTTTTACTGATTTAAAAAAAAATCTCATTTCCCCTTTTTTTCATTTTTTTTCTTTTCTTTTTTTTTCTTTCTTTGCTGATTTTGTTTTAAGGGTGTACACTTATTTTTTAAGTGAACACCCTTCGAGGGCACCTAGGGTGGAGGACGGACGGCGCCAGGCGGTCGACTCCTGTAGTCAGCAGGTAGAACCGCCCCCCGCACGCCCTGCGGGTTCCTGTAGGAGCGTGGCCTGCTGCAGTAGTGTCCCGGAGGCGGCTGCTCTGCTGTCTCCGCCTGCGCTGCGCGGCGCGCTGGGTTTTAGGAATGCCGACAGCAGCGTCTGTGGCTGGCCGGGTCGGGCTGAGGCTGGTCGAGGCGCGCGCGACAGGGAATGTCTAGTTGAGTACTTAGCGCAGGCCGGCGGCGCGACGGAGACCCCGGGCGGGGCGGTCAGCCTACGGGGTAGGCCGACCCGCAACGCTCCGGCGTCGTGCGGGCCTGCCTACCACTACAGGTGCACGGCGCTTGGAGCATGGTGTCCCCCCGTCCCCGCCGCGCTGCGCACATGTCACCCAGCATTACGGCGTCCTCCGCCTCCGGGGTGCCATCCGGTGATGGCAGCCGACACCCTCCTCCTGGTGGGCGCGCGCTGCCGGTGGTAATGTATGCAAGGTGTTCGGAAAGTTACAGGGTGGGCGGGGCGGGGCGGGGCGGGGCCGTTAGGGGACTCGGGGGAATCTGTGCACTAGTGGTCTGGGCGGGGCGAGAAGGGCGTGGCGGCCTGTATAGCGGGAACACACTGTTCGGCTCGTGACGGAGGTTCAGGTGCGAACTCGTGAACTTGTACTTTGTCTGCGTCGGCTGAGGCCTCCCCGTCGCTCCCCGGCTGGGCAAGCCAAGCGGTGGGAGACGAGGAGTTATTTACGAAATGCTGCTCTGTCTACTTTATCCGAAAATTTTTTGAAACAAGCATCAGCCGCTTGACTGTGGCTCATCCTTATGCGCCTCCGTCCCGCCCCGCCCCGCGCGCCCGTGCCCGCGAGAGCTGCTGCGTGCTAATTGATACAGTCCTAGGCACAGGCACTCTCGCAACGCTGTGGAAGTGGTTCATTTTTGTCTGCTGGCAAGTGGCGGCCCGGTGGCTGCGCGGTAGATTCTCTACGACGGGAAAACAACTCTTAAATTTTTGTACACCTCGTTATTCAGGAAAATCTAGAAAAAATTGGAAAAATTCAGAAAATTTAGAAAAATTCTAAATAAATTTAGGAAATTCAGAAAAAATTGTCAAATTCATGCTAATATTCAGAAAAATTCAATATAAATTCTCAAAATTTGTTCAGCAAAATTCAGAGCTCTTTTTAGAGCATCGAAACGAGCAAGCGCAGAGGCTCGTATGCGTCCGAAAACGAGAGGTGAGAGGGTGCGGGAGATATATTTTTGTTCGAACGTCTCACTCTTCTCGCCAGTCGTTTGCGGACGCATACGCATACGATCCTCTGCGCTCGCTCGTTTCGCTGCTCTTGTTTCCCCCTCGATTTTCTAGGAGGTGGCGAGCGCCGCGCCGGCCGCGCCCCGCCCCGCCCCAGCGGCGACAGGCGGAGGAGGACGTGGAGCGCCCGCGCCCGGTCCGGCTCGGGTTTGTCATTATGCCTTCGTTGTTAACTATGCCCAGGCGCCTCGGGGACCCCGTGGTCCGCAGCGCAGCTCCAGGTGACAGCAACGTAACTTGAGTGCTCCGCCGTGCGGCGCCGTGGGTTTGGTCGGCTCCACCAGCAGCGGCAGCGTCCCACTCTTTTGTTGTTTTGTTTTTCTCTGCTTTTTTTTTTTTCTGGAATCGGGCCGGGCTGGGATGGGCGGGGCTCTAGCTGACGTATTGCATTGGGTCTGGCCCGTGTGCCCGATGGCGGTGGTCCCTGCCCGCGAGCCGAGGGGCCGGGCACCAGCCGGCCTGGGGACGGGGACTCGCCTGCCTGGCGCCCCAGATATTTTATTGTGTGCGGAAAGGTCGACCCACGGAACAGCAGGGAAGGCCCAGGACAGGGTCGGCTCGACAGGCGCCCCCCCCTCCCCCCACTCCTCTTAGGGCCCTTACAGATTGAGGCGGCTTTTAAAGTGCATCGTGCCGCCTCATCTAAGGGCGTTTCTCCAGGACTCTCTCTCTCTCTGCGTCCTGAGAGCAGACTGCGTGCTGCAGTGGGGCAGTGTTTGTAGTCTTACATAAAATCATTTCAATATTCCCTCTCAATTTCCCGTCCCGATCGCGGTTCAATTGGGTCGACCTCACCTGGCACGTGGTGGCGGACACTTTGCCAGGCTGGCCGAGTTGTCCTTTTCCTGCGCCAGGTCAGGTGGCGGAGTTGATTTTTCTCCAGTGCCGCCGCGCTCGCTCGCAATCCAATCTCTGGCCGGACGCGCACGGGTCCCGAAGAGGAAATCAAGTGGCGGGGAAGGGGGCAGGGGCGGGGGCGGGGGCCACTGTCCGTCCGCCTCGTCCCGGGGACCCGGGGATCCTGCGCGGGCCCTGTCGCGGTGGTCGCCGCTGCCCGCGCCCGCTCGTCCTGCGGCCGTCCTGTCCTGCGGGGCCGGGACCTCTTTATTCTAGCGCTGGTGACCATTAACTCCGACGAGACTCCCACTCCCCCCCGCCCTGCCTCTCTCCCCTCGCTGCGAGGCCCCGTCCGCTCCGCTCCCGGGGGGGTCCTTTGACAGGCTGGCCCTGCCCTTATTGCCCCGGCCCGGCTCCTCTTAGGTAGTAGAACACAGGACAGGGGTCTCAGAAAGTTGAAATCTGACTTGGTTTGCGAATGCGGAGGCAGGGCAGGGCAGGCCCCTGACGCGGCTCGCGCCTGTCGCCGGCCCTAGCGGGGCGTGGCGGCGGGCGGGGCGGGGCGAGGTGCGGGCGCGCGCCGCCTGGGCCTGGGCCTGGGCCTGGGCCGGGGCCGCGGTGTACGTACTGTGTGCACGCCGGCCTTGAGATAATGTGTGTATCCGGCGGGGAGGGGCCGGGCGGAGGGGGGAGGGCACCACACCAAACGCCCGCCAGACCGCGGGCTAGGCCAGGCCAAAGCCTGGCAAGCCCATGCCGCCCTGATCAGATTATTGCCACCCGTGACGCCCCCCCCCCCTCCCCCGCCGCCCTCCCGCCGCGAGTGACCGCACTGGCGTGACGGCGCGGTGACGGTGACGGTTCGGTGACGTGGACTGGTGTGCGACGGCGCGCGCAGCTGGCTGGACGCTTCACTCGAGTCAGCGCTCGTTGGCTTCCGGAGCTGGAGGACTCTCCTCTCGGCTCTGGCCGCGGCAGGGCCGAGAAGTTCCTCACTCTTTATAGGTGCGTGTACGCTGACTGGAGGGTTGTACTGTGATTGGAAGGAAAATTTGACCATTTTTGACTATTTTGGCACTAATTCGAAATTTCGCTGTTTCAAAATGCTTATAATTTTTTTCTTGTCGCCAAATTATGTTACTGTTGGATTGTGATTGGAAAATTATTGGAACGCAGCATTGGAAAAACTAATGTGATATTTGTCACGTGTGGCCAGTGTCGGTCACACCAGCTAATGTGACCATATTTTTGAGTAATGTTTATGATGTTATATCCTTAATGTAATTCTAATAGGCATACCATAAGGATGGTTCCGGATGTCACACGATAAACGTGACCAAGAATATGGTTACATTACAAAATGTGAGGGCCCACCGTCCTGACGCTGCTGTATAGGCAGACATGTCGCCGTGCGGGCCGTAGGGTGGATGTCGCGGTTGTGCTATTGCTTAGCGGGGACGCGGGAAGGAGCCCTGCAGGGCGGAGGGGTACGTGTAGCGAGTTCTTACCACGAGCCGCCTGACCCGACCCGATCCGGCGCGCCTCCCTTCCACCTCCGTGCGCTCCGCCCGCCACATAGCGAGCGGCGGGTACATTAGGGGGAGGAGGGGGGAGGGTACGGGTACCGCATTGAGCGGATCGCTCGGCGCACGCGCTCCCCTGCGCCCTGCACTGAACCCCGCCCACCTCTACCTCCATCCTACCCCAAGTTTTGTGACCCGCACTCCTTGGCCTGGGCTGGGTGCGGTGGTGTGCGCTGCGGAGCGGTTTAATGCGCCCCATCCTCTATCCCTCTCCCTCCGCCTGCTCCTGCCCCGCCGGCCTGGATCGCGCTATTTTTACGCCGGCGATGATGTCGTCGCCTCGTCACGGCCTGGGTCCCTGCTCTTTGGATGCCACCCCTCATCCTCTACCACTTCGTATTTTACGTGTCTCTTCGAATTACCTTGCGAGAAGGGGCTGGTCGGGCTCTATACACCGTCGTGACCAGGACGAAGGAGGAGGAGGGGTGGCTTGTACTCTTGGACGCCGCTATGCTATAGCAGCGCCCTCGTCCTACTCGAGCTGGCCAGGATCGTGGCGGCCGTGTGCCGGTCTGCCGACTGATGACTGATTACGAGTAAGAGTTACCTCATGTCGAGTATTGGGAAAATCAGGAAAAGTCAGGATTTTAAAATCCTGTCAGGAAAGGAAAACGTCAGGATATTGAAAGAAAAGAGTCAGGAAAATGAGCTTCATCACCGATTGGGGCGTAGCCGGCCGTGTGAGGGTCGGTCCGTATCTTCGTCCTTTAAGTTTGCGATAAATCACCCTGGAGAGTCAGGTCAGGAAAAACAGCCACTTTAGTCAGGATATTCGTCAGGAAAATCGAAAATTGGAAATTTGTGGCAACCCTGGAGCGTCGGCATCACTGATGGCATTGCATGGGGCACCGTCATAAGTGTCAGGAGAGCCATATCCTGTTCTGTTCGTATCGGGCAGCCGTGTGCTGTTTGGCGGTGCATCGCTGCCATAGGCCACTTATCGACAGCGTGGCAGAGAGGTGCTCTTATCTCCGGCGCGAAGAAAGTGGAAGACAGACAAACTTGGGAATGGCAAGCGATTGAAGGCGCGTCGAGGAGGCGGAAACGGCAGCCATTTGGGGAGGCGTGCGCGTGCGTGCCTGCGTGCGTCCAGCGAGGTGCGGGGCGGGGCCGGGCCGGGCAGGGACGCAACAAGCCATAACTCGGCAGCCAGGGCTGGGCCGTGGCCGGGGCCGTGGCCGGGGCCGTGCTGTGCTAGGGCCGTGCTGGGCTGGGACGCGCGGGTGGGGTGGGGTGGGGTGGGGAGCGGGCTCGCGGCGCGGGCGCGCGGGCGAGGGGAGTGGAGCGAGGCGGAACGCCCTGGGCTGGTGCGGCCGCACTGGCGGGCTGGCAGCCAGTCTCGCGGCGCCCGCGGTGCCGTACACACAGGCGGTGGAGCGGCGTGCGGTGCGGTGCTCGCGTCACGTAGTCAGCGTCGGTGTCTGTGTGCCAGTGCGTGCGCTTGCGTGCGTGCGCGTGCGTGCACGGGCTGTAGTGCCGCCAGCCCGGCCCCGCCCCGCCCCGCCCGGCCGCATGGGCGTGGCGCTCTGAGGGGCTCGGAGCGGAGGGCCAGCCCCATAGTGTGACAGTACCGCGTGTATTTGTGCGACAGTGTCAGTGTTTGTGTGTCTGAGTCTACCTTTTGGATTACCGCATTCGCCGCCGTGTAGTGCAGGCCTCACCGCGGAGAGGACGAGGTTGGTGTCCTTCAGGCAGGGTGCCGGTGACTCACGCCGCACCACCCGTCCCCCGCCTCCTCCCTGCCTCCAGGCCCCGCAATAGCACCAGCCAAAGCCCCGCCTACTTCCGCGCTTGGACTGGAGGACCGCGCCGAGGACGGTAACGCCGCGTGGAGCCAGGGCGGCGCGGGACCCAACTGCACTGTGTTGGAGCTATGCAGGCGGCCGTGGGCGCTGCGTCCTCGAGGAGCGGAGGGCGAGGGTGCCCTGGTTTGGCTTGGCGTGAGAGCGCGTCCTAAAAGCCGTCCGCTGCCGCCCTGCCGGCGGGGTTGGGCGGGGCGCGGGGCTGACCGCGGGACCCCGGCCCGGCGTGACCCGGCGGTATCACGTACTCCCACCGCGGCGTGGCGCGGCGGGGCGGGGATGTGGCGGCCGGGCTCGTCGTGGCGTGGCGTGGCGTGGCGTGTCCTCGTGTCGAGAAGAGGAATGTTGAGGAAATGAAAATAGCCGGCGTGCGGTGCGGCGGCGAGAGTGTTTGCCTTGGCGTTGTCGTTTCCGTGGGTGCGCTGCGGCGCTGCGGCGGTCTACTATCCTCTCCTGTCAGCGCCGCACAAATATCAGCCGCTCCTCAAGGACGGCGCGCGCGGCGGGGAGGAGTCGCGGCCCGCGCGAGCCCGCGGTGCTAGGCGCCGCGCCACCCGGGCCCGGGCTCGGCTGACGTGAGGGGGAGTGGCGGGGCTCGGCCCGGCCCGGCCCGGCGTGCGTGTGACATAAGCCTAGGGGCGGGCCGGGCCGGGCCGTAGAGACTCTCGCTCTCGGCTGCGCCCGCCCCGCCGCCCCGCCGCCCCGCCGCCCCGCCGCACCCCACCAGGCCCGGCATACAGTTTAGCCGCGGGCACGCTAACTCGTACACACACGAGCGCGCACGCAGATGCTCACACACACACACTCGCACGCGGAGAGGCAGAGACACACTCTACGGCGCCACGCCCCGTCCTCCACCTCTTATCTCGGTAGGAGACGCACGGCGGGGCTCGGCCCTCCTACACAGTGATACCATTGGGTGCTTCGGCTTCGGGGCCTCCCCCCGCGGTCCGGCCGCCCCTGCGCCACTGCAGGATGAAGTGGGGGGGGGGGGGGGGAGGGCGTCGTTGGGTCAGGTCGGGCCTCGGAGGTACGCCCGCCCCTCGCGCGGGCCGGCGTGGCTGATGGCACGCGTGACAGGTGACGCTTTGGTGCTGGCTGCACGTGATGGTGACGGTAGCAGCAGGGCGCCGCTATACTTAGCCGGTCCGGCCTACTCGCTGCCCCCGCCGCGCCACGGCACCGCCGCACCGCTGTCCTGACGTGTTGTGATTCACAGCCGGCCGCCGCCCCACCGCGAGTGCCATAGGTTTTCACGCGTGCCGCGGGGCTGTTTAGTCCGTCGGGACGGTAAAGTTAGCGTTTTCCTTGGCCGATCTGGCTGCAAACTACGACGCGCAGTGATGGTGCGCAGTGATCTATAGTCGACGGGGGAACAATTCTGAATTTTGGTGTATATACACAAAATGTGATTTTTTTTGTGAATTTTCGTGAAGTTAAGCGAATTTTTATCGAATATTTGTAAATTTTCACTTGAATTTTACCTGGATTTTGTGAATTTTCTGAATTTTTCCTGAATTTTTTTTCTCAATTGTTTTCTAAGGTTTCCTGAATTGTTGTGAATTTTTTGAATTACGAGATGCACAAAAATTTTAGAGTTGTTTCCCCCTCGTCTATAGTCGTGCCCTGTCGTGCCTTGCCCCCGTATTCTTACTCTCCAGCGAAACCTGCCTTCCTTTATTGCCGTTAGCCATTCATCGGCTTCTCTCTATTTTATGTATTTTCTGAGCGCCTCCCTGCCCCGCCGCTTTCTCCACAGGGGAAGCAGGCGGGTGAACTCGGTGCGACATGACACCGGGCACGAGTCGGGTGGCTGTCCGCTCTGCCCCGGGCGCGCTGCCCAGCCCTGCTGTGTGTCAGGGGGAACGCACTCCCCCTTCCCTTACTAGAACGACAGGCTGCGCCGGGTAATTACTGTCTGTGTGCGTGGGAGGGGAGTGGGGGAGGAGTGGTGGCTGGTATGCAGCGGCTACCACTCACTCCCGCTAGCCCGCGCATCCGCCCCGCGCCGGCCCACCCGCCGGCCGCATTGCATCGCGCCGCGCGGTGCTGTGGATCAGACGGTCTGATGCGCGCGAGCGGGGCGGGGCGGGGCGGGGCAGAGCGCACGCTGCACTGCTCTCTTTGCGGGAGGCCAGAAGCACAGTATGAGCCATTCTTCGAATTATCTGAGACGTCTTTGACAAACTAAGGTGATCTAAGCGCATGTTTGTGTTATTGCCGCGTACAACTCGTGGGATAAACCTTCATCCTTTCCGAAGAACGTCTCGTTATATGTAAACAGGCGCCCTTCTATAGCGCTGCTTCAGTCCGCGCTCGCAGTGAGCGGGCGAGGCGAAAGGGTCGAGTGCGTGCACCTAAGTGTTTCAAAGAGCACGTATACTGCGGGTTTGCCTACCCGCTCCAACCACAAGGTGCCATGGTCCCTAGGGTAGGCTGACCCTCAGTACCGTGCTCTATTTAACGTCCGGTACTGAGAGTGGCGGCCCTCCTACGTATCTCTAGTATCGCACGGTGTTGCCAGTGCCAGACCAGCCAACCAGCAGACGATGTTTTGGCTGCGACAACGCTGCGCCGCCGGCCGCGGACTTGGCCGTTTGCTCCAACATGGTAGGGCGTGGGTGACCGAGGGGTGCCCATCTGTAGTTAGGTGTACACAAATGCAGGTAATGACCTGGTTATCTCCAGGTAATCCCTGGTAACCATCACTCTTAAAATCCGGCGTACACAATTTTTTCCGAGTTGAGCACCCCTCGGTAGGTGAGGTGAAGGGTGAGCGGCAGGCCGCAGTATACATGTTCTCTTGTTGGGACACCCCCCCCCCCCTTCCCTCCCACACTCTCAATTCTTTTTTCTCTCCTCCTGGGCTGGGAGAATACCGGTTTGGGGTGTATGTGAGGAGCGAGAGGGGGGTTAGGCTGGGCTCCCCGAGCGAAGAGCACGACGTGAATGTTTTAACACTACGCCGCCCCTCTGTGCTGGTCGCCGCTATCCGCTACTCCGTGTCGGGGGTGTGGGCGCCTGGGTTAAAAGCGAAGCGCTGTCACTTTCCGGCCCCGGGTGGGCCGGGCCGCCCCGAGCCCCGACCGCGGCGCGCTCAGCTACGTCCCGGCTGTGCTCCGCAAGGCGCAAGGACCCCGTCCCTCCCCCTTGCGACGCGCCGCACACCACGCGTGCCCATTGCTGCACTGGCGCCCCCACCCCGTCCCGCGCGGCCTAGGTCGACTGGAATGTCAGCGCCCCACCCCACTCGCCCCTTTCGTGTAGCCACTAAAAGAGGGACTTGTATGAGGCGAGCAGAAGTAGTGTTCCAGTCGGCTGGCTGTGATCTGCGGCTCTGTTTGAGGTGTTTCTCACAGTGGCGCCGTTACTCGCACCTGCATATGCAAGTCGGGCGTGGCCTGGCCGTGTGAGGTTCCGTCCGACGGCGCCGGCCCCGCCCTAGGCACGCGCGCCGCGCCGTGAAGCCGCTCTGGAGGGCGGGGCGGGGCGGGGCGGGGCGGGGCGCGCATCATGAGACGAGCCTGAATCGAGTCGCGTCTGCACGCCATCCTCTTGGCCGCGCCGACGTCGCGCCTTGGCCGCTGTTGCGGCAGGTCGGGTCGGGGCGGTTGCGTGGCGTGGCCAGGCGTGGCGAGGGCGTCGCTGACGACGCGCTGAGGGACCTCGCCGCCGAGCTGGCTATCCAGACACGCGGCCTGGGGCCTGAGGCCTGGCGGAGCCGGAGCCGGGGCGCCGCACACGCTGCACTAGTCTGCGCGCCGCGAATGGCTTTTCTGGGTCGCTTCTTTTGGCGGCTTTGCTCTAAGAGTCGGGTCGGGTCGGGCCCAGTCGCTAGGGTGGTCCAAAAAAAGTGAAGTTTTTTTCCGACGTTAGGTTGGTTCAGTTCCTGATTCTATACCACCAGACGATTCGAAAACCGTCTCTAACTTCGAAATCGGACTTTGGGAACCACTCGCTAAATGCTTTTGAAGTTTTCCATAAGAATAGCATGGGCAAAAGGTACAAAAGTCTTCTAAAATTGATAAAAAATACTATTTTTGGTCGTATTGACAAGTTCTATAGCTCATTTTGACCGCAAAGATTTCACCTTTCGATTGCAAACGCGTCCGGCCCGATCGGATAAGAAACAAAAAAGTTATGGACTTTTGAAGTTTTACCAATTCAGCATTTTGGGCAAAATTGGTAAAACTTTAAAAGTCCATAACTTATTTGTTTCTTGTCCGATCGGGCCGGACGCGTTTGCAATCGAAAGGTGAAATCTTTGCGGTCAAAATGAGCTATAGAACATGTCAATACGACCAAAAATAGTATTTTTTATCAATTTTAGAAGACTTTTGTACCTTTTGCCCATGCTATTCTTATGGAAAACTTCAAAAGCATTTAGCGAGTGGTTCCCAAAGTCCGATTTCGAAGTTAGAGACGGTTTTCGAATCGTCTGGTGGTATACAATCAGGAACTGAACCAACCTAACGTCGGAAAAAAACTTCACTTTTTTTGGACCACCCTACCCAGTCGCGGCTCGGCTTTCGTCCGCACTTAGCGCCCCTTGGACGGGTGGGAGCGGGCCGCGCACTCAGGACACGCTCCTTGTGGGATCCTGGCGCGCCCCGCTAGACACATTCCTCACGCTGACGTCAGGATATTCGTGCTTGCCTCCTACTCCTTGGGCGACATTTTCCGTCAGATGTTCCAAGCACTTTATTGCAGAGTTATACCGGTTAGTTCTGAACTCGGAATATTTACGCCTTGGCACAGTAGTTGTCTCGTCTCGTATCGACGCCTCTGCGGCGCGCACTTCTGCCTCGCCTTGTTTCCCCCGCGCTCGCGTGCGCGTCGCGCTCCTCGCGTCCTGCGTGTAGTGCAGCGTCCGGCCCGCCGCCACGCTCTGCCCTCGTGCTCGCCGTCGTGCAGGACCTGGTCTAGTCCCCTGCATGTCGTCCTGGCCGTGCTCCACGTGGCTCGGCACCCCCCCCCCCACCTCTCCCCCTGCCTAGGCCAAGGTGGGGACAGAGGAGGGGCGGCGCGGCGTTGGGGACGGCGAGCAGACGCTCCGTCAACTATGAATGGCGCCAGCTCGGCCTGCTGCGGCAGCGGCTGCGGCGCGGCAAAGCGAAGCGACTGTGTGTGTGTGTGGAACAGGCCGAACTGCTTTGCAGACCATGAAATCAAGCAGCAACTAACTGACTGGGAGCCGCGTTCGTGGCGGTGCCAGTGCGGTGAGTAAGCCCGCCCGCACCCCGCCCGCACCCCGCCCGCACTCACCCTGCTATTTCGGGGCAGTGGGGTGGGGAGCGGGCGCCTACGGCGGTGCGGGGTCGGGTTGTGTGGCTGAGATGTGCCTTGATATGCTATGCTATGCTCCGGCTTGTTTTATTCCCGCGCTTTTTTAGTTGGAGGTGCTTTCTTCGTGACTTCCCCCAGCTCCGCCCCGCCTCGGTACGGCCCGCGGGAAGCTCCTTCCCCATCCAGTGCCGACGCCGTCAGTTAGGTCCCTGGTCCCTGCTGAGGCTAGCGGGCCTCGCGCCGCGGCGGCCGTAGTGCCGGGCCGTCCCTGCCCGGCGCGCTGAGCCGGCAACACCGCGCCCCGCCACGCCCCGCGCGTGCCGCTACACCACAGCGCCCCGCGCCCCGCCCCGCCCCGCGCCGCCGCGGTCACGCCGAGGCTCACCGCCACGGCCAGGGCCGCGCCGCCGCCGTCCTGCCCTGCGCTCGCCTTGCACCCGCCGCCCTGCCCCGCCCCGCCCCGCCCCGGTGCACCGGGATGAAGGGATCAAACGATCACAAGCCCCACTCCTGAAAATGTTCAAATCGATCTCCTTAGTTTTGTTTTGTGGCGCCTCCGCCGCCGCGGTGGTGTGCTGCGCCGTACTGCTCGAGCGCCGTGAAGCCTCTCCTCTCTAAAGCCTCCCCCCGCGGCCCTGCGGGGCGGCGCACCCCTCCCTGCCAGTGTCCATGCCGCGGAGGGTCTGTGCTGTGCCGCGTGCGGTGAGAGGAAGGGAGGGGAGAGATAAACTGCCTTCTGTGCAATAATGCGATTGGGCTGAGCCGGGCTGCGCTCCGTCGTGTCTCGGGACTGGCGGATTGGCGTACACTATACACGCCCCGTCATTGCTGCCCCCGCGGTATCGTATCGGCTCGTGTTTCTCTCCCATTCTTCTTCCCTTTCTTGGGCCGCGATCCCCTTTTCTGTGCGGGGCCCTACTCTCGGTACACTGGCGCCTAAGGCCTGCTTTATGCCCGGTCCCTCGACGCGCCGCCGAGCCAGGTTAAGCGCGCGAAATGACATCATCTAATCTCCATTTTTACTCGGCTCTCTCATACTCGCTCGCGCGCCGGCTCCCCTGCGGCACGGCGCGTCGCTGGCAGAACTGGTGGGACGGAAGGTGGTGTTCGAGAACAAAACGGTGGAAGATGTACTGGCCGGAGGTCAGCCCGCCCCAGGGCAGGGCAGTATGGTCGCGGTACGCTGTGCGGGTGGGTTATGTGCTGCGAATAGCCGACCGGCCGCTATTGGCACGCTCTCACATCGCGGGGCTCTTGAGATTGCACAGGCGATGCGGGGCGAGCCGGGTCGGCCAGGCCCGACCAGGCCCGTGGGCTTGAGACGTCCCAGCCCAGCCTCTCTGTGCCGGCCGGCCGGCGCGGCGCGTCTTGGGGCGGGGCCCGCCGGACCGGTCGTCTCGAGCTGAGCAGGCCGATGCCCCGGCCGGCCCGGCCGGTGCACCAGTGCAGTGCCGCGGTCCGTGGCCCGTCCTGTATCGGGGAGAGATAAGCGGTGCGTTATTCCCTCCCGTTCTGGGAAGTGCAGCAGTCTCAGCGGGGGAGCATAGATTGTGAAAGCGAGAGCGAGAAACACAAGAAGGCCGCGGTGCTCGGCTTGCTAAGCGGTGCCGCCGTGCGTGTCGCCCGATGGTTGTGCGGCGCCCCGCGCCCTGCCGCGACGTGACGCGATGCGACGCGACGCCTGGGTAGCTCGTGACATGGCGGCCCCCAGCAGCACGCCGCCCGCCGCGCCCATCGCCCATAGCTGCAGCGAGCACGTAAGGCCCGTTCCGTGCACCGTGCCCGACCCTCAACCAGCTAAATTTACCCAGAGTGTGCCCTGCCTGCCCGGCCCTGCCCGGCCCGGCCGCCAGCCTGCACTGCTTGTCCATGCCCGTGCTGCCGGGCCGGAGGCCGAGTCCAGCAGACCGAGCGCCTGTTCGCCCTGCCTTGCGGCCCGTCCCGTCCTATCCGCCGGAAGTCGCCTCCCCCCGCCTCCTCCGCTGAAGCTCCTCCAGTACCCCACTCACACTCCCCCGACCACCGCACGCCCTTGCCCCATCGTCGTCGTCTTCTTTTCCAACTCGTCCTCCGTCGGGCGCTCGGGCGTAGGTGCCGCTATTGGGCTGCCAGCTGCCAGCACCACAGGGACAGAGCCCCGTGCAGGGTAGGCAGCCCCGCCGCACACGTGTGCGCGACGAGGCGGTCGGTGGCCTACCTGTCGGGCGCGCTGTGCTCTGACGCGCACGGAGCGCCCCACCCCCGCCTGGTGCAGGTGCAGTTCATCCGGAACAACCGACATCGTTGCCCGTCTTGCGGTCCTGTCAAACCAGTGTGGGGCTAGAAGGGGAAACACAACTCTGAAATTTTTGTACATCTCGTAATTCAGCAAAATTCTGAAAACTTCAGGAAAAATTAAGAAAATTTAGGAAAATTAACGAAAATTTACAAAATCTGTTTACCGAAATTGAGAGTTGTTTCCCCTCCGTGGGCACAGTGTGACGAAATGGGCAAAAACGCGAAAAAAATATTTTATGATTGAAAATGGTGGATTTGGTTGTTTTAAGATGTATCTTTCACGAAAAAAAATTCGCAGGCATCATTCAAGGTCACAACCGGCCAAAAACGTCAAAAAAAGGGTCAAATTACACGTAAATGGCCACATTTCACAAAAAATCCGAAGTTCCTCTTCAGACAAAATTCTGGCGACCTCATATTCGGATTCCTCGCAAAAACCTGCACCAGTAATATGACTGGGATTTTGCCCCTTTTGAGTTAAAGGGTGTTCAAAAAATTAAAATTTCCCAAAATAATTAAAAATAGCCCTATTTCGCTAAATAGCTTAAGTTCCTCACCAGATAAAATTCTGACCGACTCATATTCGGATTCCTCGCAAAAAACTGCACCAGAAACATGACTTTGACTTTGCCCTTATTGAGTTTCAGTGTGTGCTAAAAATTAAAATCCCCCAAAATAATTAAAAATGGCCCTATTTCGCTAAATATCTCAAGTTCCTCACCAGAGAAAATTCTGGCCGTCCTATATTCGGATTCCTCGCAAAAAAACTGCACCAGAACCATGACTGGGATTTTGCCCCTTTTGAGTTTCAGTGTGTGCTAAATTATTTTGTGGGATTTCAATTTTTAGCACACACTGAAACTCAAAAGGGGCAAAATCCCAGTCATGTTTCTGGTGCAGTTTTTTTGCGAGGAATCCGAATATGAGTCGGTCAGAATTTTATCTGGTGAGGAACTTGAGATATTTAGCGAAATATAGGGCCATTTTTAATTATTTTAGGGGATTTTAATTTTTAAGCACACACTGAAACTCAAAAGAGTCAAAATCCCAGTCATGGTTCTGGTGTATTTTTTTGCGAGGAATCTGAATATCAGACGGCCAGAATTTTATCTGGTGAGGAACTTGAGATATTTAGTGAAATTGGTTTTTTTTAAATTATTTTGGGGGATTTCAATTTTTAGCACACACTTAAACTCAAAAGGGGCAAAATCCCAGTCATGTTTCTGGTGCAGTTTTTTGCGAGGAATCCGGATATGAGACGGCCAGAATGTTATCTGGTGAGGAACTTCTGATTTTTCGTGAAATGTGGCCATTTACGTGTTATTTGACCCTTTTTTAAACGTTTTTGGCCCCTGTGACCTTAAATAATGCTTGCGAATTTTTTTTCGTGACAGATACCTCTTAAAACAACTAAACCTACCATTTCCAATCATAAAATATTTTTTTCGCGTTTTTGCCCATTTCGTTACACTGTGGTGGGGCTGCAGGGCCTGCACACTGTACCGGACAAGAAGCGCACCATGTTGTGTGCGCCTTGCACCGCTCTGGATGGCGCGATCGCTTTGCTGCCTTGCCCTGCGCCGTGCGGGGCTTCCGCCAGTGTTGCCAGATGAGTAGGCAAAATTACTCTCGAATACACCCTATGTGAGGGACATGGGTATATCAACCTGCCTGCTAAGTCAAACACTCCAGACATGCCTAGTGCAGGCGCAGGCGAAGATACCCGTCCGCCTCGCCGCGGTCTGTTCGTAGGAATCTCTGCTTACTTATCTTTCAACGCTACTTCTGATCATGCTCCTCCCTGGCCTGGCCCGAGTAGAGGGTGTTGGTCGCGTGGGGCCTTGCCGGGCCTTGCCCAGCCCGGGCCGGTCTGTTCGCAGGGCGCCCGCGGCGGCGGCCGGTTTGATGGCGACCATGAAATAAATGTCAGCGCATTACGTGTGTGTGTGTGCCGGGCTGAGCCTAGCCAAGATGAGCGCCAAGCCGAGCTGGCCTCGCGCTTTTTTTTTTCCCTGATGGCATTTGTTTTTGCGCGCGCTGCTCGGCGGAGCCCTATAACTGAGCTCGGCGCCGTCATGCTCCTCGGTGCGCATAGCACTCCCCACCCATACCCTGCCCCCTTCCTCTGTCTAATGATGGGACGTTTCAGAAGATTTGCGGCTGGACTGATATTACTGACACTTGAGTATCTGTCGCGTCGGCTTAATGAGAGCTCACGGACCAGGTTCAAGCTGCGGGCGCGCTGGCTGTTTGCGGGAGTCTCGCAGTGGCTCTTTGATGAGTGCGTGGCCGGGCCCCGCGGCCTCGGATGGTTATGGGCTGGGCATGGTCACCTCGTGATGTCGCCTCCATGGCCCGGTCATCAGGAGGGCGGGACAGGCCGCCAGGGGGCTGCAGCACAGCTGAATGATACCGCACATCTTTCCCCTATATACCTTCTGTATAGCTCCGTCCTTGTCGCACTCATGGGACAACCCTCTTGCGCGCTGTGTGGAATCAGTCAGTCTACAGCGCAGGGACCCGGCCGCAAGGACCCCGCCGTATGGCCCAGGATACGGCTTCGTCCGAGGGGTCCGTCACTCTAAAAAAACAGTGAACACCCCAAAACAAAATCAGTATTAAATCAGAAAAAAAATCAAGAAAAAATTAGAAAAATTGTAAAAATCAAGGTTTCATTACAAAAAATAAATAAAAAATATTGGGGTACGCTTTAATTTACAGTGAAGGACCCCTAGGCTTCGACTGTCGCGCGCCCAGGGGAAGGTGAGCCCCGCCCCGCCGTGTCGCCGTGTCTGTGTGGTGTGGCTGCGGAGACCAGGCGCGGATTGCCTACATACAGGGGCTTTGTCGCGCTATTTGCCTACTTTCCAGGCGGCTATCTAGTGACCGAAGGGGGAGACGATGCCCCCCCCCCCTCCCCTTAATCCGCGTCTGGCGGAGACGGAACCGGTCGTCGTCATGCCCCAGCAAGAGAAGACTGCCTCAAGCAGCCGAGCCGCCTTCTGCCTCCGTGCACCTTACTCACTCCCCACACTCCCCCTCCCCGCCCCGCCCTGTCACTAACTTATGCGGCACCCATTGAGGCGGTGATGCATATGGCTGTTGTGCCGTACGGGGCGCCACTGTACCACACTTGCGTCACTTCCTCTCGCTGCCTCGCCTCTCGATGTGGCGGTGGAGGCGGCGTCGTGTTTCATCGGCGCTGCCGCTCTTGTCATCCTGCGCTGGTGGAGGATGTCACATGCTGTCCGTCACGGAGCAACGAGTTCGGCAGGTGAAGGAGGTGCGTGCGGCCCGGGCCGGGCCGGGCCGAACTAGCGGCCACGCTGCACTGCGCCTCGCGCCGCCCTGCCCCGCCCGTGGGAACAACGTCCACGGCCCGACCCGGGGAGACGGACGGAGTGGGGCGTCTGGACTTTCTCTCTCAACGCGTCCAGATCAAGTAATTTTGTGAGGGAAAGGGAAGGGGGGCGGTGGGTGCTGGGCGATTCGTATGATAATCGTGTGTAGTCAGAGGTCTGGGGGCGCTCCGCCCGCCCCGCTCGTATGGTATAGGAGGGACTCGTTCGGCCTAGCGCGGCCCAGCCGGGTCCGACCCAGTGAGCTGGACCGCGGGCTGGCTGGCTGGCCATGCCATGCTGACCGGCCGCGCCGCCCCCGCCCCGCCCTGCTCCGCGCGCTGCTCATCTTTTAGCCCTTTCGTCGCCATTTCCATTTGGCCAGCAGCGTGCGGCGCGTGCCGAGCCGAGCCGGCTGAGCCGGCTGAGCCCTGCTGAGCGGGCCGCTGTTGTCAGGGCGGAGCCGGCCCGCCCGGGCACGTGTGCGTGACCTTGGGTGAGGAAGGTGGGGGGGGGGGGAGGGGATGCGGGCGGGGGGCGACCCAGTGCGAGGAGGTTAGCTTAGTCTGCTCACATGTGTGGCTTGTTGCCGTTTTTCGGTCGCGCCTGGGACGTCACTTTGTGGGTGCGCCGCTCCCCTGCTCCCCCTTCCCCCGCCCTCGGGGTGTCATGCTGGGTACACAGGACGCTATTGCCTTGTGCACGGTCTTAAGTTACCTTTGGTAGGAGGCGAGATGATGCCCGACGACGTCGCGTCGCCACTAATTGAAAGGCTGGTCGGGTCGGGTGGGGCGAGCAGGTCCTGTTCCTGCTGCTAGCCTCCGTCGCATCGCCACGCTTCCTCCTTATCGGGTGTCCTGATCCGCCGGGCCGGGTATGAGAAGTAGCGAGCGTGTCTGCGCTGCGGGCCAAAGGGCCTGGTCCGCGTCGCGTCGCGGGGCGGGGCGGGGTGTGGCGGGCGGAGGCGGCCGTGTTGCCACAGCGCCTCGCCGAAGGGAAGGGCCTTCGCGCCGCGCCTGACGGGCGCCTGACGGACGCCGCCCGGGCCCGGTCGCCGTGCACCTTTACGATGATCGAGCAAGTCTTGCCTCACTGCGTGCCCTGCTCTGCCCAGCCCAGCCTCCCATAGGCCCGCCCCGCCGGACCGGCCAGTCCAATTGTCCGACTGACGCCGGAGGACGGTCCAAGGACAAGGTGCGAGCAGCAGCATAGTAGCGGGCAGGCATTGTGCTCCCGACGCCCGCTGGACAGGACTCTGTATCTGATCCCAACGATGTTAGTGGAAAGGGAGCTGGTGCCAGTTTCTGGCGCGTGTATATGCCACCGCCGTTGCCGCCGGTGGTCCCGTCTCGTCGTGGGGCCCGGGACTCTATACCAGGCGTGCGCTGTCTGCTCGTGCTCCTGATTTGTGGCCGGTCCCTCAGGGACGCTGCGCGGTGTCGCTGACGTCACCCCTGGCACGCATGGTGGACCCGGCCGAGCCCAGACCCGCTGCTGCTGCTGCACGGTGACGTCAGCCTCGGCGCGCCGGCGCGGGGCGTGGCAGAGCAGAGCTCGTCCTGCACTTCCAGTCCAGGCGGGCTGGACCCGCAGGCTGATTTCGAACTGTGCTCAGCAGCGTCCTCTCTCTTGCTGTTTATGGCCATGCCACCGTGCCCATGAGTGCGACAAGGACACTGAGACGATACCGCTGTGCGGAAGCACCCTACACTGGCCCCGTCCCTCTGCCCCGCGTTTCGCGCAGAGCTGGGTTCTCTACATCGTGGTCGTGTCGTGGGTCAGGCGGAGGCTGTGGCCCCTTTCCATATCCCTGCTGCCACCCAAACCGACTGCCACGCCCTTCCCTGACAAGACGAGGAGCGGCACGTCGCCGCCGCGTAGGCCCCAGCTGGGCTGCCCGGGGCTGGCCAGGCTGGCCAAGTAGTGCTCTGCTGCCTAGGTGTTCAGTGGGACACCTCGAGCTTTTTCTTTCCAACTTTATTTCCCCTCTCCGGTCGGGCTTGCAGCGTGCAATGTGGAGCGAGCCTGCCTGGCCGGGCCTGGCCTGGCCTGGTGCCGGGAAGTCCTCTTTATGACCTTTGCTGCTCGGCTCGCGGCTCGGCCTGGCCCGGCTCGGCTCGGCTCGGCTCGGCCCGGCTCAGCCCGGCTCGGCTCGACACAGCAATGGCACTTTATAAAGTCTTTTGCATAGCTCTGCGCACGCGACCGGCCCGCCGTGTCCCGCTTACCGTGAAGGGAAGGGGGCGTGGCCCGGACCGCCCTTTAAGGCTTTGAAAAAGTCTGTGGACTTGACATGACCCAACTTCTCCTTCGAATACGCAGAGGAACTTTTCTTTTCCGTCACTGTCGCTGTCTTTAACCGTTGGTTTCCTTGTTTTTGCAGGTTTTGACCCTCAGCCGCCCCAGTCACCATGACGACAGACATATCCCTGGTCCGGTGGGACCCGACGCTCCAGCAGGAGATCGTCGAGGACTACGAGTATGATGGTGGAAACTCATCGTCGCGACTCTTCGAACGATCGCGCATCAAGGCGCTAGCAGGTGAGGACTGTGGTGCTCGGCGTTGGGCCGGGGTAGAGTCCCAACCCAGGACTCATGGCTGGGGCTGGGTCCGGGGCTGACACCGGATGCGCCTCCTGAGGCGGGTGGGTGAGGTTGGGTGGATAGGCAACGCGGCGGACGCGCATGCCGTAGGCTCGCGGGGGGTTGCCTACCTGTAAGGCGGTTTCTATGCGGACCGTGTACCGCGCACACCTGGCAGAAGAGGAAATGGGGGAGGAGGAGGGGGAGGTAGGGAAGAATTGGGTCGACCAACTGTTACATCCTGTCATCTCAAAAAGGACCCGCTACACAACGAGCCGCTGCTGTAGTGCCTTTCTCCTCATATCTTCATTGCGTTTTATCCTTTTTAATTTCCTCTCGATTTCAAGCGAAACGTCTGTTATGAATGGCATCTTTACCTCGTCGCGCATCAGGAGTGGTGGAGGACGCTACGCACCGGTAGCTGGCCGCTAGCCGGCGGCATCGGGTGGGGCAGGGCGTCCTGTTCGCCGCACACCTGGTGGGCGCTTGAGTCCTACTGTATTGGACTCAAGTGGGCGGGCGCGCGTCCGGTACCTGTGGGGCGGGGCGGGGCGGGGCGGGGCGAGGCGGGCTGGACACTGGGGTCATTTGCCTGGCTGAAGCTCCTCCGCATCGCGTCGCGACGCGTCGGCTCGCCTGCAGGTGCAGGGCCTGCAGGGCGGCGCCAGCGGCGGGCGAGGCGCCGGCGACCGTCACGGCCGCGCTGCCGCCGCTTGTCTGATCGCTTCGGATCGGATGTTATTAGGGGGCCCTGGGCGGCCCCGTCGCGCACAGTGGACCGGGCCCGGGCCCGGGCCAGCATCTGCATTATCACCTCGGCAGGGCCGGGCCGTTCGCAGTGCTAATGAGGAGCCGACCCACTGGGGAGGGACGCGCCGCACCGGGAGGCGTCCTCCATGGGCACTAGTCGCGCGCCGCCGCGCGTCGCGAGCGCTGCGCTGCGTGTCGTCCTGCCCGCCCCGCCCGCCCCGCCCTGCCTCGCCCCGACCCGCGCCCGGGCCCTCTCCTGCAGGGGATGAGCGCGGCCGGCTGGGTCAAGGCGCGGGCGCGGCCTGCCAGGGTGGTCCCGGACCTGGTGCCCGACGTGGTCGCGGACGTGGACGTGGTGCCCGAGGTGCGGGTAGCGCGCCGGCGGCAGGTGGCGGTGGCCGTGGTGATCGCCCCCGAGCCCACGGGCCTCTCGGTGCTGGGGCTCCGGCGGGCCAGCGACGTGGAGCGGCACTGGGAGCGCCGCCTGCACCGCTACCGTGACGGCGACGGCGAGGGCGACTGGGACTGGGAGGGGGACAGCGCCGTCTGCTTCGACATGAACTACCCCGCCGAGCTGTACGAGAGGGTCGTGTACCACCTCAAAGGTGCCGTGGCGGTGGCGGGGAGGGGAGGGGAGATGAGGGGGCGCTGCTGCCGGGGAGCGAGGGAGGATTGTGATCGAATGCCTTAAACAACAAATGTGTGCGTGTCGTGTGATTACAGACGAACGAGAAAGTGTGCAGAAAAAGACCTTCCAGAAATGGGTCAACTCACATCTGGTGCGCGTCAACTCGCGCATCAGCGACTTGTACATCGACATGCGGGATGGAAAGAACCTCCTTAAACTCCTAGAAGTCCTTTCTGGAGAGAGATTAGTGAGTATTCTGACTGCAGTTTACTCTCAAACCCTAGCACCGTGTGTGTAATCGCTCGTTTTTCCATCCTTCAGCCACGGCCGACTAAGGGAAAGATGAGAATCCATTGCCTAGAAAATGTAGATAAAGCACTTCAGTTCCTAAGAGAGCAGAGAGTACACCTCGAAAATATGGGCTCTCACGACATTGTGGACGGCAACCCCCGCCTGTCCTTGGGTCTCATTTGGACCATTATCCTTCGCTTCCAGGTGAGTCTTTTGCAAACTTCAGTGCCCATACGTTATCGTATTTTCCTCGCGTGTATGTCGTAACGATATTTGATTGATTTTCCCTCTCAGATTCAAGACATTACCATCGAGGAGACAGACAACCAAGAGACCAAGTCCGCTAAGGATGCTCTTCTGCTATGGTGTCAAATGAAGACTGCCGGATACCACAATGTGAACGTGCGCAACTTCACAACATCATGGCGCGACGGCTTGGCCTTCAACGCCATCATCCACAAGCACCGTCCCGACCTCATCCAGTTCGACAAGCTGTCCAAGTCGAACGCCATGCACAACCTCAATAACGCGTTCAACGTGGCCGAGGACAAGCTGGGCCTCCTCAAGCTGCTGGACGCCGAGGACGTGTTCGTGGACCAGCCTGACGAGAAGTCGATCATCACGTACGTCGTGACGTACTACCACTACTTCAGCAAGATGAAGCAGGAGACAGTGCAGGGCAAGCGAATCGGCAAGGTGGTGGGCATCGCGCTCGAGAACGACCGCACTATCAAAGAGTACGAGGATCTCACGAGCGACCTGCTGCTTTGGATCGAGAACACGATCGCGGCGCTGGGCGAGCGCAAGTTCGCCAACTCGCTGGAGGGAGTGCAGAAGCAGCTGGCGCAGTTCAGCAACTACCGCACCGTCGAGAAGCCGCCCAAGTTCGTCGAGAAGGGCAACCTGGAGGTGCTGCTGTTTACGCTGCAGTCGCGCATGCGCGCCAACAATCAGAAGCCCTACACGCCGCGCGAGGGCAAGATGATCTCGGACATCAACAAGGCGTGGGAGCGGCTGGAGAAGGCCGAGCACGAGCGCGAGCTGGCGCTCCGCGAGGAGCTCATCCGGCAGGAGAAGCTGGAGCAGCTGGCCGCGCGCTTCAACCGCAAGGCGGGCATGAGGGAGACGTGGCTGAGCGAGAACCAGCGCCTCGTCTCGCAGGACAACTTTGGCTTCGACCTGGCCGCCGTGGAGGCCGCCGCCAAGAAGCACGAGGCCATCGAGACGGACATCCTGGCCTACGAGGAGCGGGTGCAGGCCGTGGTGGCCGTCAGCCAGGAGCTGGAGGCGGAGAACTACCACGACATGGCGCGCATCAACGCGCGCAAGGACAACGTGCTGCGCCTCTGGAACTACCTGCTGGAGCTGCTGCGCGCGCGCCGCCTGCGCCTCGAGATGTCGCTCCAGCTGCAGCAGAGCTTCCAGGTAAGGGGCCGCGCTCTGCAGCGCGCACAGCCTGTGCTTGTTTAGTTACAAAACATGGACAAACATTCACGATTGCTAATTTTTTTTTATTTTTTCAGGAAATGACGTACATTCTGGACTCAATGGAGGACATGAAGATGCTCTTGTTGTCGGACGACTACGGCAAGCATCTGATGGGCGTCGAAGACCTGCTTCAGAAGCACTCCCTGGTCGAGGCCGACATCAACGTCCTGGGCGAGCGCGTCAAGGCCGTGGTCCAACAGTCACAGCGCTTCCTGGACGAGGGCCTCGAGGGCGTCGAGGGCTACAAGCCGTGTGACCCCACCATCGTGGTGGACCGCGTCCAGCAGCTGGAGAACGCCTACGCGGAGCTGGTCAAGCTGGCCGTGGAGAGGCGCTCGCGCCTGGAGGAGAGCAAGCGCCTGTGGCAGTTCTACTGGGACATGGCCGACGAGGAGAACTGGATCAAGGAGAAGGAGCAGATCGTGTCGACGGGCGACATCGGCCACGACCTGACCACCATCCACCTGCTGCTCACCAAGCACAAGGCCCTGGAGTCGGAGATCTCGAGCCACGAGCCGCAGCTCGTGTCGGTGATGGGCGTCGGCGAGGAGCTCGTGCGCCAGGAGCACTTCGGCAAGAGGCGTATCGAGGAACGGCTGCAGGACATTCTGGGCCAGTGGACTCACCTGCTCGACCAGGCCGCGCTGCGCCGCCGCCGCCTCGAGGAGGCCGTCGACTTCCACCGCTTCTTCGCGGACGCCGACGACGTGGACCACTGGATGCTAGACGTTCTGCGCCTCGTGTCCAGCGAGGACGTTGGCCGCGACGAGGCTAACGTGCAGTCGCTCCTCAAGAAGCACAAGGACGTGACGGACGAGCTCAAGAACTACTCGACGGCCATCGAGGCGCTGCACCAGCAGGCCGGCACCCTCGGCGAGCACGACCGCGAGTCGCCCGTGGTGCTGGAGCGACTGGCCAGCATTGACCACCGCTACAAGGAGCTCAGCGAGCTGGCCAAGCTGCGCAAGCAGCGCCTCCTCGACGCGCTGTCACTCTACAAGCTGCTCAGCGAGTCGGACGGCGTGGAGCAATGGATCGGCGAGAAGGACCGCATGCTGCAGACTATGGTGCCCGCCAAGGACATCGAGGACGTGGAGATCATGAAGCACCGTTACGACGGCTTCGAGAAGGAGATGAACGCCAATGCGTCTCGCGTCGCGGTCGTGAACCAGCTGGCGCGTCAGCTCCTGCACGTCCAGCACCCCAACTCGGAGCAGATTCACGCGCGCCAGAACCAGCTGAACCACGGCTGGGCGGAGCTGCGCGAGAAGGCCGAGGCCAAGCGCGAGGAGCTCAACTCGGCGCACGGCGTGCAGACCTTCCACATCGAGTGCCGCGAGACCGTCAGCTGGATCGAGGACAAGAAGCGCATCCTGCAGTCGACCGACAGCCTGGAGATGGACCTGACGGGCGTGATGACGCTGCAGCGCCGCCTCTCTGGCATGGAGCGAGACCTGGCTGCCATCCAGGCCAAGCTGGACGCGCTGGACCGCGAGGCGGAGGCCATCAGCGCCGAGCACCCCGAGGAGGCGG
Source organism: Frankliniella fusca (assembly GCA_029379305.1). NCBI lineage: Eukaryota > Metazoa > Arthropoda > Insecta > Thysanoptera > Thripidae > Frankliniella > Frankliniella fusca. The sequence continues at coordinate 2,482,626 of JAHWGI010001134.1, read as the reverse complement.
CCGTCATCCGCCAGCGCATCGAGCAGATCCAGACTATCTGGGAGCAGCTGACGCAGATGCTCAAGGAGCGCGACTCGAAGCTCGAGGAGGCCGGCGACCTGCACCGGTTCCTTCGCGACCTGGACCACTTCCAGGCCTGGCTCACCAAGACGCAGAAGGACGTGGCGTCGGAGGACACGCCCGCCTCGCTCGCCGAGGCTGAGAAGCTGCTCAGCCAGCACCAGAGCATCCGTGAAGAGATCGACAACTACACGGATGACTTCGTCAAGATGATGGAGTACGGCGAGCGGCTCACAGCCGAGCCCTCCACCCAGGACGACCACCAGTACATGTTCCTTCGCGAGCGACTCAAGGCGCTGCGCGACGGCTGGGAGGAGCTCTTCCAGATGTGGGAGAACAGGCAGCAACTGCTCAGCCAGTCGCTCAACCTACAGATGTTCAATCGCGACGCCAAGCAAGCAGAGGTGCTGCTCAGCCAGCAGGAGCACGTCCTCAGCAAGGACGAGACGCCCACCAACCTGGAGCAGGCAGAGAACCTCATCAAGCGTCACGAAGCCTTCCTCACCACCATGGAGGCCAACGACGACAAGGTTAACTCTGTGGTGCAGTTTGCCAGCCGGCTGAACGATGAGGGTCACTTTGACTCGGACAAGGTAAACAGAAAGGCACAGAACATTGATGAGCGGCGCAACGCCAACCGCCAGCGCGCCTTGGAGCAGATGGAGAAACTCAAGGATCAGCTGCAGCTCCACCAGTTCCTGCAGGACTGCGAGGAGCTGGGCCAGTGGGTGCAAGAGAAGAACATCACCGCTCAGGACGAGACGTACCGCAGCGCCAAGACTGTGCATAGTAAGTGGACCCGCCACCAGGCCTTCGAGGCCGAAATCGCCTCCAACAAGAACCGTCTAGACGAAGTGCAGCGCGCCGGCGAGGAGCTCAAGCGGGAGAAGCCTGAGCTGGCCGAGATCATCGACCCCAAGACCTCCGAGCTAGGGTCGCAGTTCGAAGACTTGGAGCGCACCACCAAGGAGAAGGGAGAGCGGCTGTTCGACGCCAACCGAGAGACCCTCATGCACCAGACCTGCGACGATATCGACTCGTGGATGACGGAGCTGGAGAAGCAGATCGAGAGCGAGGACACGGGCACTGACTTGGCCTCGGTCAACATCCTCATGCAGAAACAGCAGATGATCGAGACCCAGATGGCCGTCAAGGCTAAGCAGGTGACCGAGCTTGAGACTCAGGCCGAGTACCTGCAGCGCACCGTGCCAGAGAAGATGGACCAAATCTCAGAAAAGAAGCGGGCGGTCGAACAGAGGTTCGAGCAGATCAAGGCTCCCCTCCTGGAGCGACAGAGGCAGCTGGAGAAGAAGAAGGAGGCTTTCCAATTCCGGCGTGATGTGGAGGATGAGAAACTTTGGATCGCTGAAAAGATGCCTCAAGCCACTTCAACTGACTATGGAAACTCACTCTTCAATGTACATATGCTGAAAAAGAAGAACCAATCGCTGCGAAATGAAATTGACAACCATGAACCTCGTATCCATGCTGTTTGTAACAACGGGAAGAAACTTATCGCTGAGGATCACGAAGATACACCTCAGTTCATGCATTTAATAGAGGACTTAATTTCCAAGTGGGAACGTTTGAAGTCGGCAGTTGATGAGAGGCGAAACCAATTACTCCAGTCTGAAAAGGCTCAACAATACTTCTTTGATGCCAGTGAGGCTGAATCTTGGATGAGTGAACAAGAATTATACATGATGGTGGAAGATCGAGGTAAAGACGAAATCTCAGCTCAAAATCTCATGAAAAAGCATGAGGGCTTGGAACAGGCAGTCGAAGATTATGCAAACACTATTCGGCAACTTGGTGACACCGCTAGACAGCTCATCAATGAACAGCATCCAGATAGGTAAAAATCAGAAAAATCTTTGAGTCGCATGTAAGTTGTTATTTTTCTGAGCTCCATACTTTCTTGTTTCAGTGACCAGATTGCTGTGAAGCAATCTCAGGTAGACAAACTGTATGCTGGACTGAAGGACCTTGCTGGTGAAAGAAGAGCTAAACTGGATGAAGCTCTGCAGCTCTACATGTTAAATAGAGAAGTAGATGACTTAGAACAATGGATCCAGCAGAGAGAGGTTGTTGCTGGCTCACATGAACTAGGCACAGACTACGACCATGTTACTGTGAGTATTTTTCACTAGTTTAGAATATTCACTTACATTTCATTTACCTTTATTTAATTTGAAAATCAAATGGCATCTTTTTACAGCTTTTATGGGAGAGGTTCAAAGAATTTGCCCGTGATACTGAAGCTGTTGGCACTGAGAGAGTGTCTCAAGTTAATAGCATTGCTGATTCACTCATTGCCGCAAGTCACTCAGATAGTGCCACAATTGCTGAATGGAAGGATGGTCTTTTGGAAGCATGGCAAGACCTTCTGGAGCTCATTGAAACACGAACTCAGGTAAGGCTTTGTCAATTTTGATAAGTACTTATGTGTAAAAGATCGTTCTAATCTTCTGTTGTCTTTTTGTTTTAGATGCTTGTAGCATCACGGGAGCTTCACAAGTTCTTCCATGATTGCAAGGATGTATTAGGTCGCATTCAAGAAAAGCAGCATGCTATGTCAGATGAATTGGGCCGCGATGCAGGGTCTGTTTCGACACTTCAGCGAAAACATCAGAACTTCATTTCAGACCTGCAGACTCTACAATCTCAAGTATGAATGAACCTCTAATGCCAGTCATTGTCATTAAGCTTTCAAATGCTTTCTATTCTTATGTTGTACTGAATTCTGAATTTTCCTATTTGTTGTATAGGTTTCACAAATCCAGAAAGAATCTGAGAATTTGCAAACATCATATGCTGGTGACAAGGCTAATGAAATTACCAACAAAGAGGCAGAAGTAGTCAATGCCTGGAGTAACCTTCAGAGCATGTGTGACAGCCGCAAACAAAAGCTGGCTGACACTGGAGATCTTTTCAAATTCTTCATCATGGTTAGAACATTAATGTTGTGGATGGATGATGTTGCAAGGCAAATGAACACCTCTGAAAAGCCAAGGTATTGTGAAATGCTTTCCTCTTTCTACCAAAGTTACCTTTAAATAGTCTGTATTTGTGTAAAACTTATGCATTTCTCCATTTCATTACAGAGATGTTAGTGGAGTAGAATTGTTAATGAACAACCACCAAAGTCTTAAAGCTGAAATAGATACTAGAGAAGATAACTTTACTGCCTGCATCTCTCTTGGCAAAGAACTGCTTTCCCGTAATCACTATGCTTCAAATGAGGTAGGCTTCAAGTTTACTCTAAACTTTAACTTGGCAAATGATTATTACATTGACTATCTGTCTTCTTTTTGAAATAATTCACAGATCAAGGAGAAGCTACTGTCTTTGAACAACCAGAGAACTTCATTGTTGCATCGCTGGGAGGAGAGATGGGAAAATCTGCAGCTTAGTAAGTAAATTGAGTTTCCTTCTTTGTTTTAAAGGGCTATCAATCCTTGTCAACATTTTATCCGCCACTATGATTTTGATTCAATTTTCACTCATTGTCATTACTTTTCCAGTTTTGGAGGTGTACCAGTTTGCCAGAGATGCTGCCGTTGCAGAGGCCTGGCTCATAGCACAAGAACCATATCTCATGTCACAGGAACTTGGGGTTAGTTTATTCTTTATTGCTCTACTAGAAACATGAAATTCATCCATTTAACATAATGGTTGAAAGAAAGAGCTTTTTTGTAATTCGTTTGTAATAATTGCAGCACACAATTGATGATGTGGAAGCTCTTATCAAAAAACATGAAGCTTTTGAAAAATCAGCCGCTGCTCAAGAGGAAAGATTCAGTGCATTGGAGAGACTGACAACAGTGAGAATTTAGAATTTATTAAGTGAAAATATTTTTAAAATATTTTTATATTTCATTCCACTTCATTCATGCTCTTCTTTCCTTCCAGTTTGAACTCAAGGAGTTCAAGAGGAGAGAGGAAGAAGAAGAGAGGAAACGACAAGAAGAGTTAGCTGCAAAACAGCAACCTCCTACATCACCTCAGGGCACAGGGGATAGGTAAATGATTCTGTAACTATTATATGAGTCAATTTTACTTCACCCTCCGTAAGGACAATCAAGTCTGTCCTACTTAGCTTTGTGGATAAGAGTTTCAGTAACCATACCATTCACTCTGTTTTGCAGACCTGATGGACCAGGCTCACCACAAGCTGAAGCAGCACAGGCTCAAGCTGAACAGGAAGCACAAGGTTAGTGTCTACTCACTATTTACTGCCTGTCTGCCTCATTCTTGTCTCAGTTCTTTCTTCAAATCCCTCAAAATATGCGTCTATGTTTGAGGGTAACTAGTCCCAGATACTGGCAACTTGGTCTCGACTTTTGTGAAGATGAGAATAGAATCAATCCGTTTTATCATGATCCTTGACTCTTAACCCTTGTCGGAGACCTTTTTTTTAAAAACAAAATCAAGTTTGAACTCTTTGTCACTCGGCTTTCCACCCTTCATTGCCATGTGTGTCCTGCAAGCCATGCTGTCACTTAAATCACTTTATCTTCTTCGTCTCCCTCCCCCTCGCTCCCCAGCTTTCTCAAGCTTTCAAGTCTATCTAACTCACTGCAGTTTTTCGTATCAAGAGAACACAGTGACTTTGTTCACTATGTTACTTCCCTTCTGATTTTGGATTGTGTTCTTCAAATAACTAACCAACTACCTTGATTAGTTTTTCCCTGAGGATTCTCTACCTCCCCATGGATACTAAAGTAATGATTGTTGTATCAGTTCTTGTCACAAGCGCAACCATCCCTGCATGATGCATGAACCGTGTTCTTAAACATGTCTTTTCTTTGTCCTTTACCTCACTACTCCACATCAAACCTCATCAACACAAAAACAGCTTCACGCAAATCTTCAACCAAAATCATGGTTGCTCAAGTGGAACGATCAACTGTTAGAGAAGGTGAGTGGGGCACTGCTTCTTTAGCTCACCCGCTCGTCATCAAGCACTCTTTAATCTAGCATTTTCTTGTTCAAAGCTAGCAGTCTTCTTTTTCGTATTTTTTTTTATTTTTATCTATAAAATAGAAAAGAGAAAAGGAAAAGACAGGCAATACAGATAGTGAACTAATGTCAATATGGTATGTTACCAAGTAGATTGTAGCCTAGCTCAGAGTTGACAGTAGGAGCCAAAACTTCTCTTGCGCTCTTTTGATGCTGAAATTCTTTCATTTTGCATGGTTACATCACATTCCGTTTTAAAAGTTTTGCATACCAGCACTCAAACTGCCAGATTAACAGTTTAAGAACATTCGAGGTACCCCGTTTTATACCTTATAAAAGAAACCAGTTAGTGAGAGCTGCTCATCAAACTCTTCATATAGTAAAGGCTAATACACCACATCTTTTAATTTTTTTTTAGGATCTAGGCAGCAAAAAGTTCATCTTTGCTATGAAGGAAGTGGCTTGTTATAAAGCTAGTTTTATCCAGAATTTTAATTTATCAAATTATGTCAGAAATAGTATTTTTTTTCCACCTTAGACAAATATTTGAACTGACACACCATAGTGATAAAGTTCTTGCACAACCAACCAACCAAAAATCTGAATTTGAAAAATCCCTCAAAAAAACATAACTCCTTAAGTAATTTATTTTGTGACACATCCACTATTCAACAAAGTCCTTCACTCTTCCTCAGTCTTGCCCATGTCTTGCCCTGCTTGAATGTAGCTTCTTAATCATGGTGTATCTAAAATTTTCTTGTGCCCCTGTTTTTAATATTTCATTCTACCCAGAAAAGAGCTCACATCGGTGATAGGAGTTAATGTTTCTCTACTGTATTTGGTGTTTTATGTTTTGAATGTCCCAGCAGCATATTTTCTAGCTCCTAATTTCATGAAACTTTATTTATTTAATCGTGAAATCTTGTCGTTACAATTAGAGATGAACCTTATTTGTGGATAGATTATTGAGGTAATCCATGTTGGTAGAAACATTATCCTGCTTGGACATCAAATTTTGTCTAACATTACAAGTTGCCAAACAGATGGGATTTTAAGGTATTAGTTAGTACTAATTTGATCATATGACCCTTGACTCTTCAAAGTCAAGTTTCACTTCTCTATGAAACCGTTTTAAAAGCTACGTGAAGTTTATCCCATCTGTTCTGCACCTTGGTTCCAGATCAATAAGTTCAAAAGGCTTTCAACTTTTGGTGATGGATGTGATGTGTCAACTTACCAATGGTGTAGTATTTGTTTCATGAAACCCAGTTTTCAAGACTTGAAATATTGTTGTTTCATGTTGCAAATGTGTAAAAATAGTGTATTGTTCTCAGGCACTAGACCCAGCATTTATCTGATTTTGTCCTAATCAGCTTGTCACCTCACTGCAGGTTCTTGGCTGTCTAGTGGTTGTGGTCTATCCGTCCGTGTGAGGGATGCTAAATGTCCTAATGTTACATTGGTGTGAACATACTTGCTTTTCTTCTTTCTTCACCTTTTGGCTCTTCTTATCTGTTTTGCATTGTTGAAGAAAAACCAATAGCAATTTTGATGGTTTATTGTTCTTTGATTTCACTTATGTTACAGAAGTAGAAAAATTGACTTGCAAAAATAGCACAATCAATCGCTATCGCATGTTGTCACTACTGCTATTTATTTGTATAGTTCTGTTAAAACTCACTCTATAATTTTTAAAGTTGGCAAAGGTGCACTTAAGTATTAAAATTAAGGTAAGTCAAGGTGTTTCTTGTCTGGGAGGCTTCGTTTAATTCTTCATTAGATACTTAGCAGTAAATTTCTATCAAACTGCATGCCAAGTGGTTTAAGGTCATACAATAGAGTGCTATATTACAATTTTTTACTCTATCACATAATATTACATGATAAATTGTGATGAATGTTATTGACCTAGACCTGATATATAATAATATGAAGCCCTCTACTCCAGGACTATTTATACCAAAGTTAAATTTTTCAATTAGTTGACTGATGATTTTGTTTTCTAAATATTGAATGATCTGCTCAAATTATGTAAAGGACTATAAGCTGGCGTGTTGTAAATTAGTGCTTTGCATGTGTATGGCAGTGACTTTTAATGTCACTACATCCAAGTTAAATACACATTTCTTTAAGATCTTTCAATATTATTTCTGCATGTGAAAAACTATTACTATTGCATGTTTATTTAGTGGTAACGGAAGTTGAAGACTATTTGCACAAGCGTCACACGATGCCAGACCCTGCACCTTCTCCTCGGACTGAACCACCGGAAAGGGTTAAATCACTTCCTGTTGAATCCGTGCAACCGATGGGTGAGGGAACCACTTAACATTAATATTACTACTGATGAACCTTTTTTTTTCCTGCTTTGATGGCATTCTTTTCAAAATAACTTAAGTGACACATTTTAGCTGTCACATGGTAAATTTTCACCATTAGGTTAAAATGAAATAGTACTTTCTCATAATACTTCCTTAACATCTGATTCATCAGTTAATCAGTTTTAGTTTCTATTTCTTGGGACTTGTCTTTGATTGATTGTGTGGGTTCGCTAGCCCCGCGGTTGAGCGCCAAAGACACTTCTTCCACATCTCGGAAGAAAGATCGGTCGCGTTCAAAGTCGCCCTTCAGAAGTTTCCGCTGGAAGAAGGGCTCTGGACCTAAGAGCCCAACTCTTGCTCCCACCAGCGCCAGTGATGATGAATCCAACATGGAGAGAGCAGGTTAGTACTAAATCGCTCTTCCATCTGCTGCCTTCATTCCAGTACATTTCAGGATTTAGAAAGAAAAGTCATCTCTTTTATATGTATCATTTGAAAGAGTTTCTGTCTTTGTTTTAAACCTACCAAAATTTAAATGGATTGCATTATTCATGTTACTTGAGGCCTTCCCCTTTATGTCCTTTCCCTTTCAATTCTTTCTTCAATGATAACAGATGCTTGTAATGGTCTAAACTTGCCCTGAGACAATATTTCTTTTAAAATCTTAAATCAAAAGCGTGACATGAAGATTACCAAGTTCAGGAAAGAAGGGATTTAAAGAAAAGGTATGAAAATGTAAGTGTTGTAGCTTTTTGGCTTGAATTAAGAACAGATTTGTAGGCTTGTTGTGTATGCTTATATCTTTTAAGTGTGCAGAAAATTGCATGATTTTTTCTCAAATAGAATCCTACTGAGAAGTACTGCATTTGAGCATGGAAAGCTTATTTATTTTAAAGCAGCATAAAATTTTAATTAAGAAGTTTCGCCTTGAGGTTTCTTAAATTTCAGGTGCAGCTAGGAAGAAAAACTGTGTCTAAACTCTGGTTTTATTTTTCAGCTGAAAGTTGTCTATGTATACGTACTAATATAAGTTACTGTCTTTTCAGGAGATTTTCAGTCTCATCTTTTAAATAATATCATCTTATTTGCTATTGCAGCCAGTTAAACTGAAGCGACCTTGTATACATAAAATGCTATATTGGCACTTTGTTTTAAAATACGTCCGTCTTTTTAACTATTTTAGAAGCTGCCCCATCCACCAATGTGGAAGGAGTCTTGACCCGGAAGCCTGTTTGGGAGAGTCAGACTAAGAAAGCATCTAACAGGTTCGATTGTCACTTTAAGTTAATGTGTTCTTTACTGTCTCAGTTTTTGAATTATTCTAAAATTGCCTTTTTTTTCCTTTAGATCATGGGATAAGGTATACATTGTTTTGCGGGGTAACCTCCTCTCCGCCTACAAGGACCAAAAATCATACAATGCATCACCTGGAATCTGCTTTAAAAATGAAAGTCCTTCTGACCTCAGAGGAGGCTCATGTGAAACAGCAGAAGACTACACTAAGAAGAAACATGTCTTCAGGCTAAAGTATAATTTTTTTTTCTTAGCCCAATATTATAAAATCAATTTTAAATAAATTTTTACTATTTTTACCATGTGTGTCTTTTCTTCTCTCTACCAGGCTAAGTGGTGGTGCTGAATATTTGTTCCAAGCGAAGGATGATAATGAAAGATCAAAATGGGTAACAAGTCTTGCTCAGGCCTGTGAAATGCAAGGATCGCCTGGACCATCGCGAGCTCAAACCTTACCAGCTTCCACAGAGCAACGCAGAGAGGATACAAAGAGACGCAGCTTTTTCACACTCAAGAAAAAGTAAGTGCTGTGGTCTATCCTTAAAGTTACTCCAGGAAAAAATTGAAATAATTAAACTTTATTTGAGTATCTGTTTTTAAAATTCATTTTTTCTTCCAGTTGAGAGTGTTGAGATTGTTGTCACTCATCCTTTTCATCACAAGGTTGGCATCCAACCTCCACCTCATTCTGCAAAGCAACACTATGTTTGACACTTGGCGACTCTTTGCCTCATGATGTTTTCCTATCACTTTGTACCATCATTACTTTTATTTGTGTCATTTCATGATTCATTTGTTAATAACAGTGCCGGAATTGTCCAGCAATACAAAGCTTCATATTTTTATTTGTATAAACTTGTATTTACTGCCAGTTTTTCCAAACTAATGACTTTTTAATTATGTGGAAGCACAATGCCTCATGTTCATAGGTGGGCTGGGACGGGTTTGCTGTAAACTGTTTTAAAGTTTGTCATTAATTTATTATTGTGTTTTACTTTTACATTTTGTAAGTGTGGAAGCAGACATTGCTTTTTACTCTTTAATCAACAGTGAACGAAGTAGTTCCAGTGTATGGCCCCTAAGATGGAAAAACTGTGCCTTGAATGCAAAGTTGTGTGAATTCAGTGAACTAGATTCCAAATTGAGACTATCCATTTTCCATTATTCTATCTCTGAGGGTGCATGAAAAAGAAGTTTGCCAGAATTGGTGTTATTTTTATGAATTTTTTTGTGCGTTTTAGCTTTGGCCAGTACCACATCACATGTAATTACAATTACTGTACCAGTAAAAAATGAAATGTATGTAAATATCAGCTTTCAATTGAGTCACATTGTACTGTAGATTGTAAACTACTTTTAATTGTTTTAATTTTTTAGATCTTTCAAATTCTTTCATTTCATTTTATTGTGACTTATTCTGTTTGAGATACACTTGTGCTGGTATTGGGTGGGTTTTATTTCTTTTATAATTCTCTGTGTCCCATTTTAAGAAGTGTGCTGCTTCAAATTTTTCAATGAATAGTTATCTATTGAGAATGCCAATTCAGTGCTTAACTGTCTTCTTTGGAAAAAAATCCTAATGCAGATCTTATGATAGCTGCTAGTCACTTAATTGTAGAGGACTGCATTCACATAACAGATGGACTGATGGTGTTAAAGTGGTCACTTGTGGTGCTTCACATAGAGCTTGTTAAAATGTAATACTTTAATAGCATAATTTAAAAGAGTTATTATTCCAGGCCCAACATTTTTTTTTCATTTGTATGAGAGTGGATATTGAATGTAACTGATTGTGAGAAGCTTACCTTGATTAGTAACCTGACAAGGAAGTGCTTTTGGAAGGGATGGAATTTGAAGAGTACTTTTTATATTTCAAAGAATTTATTTAAATTATATTTAATAGATGCTATTTGTACAGCTGAATTGAAGGACTTCTAATTTGTGTAGGAAGTTACCAAAAATTATGTATATTTAAGCAAAAAACTTATACCCTTTCTAATCTTGTGAAATTTGCACATTCCTATTAGGGTGCATGTTCTCCAATTCTTCCTTTTGTCTCTTGTACAAGTTTCCATCCCCTATAGTGTTCAGTTTAGACATTGCAGCTACTCGTACCCACCCCAGGTTATTAAAAGAAAATGTAAATTTGGTTCTAGTATCGGGAAATGTGCTTATAATAAAGAAATCAGCTGACTGAAAGGACTTTTAATGAAATTTCAAACCCAACCATAGCTGGGGTAGTTTGTTCACAATTCTATTCAGATCATATAAAGAAAAATACTGTAATGATTTTAACAAATTTATTAGAAATGTGATTCACTCATCACACACATAAAACTTAAATATATACAAATAGAATAATTTAACACAGACACAAATTGTATGTCATACGTAGATGTGCTCCAGTCATGAGAGGAATCTCAAGTGAAAATTATGAGCCACTGAAATCAAATGGAAAACACCAAATCAGAAAGTGAGTGATCAGATCACATAAATATTAATAGTCTAACATAAGTGGTTGCACATTAGATCATTTTTGATGAATTTCATACTTACACAATGATGTTGTTGATGGGGATGTGAATTAATTTAACAAAGAATCCAATAAAGCCCATGATGCAGAATCCAACTGCAGTGGCGACAGCAATCTTCTGGAATTCTGAAAATTGAGTAACATGTTAGCACTCTCTAAAAGCAGATAAAAACCTTTCTGATCGCAAAGTGAAGTAATTGAAATTCCACATACCTCTTCTGTCAGGCTTAGTGCATTTCTTAACAAGGCGAATGGAATCCTTGGCAAACTGCTTGCCCGGCTTGACAAACTTAGTAACTTGATCCATATCGGATGAGAATCTACAACAACAGGTGTTCACAGATCTATTAACACTGAAACTGCCGGTTGTTTAAAGAAAAGTAATCATCTCTCACGAAAACATGATGCTCAAAGAGAAAGGGGATTGTTAAATAATTGCACAAAATGTTTGTTGAACAATGCATGGAAAGAAAGAAAACATTCAAGTATTGATGAAATACAAGATCAATAAAAAGTAGGATAATTCACGATTAATTTTCAAGAGATTAAAAGTCCCGCTTATGAGTTTTAACAATAAGGGTTCTTCAAGCTGTTGATTGACTAATTTTACTCTTGTAAATTGAAAAAAAAATAATAATAATAATTTCATACAATGTCATTAGAGTTTACTTCTATGGAAATAGGAAATTTTCAATTAAATCTGCACTGAAAATGCAAAATATAGACAACAGACAGCCTTCCCTAAATGAAGAGAGAGGTTACAATATCTGTTTACGAAATAGAGCCCATCATTTCTATTCTGAGCAAGTTTCTCTTGAATTTTCTTGCTTCCTACCAGAGACCCAGCGATCACCAGGAACAAATTAGATCCCTTCAAAGTCGATTCACACTTACGCTGCTTCTATTCTGAACGAAAGACCACGAAGACTGGTGTTCCACGTCAATGAGAAGCAGACACCAAATGCTGAAAGAAACGACGTCGACGTCGACAAGCGTCAACACACCGCCACGGCCGCACACGTCAGCGTCGTCTGCCACAGGTACCACTACCTAACCACGAAATTCCCAAGCTAAACCTGATGTCGTGGTTTAACGTATAAACACGGTATAAATACTTAATCAAATATGTAGATAGTGCTGCAAAAGTTGTCATAATATCAGAAACATTCTTACGACCCTCCATAAATTCATCTTTCACGAATCATATTTTGGTTTCTAAGCTTTGGTCAAGCTGGAGCAGGCCCTTCAGCGCGTTTGTGTTTTGTTTCCACTTTGGCGCTATCATATGTCTGGGACGCCTGAGACTAATCGAACTTGTTGGGGCAGCAGCCTTCCCGGAACAAAGACGAGCACCTTGACACCACGTCGAAAGTTTGAACAGCTGTTCAGAAAAAAAGTTGCGGAACTTGGAATGCAATTTTTTATTTTAAAAAAAGTACTAATAATTAATAAAAATTAAAATTAATACATATCTGCTAAGCTACCTCGCTTTTAAAGAAAAATATTAATTACTTTTTTTAAGTTTTATGGTGCCTCTGTAATTTTATAAAGCAGCGCACACATTACCAATCACGTTCTTTTAGCGGCAGTATGAGCAGAAATCTTGACATGCTTATCAAATGCACTCAAGAATGCTACGCCCAACAAGTGCAAGAATGCACCTTATCAATTAAAATTTAGAAAAAACTAGCTGCTCGCTCTGCCGGCTGCTCTCTGCTGGCTGCGCTGTCTCTGCATGCTGCTCGTTATATGACAGTACAAGCAGGCTGATACATTCATATCATCTGCTAAAAATAAATTCAAAAACCTTTTGTTGGGCCAAAGGCCGGGTATAAGGCCTCCTTATCTGGACGCAGCACTGCTCCAGCCCCTGCGCGGGGCGGCGCGTCTGCGCCGGACTGTTTCGGCGGCGCGGCGCGGGGCTGTGCGGTGCGGTGTGGTGCGGTGCCGGGCCAGGATCCCGCCCGTATCCCGCCATTCTGAGTCGTCGGCTGGCCGGCTTCAGACTGATTCAGACTCGCGGGCCGCGGAAGCTGGTCGAGGCGATTGCGTTCGCGGCTGAGCGCCGCTGAACGGGCGAGGGATTTTGCGTGACAACGAGGATATCATCATTTTGAAGGTGAGACAAAAATAATCATTTTTGTAGCCCTTTTGGCCCCGGGAGTAAATAGCAGGTGTTCTATGGTCAGTTTTGACTTTTCGCGGGAAAGCCAGACTTTAGGGTGCATTTACAAGTGGCCTCTTCGGTTCAAATCGCTAAACCAAAACAACCATACCGAGCTAATCGGAAGAAGCAGCAGGACTTTATTCGATAAGCCGTCCCCTCTGCAAATAACCAGCTGGCCTGCACTGATACTACGGCCCAGGCTCAACTTGTCCGGACAGTTTGGCCGATAAGACTTGTCCTAGCCCCCAGATTGATGCATTTAATAATCACCTTTGGAAAGGGCAGTCTTGGCTCATGGTGCCGTTACTCATCGTTGATCCGTTTGGACGAAAAATTGTATTATTTTGTGTAGATGTCTTTGCACGCCGTGTGGCTTGCGCTCGAGACGGCTCTGCCGTTGGCGTTCCTGACCGTGGTGATGCTGGGCGTGGCCCTCTACTTCCACCCCACGTTGTGCCGTGCCCGCCGCATCGCCAAGGACTACCCGCAGTACAGCAGCAGCCTGCCGGTCCTCGGACATCTCCTGCACATCCTCAAGCCCAGAGGTACGGCGTGTTCGATCGTGTGCTCTCTCCACCGTGGCGGGCTTTCGTCTCGCCCCTTACCGGCAAATTAATTAAACCTACTATTTTTGCTGTGTGTAGATGAGTTGTTCAGGATGTTACGCCAGTGGCCCAAAATGTTTGGCAGCCCCTCGGTCATCGTCCTCGGGGGAAAGACGTTCTTCAACCTCTCGGATCCCGAGTCGGTCGAGGTATGACTGTTTATCAAATACTTTTTTTTTATTTAAATCCAATTATTTACTTTTTATCTGTGTCGTGTGCGGTACGCGGCCGCGGCTCATGGTGCATAAAACGAAAGCATAATGGGACAGGACTGCGGGGCGAGTATGAATGGTTGCTGGAGGCGAGGCGATGGCGACTGGTGGGCTTGTTGGCTACCTCCCTCCCTCAACCCGGTGTCCGGTGTGTCCGGTAGCGAGCAGCGGGCGTGGAGTGGGCCGCCCGCTCCTCCCGCCTGCATCGCGGGTGTGCCTACCCGTCACAGCTCAGGCGAGCGCGGGCGAGCGCGGGCGGGTGCGCTCTCGGCTTACTCTGGCGCGGCGTAACTCGCGAGGGCCAGCCTCAGCCTCGTATGATGGCACAGCTATTTATCCGGTCATTCCGACGGTGGCGGCCATTTCATACGTATTATTGCGTTTGATCACTTTATGTTGATTAGTTTTGCCCGTACGTCACACGGCACGACGACGACGCTTTTTTCTCCCATTGCGTGGTCATGTACGTTTGGTCAGCCTCCCCTCCCCCCCCCCCTCTCGCTCCCTTTCTGCTGCACGAGCCCATCCTGCTGTCCTGTCGAGCCCGCAGGTGGTGCTCTCCAGCAGCAAGCACACCACCAAGGGCCGCGCTTACGAGTTCCTGCGGCCCTGGCTGGGCGACGGGCTGCTGACCAGCGCCGGCGAGAAGTGGCACTCGCGCCGCAAGCTGCTCACCCCGGCCTTCCACTTCAAGATCCTGGACCAGTTCATCCCCCACCTCGAGGAGCAGGCGGCCCACCTGGCCGACGAGCTGGGCCGGCACGTGTCGGACGGGCAGGGCGCGGACGTGGATGTGGTTCCTATCGTTTCCAAGGTCACGCTACGCTCCATCTGCGGTACGCAATTTCTTTTTCCATGTCTTTTTGGCTGGGTCTAACAAAAAGAGCGGCAGCGTGGAGTTTTGCCTAAGGCCCCAATCCGTGAAACTTAGGGGAAAAAAAAGAAAAGACTAAGCATGTGAAAGTAGGTTTCTACGAGAGAAGTACAGAACTATTGTAATTTTTTAACTTACAGCCCCGATACAGCCCACAGGGCTCTACGTTAAATGTTAGTTGACTTCGTGCCTCAGAAGTAGTGTGCTTGATCCACGTATAAGGACTTGATTATTGAGTTCTGTACTTTTTCCGGACTCGGTTCCTGCACGCCCACTTCACGGCTACGCGCGATACATGTCGTAAAAAGAGGGATCAGGAGAGTAACAAAAACACTTCCCTCATGACCCTTGATTCTCACATCTTGGTGTCTAATGTTTTATAAGTCGAAAATCCCACGGTCAGCGCGCCTCGACCCTCCATAGCCCGGATCGCCTTCCTGTGCCAAGAGCCTTCAGCCTTATTACGTAATTGCGTCTTTATGCTAATCGACTTGTATGTTGTATGTGGCCGTAGTGCCGCATTTTAATACTTAAGTACATCGTATTAATTTGATTCGGCAAATGTAACGAAATGTCACTTTCATAGGGAAGTTCTCGCCTCTAAGACTATCCTCCGGCGCCAACGGTTCCAGCCTGACCACTGACCATGCATGGTCAAGGTCACTTAATTTACTAGTTCTCCTGTTGGGAGCCCCCCTCTTGACGTTTCCGGCTAAAAACTTTTTGATCAGGCCTCACCCATGAAATAGCATGTTCCCTAGTTGTTGTTTTTTTATCAGTGCATCAAAGTTGCTCGATACCAATGCAGTTTTCAGTAGATAAAACGTTTTCTGACAACTAAACGTTATAATTGGCTTCCCGTCGTTTTCTTTCCGAACAGTCACAGCAATGGGGAAAGTTGACTTCGCCACCGACTCTGATGATGCATTCAGTGAGAAGTCATACTTCGAGGCCATTCACAGGTACGCGTCCCGTGTTTTTCGGGCCTGCTCGTGTAAAGTTACGAGACGTACATGAAGACTACATTGATTCGACCAAACTGAGGCAATAACCCGCCTCACTTGTAGTGTGGGAGAGACGACGGCGCTGAGGATCGTGCGCCCGTGGCTCTGGCCGCCTCTGCTATTCAAGCTCACGTCTACCTACAACGTGTTCCGCAAGAACCTCGGCATCCTCCACGGGTACACCAGAAAGGTGAGCGATAAGACCGCGGGCCACGCGCGGGGTGCGGGGCGCGGGGCCAAAGTGACCGCATCCAAGTGTTACGTGTAATGTCCACTTTATTTTCGCTTCCATCTTTTCAGGTGATTGCGGATCGCAAGGCGACGCTGTCTGTCGGAAAAGGCGATGATGACGCAGCAGCCGATGTCAGCGGTACGTGAAGCAGTCGGAACAGAATGCTGTAAGAGTCGTCGCACCGAGTCCCGGTGCCGAAGGGTACCTCACCTTCTCCAATCAGAGTACACCCTGCGTTCCAATCATTTTCTAGTCACCATCCAGTCACATAATTTTTTGACAAAAATCTATTTCAAGCACCTTAGAATGGCAAAATATCTGATTGGTGCCAAAAAATTATAGCTTTTTTAAAAGGACGGTTAAATTTTCCTTACAATCACAATACAACCCTCCAATCAGTGCACACCCATTTAAAGAGTGAGGTACCCCTCGCTCGGTGCCGTACGAATATGTATTTTTTTTTTTTTTTTTTTTTTTTTTTTTTTTGTACAGTTCGGGTCCAGTCGGATATAGACCATTGCCCACCTCACTTGCATCGATTTCGAACACACTTGTCGGGCACCCAAATGAAAACCACTCGCATTGCAGGTAACAAGAGGAGGTCCCGCCTGCGCCCCTTCCTGGACGTGCTGCTTAACGCGCAGCGGCGCGGCGAGCAGATCACCGACAGAGACATTCGCGAGGAGGTGGACACCTTCATGTTCGAGGTGAGCCGCTAACGTAAAACGTGAGCCGTGCCACGCGGACGCTGACAGTTCGTTTGTAGTTTTTAAGTCAAACTTCCATCCTGGTGGAAACAATCAAAAACATTTTTCCACAAGTTTCACCTCAAAACTCTGAATCAAATCGGTGGCAAGTTTTTCGCTTTCCGTGTAACGCGGGAAAAAGAGAGAACTCGCTGTACGCAATCCAGTTTGATCCGGATCGACTTTTGACCTATCCTAAAGTATGACGCTGAGGACCGCGAGCGGTCTGTCTCAAACCGGTCGTATTTCCCGACACGCGCCTAACTCCGGCCCTGCCCTGCCCTGCCCCTCTGTGCCGGACCTGCTCCGGTCACCTCCAGGGACACGACACCACGTCTATGGCCATCAGCTGGGCGCTGGAGCTGCTGGGCCGACACCCGGAGGAGCAGGAGCGCCTGGCCGAGGAGGTGCGCGCCGCGGGCGAGGACTGGGACTCCGTGTCCAGGCTGCCCTATCTGGATCGCGTGTACAAGGAGTGCCTCCGCCTGCGGCCCAGCGTGCCCTTCATCTCCCGGTGCCTCGAGTCGGACGCCGTGCTGCCGGACGGCAGGATCCTGCCCACCTCGGCCATGGCCAGCATCCACATCTACGACCTGCACCGCCACCCGGACCACTTCCCGGACCCGGAGCGCTTCGACCCGGACCGCTTCCTGCCAGACCGGGAGCAGTCCAGGCACCCCTTCGCGTACCTGCCCTTCAGCGCGGGCCCGCGCAACTGCATCGGTGAGTGTCACGGGCGTCCCCGCCACGCCCGGGCCCCGGGCGCCCCGCCCTCCCCAGCTCTTGCCACCCCAACCATCCGTGCTGCCTCATGTCTGCAGGCAAGAGGTTCGCCACCATGGAGGTGAAGCTGTTCATGGCCGCGGTGGTGCGGCGGTTCCACATCCGCTCCTCCATGCCCGAGCAGCTGGACGCCGTCGCCGACCTGGTGCTGCGTCCGCGAGATGGCATCAACGTGCGGCTGACCCCTCGCTGATCTCGCGAGCGGCCAGCAGGCGGCCAGGCAACGCCCCGCGCTCCCCGCTCCCCAGCGCGCCGGCGCTGTGCTGCACCGGCCGAGGCACCGGCCTGCACCAGCAAACCGCCTGATGGGTAGGCAACCCGCGCTGCCATCCTAGAGAGGCAGGACACGGGACACGGCCGGCCGCGGCCGTCCCCTCAGAGATAGGCTGGATCCACTCCTACGCCTACGCCTGGCCCTGCGGTGTCCTGCCAATCACGTGTAGCCCTTTTTGTCGCTCTCATGCATTGCGCAGCCGCCTGGCCAGCCGCCGCGAAAAAAAAAAAAATGCGGGCAGCGCGACCCACCGTGATATTAAGATTGGTGAGATAGATGCGGATTCTTTAAAAAAAAAAAGAAAAAAGATGACAGGCAGTTTCAGTTTGATCATGCCACACATAATTGGTACAGTATTTGCTTTCTTAAAGTCCGTGTAAGCCTTACAATCTGTTTTGTATTTATTTTTTTCGCAAACATGTTGAAATAAAGTTGTAAAAAAAAGTTGCGTCTACTGTTCACGCATGAGATGCAGGTCAAAGATCTATCGGAGGTCAAGAGCCTATCTCGCGTTGACCCCAAGGAGCCCTACGGGCGTTGACCGGGGTCTGGACCAGTGCGGCGGCGAGCGATGTGCGGGGCAGCGGCAGGCAGCAGGGGAGCAGCGAGGCTTGCGCGGCTGCAAGCGCGGCTGCGCCAACCGACCGCGGCGCGCATACTGGACCATAACCCAGACCGCGCGCAGCCGGTGAGCTGTGACGGCGCCGTGTAGGCTCACATTCACACTTGGGCCGGTCGGTCATGGCTACGCGTCACGCACCCCGCCCCGCCCCGCCCCACCCCGCAACGACGCTCCGGCCGCCTCCTTACGAGTCGCCCACCTTGACAGTGTCGACCTTCCTTCCCTCCTCCGGCAGCTGTGGTCGCGCGCCGTGCTGGTCGCTGGCTCGCCGCGTCCGCACCTAGTCCGCACCGAGCCAGCGCAGACACAGATCACTGCCGGTGGACCCAGCGACCGGATGCCGCGATCCCTCCCGCCTGTCCCGGCCCCGGCCCCGGCCCCAGCCCCGGCCCCGGCGCCCCGGCCCGCTGGACGAGCAGCCTGATATCAGCCGACCCGCGCTCGGCTTGGCTCCGCCGGGCCACGCCACGCCCCAGTACCGCCGCCCGATCAGTAGACTGACAGTCGTCTCAAAGGTTGGTGCATACAGCACTGCGCTTCTTTGCAGTGGTCTGCAGTGTGAGCGTGGTGAGCGCCAGCTGCAGCCCGCCGTGCATTGCGCCGCCCCGGCGGAAGGAGAGGTATGTGAAGTTTGGTTATCGCCACTGTCCTGCTCCGTCACATCGTTCCGTCCTGTCCGCCCCACGCCTGGCCTGCCACTTCGAGGAGTGAGACTCGCAGAGGCGGCCAACCTTAATTTAAGCACAGTGTAAATAAGCAAGCGATGTGAGAGCGTTCTAAATATCGAGGACGAGGCCTTATTGTCATATCTGTCCAGGGGGTCGTCAACTCCGATATTCCTCCGTACACGAGATGATATTACCTCAAATATTACATTGATATTACCCATATTACAGGTAATATTACGGTAATATTACCCATTTTCTTAGGATTATGACGTCAGTACTGTAAAATTTGTGTAATATTACCAATAATACCTGTAATATTCCATATTCCTCCGTACAAGGTCAAGCGGAGTTGACGACCCCTTGTATCTGTCAAAGGATCCGATCGGAAAGCACGCCATTCAACTGAAATTTGAAAAAGAGAGAAAAACAGCTGCACTGCACAGTTTAGAACATCTCACCGCGGGCTACTTAGTCATGTATATATTTTTGTGAATGATTTCTTTCTAAAGTAAAATGCTTCCTCATGGTCAAGATTTTAGAAAACTCACATCCTCGATGACGGTGTCCACGCACTTTCCTCTCATCGCCTCCTAAAAGATAGAACTCGTGACTTTGCCTCGTGACTTGTCTCACGTTTTACCGCAGTTGGTGTACTGCACTTATTTTCATTCGCTTAGCGTATTGTAATTACCTGGCATGGCCGCGAGCAAGGAGGGGGCGAGCTCACGCAAAGGACACCTGTGCCCGGCCAGTACACAAACGCCCCACTCTTGCTTTAAAAAATAAAAAAAATAAAAATAAAAAAACTGACAGCTTAGGCTGAACACTGTCGCGTCGTGCTCGTTACAGTCCGGTCACTGCAGCACCGCTCATCGCCCTGGAACGTATACAAATGGGCCCTTTTTGCTCGTGAGGCCTCAGCCCGCGGGGTTCGAGCTCCAGAGCAAGTTATCGCTCTGTGTCTCGCCTCGTCAAACACACCTGTACTGTCTCCTACCCCCACCCCCACCTCTCCATCTATTGCTCGAGCGGCTTGTCGGCAAGGCCATGGAGGACGTCCCAGAATGAAAGTATCGATGTTCGCAGGCCTGCTCAATCGTGGTCGCCGGACGCACCCGCCTCGTGTCCTTACTGCGAGAGTACCACAATCCCATAAGGTAAGGAACTCAAAGGAGCAATAAAAGTAACAAAGATGCTCAACTTATTCTGTAATTCTCTTTGAATTATTGACTCGTCCTATCCTTCTCTATCTCTCACTCCCACTTGGATCGGCAGCAATGCTGGTGCTGCTGCTGCTCCCTGCGCTGATGGCGTTGGGGCTGCTGGTGCTAATCTCGAGGGCCCGTGCCAAGCACGCCAAGCTGTGCGAGGACTTCCCCGCGCCGCCGGCCGCCCCGATCATCGGCCACGCCAAGGACTTCTGGGGCAACGAGGGTGGGCCAGCCCGCACTGCACCTGTTCTTCTGCCGACTCTTTGGTGGATGCCCCGCTGCTATATCTACATGTTTTATCTTCGCAGAGCATATCTTCAACACTACAAAAAGGTTCTGCAGGGAGCTCGGCCGTCAATTCGTCACGATTATCATGAACGAGAACACTTTAAATCTGTGCGACGCGGACGGCGCTGAGGTCAGTATTTTACATGTTAACTTAGTCGACTTATCGTGCCATGAAGGACATTAAAAAATAAAACCAAAGTATGGATGCGTACACAGGCCGTGATGGTCAGCTCCAAACATATTAAAAAGGGACCGCTGTACACGTTCCTCACGCAGTGGCTGGGTCGCGGGCTGCTCACGAACTATGGTGAGCATGACTGATGGCATACTAGGAGCTATGAGCGAGAGGATGATGGAACAAGGGATCTCGTGCGGATGTGGTGACGAGGCTCGCGGAAGGGGAGGTTAACCGGTGTTTGACTGGACTTCTCCAGGACCCTCTTGGCACCACCGCAGGAAGCTGCTGACTCCCGCCTTTCACTTCAAGATCCTCGACGAATTCGGCCCCCTTTTGCAGAACCATTCCCAGCGCCTGGTGGAGAGCCTGTCCGCCCTCGCGACCGAACACAACGGCCTGGTTGAGGTCGTTCTCCCGGTGTCCAAGACGACCTTGGGGAGCATTTGTGGTGAGTGAGAGCGGCACTTATACATGAGCATGAGTGAGAATTGAGCCACATCTAAAGAGAGATCTTTCTCAAACAGAAACTGCAATGGGCGTAAACCTGCACACCCTTGGAAAAGAAGATGAGTATTTCGACTGCGTCCGGATGTAAGACCTCATCTGAACAAGACGAAGGCTCCGATATTTTTTTAATTGCTCAGTTTTCTAGCTATGTTGGCAACTCATTTCAGACTGGGCGCTTCTGTCCTATACCGAATGATTCGTCCGTGGCTGTGGAAGGATTTTGTCTACAATCTCACGCCGCACGGCCGAGAAACCAATAAGGCCTTAAAAAAGCTCCACACCTTTACCAAACAGGTCAATTTCCGTGCCTCATTCCCCCCGAACGCGAGAAATGGGCGTCTGAGCAGTTATGATTCTGTAAAATAATTTCAATTAATTCCAGGTGATCCAGGAGCGAAAAAATAACCACGAGAGCACGGGGACGAGTATCCTAGACGGAAATGGTGAGCTTACTTCAATGTGTTAATTGGAGTTGTAGTACACGTCCTTCTTTGAAAATGATATTTTAAGAAAAATATTTTTTTTGTGTGATGTAAAAAGGTATGCGGCTTGGTAAAAGGCGACTCGCGTTTTTGGACATGCTGCTCGCCGCGCAAAGAGAAGACCCTACTCTTGCGGACGACGACATCCGTCAGGAAGTTGATACGTTCATGTTCGAGGTAATGCCCAGAGGGTGAAACAATTTCGATTTTCCACATTAAAGTGTTACCATCATTATCCACTGAATCTCAACAACACTTTCCGTGTAACAGGGACACGAGACTACAGCGATGGCCATCAGCTGGACGCTGTTCCTTCTCGGCAACCACCCGGAGGTGCAGGTGAGAACAGACGGCTTGGCCAGCGCGCCAGCCAGAACCAGCGCCTGGAGTTAGGCAATCCAACGTGCTCCGCCGCGCCAATGCACTGCTGACGGGACAATGTCCCCGCAGCTAACGCGCCAATTGCAAGCCAACGGATGCCTGTAATGGTTCATCATGATGAAAATGCGGATTGTCCTTCTTGTCCTCAGGAACGGGTCCGGGAGGAGGCGCAGGCCGCGGGGGACGATTGGCAAGCAGTCGTCGGACTGCCGTACTTAGAGATGGTAGTCAAGGAGAGCCTTCGCCTGTACCCGCCAGTCTTGTACATCGCGCGAGAGAACGACAAGGGGATCCAGATCGGTAAGGATGGGCCGGCTAGACCGTAGACGGCATGGCATGGGCTGCTCCGGAGCCGATCAAAACTTGAGCTGATAGCGCGTCTAGAGATTCTGTCACGAGCAGGCCGACTCTTGTGTCACCAGGCGACAAGTTGGTTCCGGCTGACGTGAATCTGGACATACAAATCTACCTGATTCACCGCGATCCAAACAACTTCCCGGACCCGGACCGCTTCGACCCGGAGCGATTCAGCCCTGAGCAGGAGAAAACGCGGCATCCCTTTGCCTACGTACCCTTCAGTGGGGGACTGCGCAACTGCATCGGTAGGGAGGGAACAGCTCCCGTCTCTCTCTCTCTTTCTCTCTCTCTCTCTCTCTCTCTCTCTCTCTCTCTCTCTCTCTCTCTCTCTCTCTCTCTCTCTCTCTCTCTCTTTCTCTCTCACTCACTCACTCTTTCCATCCGAACGATACAGTGACACTATATTTCTCACGCCTTTTTTTTCCAGGTCGTCGTTATGCCATGATGGAATTGAAAATCATGCTGGCTGCTGTCGTGAAAGCGTTCTCTTTTACATCGGTGAAATCCGAGAAGGAGATGGAGTATAAACCCGAGCTGGTGTTGCGACCGAAAGGGGGAATATTTGTCAATTTAAAACCGCTTACATCTAATATCTAGTCATTCTACACATTTTCCTGTAATTTTAAGTGATTCTCCTATTTAAGGCTGTACCTTTAAATATAGTCATCATATGCTGCTAAATTAACTTCTAAGATCTGTTATATTGACCCACCACTCACACCCTTCACTCACCATGAAAAAGAAAAAAAAATAGAATGTCACTGGAGTCCTACAGGCTTAAGTATCATTAATGTGTGCCTCCTGAACATTTGTTAAGCACACGCAGCAGAATTTTCAATCTCCGATTCGGTCTTTGACGTCTCAGAAGAATTAGTTTCGTGTGCGCGCCTGCGCGGTGCTTTGAACTGAACCGCCAGATAGGGCGGAGATTCGACTAGCCTCGCTCACAGCTCGCAGCTCTCAGCTCCCAGCACCCATCGATTTTGTAGCGATACCAGACCAGCGATACTGCTTTTCAACTCGTCATCGTACTCGACTGGCACCCATACCATTTCTTTTAAATTAAAAATTAGGAAGATTACTTGCCATCCACAAACAAGGATTTATATTTCTGCACAAACTCTCACAAAACTCGCTGTAAAAAACTCAGTAACAAGAAGATTGTCATGTTGTCTATACTGGCGTTTGGCCGAACTGTTGTTATGGAGAAGGCTCTTTTTCCAGATTCTGCTAGCAGAAAACATTGTAAAGTGCATCAAAGCGCCTGTCAAATTCCTGATTCCAAATGGATTTGTGGGACATTTATCTCTTAATAGTTGATCCCCAAACCTAAATAGTGAAACATTTTAACAACTAGACGAAAAGGTACAGTTTATTTTTCTTCGATACCCTTCTTATTTCATCTATGTTGTGTATTATCACCGATGTGTCTGGTTTGTCATTTGTCTATGATGCCAAGTATCATTTTCTATTTATTCTGATGTGTTTTAAAGATATTTGCAGCGTTTTAATCGTGTTTGCCTTACGTATAAGCTAGTTTCTTTCAATCTTATTTCTACTGTTGTCTAACTTTTGCCAGAATTCTCATTGAAATAGTGGTGTATTAGAACTTATTTATTTTACTATTTTGGTGATAATTTTGTACTGGCGGCAGTCTTTACAACTTACGTCCAATCATATTAAATTTGTGTAGTAAAGAAAGCTATATTATCATTCCAGTCCTCTTGCAGGTGACTGTCAAAGAACCCTAACCTCTACTATGAGTCTGTGTATTATCGTAATCCTCAAAAATAATATTGTCTCTTTCATTTTATTTTCTTAAAGGAACACCTAAGTGAGTAGCTGTGTATGATTCACATGTGGACAGCAGTATACACAAATTTCCTCCACTCACAGACGACGACTGTTGAGAACTACATTAGATGGGTAAGTCTCTTTGAAAGATAAAAGCAGATGTGCACTCAAACCCGCTTACAATGTGACCGTTTGGAACTGATAATAAGTTACTTTTTTGATGGAAATTATGTCCTCAGAGGGTCTGTTAGAACGGCTGCAATCACTTAAGATTTGTGAAATACTAAGTTATTATGGCGATTACTTCGTTGTGGTATAAGAATAATATAGTTTATCAACATTTCATACTCCTTCTAAAACTCTGTCAATAATTCTGTCTTTGTGTGCTCGGTTTACTTGGGTTATCATTAGATATTGCGTATTGGAAGTATTAAAGGAAAAGGTGGATCAATAATTTTGCACATCGCATTGTAATTAACAATGAATTTTCATCAGAACTAGTTGTACACCATCAACATCCATTTTTTTTTTTTTTTTTTAAATTTATAAAAAAAATATCTTAAAGTAAACTTTGGGATGTAAACATATTCAGGTCTAGAGGCTTAAACAGTAGCCGATTTCACAAACTCCCGGGTAAATGTTTTTACAATTTAAATCTTGGTTTAGCTTATCTGTTGAATATGTTCCTCTTTATTTTTATTTTTTTAAGCAAAAGGTTTTGGTGTCTATAAGTGTAGTGTGTTAGTGTTAGTGTGTTTAGTTTTGACTGAACATAATTTTCTTTCTTAATTGGGAAAGATTAAAAGAAATCTCACTGACATAAAGGCGACACTTTGTACCAATCACTTGTACTATATACATGAGCTTACTGCCTCATGTCTGTAACAGTCACTTTGGGTTCACTGTTAATGTGGGTGGCTTAAGAATTGTACGCCAAGGCGTACAGTGATCGTACGCCAGCGATCAATGTACGCCTTGTCCTTACTGAGCACCTCAAATAAACAGTGTACCATCCTCTTCATACCTGACCCCCTTCCCTCAGACCTCTCTCATATTTATTCATCTGCCCATCCTCTTCATATTCATCTTTGCACCTCTATGGACCGGCAGCAACCGTCAGCTAGTGTGGCTGTATCACCATATCCTCGGCCACAGCAGGGCCTAAATGTGAAAAATAAATCAGTCTTATTCTCCTCACAGTCGCTGTATCTGTCGAGGAATCACTAATTTTCTCTCTCTCCTTAGTTCATTAGACTGCCCTGCCCAACTGCGGACTGCCCATGCCCAATACCAACTTGTGTGTGTGCGCTCCTGTGTGTTTCCTTGCAGTCGGCGCGGGGGTGCAGGCGCAGGGGCAGAGGAGGGGCCCGGGGGGCGCACTCCTGGGCACCGGCACCGGCTCTGGGATGGCCTGCCCCTGCCCGCTGCGGAGGACTAGCGGGGGCAGGCGGCCCATCCGCCCGGGGCCCCGCCGGGTGCCGGGTGCGTCGCCCGGGCCACGCTCCTCCGCCCCCGGAGCCGCCCCCGCCCCCCGCAGAACCATCCCCGGCGCAGATTCGGGCGCCGGCTCCCGCCCCCGGCACCGCTCTCAGCCGCAGCGCGTCTTGCGGACCAAAGGTATTCCCTCTCACGACCACGGCGGGCGCTGCTGACGGGCTGCGTGGCGGGTCACACCCGTGACCGCGAGCCCCCGCCCCCGCCCCACCCCGCCGCCTAGTTGGTCTAGTGCACTCTGCATGATTGACAGGCCTGCCCGTGCCCTCACCGAGAACCCCCTCTACAGAGAACGGATGCTGAGCATGTTCTTGTTCTATCCAGTAACTGTGTACCCTGGCATTGGGCCTTTCGCCATCACCCGCGACACAAATTCCTTAAGTTCCTATTGGAACGAAAGATGCGGTGTGTAAATTTCAAGTACCCTAAAGAAATTGTCCATTTCAATGCCACACAATGCGTTGCAACCTTTGGCCCAGATAACTTAATATTCTCACGGCCGAGAACATTTACGTACATTGTACACACTTACTACCATGTGGTGGGTCCTCTTTTGTTTGTAACAAGTCAAGTGTGAGCATGTGAGGGGCTAGGTTAAGCGAGTCTTTGAAAAGGTACGCCGAGTCCTACGAAAGGCTGCCCCGCAGCCTGACTCCAACTCTCCTTTGAGTCGGAACCTGTTGGCCCGATGCCACGGCCACGCACCGCTCCACACTCTGCTCTGCTGTGTGTCTTTGAGTTACATCGATCGGGCCTCAGTCCGACTCGGCCCGCCCTGGGCCTGCCCCGGCCCCGGCCAGTCCTGCCCCTGCCGTCTGATTCCGAAGATCGCTTTTCTACCTTCGTCCTTGTCGCACCTATGGGGGTGCCGTATGTTGGGGATGACCGGGCCCCATGAGTGCGAGGAAGCGAGGAATGGCTCGAGAGCGATCTTCGGAATCAGAGGGCTGCCGGTGCGCACCGTGCGTCACGCAAGCTTCTGCCAATGTGATATCGGTCGCATCTCGTCTGTTCTGGTCGGGGCCAGGCCGGGCCGAGGGCGAGATTCCCCCCCAAATCTTCAAAACGTACCGTTGGCTCCTTCATAACAACTCGTCTCCACCCTCACAAATTCACACTTGAGTAATTTTGTTTTTGCACGACTTGAACTAATGTTTCTTACTCACGTGATTTTTGATTATTCTGTATTGGCGTTGGTTTGGCGTAACAAGCGTCCCAGGGAGAGCATGCGACGATTAATCAGTTGATTTAGCATGGTTTATGGTGGCGTGGAGTGGCATGCGACTGCAACATGCACGAGACTCGGGCGTGACGTCAGAGCGCCCTGCTCCCCCGCCGTGTCCCTCATGGCCCCGCATGTCGTCTAATTAATATTTTAACCGAGATTTTAACCATGTGTCCATGTGTTCTGTTGCCGGATCCTTGTGACTCAAATGTAACCAGTACTGTTTTTCCTAACCGGAAGTGTGATGGAGTGTTTTCTTTTCCCCTGCACGTGTCTCTTGCGTACGCGACAGGTGCATCTCTCCCGCGCAGCTGATCGGTTGCCTTGACTGGTTTTTGGCGTGATGCATGCCACTGTATGGGGATGGTGCGGCGCGATGGGGACAGCCCGGCGCCTGGCCAGCCTGCCTGCTTCCCACGATGTACTGAACGATGTTCAGTACAGTAGAACGATGTTCAGTACATCGTGCTGCTACCCCATCGCTCCTGAGCGGGATCATCTCACTCTCGGAGGCTGCGGGCTGATTTCGAGCAGCGTTTAGTAGTGTCCTTTCTCTCGCTCCTTATGGCCGTGGCGCGCGGCCCATGCGTGCGACAAGGACAGAGACGAAACCACTGTGCGGAATCACCCTGCGGGCGGGCCGTGACTGTCGCGGGTACTACTGCCACCGCCGCTAACTCATGAATGAACGAGCCAGCGCGTGTGTGTAGCGCTGTCCTGTCGAGAGAGGGGACAGAAAAGTCCCATTAGGGCCGGGGAAGCTGAAAATGATGGCGGCGTCGCCCTCAAAATCAGAAGCAGGCGCTGCGGGAGAGGGGAGAGAGAGTCAGCGGCCTGTTGTTGGATGCTGTACAGCCGTACAGACATGCGGCCCGGTTGCCTACTCGCACGGGGCCCTGCTGGCCTCGCGCGAGAGCTGAACCCTTCGCATCGGTGGACATATGTATCGGCGCGCTCCGCTGCACATACACAGGAGCGCGACCTACCCCCTACCCGTGACGTGACGGGATGCGCGGCTCCTCGCCTGGTCGAGCTCAGCAGCCCGGCGCGGCCACCGGCCGGGCCCCGACCATCCCCCAAACGTCACCGCGTCGATGCCGTCGTGCTTCGAACGGCGCACCATGAGCCACCGGGCGCGCCCCGACCCGCTCAGCCCCTCCTCCTCTTCCCTACCCACCCCGCCGCCTCGGCCCACCCCCTCTTTCTGCCAACCCCTACGTTGGGCCCCCGGCGGGGCAATAGCTACTCTGGCGTTGTTTCTCTGGGCCGGGCCGGGCCGCGTGGGAGTGGGGGTGGGGGGCTGGCGCTGATCGGCGCCGGGTGGGGTGAAACCGCGGTGAAGCATCATGGGTGAGAGCGCCGGCAGGAGGCAGTGGCACTGGTACCCGACTATCGACGACTGTCCGGGGGCGGGCGCGGGGTGGGCAGGGGCGGGTCGGGGCCGGGCCGGGGAGTGCATTGCGGTCCTCGCCCTCGTCTTACCCGTCCGCCTTTGTGCTTTTTTTTCCAGTGCTGAAGATGCTGGCTGCGATGGAACAGACCCCTAACTCGAGTCGAGACCCCGTGGAGGACTTCCTGACGACGGGTCGGACGGGCCGGCGCAACGCCATGGCGGACATCCTGGGGCAGCACGCCAGCACGGGCAGCGGCGACCTGAGCGAGCGCATGGAGGGGCTGTCCACCGACCAGATGGGTGAGTCATGGCAGAGCGTTCAGCTCTTTAGCGACAGCAAGAAAAACTGCGGCACTGTTGTTAGACGATCGTGTACTGCTCGGCGAAAGACTGAGTCGGCCCGGGACGGGCCAGGAGGTTGGAGCAGTGCGTGCGTGGTGTACGGGCGGGCGCGCCCAATCCTCTGCGGCTCAAATCGTCACGTACGCTTGGGTCGGCCGCCCCGCCCGGGGGATGGATGGGTTAAGGGGAGGCGGCGGAGGTTCCTTTTGCCGTTGCCGCCGCCGGCCCCGTCCGCCCCGCCCCGCCCTGCCCCGTTTCTCTCGATCCTCAGGTGATTAGGATAGCTTCGTGGGGGTCCCGTCTATTGCAGCCACCGGGGGGTGGAGGGAGGATAAGGGGTTTAGGAGGAGCAATCTCTCTGAGAGATTGTGGCGGATGGAGGGCATCGATAGGCTGCGCCATTGTTCGGCGAGGTTGCCCGCGCGTTGCCTACCGGGCATTAGAAGAGGCGGGGCCATAGCGCAGGTCCTGGTCCTGTGCGCTCACAAATGATCCTTTTTGTTGTGTCAGCCGCTGGCCCATCCACCTCGACGGCCGGCGCAAGCGGTCAGCCCGGAGTGCCTAGCCCGGCGACCACCACGGCCGCGGACGCCGGACCCTCTAAAGAGGCGGGGAGATGAGCTCGCCGCCTCCGTCGTCGTCGCAGACGTCAACGCGGCGTCGGTGCCTGCGTCGCCCCGCGGCCGCGCCGTCCGGAGCTCCAGGTCAACGCGGTTGCCGCGCTGGCGACGCGGTGCGGCGCGGCGCAGAGCAAGGGCGCCATCTCCCATCCCATCCCCAGTGACGGCGCCGGCTGAGGCCGGACCGAGCCGAGCCGAGCCGGAGCGCGACCACCTCCTGAGGACTTCGACCGGACCACAGCTCAGCCGTCAGGAAGTGATGGGCCGTTTCTCTCAGCTGTTGGCTGGCTGTTGGACAGTTGCTGCATACGAACATTTCATACCACCTCCTCGGAGTCGGTTAGAGTAGCAGCAGCATCTTATTGCGTTGCCCTACCTCTCTTCCTTGCAGTATTAACAAATAGGCATTGGCATGGGTTGAACGGAATGACCTTTGCAATCACATATGAAAGATGGATGTAATTGATTTGGTTGAAATGAGGAATTCAATATTGACAGGGAACTCCTTTTGATCTGGCTGGGCCTCTCTCAGCATTCTACTTTGCCTTGGTTGACTGACATGGATTTTTGTGAGCCTTTAGTGTTGTTCACATAAGCGGCACGGTGTAAGCATGTTATTTAGCTAGTTCAATAATTGTCTTGCACTGCACACTAGTCGATTTGACTTATTAAAGAAGACCATGGGTGCACTCGGTTTTCGGACGGAGCTCTTTGGATTTTCGATATGCTAGGTTTTGTGCTTGGTTATCAGAGGCAACACTGCAACTTCTGACAAATGTTGTCTTCTCTCAGTTTCATGAAAGATCTGTAAAGTTCAATTTCCGCCGTCTGAAATCAGCTTCTACCTGTGAACTTGTTTGTAACTGAAACCTGTTTTTGTACCTTGTATTTCCCAAATCCCCAGTGATATTATGTAATCTCGCGTCACTCTTCTCTATGACATTGTGGCTGCTTAGTGGTAGAACTCGGATGGACTGTGATTGTTTATAACTGATTATTAAGTAGTATTTTGTTTATCTTTCTTTTTTATTGCCTTGAATGTGTCGCATGCACAAACAACTTTGTCATGGTCAGGCAGAATATCACTGAGATTATATAGTCAATGTTAACAGTCTGATTTTTTTTTAAACATTTCCTTAGCGACTAAAGTGTCACTATCCTTGCCATGTAGAGTTTACCGTATTTCAGTTTTCTTTTAGGGATAGAGTGTACTGTGGGCCATGTATACTATGAGTGACTTTGCTTTTACTCTCTTGACTGTTGCAATACTTAAACCAACCCAGTGAAAGCCAAAAATTATTATTGAAAAAAAAATAATAAGTATTGTCAAAGATTTTTGTGTTTTTTTTTGCGTTTTTCTAATGTTACTTGTTGCTTTGAGAATTTTATGAGTGTGATAGTCAATTTATTATGCTACAGTATTAAGTCATGTTACTTTTGGGCATCCCTCTCTCTAATTTTTTTTCAATGTTTCAACGTTATTTTTAGTAGTTGTCTGCTATGAATACGGCCGTAACAAACTGACTAGAACAAATACAAGTATATTTTTTCATTATTTTGTACCAGAGCAAAGTTTTAATTGATTGTATTCTGACAATTTTGCAAGGGCCGGTTTACTACTGAACTTGCTGGTTTCCTGATCCTAATCCTAATTTGTGAAAAGCCTAGATGCAGCACTGCAAATCAAACTGAGTGTTGATTATTAAGCTTTTTATTAGTTTAGTTGAGAGAGGGAAAGGAATGTTTTTTGTTTTTCTTTTTTAATCTGGGCAGAGAACAATAAATACAAACTGGAATAATAATAATAGTAATAATACATCACCTAAGCCAATTCTGTATTTGGAGAGTTTGGGCCAATCACCAGTAGTGTAATACTGTTAATTAACAGTACTGTTATATAATTCTGTTTTGACAGTATTCAATAATGGTGAGTTTGTCATAGTTGAGGCTTTGACTACATGGTGTCGTGAAAGTGATGATGGAAATTTGTAAAACATGTTTTGTAATTGTATTTAAATGCATACACATTAAAATAAAAGAAAAAAAAGTTTATTGTATTGCATACATAGCATTTGTTGGTTTCGACCTGATCTTTTTGCATTTTTTGAAAGGTCACATGAGAGAGAAGCTGCCCATTATACAAGCGCACACAAGCGATTCTGCTGGATGGACCACGTGTACCAGACACAGCAGTTCAATGAGCATCAGCCAGTTCGGCTGGGTGTGTCAGTGCCGGCTTTGTGTTCGGGCCGGGCCCGTCCCGCCGTGATGGTGCTGAGCTGGGCCGTACTGGGAGGTTGGCGGTGGCGGGAACGGCGTGCGAGATCGCGGGCCGGGGCGGGGCGGGGCGGGCGGGTTTAGTTTGATAAAATGCTAACGAAAGCATACTGCTGCTTGGGAGGTTCCTGTCGCTCCCTTCCCTCCCCGTCTCGTCGGCCCGGCTCGGGCTCGGCCCTGGTCCCCGCCAGCACAGCAGCAGCCAGACGAGTCGGAGGCGCCGAGCCGAAGGGAAGAGAGGGAAAAGAGCCTGTTCGTCGTCGTCGCCCTGCGCCGCCCCGCTCCGCCCCGCCGTGTGTGATGGGTAAGTCGAGCGGGAAGGGCGAAAGTCTCACGCGTTTGGGGGGAGGGGGGGGGGAGAAATCTCAAAGGGTGTGACCATCAGGCACCCAGCATTGTAATTACGGCGCTATCATTATCCGTATCGCGGCTATCGGTTATCAGCTTCTCAGTCTGGTCCGTTCGGCACGTTCATGTGAAGCGAGCCTGACTCGCCCGCGGCCGTTCTACTCACACGAGGACCATCACACACCACTCGTTTAGATGGTTGAGCGGTCGAGCGAAGAACCACTTCCCCGTGGCGCTGCTGGGACACTGCTCATAAACCACACCCTTATCTTGGAACGAAACGAATGCCAACGCCTGAGAAGGAGGGGCTGGGCTCGGAAGGGCGGGGACGGGAGAGAAGCGGGCTCCTTTTCTAAATTCTTCAGCACCCTCTTGCCCCAGGTCACGGTCAGGCGCGCCGCTGGCTTGGGGCCGCTTACCTGGCGCTGGCCGTGCTGGCCGTCTTGGCGGCGGCCGACTCGGACCCAGCGGAGCCGCCCATGGTGACCATCACCACCGGTCGCCTCTCCGGCAAGTGGCTGTCCTCGAGGGACGGCAGAGACATAGCCGCCTTCGAGGGGGTGCCCTACGCGACGCCGCCCCTGGGGGAGCTGCGCTTCAAGGTGGGTCAGAGACGAGCAGTCTTCAGGGTTGACATAAGTCAGGGAAGTCGGGGAGATGTCGAGAGGAAAAGAAGAGTGATAGGGAAGTTAGGGAAACGTCGGAGGAAAAAACTACATTTTTGATGGAATTTTTTCAACTTGAATAAATAAGATATTTTCTTTTAATTTACCCTCTTTTACAGTTTTCTACCCCATAAAGCCTTGTATTCATGTCAGAGATCTCCAGATTTTGTGGCAGACCTAAGTCTGTTTGGCATGCTTGTCGATAGAGCTGAGCGGTTTGGTCACCTGCTCAGGTGCCTTGTGTCTTGTCCTGCCTGTTGCAGCGCCCGCGGCCGGCGCAGGCGTGGGAGGGTGTGCGGCAGGCCGTGAGCATCGGGGCGCCGTGCGTGCAGAGGAACGTGTACTTCGGGCAGGAGGACTACGTCGGCTCCGAGGACTGCCTGTACCTCAACGTGTACTCGCCGAAGGTACGCATGGCGTTGCACATTGCACCAGGCGCTGCCGGCGCTGCAGTTTACCCACCAGTGGTCTGCTCTCGGCTGCAGGGCGCTGAGCACGCCTCCGAGCCCCTTCCGGTCCTGTTCTGGATCCACGGCGGCGGTTGGCTGTCGGGCACCGGTGGCATATACGGCCCCGAGTACTTGCTGGACCACGACGTGGTGCTCGTCACCATCAACTACCGCCTGGGCCCACTCGGCCTGCTGAGCACGGGGGACAGCGTGATCCCGGGGAACAACGCCCACAAGGACGTAGTGCTGGCGCTGCAGTGGGTGAGGGACAATGTGGCGGCGTTTGGCGGCGACCCTGGAAGTGTGACCGTGTTCGGGCAGAGTGCCGGCGGCGCGACCGTGCACCTGCTGATGATGTCTCCACTAGCCAAAGGTGAGCTGACGGACCGACCGAACTGCCTCGCCGTGTATTAATGTCATCATTTCTATAAACTCGAGTAAGTCCAAGTCGAGCTACTGCACGACTTTCAATGGGCACATTTTTCTTCTTTTTAAATCCATCAGAAGGACTCAGCTAAAGACAAGCGTATTGATACGGATGAAGTCATGCAAAGCAACGTGTCGAGTGTGCAAGGCAAACCTATGCATGAAATAATTATTTTACCGTCCGTCTCGGGCTACGCTGTGACTGGCGATATCCCTCGCTCGCTCTAGTTTATACCCCATGCTTGCCCTAGGCGCGGTTGCGTTGTGGAGTAGAGAAGGGCCTAAGACAACCCCCCCCCCTCCCTGCACTTCCCAGTCCTCCGTCTTGGGCTATGGGCTAGAATAAGGTTGTAGGCGAGGGGTCAACCACTTAGATATTTCAAGTACACACTGAAAAATATTCCAAAACAATTCCAAAATATTCCAGATATTCCAAAATATTCCAGAAATATTCCAGATATTCCACAAAAAATTGGCCAAATATTCCAGATATTCCCAAAATATTCCAGGTATTCCCAAAATATTCCAGGTATTCCCAAAATATTCCAGATAATCCAAAAATATTCCCGATATTCTCAACATATTCCAGATATTCCCAAAATATTCCAGAAATCCTTCAAATATTCCAGATATTCCATGTACACCAAAATTCTGAGTGATCGACCCCTCGGTTGTAGGGCTTTGGCCAAGGAACACTAGCGGCATCGGGCAATCGCTTCGTGTCACTATTAAGGTAGAACTCTTTCGACGCATCTTTTTACCGAAGCGCTATTTTGCCAGGTCTGTTCCACCGCGCGATCCAGATGAGCGGCAACGCGTTGGGGACCTGGCCCTTCCACTCGCCCGGGGAGGGCCGGCGCCACGCCCGGGTGATGGCCGCTCACACGGGCTGCCCGGGCGCGCCGAGCGAGGCGCTGGCCGAGTGCCTGCGCACCAAGACGGCCGTGGAGATCACCAGCGTCGACAGGCGCTTCGCGCAGTGGGCCTTCCACCCGCACATGCCGTACAAGGCGACGGTGGAGAGGGGCGACGGCGCCGACGACGATCCGCCCTTCATGGACATGCACCCGCGCGAGGCGTACGCCGCGGGTCGCATGGACCAGGACATCCCCGTCATGACGGGCATCGCGACGCAGGACGGCGGGCTAGCCATGGGAGGTGAGTGGAGCCTGCGACGGCAGGGCGCGAGGCGCGGGTTGCGGGGCGCGGGGTAGTTGCGGCTGAGGAGGCGCGCGACCGCGCTGTGCTGCTGGCGAAGTACCTTTCTGTGTCGTGGCTGCGCTGTGGTCCGCGGAGCCACGGTGGAGCAGAGGGCGTCGTAAACATTCGGTGTCCCCGCGCCGCGCGCCGTGCGCCCCCGCGGCGCTGCGCTGCGGTTCGTCGTCAAGAGACGAGAACCAAAGTGAGCGCGGCGGGTCTGCCTACCGTGCCGGGGGCCGTCACCTCTCATCTGTCTCTCCTGTCGCGTTCTCTCGTCTCCTCCCGGTGCGGCGCGCAGTGGTCGTGGGGAACGAGACCAAGCTGCAGCAGCTCACCGAGAACTTCGCGCACTACGGCAACCTCCTCATGGGCTTCAGCAACTATCCGGAGCCAATGCGCGCCGAGACGCTCGACCGCGTGCGCCAATTTTACCTCGGCGACGGTCCCATCGGCAAGGACGATGCCTTCAACTTGCTGGATGTGAGTCTCGCGCCACTCGGCTCCTCCACCTACCCACGCACCACGGGAGCAGCCGGTTGACTGATATGTAAATCTTTATTCCCGTAGATGGCCACCGATGCCCTTTTCCTGTACCCGGCAATGCAGGTCATCAAGGCCCACAAGAAGCACACCAAGGCGCCCCTCTTCTTTTACGAGTTCGCTCACCTCAGCCAGAGTCATAGGAGTTTCATCGTGCCGTTTGGCGCGCCGACTGCCGATTACGGTGAGAAAGGAGTGCGGGCCGCGCCAGCCGCGCCGAGCCGCCTCCATAAGAGAGCGCTTCATATCCCGGCGTGTTTTAAACCGACTGTTCCACCTCCCTCTTCCTCCCCTCCGCTCTCTTGTCGCTGTTTTAGGGGTCTGCCACGCTGACGAGCTGCTGTACCTGTTCCCACTGCCGGTGCTGCCGGGCGACTTCCTCACCGACGACGTGGTCGTGTCCAGGAGGTTCATTGAGTACGTGGTGCACTTCGCGCGGACAGGGTGAGTCGAGTCGTCTTCGGCTGCCGCGCGGCCTCTGTCCAGCAGTCCAGTCCAGTGAGGGGCGCAGCACACGTACTTTGTCTCTCCTCTCCTCGTGGCTGCAGGCGACCCACGAGCGACCGCTCCTGGCAGGAGGTGCGGCACCCGGAGGCCGCCGAGTACATGCACATCGGCTCGCCCGGGGACATCGAGATGCGCGCCAATATGGCGCCGCGGCGCATGGCGCTGTGGGACGAGGTGCCTATCCGGATAGGCCGCATGTCGCCGTCGCACGACGAGCTGTAGAGCTGGAGCCAGCTGGAGCTGCCTGCTGCCGGCCTGCGGGCCTGCGGGCCTGCCGCGCCGTCAGCTGCACTGGGGCCACGCCAGGGCGGGGCGCGGGCCGAGTCCAATCCAAGACTGATTACTTTTATCGAGACTAAGTACTCGGAAGAATGCTCAATGACTGAACCTGTTGTGCTGTGTAAATAATAATTCCGCAGAACATACAAATAAAAATGAAAGCGCAGGACCAAGCAAGCGCATTTTTTTTCATACATTTCGGACGCATGGCGTATATTACTGCGCGCCCAGGTCGTGCGGGGCCTAACGGCTGGGTGATTCGAGAACGGCATAGCGCGTGCATCTCCCCGCGAACAGATGTGAGAGATGTGCGGGGCGCAAGGCTGCGGGCCCGTTTTATTCTCGTCTGATACGGGCTTGGCGAAGGGAAGGAGGAGGGGGATATAAACCAAAATATTTCATCCTTTTTGCATGGGCAAGGGAAAGAGGGGGTGGATGTGACGGATCAGAGGTTGGTGGTCGTGATAGCGTGTTCAAAGGAGGGAACTACACAAAACGTCGACATTTTACAGCATTATAAAAACGAGTTTCGAGTTGGTGGAGACGAAGAGGCCAGACAAATAGTACCATTTGTCAATTTTCACGCAAGCCAGCTTTTTCTTTCTTTTTTTCTCTTTATTCACAGGGGCTGCAATTCGTTTAGATAAATGGAAAAGGAAAACGACTGCCTCTCCTTCACTCATTACCAGCGACCTCTCTTCTCTGTCCGTGAGAAAACTTGTTGCAAACGAAAGTGTGAAATTAATTTTAAAACTTATAATTGTAGAAGTTTTCGACTCCATAACTTTAAGGGCAGGGCGCAGAGCGCCTCCTGTTGGCCAGGGTCTTGTCGAGGAACTGCACTTTCGAGGCGCAAACAAAATTTGAAGCTGTCCATCATTGCGCATTTCTCTTGTCTGATCATCTGACCGTCCAAGTGGGAAGACACCTGTGAGTGCGACAGGCGCGGACTAAGGGGGGGCAGGGGGGCGACCCCCCCCCCCCCACCCTTTCCGTCACTAGATAGCCGCCTGGAAATAAGGCAAATAGTGCGACAAAACCCCTGTACGTAGGCAACCTGTGGTACTCCCCCCCCCCCCAATCGGACCTTAATCCGCGCCTAAAGAGCGACAGGCACTCTCAGTATACTTTCCGATTATTTACAATCGTCTAATACTAAGTCTACGGCGAACACCACTCACTCTCCCGGGCTCGCTCCCGGGGTGGCGCGATCCTAGAAGTCCTCGCGGTCCACGACGTCGCACCTGCTGCAGAGCACCGCTGCCCCCGGCCTTGGCAGCACCTCTTGCACGCTGATGCGCTGCTGGTAGCAGTCGGTGTCGGTGTGGCTGCTCGTGTAACCGTCCCACCTGTGCAGCACGAGCTTCGTGAGCTCGCGCAGCCAGCAGCGCTTCAGCAGGACGTGCAGGTCGCTGCAGCTCCACGGCCACTCCTCGCTGCCCGCCGTGCCCACCGTCAGCCACAGTTCCTGCAGCGTGTGGCTGTTGGCCTGGAGCACGGACTGCAGCGTGGCGCGGGGCAGGCCGTAGCCGCCCACCCGCAGCCAGCGCAGGGCGCCCTCCCCCGGCGGCAGCAGGAGGCGGGGCCGCGTGCCGTGCTGGGCGGCCTCGCTGGACCACACGCTGAGCCTCGTGAGGCGCGGCATGGCGAGCACCTCGCGGATGTGGGCCTTGCTGGGGTTGGTCAGGCTGAGGTTCACCACCGTGGGCGCGGCGACTCGCAGCAGCCGCAGGCTCCAGTCGGGGTCGTCGCTGCAGCTCACGCCGGTCAGTCGGCTCACCTGAGGGAGGCCGATGATGGACCGGGAGGTCAAGTCAGTCGGCTAACCAGAGCGGGAGCAGGGCTGCCTCACGCACATAGGCAGGCACACTCACCCCACGCGCTTCCACCTGGGCGAGCACCTCCTTCAGTTCCTGCCATTCGTTGGGTCCGGTGTTGCTAACTTTATCCACATCCAACATGCGCAGCGGCTACCGCGGCAGGGCACAATAAGGGCAGCAGTTAACACTGTGTCGGAGAGGAACCGTCAGCGGCACTGCTCAGCGTTACCCTAATACACTTACCAGGCGCACTGGGGACAGTTTCCGGACGGCAGCCGAAGGTTTCGGGGCCGTCGGCGGTCCTGGGCGCCGTCCGGCGTTCGACGGTGTGGGTGCTGCAGCCGACTCACGCTCACACTCGGGCTGGGGCGGAGGGGGAGGGGCGCTCGGTCGTATCTAAAGAGTTGGCGAGGTGTGGCTGTGACCCTTCGCGCTCAGACACTTCAAGCACCCACAGCTGCAGTAGAATGATTCGGAAGATCGCTCTCCGCGCTCCGTACTCTCCACTCTGTGCTCACGGGGTGCGCCGTGTATAGGCACCTCGCGCCTACTCGGCGCACCCAACTCATGAATGCGAGAGAGACAGAGCGAGGAGAGCGCTCTTCCGAATTAGTCTGCAGTGCGTGTACCTCGGAGACACCGGCCCGCGCGGCGAGCGCGAGCCACATGAGCTTGATGACGGGGTCGTCGGTGTCGGTGACGGTCCCCGCCATCACGCGCTCCCCGCTGTGGCTGCGCAGCGTCACGTCCCACGCCCCGGCAGTCAGCAGGGTCAGCAGGGTCAGCGGCTCCTCGCACTGGCGCAGCAGGTCCTCGAGCTGGCCGGCCGCCCGCTGCAGCACGCCCTCGGGCAGGTGCCGGCTCAGAGCGGTCTTGGCGCTGACGACGCTGTGTCCGTCGCGGTCCCGGCACCGCGGCGTCGCGGGCGCGCGGCACGCCGAGCACCAGCCGGGGGCCTCGGAGGCACTGTGGCGCAGAGAGAGCGGGGCTGCAGTGGTGGGCGGGCAGGACACAGCAGATACACTGTAGTTTGGCACTGCTATAAAGACTCAAAGTTACAGGAACCGGCGACATTTGGCGCATACTTTTGGAACACCTTTTTCACGATTTCAAGACACCTTTCGTCAAACCATTTCCATGTCCCTGTACAGGACTTTTGATAACACTCTTGGTCACCTCTCGCAAAGCCATCCGAGACGCCACTAAAGGCGCGATCTGTGGTGGAGGCACCTCTGACTGCGTTCAGTGTTTGGGTCTGATGAGGGTGTCCTCAGACACTCACCCGCCATCGGGTGCACTCTCCATAAGCCGCAGCAGGACGAAATTTGTAGGTAGAAGTGAAGGGGGCGAGTTGAAGGCCTGAAAGAGAACCGCGGTTTGCCGTTAGTCTGCACGTCTGATTCAAGCAATTTCCACATGTAGTCAATCGAGGCAATGTCATCTTGCTGCAAGTCAACGTTGCCTGCATTGAGGTCGGACCTTAGGGCGCCACCGGCTGATGGTCGATGGGCGTGAGCGCGGTTCCGTTTCTGGGGCAGTAAATCCCTATTTTTTAATGAACTTGTTGGCCTCCGAGAATGCGTGTTCAAAATTTTGTGTGAATATTTGGTTTCGAAGTCGGTCAAAATCAGGCCTAGATTTAACATTAGCCTTATGGGACGTGCGGATTGCCTACCCAAAATCTCCGTAAGGGTCCATGTAAACTTTAGGCCCCTATAAAATTTTCCAGTCGCGGAGTTGACAATGCTACTACGAGCCAAAATGTTCTAAATCGTCATCTGTACCCATGGTTCAAGGGCGTCGCGTGGAATTTAATTCCACTAATCATATTTTCGATCAATGTAGCCCGCCCACTATAATGACGTGGAGCAGCGTATTCCCCAAAAATCTCGGCTTGGAGTATGCACAGTACTCACCCTACGGCATGTCGGGCACTCCCGCCGGTCACTCTGTAAGAGGCACTGCAGGCAAATAGTGTGGCCGCAGGGCAACACCTTGGGGATGCGGCTCTCCTGGTTGAAGTCCTCGAAGCAGATGTTGCAGTCCATGGTGCTTGTGGGGCTAGTTTCGCCGCAGTGCACTCAGCAGTGCCGGAGGACGGCGTTTGAGTCCGACTCGCTTACAAGCGTTTTCGTTCGCAAGGGATTCAGCAGTCATCGCGATAGGGACTGATAGATCACAGATAAGGATTGTGTAAGCGTCGCAACACTTGAGACTTTGCAGGAAATAAGGGGAGGCGAAATGATTAGTCTAGTCACAATCATAGTACAGTAAGTTGATCAGATCGAATGACTGTCGTTGGTTGCAATCCGTCTTAAATATATATTTTCTACTTTCCTACTGCAGTTTGGAAATACTTTTCTGGCGCTCACGAGGGTGCGCGTAGCGGCGTTGGGGTAGTGCTAATGGCTGCCACAACAAAACCGTGAATTATCTCAGCCACGCAATACTTTCATTTAATTTGCGCCGCAGCGAGCTGCTCTGAGATTCTCGCCCGATAGTTTCATTACTTGAGATGCAGATGGGGCGCGCGGCTGGCATTGCCGGGTCCGGCCGCCCCGAGTCTCTCCACCCGCAGCTCACCCCCTACCGCTACCGCTACCCCGACCACCACCACAGCATCCAAGCCCTTACTTATGGCCGATCTCAACCTCAATAGATTTTCCTCTCAATTTCTCGAGGCGTTTTCCAGCGCCGGGCTGGCAGAGGGGGCGTTTTGCGATGCGTTCCGGCTTACATTTCGGTGGTACAGGTCACGGCGGCGGCGGCGAGGGGGAGGGAAGCAGCCGGGCGTGGATCATTTTCTCCGGGGTGCGTACTGCCGTCTCTCCACCCTGCCCTCAGCCTCACCCCCGCACGGCCCTCCCGGACCAACATGGGACGTTGCTGTGCTGCTCTGAGCTCTCCGGGGGGATATTGCTCAAGTTTTGCTGGGAGTTCCGGAAGCTGGGCGAGGCGAGACGAGGACAGTGGTGTGGACTGCGGGGCCGGGCCGGGCCGGGCCGGGCCGGGCGAGGAGCCCTGAGCCAGGCTATGCACTCCAGCACCGACCGTCTCGTCCCGGGCCGCGACGGTCCGCGCGCGCCTGGCCCTGGTCAGGGCTGCTGGAGGGGCGGGGGCGGGGTGCGCCTCCCTCCTCCCCTGTGTCCGCCTCCGCTCCGCCTAACTCGGCCCGGAGACGTGGACGTATGTCTCGCCCGTCGCCTGGGAGTGGCACCCGTCGGAATGACACGGGCGCGGCTTCATATATTTCCATGAAGCTGGCCGGCTGTCCACCCCGGACCAGCCCTCGCCTGCTTCTCATTGCGCCCCGGACCTAACCCCACGCCCGCAATGCGGCGCCAAACTTGACTTTGTACACGAGCCGGGGCAGAGGAGGGGGAGGTTGCACGCCGCCAAGATGCTGGCGCACGCGGGCCGCGCATGAGACTGCTGTGCGCTCAGAGCTGCGGGTAAGGCGGACCGGACGCGGCCGTCTCATGGCGCCGGACTGGGGCTGACGTGGGGGGCGCGTGGCGTGGCCGGTTCGCCTTTTTGGCTCCTCATGGGGGATGAGGGGGTGAGAGTGACGGCCTTGTCTGTGGGGGGGGGGGGCGAGGGCGACGTGGGGCCGCTGCGGAAGTGAAGGGTGTGCCGGGCCGGAGGGAAAGGGGGGGGGGGGCGGATTCGGAAAAGCATCGCGCTCGCGGTGTGTGAAGAAGTGTTTCGTTTTATTGCTGGTATAAAAGGCGGGCGCCTGACGGCCCTCTCTAGCGGCGGCGGCGGCAGTGTCGCCACTCGGCTACCCTGGGGTGCCCCGGGCCTGGCTTGCCCCAACTAACCACAACCACCTCCTGCAACCCCTGCAGCTCCGGCCGCCAGGCGCTTGGCCTACAAGGGGTCCGGACGATGCGGCCCGGCTGCGAGTGGATCCTGCAGGAACGGAGACCACTGTTGTGCTTACGCTCTGTTTGCGACGTGCAGAACAGGAACACAGAGTCAGGACTGACTTAAATGCCCTCAAAGGCCGGACTGCTCATGTAGGAGTGTATAGTTTTTCTCAACGATAGTCCGCGTTTGTCAACCTTCGTTCTCCACCTGATGTCCCTCACCCACACTGCCCCACTTCTTTCCGGTGATCACAGCGCTCTGCTGTTCTCTGACCCGTCTGACCACTCCCTGACTCAACTCGGCGCTTGCCCCGCTGTCCCCGCCGACCCCGCTGCCCTCGCTGCCCCTTTATGCCTCTGCCGCCCTGCCCTGCACTGCCCTGCACTGCCCTGCCCAGCCGGCCTCGGCCTGACAACGACCGCAGACCGCATAGCGCCCTGGCCCTCCCTGGCTCTGCCCTGCCCCCTTCTCCACTTATGCGCTGGCAGCCTCTTCTGTCGCTCTCGTCGCTCTTTCCCGGGCGGCGCGCAGCAGGGGGAGGGGTGGAATGAAATGCTAGTGGCGGGGCGGCGAGTTGTGGCGGGGGCTAACTGAGTAGGAAGCAGTCTCGGAGGATCGTGGGCCGGGGAGGCTGGTAGGAA
Source organism: Frankliniella fusca (assembly GCA_029379305.1). Taxonomy (NCBI): domain Eukaryota; kingdom Metazoa; phylum Arthropoda; class Insecta; order Thysanoptera; family Thripidae; genus Frankliniella; species Frankliniella fusca. The sequence continues at coordinate 2,439,976 of JAHWGI010001134.1, read as the reverse complement.
GGCGGAGAAACGGGGGAGGGGGACATGAACCACTTCGCGTGACTCAGTTTCAGTTTTCCGATGTTTTACGTCCGCGGCTCTGATCCTGTGCTCGCGCGTCCCATCCCATGCCCATACTGGCGCCTGTCCGCGTCCGCGTCCGCATCGCCTCCTCTATCCGTCCTGACTCTACTCTCACCCCTTCCGCGGAGGCGGCGGGGCGGCGGGGCGGCGGGGCGGCGGGGCGGCGGGGCGGCGGGGCGGCGGGGCGGCGGGGCGGCGGGGCGGCGGGGCGGCGGGGCGGCGGGGCGGCGGGGCGGCGGGGCGGCGGGGCGGCGGGGCGGCGGGGCGGCGGGGCGGCGGGGCGGGGCCCTCTCGATGCTCTCGATTGGGATAAGAGAGGAGATGGCTGCGGAGGGAGAGCCGCGGAGTCTAAGCGAAGGGGAGGGGGTGGAGGGGTCGAGGGACCGAGGGTCGCCGCGGGTGGTCGGTACATCCGCGGGAGCGGCTCGGCGCCTTCGGCTGATTGAAAACGTGCTGGCGACGCGGTCGAGCTCGGCACGACGGGGCTAGGCGGGGGAGCTGGGTGCTGCTAGGCGCGGCGGCGGAGCTCGGCGTGGCGGCGTGGCGGGGCTTGGCGTGGCGTGGCGCGGGGCTGCTGGGCGCGACGGGCCCCGGAGGACCTCTTTGGCTTAGGGCCCCGCGGGTGGCCAGCGCGGTTTAGCCGACGGCCGCAGGATGAACGGAATAACACGATGAAGTAGATGGAGTACGTACTTTGGCCGCCAACCAATCATGGGGATGCTGGGGGCAGAGCGTCCCCACGCACTGCCTGCACCCCCCCCTCCCCTTCCGCTACGCCGTCTGAGCGTGGCGCTTGCGCGCGCCCTGCCTGGACATGGAGCCAGGCTCTGGCAAAGCCGTCTCAGTCTACATCCAGGGGCAACTTCAAACTCTTCTAAATTCGTAAAGACAAGCTGCATAATCTCATGACAAAGTCTCTCATGTTTGTTGTCAGAGTCGATACTGAGGTAGGATGGTGCCCTGGCGGGAAAGGGGTGGTGGGAATACTTCCGATGACAATTCATGCTGTCGGCTCCCAGATATGTGATACTGTCCTCCTTGGCAGCCTACCCGAAACCAAACACTTGTGCGGGTTGTTGGCATGAGGATAGAGACAGTGCGGAGAAAGGGTGGGGGAGGGATTCCTCACCCCTAACCCCGCAACCCCAAACCCCCGGCCCCCGGCCCCCGGCCCCCGGCCCCCGGCCCCCGGCCCCCGGCCCCCGGCCCCCGGCCCCCGGCCCCCGGCCCCCGGCCCCCGGCCCCCGGCCCCCGGCCCCCGGCCCCCGGCCCCCGGCCCCCGGCCCCCGGCCCCCGGCCCCCGGCCCCCGGCCCCCGGCCCCCGGCCCCCGGCCCCCGGCCCCCGGCCCCCGGCCCCCGGCCCCCGGCCCCCGGCCCCCGGCCCCCGGCCCCCGGCCCCCGGCCCCCGGCCCCCGGCCCCCGGCCCCCGGCCCCCGGCCCCCGGCCCCCGGCCCCCGGCCCCCGGCCCCCGGCCCCCGGCCCCCGGCCCCCGGCCCCCGGCCCCCGGCCCCCGGCCCCCGGCCCCCGGCCCCCGGCCCCCGGCCCCCGGCCCCCGGCCCCCGGCCCCCGGCCCCCGGCCCCCGGCCCCCGGCCCCCGGCCCCCCGGCCCCCGGCCCCCGGCCCCCGGCCCCCGGCCCCCGGCCCCCGGCCCCCGGCCCCCGGCCCCCGGCCCCCGGCCCCCGGCCCCCGGCCCCCGGCCCCCGGCCCCCGGCCCCCGGCCCCCGGCCCCCGGCCCCCGGCCCCCGGCCCCCGGCCCCCGGCCCCCGGCCCCCGGCCCCCGGCCCCCGGCCCCCGGCCCCCGGCCCCCGGCCCCCGGCCCCCGGCCCCCGGCCCCCGGCCCCCGGCCCCCGGCCCCCGGCCCCCGGCCCCCGGCCCCCGGCCCCCGGCCCCCGGCCCCCGGCCCCCGGCCCCCGGCCCCCGGCCCCCGGCCCCCGGCCCCCGGCCCCCGGCCCCCGGCCCCCGGCCCCCGGCCCCCGGCCCCCGGCCCCCGGCCCCCGGCCCCCGGCCCCCGGCCCCCGGCCCCCGGCCCCCGGCCCCCGGCCCCCGGCCCCCGGCCCCCGGTCCCCCGGCCCGGACCACGCGACCAGGCTGCAAATGGCACTCCGTCGAGGAAGACGGCTCTTTCCCATTTTCATAGTCAAAGCGATGCAAATTAAGATGAACTGTCTCAATATCGAACAGGACTTTGCGCGGAAAAGCAGCGATCGAGTTTATGATCCATAATAAGCTGCCCCGTCTTGGAAGCGTAGATCAGGCCTCAGGGAGCCGCGCCGTCACGTCACAGCCGCAAGGAAAAAAGAAAGTAAGGGGACTCCGATTTAACAAAATACATTGCAAACCTTTTTAGCAGATGATACCACCGGTCGATATAGTTCGTCCCTAGAAGAAAATGGGGTTAGGAGGAAAGGGGGCTAGGAGAGCGGGGCCCAGTGAGGTGGTCGTATTGTTCGTCACTGACAGTGACACGTCAGTTTAACGAAAAAATATATATAATCTGCTATCACGTTAGCGTTAGCGGTGACTTTTTTTCTTTTAAACCGTCTAAACGATGCGTCAAGAGGATACGCTATTTAGTGCAGCATCTACCTCAAGGAAAATAAGACATTCTTCTCCTCCACCACCATTGCCAAAAATTCGAAGAAAAATAACTTTCCACACAGGGGATTGAACCCGAGCTCCTGCTAGCCAACGGCCATCGCTCTATCGACTGGACCACAAATTTGCGTTTCAGGGATGACAGCAAGCACCAAATGAATTTTGGTCCAAAAAATGTTTTCCTCCAAATTGACGGGGCTTGTGCAGGGGAGCTCTAGTGCACTTAGAGACCAACCCAAAAGGGGGAAATCATCTGAAAACCAGGGGAAAAAAAATTATTCGCACACCTGTCGGCGATGCGAATTGGGATCCCTATCTACCGGCCTGGACTGGCCCGGCGGCGCGGTGGAGACGACTTTCGCTCCGACTTCGTTCTTGCCGCTTGCCCGGATATAAAGGGCGTAGATGGTGTCAGCGATTCGCATGGCAGGGAGATGTGTGTCCCGCCAGCCGAGATGGTTAATGCACCTTCCCCCTGTCCCAAATCATCTCGGCTGGCGAGACGTTTTGCGGGTTCAAATCCCTGAGGAGCTTTTTCTTTTTTTCTCTCTCCCTCTCTCTTCTTGTATAGAGGCATGAAGATTATAAGCTATTTTATGCACTAAACACCTCGACAAAAACAAGGTATTCTTCTGCTCAGCCAGCAACTTCGCGAAAATAAATGATAATAATAATGAAAAAATTTTCGTGGCAGGAGTTTGAACCAGAGCTCACAAGATCACATGTCCGTAGCGCTAACCACTAGACCTCAGGTTTGTTCTGCCAGCAAACCTGCAAGCACCAGCTTCCGAAAAGGTTCTGGGACCAGGAGTCGATTTCGAGGAGGTTACCTCCTCGCCTCTGCTGAGCTCCGAGTAGAATTATTCTTGGCGAGCCGCTTTTTCACTGATTTGTCCCAAACAAGCTGTCGGGGGCTGGCGTCGAATGGGTTGCCTATCCATCCGGCGGCCATTGAACAATTAATTTTTCAACGCGTAAAAAGAGAATTTCTCCAAAACTAAGAACGGTATGGTGCTTCTGGCGATAATATGTGTTTCATAGTGCACGAAGAAGGTTTCCTGTGAATTTGGGCGTGATCTGAGACTTTCGATTTTTGGTCAAATTTCCAAAGGCTATAGCCTTTGCATTTTTAGGGATTTTGGTCCAAAAATATTTTTCCTCCAAATTGACGGGGTTTGTGCAGAGGGGCTCCAGTGCACCCAGAGACCAAACCCGGAGGGTGAAATCATCCGAAAACCGGCGAAAAAAAATTTATTAGGTCGACCGAGATTCGAACACGACAAAAGCGTCCCGACAGCGTAGTTGGTTTGGGACGGGGGACGGGTATGCTAACCACTACGCTGTCGGTTCGCACACCTCACAGTGATGCGAATTGGAATCCCTATCTACCGGCCTGGACGAGCTCCGCGCGGTGCAGAAGAATTTTCTTTTCCCTGTCACTTTTTTAGGGCTCAAAAGATGCAATCGAGGGGGTAAGCTATTTAACGCATCACACAAATCGAAGGAAAACAGGTATTCTTCTTCTCTCCCAAGACCGATGCTAAAAATAACAAAAAAGAAAAAGAAAAATGTCTACGGCGCTCGGGTTCGAACACGAGAGCTTCTGACCAGGTGTCTGCTGCTCTAACCACTAGACCACAGACTTTTGCTGTCCGTAGCACTGCAGGCACCACATAGCTTCCGAAAATCTCTTGTTACCAGGAGCCGATTTCGAGGAGGTTACCTCCTCGCCTCTTCTGAACTCCGGGTTGAATACGGCTCGTTTCGCACGATTTTCTCTCAAACATGCAGGCGCGGGCTGGCGTCGAATGGGTTGCCTACCAATAAGGCGCCGATTGAACAATTCACTATTCCTTGCGTAAAATGCGAATTTCTCACAAACCAAGAACGGTATCGTGTCCAGGTCGATTCTAGTGCACCCCCAGACCAACCCCCGAGGGTGAAAACATCCGAAAATCATCGAAAAAAACAACGATGATCGACCGAGATTCGAACACGACAAAAGCGTCCCGACAGCGTAGTTGGTTTGGGACGGGGGACGGGTATGCTAACCACTACGCTGTCGGTTCGCACACCTCACCGTGATGCGAATTGGAATCCCTATCTACCGGCCTGGACGAGCTCCGCGCGGCGCAGAAGAATTTTCTTTTCCCTGTCACTTTTTTAGGGCCCAAAAGATGCAATCGAGGGGGTAAGATATTAAACGCATCATACAAATCGAAGGAAAACAGGTATTCTTCTCTCCCAAAACCGTTGCTAAAAATGACAAAAAAAAAAAAAGGAAAAGAAAAAGGGAATTGCCTATGGCGCTCGGGTTCGAACACGAGAACTTCTGACCAGGTGTCTGCTACTTTAACCACTAGCCCACAGAATTCTGCTGTCAGTAGCACTGCAGGCACCACATAGCTTCCGATAATCTCTTGTTACCAGGAGCCGATTTCGAGGAGGTTACCTCCTCGCCTCTTCTGAACTCCGGGTTGAATACGGCTCGTTTCGCACGATTTTCTCTCAAACATGCAGGCGCGGGCTGGCGTCGAATGGGTTGCCTACCAATAAGGCGCCGATTGAACAATTCACTATTCCTTGCGTAAAATGCGAATTTCTCACAAACCAAGAACAGTATCGTGTCCAGGTCGATTCTAGTGCACCCCCAGACCAACCCCCGAGGGTGAAATCATCCGAAAATCGACGAAAAAATAAATATTTAATCGACCGAGATTCGAACACAACAAAAGCGTCTTGGCAGCCTAGATGGTTTGGGACGGGGGACTGGGACGTTAACCTCTTTAAGCAGCACCTTTAAGCCGTAGGTAGCATTACAGAGCAAATGACTCGGCGCCACCGGACCGCATCAGGGGTCAGTGGGAGGTAGAGGCAAGGAGAGGGCGATAGAGGGGAGAAGAGAAGGAAGAGAATTTTTTGCGGAAGAGTGAGCTTACTGTACGGCTCGCACAGGTCATGGAAAAGCTGTTTACTAAGGAGCCAGATTCATAGGACTTATTTCCCCAGAAGGGACCAGCCCCCCCACCCCTTTCCCGTATGGGATGGAACTTCCAAGCAACTATCTTTCGCATGCCAGTGAAGGATCTTCCTGGGCATTGAACCTAGGCCCCAAGTGCCGCTCATGGCACGCTGTGGCTTTCGTGGTACTCAAACCACTAGGCCGTCGGCGATTCCACAAAGGAGCACTTTAAAATATACATTAAAAAATTAAAAAAATATTAATTTGAGGCGTCGTATGGTGTACCTCTGCCACGGTGACTGTGCCAGTGCCACCGTGACCTCCTCCGACTCCGACGCAGAATCTCGTTTTGATTTGCATCGTCTGCAGCCCGCGGAGGCTCGTGTGTCCTGGTGGTCCTCAAGAGCCTCTCCCGCCAGCCGCCCGATCAGACCTGTCCGGCTCCCTGCGCTGCGCGGCCCTCGGACTTGTGAGGAAAGACCCTCCTGAGGCCCTGCAGGGACCCGCCTCGCCTCCCTCCCTTCGGCCGCGGGGACATTTGTTTCCTCGCCCTTTTCACAGCAGGCCTCGCCTCTTCCGTTCGTTTGACAGGAGTGATAAAAGCTATAAAGTTGAATTATGCTGTTAACGGGATCGTAAAAAGAGTAAGGGTAGGGTGTAGGGAGAAAGAGGCTCGACGTAAAGGGCAGGGGGGAGGGGGAGGGAGGGAGAGTGGCTGGAGGGCCCCCCGGAGCCAGTCCGGCCCTAAAGCCCTCCGGGCCAGAGCTACAGACACGGTGGCGACGACTGAGGGAATAGAGAATTGTGGCTGCGGCGGGACGTACGGCCACCATATCTTAAGCTCGCCGCGCTTATTTTTCAGTCAAGGACCTAAGAATCTGTCTTGTTTCGACCACGACAGGTTACTTTGAAGGTTGTTTTCGGGGTGTCGGTGTCGGGGAGGTTCAAAAGGACAACGCAGCGACGCTTCGACCGGCTCACACGCATGCGCAGCGCAAGGCTGTGAATCCTCAGCACATCAAACTATACTTCGAGTCAGTTTGGTAACTGCCTTTTTTCCCTCCCGACCCGCGTCACCCTTCTCCTTCTCCGCGGGGCGCTTCGCCCTGCCAACGAGCCGGCGCGGCACGACGGTGCCCACTCCACTCCCCCGCCCCGAGCTGCACATTTGTCACTTAGCTTCACAGGAAGGAGCTTGCCCGTGCCTTCCGTTGTTCTCTGCCCTGCCCTGCCCTGCCGCCGGTGGACTCTTGCTCACTTTACATCGCCCAGCCGGATACGAGCTCTCTGTGTGCAGCAGCCCCGTGGCCCGGCTCGGGACCGGCCCGGGCCCTGGCTCGGGCTGGAACCATCCGGAAAGAGAAGGTGTTCGGTGTTCCCTTGATGGTCTTCTCGGTGTTCCCACCCCGTCAGCAAGTCAGCAAGCGGGCAGAACAGGAAGTCCGTTTAAGAGTGTGAGTGTCGTTCATCAGGCCGCCGGGAAATCCATAATTATTGGAAGATGCGGAGTACGGCTCGAAGCAGCCGCAATCGGTGCTACGAGATGGACAGAGGATCCCTCCCTGGCGACGAGAGTGAGAGTGTAAATTCCCCTCAACTCTCACCATGCCACACCACACACCACAGCACACCGCACAAGCGAGGCGGGCTGGGATCAGTTTCCGTCTTGCTTGTCGTCTTCTGCTTTGGGGCCTTTCGAGATCTCAGGGTGAAATTCGAGCTGCCTCTGTACCACACCTGAAGCAGGCGCGCAGCCCGAGGGGCGGGGCGGGGCGGGGCGGGGCAGGGCGGATCGAGGTAGGGTGGGCTGGGCTGGCCCAGGCTTATGTAAACCACAAGGGCAGATTGAGTCGTCGCGGGGGCGCTTGTGTCTTCATTCCGGACCAGAGGGCTAGTCGGCGCTGGGGGCCTGGGGCTGGACCCAGGGCGGACGCGTGGCGGCACGCTGCTCGTGGAAGGGCGAGGCCGAGGGCGAGGCTGTCCTGTCCAGGGGCCCGAGGTGAGGCGGGCTCCAGAGCTCCAGGGTACTCACCAAAGCCGCCGCGCCGCGCCTCGCCAACACCATCACAACCACCACCACCACCATCACCACCACCACCACCACCACCACCACCACCACCACCACCACACAGCCCACCACTTCACCGGCTCACCGCACTACACTTTCAATTTTCTTGAAAGGGGAGAGAAAAGTGGCGCCGTTTTCATGTTTGTTCTGCTGGGCGGGGATGCCTCCCCCCCCCCACCCCCTTCTATCCCTCCGCCGAGGAGTTGGCCATTGAAATGAATATTCGGCAGACTGCCTCCACCTCCCACGCCCCAACCGCCCCGCCCCTTCCAATCTTCCCTTTGCCAAGCAGGCAGCCTAAAGGCGTGACGCGGTGAGAGCCGTGTTGTGGCGGGGCGGGGCGGGGCGGGGCGGGGCGGGGCGGGGCGCTGCCTGCTCTTATTTCGCCGCATAACTTAAATGAAATACGCAGAATAGCCTCCAGGTGTATGCAAAGATATTGCCATCCCGCGTGGAGCTCGACTCCCGCCTCCAGACTCGTCGCGACCAGTACCGGCGTAGCGTGCGGCGGCGCGGCGTGTCGTGGGGTGTCGTGGCGTTAACCGGGAGATGGGCACTCATGCGGAGGCCTATGCTCATCCCCACACCCACCCCACTCCTGTAGGACCTCCTGGTCAGCTGGGATTTCTCGGACGCGTGACTGGCGGGTGTGCCGGAAAACCATGGGTCATTAATGTCCCGGTCCCGGTTTTCTCAAATCCAGTCAAGCCTTTAGTCCTCTAACCACTGCTAACAGAGTGCGGGTCACGCACGGTAAAACTAGGCCCTGGGATTTCCAGGGTATTTCAAATGAATGGCAACCCCTGAAAATCCCAGGGCATTCCCTGAGAATCCCAGGATGAACCCTGAGTTTCCCAGGGGATCCCCTGGAAATCATTTCCAGGGCATCTCCTGCAGGAGTTCTCCCGAAGTGTCATTGAAAGCTCACGTTAAAGGTATACTAAAAGCATACTTCCAAAGTATACTTTTAGTGGAAGTATACTTTTAAGTGTCTTTTAGGTGTTCTTTTTTCCATGCGCATGGTTTCCAGCTCCAAGTACCCTGGGAATCCCCGTGCTTGGTTTTACCGTACGGGCACCGCCCTAGCTACACCAGTAACGGATGGAACACATTTTTGAAGTTGTCTGTGGGCCTCTAAACCGGGGAAAAATGCATACAACTCAATGTTAACGAGGTAGGCGCACGTGGGGCACGTGTCGAGGTGAGCGAAGAGGCCAGCGCCGCATTCAGATTGCAATTTACAGAACTTTAATTTTGTTAGGTTTTTTTCATGTCGGCAAGCTAGCCGAGCCGGTCCCCATAATATCACGCCTGCCTCAGCCTCTGGCTGTCCATCTAGCAGTGAAATGTCAGCTGAGTTATTTAGATTATTATTTTGGTACAGATTTGGATTTAGCTCAGCAAAAATGTAAGCTTATTTAGATTTTTATTTTGATGTCGGTATTATTTCGATATTGATTTATCTCAGCAATAATTCGAATAGGTGTTATTTTCTATTTTCATTCCGACACTGATCTAATGGGCTACTCCGTCGTGGCGAGCCTCGAGGAAGGATATTACCGTGCTGTTTTAGTGGGTGGGAGGCGGAGGAGAGAGGAGGGACGGAAGGCCAGGGCCGGCGAGGGCGGGCCGGGACTCGTAGGATACAACGTATGTTAGATAGGATTGTTGGATGGGCTTCTATTTGTGGAGCGCGTTGCGGGCGGGCGAGTTACAGTATTGTTATGATTACGGTTTGTTTGGTGCGTAGGAGGTGCGGGCTGGGCCGGGGGAGCGCGGGTGGCGGGGCCGTTGAGTGCGTGCGAGAGTGCAGGAGCACATAGAGCTCGGCACGGGCTGGCTCAGGTGCCGAGCAGAGGGGAAGGGGGGAGGGGAGGGCATGAAAGGGTTGAGCGGTGCGAGGGGGCGTGGCGGGGGCGGCGCGGAGCTTGGCGGGGCGGCCTCGCAATGCCGAGGCGAGCGGATGATATTGCTCATGAGTTGTTGTGAACGTGAGGCGCATGAGGCAGTGTTGGTTTGCTTGGGGAGGCGGCGCAAGCCTCCATGCAGTGTGTTTGTTAGTATCCTTTGCAGGCACTAGCAGCGCGTAACGTATACTCGAGAAGAGAAGACTTAAGAGAAAGAAACGCCGAAACAAGCCGGTGTGCAGCACCTTACCCGTCCTATTCCCTCCGCTCTCTGCACGCGAGTACCAGCACAGATGTTGCCTCGCCTCGCGGTCGGGAGCCCAGCGCGGCGGCCCGCGCCCCGCGAGGCTGCTGCTGCTGCTCCTCGCACCTCACCTCAACCCGCGAGCCGCAAGCGGAGCGCAGAGCCCCCGCCCTTCCTTCTCTCCGCTCGTTCGCCCCTTTCGCGGCGGACGCTGCAGATTACCCTGAACATTTGTCAAGCCTCCAGCCAAGTCCAAGTTTCTTAGAGAGGCTTCGGCGGAAACTGACTCGGACAGAAAGACAGCGCTGGAGAACGGCGCCAGCTCCCCTGTGAAATCATCGCAGCGACAAAGGCGAGTAGTGTGACCACGAGGAACTAGAAATCTTGCCTATTTTGTACCATGACTTGATAAATACTCAGACACTGACTCTCAAACCATTTTGAAAGCCTTCTGTAAACCTGTCCTGCTTGCCAGCACAATAACCATAATCATGTTGTACACTAGTAAATAACATTAAACCACAAAAGCACAAGGGAATAATGTACATGTTATTTATTTCTTCACCGTTCAACTTCAGTATATGACACAGAATGAGTATCAAATTTATAATATAAACTTTTAACATTGGTACGTGTTACAAAATCACAAGGTAATATTGAATAATCTAAAATTTTTCTCAATATCTAATAGAGCAAATAATACAATTTTTTTATGTACAATAATTTATTCTGACAACAATTGGTAGATATATATATATATATTTAAATATATATACACACACTGTAGATGTCAGAACAGAGTTTGCTTGTAAAGTGGACTTGCTTAAACCATACTTTATTGTCCGGTTATTAACAAACTGCATGTAAACATGTTAATGAATTTGGTTTTCACTGATTGTGGGGGAACTATTCTATTACCTGTGTCTGACTCAATCACAAACTTCCTTTGACTTAATTCATAAATGCCCCATGTGTACATTTAAGATATATTCTTTGGTATCAATTAAACACTATATAGTTTACAGAGCTACAAGGGTTCGTTTCCGCTGGAAACCATAAAATTTTAGGCAATGTTTGAAATTAGCAGATTGTACGTATGCCACAATTGAGATAAATTCATTTTTGTAAATTCTTATAAACTGTTAATTTGGATTGTAATTTGTGAACATCAAAACACTTAATGCATTTTCTGATAGCTAAACTATCTGACTGCAATGCTGACATACAACTCAGTTTTCTTCCAAATCTCTAGCTACAGTTAATTTGAGCAACTACTTTCAGCGTGATACTGCCACACAAGACAATTGTTTAAACAGCTTCTTTCCGACAAGGTGTATAACTGCCACATTGCATAAAACATTTGACATGATCAAGAATTACTTTTGATTCATATTACATGCAAATGTTCTGGTATGTTCTAATGTATAACTACACAGAATTTTCATGTAAAACTAACAGTCCCTTTTACATAAGGAATAATAAGTTGAGCTTTGTAAGAAATGTATGTGAGAACACACAAAAGGTCAGTCCACAAAATCTTTTTTTTAAAGCAACAATCCAGATTCCCAAAGCCCAAATTAAAATTGATAATTTATGACACCGAAACCTGACTGCTTAAATATCAGAAAGCACCCAGAGTGTGAGTTGAAAAATAAACACTGGTAGAAAAGAAAGTGATTCCAAGTCAGGTTCATAATTAGAAAAATAGATTTCAAAAAAACATAAAAATCATTGTTTCAAACAGCTAAGATTATTTTCCAAAGAAATAAATCTGATGAATGAATTTACAAGCAATACATACAGTGTATATAACACGATATAACAGCTGACTGAAAGAAAATTATGAATTTCATTTATTGTACTTCAATGCATGCACACATGTATGTATCCGCGATAAGTAAGGAAAGACAGATGCATTGAGAACAGAGACCATTTGGGCACAATAAATGAATCCACAAAAATCCATGTAAACAAACAGTTGGGATGGGTAGGGCTGGGTTGACAGCAAACTTGTTCATCTAGAGTAAAATACAAAGCTATTTAGGAATGAGAATCATAACTTAAGACTGATAGATTCTCTGTAAACAATTTCTGAGTGCATCAAAAAATCTTATCAACTTTAATTAAATAAAAATCATTCAACATCTTGAACATGCATGAAGACCTCTAGAGTCTCAGGGAACAAACACATTTGCACACTCATACATTCAACGGGATAAGGCATTCATTCTTCTTTTTAGTACAAACAATTTGTTGGTACCACTATCAAACGGTAGGGAGAATAAAATACTTTACATGAAATCACAGTCAACAACTAACAATAAATTAAAACAGTATGCTGATGGGAGGCCTGCTCCACCCTTCTCAGAACTTGGTGTCTCTGTAAATGCGAGGTGGGGGCACCTCTTGACTCAACAACGGTTGCGGAGGCGTCACCTGAAAAATCAAATATACAAATAGCTTGAGAACCATAAAATAAAGGAGGCTCTATAGATAGCGCAGACAGTAAATGGAAGATAGGTAAATTTTTGAAAAGGAAGGAAAAGATGAATTTGATCGGACAAAGGTAGAGCTACAGCTATACTTTTGTGTTAAGGAAAACATGGTAATTGGGTAAGCCCAAGCTATGACAGTCATAAATTGTAAAATTTTCGACAATTTACATTTAGTTGCACTATTTTAAGACATTAGTTGAAGCATATGATTCAATGGTGACCAGCTATGATTAGTACTTGTGAGTTTTGGCAACCCGAAAAGATCCCTTCACCGTAAAGAGTACTACACAGACTGTTTTAGTAGTTTCCGGGACAGAGTTAGATACAACGGCATCGGTCATTTTATTTACCGACAACAGGGGGGCCCGTTCGCTCCCCGCCTCTGAAGGGTCAGGATCTGGGGTGGAACCAGCGTGGAGCTGGGGCTGAGGCTGAGAGCTGACCAACAAGGCTTTTGACTGCTAGGAAAAATAACGACCAAAAAAGTAACCATCAGATCAGACACTAAAAGTAAACTAGTGACACTGGCACAAATATAGTAGTTGCAGTCATCGAAGTATAATCCGACAAAAACCTTGTTAACCAGCGAAAAACGACAGTTCTGAGCCTTTATAAGTGGCTAGGCGGCTGCACCGCGGTCTTACCTCGACTACTGGATGCGGCAGGTGGTGCAGGTGGTGTGGGTTCCTCCTGAGCGTGCCGAAGCCCTGAACCTGAGTGTGCATGCCCGGGCCCGGCTGCATCGCGGGCTTCCCGTTGGCCTGCAGGACGGGGACGGGCTGGAGGACGGGCTGGTAGCCCGTCTGGTACTGGTAGTCGGGCTGGTACTCGGGCTGGTAGTCGGGCTGGTAGTTGGGCTGCAGGGACTGGAGGCCCTGCTGGCCACACTGGCCCAGCCCCCGGCCCAGTCCGCCGGGCGATTGGTCTGCGTGGAGGTTGCTGGCGAGCAGGGGCTGTATGCTAGGGGCGAGGCCGGGTCCCAGGCCGGGCCCCATGCCCATGGCAGACCCGTGGCTTGGGCGCATGCGCAGTGTGCTCGTCTGGTGCAGGTACTGGAAGGCCTTCTCGTCCTCGTCCAGGTAGTCCAGATCTGGGGGCACACAGGACAAAGACGGACTTGAGCACCGCGCGGCCGGGAGAGAGCCGCGGGGAGCGCGCTGCCCGGCCGCTCCGCTCACCTGTCTTGTAAGGGATGACGTCCGGGTCCTTCTCGTCGCGCTGGATCAGGTCCTCCTTAGAGTTGTCCTGCTGGGAGTCGCGGTCGCCACCGTCCTGGGAGAACTCGCCGACGCCCCTGAGGCCGCCCTCCGCGCTGACGGCGCCCCCGCCTCCGCCGCCAGCCGCGGTGCTGCCGCCGCCAGCCCCGCGCCGCCGCCCGCCCGCCTTCTCGTCGTTGCCCTCGCCACGGCCGCGCAACCTGAGGATGGCCACGATGACGGCGGCCAGCACCACGAGCCCGGACACGGTGCCCAGCAGCGGCACCAGCAGCCCGGCGAGCGGCATGGACGCGCGCGATGCGCCCGCGGTGGCTGCAACAGAGAGAGAGAGTAGGGAGGGGTGACTTTAAGTCGTGCCGGGCGCGACCCCCACCCCACAAAGATACCCCACATAACGCAGATGGCTCGGGTCGTGCCGGGGGCGGCAGTGGGCCATGCAATCGCGAGGCTTGAAATCCACTTGAGCCGCGCACAAAAGGGGAAGGGTTCGAAAGTCGAAAGTTGGCAACTGCCCTCGACGGATCTCGCCTCCTATTCGGTCGGACCGCGCCGCGCCCGTCCCCAAGTTTGGGGACAAGTTCCATCTGAAGAGAGCGCCGCCAACGCCGCCATGGGGTGGGGGGGGTGGGGGGAGGAGAGAGAGGGAGGAGATGGGGGACGAAACCAGTTCGACGGGAATGCTGAGTTTTCTTTCCGAAGTGCAACAATGCTTCTCTATCCGGTAGAAAATCGGAAGGAAAGGGTGACACCCTAGAGCCGCCCGCGCCCGCCCCGCCCCGCCGTGCTCCACATCGCGCGCGCGCCCGTTTACCCCTGACCGAAGCAAAGGCGTTGGACTCATTGCAGAGGTGCCGACGGTGACCCGCAGACCGACCCAAAACACAATCCTCGGTCAGAGAGAGAGAGAGGGGGGGGAGTGGGGAGGGCGACTCTCCCCCGGGTCCACTTCGGGCCGAGCTAAGTCACTTTCGTTGGTTCTGACTCTTCCTCTCTGTGGAAAGCCCAAATAGGTTGCACGCGGCAGCCAGGCACGGCGCCGCGCAGGCGGTGCGGGGAAGAGAAGGAACTATTAGCGCGCCGCCGAGTATTCACTGCGGCAGGAGGCGGGGGTGGAGGCTGCGCCGCGCGAACCCTCCTCTGACGCAAAAAATAAAACGAAGCGCGTGCTCTCCGCGCTCGGTTCACTGACAATGCGTCGGCGCGGTAAATGAAAGAAAAAAATAATAATAAAAGAATAACGAATAAAAAACGCATGATGCCGGCCAGTTTTCCTGCAAAGTCCCCGTGTCATACGAGGTCGGGTCGGGTCGGGGCCTCACCTCCGGTGCGCGGCTGCGGCGCCTGCAGCGTGGTGGCGAGCACGCGCAGCTCGGCGGACCTGCCCTTGGCGTTGGCGGCGTACAGCAGCAGCGTCACGTTGCGCGCGGGGGGCAGCCCGTCCACCAGCCAGTGCGTCGTGGTGTTGGTCACGTTGCGCAGCAGGCTGCCGTCCAGCGCGTCGTACGCCTCCACCACGTAGTGGCGCGGCAGGGCGCCCGGGTAGCCGGCCGCGGTGCAGGCCAGCGTCACCGAGCGCGAGGTCGGCTGCGACAGCGAGCAGTCGGACGGCGGGTCGGGCTTGCCGGCTGCAACAGGACGAGAGGAGCAGAGGACGTGAGTAAGAAGAGCAGCGTCAGGCGCTGCCAGATAAGACGGAGGAAAAAAAAAATCCCACGAATACACTGCGGGGCGAAGCAGTGGGATCTCAGCCTACCTACCAGGCACAAGTAAGTTTGTCTTATGTTTGGAGAGTTTTGCTTAGTAGGAAGGCGGAGACGCCTCTCTTCATGAAACGGGTGTATTCGTCGGAATATTAGCTCACTCATCTGGCAAAATCCGCTAGAAGACATGTCGACGGGCTGGGCCAAGGAGAAAACAAATCTGAACTGAATTTCATGGCAAGTTCTTCTGTCTTAAAAATACTGTCCGGGGATTGTGAAGTATTCGAGTCCTCTCATTCCTGAATCTTAAGTCCTCGGTGTACAAAATGTTCAGAGTTGTAACCTCCTTGGCGAACACTACTGCAGGCAGAACGCCGCTGCTTCTGCTGCTGGGAAAGAAATGATATGGCAGCAGCAAGATAATTTCCATGAAAAAGTACATTCATTACTCGGGGGTTGTTAAGCGCTTCAGTCGTAGACTTTACTGAGAGTTAGAGAGGTTAAAGCTAAACACAGGTAATGGAGTATGGGTTGGACAGAGATTGAAACTTGCACCTTTCCGTGCTTTTCCCATTTTGTCCCAAAAGTAGTGCTAAATTTTCACATGCTTACTTTGAAAGGTTTTGTAAAGTACGGCCTACAAAGGTTAAACGTACTGATTTGAATGGAACTTCATGCTTCACGCAGAAAGGTTTGGTATGTTTCACTGAAGTTGAGCATTTGGGAAACAGGAACCAAAACTGTCCGTCGTCGTTGAACAGTGTGGAGGTCGGAGTGCATTCATAGAAAAGAGAAAGCGAGAATCTGCGTGGTTCTCGCGTAAAGCAATAAAACAGCGATGAAGCTACACTGAGCTACATGATACGACCTTTTCGTCGACCTGGCCGTAATTACCGCGGTTAAATTGTTTTCGAGGCTGTAACGAATTAAACACGGCTCATACAAAGTAGCTGCTAACTCGCGAGGTGGACGGGACGAGGCGGCGAGCAACCCCATCAGCGCGGTACACAGTGAGAAATGCCGTCCTGTGGAAAACGGCGCGGGAGACACGTGCGTGACCTCTGGGCGCGCTCTGCTTACTCGAGGGCTCAGAAAATAAAAAGGGCGAGTTTGCGCGCGAGCCCGTCAGGCAACCCCGTCAGGCACCCCGCCAACGCCCCGCCACGCCGCGGCTCGAATCCATCTTCGTACGCCCAGCAGCCAAGTGCCTCTATGCAAAATAACGCCTACCGCAACGCACCGCATGGCCCACAGGCCTCCGCAAACAAAAATGCTCGCTGATGAAAGATAAACACTACACGCCAACACTAGCCTGGCGGCGACGCGCGGCCCGCAGCGCTCCGCCCCGCCATCCCCGTCACCGCCGCCAGCTGCATTCCCGATCGAAAACGTAGAAATACACGGCGGCACGGCACGCGGGGAAACTTTCTCTTGAAATAATATTATTAACCTCTCTCGAAAGCGTTGTTTGGAATACTGTTTTCCACAAAGGCGCAAGGCCCGCGAACGAACCCCTACAGACACCTCACGTTTTATTTCCTTCTTTTTTTAAACATTCTAGATAGAAGTTTTGCACTGATGCAGGGAGCTAATAACGTGGCCATATGCGAACAACCCACATTTTGGGTACCTCAAAACACACCGTTCATACAAAAGCACGCATCACAATAAAAAAACACGTATACGTGTGTATGTGTGTGTGTGTGTGGGGGGGGGGGGAGGGAATCAGAACAACAACAGAAAAAGTATGTTCGCGCGCACGTACGCACACATTTCGTTTCTTATTCCGTGCGCCGAGGAGGAGGCGCAGCGCAGCAGGCGAGGAGGGACGCCTGTGCAACGCGGCGTAGGCAGCCCGCGGCGCGCCGGCGCACAGCCAAGCAAAGGTGGCCCACCTCCACGGGGCCTCTGCCCGCCCCGCCCCGCCCCGCCCCGCCCCGCCCCGCCCCGCCACGCCACGCCACGCTGCGCCGTGCCTAGACTGACTCCGAGCCCCGGGCCAGGCTCTCCACACTCTATTTCCTGCTGCTTCCCAACGCAACCCCGGGGCCCGGGGGCGGCGTTGGGGACGGCGGCAGCGCCGGGGCAACATGCGCAGGGCAGGGTAGGACAGGGACAGGGTCAGGCGCGGGGTGCGGCGAGGCGTTGCGTGGCGGGGCGGGGCGTGGCGGGGCGTGGCGCGGCGGGGTCGTTTTGCTGCAAGCCCCCGGATGACCCCCAAGCGCTGGTGCTTCTGGAGAGCGCCGCCGCGCCACGCGGCACCACCGCTGTTGGGCCGGGCTTAAAACAACGCCGTAAAGCACACGACTCTGTTCGGCTTCCCGCGCCGCGCCAGGCCACGCCGCGCAGCACCCCACCCCGACCTACAACACTGTCCTCGCAGCTGCCGGTGCTCCTCCCCGCAACCCGCCTGAAACCTCGACGCCCCTCTCATTTAATACAACTTGTGAAAGCATCTTTACCCTCCGTCAATAAAACCCAGGCCAGACGATCATTGCCAGTGGCTACGGAACGGGGGCGGAGCAGGCGGAGGCGGCACTGCCTCCACCGCCTCCACCGCCTGCACGTCACTCTTGCGCTAGCGGCATGATGTCCGGAGCGTAGGGCGTAAGTAGGGAAGAGGCTTAAGTATCTCGCGCGAGCTGCAAATAGATATTACAATGAATCACAAATTCTCGTATTCAACTAGAATTCAGCCACACGGTCAATCGCGTTCCTCACTAGCTTAGAGTTAACCAACACAGTCAACTTTTTAGTTTGCAAAGCTCGAAAATTTAGACATGCATTGCATAAGTTCTAGCTGAGGGGTTTAGGATTTATTATTATTATTATTATTATTATTATTATTATTATTATTATTATTATTATTATTATTATTATTATTATTATTATTATTATTATTATTATTATTATTTATTTATTTTTTTTGGGTCGAGTACGCGTCTGCGAGGCGGGGGCGATGGACGACCTCTGGCCCGCCCCAGCCCCGGTCGACGTCAGCGTCAGCGCCGGCCTCAATGTGAGCTGGCCGAGACCGGTACTAACTAACTTTATTTTTGGCTGCTACACTTCTCTCCCCGCGCGCCCATCCGTCTTTCTCACACTCCCACGCTCGCATGCTCGCCACGCTCCGCGCCGTCCCTCCTGCTCCTCATCCGCCTTCCTTTCACCCTGATCCCCTTTAATTTTCTTCACACCAAGTTCCATTTCTATACCAGAGTTCTCCCCTCTTCTTCCCCTCCCCTTCATCCTCCTCCTTCTTGCTTACTCTGATATCCGGCGAACGGCGGCAGCGCGAAGCGGCAGTGGCAACAACGACGACAACACAGGCGGGAGAATCGCCATTTTTAGCGCAATACACCTTTTCCTCCTGCTAGACTGTATTCGCGAGACAGCGGGAAGGAGGAAGGGAGGGGTGGGCCGAGGCAGGACGGGGCGAGGCGAGGCGAGGCGGGGCCGCGAAATGAGACGGGAATGGGTTTTATAAGATAACGAGCGGGGCAGCCTCAACACAAGCCGTGGTGTGGGGCTGGGGCTGGGACGGCGGGGGCGGTGGGGGCGGCGGGGGCGGTGGGGGCGGCGGGGGCGGGTGCGGGGTCCCGAGGGGGCGGCGGCGGGACGAGGCGAGGGGCGGGGGCGGCTCCTCTGGTCCGGACCGAGATTGCCAGCGCCGCCACCCCGCCGCCCCGCCGCCCCGCCGCCCCGCCGCCCCGCCGCCCCGCCGCCCCGCCGCGCTCAGATGCACCGACCGCACCGCGCTGGCCCGGCCCGGCCCGGCCCGGCCCGGGGAGCCGCGCGGCGGCAAAGCGGTGGCCGCGAGCCGCCGCCGTTGAAAAGGCTATCCTACCCCACCCGGCGCGGGGCGGCGCGGAGCATCAAGTTCACGGGGAGCTGCGCAATGATGAGGCTCGGGCTGGGCCCGGGCCCGGGCCCCGGGCGTCCGCCCACGGACCACCGCAGCACAGCACAGGCGCAGGGCTTCCATCACCTCGGACCGAGCGTGCCCAGCCCGGCCCGGCCCGCTGCGGTACGTCGAGGATCGCTCTCTCCAAAGTGGGGGCGGGGTTGGTGTTGCGTGGCAGGCCGGCGGCCAGCGGCGGCCGGCTCCCAAACGGTTGGACGTCACGCATCGCGCCACAGGAGCCCTTTCCTGTAGCCGAGGTGAGGCTGACGTTCCGGCAAGTTATGCTGAACCCACCTGAGCTAGAGTATCTATAGCGAGTGTAGTCTGCGAAGTCCTCCACCGCAGAGAGGAGGAGGTGCTGTGGGAGGGGTACCGAAGTACCGCGGTCGCGCGAGCTTCGTTAAATCAGACACAGTGGATTTGGCCCAGCTTACGCTTGGGCACGAAGGAGGGCCAGTAGTGCCGTGCCGCTGGCCGGGCGGGCCAGGCCACATTCCAGTTTCCAGTCCAGCGTCGTTCCCGACCCTGCTGCTGGCCGCTGGCCAGCCCGCCCCAGTGGGGCAGTCCCTTGGCCGCACCACGCCGCGCCACGCCACCGGGTCCAGGGCGAGAGGAGCGCGCCGCGGCGGACAGTAGCGGAGGTAGGGTGTGATCGCCCCCCCCCTCCTCCACGCACACACCTCACTGCCACCGCACAGGAAGAGCGGAGCGAATGGAGCGACGATTCGCCACCCCACCCGCGTCGTTTGTCAACGTCCGACCCGCGCTGCCTCAACTCACATCCTCATAGAAAGATGTGTGAGTGTATATATAGAACCGATAATGAAAATGAAAATAATTGATCCATCATCCTGTGAAAGGCTTCCGCGGGTTAAAGCCCCCTCCATTAGGGCGGTAGTGAATGATTCAAACACACGGGGAGCTGCCTCGCCCGCGCGCCCCTCCCCCCGTGCCCCGCGCCCCACGCCGGGCGGCGCTAAAAGCCAAAGTCCCCTCTCACAAAGCATACGCCCTTTGCCTCTTTTCTCGCGGATGGATCGGGAGCCTGCCCCGCCCCCCCCCCTCTCCCCTTCCCCCTCCCCTCCTTCTTTTGTGTTCCTAGATGCTCATCCGTGCCACTATAAAAGTTTCCGCATATTTTCACGCGGGCGCTCGCGACTGCGAGACGTGCGCCGCGCGCCGGAGGAGGACCACCTTCGGGCGGCCGCCCCGCCCCTCCCCGCCCCGCCTACCTCAGCACCAGAGCCAGGATGGCCTACTCGCAATATTTTTCACAACGGAACGATGTGGAGGCCGCCTTCTCCCTGTCCTGCAGTACAGGCCGCGTCTTGCTTGCCCGCGCTCACCTGCATCCCAGCTCCGCGCGGCGGCGTCGAAGCACCACATGCTTGGGGGTGGGGTGGGCCGGGGGCCGGCACCACGCGGCGCGGTGACCGCAGGCAGGCCCGGCGCGGCAGGGCTAAAGAGGGTCTCTTTAGGCAGGGCGCGTGGCGCGTGGTCGACTCTGAGCATGACACGGGCCAGGCAGAGCGCCGCCTCCCGGGATCAGCAGCCGTCCAGGTGGGCCGTGCGCCGGCCTGCGCGCACATCTTAAGTACGACCCTTCCGGCCACTGAAATGCCCGCAGCCGACAACGTCCGCGGCACGCAGCGCAGAGAGAGTCGGAACAGGACAGGACCAGGCCAGGGCCAGGCCGCTGACGTGGGGAATCCCAGTTCCAAGAAACTCCAAGAGAATGGCGATGGTGGTCGAGGGGCGAGCCGCGGCCGAGGAGGGGAGGGGGAAGGGGGTGAAGTGGTGAGAAGGAACGCAGTGTAATCGATTTATCGAGGGTAGGGTCGAGCAAGAGCTCCGAATTCTCTTCGGTACGGGTAGTAGTACAACGGCCAGCAGACGAGGCGAGGCGAGCCCGTCTGATGTGGCCAACTTTCTGCAAAACTCGTGCCGCGGCGAAGGGGAGAGCGGGTTTGGGTGGAGGGGTAGGGCGCACTCCGTGCAAGGTGGGGGCGGGGCGGGGGCAGACGGCCCATTTGTCGGGGTGAGCCGTCCTGTTCTTCGTGCCTAATGGAGCCGGCCCGCCACTCCGACAGGACGGCGGGGAGACGGCTGTGTGGGCGAGTAGCGCACTCTCCAGCGTCTGCCGGGACGCTTAAAGGAGCGCCTTTAGAGAGGCCAGTGAACGGCGCCGCGCTGCCTTACCTTCAGCCGTGATCTTGATGGAGCAAGGGTGCTGCATCTCGCCCAGGTCGCCCTTGGCCCAGCACAGCAGCGTGCCGAACTCGTGCACCTTGTAGCGGATGGTCCCGTTGTGCGAGGAGAGCGGGTCCTGCTCCTCGTCGCGCTGCTGCTGGCCCTGGCCGTGGCCCTGCGGCCCCGTCGTGGCCCTGGGGATGGCGTTGTCCTTGTGCGGGTTAGCGTTGGCGGACGCCTTCCCCCGGCGCTGGCCGCCGGCGCCCTCCCGGGCCCAGCGGTACGTCACGTGGTCCTGGTGGAAGCTGATGACGGGGCACTGCACCTCGATGGTGGCGCCGGGGCGTGCGTGCTTTACGGGCTGCTGCCCGCGGCACACAGGCCGGACTGCAAACACAAGAGAACAACGTGACAGTGAAGCGAAACACTACAGCCATCATTCTTCCTCATTCAATAATTCGGATATCTCTGATCCCGCATCCATCCATCCATCCATCCATCCATCCATCCATCCATCCATCCATCCATCCATCCATCCATCCATCCATCCATCCATCCATCCACCCATCCATCCATCCATCCATCTATCCATCTATCCATCCATCCATTCATCATCCATCCATCCATCCATCTATCCATCCATCCATCCATCCATCCATCCATCCATCCATCCATCCATCCATCCATCCATCCATCCATTCAAACATGGAAGCGCGGGAAACGCTTGTAAACATTCTGGGAGGGGGCCGGCGGGGCGAGGACCCGCTGTCACCGAAGGGACTTGCGAAAGGGCCGAAGGGGAAGGGGAGGGACGGCGGCAGTTCATATGCTGATACCACGACAATGTATGCCGGGCCGCAAACGGCGCCAGGGACGGGACGAGACAGGGGGAAAGGGGGGGGGGAGGGGTAGTGGAGTGGGGAGGGCTGCATCATCCCAGGTTGGGTTGCGGGCGCTGTACGGTTAGGGGGGATTGGCGCCGGGGGGGGGGAGGGGGGAGGGGCGGTGCAGAGCTCTCATGATGCACTAGCAAGACGAGCGTTACCAGCGCATGCTGCGGCAGGGCGGTCGGAAGTAAAGGGTCCATAGCCACACAGTGTTGGAGACCCGAGATGAGACGGGGCAGGGAGGGGAGGGGTGGGGAGGGTGAATGGAGGGGTGGGAAGAGAGAGAGAGAGAGAGAGAGAGAGAGAGAGAGAGAGAGAGAGAGAAGGGTGATTGCAAGTCTACAGACCACCCTTATGATGTCGATGAACTGAAGGCGGCCGTAGCTTACACACACAGCCCGATCCCCGAGACCTCTATGAGGTAGTCAGACACGAGCCTCACCGCACAAAGCAGCCACGCCCGGGGAAAGTTTCGAAGGAGAGAGGCCGACCTCACACAAGCACGTCCCCCCCCCCTCCGCCTCCCCCGCGCCACCCCATGGGTAGAGGGGAGGCCTCGGGGCGGGCTATCGAGAGTGCTCGGCGAGGCGCTGCTTACGCCTAGATAAGGCGCTAATGTGCTTTGCACAGGGCTGCCATTGGCCCTCACCATGACGCTCGGGCCAATCATGGCTCGCGTCAGTCTAGGACGAGCTTAGTGACTCTGTTTATACACCGGGCTTGAGAAAAGATCCCGAAAAAGCTGTCGAATATAGTTTCAGCCAGGCCGCTACATGCCAGTTTTGAAATTAAGATTGTAATGGTAGTCACCGTCTTCACCGTCACATGGAAAAGCAGCGTGATGGTACTTCTGAAAACCGATCATTGAGGCATTCCCACCACTCATGGATTTTCACAGGGCGTTTAACGGCCAGTGCACACCCAATTCAGGAGATTTTCCACGGGTTTCCAGGGCGAAAATCCGCACAGATCATCAAAATTCCAGAACATATAAGGCGATATAAGGGCTTTTTCGACACAAATTTTCAATAATAAAAGGGCCAAGTCCAAAAATATATTGCTTTCCGTGTTACCCAGTGTTGGCCCTACTTCACAACAGAAACAAAATTGAAAAAGGGAAAAAAATAAAAAAACAACCAAAAAGAAATTAGCAGACGCGCACAGTTCTGCTCAGCTGCAGCTTGGCAACGAGCTCCGAGCCGAAACCGTGTTTCTCCCGGGCAACTGAGATTGAAGGGTTAGTCCTGGATTTCAAGTATTTCCATGATCGCGCTCGACGCTCGGCACCCTGGAATTTCTGAGAGAGTCTACTGAAATCATAACGCGCACTGGTACTTTAGGTGAGAGACTTTGTTTCACAATCATGACGCGCACTTGTACTCGAAGGTCAGAGCTTTTGTTTCCCAATTTGAGGCCCCCCGCGCCTCGTGGCAGGGCAGGCCTACCCCTTGGGCCCCGCGCCTCGGTCCTGGCCCGGCCTCGGGAGCAGGGCGAGCAGGGCGGGAGGAGTTAGACGGTACAACACGTCGACGTAAGTTTCCACGCGCGCAGCGCAACGAACGGTAACTTTTGCTCAGGGGAAACCAATCCTGTTTCCGCGAGAGTGAGAGGCGGCTAGGCCCGTGGCTGGGCCGCATAGGCCCGCCCCGGCCCGCAGCCGCAGCGAGCCTGGCGCAAGACTCTACAGAATCCATCTTCGAGGCTTCTCGTTCCCGTTCATATAACTTCTTCTGAACAAAATTTCAATTTTTGAGATCAAATCCAGCTTATAAATTTAAAAAATTAAATAAAACATTGAAGCGCAAGTTTTCTTATCACAAAACGTCTGTTAAATGTAAAATGACGGGTAGCATACGAAGTAAGTAAATGCTGTTTCATAAATTAGTTTCAAATGACGGAAAAGAAGAATGCAATATGGACAACCACATTTTGGCGGCGCGGTGCGAAAACCCTCAGCATCTCTTACCATTACCTTCGACCTTCAGCGTCACCCCCCTCCCCCCCCCCTTTCACCTCCGCACCCTCTACTTTTCTCCTCGACTCCCACTGGCCCTACACAAACCGCATCGTTTCGAGATTACCCCCTCCACCTCCCCTCCACCGCCCTGCAGCAGGAGGAGCAGGAGAAGTAGTATAGTAATCTGGCGAGCAGTTTATGGAACTGCATCACCTAGCCAGGCCGGGCCGGGCTCGGCCCGTGCTCCACCCCGCCACGCCCCACCCCGTCCCGGACTACGGCCCTCGGATCCGTAACGCTCGGTTTGTTTCCAGTATAACGATCATAAAATGCCGGCCGGAGCAGAAATGAGACTGGTTTTGCACGGCTTTGGGCGCGCTACTGCCCCTGCTGCTGCTGCCTCTGGCCCACGTCACGGTTTTGCGGTGTCGCCAGAGAAAAGTTTGGGCCCGGCCCCGCCCCGCCCCGCCCCGCCCCGCCCGGCACCCTCGCTGGCGTGCGCTGCGCCAGGGGCCGTGCCCGGCTGCACCCGGTGACTGACTGGGGCCGCAGCCTGACTCGGGCCGACCCGGTTGCGCAACGACCAGCGCCCACTTCGCTTGGATCTACTACAATAAGACAACAAATAAGAGAGAGAGAAAAAATCGTTAGCATGAAAGCGTCGGATCTGTGCGGGCGGGACATTTAAAACGCGGCGCGGGTGTGGGGTCGGGCGACAATAAGGGATGGCGACGACGACTGCCTAGACGAGGAGCAGGTCCGGCCCGGCCCGGCCTGGCCCGTCCCGGCGAGAAAAGTTACATCGTGAATAACGGAAGGAGGGCAACGGGCAGAGAAAGTTGTTGGTTTAGCACTCGCCCCCGTTTTTCTTCAACATATATATTTTATGGGTTGTGCATATGGCTCTATGAATATAAACTTTACTTTTTTTCCGCTTCTTCCGCCTCTGTCTGTGGCCAGACTGTGTGGCCGTGGCTGTGTGTTCCCGATGCACTTTTGTCTGTATAAAACTTTTCTATAGGCGGGGCGACGGCCAGCGCGGCCGCGGCCGCGCCGGCGCGGGTCGGACAGGGGCGTCCGCGTTTTTGGCACTGACCGCAATCCTGGATTGCTACTATGTGTTCAGTTGTCCGCCCATTCCGGGACCGCCCTCCTCTATTGCACCTCTACCCCCACCCCCCCCGCCCCCCACCCCCCAGTCCCCCTTCCTCGAGGCAATGTGCCTGTCCGACCGTATCCGAGCCAAAGAAAAGGAGGCGCGACGACCCTCCACTGACACCAGAAAAGGGGAAGAGAAAAGAGACAAGCTAACGGCGCGGAGCGGCGGACCGAGCCGCGACAAGGTTGATCGGAGCGACGCAAGATCGCCGCCTAGCGCGAGTTACCGCCCTGAGGAATGCGCCCGAGCTGTGTGAGTGTGTGAGAGATACGTTCTTCTAAGGTTGACTCGACGAGACGTGTTTTAGTGAGCCGCCACGAGCCTAGCTAGCCAGGCCAGCGTGTTGCCAGAAAAGTTAGGCAGAAAACCCGGGCAGGTGACGGTATCTCCGACTGCCTACTAGGCAACTCCCCAGCACTCGTGCACAGATGTTGCCCAGTAGGCAGGCGGAGATACAGTCCCGTTACGCACAGGTGTATTGCCCGTTTTTTTTGCCTAACTTTCAGGCAACACTGCTAGCCAGCCGACCTTCACTGTAATGACGAGCGTCGTTTTTCGACGCTTGAAGGGTTCGATTTTGTTCACCATCTCCTTTAAAAACACAAGCAAACGAAGCGTAGTCAACGTTTTCGGTTTGAGGGGTGCCCATAGGATACAGGTTCACCAAGGTCAAAATTCAGATCAATCGAATTCCTATTAAAAATGATGTTTAAAAATCAGCTTTTGAACAAAAACGAACCTACCAGGCGTCGAAATTCGACGCTTGTGTTTACAGTGTTCAGACGAGCACCTAATCTTGTCAGGAATCTTGTTTGCAATCAGAGAGAAATCTGGCATGGCAACTTCGTTTAATTTGGCATTTATTTATTTTTGCCGGTGTTTCCTGTAGGGTGTCTTGTCATTCTCACGACCCCCCCCCCCCCCCCCCCCTCCATGTCCACACTGGATGTCACCCGGGAAGGAGGTTTCTGAGCTGTTGCTTCGACCTGGGGGGAAAATGCTTGCTATAGGGTTTCCAGCAGTGGGGTTGGAAACGCAACTTATTTCTCAGGCGCGGCCAGAATGGAAAAAAAGCCACTTGCAACACAATTCCCAGAACCCGCCTAGGAAAATGAGCGTGAAACTCAGGGTGTGCCTGGAAATAATCTGCAAAAACCAGAGTCGTGCCGGAATATTGCGCAAAGCACCTGCGGGAAACACGGACATTAGTTCTGCCGTGATGAAGGTGGCAGCACGAGTCGTGCAGATGCGGAACAAGGGGAAAATTTGGGTGCTCCATATTACCCCGCTTTGGTCCACATTTAAATACTTTTACATTACACAATTTTTGAGCGGATGGTGGCAGTGGCAGAGGCACCATCAGTTCCGTTTGTAACTCGCAGTATGAAAGCAACATTCAATACATCCAAATTCCAAGCTGTAATGCCCTCGCAAACAACACAATCAGTGGAATTAAAATGAAATGAACCGTCATCAAAACGAGACGGGCGGCAGGATTCTGCGGTGTGTAGAGAGGGAGAAAGATGGAGAGAAAAAGCGACGGGGGGGGAGGGAAGAGAGCATAGAAATAAGAGCGAGGAAAGGGTGGGAGGAGTAGGGGGGGAGGATAGCTCCTCACTTCATACTGGTTGGATGCTGCAGCCATTAACAAATGGAGAGCAGAATGAGGAACGGCAAGTGGGGAAAAAAGAGAGGGCCAATTGATTGGGATCAAACGGGGCCCTGGAGAGTTGTTCGTCTGGAACACGAATGCGAGTGTGCAGTGGAGATAGAGAGCAAGAGACGAAGAGAGGAGGAGAAAATGAGAGATGGGAGAGGGAAAAGAATAATGAAAACCAGATGGATCAATTAAAATTTCAGGAAACAGTTAACTTTTTAATAAAGTTATGATCATCTAGAACCAATTCACATCGATCCATGACGCCACTTTACGTCAACCATTTTGGTAATAATCGCAAAGTGTGTTGAGTGAAAATCAAATGCAACGAGCGACACTCATAGTCACCCGCTCCTCTCCCTTCAGCAAACATGCCGCACATGGATGTAATAATTATTTCGCATGAGGATCACTGCGGTGCGCCCATACAATTCTGCAGCGTCCCCGCTTCGGGCGAAAGCGCGAGATGAAAGGACCATAGCGCCAACACATGCGCAAGCGCGCGCGCGCGCGTGCACACACACACACACACACACACACACACACACACACACACACACACACACGCGCGCGCGCGCGCGCGCGCGCGCGCACGCCCTCGCCTGTTCTGGAGGATCACCGTAATAGGATTGACGGATGTCACGTGACGCGCCGGAGTGCCGATTTCGCTCCTGTGAAACTAAAGCCATTCTCCTCTCCAGCCGCCCCGCCCCGCCCCGCCCCGCCCCGCCCCGCGCCGCCCTGTGTTGACATGGAGCCAAAACAGTGGTAAACAACCAGAGTTGACATCCACCCCCACCCCCCACCCAACGCAGCTTAAGAATATACAGGAAGAGAGGGGTGTGAGTTGGGTGGGGTGGGGTATTGGGGCTTGGGGGGGGGGGGGGGGGAGGGCTGCTGCGGCTTCAGGGTTGGATGGAGACGAAAACCAAGGAGTGACACGATGCAATAATGGAGGGAGCGGGCTCGCCGCGAGGCTGGCGGCTGCATTTATAGCTCACGAGACCCGCCGGGACCTGCCGCGTCATCCGCGCGGTGCCTTCAATTTGCTCCCATCGGCGTTCGCGTCCCGCGGAGCCGCGAGAGGAATACACACTAAATGGAAAGGGACAATTTTTGTCCCAAGAAATGTTGCGTTTTTGTACACACCAATTCCTTTTGACAAATTTGTGTAATAATTTGGGACGATTTGTAATATTTTGGATGCAAATTGTCTCAATTTATTGGGACAATTTGTCCCAAGAAAATGATGTGTACAAAAACGCAACATTTTCTGGGACAAAATTGTCCTTTTTCATTTAGAGTGTAAACAGCATGGGCCGCGGCCCACCTAGCCAGTCGCGGGGAGGGAGTTTATTTCGGTTTATCTGCTGAAGGCCGCCTCCTCCCTCTTCCCGCACGTCCAGGTTACACACAAACCCCACGCAATTAGAGTTGAGCCCAGCAGCGCGTGCGGTGGGGAGGGGGGAGGTGCAGTGGCATCAGCAGCACCCGACCGTCTGCAATCTCTCTCACTCACACAAAGACTCAGGAGGGGGCAGGAAAGAGACAGAGTCAGTCGACTGTCGGGACGCTCAACCCGACCGATCGCAGCCACTCTGGCGCGCGATGGCGAGCGGAGCGGCGAGCCCAGCCCATAGCCCCTCCCCGCCTGAGGCCTCGTGGGGTCCCCCGGGGCACACATAGGGTAGCGTAGCGGGAGTTGCTGACGTGCGCAAGTATTTAATGAAGATTTAAGCGGCCGGGAGCTTTGACGCGGTGAGGTGCTGCGCCGCTGCGCCACGGCCGAAAGACAGCAGCAGGCCGGCGGCAGACACGAGGCAACGGCACACAAAACCTTAATTAATTACATTATTACACTTGAAGGAAAGAGAAACAAAAAGTAGAGAGCGTGCTGCACGCTGTTAATAAAAGGAAATGAAAACTTGATATAAAAGAGAGGGAGAGGGGGAGGGGGAGGGAGAGAGGGGGAGAGAGAGAGGATTGTGAGTGAGATAATGTGTTTGGCCTTGTGTGCCATCGGCAGACCGCTGACTGCCTCGCCTCGCCCTGCGCAGCGCGCGCTAGAAAATTACTTATTTATGCAATGATACGCACGGTGTGATGCGCCGGGGGAGAGCGATGCGCGACAGAACAGGCAGGACGATCTGGATAATGAACACGGTGGGGACAATAGCGGGCGGAGCGAGGCGGGGCGGGGGCCCTCGGAAGCGTAAGAGCGTACTGCGCAAACCAGTTAAATAATAATAAAAAAAATTAAAAGGAACAATCCCCTAAGCTCAAACACTCCGTTACTGGTAGCTTGTTTCCTCAACCGCTTACTAAAAGTAAAACCCTGCAGCCCCGTAAAAAGACGCTGGAGTCTTCTCCGAGTGAGCTGCTACCCCGCCGAGGGCCGAGGGGGAAACAACTCTGAATTTAGCAGTACAAATTTTGTGAATTTCTGATAATTTTCGTGAATTTTTGTAATTTTTTCGTTAATTTTTGTAGAATTTTTGTGAATTTTTGCTTCAATTTTACCATAATGTTTCTGAAGTTTTGAGAGTTTTTGTATTATTTTTTACTCGTTCTTTACCACCACCTCTCTCCTGAGTGGTGAAAAGAACGAGTATTGTTCTCAGTCGGGTGTAACGCTTAACTGTCCACACTTTCATCTCAGATCTCACAATACCTACAGGCATAATAGTTATACCATTCTAAACTGGAAACGCTGGTCATTATTCCAACAATGAACTATTTTTCAAGTTTAATAGTATTATTTTGAGAACACTTAACAAATTTTGCGTGTTTTCATTCTAAGTCCCATAACCCAACTATATGAGTGGAGTTTTCAATCTCATCAAGCACAGTACCCACAGACATGAAACTTGCGCTGATCTCAGCTTGAAGCCTTCTTCTTCATTGCAGCAATGAACCTTTTTTAACGTTTAATAGTATTATTTTGAGAACTCTGAACAAATTTTGTGCGAGTTTTCATTCTAAGTCCCCGAGTCTAGTCCTAGCCCGAGTCGGCTCGCGCCAGCTCGCGCTCCTTTATGCGCCCCAACAATCGGACCCGAGCGGGAGGGCCGAAGAAGGCCCGAGCATCCCGAGACGAGCAAGGGCGAGTGTCCCGGGAAAAACTTCCCCTGCACACACGAACTGTGATGAAATCTGAGATGAAAATGTCTTCACTCGACTCACATCATGTTTTACACTCCTACCTCTGTAGCACATAATTATGTAAAGAACGAGTTCCATACTTATCACAAAATTCATTTTGTGTTCTATTTGGCCCTTTTTTTGTAAATTTTAAAGCGTTTTCCTGAATTTGTCTGAATTTTCCTGAATTTTTATAAATTACGCGGTGTAATAAACATTAAGAATTGTGTTCCCCTCGACCCGCATCCACACGACACGCTGCGCCCCGGGGCGAGCGCCTGCAGCGCGCAGGGCGGGCCACCCGCTCAGGCCGCGGACCTGGCGGGTCTGCCTACTCCCCGGGCGCCCCCGGTACTCACAGCGGACTTCGAGCGAGGCCGTGCTGCTGATGCCGTCGCCCACCGAGTTGGTGGCCGTGCACACGTAGCTGCCCGCGCTGGACCGCTGCACCGACTGCAGCATCAGCGAGTGGTTGTTGAGCTGCACGCCGGGCCACGAGCTGTTGACCACGATGCCCTGCGGACACACGGAGGGAATAAGGAGAAATAAGGCACAAACTAGACAAAGCAGGCACAAAAGAGCGTCAAACGGCTCGGCTCAATGTTAATATTCATCATTATCT
This sequence comes from Frankliniella fusca, assembly GCA_029379305.1. Classification (NCBI taxonomy): domain Eukaryota; kingdom Metazoa; phylum Arthropoda; class Insecta; order Thysanoptera; family Thripidae; genus Frankliniella; species Frankliniella fusca. Next base: position 2,409,208 of record JAHWGI010001134.1, on the reverse strand, counting down.
CTCAATCGTTCCAGTCTTTTGTTGGTGTCGCAAATGCTTTTGTCAGAAAGCCGACACAATGGAGCGGCGCTGCGTGCCGGCTCGGGCCCCAGCGGGGGAGCGCCGCGGCGCGTCGGCTGCACCGCCCCACATCCACATAATATTTCTTACTGCGGAGGGAAAAATAATGAACGGCGCGATGGGTAGGAGAAAAGAGTGTAAAGGGGGGGGGGTAAAGGAGGGAGGAGAGGGGCGCCCCGCCCCGAGGAGGGCGGCAGCGGATACACAGCTCCTAATGGCGCTCGCCAATAAGCCCAACAAATCATAGGGCGCGGGCGCAGCGCCCAACCACCGGCGGGGCGCCGCGGGGCGGCACGCGGGCGGGGCGGAGAAGCATGGGGCTGCCTCGCCTCACTCCAGTCTGATCTCTGCAGAGCACTATACCACCCAGCTCCCTTTTGCACGCACTGTGGAAAACGGCGTTTAGATATTGCAGAATATAATATTTTTCCTGTTACAGGAAATGCTCCCTGAGCACGTACCCCAGCCCAGACCGATCGACCATCGGCTGCAACAGTGTGGCGGTGGTGCTCCGGCCGTCAAGCGAATAGGACAAAATTCCCCACTCCCGATGGGACGGAGTAAGGAGCCCCCCCCCTTTTTTTATCCACACCGTCTCTCTCTCTCTCTCTTTCTCTCTCTCTCTCTCTCTCTCTCTCTCTCTCTCTCTCTCTCTCTCTCTCTCTCTCTCGCCATACCACCTTTGCCTTTGGGCACTGCTCCTCATAAGCGTGGTGCTGCCCCGCCCGGTGGTCTCCAGGTGCTCTGTCTCTACCTCCACGTGGAGGAAAAAGGCGAAGCGAACGCGGGGCATCATGGGGAGGAGAACAGAGAGGGTCGGGGGTTAGGTGCGGAGCGTGGAATGTAAAGGTATACAGCAGCCTGTAACGAGCGCCCCGGGCCCGTGACGGCCCGGCCCGGCAGCGCCAGGACTCTGTTTGTCTCACGCTCATCCGGGATTAATTATTTATGCCCCTAAACCCCCACCCCCGACCAAACCTCTGACGGGGATCCGTAATGCGCGACATACATTTTTATTTAAACATTTCGTAATTTAAGAACTGTTATATTGGAATTACGGCAGAAACAGTAGTCTCCTGGGCCTCGTTCGGTCTGTCCAAAAGGGTAACTTAAAATGCAATTTCGAAGACCATTCTTGCCACTAAAGTCGTACGCGCGTAACACTTTAGTTAAGCTTTTATTTCTGAGGCTGAGAGGTGATGCGGGTATCCAAACGACAGGCAGATGACACGCCACGCCTCGCAACTCCTCCACGGTTTTTCGCTCTCTTCCTCCCAGCCCTCCTCAGCGACCTCGGCCCGCGCCGCCTCCCTCGGACTCTTGCGCAGCGCTCCAAACAGCCGTGGAAAAAATGCGTGGAATGTACCGAGGCACGCCGATAATCGGACGTCCCTGCACTGCAGAGGCCCCCACCCACCCCTACCCCCTGCTGGCTTCCGGACGAACGCGATGCAAAGTGATTAATTAGCCAGATTATAGCAGCGACGGGGAGGCGTGGAAGGGGCAGCGGGCAGGACATTGGAGGGGAAGGGGGTTTAGGGGAGGAGGAAAGGGCTGAGCGGAACGAAAAACTAGGGAAAGGGAGACAGCCTCATCCCGCTTCGAGTGGGTCTGAATATTTTCCGTCCCTTCCCAGACCTCTCTGCTGTGCTACTTGCTGTTGGTTGGCCAAGAGGTTCGGCGAGGGAGATCATTGGGTAGGGGCGGTCGGGGGCGAGGGGGAGCACATGTTGCCTATGCATGTGTTTCCTCCCGGAAGAGGCATCAGTAGTGGTGCGCAGGATAGGGTCGGAGGAGGGAGGGAGGGAGGGAGGGAGGGAGGGAGGGAGGGAGGGAGGGAGGGAGGGAGGGAGGGAGGGAGGGAGGGAGGGAGGGAGGGAGGGAGGGGAGAGAGGGAGGGGGAGAGAGAGAGAGAGAGAGAGAGAGAGAGAGAGAGAGAGAGAGAGAGAGAGAGAGGAGGGAGGGAGGAACGGGGAGGACTCGAATCTCGGATATGTGCCATACGGCAGTCCATGTCAGGGCAGGCCGTGGCGTGGCGTGGTATGGCGGCGCGGTGCACATCACAACGGGGCGGGTCCGGGCCAGGCCAGCCGGGCGGGGGCGGGGCTGATAGACAAGGGAAGCGGCAGCTGGGACCAGCGCCGTGCGGGAGTGAGAACGCGGCCGCCCCGCCCCGCCCCGCCCCGCCCCGCCCCGCCCCGCCCCACCGCGCCCGTCCCTGCGTACGTCTTCCGCTGCAGCTGACATTGGGGGCGACCCATGATACCAGATCGCTGCAGTACGTCGCCGGTGGGAGCGAACCACAAGAGCTGCATGCACAAGCGCTACGATTCTCAAGAGCTAATGTTCACAAGAGCTACAAGTCACAAGAGTTAAAAGTCACAAGAGTTAAAAGTCACAAGCGCTATGATGACACCCCCGTGGTGTACGTCAAATTGCCTAAGTATAGGGGTTTTAAAGATCGAATCGCTTAACTTTAGGGCAGCTCACGAGAGGACGACAGGGAGCGATTGCCCTCTTCTCCCATCTTAAATCGCGCCTGCTTCTGATGTTGTTTTCCATCATTCCAGTCGGAAGCGGGGCGCAGTGGGCCGAGTTGGGGTGTGGCTCGGTGGAGGGGGGCGCCACAACAATACGTTGTTAAATTTAGTATGCCTTTTATTATTGTTATTTTTATTATTTTTAAAATAAGATAGAGCTAAGAGTCACCTTCTTGCTGAGTAATGTGTCATTGTCCTATCCAAATTTCGAGGGGAAAACAAGTACACACGCATTTCGGCAGCTAGTAAAAGCCGGTGAGGAGGGAAACAGATCGAAAGGGGGTGGCCGGAGCGGATAGGCTCAGATCCGGTAAGGAAGGGGTGTTTGCTTTAGCCGACGCTTCAGCAGACGCTTCAGCCGATGGCTTCAGCCGCGGCTTCAGCCCAAAAGCCCGCTACGGCAGGATACTGGAACGATACGAGTTATTTGCGCGCGCGATACGACCCGGAACACCGCTGTAGCAGGGCCTCCAGGACCTCGAGCTGCACCGAAAGCAATAGGACTCCCGGAGCGCTGCAGGGCAGCGCGGAGCGGAGCGGCAGCCTGCACGGAGAGGTAGCCGCAGGGCCCGCACGGCGGAGTGGGGAGAGGTGGTGAAGCAACGCGCGGACCAGGACCAGACGACCCCTTCCCACCACGCCCCGCCCCGCCCCGCCACGCCCCGCCCCGCCCCAGGGCGGCGGACCGAGGTGCCGCGCGGAGTGGCGCGGTGCGGTGTACCAGATGACTTTGACAGATTTACAAGTTCCTCTCTCCTCTCTCCGACAGGCGAGCCGGGGCGTGGCGTGGCGGGGCGGGGCGGGGCGGGGTGGGGTGGGGTGGGGTGGGGTGGGGTGGGGTGGGGTGCGGTGGGACGGGATGGGCCGTAGGGCCGTGGCTGTCCTGATGGCAGCCACTCAGAAGGCCCCGCACTGCCCCAGCCCCAGTGCCCAGGCAGGCACTACCGGCTGGTGTCGCCTCCACCGCGTCGGTCTTCAAACTTCGCAGGACGGGGCGCGGCGCGGCGCGGCGCTGCGCGGCGGAGCAGGGCGACCTGCTGCTTTGACACGCTTGTCCGCCCAGAAGGCGCGCGCCAGAGACGTGTTGCTCGGATGCAGACCACCAACTTGGCGGCCGAGTTCTTTTCACATCTATTCCAGCCGCCCCGAGCCCGAGCCGCGCCTCCTGACCCACTCTCGGAGCCTCGGAGCGCAGCCGCGACTCCCACAGGCGGCCGTATGGCCCAGTGGCCCCACCGTGATGGCCCGATATGGCGAGATGAGCAGCAGCAGAGCCAACGACGCGTGAGACCAGCCCCACACAGAGCCGGGGCCGCCGGGGCCGCCGGGGCCGCCGGGGCCGCCGGGGCCGCCAGGGCAGGGCCACTCACTGTGATAATTGGCACACTCTTTTCAGCGCCATCCAGGCGTGCGCTGGTGGGAGCGAAAGTGTGTGAGAGGTTGGGCTGGAGAGAGATAGAGAGCGAGAGTGAGAGAGAGAGTGAGGGAGAGAGAGAGAGAGAGAGGGAGAGAGAGAGAGAGAGGGAGCGAGTGAGAGAGAGAGAGAGAGAGAGAGAGAGAGAAAGAGAGAGAAGGAGGGAGGGGGCGAGAGAATGAGAGGGCGAGGGAGTGCGGTGAGAGGACGCGAGCGAAGGGCTGAAGTGGTTAGCGTCGCTAGAAGCGAACAGCACACGCGAGCCTCGCAAATCACTAGCATGACTGCTCCCGAACCGCTCACCACTCCGCCCCGCCCCGCCCCGCCCCGCCCCGCCCCGCCGCCGCACGACGCCGATGTAAGGGGCACCACACTGACGACAAGGAGACCGCGCGGATGGAAGAACACTCTTCACTTTTGTCGCCCGCATACAGTTGGTTTGTAAATCCCTGCGCAGAACTTGATCGTCAGCTAATAAAAGAGGGGTCACCGCAACTCGTCTCCCACTTCACCAAGGGCTCCAGATGAGTTATTGTTAACTCGCGCGACAAGAGCGTTATAGGAAACTTACTCCCATCTCATTGCTGGGGCGAAAAAAAAAGTTTCCACAGTCAAAGCGTTCAAAGTCCCAGCACCGCCGTCAAAGTTGGACAAGCCGGTGCGAATTCTTTCCCTGCTCCCATTCTTTGAGAGAGCCTCGTGCATCACGTCTGGAGGCGGGGCGGGGCCGGCGGGGCCCACGCAGACTGCTAGGCATGCTGCGAGGCAGGCGCGCAAGGACAGGCACTGGGACAGGCGCAGCAGCATTTGCCTAACCCAATATTTGAAGGACCCGAAGGACCTGGGGAGGTCCGGGCGGCAGGCTCGGCAAGTCATTAACGCCCTTGCCCCCGGAGGGCGACGGTGAGGGAGTGGAAGGGGGAGAGGGGAGAGGTGGCCTCGAGACAAACGCCCGGCAGGCGAGAGCGATTTCCTACCCCTGCCGCCGGCCAGAGGCCCTTTCCGACATTCTTACTCGCACCAACTGAACCCCTGGCCGGACCAGCGCGGGGCGGCCGGGGCGGCGATCTCGCTGCCCTTCTCCCTTTTCTTGTGAAACTGAACAGAAAGCCAGACCACCAGAGGTAGGCAATCCAGAGGCGGGCAGGACACACACACAGCGGGTCTTTCTCCCTCCCGCCCTGCCCCCCCGGCGCGCGCCCCCTCGACCGCCTGCCGGCTTATTTCGCCACACCCTGTAGAGAATAGCCGCAATACAATTTGCGCACGGGGCGTGGCGGGGGCGTGGCGCGGAGCGGCGGGGGGGTGGAGGCGGGGTGAGGGGAGGGCCGCAAGGGCACAGGCAGACAGACCGGAACCGAGCGTGGCGTGGCGCGGCGTGGCGCCTCTTTGCCCCCACCTACCGAACCGCGTGAGAATGGGAAAAGAAACAAAGTTCGAAGCCAGAAAGAACACAGCGGAACGCGAGGAGGAATTACCACCACAGCGTCATCGCCTGCGGTGGTACTCTTGGAAGGGAATTACTTTGTAACGTCGAATCTTGATTCAAGATATAGGCAAAAATATGGAGTTTAAAGTCCTTGCTCAACGACTTCGAAAAACAGGCATTATAGTGACGTCGCTACAAACTAAAATACTAGGGACAATTTTTGTTCCTAATTGAACAGGAACTCGTGCATGCGTAATATATGTACGATTTCGTACCTAAGTACGGGGTAAAACTGCACAATAGTGCACTTTTACTCCTTTATTTAGGAAAGAAATCATAACATGTTACGCATGCACGGATTCCTGCTCAAATACACTGCAAACCCTGGAATCCGATTTCTCACCCAAAATGGGAGAGGACACTTTTCCATGCTAAATTGAAGTGAGAATTTTTAACCTCACTCTTTTCGAGCGAGATATTTTTTAGCCTCGCTCTACTTGAGTGAGGATTTTTGAACCTCACTTACTTTGAGCACACCGCACAGAGTCTTTGCGTCGGCCGCCGCACCGCCGCACGACTCAGAAAAATAAAAATAGTAATCATTTTGATGAAAAAGGTCGCAAAACAAACTGGCGACAGCAATCACGACACCATAACCGCGCCGCGCCACACCTCACCCCGCCCCGCCCCGCCCCGCCCCGCCCCGCCCCGCCTCACCGCGCTGCGGTAAGGGTTGTGCTGCTGATGATCAACGCGTTTTATTTTGTGCCGCGGTGAGATTGCCAGATAATGTCCTCCACAGAGCAGCATACCATGCGCGTGGCCGGCCGCACATTTGTTTCCCTGACCGGATATGACGCACATACAAATTAGGCGCCGCCGCACCACCACCACCAACAATAATAATAATAACAATAATAAAAAGCCCCCGCCCGGCCCGGAGCGCGGCGGCCGGAAAGGGGAAATTATACCGCGTGCTCCGGACCAGCGCAGCAGGAGCAGCGCGACCGCGTCCGGCCGCTCCTTACTGAAAGTACTGCCCTGCCCTGCCCTGCCCTGCCCTGCCCTGCCCTGCCCTGCCCTGCCCTGCCCTGCCCTGCCCTGCCCTGCCCTGCCCTGCCCTGCCCTGCCCTGCCCTGCCCTGCCCTGCCCTGCCCTGCCCTGCCCTGCCCTGCCCGCCCCGCCTACCGCAAACAGCGGTTTATACATTTCGCACCCGCCGGCCGGGCGGGCTGCGGCTGCGGGGCCTGGCCCGGGCCCGGCCGGGCGCCAGGCCGCCACCGCCAGGAACGTCAAGACCCTACCCCCCCCCTCTTTGGACGCCGCGCGGGCAGACGGCCAGCGCCACCCGCCTACACGTACATCGACTCTCTTAAATCCTTACAAGAAAATTCTTGCATTACAAAGAATTCTGTGCAACTGTTATATAGAGCCGAATTTATAATACAAAGAAAAATATTTCGTAATACCAGGAAGTATTTTTTTCCCCGGCCATTATACGCGAAAATGAGGAAGCTATTTTTCTCACGTGTGACTCACGTGGTGGAAACATAATTTTCCCCCCATGGGGTAGAATTTTTTTTTTCTTATAGTGGATTATTTCTTACTCTAGGTGACAAAGATACTCTGTAAATCCAAGTGTGGTACTACATACAGTACTACTCCCGAGTTGCGCTCGCAGTTTAAACTGTAAAACTCGGGAGTTGTTGTTTCGCAGTTTGAAATGACATGTAGTATCACATTCATTGTTTGTTTTGTCTTTTGTCTTTTTCTTTTTTTGGGGGGGGGGAGATAGTAGGGGCAGTGCACCCCTCGTGTCCTGAAGGCCACCTGAAAGGTGGGCAATATGAAGAGAAAAACCCTTATGCGTAGGCAACCCACAGCACATCGCCCCTCCCGTCATCCGGAATTAAAACCGCCCCTGCGATCACACTGGATTTGCATAGTAAAGACCGTCAACCGCGGTCAACCGAATTCATTGACACCTCCAAATTCCAGATTTCATCAGCCCCTGCGCTCCGGCAGACGAGCCGGGCCGGGCGTCGGCCAGGCCCAGAGAGCGAGCACACGACAGACGAACAAGCCGCTCCGTTCCGCCCCTCCCGACCCACCCCTGGAGCCTCGCCTCGCCTGGCCTGGCCGCACAGTTCGGCGGGTCGCATCCGTACCATTTGCGATCGCGGAGGAGAATGGATAATTGCAGGAAAGGGAGAGGCATGGTGGGAGCGTCGGGGTCGGGCCCGGCGCGGCGCGGAGTGGCGACGCGTGGCGGGGCCAGGCGGGGCGTAACGGACAGGATGGCCACCCCATTACGCTGACCAGCCAATCAGAGCACGTAATTTATGCGCGACAATAGACTTCCCTCGGTCAAACCGAACGATTCACCGTGTGTCACCGTGTCAGCTCGGACCGTGCGGCACGGCGCGCCGGAGGAGGGAAGCCCGCGGACTGTGAGGCCGAGCCGAGGGGGCGTCAACTCCTCACCAGGAGCGAAATAAATATTACTGACAATGTTGGCAATTATGGCGCAAATTGCACGTATTGATGACATAGTGAATCAAGAGATATGTGTAGTATTTCTGTTACCAGTTTTGGGCAGTATTAATGTAAAAAGTATTACGGTAATATCCGAGGGGGCAACCACTCCCTATCCCAGTGTACACAGAATTTCTAATGATATGGGATTTCTATGGATTGCGTAAAGATTTCTCCGGATTTTGTAAAGATTTCATATGGTACATTCGGGTGCATTTCACAAATATATACCATGATTTTTGTGAGAATTTTATGATATTTCTTGAGATTTCTCAGTTGGATTTCGTAGGATTTCATCGAGATTTCCGAGGATTTCATCGAGATTTCCGAGGGTTTGTACACAGGATTTCACAAGTGGTTGCCCCCTCGGTAATATCAGCCTGAGTACGGAGCAATATCGAAGCAGACGACCGCTCCTTTTGAGATTATTTTTGTTATAATCTCTTTCAAATATGGTCTGCAAACCAGGGAGAGCCATTTGAAATAGATATAAATAGAACTACACTGTTTAAACCTTGCGAACAATCGTTGCAAAGAAATTGGATGCTTCGCATTGCGAAGAAAAAGTTCGTATTACAAACACAATAGTTTCGCAACGCTTCGCAAGCTTACAAACTTTTTACGGCTTACAAACTAAATAGTTTTTAAGTTGCGAAGAAATTCTTCGCAATTGCGAAGCAGCCAAATAGTTCGCAGCTTACAAACTATTTTGTTTGTAATACGAACTTTTTCTTCGCAAGGTTTTAGCAGTGTATTTTCGGCATACTCCCAAAATTACAACAGGGCTGTTAGTATGAGTATAGGCTGCAAAGTGAATGGTGGGTCAGGGTCAGGGTGGCGGGGCTAGGTGGGTGCAAGACTGGACGCGGGGCGCTATAGCGCCTGTAGGCAGGCGGGGCGCGGGCGCGGGCGCGGGTCGGGGCGTCGCACGGAACCGCACGGCCGCGACTACCCTCCGCCTAATACCCCCGCTGCAGGGCGGCGAGGCTGGGCGGGGGTAGGAGCATCCGGGCCGATAAGGCCCCGACCCGCGTCGCTCCCTCTCCGCTCTGGCGATGGCATTGAACACAACAGCATCAGCCGGCATCAGCCCCACTCTGCGCTCTCATCAAGCCAGCCAGCGGAGTAAATTCTCCTGAATGCGGGGTGGGGCGACCGACCGTGCTTCGGCTCCACCACCACGGCGCCCCGCTCCGCCCCGCCCAACCCTGCACGTCACAGCAGCCACCGACCCGGGAGATCACAAGCCTGTTGTCTTGGCTTGAGAGGAGCGGGCCTCGAGAGCTCCAGGCAAGAGGAGTCAAGAAGCAGAGGCCGGGCGCGGCGTAGGGGCGCGGGGCGGGGCGCCTGAGAGTACGTCGGGAGATAGCAAGCCGGGCGAAACCAAGGTTCAAGATATGCCAAACAGGAGCTCCGAGCCCCGAGCAGGCGGCGGCGGGTGCCTGTCGGGTCGGGCGGGACTCAGGGCAAAGGCAAAGCTGGTGGCCAGGAGCGGCATCCCTTTGCGTCGCGCCCGGCGCCCCAACCCGCCCCGCCCCGCCCCGCGCCACTCCTCACACCACGCCCCGCCCCGCCCCGCCCCGCCCCGCCCCGCGCCGCCCGACAACGCTAACCTGGCTGACTTCGTTACTGTTCGTTACATTGGCGGGCGAGCAACAGAAGGACCGGCCCCGCCTCACTCCGCCCCGCCGCCAGCCTCCATCGTTGTTATGAAGTCACCGGCTCATTCGAAAACTGTCCGAGATGAGTTCTCATGGCCAGGCCGTCGTGCGAGTCGGGCTGAAGCCTCACGACAGTACTGTTTTGTGCACGTTTAGGGAAAAACGTTGTCAGCGGAGCACAAGCCGTCAATTTTCTAAAAAAAAAAAAGTTACTTTTTTAAACAAATCTTTCAAAAAGCTGGCCCGCGCCACTTGTAAAAGTCCCGTTAACGCGAAGCGGAAGGGAAGAATGGTGGACGATAAGCCGCTCTTTCTGCCCCGGCCTAGGTCCAGCATCCCGTCTTCGGGGATAAGAACGTCATATCCTCCAAGGCCATGCAGTTCTTATTATCGATTCACCGCGGAGCGCTCGGCTCGGAGCTGCACCTGTCTGACTCTTCTTTTATTCTATCCGGCCGCCAACATGGGGGACGCGGGGGTCAGGGTGTGAAGGTCGCAGAGTCCGCACCGCAACAGAAACAGGGCAAGACAGGACAGAGGCTGGGCGCGGCAAGGGGCACGACCCAGCTCCACAGGCCTGCCGCCTGCTGCCAAGGGGGAAACAACTCTGAATTCTTTATACACCTCGTAATTCCTATAAAATTCAGAAAAAAATTAATAAAAATTCAGAAAATTTCAAAAAAGATTGGGTAAAATTCAAGCGCAAGTTCTGAAAAATTCTATAGAATTTACAAATATTTACAAAAATTCACGAAAATTTACAAAATTTATACACCAAAATTCAGAGTTGTTTCCCCCTCGCCTGCTGCGCACCACCGCCACCCAGCTCAAGAGAAATTGTCGGTCGCGGCAACGACTATTTACCCCCTCACTCATCCCTAAGACGCGCGCGAGGCGAGATGCACACCGAGCTTCGTGCAGAAACGATACGCCCACTTTCTCTCTCTCTCTCTCTCTCTCTCTCTCTCTCTCTCTCTCTCTCTCTCTCTCTCTCTCTCTCTCTCTCTCAATCAACCTCCGTTCTTCTTTGTTGTGTGTGAGTGTGTGCGTTATAGCCGCATGAACTTGACGGAGAGGTAGAGCGACCAACCCTGGTGTAGTGTACGGACCTGCGCTTGCAGCGGGGGACGCAAGAGACATCGGCGTGCGTGTAAGAGACAAAGAGCGAGAGGGAGGGAGAGAGAGAGAAAGAGAGAAAGAGAAGGGCGCAAGGGTAAACAAAAGGGGGCGTAGGTGAGTGAGGACGGCGGGGTGTGGCGGAGCGGGGTGCAGAGGGGGTGGAAAATGTGTTTACCACAGCGATATGCTGCCGCCAAGCCACCGGCGGGCCGGGCCGGGCCGGAGCAAAGAACACACTAAGGAGTTATGCCCCCTTATCGCGCCGCAACTCTGTGTGTGTGTGTGTGTGTGTGTGCGTGTGTGTGTGTGTGCGCGCGCGCGCGCGCGCGCCGACCTCCACTAGCACCCGGACCAACCCCTTTCCACCTGTGCCGGGGCGGCGCCAGCCTGAACGTCCGCCAAGCCGTATAAAAAGGGGCATCCGCTCCATTTTAATGCAAATAAAAATAAGAAAATAAAGGGAGTAGCGGCTAAGGGAAGAGAAGGAGAAGAGCCGAATGAAAAATAGCCCATAAAGGAAGTGTATTTCCTTGTTAGGTGTAGCCAGCAGCCTGCGGCGGGGCGGGGCGGGGCGGGGCGGGGCGGGGCGGGGCGGGGCGGGGCGCGGTGGAGAAGTGCAGTGCAGAGGGTGGGCCTGAGCCTCAGCCTGGCGCGGCGCTAACCACCGTGAAGCCTGGCGCAGGTACCACCAAGGGACTGATTAAAAGCGGGATTTCAAACGACAAGCTTAGCTGTAAACTTATCCTCGCAGAATCGACAGCCACTGCCCTGCGTCCGACAGGGTTGCCACAAACTTTTCATATCCGTTTTCCCTGAGTTTTCCCTGATTTCCAGAGCCTTTTACATTAAATTTCCCTGAGTTTTAAACACAGTGTTCTGGTGAAGTGAGTGAAGCAAAACACTTTGTATTTCGGCTAAAATTTGTATTCCGTGAATGTTTCAACAAATAACCGACGTTTCTCCGAATTTTCCCTGCTGTTTTTCAATTATCCTAAGTTTTTCCTGATACGAGTTTTTTCCCTGCATTTTCCAGGTTTTCCAGATTTGTGGCAACCCTGGAAAACGAGCATAGGAGAGTAAGAGGGAGCTACAGCCTGGAGATAAAACGTCTCACTTCTACTTGTGGCTTTCGGACGTCGCTAGGGTGTCGGCGCCCGCTCGAGTGGGTATTGCGATATTGCGCCAGCATAACGTCGGTATTTTGCGAGGGATAACCCCCTCGCGCCCGCTCGGTGAACGACATTGTTGACTGTGACTAGAAGCGATATGATTAACAACTAAGTATTCTGCTGCTGAGGACCTTGCTGTGAGAGAGGGATAGAGAGAGAAACAAGGGGAGTAGGTTACGACCGTCCCGTCCACCTCTGTACAGGGTTAGTGGGAAGTGCAGGCAGGGAAGTCCCAAGCAGGCGGCAGGCCGGGCGCGCAAACAAGTGTCTGCCATGTTTCTTCATTAAACGCACGGTTCGCTGCTAAATGCTTTCTCCTGGCACCGCGCAATGAAAGAAAATAATATGAAAGGAGAGGGACCTCAGGCACTTTGTCTCTAGCCGGGATGATGTCATTTTGAAAGAGGCGAAATAAGAACAGGGGAGTACGAGCGGCCGGGAGCGTCGAGAGGAGGAGAGAGAGGGAGAGAAAGGGAGAGGGAGAGAGAGAGAGGGGGGGGGGGGTAAAAAGGCAGAACAGGAAGCGAAAATAAAAGACCGTGGAAAATGTTGCCTCATTGGAAGGAAGCGCCGCCTCATGGACCAACCTTTGCGACCTGCTCCGCTCTGCCCGCCCCTTCGAAATGAGCTCGCTGCGACCTAGCTGGGGGAGGGGTCACTAGGGGCTTAACGATACTTTAAGCTCTGGGGCGAGACTGACTGGGAGTGTTTTGCCGCTTAGAGGTGCCGCGGCCATGCCCGGCGGGGCGGCGGGGCGTGGCGGGGCGTGGCGGGGCGTGGCGGGGCGGGGTGGTGCGGGGTGGTGCGGGGCGGGCAGCAGCCTCGGCCGTCCATTCGGCTGAACTTCCTGACTCCTGGCTGCCGCCGCGCGACACGCGATCTGGTCGGATCTGGTCCACATACTCACATTGTGCCTCCAGACAACCCTGGTCGGCGGCGGGTTGGCCCTGACGTTGCACTCCAGGGCAACGCCGGCACCCTCGTCCACCGACGGCGCCGACAGCGTCACCGTCACCACGGGGATATCTGCAACAAGGGAACGCCAGTAATCGTTAAAAAGAAAAGACGTCCGCGGCCTATTAAAGAGACGGCTATGCCGCTTCAGAGTGCACAGCGATGCGCCATCTTTGACAGGTGCAGTTGGCAGCCCGCGTGCCCACGCGGGCATGTACGCACGGGGCGGGCGAGTCTGCTGACGGAAAACTCCGAGAAGAACAAGGCCCGAGGCGCTGTAGCCGAGCCCAGATGGAGAGAGAGGGTGGCATGGCGTGGAGAAGCGGGACCCGCCTGGCTCCCGCAAGCAGGCCTCAATCTACAACGAGCCATACTCTCATACAGCACTGCGGAAATCTCATTTCGCGGCAAGACAACATCTCCGCGAGTGGGAAGGGGGTGGGGGTGGGGGAGGAGGCGCGGGGGAGAGAGAGGAGAGGAGACGAGAGAGAGGGGGCGGAACACTGGGCGACATATCATGCCGCGCCCGCCTCCTCCCTCCCCCTTCTCTAGTTTGGAGAAGAATTACCCGACCGACAAGCCTCGCCTGGGCTCGCCCAGAGCATCTGGCCCACCCCATGCCCGCCCCGCCCATGCCCGCCCCGACCGGCGGCCCCCCAGCCGCCCCCAGCCCCGCGCCAACGAGGTTTTGATCCCAGTGTACTTTGCATTGCGGTGCCGTCCTTTGCTTGATGAGATGCCCGCGGCGTGGGCTGCTGGGCTGGGCCCGGACTGCTTGGCGGCACAACGCTAAAAGACGGAGACTCTTAGGAGCGTGCTGTGCTGATCGCCGAGTGGTCCGGTCAGGTCCGGCGGCGGGGCGGGGCAGAGCCCGGCAGAGCACAGATCAGAGAGCTTGTGTCTATACACCGAAACAGACTTTGCAGCGGGGGGCTGTCAGTCTGCTAGTCCCTTCCCCTCCTCAGCTCAACGCCAGACCCTTTTCGTCCGCCGCTGCTGTTCTCCACTTGCAATAATTAGCTGAGAAGTTAAGATGGCTGCCTAACTCACGGGCGCGCAGCGGCGGCTGCTGCGTGGCGGCCAATCTGCGTGAAGGTGAGGCAGGGAGAGAGGGAACGAAGAGAGTAGAGGGAAGGATAGGGAGGCGGGAGAAGGCAAAAAGACAGAGTGAAGAAAGAGAAAAGAAAAAGAGGCGGGTGGGAAGAGAGAGAGAGAGAGAGAGAGAGAGAGAGAGAGAGAGAGAGAGAGAGAGAGAGAGAGAGAGAGAGAGAGAGACGGGGTAGTGGAAGTGGAATCGATCGACCGAACTCTGATGCACTTTAAGCAGCTGTGCGCGCCCATAGCAAGCCGCTGGACTTCGTCCTCGTCCCACCCAATTATTGTTGGCCGTGCTGCCTTTTCCCCCACCAGCGCAATCTTAATGAGAGTAAAAGTGATAAAAGCGATAACAGTAATAATAGGGGTGAAGGTCACTTGTGCTACCATTTTCTTGTCCTACACAACAGCGTACACGAAGACGAAGTTGAAGAAACGACGCCAAACCAGGCCGGGCACCGCGCGCGGAGTACAAACGGCAATCATCACGAGTACCGAACCAGGGCACTTGTCTCTGTCACGGGGCTGGGGCGGCGCTGCGCCGCTGCGGGCCAGGGGGGGCACCTGGAGCCACGTCCCCGACCTGGACGCGGTTTGCAGCCACGCCGTTCCGTTCCCGCGGGGCCCTACGCCACAGCGCGACATGGCGGCGATACCAGAGCGAAAATTGCTTGCATCCTTCCCCGTCTGCAGCCCCCCCCCCCCCTCTCCGTCCCCCACTCTTCCTCCGTCCCCGCCCAGCGAGAGGTGAGCTATGGCGGAGGGGCCAGGGCGCGCTCCGTCGGAAGGTCAAAACAACGGCGGAAACGATGGCGCCTCCGGCTTCCGACAGCGTGGCATTCCTACGGCCCGCCGCGCCCCCACTCCCACTACCCTACGCGAAAGCACCGGGTGGCGCCAAGCACTGCCACCACCTAACTCAAGAGCCCGTAATCTCGAATCCTTTACGATTATCGGAGACGGATCCCGCTCCGCTCTCGACACGCCAGGTCTAGGTCTACACGCACTCAGCGATGACGAGACGTGACGTTGCCACTAACGCGTTCCCGTAGGTGTAACGTCGACACGGCGGGGCGCAGCCGAGGTCAGTGGATGGCTCTCACTGTTAAATCCTTGCGAAAAAAAATCGCATTATTACAAACTGAATAGTTCGTAAGTTGCGAAGTATTTGGCTGCTTCGCAATTGCAAAGAATTTCTTTGCAACTTACAAACTATTAAGTTTTTAAGGCGTAAAAAGTTCGTAAGCCTGCGAAGCGTTGCGAACTATTTTCTTTATAAAACGAAGTTTTTCTTCGCAATGCGAAACATCCACTTTCTTTGCAAAGATTGTTCGCAAGGTTTTAACAGGCTTTGTTATGTACTCCGAGGGGGGGATCACTCATACACTCGTACGTATTTTGTCTTTAAATTTTTAAAGAGAAATTTCTGTCACTTTTGATGTATTTTGATCTTTTACTCCCATTTCTGATTTTTTTCAACTTTATTTTTGTATTTTTTTTTCTCGATTTTCGGATTTTTAAATATCTGTATTCTTTATTTTATTTTGATTTCTATAGATCTTTTCTTTCTTTTTTTTTGATTTTTAAACTGTTTTTTTAGGGGGGGGAGCGTACAATGATTTCTCGAAGTGACTCTTCCCCCTCGATTTACGCACGTCGGGCGTTGGATCCAGCCCCAATAGGAAGAGGACGCCTGGCCAAAACAGCCAGGCCCCTTCCCGGGGCCGTGCACCGTGCACCGTGCACATGCACGCACGGCCGGGGCGGTCCCAAGTCTGTCACCCAACGGTCAGGGCATAGAGGGACGGCGTCCGGCTCGCTTCAGGGAGACAGTTTGGGAAGGTTCCACAGGCGGTGCTGGTCTCGGAGCCGCTCGCCGGAGGAGAGGCGCACTCTAGTCTCCGCCGACAGCACCGGGGGCCGGGGCCGGGGCCGGGGGTGTGCACAGGAGGCGCAGGCGCGCGAGGCGTGGACACAGAGTCCCGTTCCTACAGGAAGCTGGATTCCACCCCGCCTACCCACCCACCCACCCGCGCCCGCCCCGCCCCACCCGGACCGGACCGGCCCAGCCCATAGCCCCTGTCGGCCGCGTTGACCCTCCTGACCATCCCATCTCGGCCCGGGGCGCCTCGCCGGTCCCGCCAGCCCCGCCGGCCCCACCGTGGTCAGCGCGCCGCCCACGACTCTGTGTTTGACTTTGCTGCTGCCTGTCCCCTGTCCCGCCCCGCCTCTCTTCTCCTCGTGTCCGAAGTCACTCTGGCCGGCGCAGGTCGGCCAAGCCGCCATCGTCGCTGTCCTGTGAGGTCCCCGTCGGGGCCTGTCAACCCCTACTTTCTCCCTACTATTCGGAAAGAAAAGGGGGTTGGCTGGGAGGGAGGTGGGGGACTGATGTGTCCCACGCTTCATTGCCTAACAGAAGTACGGAGGCTGAGTTACCATAAACGTGCTACACCGTGCTTTGTTGGCGGAATAGATACCTAAGATACCCTTTGATCGCCTTGCCTTTGACATCTCAAGACACGGACTTTTACTAAAACGTCAAGAGCAGACTTGTACCCACCGCTCCCCGCCCCGTGGAATCCAATATTTACCAAGAGTACTCCTGACGCTTAAGCTCAGCCTTAGTTTCGACCAGCTGCCGGCAGGTGCGATAGAGACGAGCGTCACGGGGAGCCGAGTTGGAAGACTACTCGAGCTTCAAGCACGTGGCATCGCAGTCGCGCAGTCGAGCGAATACTCGACGAGCTCCAAAGGCCCTCAGCTCCGCTGCGGCGCACCCGGGACGAGTCCTGCGGTTCGCGCACCGGGACCCGGAGGTCTGGATACTGAGGTCACCAGGTCACCGCGTGGCGGGACCACGCTAAGGAGGTTGGTGCGAGGGGTCCTTCACTATAAATTCAAGCGCAAACGGATTTTTTCTTTCTGTTTTTTCGTGACGTTTTTCTGATTTTTTTATAGGCGGTGTTGGTGGTGACTGCAGTGACCGCACGCTTTCCTCAAACGGGCATTGTATGGGCGGCCGACCTACCACACCTGGGCTGCTATGGGGAAGAGCGAGAAGGCGAGGAGAGGGGTGGGGGACACATGCAAACTCCACAATATCGCCACCCAAAACTGTCACCTTTAACTCAGATTCTTCCACTATACCTCCGAGGTTAGATACTACACCATAAAAACTACTTACGCGTCACGTTGAGCCTGACCGAGACCTCCTTAGCCGAACCCGAGAGGTCGGGCGTTTCACCGCGGCAGAAGAGCGATATGTTAAAGTCGTCCTTGGAGGGGATGAACGTCAGGTAGCTGATGACGCTCTGGTTGTCGGCTGAAAGCTGCAACACACGTCAAAACGGCCCTGTCAACTTACTTTTGTTCACTGGAAAATGATTATGAACACATGGTTAACCCAAAGAAGTTGTAGGAATGGGGCATTCAGCTTGTATGATGGGGAGCAGCAAAATATAACATGCCCGAATTACTCCAATTCTGTTATTTTGCTGGAATTGTGTAGAAGCAACAATCCCCAGCATTCTTCAGACCGCGTGTTCCAAGTCAACAGACATCCACACTATTTTAAGGTTAGAAGGCAGCTACAAACTACAAAATCGCTGCAGAGCTGAGACTGAACTGATACGACTAAACGAAAGCATTAGCGTATTGCATTTCGCCACCGTGTTCTCACAGCAGACGAGAGTGGAGCTCAAACCACGGAGACTTCCGGTAAGTCGCGAGGCGGGCAGAGCCGGGCGCCAGGCAGAGCGGACCGCGAGGGTAAACAAACGCAACGAGCGCGATCAAAACTGAAAACGGGGGATAATTGAGTTGGGCTAGATTAATTCAAGTGGGGGCAAAACCACGCGCTAAGCTCTGTCGCGGGGAGGGCCGGGCCAAGCGACCTCGGCTGCAAAACTATAGGGCCGCCACCGGACGGGGTGGGCAGGAGCGGAAATGCACGGCAGGGCAACGGGGGGCCAAACTGGGGTTGAGAAGTGAGAGAAAACGAGCGAGAATTACGACGAGTTGAGAAGGAACGCTGAAAAATGTCTTAACTCATATTTATCTGGTAACCCCCCTGGGAGGTAGGCACACAGGCCGCTCAGTGTTCACGGACGGGCTCCTCCTCCTACCTAGTGCCGCTGCCCCGCCCCGCCCCGCCCCGCCCCGCCCCGCCCCGCCCCGCCCCGTTCCACGCAGCTACGCTACGCTTCTTCATTCTCGCCAGAGAGCGCTGAAGGCCTTTCGTTTGCACGGCCCGCATTGGCAGTGCTAATCTCGTCCCAGTCCCGGGGCTCCGCCCCGCCCCGCCCCGCCCCGCCCCGCCCCGCCCCGCCCCGCCGCGCCCCGCCACGCCAAGCAGCCTGTCGCGGAGTACGAGACCCCCCGCCCCACCCCAACCTACTCCACCCCGGAGGAGTGTATCAAAATTAGTCCCGGAGAAACTAATGAGGAGGCCGCATCGTTTGAAGCACAAAAGAACAAACGGAGACTGTGTCGTGATGGCGCGCAGCGAGAAGGGCAATGCGCTATCCGACTGTGACGGCACAGGTCGCGAGGAGAAATAAAAGAGGAACAGAGACACGGCGAAGCGGGCAGTAAAAGGGTGGGGGGAAGGGGCAAGCATTTAATGAGCGACCGATTTTAATGAGTGTCAGCTGATTTCGTTCAGATAAACCACTTACATACTGTGGGCCCGTGAATTTGTTTAATGAGGGAAAAGGAAACTCCACACAACGCGAAAACTGAAAACAATTGAATCGACCTCGGGTCTTTTTCATCGACAATGTGTCATATTGGAAACACTAATGTCTAATGGCGTCCCCTGTAATGAACGTCGTTAACCACTCGGCGACTCGGCGCAATTCATGCATCGTGCGAAAAGATTCCGCGGGGGCACATGTGCGCTCCTGTACTGCAAAGGCTGGCACCAGGGGTATTCAACTCGGCACACCGGATTACCGAACAATGGTGATTACCAACACTGGAAAAACAAAGGTAGGACTTAATGCCTTTTTAGGGGCATGAAATTTTATAGCCTTTGGAAAGGCACGAAATTGTCCAGAGGCATTAAAATTTAACACCTTTGGGGCAGTTTTAATGCCTTTGCAGGGCTGCTAATTTTTAATGCCTTTGTAAAGGCATTAAACCCCTTCGAGTCCTACCTTTGGTTTTCCTGTGAAGGATTACCGGCGATTCACGAAGATTACCAAAGATTAACAAGGACTAACAAAAGATGTCTACACCGTGCAGAATAGCTAGGATCACCGAGGCGGATTCCCTCGGGGATTACCGAGCGATTACCAGGGATTATACCTAAAGATTACTAGGAATTAAGAAAGCACTGGAAAAACAAAGGTAGGACGAGATGTGTTTTAATGCCTTTACCAAGGCATTAAAAATTAGCACCCCTGCAAAGCCATTAAAACTGGACAAGGGTGTTAAATTTTAATGCTTTTGGACAATTTCGTGCCTTTCCAAAGGCTATAAAATTTCATGCCCCTAGAAAGGCATTAAGTCCTACCTTTGTTTTTCCAGTGAGATTACCAGGGAATACCAAGAGATTACCGGGGGTCATTCTAAGGGTTACCACGGATAATTACCATGGTCTGCCAAGAATGACAAAGGATTACCACGGATTACCAAAGACCTACCAGAGATCACCAGCAGTGAGGTTCCCTCAGTCGGTCACTCTGCTCCATACGTACCACGGTTCTGGTCTTGTCGAGCTCTTGGCTGCCTTTCCACCAGGTGATAATGGGCGCCGGCCTGGAGCCCGTCACCTCGCAGGCCAGCTGGTGCTGGCGGTCCGCTCTCAGCGGTCTGGACGCGTTGCGGATCTGGACTTTCAGCACCTTCACTGCAACAATAACAACAACACGCACGGTTAGGCTAGTCGCGAGCGTTCTACCGGTCCAGGCCAGGGGCCAGCCCCGTAGGACCCACAGCCGCTGCTCACTTTGACAAACCCGCGGCGGGCGGCCTCCGCGGTGAGCCAGCTTCATCACACTCAGCCATTAGGCGTAGCACCCGCCCGCCTCGGTCACGTGTGTGTGTGTGTGTGAGTAAGCGCCCCTGTGTGTGTGTATATATGGAAATGTACGCGGCGTATGTGTGCGCGCGCGCGAGAGCGTTCCGCCTTAAATTTTCAGTCGCAAGCGGCGGGCGCGCGGGCGCGCGGGCGGGCCGCCACCGTGCCGCCACCGCAGGACGGGCGCGTCAGGTGAGTTACGCCCGCAATCTAGCGCTCCGCTCCGCTCAGCTCCGCTCCGCTCCCCGCGCCACCCGAGGCGCCCGGGAGGTGGGCCTGCCCGGCGCACGGGCCTGTTGAGCGGGTCTGCCTACCTCACGGCGCCCCCGGCCGCGACGATACGGCACACGGAGGGGAAGGGCCACAAGGAGAGAGAGAGGGAGAGAGAGGCAGACAGACAGACGTGGAGGAGAGAGAGAATAATAGCAGGCCTCGTCTAGCCGTGCCTCGTCGTCGAAGAAGAAGGAGCACCTTCACTCTGAATTGCTGAATCACAGACATCACTTTCCCTCCCTCCTGGCTTGCAGCAGAGGCGCCAGTGCGTCGGCTTGCACGGCACGGGCGCGGCCGGGGACGGCCCATGTCAGAGCAGGACTCTCCCCGCGCTAACCCACCAACCCTCGCCCCCTACCCTCGGTAACAGATGTCTCGGAAAACAAAAGAGGAAAAAAAAAAGTTCTGTCCCGGACTCGCGGCTCTGTCTATTCCCGAGGTTGATAGGGATGGTCATTTAATGCGAAAAAAAACACGAAATAATGCGGCGAAAATTGGGTCTTTTTTGCGATTATAATGCGGTTAAATTGCGACATGAATGCGGTCATTATGTGTCAAAAATTGCTAAAAATGCGAATAAAATTCAAAGAAAGGACAAAAACTGCTTTAAAATGCGAAAAAATTGCGAAAACAGACAAAAATTGCAAAATGGACGATTTTACTTTTTATGTAAAAATGAGCCAATTGTCATAGCCTAAAAGTCAACATTTTCCTCTTTTATATCACCATAATCATTAGTCATATAGACAAAAGTACAGTATGAATATGAAATTCTGTAAAAGAAAACAAAGGATACTGTAGATTTTTTCTCTCTATTGTGGAAAGAAAACGCGAATTATGCGCGCATTATGCGAATAAAGCACGATGCGCCGAAAAATGCTAGATAATGCGAAATAATGCGACCTGAAAATGCACTGTACCATTGCTCCGTAACATCAAAAAGTCATTTTTTTTTTATTTTGAACAATTTTAAGACATAGTGCAGAAAATGCGATCGCATTAAGTAGTGCCCATCTCTAGTTGCAAAGCCATGCGTTGCAATTTACAAACACTTTCAAATTCCTCACAATTTGCACAGCGTTTCCTTCGCAAGAATTTGACAGTGGGGGTCGTTCCAGAGCGCTGGCCGGCCGGCCGGCCGGCCAGGACGTGGAGGGCTCAGCTGTGGAGAGAGGCAGCTGCGCGCAGACACGGGCGAAAGGAAAAACTTGGACGACTAAGCACATGAGCAGCGCGCCATGGTGGGAAGGAGAGGGGGAATGCAAAGGTAAGGAAAAGAGTGGGGACGGGACGGGAGGCCCAAAGGAAAGAGGAAAGAGAGGGGCGCGAGAGCCAACTATCAGAAAAAAAAGAAAAAAAAAATCACGCCGAAACACTCTTGCGCACACCACCATCACACATTGCACGATTAGTTAGATAGTATTTAGTTTTTCGTGAGGGGGCTCTACTCCTCTCTTCACGGACGTATTCAGGATAATGTACTTGATTGACAATAAGACATTCAAATCCCTCGTGTTTTTAACGAAATTTAGGCACGGATTACAACGGGGATTGCGGGTGTATTACAGGGGGACATGTACACAGGATACCAACAGACGTGGCCCATATTACCATTCTGTGTTTCACAGCACATATTACAGTACCATTTTACTTTTTTATAAAAGACCATTTCAAAATAATTTCCAAAAACACAAGTTTGCGGCGTTTTTTTTTTCTTTTCCACAGGGACTTCGGTCCTTCGGAACACAGGGTCCCTTCCCTCCCTACAGCTCCAGAGCGGAGCGCCAATGGCGAAATTCCAAAAGGAGAAGCGAAGAGAAAAGTGCGACGAGGGGTTGACGGATCGTCCTGAAAATAAAATTAGCAATAATTGTGCCCTCATGTCGAAGTGGGTGCGGGGTAGAGAGGAGAGGGGCCGCGGCGCGGCCGTTGCGCCTCGGGGGCGTCGACTCTGTTTTATTGTACAGCTTTCTCGGTCGAATTTTGGGCTTGTCGATACGAAGGGTAGGGGAGGACGGCAGTGGCACGAGATGGGAAAAGTATAAAAAAGAATAAAGCAGATTCCAAGGTCATGCTCGGAGCCGGGCGCCCGCTCCAGCTTAACCCTCTTACAGCAATAAGGGGTATCATACCGCCGCAATCTCCACCATACCGCCTCTTTAGCGGGGTGCAGCAGGCAACCCGTCCCGTCCCCGCCACCTGCATTTAATTCCACCAGCAAACTGCGTCATTAACTAGAATAATTTAGCGGCGGCTTCAATAAGGCCATCATCGATTCTTTTTTTTTCCTCGTATAGTTCGGTGCTTTGGTGGTGGTGATGGTCATAGAGGAGGGAGGAGGGAGAGGGGGGAGGGAAGGAGGGAGTGAGGTAAGAGGAGGGGGGAGGGGGTAGAAGGAGGGAGGGAGGAAGAAATAGAAAGAGTGAGGGAACAAACGGGGTTGGTGTGACGGTGGGGAGCTGGAACAGAGGGGGCGAAGGGGGCTCTTGTTTTGCGGGGCTGAGAGGAAAAGGTGTTCTCTCTATTCGGGCCCGACGTGACGGGCATCCATAACCCCCTGATTGAAAAGCTGGCGAGGCGAACTACGACGAGCTGCTCTCTCTCTCTCTCTCTCTCTCTCTCTCTCTCTCTCTCTCTCTCTCTCTCTCTCTCTCTCTCTCTCTCTCTCTCTCTTCTTCTTCTCTCCCCGACTGGATCCCACATAACCCCACACCGCTCCACCGTCCGCCGGCTCGGCTCTGATCCGTCCCGTGGACTCAGCCGCCGTGGCCAGTAGCTTAATACGGACTCACGAAAACCACTTTTTGGAGCGTTGGGACAGAAAGCAAAACGGAGAGGAGGCGCAGCTAACAGGGGAGGGGGAGGGGAGAAGAGCGCGAGCTCTAGTCAGTTTTCCTTTATGCGCCCGTCCATCAACACTTGACGTCCGTCCGCTGCGCACCTCCCCTTCCGCTGCCCTGCCTCAGTTTATAACCCTATAAGTCGCAGAGGTAAACTATCCCGCGCCTCTCCTCACTCCCCGCACCCCTCCTCCCTTGCTTCCGCAGCAACACTCTCCCACCTTAATGAGAAGGGCAAAGGAAAGGAGAAAGGCGGCCGCCATTTGACGTAAGCGGATATTGCCTTTTCATTGTTTTGTTGTACGAGGGGGTGAGGGCAGGGAGGGTTGGGGGCTGGATGTGTGTGCTACATAGCGAGGGGGCGAGAGAGAGACTACGAGCAGAAGATAGCGCAGGAGGCGAAGAAAAGCGGCGGGGTTAGAGGGGTGGGATGGAGTGGGAGGCAAGTGACAGGGAAGGCCGAAGCGATGCCCGCTACTGGAGTTGATTAAGGAAGCCTGCTTTCGCTTTGCGAATATGACGCGCGAGGCGGTCGGGAGAGGCGGGGCGGGGCGGGGTGGGGCGGTGGGGTGACGTGCGGAAGCGCGCAAAGACACAGTGTCGCTGGAGATTATTTGCATTTAGATGGCGTTAACGCCCCGCAGCCAATCACCTCATGCAAAACATCTTTGCGCCTCTTTGTAAGGCGTGCTGCTGGCACACGAGGCGTTCCCCGCGGGGCGGGGAGGCCGTGGGGGAAGTCTAGCCTCGGGCTGAGCGCGCTGCGGTGCTGCCACTGGAGCCCCGCCCCGCCCCGCCCCGCCCCGCCCACATCCACCACGTGCAGCTCTGTGCCCGTGTCGATACACACGGGTCCCTTACGTGCTCGGGCATCGACCGGCCGGGCCGGGCCGGGCCGGGCCAGCTTCTTTATCGCAATGACAATCAGCGACATGGTCGCTGCGGCACCAGGGACGCAGCAGCCGGGGTGGGGTGGGTCGGTGCGGTGCGGCCTCACCTGGGCCGGCGGAACCCTGCCCTGCCCCTAGTCAGCGCGTCCCTCCACGCGCGGCTGAGCTGGACCACCCCTCTCCCCCACCCCCCAAAAACCCCACTCTGGGCGCCAGAGATTTGCGCGGAATGTCGCGTCACACACGACACAAAACGTTGGCAACGCCCACCGGCAGTGCTGCTTATTTATTTTCACAAGGGAAAAAAAAGGAATGAAATAAAACAAGACAGAAAAAAATGTGTCCCGTAGTAAGTCCTTACATCTCTCATGAGGACATTCTACATGCGACCTTGACTCGCACCACGCGCGGCCAGCCAGCCAGCCAGTAGGCCTGGGTGGAGCAGTCGAGTGGAGAGGCAAGAAAGACCCGAGACAGCTTCTTCAAAACGAGCCGCCTAAGTGAACGTGTTTGTAATAATCGTCATTGGCATGAGCGAGAAGGTCGGCTCTCGACGTTAGTCAGCGACAATAACGTCAAGACTGCAACCTATTTTGTTTTTTACTCGTTCTTTACCATCACCTGTCTCCTGAGTGGTGAAAAGAACGAGTGTTGTTATCAGTCGAGTGTAACCCTTAACTGATTCCACTTTCATCTCAGATCTCACAATACCTACTGGCATGATTCTTATACTATTCTACACTGGAAATGCTGGTCTTTATTCCAACAATGAACTTTTTTTTTCAAGTTTAATACTATTATTTTGAGAAAACTTTAACGCGTTGGCGTTAGAATTTTTTAATTTCAGAACTATAAACCTGTGTCCGGAGCCGACCCCTGCTCCAGCTCTGGCCGGGTAGCAACCTTGTAGGCCGGCCGCTCCGCCGCGTGCGCCGCAACTCTTTTCCTCCGCGACCAAGTTTATATGGACTGAGTTACCAACTCGTTTATTGCACGTCGGTGGGCCACAAGTGTGCCGCCGCGCCACGCCGCGCCACTCCGCGCCCTACCCAGCCGCGCCGCGCATCCGAAATGGCGGACACGACCAGACGAGACGGCTCACAAGAATGGCGTATTTTGTTTTTGAGAGCGTGGAGGATTTATAAAAGGTAAAAGAAGAGCGAGCAGGAATAAAATGTAAACAAAACAGAGACGGGGCTGATTCCGAAACGAGAGAATAAACACACACATTCTTTTTCAAAAGGTACCGCGACGCACAAAGTTACACCTCGCTAATGACGGACCTCAACTCTCGTACCCCACAAAGAGAAGTTGTTGCTCCTGCTGCAAGCGCACATGGCGATACACGAGGAGGCCATAGAGCTGGGGGGAGTGAGAGGGGGAGAGGGAGAGAGACAGAGAAAGGGAGAGGAGGACAAGGGGCGGCAAGCAGAAAGCAAGATACCCGCTCCAGAGAGAGGAGCAAGCAGAGGGTTTAGAGGAGAGAGAAAAGTAAAACAGTAAAACATACGGGATGAAGAGTAGGGTACTGCGAAGAGGGTGGGGCGGGGCGGGACGGGTGGGCTAGGGTGGTGCTGGTAACTTCGAGTGCAGCAGGGGCGCGGCGTCCAAAATCCCACGCAATGGCAGTCAGGGAACCCCGCGGGCAAAGGGTAAGTGGATTGCGGCGAACGACCGTTATGCAATTTCTCTCCCTCTCTCTCTCTCTCTCTCTCTCTCTCTCTCTCTCTCTCTCTCTCTCTCTCTCTCTCTCTCTCTCTCTCTCGATGGCGACTGCCCTAGCCTTCTCCACCCGCCCAGCAACCCCGCCGCCGCAACTAACCTCAACCCTCTACCCGGTCCGGCACTTACGTCCAGCCGTTGTGCGCGGGGCCCGGCCCGGCCCGGCTGTGCGCAGCCGTATGTTAGTCGACGCTCCTGTCAACCCCCGGCTAGGCCACTCATCGCACACAAGAGCTTGCTAGCGTGCGCGCGCATACGAACGATTCGTTACGATAAGTAAGTATGTAATCCGTCCTGTTCCCCCGTGCTCGAACGGCGCCGGGAAATGCGAGGAGAGATGGGAACAAGAACCGTGACAATACACCGCCGTTGCGGAGTGTGTCTGAGCGCCAATTGACACATGGGGTGCGGCGAGGCGGGGCGGGGCGGGGCGGGGCGGGGCGGGGCGGGGCGGGGCGGGGCGGGGCGGGGCGGGGCGGGGCGGGGCGGGGCGGGGCGGGGCGGGGCGGGCTGGGGCAGGCTGGGGCGGGGCGGTGCGGTGCGGTGCGGGTGTCAGCAGTGCGAGAGGGCGGGCGCCGCGCTCCGCGTGGGAGCTGCCGGCGGGGGAGCTGAGCTGAGGGCCCTGGTCTGTCTGGCGACGCTTATCACACGGGCTTGTTTTGGCCGCGCGTCAAATGGGAGACCGAAAAGGAAGGAAAGAAAAAGGGGAGAGGATCGGGCGCGGGGCGCAAAGGAAAAAGGGGGGGGGAGGGGGTCCTAAAGTTATGGAAGGGCAGGGGCAGCAGCACAAGCTTACGCACAAGCCGGCGGGGGATACTGAAAAATATGGCACATGCACGTGATTTACTGTGGCGCCGAGAGGACTACTGGAGAGAGGGAGAGGAGAGCGCGGCGCGGCGAGGCGAAGAGAGGGCGTCGCTGGTAGTGCAAGAGTTCCCGAAGGGCTGCTCAAGAATTTCTGCTCTCTCTCTCTCTCTCTCTCTCTCTCTCTCTCTCTCTCTCTCTCTCTCTCTCTCTCTCTCTCTCTCTCTCTCTCTCTCTCTCTCTCTCTTTCTCACTCACTCACCCTTGCACGACTCTATCGTCTCCTATATCATCTGACCACATGTCGACAAGGTCCAGTAATGAGAAGTGGGCGGTGGCGTCATCACCCGAGGGAAAATCCAGGGCAGGAGCGCACGCTCCATTAGGCCGTGACGCGGTCACATTGATTAAACCAAGCGGTACGGTAGTTACGCCAAAGCCAGCCCCACAAATGAAAGCGCGCTCTCCGGGAAGCACGATAACTAGCATCGTCGGACCTAACTAGGCCGCATTCACTGATGTAATGAAAGTCGCAGACAGACTCCCCGCTGGATAGGGCCACTCGAAGCAGAACGGAGACGAGGAGAGAGGAAGGGGGATGTGGGAGAGGGGGAGAGAAGGATTCTTCGCGGCAGTAAGAAATGCTCACGCTGCAGCGCAAAAGTGTCAAACAAAGTTTGTCTGCGCCATCGGACTTCAAAACGTAATTAACCAAACAGAAAGTCCAAAAATTAGCGAAATTATAAAATGGCGGAAAAATCGATAAAATGCGGTGTAGAAATTACCTTGCAGGTCTGGCTAGCAGAGACTTGGGGCCCCCTGCCCCCTTTCCCTCCACCGAGAGGTGCCGTGCGTACACGGTGCAGGCGGCGGGGGGCCGCCGCGGGCCGCGGCACTGCAGTCCCAGGGGAGGGCTAAGGGGGACGAGATAAATCTCTACCGCTACGCAGCGACGCGGGGGCGGCGGGGCGGCGCGTAGAGATAGATGATATAAAAAAAATCGCGTGGAAGATGAACAGAATAAAAACGATGAAGAAAGAAAACGAAGTCAACAACAACAACAAAAAAAAAAAAACACACACACACACAGGGGGACGAGGCATTCGTCATAGCGCGCTGCAGGAACGCGCGCGCGATATTGGGAGTAATAACGCTGAGTGTTTTGTTCTCCACGAGAGCGAGACGGTCGTCCCATGCCAGGGCGGGCGGTGCCGTATCCTTGACGCCGCGCCGGGCGGCCCTTTGCTCCGGCCCAGCCAGCGGCGGCCCTGCTTGGCCCTGCTGCAGGGCGGCGGCGGGGGCGCCCGGCGACGCCCGGCGACGCCCGGCGACGCCCGGCGACGCCAAGCCCCAGTGGCGCTCGAGCCGGAAAAGCCCCGAGGCAAGTCCCCGGCGCTGTAAGTGATGCCGGCGGCCTCGCCCCCCCCCCCCTCCCCGGGGGTCCTTCTGGGCTGCTGCTATGGTG
The DNA here is from genome assembly GCA_029379305.1 of Frankliniella fusca. Classification (NCBI taxonomy): domain Eukaryota; kingdom Metazoa; phylum Arthropoda; class Insecta; order Thysanoptera; family Thripidae; genus Frankliniella; species Frankliniella fusca. Next base: position 2,381,216 of record JAHWGI010001134.1, on the reverse strand, counting down.
GTCCAGGCCACACCGACGCTTAGGATTTAGCGCGCGGCGCGAACGCTGTATACATCCGCGACGCAAGACCAGAGAAATAGGGGAGGGGAGGGGGGGGGGGGGGCGACAAGAGGGAGGAGCAAACCGGAAAGACAAAATTACAAGTTGTAAGACATCTCATCGCAAGGGGGGGCGAGGCGGGGCGGGGCGGGGCGGGGCGGGTCGTGGAGAAGCAGTAGACGCACCCAGGCGCGGCCCCGCATTTAGATATTGCGTCGGACAGTTAATTAAAAGCGTTTCCTAGAGTTCGGACGGAAGGCAATATGCTCCGAGCCGGGCCGGGGGACTAGCGACGGCGGCCGGCACTGCGTCGTCATGCCTCAAGGCCGGCGCGACGCGCCGCTGCGGGGACCCCAGGACCGACCCGCCCCGGTCTTTTTTGGCCCCTGTATCCCTGCTGTTACCAACCAGGCCCTTCAGACAGGGGAGGAGGTGGGATGAGAACTATCGAAGGCCGAAGAGCGAGAGGAGGAGTTTTGAAGAAAAGTCGTACCTGTTCACTATCTCCAACCCATCCCGCCGCTGCTAGTTTTGGGGCGCGGCCGACCGCAAAGCGCCACAAGCGCGCCGTGGCTGCTGCGGCACGACCAAGCCGAGAACGCGGGATAACTGAATTTGGCGTAATTTTCGCGTGCGCCGTCGGTAGAAGCCCCCCGCGCGCGCACCGCCCCATCCCGCCCGCCCCCTCCCCTCTGCGCTATACCTCCTCTCTCCTCCCCAGGCACCACGATCAAAACTTTCTTGCATTAAAACAGGTGGTGAACTGATAAGGGGCCGCGTGCCTCAGAAAATAATGCTTTCCAAACCGGGCGGGGCCCGGGGCCACCCCGGCCGACCGACAGAGCGCAGGGCGCAGGGCCGCAGAGGCCAGCTCCTCCCACCCTCGCCTGCTCCTCACGCCGGGGCTCGGCTGGACCGGGGCTGAATCTCTGAACGAGCACGCACACGCACAACAACGATGAGACCGCGACGTCCAGAAAATAGACCTACAAATACAACATCGCACGCAGCACGTTCGGCGATACACCGCGAGCAGTATGCGGACGCGTTGCCGCAGCGATTTGAGCGAGATAGGTAAAGGTGCATGGTGACCCCTGCAACGCGTGGCGTACGTGGCGCGGCGTTTGATGTTGATTCGGATGGCCCCGTTCGGCTGGTCGGCCTAGCCGGCTCTGCCCACCTCTGCCTTGCACGGCTGCCCCGCGCGGTCTGCGATTTGTAAACATGGGAGTAACGAGGCTCGATGAGGAATTTATACCGGCAAACAGTACGCTGGCCGAACTGAGCCGGGCTGCCTCGTATACAAATGAGAGGTGGTGGCGTGGTCCCTCAGGAGGGGGGCGGGGAGGGGGGGAGGCCACGGGGTTACATCAGAGTGGATGATGGGTAGAGGAGGCTGGGATGGGGATGGGGAGAACGGCCATCAGTGCAATGCAAGCCAAACGACGCCTGCGCGGTTGCCCCCCCGGAGGCCAGCACACCACGCGCCAATAGGAGGACGTTGCGGCTGCTGAGTTTCAGCAACGTATCACATTCCCGTTCGTTTTTCAAAGGCTTCTCGATTGAAAAATAAAACACAAAAATAAAACACGTCGCTCTGGCCTGGCTTTACTTTGCGCGCGCTTGCAGTGAAGCTGGCCGGTGCCGCAGGTGGGGCCCCGGCCTGGAGCCCGCTGCGCCCCGCTCGGCTCGCACGCACACCGGGGGCCGCCGGGCCGGGGGCTCGGGACGGGACTTTACTGCATCGCCAGGACTAGACAACAAATCCGCTGGCCCCGGCTGGCCCGGCCCCGGCAGCGCCCCGCGCCCCGCACCCCGCCCCTCGCAACCCTGCCGCCGGACGCGGCCAACTTCTCCGCCCGGCGCAAGCTCGCCATCGTTATCCGTGTTCATCATCACGCCTCCGCGCGGAGGCCCAGCACCGCTACAGGGCTGCAGCGAGAGGTGAGAGGCTCGGTGCGTGCACGTCAACAGCAAAAAAATGGAGTAGGTAAAGGAAAGAAGAGAGAAAACGATATGATTGCTACTCGGACCGTCCCCACCTTCCCGATTCCAACAGGAATTTACCTAAATAGTCGCGTACACAAACTTTTATCCAGTTGCCAGAAAAGGTCACAAAATACTATACACAGCAAATATACTACTGAAGGTCGCCATGGCGCTAGTGGAAAACCCCGCCCTTCTACCCCCTCACGTCGCTTTTCCCTTCACTCCAGCCCTACCCTCCCATACTTGCCCAAGCATCCTTCTCCTCCACCTCCCTTCATATGTATGAGTGGATAGAGTCATATAGGGAAAAGCGCAGAGCAGAGTAGCATGAAGAGGGCAAAGAGTGAGGGGGCGGGGGGGGGGTAAGGGGCAACATAATATAAGAGTGGGAAGAGGGGCGCTGGAGGGGCGCGAGGGGAGGGGGAGGCAGTCGAGGGGGTGGAGGCTGAAATAAATAATACGTAAGACCTTCTAATGCTGTCGCCCAATCGCGCTGTGCGGTAATGACTGGGCAGAGCGAGGCACAGCGCCGCCCCACCGCAACAAAAATACAAAGCACACTGGAAAAACAAAGGTAGGACTTAATGCCTTTCGATGGGTGTGAAATTTTAATGCCTTTGCAAAGGCACGAAATTGTCCAAAGGCATTAAAATTTAACACCTTTGGGGCAGTTTTAATGCCTTTGCAGGGGTGCTATTTTTAAATGCCTTTGTAAAGGCATTAAACCCTTTCGAGTCCTACCTTTGTTTTTCCAGTGAGGCAACAGTAACAACATGTTTCTGGTAGAAAATCAAATGTAATTTACGTCTCGGCTACAAGTCTAGCTACACGTATATATCATCGGCAAAACGGGCCATGAAGAAGACCATGATAGCCGTGTACGTCCGAGAAGGAGTAAAACGCGATTTCTTTGCGCGAGAGGCGATGGCTATCTTGGTGCTGCTCCAGTTTCGGCCCCAGCCGGTCCGGCCGGGCCGGCCTCGCCCGGCGACCCCAGCAGCGGAGCGGCACTGCGACACGCCGCGTGACGGGACTGGAAGCCGCAGGACGCACCCTGCCCTTGTGCCCCTGCCGCTCCTCCCGCCACTGCCCTCCCCCCACTACGCCCGCCAAGACAGTAACTTCCAACTTTCTAAGTACATGATTTACGAGGCTTACGCCACAAACGTGCTATTAGGGGCAGAAAGTGTCGGAAGTGTTCGGACTGGAGCGCGCGGCGGGGCGCAGGGATGCAAAGCACACGGTCCGGGCGCGGCGGGGGCGGGCGCAACGCGGACGCGCGCGCAGAGAGAAGCGCTCCCGGAATCGCAATTGGAATGAAACGCGGCGATGGTTTTGCGCGGCACGGTTAGCCTAGTCGCGGATTTTGCAGACAAGAGGAAGACGGGGACGAAGACGACGGGGAAAAGGGGTCAGCCGGACAGGAAAAGAAATTTGAAGGTAGAGTGGAGCTGATGCTTTGGGCTCCGCGGGTCGACACACTGCAGGGCAGGGCAGGGCCCGGCCGGGCCAGGCAGGACCAGGGCAGCAGCGGACGAGGGCCCTAAAAACTAATGTGCAGAATAAAGGGGTGGGAGCGGGGGAGAGGAGAGGGAGGGGGACATCGTGAGACAAAAGGGAAAGGGGTAGAAAAAGAAAGCAGAGGGCGGGCGCCTGCGGGGCGGAGTGGGGGCGGGAGAGGGGCGGGGGAGCAGCAGCGGACAACGGTCACTTCGATAGAGGCGTTGTGTCCGTCTTGAGGGATTCTTCCGGGCGAGCGGGCCCCAACCACAACCCAATGGGGCGGTGGTGGGCTCGGGCGGGGAGGGGAGGGGAGGGGCCAGGCGAGGGTCAGGCAAGTGGCCTGTTGGGCCGGGCGCTGCCCATCCTATCCCTCCAGGCACGCGGGCTCGGGTCGGCCGGGGGCCGCGGCCGAGCAGAGGCCTGCGGCAGCCGGGAACTCTTAAAGAGGGCCGCCCGGCCCTGGCGTGGGATGAGGCACACCTCGGGGCCTCCAATCAGTGTACACCCTTGCGTTTCGATTTTATTTTTTCCTAATCACTAGACAGTCACATAATTTTACGAAAAAAAAAATCCTACTTTAGCACATTAAAACTGGAAAATATCGCATTGCTGGGTAAAAATAACGGTCCTCTTTAAAGTTTGATCAAATCTTCCTTCCAACCACGTACAAATTCCCAATCAAGTGGGCGCCCATCTGAGGAGCGAGGTACCCCTCGGGCTCGTCGCCAAAGCAAACGCTCTCAATCCCCCACTGCAAACCCCGGCAAACCCTTGAATCCAATTTCTCATTAGAAATGGGAGAGGATCGGAGAGGATACTTTTCCATGATGAATTAGGGTGAGAATTTTTGATGGCACTCTCTTTGAGCGAGATAATTTTTAGCCTCGCTCTATTTGAGCCACACTTTATTTAGCATGAAACCTCACTTTATTCGGGCGGGGTCACAAAATTATTCCTCAAACAACGAGGAGAAGAAATTCTACAGTTCCTGAGAATAATAAAATTGCTCCCAAATTCTCGCTCGCATAGAAGGTACAATTCTGACTCGTGGATTGCCAGTGCCAAAACACAAGTTCAAAATTTATGTTACGTACAGTGATTAAAAATAATTGAAAAATAAACTTCCAGATTACGGTTTTAGGCACGGTAGGTTCGGCTCTATAGGAGGAGTGGTATTCCACCGCCCCGGCCCGGTCACAGCAGCAGCATCAGAGGCAGCAGGGGACAACAGCGCACCTGCCCTCTCGCTGCAGCGAGAACAACTTCGGTGGCTATGCAAGCCGAGCTTGGGCGGGGCCAGGCCAGGCCAGGCGGGGCGTTGCTGGGCGCGCCGCGCTGCGCCCGTGCAGGGGGCCGGGGCAGGGGCTGGGGCGGGGGCCGGGGCCGGATACACCACACGACTAGGGCGTTCCTGCCCCGCCACGCCACGCCCCGCTCTGCGCCACGACGTCCCATCAGGAGCTCCTGAGTTTAACCAAAGTTTCCGGCGTGCGGACCCGGCGGTGCCAACACAACCAGCGGCGTGGCCCTGCATGGCCCCAGCCCGGCCCCAGCAGGCCTGGTGGAGGCGCTCTGCCCCTGCCCGCCCTGCTGTTCCAGGCAAGGCGCCCAGCCGGAGAGAAAAAACCTAATGAAACAGAGTGGCACGCCACTCAAAGTATGATTGGGGCCACCCAGGCCCGGCCCGACCCACCCGGTCCTAGTCCTGGAGTCCTAGTGAGCACAGGAGGAGCCCTGGACAGAGACTGTCACTGGCCCCCCAGCGCCCTCCCTCAACCTCGTTCTTCAACCCCAAGATATATAAGTGAGTTCGGCGGGGATAAGAAAGCAACGCCTGATTGGCAAGAGCTGCAGACTAAAAACGGACCGGAGCAAACTCATACACTTTCTTCAATTTTTTTTTCCTCATCCCCGCTCTTCTTCTTCTCCGGATTTCCGGCGTCCGCGCGAACCGCTTGCGGGGTGCGGCGGGGTGCGGCGGGGTGCGGCGGGGTGCGGCGGGGTGCGGCGGGGTGCGGCGGGGTGCGACGGGGTGCGGCGGGGTGGGGTTAGGTGCGGCGCTGCAGACCAGGCCCGGCCGGGGCGCCTAGCAATTACATTAGGGGCCGCCCGATCCGCCCGATCCATAATCATGAGGAGCAGCCGGCGGGATCCGGCGCGGGACGCAGCGGTGGCGCCGCGGCCCCGTCAACACACGGGTGCTGGCCTGCCACCTCACCTGGACAACTTGCGCGACCAATGACAATCAAGGCCTTCAAAACTCTGCTTGCGTCTTGGCGGGTGCCATGACAAAAAAGTGCAGCATTTTTCCAACGGCAGCAGTCTGCCTCTCCTCCCCCTCACCAAATCCCCCCTGCAATTCCTCGCGGCGGGTGGCGAGCGGTGGCGGGTTTCTTGCTGCGCCGGCGAATCAAGGGGACACGATAAAAACAAGCCGAGTGCTAGATTGCGCCGTTCGTCTTCGGCGGGGCCGGGTCGGGCCGGGCTGGGCTGGTCTGGCCGAGCTGGCCGGGCGGTGGTGCTGCCGTCGCGTTCTGCGTCCTCCGCCCATTTCCGTTTCCTTCCGTTTGTTCGCCCGCCAGCAAGGCGCTCCGTCCGACCTCCGCCGCCCTCCTCGCTCACCTGCTCACCGCAGCGCCCCGACCCGCTGGAGAGCTGCCCACTCGACTCGCGCCTCCCAGGGCGATCAGGCGCGCCACGAGCGGTCATCTGTGGGTGGAGGTGCAATGCCTCCCGCCCCCCGGCCGAAAAACTGACCATCCGCCCACCAGGGAAGGACGAATACAGGGTGTTTCCGTTCATTTCGGCCAAAAGCATAGGGCGGGTAGATCATGCATAGACGATCATTTTTTAACTGTATACTGGTAGGCGCAAACGTCAAACAACGCTGATAATTAGGTTTTTGAAATTCGGTCCGCCGCCTGGAAGGTAGGCAGCGCATCACGCGTGCACGCTGTGCGGGTTGCCTGGTAGTAGTAGTAGTAGTAGTCATAATAATCCAAAAGGAACGAAAATAGAGGCAGCAGGGTAGGGAGCTCTCACCACGACAAAGACGTGAAAGGAAGCCCCCGGGCACCACTCGTGCTGGTGGGCGCCGCGGCGCGCCGGTGGGCTTGAGAGGGTTGTCTCACTGCCAGGGTACGTACTCAGGGCCTTTCTCCCGCGTTTCCGGGGATTAATGGACTCTGACGCTCGGCGGGCACACAGGTAGGTGCTTTTTCTCCCAAGGCGGAGGGGGACAATGCGAAAGTGGCGAGGGGTGGGGGTCGGGAAGGGACACGCTATATAAGACGAGAAGAAAGTAGGAGTCTTTTGAAGAAAGATGGTTTTGCGCTCGCACACACGTGTTGCGCTAGGGGTCGCGGTGAAAGGGGGGCGAGGGGTCAGGGATCGACACTCCGCGCCAAGGTGAGAAGAGATATTATGATAGGCGCAACGAACTGTGTGGGATTGTTAAAATATTACGCAGATAACGATGAAAGCGAGCAGAATACCGCCCCCTCTTACCACTCATTGTACTGAAAGGAAAAAAGTGGGTACTTCACCGCGTGAAAATGTTAGGGATGTTTACTGTTCTCAGAAAAATTTTAGAGTAGCAGTATGCGGGCACGACGATGGAAAATCGGGTTGAGTACGGGTAGTTGGGAGAAGAGGGATAAAGGAGAAGGGATGAAAAGAAACGAAAGAGACGACGTGGATCGCGAAGGGAGGACATCGCATTAGCTGGACGAGTGCGCTGTTGATGACTCAGCTTGCTGGCCAGGCTGGGCGCTGCCGTGGACCTGAGCTGCGCGGCCCCGCCCCACCCGCTGGTCAGTCTGCTATCCCAGCCTTGGCCGGTACTTTCCCTCACGCAGCAATTCTGAAATCTCGAGCGTAATAAGAGCCATCATCAGCATGTCACTTTAAACACAGCACGTTTTCAGCCCCATGTGAGGGGAGAGAGAGAGAAATAGGGTCCGAGAAGTATCACGCATCGTGAAGCACGAAGCCTTGCTGTCAGCTAGCTAGACGTATGTGAACTTTATCTTTTGTCAGGTGAGGACAGGTCAGAGCTGGGCGAGGACGGTGAGGCCTCACACCGACCGGGCTCCGGACCAGACCAGACCGCCACTGTGGACGCTCCAGTCTGCGTGGAGCCGGGCCGGGCCGGCCTGGCTGACGAGGGTTATGGACTCATTAGCGGGCGCTGGAGTCATTCCAAGACCGGTTGGGGTGGGCCCAGCCCGCAGGGGCCCACTGCGCCCCGCCCCGCTCCGAGCGGTCTCACGCCCCCCGCGCGCGCGAGACGAAGGGAAACGAGCAGCGACGCACGGCGGGCGGGGGCCCCGGGGCTGCTGCGAGTCACGCTGAAGCTCAGGGGTGCAGCGGCCACAACGCGCGGTGCGGTTAGCAGGGTCGGTAGCGATGGAAAACTTTCGACACCAGCAAGTAAAAGAATTCCTGGCGGGTAACGCACCGCCAAAGCGGCGGATAGGCGGCGGCCAAGTCGGGCCATAGCAGCGCGAGTGGCTACTAGCGCCGGCCCAGCAGCCCCCAGCCCGGCCCGGCCCGGTCCGGCCGCCGAGTTGGACACAATGACGATTAAAAGAAAGTAGTGAAAGTAGTGAGCGGTCCGCCACTTTGTCGGTTCTTGGTGCCACACCACACCACAGTGCCTGACCTGCGAGGCGCAAACTTCTACCTGCAAGCCTGACGCCTGCCGTCCTGCCTGCTGGAGCCTGCTGCCCTGCGGGCTGGGCGCCTGCTGCTGCTGCCACCCGCGCGTCCGCTTGCCTCCGCGGGGCGGGACGGGGCGGGGCGGGGCGAGGCGGGGCGGGGCGGGGCGGGGCGGGGCGGGGCGGGGCGGGGCGGGGCGGGGCCCACTGGCACCACGGCCGCTGCTGTCGCAAAGTTCCGGCTGCGCCCGGGTATTTAATTAAGGCGGGTATATGAGATGTGCGAGGCGAGGGACGACAGGGTCGGCTGGGGCGGCGCTCATCAGAAGCTCATCTTGTTGCAGCCCCCATCTCTCTCCCGCACTCTCTTTCTCTATGTCTCCCTCTTCTCATACTTTTTCAGCAGATGATACATTTAAGCTTAAAACAAATATCGGACCACAACTTATTTTCCGAATGTATCAGCTATAGCTTGTATTTTCAGACAGCGAGGAGCTCCGTTGAGCCCCATTCTTGTCCAGTCCTGACCCTGCGACGCGATATACTGCAGCGTTAACGTTACAGATCACAGGACCTATGACGACTTTGGACGCACCGGGACGCACGGACCGTATTCACGGTAAAAATAGTTTCTTGTATTTCAAGATCTTTTTTGGATCTTATGGAGAATTATAATGGACATCCAAGACAGATCTTGAAATACAAGAAACTATTTTTACCGTGTTGCCCGGGATCTCCACGGCTCCCACTATACACGCATGGGTCCCTACAATTTCCTACACAGGGCACCGCCATAGGTGCGACAAAGACGGATGAGGCACGCGATCGATCTCCTGTCTGAATCACCCTGCACTTGCTTATGGTGTCGGTACTCACGCTTGAGGTCGAGGCTGACGGCGGTGGACACGGGCGCGGCCAGCTGGTTGTTGGCCGCCTGGCAGGTGTACACCGAGTGGAGCTGCTTCCGCTCCAGCCGCTCCAGCCGCAGCACGTTCTGCACCTTGCCGTCGGTCACGTGCTCGCTCGAGTCGTCCACCAGGGCGTTCTCCAGCCACCACGTGACACGCGGCGTGGGCCAGCCTGCGACACACACAAACACACACGCGCGCGCGCCCGTGTTTCTTTACTCCGTAAAAGTTTTAGTCGCAAGGGGGAGAGAAAAAAAGAAAGCACGCCGCGGCAGGCCTCTCCTCTCCTCTCCCCTGGCGGCAGCCGTTTTCAGAGGCTATGATACTGTGCGGCGCGCGTGGCGCGGCCCGGCCCGGCCCGGCCCGGGCCCACGCCTACACACAACTCCTCCGGAGTTTCACGCAGCCTGCCACCGAGGCCGCCGCCGCCGCAGCAGCACCAGCAGCTTCTGCTGAGCACAAGTTTGATTCCTCCGACTTACCTCCGACAGCGATGCAGGTGACGTTGATGCTCTCGCCCTCGTTGAACGGACCCAGGACGCCGTCCTTCATCTCCGCACCGCTCTGGTCCACGATCTGCAGCTTCTTGGGCGGCACTGCGAGCACCGGGAGAAAGGGGCAGAAGAAGAGGAGAAAATCGTTAAAACTTGCCGCGCGGTTTCTTGGAGAGCGAAGCTAGGTAGGTCGGGCGCGGCTTGCGCAGCCGGCACAGTCCCTCCTCCTCCTCCCCACACACTGAAAAAACATGCCGGTTGAGTCAACCCGTAACTCGGTTCCCCCAACCGAGTCGCGCGGTTAATTTCCGACCGACTAGAAACTCGGTTGGGAGAACCCACACTGTGGGTTGTACTCGTCTGGTTACAGTGACCGCACAGAGATAGTTGTGACTACCAAGTCTGAACGGTTCAAAAAGAAAATAGAAATCGATTGGCGTTACCGCCAGGATACCCCCTTCTTTCCGACTGATCACCTCTCCCTCCGACCCGACGGGCCCCTCACGGAGGCCGTGTCGCTCTGGCGCCGTCCGGGACTTGAACCCCGGACGTTGCCATTGCTGGGCCTCCGCGATACCCTCAAGCCATCGCGGCGCGTGGGAGGGAGGAGGCAGGACAACGAACACATGTCCCAGCGGGCGGGGTCCCGGAGCAGCCGGCGGCGGCAGCGCGCGGAGGGGCGGCAGGTACGGGAGGGGAGGGGGGACGACCCTGGGCCGGCCGGGGTCGGCACTGCATCCCAGTTCTTAGTTCACAGAACCGAACGCTTTGACTGCGCGACTGGGTCCAGAGAACCGACACGAGTCAGTCCCACTATCTGCCACTTGGTCTCACCAACCAGACTGAGTGTTTTTCCCAACTAGACACCCTCAACCGGCAAATGTGCCGGTTACCCCAACTAAGCACTTTTTTCAGTGCGCAGAGGAAGCTACTCCGGCAAGTACGCCTCCACCAAGATCAACGTCACGGCAGCGGGGGAAGTTATCTTTTTCCCCCGTCAGAAATGGCAGGAGGTCTGATGTAAGCGCGGGAAGGAGAAGGGCCGAGCCGTGGCGTGCCGTGCCGTGTCGGGGCGCACAGCGACAACGGCAAGGAATCCGGGCCCGGGGGCTCGGGCCGAGCCTCGCCGGACCCGGCCGGAGAGGGGAGCGAACTACACGGCGTGGCGCCACGGCGTGTGGGCGGGCCACGCCGCACAGGGGTCCTACAGGAGCGTGACAAGTACGGACACCGCGGCCCCCGGCCCGACCCGACCACGCCCGCCGGGCTCCCTCCGACGTCCCCGGAAAGTCTCGCCATATCCACTATACACTTGGATGCGCGTCTATGGTCCACGAGGATCATCGCCCGTTCTAAACGATATTAGAAAGCAGGGATACGAAAAGTATCTCGAAAGCTGAAAGTCAACACTGCTCAACAATGACACTCGCGGTAAGACCTAAAGAGCACTTCTGTCTTAAGGGTGAACGCATCAGCCCACCTCGTCGACTTATCCAGTATCGACCGCAATTTCAGAGTACGGCCCGATCCATACGGCATGAACATTAGCTTAAAAAAATACATGCCGCAAAATTCGAACGAACCAAACCACCTCTGAATCGTAATGAATTGTCAAAATCTTTACGATTCGGACCGTGGGCGGGGCGGACCGTAAAATGGAACTTTTTTTTTTAAAATATTTTTTAAAATCAATTTTGCTTTTATAATTTTTATTTTACAGTGAACCTGAAGGTGAGCAGAGTCTGTATGGTCTACCCACCAGCTTGCACCCTACGTGGTCGAGTCCCCCTAGAGCTGGCTAGCAACGCGTGTAGGAGGGCGAAAGAACGAAAACGCACCACAGTGAGAAAGACAAAAAAAGAAAAGAAAAAAGGAAAAACTTTCTGGCCAAAGCAATAGGCACCCCTAACGGGGGCATTAAAAGTGTATGTTTCTTTTGCCCCGCAACGGCTCTTTTTTTCCCTCCTCCGTCTTTCTTTCTCTTCCCGCAACTTCAGAAGCGAGGGGTCGCCAACTCGCCTGAGCCGTGTACGGACTATTATATATTATGGATATTATGGGTATTATGAATATTATGGATATTATGGGTATTATGAAGTATTATACGGTATTATGGGTATTATTAAGTATTATACGGTATTATGGAGGTATTATGAGGTATTATGAGGTATTATGGCGGTATTATGAAGTATTATGGCGTCATAATGAGGTTTTAAGGTAATATTATAACGTCCTATGATGTTTTTATGAATGTAATGGGGGAATTATAGACCATAATACACGTTTATTAAAAGCTTGCAAAATTATTTTAAAATTTGCAACTTATGTCTCCGAAATAAGCTGAGATTCACTCAAAGGCTGCTTAAGATGTTTACTTAGGAGAGTAATGGTGCTAGGCAGGAAGGGTGGCTACGACCTCTTCTTTGCTGCACTCTGTCCTCCCCGGTGCAAAACTCGACATCCGCTCGACGACGTTCGGCTTTCGGGTACACAGATTCGGTAACCACGCGCGTAGTATAGTGTGTGTTGCGAGAGCCGTCGGCATAGTGAGGACGTACTTCGACATCAATGTTATGTTAATGACAGCTTACCTTACTCTGGAAACACAAGTGTGTGAATGTCGCACACCTACAAGTGTGCGACATTCGTATACTTGGATTTCCAGAGTAGGTGTTGTCCTCACATGCTTTTATTGTAGTGCACAGCGTTCACAGTGTTGTGAGCTTTGACACAAACGAATAATTTAAGTTTAGAAGGTTCTCTTGAAACCGAATAATATATTGCTTTTGTCGGTTATGTTCGTTTCTACTACAAACAGCGGGAAACAGATTGGTTTCAAAATCGTTTCTACCAATTATACGTAAAACAAAAATTTATCGATTTCTAGGAATGTTCCCTACTTTAATTTCATAAAACCCTTTTCTTCGATAAATTGGTGGATAGTGGGGGATCCCGGACCAGCGCAGAACGCCCAAAACAATGCAGAATGCCGGTAAGTTTGAAACATTTAAGGTAGGTTGCGCTGAGGTCGGATGGTGACAGGGTCATGGATGAGGGAGGGGGCGGGGGGAGGTGCGGGAGTTCTTCCCGAGAGAGACGGGGCAGGGGTCCTTCCCGTCCCTACCTCTCCGTACCTCTGAGGAAGAGTTGGGAAGAGGTTGCCTAATTGGGAGAGATGAAACGGGCGACACTCCAGGCAACCTGCAACCACTATTCGCACACACTCAAGGCATCCTGCTCGCACCAAGTGCAGTGGAGGTATGCGAGGATGCGTTAGGACGCGCTGCACGTTTAAAGACCAAATAGGTTTAGTAGGAAAAAGTTAGGATTATTCATCTTTTTAATGAGATATTATGAAGTATTATGAAGTATTATGTAGTATTATGAAGTATTATGAAGTATTATAAGGTATTATGGGGAGTATTATGTGGTATTATGAAGTATTATGCGGTATTATGAAGTATTATGAGATATTATGGGTATTATGAGGTATTATAAGTATTATGGGTATTATGGGGTATTATAAGGGTATTATGGGGCCGTGTACGGAGTATTATGCAAGTTGGCGACCCCTCGTTCAGAAGCGTCCGGAGCACTCCTTAATTAAAAATTCGTCATTGGCTGGGCCCGGGGCTCGCGGCCCGGGGGTGGCCCAGGCAGGCGAAAAACGCGTCGCCAAAGAAACTCAAGGAGCAGTACCTCTTCTTGTCCAGCCAGCAGCGGTAGGTGCTGGGCGCAGCGCAGCTCACTACACACCGCGCCGGTGGAACAGAGGCGTGAAAGGAAGATAAGATCGCTCGTATGATACTGCGCCCCTCGCTATCTGCATTTCCTGAAAGATTCATGGTAGAGGATTCATAAGAATCCGCAATCATGAGAATTCTGGTTTGCATTTCCATGAGAGCCCTCACCCCCAGCCACCCATTCCATAATCAAGCTCTCTCTTTGAGGCCGGAGAGGGTTCGGCCGCCGCCAGGCTGCGGCGTAGGAGGCGCCTCGACGTCCATTTTTTTTTACCCGCAGAAAATTAAAAAGAAAAAAATTACAATAAATATTCACGGAATATCCCGTCTACTATCATTTCCGCCAACAACAAATTCCTTACTTTCCATTTTACTTCAACTCGCTCGTACTTTGGCCTAACCCAGCGAAACCAGCACAAATTAGGAGTGAAGGCAACAGCCGTATAAGGGGCACTAAGAGGGAGCGTGGCCCCGCCGGCCCGACGCGGCCCGGCCAGAGCGCCGCGTCATGCTAAAGTGCGTAATCCTGAGTGACTACTCTGAAATCAGAAGCTTGTCCTGTCTGTGACGAAAACTCTCCCATCCCATTTCTCCATCTTCCTAGCTGCCTTGCTAGCCTACTCGAAGCTTCCCCTGCTCCGTTTCCTTGAACGCGAAACTCGAGCCTACACCACCCTGCCCTGCATCCCACCCCTCTTTTTACAAACATGTTCACCTCCTTCTTAATTCTTTACCTCACCCATCCTTTCATACTCCCCCCCCCCCCCCAATACTTCTCTTTGCACCGCCCGACAGTCTCCTCGAGAAGGGGGGCCTCACTACTTAGGCATGTGATATCAGCCAGTTTCGCCTGATGCGCCTAGACTCGTCTTCCCCCACCCCCTCCTCCGTAGCCCGCGCTCCCCTCCGCGCCGATGGTCTAGATGGCGATGTCGCACCGCCTCACAAGCAAGAACTGAGACGCGTTGTGAAGCGAGGGGAAGGGGCCGGGTGTGGCGGGGCGGGTGGGGGCGGCATCTTACGAGACGCAGCTGCATGCCGGGCCGGGGTCTATTGCACTGCAATGGAATACCCCTCGGCCGGGCGGGCGCACCGACTTAATGACGTGCACAAGGGCCTTACGTGACTGACTGATGGGTAAGTCCCCCCCCTCCCGCCACCTGCCTCCAAGGAGCTCCCGATATGGAAGAAGGGAGCGCGACAGGCTTTAAGGGCGAGGTGCGCGGGCCGGGCGGGGCCGGGCGGGGCCGGGCGGGGCGAACAGGGCTCCGCCATTAGCTGTTAGGAGCGCGGGCGCAGCCACTGCTGCCAGCCCCTCCTCCCTTCCCCACCCCTACTCTCGCCCGTGCCACTTTTCTGCTGCGAGCCGACACCCCGTCTCATTTTCACCACCGTACCGCCCGCCGCCCGCAGCCCCGGCAGGGCCGCCGTGCGCCCGTGCGCGATGGGTTGCCTACCCCGAGTAGCGCGGGCGCTCCACGTCGACACGCTTGTGGCGAGGCGTTGCGGCTCGGCAGCTTGTCACTTGGCCTGAGCGAAGACCGTACCGTACCGCACCCTACCCTGCACTACCCGCCGAGGCGGAAAGGGGCAAGGGACGGCGGGGCTGGGCAGAGAACACGGCGCGCCCGGGCTGACTGGCACTCAACAAGTTCCACTGCGAAAGCAACTCCGCGCAGAACAGATCGCCTGCCACCTCGAGATAGGCTAGGAGGAAGCGGCACGGAGCGGTCGAGTGCGGCTTAGCGGCCCTATCCAGAGAGAGGGGGAGAGAGGGAGAGAGGGAGAGAGAGAGAGAGAGAGAGAGAGAGAGAGAGAGAGAGAGAGAGAGAGAGAGAGAGAGAGAGAGAGAGAGAGAGAGAGAGAATGAGAGAAGGGCGAATGAGCCCCACTGCAGCAAGAAACCGCATTACAATATAATTCATTAAAAAAAGAATATGAAAGATAAGAATTTTACATTCAATGATATATAAATAATATAAATATTAATGGAGGTAACACCGGAAGTAGACCAATTATGATGTCATTCTTCATTGCGCGAGTGGTTGTTTGTGGTGCTTGACATACATGTATATATTAAATTTATTCCATAGCCTCGATGAAGTGATAAAGAAAGACTGATCATAAGAGCATGTTCTATGAGTAGGAATAATAAGAGTATCTCCGTCCTGCCAACTAAAGCGTACACTAACTGATGAGGTTCTAGTAAACATGGAGAAAAGATAACTCGCGGCACTATACTTGAAAATTTTCCACATTAAAGTGGCTAAAGCTACTTCCCTCCTTTGATCTAGTTTTAGGTATCTAGGATTGACATGGGCTGATGTGCTCATACTTAAAAATATTGACAATGAACCTGACACAGGCATTTTGAGCTCTTTGTAGGGTAACAGTAAAAGTTGTAGGAGAACAGCAAAATAGCTGTGCAGAAACAGCAAAAGTTGTACACGAACAGCACAACTTGTGCAGGAACAGCAAAAGCTGTTCAGGAACAGTAAATTTCCTGTTTTGAATTGGAAACAAACATACCTGTTCCTTGACAACTTATGTTGTTCTCGAACAGCATCACTGTGTGTCAACAACACGGTTGTCCCTGAAAGTGTTGTTTTCCAACAGTTATTTTTTAGAGTGTACTCACCGATGACGGTGAGGTTGACCCGCGCGTTGCGCGTCTGCGAGCGTTTAAAGTCGACGCGGCAGCGGTAAGCGCCCGCGTCGCTCTCGCGCACGTTCTCGATGGTCAGGTGGGCGGGGCTCTCGTTCTCGCGGAACGTCACTTGGCCGCCGAACGCCTTCTCGTCACTCCAGTGAGTGCCCGCCTTGCTCTCTGTGCGCAAACGTGCGTCGTAGCTGGAAAAAGGAAGGGCGTTCACCGTGAGTGAAAAATATTGCACAGTTTTTTGAAAAACAAACTTTTACTCGACACTTAAAAGCGCCCCGTCCGAGTGAGAAAAGCTCTGAAATTTGGTGTAAACATTTTGTAAATTTTGGAGAATTTTTATGAATTATCGCTTGATTTAATTTTAGGGAATTTTTCTGAATTTTACCGGATTTTTGCTGTTTTTTTAAGTATTTTTTTTAAAAATTTTTGTTAGTTTTCCTGATTTTTTTGCGATTTTCGAGGTGAGCAAAATTTGGGGGATGCCCCAGAAAATACAAGCACATCTGATCGATCCAAATTATTCTCTCAATTACATGATTAAATAGGATTTTCATCAGTAAATTATTGTGAATTATTTCTATTTATTCCAAACTATTGGAAATTAACTTGCAGTAATGCAAAATAATCACAATTATTTCAATTATTTTTTAAAACTTTTCAGAAACCTCCAGCCAGGAGGACAGGGCAAATACAACTCGAACCCGTCGGACGGTACAGACATCGACAAATCGTGGCTCAGTTGGCAGAGCGCGCAACACCGAACCGAGTGGTCCGAAGTTCGACTCCCACTCGGGAAAGTGTTTTTCGCGCTTGACATTCCCTTTGGACGCTGCTGGATGGCAGGTCAAATAGAAGTTAAACACGTCTCACCGCCGTTGGCTCGGTGGCTCTGGGCGTTGGGTCGCTTCCCGTTCTGGCTATGTGTCGGCACTCGGGGTTGTGGGTTCGAATCCCGCGTACCCCTCTGAGGTAAGGCCTCTGAAACTGGGATCAGGAAGTCTAACGCCCTTGACACCGCTCGTACCTCTAGGGGTAGGCCAATGGTGGTACGGGGATCAAATCTGTCGAATTGCGCGATAGGATCGCAGTCAGCAAAGCGCCGGTTCCCATGGAACACCGAAGCAGTTGGCTGCCACAGGGGGTTAAAGCCCTGTGCCTGGCGGGAACCGCAACCTCCTTCGGGAGGTTTACTGCCGCAAAAATTTTCTATGTTTTCCCGCCACCCTTTCAATTGCAGAGCAAAATTTGTTTCTGAAAAGTTTTAAAAAAACAATTGAAATAATTATGATTAATTTTGCATTATTGCAAGTTAATTTCCAATAATTTGGAATAAATAGAAATCATTCACAATAATTTACTGAAAATCCTATTTAATCATGTTATTGAGAGAATAATTTGGATCGATCAGATGTGCGTGTATTTTCTGAGGTCAACCCCAAAATTTGTTAAGTTGTTTCCCCCTCGGTCCCGTCCCCTTTGTTACAAAAACACAATGACTGACTGGCTTACCTGTAGCACGGCTTGGAGTTCCCCTCGCGGTACCAGATGACGGCCCACACTTGGTCCTCGGACTGCGGCGGCGTCAGGTCGCACGGCAGCCTGGCCACGCCGCCCAACAAGGCCTCGGTGCCGGACACGAGCACTGAAACATGGAGAAACACCGGGCGGAGATTAGAGAAGAGAGCGCAGCAGGATGCAGCATGGCACAGCAGGGCGCAGCAGCAGGGCGGGGCGGGAGTCGGTCCAGGCGACGCCCCGCGTTTTCGGAACACGATTGCTTTGGCCGGGTCCCAAGACAGGCGGAGCGCAGAGTACGACCGCCGACCGCGACCTCCGCCCCCCTTCGCGCGGCGAGGGGGAGGAGAGAGGAGGGGGGGGGGAGGGCTGCACAGCACCAGCACAATACACCGCTGCCGGTCATTATTCGGGACGAGTGCCGGCCAGACGCCCTTTGTTGCGTGTCGGGCGGGGAAGAGGTGCGGGGCGGAGCAGGGCGCAACTTCTTTAACACTCAATTAAGATCGGTCAGGCGATATAGCGACAAAATGGCAAAACACCGTTTTAATGTTATGGAGAGGCAGGCAACGCCGATCAATGGGGTGCGCGACCAGACCAGAGGAGCGCGAAAGGGGAGGTTGTGGGAGGGGGGAGGGGGAGGGAGAGTGCGGTCTGATGAGAGTTTCATCTCCAGACTGATCTGAATGTTAATGTGCGTTTGAGTGGGGTGGGGGCGGCGCGGGGCCACGGCTAAGGGCGGTAGACTACCAGAGAGACGCAGGCCTCGACTGTATAGGGCAGGGTGGCAGGCCAGCCTGCGGACGCGCGTGACCGTATGAAAGACCGCGACATGGTCGGCTAGACAGACGGCCTCCTGGGCCTGGCAGAGGTCCGGCCCCTCCCGGGAGGTGTCGGGCGGGGCGGGGCGGGGCGGGGCGGACCGCCCGCATGCCGATCCGGTCGGCACACAACGAGGCGAGGCGAGGCGAGGCCGAGGCATTCCAATTAGTCGGGGAGAGGATGACAAATTCACGTACAAACGCGCGGCAGCAGAAGCGACGGCCGATGCGGAAACAGCAAACGACACAGGACTAGCGAGGAGGAGGAGCAGAAACGAGACTCCGAAATATGTGCACACCGCGGGCGGGCGTTGACAATGCGGCTTTGAGGAGGGAATGGTAGTGCAGTCGCTAAAGTACGAGAAGAATACACGGAGTGCACGCGGAGTACGAGGAGTATATTCGGAGTAAGTCAAGCCTTTTGTACTGAGAAAAACGCGAGATGCTGCCGACCGGCTCGCTAATATTCTTTTCGCAGCCGAAATAAAAGGAGGTATTTAACGAAAGTGAAGAAGAAGAGGAATATCGTCTAGCTCCCGGACGATAACAAAGCCTTGACCGATGAGGGCTCGCCTTTCTCTTCCCCACCCTTTGGAAGACCCCTTCTGATTGGACGAGGCTTGGTTATGGTCCGGGAACAGACTTTTAACTTATTTCGTAAAATACCTCATTCCGCTAGGTCATTTGTACGACAAGATTCATACTTAGTCATCGCCCCACCGAAAACAAGCGTGTACCAGTGAACCAGAGCGCGGACACGGGGCGCGTCGCGTCACGTCCAGCCAATTGATTCTACGTTCATACACCTTTCCTTGTCGCACTCGAGTGGCATTCCTGCCCTGATGCACAAGCGGCACCGCCGTGAGAGCGATAAGGACGGAGGTAAGAGAGCGAACCTCTGCATTGGTCGGCGGCAGCAGGCAGGCTTCCTTCCCCAACTCCGCGGCGAGAGGTGGACGACTATTATTGTACCGGGTGTTCCATTCCATGGCGCCTTACGGGTGAACGGGGTAGGCAAAATCGTAACACTGTTAAGCATTCAAAGAAACACCCGGTACTCCTGTGTACAGCCCTGCACGTACTCCGCGTACTCCAGCTGTACTCCGCACGTACTCCAGTTGTACTCCGCGTACTCCGGGTGTACTCCGCACGGGCGTACACCGGGTGTACTTCGGTGTACTTCGCCTGTACTCCGGGTTCTCCGACTGTACTCCGGGTGGTCGTACTCCGCTTACTCCGGCTGTACTCACTGTGAAAAATACTCGTAAGGGTTACGGGAAAATTTTCCATGATAAAAGTTGTAAAATTACAATCTGAAATTGTAAATTTACAAGCACTCCCTATCGACTTGGAATTGGCCGACGAGCAAGAATTGGCTGTCGTAAATTAACGACATATTTTGTAAACCAAATTACAAAAAATGTCGTAAATTTACGAGGATATTTTTCACAGTGCTCCGCGTACTCCGGCAGGACTCCGGCCCAGCTGTACTCCAGGTGTACTCCGCCCACTCCAGGTGTACTCCGCGAACTCCGGGTGTACTCCGTACTCCTATGTACACCGAAAATCCAAGTCGTCCACCCCTCGCTCCGCGGTGCTCTACCTTCTACTCTTTATCTGTCGGGTGGAGCGCTGCGACGCGCCGCCGACGCGGAAGCGATCGTGCACAACGGCTCGGTACGGACACCGGAGCGCGTGCAGCACCGCGCCGCGCAGCGTGCGTCCAGAGAGAGAGAGAGAGAGAGAGAGAGAGAGAGAGAGAGAGAGAGAGAGAGAGAGAGAGAGAGAGAGAGAGAGAGAGAGAGAGAGAGAGAGAGAGAGAGAGAGAGAGAGAGAGACTCACAGCTTGGCATTCCGACTCGCTCGCCCGCGCCGCGCAGTGCTGTGCCCTTCCCGACCCGCGCTCCACTCCGAACCTTCCGCGTTTCCCTCTCTCCATTTGCTGATCTCTCTCTCCCTCCCCCTCCCCAAACTTTTCGTTCAAACGTTTCCGTTGAGACAAACCCCTTCGAAAGGCGGCGTGGACCGGGTACCATCGGGGGTGCCATTGAGACCATTGCGTATGCGCAGTGCCTTTTCGGAACGTGGGTGGAAGAAAGCCGCGCGTGGGGCCGGGGGCCGGGGTCGGGGCGAGAGGACCACAGCTGCAGGCCGAGGTCGCGCCGCACCAGAACCAGCAGAAACGTGTGAGGAAGCAGTGTGGAGAAATACTGGTTTCTCTGCGCTTATTGCGCTGTCAATAGTTTCGCATTTGGTGTGTAAGAGACTGTTCTCTGCGCGCCTGGGAGACAGAACCTTAGACGCACCGTCCTGCAAAATAGAGACGGCCCGCCCAAGCTCCACTCGAGGGGGAAACAACTCTGAATTTTGGTGTACAGATCATGTGATTAAAATATAATAATAATAATAATAATCCTAATTCGTGGAATATTTTGCAATTTGCGTTTGAATTTTTCCAAAAAAAAAAATATCCTGAATTTTTCGAAATTTCTCTCAAATTTTCAGAAGTTTTCTTAGTTTTTATGAATTTTTGTGAGTTTTTCTGCCTTTTTCTGATTTTTTCCCCTGAGTTATGAGGTGTACAAAAATTTCAAAGTTGTTTCCCCCTTGGCTCCAATGCAGGCGACTGACTGTCGTCTTTCTCTGGTCGGGGCGGGGCGGGGCTGGACCCCCCGTGCTGCCCAAGCGGCGCTAATGACAACATTTAGCGAGAGAAGCGAGTCAGCTTTGGAGAGGAAGACCGTGCCGAGAGCGACTCCTCCTCCTCCTCCTCCTCCAGAGGGCCGCCTCGCCAGGTGTGGCTTCCCAAAGCGCAAGCGCAATCTGTCAAGTATGTTTCCTGGGTTTGTAGCTGACTTTGGCAAAAGGCGGGATGTGGGGCGGGGCGAGGCTGGGCCGGAGAGGGTGGCACGCAGTGCGCTGCTACCCCCCTGAATGCAGCGCGCACTACCAGTCGGATGGTACACAAAGGGAAAAAACAGAACGATGGGGTTGTATAAAACGGTGACTGTAATGGGAAATTGTTTTCACGAGATCACTGGTGTCTCATCAGGATAATTAAAAAAGAGGAGGTGCAAAATATACCGAGCAGCATTTTCTTTTTGAGAAAGCTCAAAAAAATAAAAATATACCGGGTGTCCCAGAGAACACACGGCAGTGTTGCGGGATTGCATACTCGCCAGAGCTGCAGGGGCTATGGCGCCTTACAGCCGGGGTGGGTAGGCAGACCCGCAACACTGCCGTGTGTTCTCTGGGACACCCGGTACATATAGGCCTATTGTGACGACATTTGACAAGTCCTCAGTTAGGGGGCGGCGGCGGTGGGGAGCCGAGAGTAAACACGAAATAGTAACGCAAGTAAGAGGGCTGGACTCCTTTGTAAAAGATAAAGTACGGCTGGAGCTTCGAGCA
This sequence comes from Frankliniella fusca, assembly GCA_029379305.1. Taxonomy (NCBI): domain Eukaryota; kingdom Metazoa; phylum Arthropoda; class Insecta; order Thysanoptera; family Thripidae; genus Frankliniella; species Frankliniella fusca. The sequence continues at coordinate 2,359,473 of JAHWGI010001134.1, read as the reverse complement.
CCCTATACTGCAACCCCTCGCCCCTCCGACGTGTCTCTATTCTCTCTTCACGTGTCCTCACCGGTAACCTGCACTCAACCCAACTCCACCCCACCGGGGAGGCTGCGCTCCGAGCGGCTTCAAACAGCATATGAAATGGTGATGGCCCTCGAGCTGCGCACGGGACGGAACACGCGTCCAGCGGCCCAGGCAGGCGTCCTTCTGAGTTCACAGTCCCGCGTCGGAATTGAAAAACGCGACGCGGAAATTTGACTCATGCGTCACGTCGAGGCGTAGCCATCCGCCGTCCTCTCGCTCTCCCCCTGTTCACTTTTTTCCTTCCGGCTTCGCTCGCGAATTTAATTGCCGGGAGAGAGGGAAGAGAGAAAAGGGGGCGGTGGGGGGGGGGGGGGGGAGGACAAACCCACGCTGCACAGCAGCAGCAGCACACAAACAGCGGCACAGCCCCAGCCGGCCCGCGCGCTTCCCCAAAAGTCGCAATGGTGCCCGACCATAAAATTTGGAAGTTCCCTAATAAATCCACTTCCGCGTGGGGGAGGGGATGCAGCAGGGGCAGAGCAAGAGGGAAGGGGGAGGGGGGGGGGTATGAGGGTAGGGGGTTCTAAACCAGAGGACCGGCGGCGGCGCAATGCTAGAGGACAGCTATGGCACCACTTTTATGAGCGCGTTTTCGGGCGCAAGCATGCGTGCGCGCCGTGTCGGTGTGCGCACGCGCGTGCGCGAGTGTGCTTTACACACAGAGAGCACAGAGCAGCGCCGGCTCGGCGCGCAAAGAGGCGGAAGGGAGAGGGGGAGGCCTGCCTGATAACGCGCCTCTTAGATAAGCTTATGGCGGGCCGGGCGAGAAGAACAACTCCAGTGACGGCAACAAAGATATGCGCTCCCGTGTGCGGCCCAGCCCGTCCCGGTGCAGCCCGGCCGCGAGGGGGGAGGGGGGGGGGGTTCTTTCATCGTGAAGAGGGTGTGAGGAACCACTGTCTATGACTACGGTGAGGCTTTGGCGCACATCAGATTGCAGCTGTGTGAATCTCGCAGCACCATAAAAACTGGTAAGGTAAAAAGCCAAAATAGCAGGTGGTACAGCTATTTTTTCGTGTTTTTCTTTTTTAACGCCAATTTGAAGACTAGTGTAGCGATATTTTATGAAAATTCAGACATTGAGATCATATTTACTCAACTTTTTAGGCAACACGGTGTTTCTATGCTCTGCAAATCTAAGTGTGATACTACATGTCAGTTTAAACTGCGAAACTTTAGTTTCGCAGTTACAACTGCAAAACTTCCGAGTTCGTCAGTTTAAACTGCAGAACTCCCGAGTTCGTCAGTTTAAACTGCAAAACTCCCGAGTTCGTCAGTTTAAACCGTGAAACTGTTTTGCAGCTTAAACTGACGAACTCGGGAGTTCTGCAGTTTAAACTGACGAACTCGGGAGTTTTGCAGTTGTAACTGCGAAACTAAAGTTTCGTAGTTTAAACTGACATGTAGTATCACACTTAGATTTGCAGAGTGCACAACAGGTTGCAACGCGTAGCATACCTAATCATTTATCATATCATCGCCCAGAGGACTATAACTTTATCCCTGACTGACTCTAACCCGACAAAGCCACTGGGTTTCATCATGCCTCGCCACGATTCCCGGATTGAATTTACCCAAGCCAAAAGAGAAATGACACCGAATCTGTTTTTCTGCGCGCGCTAAGTTGGTTGGCGCCGGCGGCGCGGTGGCGCAAGGCGCGAGGGACGCGTATACTTTGGCCCTGCCGCCGTGCCGCTACCCTGCGCTTCTTCCTTGTCCGGTCATACTTTGCACCCCGAGGGGCATAACTCAAGATTTATCCTAGCACGTCGAAGTAGAAAAATAAAGAAAAATTTCAATCAAGATTGTAAATGAAAGCAGATGATACTAAAATCTAATTTTTATTTTGGGATTTTGCTCAGTTGCGCCTCGCGGACTGCGAGCCATTGAGCCATTCATCAGTCCCCCCTAGGTACAATATACCCAGGGTACGCGCTTGGTTTTTGAACTTCGGAGTAAGAGCTAGCTGACACCTTAATATGTCTTGCACTTTTGTGTATTAAGGCGACGTTACGAAAATGTGCGTACGAATAATTTTATTTCAGCGCCTTCTGCACTTTCGGGGTTTGGGTAGTCAGCCACCGTTACACATGTGTTTGGCGGGTCGACCCACCCAGGGTCTGGCACATACTGCTATAAATGTGTTACACTCGGGAGAGCCGCGAGCGTGGCGCCGCCGGGCGCCGCAAGGCAACAATACCATCGCCTGGTCCCTGCCTCGGCCCCGCAGGCCCCGCTGGCCCCACCTCCCCCTCCCGACCCCCTCGCCTGGCCCGCCTGGCTTCCCCCTCCCCAGGCCTGCACACGCCGCCGCACCGCCGCCGCGCGCTGTGACAACCCGGCCCGCTCTATACTATTGCGAGAGTACAAGCCGATGAAACATCAATTCTCTTTAGTTTCTTTTTATTTTATTTTTGCTAAGATGTATCATCTGCTAAAAAGAACAACATGTCCGATCTATTTTTATTTTTTCTCCCCCGTATCGATTTCCTTTGACAGCGCGGAACGGAGCAGCAGCCCGTCTGATCGAGGCCGACAAAAACATCACGGGATCACGGCCATGTTTGATACATGAAATTGTTGAGGGGGTGCGTGCGTGCGTGCGTGCGTGCGAGTGCGAGAGAGAGAGAGAGAGAGAGAGAGAGAGAGAGAGAGAGAGAGAGAGAGAGAGAGAGAGCGAAGGCGGAGCACAGCGGCAGCCAAAACGTTGCTGGGCTGAGAAAGCTGAGGCGGCGGCGGCTCTGGGATGTGCGTTGCCCCCAGAACACCCCCGGCAGGGAGACGGGCCGGGCCCGAGCCCGGAGCTGTGCGCATCCGCGCCGCCCTCCCCGCCGATCCCCTTCCCAGAAGGGGCGAGCCGAAGCCGTCGTGCGTAAGAAGAACAGGTTGATGATGATGTGGCTGGGCGCCCTGCGGCGCCCTGCGGCAGGCTGCCGCCGTGCCCTTCTTCTCCTCTTCTCCTATACGCGCTTGTCTCGCGCGCCGCCAAAGTTTATGTGGGAAAGTCGTTACGAGGTCCCCAATTACAAAATAAGAGACAAGCAGCAGCGAGCTGCCGCGGAGCCGCCCCGCTGCCTCCCCCCCCCTTCCCCCTTTTGACCCGCCTCGCCCCGCCCCGCCCCGCCCCGCCCCGCCTTGCCTCGCCGGCTGCCAGTTCCAATTTATTATATTATTATGTGCTGCTGCTCTGCGTCCCCGCTCAAACTCCGCTCCGTGACCCCGATCCGGACTTGGCGCTGCGAAAAACAACAAAACTTCGAGTGTGGAAGCGAACCGCAGGAGTGAGAGAGGCGTGCTGTGCCAGGAGCAGAGCAGCGGGCGCAGGGGGCCGGGGCCGGGGCCGGGACCGGGGCCGGGGCCGGGGCCGGGGCCGGGGCCGGCGGCCGAGCTGCAGCGGCGGCGGGGGAGTGGAGCCGCCTGCGCAGCGGGCAGGCCCGCCGGCCTCGGCTCCGCAGCAGGATTGCCTACCCTGCCGGCGCCCGGCCCCGAGCGCACCCGATGCGCGTATAACTACGGGTGGGGCCAGCTTCACGGAGCTCCGGACCCGGACGACGGGACGGGCGGGCACGATGTAGTTAATACGGTGTCTGAACTCCGCCCTCCAGCGGCCTCGGAATGACGGCAGGTTCGTAGTGCCAGAGGTACCGCTGGGGGCGCTTGCGTTGACCGATGCCGCGCGCAAGGGGAGGGAATCGGTCGACGCGAGCGCCTCTGGTGGCACCTCTGGAACTACGAACCTGCCGTGTCATTCCGAGGTTCCCCTTTGGACGGCAAGTGCCGCGATGGCGTACTAACAACATCGTGGGGACGGGCATAACCGCGCAACTCGAGGTGCTGCATGTAGCGGTATTTAGTGGGCACTGACGAAAGCATGCCAGGAGGACGGCATCATGCATCATGCAGCCTCAAGCAAGGTTATGCAGGCAAATCAGGTGATAAAATCTTTGAGGCGCAATAAGCACACCCACAGCGAAATAAGCACGTACCCACAGTGATGTATAGGGATGGCCTGGGTTACCTTTGCCTAGGCTGCACCAAGCCCCGTCAGTGATGATATACCCCACTCGAGAAGACACCACCCCTTTCCCTCATACAAACACGGGCGGGGCGTGCAGGGCGGAGCGGAGCAGGGGTGGAGCGCGGCAGTGGCCTGCGAGCCCCTCGAGGTATACGGGGCGCGGGGCGCGGCATCGCCGATACAGCGGGTGCGGCAGGGCGGGGCGGGGCAGCCAGGCAGCCATATCCTCGCATGCAAAGTTGTGCCGGGCGCGCCACCACGCCCCGCCGCGCCCCGCCGCGCCCCGGACCTGTAACAGGTGGCAAGGGCCGGCCCGGCCCGGCCCAGCCCAGCGCAGCCCAGGCGATTCACGGGGAAAGCCGATGCGGCGTGGCGTGGCGTAGCGTGGCTGAGCCAAGTTCTCGAAAGACAGGGAAAGGGGGGGGGGCGCCTGCGGGGCGAGGCGGGACGGGGTGGGGTGGCGCGTGCGCCGCCGCGGAATATCACTCATTCTTTCCTTTTCATTCTCAGAACAAGGCCGTGTTTTCCTCCGGTAAAATACATTGTTTCGAAATATAATGCGCCTTTCTTTCCCTTCCCGTGGAAATATCCAGGTCTGTCTGTCCGAGCGGAGTGAGGCGGAACCAGAACCAACCCCCAGGCCCCCGGCGAAACCGAACCGTCAGAGAGCTGTAGGGAGGCGAAGGTGGCAACACTGCGCCCCGGGCCCTTGGGTTCAGCCGGAGGGTCGCGGAGGGGTTCGGTGGGGTGTGGCGGGGCGGGGCGGGGCGGGGAGAGCGCCGCCTGGAATGAGATGGGAAAAACTTTTGCAGGCGCGGCGGGGTCGGTCTTTCGCAGGCACCAGCGTAAAACCATTTAACCGAAAATGTAATAAGGTCATCGCAAACCTCTGTAGCAGGAGTTTAATGCTTCGGGATGAGAAATACTCTTCACACCCTGGACTGGCAACTATAACGCCCTTGCGGCGGGGCGCAGCGCGGCGCGGGGTGATATTACAGCCCCGCGGACGTCCCCGCCCCAGCCCCGCCGCGGCACAGTCTCCGCGGCAAACGTAGAAACTGCAATAAAACTCGAGGGAGGGGATAACAGTTTCGTTACTGAGTTGCCGCAACATGTTAAGATCTTTCGGACCATTTCTGTCGAATTCTTCAGAGATCACATGCAGATAATAATCGCTGAAAGCAGCAAAATCTCTACTGAGACCACAACGTTCTATCTATGCCTTGCGGTTGCGTTTACATTTGACTAAGATAATATATCCCTTAGTTTCTCTGAGGGGATGTCCTACAAAATCCCCCCACTACCCTGGAACTTTAGGGGTCTCGAGTACTGGGTAGCAGGTTTTGCGCACAAAATTTTCGTGGTCTTGGGAGAGCGAGGCGGATCCGGGCGGATCGATGTCGCTCTAATAGAATCATTTCGGCGACGTTATCGGGAACGCGTACGACTCGTTTGGTTGAGCCCTGTAAGCGAGCATCTTTTATTAACGATCTATAATTTATTGCTCAATTTGAGTGAGACAAAAGCGACTGTTTCATTTCCAGAGTAAGTCCACATGTATTTTCCAGTAAGTTCGTAGCAGTGGAGGCCTGTGCAGGGCGGAGGCCAGTCAACAGGCCATCTAATGAATATGCATGTGTCCGTCTTGGACTTACCTGTGACGCAGGCCAGCAGGCGCACCCGGGCTGGGCGTCCCCGCACCCTGGGCCTGGGCCTCGGCCTGGGCTGGCCTGGCACGCGCAAACTACCCTGCCAAGTCAAGTTGAAGCTTCGCAGAGCCTCCGCTGCATCGCTCGCAAACATGTATTTCGTCCGTGTTTTCGAAGGGAAAAGTGAATTCACGTGGAGATATGCTTTCCCTTTTCTGTGACATACGGGCTCACGGCCCTGCGTGTGCGCCGTGGGGCTGGCGTATGGCTCAGGGGACCGCTGCTCGGCGCCTCGGCCCTCCTACTACCCCGTGATCCTGGCCAGGCCTGGCAAGGCGGGCTAGTCAGCACCGGGCCCCTTTCTGTTTTCGCCGTCGCTCTGACTGATGCGTTCTCATGAATTCTCTTGAGCGCCCCCCGTGGCCTGTCCTGACGCCCCTCCCGCCCGCCGCTCCACCCCAGGCCGCCAGGCCGCGCCGCCGTCGCACGCTCTGCTCGGCCATCGCCCTGGGGCCAGGGCGGGGCGGGGCGGGGCGGGGCGGGGCGGGGCGGGGCGGGGCGTGGCGCAGAGGCACCAGCGCGCTGCGCGCCATGATGCATTATGCAGAATCGCTTATTTTTCATACGAGGGGACACTATTCTTGCTTGAGACGCGCCCCGCCCGCCCCCGTGCCCACCATGTCGACAGGCTCGCACTTCGCAAGACGCCTGCCTGTCGGGCCGGTCGGGTCGGGTCAGGCCGGGGCCAGCCTCGCCGGTCTTGCCTTTTGAATTGCTTCGCGCGCGCACGAGAGGGAAAAAAAATTCCCCAATCCCTGACGTGCGCGAGACCCTTTCCCGAGTATTCGGTCCGGCGTGCTTCCGTTCAATCTGTAGGAAATGTAGACCGGTACCTGAATTCGTGCTCAGAAACAAATGTGCGGTATGCAGCACGGAGACGCCTCGTGGAAATGTACATGTTCTATTCGATATGTCAGAAGGCCAAGACTTGGTCTTGAGCACGTTTTTACGGTTCTCTTCGGAACATTAGCGAGCTGGTGTAAATTCTTTATGACTTATGACAATGAGTTTCCTTACGTGCTTCTCAGTATATTTACAAAAATAACCTAGGTAAAATAAATGCCTGCTTCTTTATTTTCTCTTCTCCTCAATAAATATATTTTTGTTGTACCTTATCGGAGCGCCGCATGTTCCATTTCCATCGTGCCCAGGCAGAGAGCACAGTGAGTGGCGGCGGTGGCGGGCTGACGCACGCAACGAGAATCAAGCGGTACGTGCGTTACTCGTTCTGGACAATTACACGCGACGACGAATGCAGGCGCTGCGCGACTCCTGCTGGGGGCGCCGCATGCGGAGGCACGCGAGCTGAGGGACGGGCGCGGTGGGCGTATGCGGGCGTGTGTGTGTGTGTGTGTGTGTGTGTGTGTGTGTGTTTGCAAGCGCAGGCCGGATACAAGGCAGCAGCGCTCCAGCAGCGGCGGCATACGCAGACGACGTTGGGAATGTTCCTCAAGAATATGACTTCCGATGAAGTCCCTTGTGAGAGAGGCGGTGCGAGGGAGAGGAGAGATACGAGCCACCCCCGGTGGAGGTATGGAAGGGCGAGGGGTGGGAGGGGTGGGGCCACGAAGCCGCGCAGCAGCGAACGAGTCAGGAGGAGGAGAGGAGGGGGTTGGAGGAGCGGGGGAGGGTCGGGGGCTCGATCCTTTGTCTCCGCGCGCTCGCGCAGAAGTCGGGCGGGGCGGCGTAGGTGGCGCGGGGCGGGCCACGGATGCGGGGTCGTAGCCATCTATAGGAGTGTACTGTGTGCTGGTGACATGAGTCATTAGAGGGCGTGAGCGGATTGCTTGCAGAGCGGCGCTTTGTCCGCCACCTCGCGACCTCATCCGCCCCCTTTCCCGGCCCTGCCCGCCCACTCTCTTCATTTCACTCCCTCCCTTTCTCCCTCACACTCTCGCACTCCCCCACTTTCTATTCTCTAATCTCTAGCCCGCCAACACCTTCCTCCCACCGGCCCGGCAGCGCAGCGCGGCCTCCACCCGCTGGTCACTCTTGCGATCACGAGGGTGGAAGGGCGACGTGGGGCAGCACGAGTGTCACCCCCACCCCGACCCCAACCCCCGAGCAGCGCCCCGAAAGAGCGCCACGCTGAGCGGGCCGGAATGCAGCAGGAGGCGCCAAAACACGCTGCACCCTCTGCCCAAGACTCGTTCCTACCCCCCCCCCTTTCAAGCTGAGGCCCGCAGCCTGCAGTCGTGGCCCAGTTGGGCGCTGCCGAGGATGCCGCCGCCGCCAGCGCGCCGCAGGTCTCGCAGCACGGCGAGGAATTTCCGAAAACAGAGAAAAGAACCGCGGGGCACGGGGTGGGGCGGGCCTCGAACCCCAGTCCGCTGTGCCGTGCTGTGCCGTGCTGTGTCGGGCAGCGCACGTGTCCCCAATTAGGCCCGCTCTGCTCTCCTCCCCGCTCGGCTCGGGCGCGGCGGGGACCGGCTCGCGGCGCTCATATAATGCGGAAGGGAGCCCTCTGGCTCCGGGGCGGCTCCGGGGCGGCTCCGGCGCAGCTCCGCCGCGCACACAGAGAGAGGTATCAGTGTAATTGCTCATGTACACAATGTGGGCGGGGCGGGCCGGGCCGGGCAGGATAGAGACTCAGCGCCGCAAAGGCCAACCTGGCTGTCCCGCAAAGCAGCGGCACAGAGGGCGTCGTAAAGGTTGACGGGAATCGAAACTCGAACGCTTCGAACTCAAACACTCGCACCGCCCCTAATGCCGCGCTCTATATCGTCCCCTCCCCCGCTGAGCTGCTGAGGGAGTCAGGTGGGTGCTCCACCGGCCGAGGTCTCGTGCGAGGCTAAGGAAGGTGGAAGCGGCGCGGCGAATGTAGGCAGTGTATGGGGCGGCGCAGCAGGACAGATGTCCCTTTGAAATGGGGCCCGTAAGGACGGCATCAGCCAGAGAGGACCAGGCCACGACCCGTCGGCCTATCCCCTGTGCGTACAGGGGCCTCATGGGCAATGGGCATGGGCCCGTCGGAGAACCAGGGCTGGGCGACCTCCAGGAAGGGTATCAACCTCCTTGGACATGTAAACCCCCCTTTAAACGAGCAGGCTGTTACATTCGTATCATCTGCTAATAACTGTTCGGTGCAAAACGGCTGATATGCTATGTATTTTCCTCAAAAAATAATCAAAAAACAATTACCAGACGATTGCGTCCAAGCTCCAAGTCAAAATTCCAATTTGAAGTCTTTCATGGAGCACCATGGTTTTCTTATACTTTCACAGTCCCGCCGCTGTGGCCGTGCGCCCGCCGCCGGGGTTGCAGAGGATGTATCTCCTCCTAGAACGGCAGCCGCCTTGCCGCCCTATGGCCACTGTCCGCGCGCTAATGTGGAAAGTAAAGAAAAAAAGAAGAGTTAAGTGACCAAGTGCTGCGCTTATTGCTGCTAATAATGTTGCCTCCCTTCGCGTCAACCCATTCCAGAAGAAGGAGGGAGGGAAAGGGGAAAAAAAATCTTGGCCGACCTACGAGAGAGCGCGCGAGAGGCGAGGCGGGGCGTGTTGAGGAAGGGGGCGGGGGAGATGGAAGAGGCAAAAACCTCTTTAGGAGCCGCCTGGGAGCCAAGCACCGCAGGGCGGCCGCAGGGCAGGCGTAGCGTGGCGCCAGTGACGCTGCCAGCAATGGCAATGGCGATGGGGCGACACGCTCCGAGAGGCAAAGTGCCGAATATCGAACCCGCCGCAACAGCCCTGCAGAAGGTCCTGCAGGAGTACCTGTCGATAAGACCAGCCGGGCCCGCGCCGCGCGGGTCAAAGCGGCACGCAGTGCGTCGCGATCCGGCTGAGGCACTGCGGGCGGATGGAAAGACGCCAAAAAGGCTTTTTATTATTTTATTTTTTCAGTTCGATCCAGACTGGGCTGACACTGCGGCCCCGCCCCGCGCCCCACCACACCCCGTTCCCGTTCCGCCCGGCCGGGGCAGCCGTCGCGATGTAGGGTAGATGATCGTCCGCCGCGATGTCAACCCGGGCCCCGGCCCGACGCGCATGACTGACTGACTAGCCTGTCTGCAGCAGCAGACCTGCTGCGGGCAGCAGGGCCCAGCAGGGCGCAGCAGGGCCCAGCAGCGATCTGCGCCCTTAGGCACAGCCGCGCTGTATCGGGAGAAGACCGGCGAGAAAATTCCCTCAACGAGTGAGCCAGAAACATTGTCAGGGAGGGAGTCGGGGGGGAGGAGGTAAATATATGGATCTTCACGACTATCGCTTAGCCCTCCCCTTGCCACCGCTAAAGTCTAACCGGTCCGAGACGGGGCCGGGCCGGGGAGGGCCGAGCCGAGCCACCGCCAACTCTGTCGCACACCGCTGTGCCGAGTACGGCTGACCGCAGGGTGAACTGGCGGGCTGAGACGGGGGCGGGGCGGGGCGGGGCGGGGCGGGCCCGGCTGGCCGGCCAGGGCTGAGCGTTGCCAAGATAATGGTGGGAAGGCACTTTGGCTCTGCCCCCTCCCCGCCGCCCGGCACGCCTCGCCGCCGCATCCCACCGACAGGTCCATGGCCCGGGAGCGTGGCCGCACAGAGGGCTGCGGAGGGCGTCCGGACGCCAAATACAGCCGTCGCGACGCTCGGACCGGCAGCGGGAGGCGGCGGCGGCAGGGCGACGTCCGCCTCGCCTCGCCCCGCCACACCCCGTCGTCCCCATGCCCGCCGCCGGAGCAAGCGCCTCCCTGCGACCTCGCCAAGTGCTGCGATTAATTCTGTGTCGGCGGCACCGTAAAAGTGAGGAGGTTAGTGGTGTTTTCGTGCCGTCCCTCTCCTCGGTGCCAAGCGTCCACCGCACCCCGCCCCGCCCCGCCCCACCCCTGCGGTGAACGGACGGCAGGAGTAGCGGGGCGTTCGGGGCGGCCATGGGGCCGAGGGGAGACCGCCCCACCGCCGGTGCGGGGCGGGGTCGCACGGAGTGGCAGGGCGAACATAAACAACCGGTCGACCGTCCCCGGCAAGAAAGTCGCTTTCCGAGAGAGGATGAACAGTCCCCGAATAAAATCACACCGCATGACACACCACGAACGTGTGGACTTTCCGACAGTACCGCGTGCCCATTACTCACTGAATAGATGAGTAAGTAAAACTATGTACACCGGCCGTTCCTTGGAATGCGTAACAGTGTTGCGGGTTTGCCTACCCCATTCGCCCGTAAGGCGCCATGGCGCCTGTGGCCCTGGCGAGTATGCAATCCCGCTACACTGTTACCCATGCAAAGAAACATATTTTTTAGCTACAGTTATTAAGGAGGCTGCCTTTCCTGTTCGGCCGCATCCATTACAAGGAAGGTGCGGAGCGGGCGGGGCGGGCGCTCCGCGCTGCTCCGCGCGCCTCCAAGGCTCGCAGCTGCGCTCGCAGAGCACCGCGGCGCGGCCCGGCCGGGCGCGCAGCCGCGCACTGCTACATGCCGCGTAATCTAATGGCGCGTTCACGAGATAAAACCGACACGCGTGCCTTGCTGGGCCGGAGGGCTGAGAGCAAACAGGAGGGGAAGGGGGGGGGGGGGAGAAGGGGGATGCTAACACTAAAGCGGACGGCGAAAGCAACGAAACTAGAAGTCATGTTTGGAAGTTATCAACTAGATCCTGAAACGCGGTGGTGGCTTGATCTCGTCGACTCAGAGAGGTGGTGAAAATCTTGAATAAAGATGGATTCAACAGGGAAAAAAAGTAAATACTGAAAAAACATAAGGCAACTTCGTGCCTAAAAACAGAACGAAAAGATCAGGCGGAGGGGGTGGGGTGTCCTGCCTGCCTGGTCGGTCCGGTCCGTTGCGCGCCGCCCTCATACACAAAGCATGCGCTAATTTGAGGCCGACACTCAGCCATAACACACGCTCGATTGTGCCGTCAAATGGGGAGGTGATGGCAAGTACAGGCCCGGGCCCCAGCGGCGGGGCGCGCGGCACTGAATATGTGTATCGAGCATAGCATGTACTGGCCGCCGCCGCCGCGGTGTAGGCAGGGAAGTACTTTTCGATGTAGACGTCAAAGAGGAAGTGTGGTGGAACAGGGTGGCTCCTACCATCATGATTTGCGAGTACACACAGAGGAGGGTGGGGCGGGCGATATCAAGGCTGGATGATCTGCAACAGTCCGGGAGGGGGGAAGCGAGGGGGGTTGTGGGGGGAGAAGGGTAGAGTTCTCTCGTACCCCCTCTGCCACTGCCATCCCCTCCTTACAGCGCGCCGTCTGTCGTCGTGTTGTGTCCGCACAACAGAGACCCTCCTCCACAAAAGCCGGGCGTCGTGTTTTGATGTTTACCACGATTGTCCGACAGATCGCGTCAGCAGAGCGCGTCAGGCTTACACCCCCTGCTGCCCGCTGCTTCCCCTTGCAGCAGGGCCCTCGCTTACGCCCACCGAGCCACAGCCCCCCCTCCCCAGCTCCCCACGCCACCACAATTAGACGCGGGGGCCGCGGCGCCGGGGGCGCCCGTTGCTGACCCCCGCAGGGGCTCCGCTCCAGTGGCCCCCCGAAGCCCACACGACGCCACATCGGCGCCAGCAACCCCCCTCCCCTACCCCCACCTCTCCCACCCCACGTTGGCACGTCTTTGTCCGTCACTTTTCTTTGCTCCTCATCCTATTCACCGAAGAGCAGGAGATTGCCCGGCAGCGAGCCCCTCCCCCCTCCCCTCCCCCATTTCCTTCACATCCCCCCCCCCTCCCTACCCCCACTTCCGTGCAGGCAGCCCCTGTTGAGCCCATCTCCGCGCCTGTCTCCTACTGTCGCATATCGCCATTTCACAAACGGGGGCGGAAAGGCGCGGCGGAGAGGCGGGGTGGCGTGCCAGCCCATCACCGTCTACTCTCTGTGTGTGAAAGAAGAGGGAGGGACGGGCCGACGGGGTACCGGATGCGACGTGACGCAAAGCACGGCGTAACGCGGGCCGACTACACCGCTCTGCTGAGCGCCGCGCGCGTCTCTCCGAGAGATACCTGCCCGCAGCAGAGCACTCGGCATCGCATGCCAGCAGATGCTGGGTGAGTATCTTAACATCATCGAAACGATAACATGTGTATAAAACGCAATGAAAGATTTCATCATCGGCATCATCGAACTATGCGTTTTATAGAACAGCAGCAGAGAAGGGGCGGAAAAGAAACCACATGGGGAGTGGAGGCTCCGAGGGACGTATATATGTAGTCGCGCAGCGGGCGATAGAGGCAAAGAGAGATGAGGTGCGCGGCGGTGGGGTGGGGTGGGCGGGAGAGCGGGAGGAGATGGGGTTTTGTTTGGTGACCGTCGGATCCCCCTGATTGGGGTGGACGGCCCGTCACAGATATCCCCCCACCCCCGCGAGGCGTGTGTGTTTGCCCCGGTAGGTGGCCCTGGCCGCACCGCACCGCAGCGCTGTACACAGAGCGACCCCGCTGCCCGACCCGACCCGACCCGACCCAAGCCGAGCCCAGCCCTCCTACCGCTGCGGTCTACCTCGAGCACGGGCCTCTACACGCGCCCGACTCGCCCGGGTCAGGGCGACTCCGCATGCTGTTTCTTTTCATTATATTCCAAGTAGAAAGCAGGGAGCGAACGCCTTGGAGGGGAGACGGTAGGAGGAGGGAGACGCCGCAATGGCGCGGTACTTTACCACTTGATCTGAGCGCAAGGAGCACAATCCGTTACGAGCACCAGAGTAGGGTTCATTCGCCCCGCCTTAACTCCTCCACATTTCCCCGCCTAATGCAAAGAGCAGGCGCCGTTTGTTGTGTTGCAGGCGCATGTACGTTGGGTAAGCGTACGAGTGTAAGAGCTAGTGTGTGTGTGTGTGTGTGTGTGTGTGTGTGTGTGCGCGTGCGTGTGCGTGTGTACGAGCGTACCATGAGTAAGTTAATTGTGTGCGGCTCAAGTCACTCTGCGTCGAGCTATGCCGTCGAGCCACTCCCGGGGCCCGGCCCGGCCCGGCCCGGCCCGGCCGCGCCGCCCGCCCTCTACACGAGACACACACTCACACACTCGCAGACACACTTGGTCTCTTGCTTTGTAGCGTGTCGCCCCCCAAACTTTTGCAGGATTAACTCTCGGGACGCGCGGGTTGTTTCTTCCGCGCGCTCACATGCTCCTGCGGCCGGCGGCGGAGTCAAATGGCGCAGCCGGCCGTGACCCGCCCGCTGGCCCAGCCTGTCCGGCGTGCACCATGCTTCCAACACACACACACACACACACACACACATCATCGCAAGCCAAAGTTACCCGACCCTTTAAACAAGCTGGGTTCGAAGATTGTGTCTGTCTCTGTCATCATATTATTTTATATTACGGAAAACCACAAAGGGATTAATGGGGGTATACAGACACTCAACTGCGAATATTTTACACGCCATGCGAAAATTGGTCTTCAACACTATTTAGTCGATATCCACACATAATAATGAGTACTCATTTGAATGCATGAAAACTGTAAATATTCAGCTGGTATGCACTCCAAATTCACCAATATAACGAAAATTGAACAGAAACATATATTCAGGTGTCACGAAATTTTCCACCCCTCTCCACCTTCCAGCCCGAAAGCCTCCCTTTTACCTGGGGAGTGCTCGATGGAACAATGAAGTTCAATGGATTAAGGTCGAGCAGACAGGGCACAACGCGGGGCGCCGTGGCTCGAGTACAACCACGAGAGTATTCCCTGTGTGCCGCTGTAGAGGGAAAAGATATAAAGGACGTGGAAAAGAGGGCGCTTCAGTGAGAGGGAGGGGGGGGGGGGAGCCAGTGGGATTACCATCATGCGCCGGCCCGCTGCGCCGTATTTCACGCTCGTGTGTGAACAAGTTGGCGCTGTGCAGCAGCTAGGCCACCGGGCCGACAGCGCAATGAATGAATGAGAAGAGGACCCGCCCGCGGGTCACGGCTGTTTGTTCAACAACAACAACAATGATAATAATAATAATAACAGCAACACGACAAACGAAACCTACGCGCACGGCTCTGTCAAACCGACCCGCCGTGCTCGCAGATCCACCCCTGGCCCTAGCGCACCTACCGGAAGGAGAGGCTCCAAGGGCCTGGGCGCAGGCCAAGGAAACATACCAACTAGATAGCGGCAGGTACATAGTTCCCAGAGGCTTTGGCGCGGCCACCACGGGCCCGTCCGCAACCCGAAGGGGATGCTAATGATATTTCGTGAATCAAACGACCGAAAGATCGACCGTCAGAAATGGGCCCGGATTTTGCGCGATAGGCTAGCAAAAACGATTTGGCTAAATACAAGCGTTTTTGCCGCAATCTTTTTCGGGGTTCTGCACAATTCAGCGATGAGTCCCAGGTGATTTCGAGATTCTCTCTATCTCCTCTTTCAAATGGAAGAATGGAAAAGGATAAATGGATACCTCCATCGGTTTTAGCTCCTTAAAAAGCTCTTTAGAGTGATTGACTTGAATTTCCCCATCTGGTGACCATTTAGAAATGCGTTTCATGTGGTCATGATCACAAATACAAACTTTGTCGGACTCAAAATTCGTTTATAAGATGATCAGCAATCTTCCCGTTCTTCACAAACCCCCACCCCCACCCCCAACCCACCCCCTCAATCGGCAAAGTTGTCCCTACGTCGCATAAATCCGCAAGATCCGCAGACGAAAACCATTAACTAAATGCATAGGTTGAGGCGACAAATGCTGCTGCTGCCGCTGCAGATATCGGCCGCCACCGCCAAGCCCCGTCGCGACCCGCCCGTCATGTGCAGCATAGGCAACCTATCCAGCTCGCGTGCTGAGGGGCGGCCTACCTCGCAGGCTGAACGACGAGCTCGTTGCTCGGCCTCCCCGCCCCATGCCGTCCGGCCCGGCCCCGGCCGCCATGGACGTGTACTGTGTACCCTTTTCCAATCCGCGCACAACCCTTTAAGTTTGCGCGTTTATCCGCTTCAGTAAAACTTTGACGGTTAAACAACAGCACATTCGGGGACGGGAACGACCCCAGGCCGGCCGCAGAAATCCAGCGCTACTCTCCCCACCCCCCTCCCCCTCACCCTAAATTGCCCCGGGCGAGAGTCCCTTCGTATTAAATGCAGAAGTGTGAGACGTTGGCAGGGGCGGCCAAGCCGCAGCGACACCTCGAGCGCTCGTGAAACACTTTCTCCCCCCTCTCTCGCTCTCACTTGTGTTACACACAGACACACAGAGACACACACAAACAGAAACAGTCCCACACATGAGGGATGCGTAGTGCCGTGAAACCGCATCGACGGAGGGGAAATGGCCGTCCAGGCCCGGGGTGGGGCCCCGGGAGCGGCGCGGGGGCGGCGCGGGGGCGGCACGGGGCTGGGCTGGGTGGCGGCTCGGGCGGATTGGTTTATGTAGACTATGCCAAACTCGCGACCGCAGACCGGCGCAGCGCTACGCCACGCCACGCCCCCACCAACGAGCCCTTGGCGCCGGGCCGGGACCCGGGGCGCCGCAGGACGTGTCGGCGAGGACGAACGTAACTCAGCGGGTGGCGGCGGCGGCGGCGCTGGCGTCGTCATTGTCACGACATAAGCGTCGCGCGACCATTATTGTATTTTGTCCGCGGCGCCGCGTCATCGTAAATTTGGAAATTGAGGGAAAAGATCTAGCGCGTCCGGTCCGGTCTATTCCAGAGCGCGGCGCGGCGCGGCCGAGCGGGGTGAGGCGGCGCGGCTGCAGCGGCCTGTCTGCGGACGAGCCTGCCTGGCCTGCCCTTCCCCACCCACCGCGCGGCGGGGTGCGGTGCGGCCGGGGGGGGGGGGGGGGTGTGTGGGGCCCGGACAATAAACCAAACGACTGCGCGAAAATAAATCAAGTCAAGTGCACTCCCAGATTAGTGCGCACTTACGTATCCCGCTCCAGATCGGATTTCCGCAAGGATCCCGATACCGCCTCCCCTCCGCCCCTGGCGCGGCGCGGCGGTGTCGTCTTCGCCTCGGCTATCCACTTCAGTTTCACTCTTGGAGGCCAAAGCTGCGCTGGTCCAGCGCTGGAACAGGGAGCTGGAAACCGCACCTTCTCGGCATTTCATCACTGTATACTGGAAAAAGTGAAAAATTCTAAAAAATAAAATAAAAAAATAATTAAGAACTAGTAGTGTTGCTGTGGAGAGGGGGAGGTTCGCTACGAGCCCCGCACCACGGCGCAGTACCCCATCAGGCCGATCGCGTTCTCTGCGGAGCGGAAGTGCGCGACATGTTCCCGCCGCGCCGCGCCGCGCCAGGCCAGGCTGGCCCGCAGGCGAACTGTCCATCACCCCTGCCTCTCCTCTCCCAGCAGCTCCTGCCGACTGATTCAGAAGATCACTCTTGTGCCTCCGTCCTTCTCGCACGCCTGAGGTCATGCCACCCCCAACCTGGGGCACCGCCGTGAGTGCGACAAGGAATGGGGGAAGAGAGAGATCTTCTGAATCAGTCGGCTGGGCTGTACGGGCGGCGGGCTGTCGATTGGGAGAGGGGAGCATCTATACTCCTGCAGTGCGCTGGGGCGCGGCCGCGCGCGGGCCGGAGCTGCTAGCAGAGCACGTTAGATTGAGTTGTTTCGATTCTTATTGGCGGTAATGGCGGTCCGGGAGGAACGCGCACTGGCGGGGCGGGGCAGGGAGGGGCGGAGGGGCAGACAGGCGAAGAGGCGCCACCACCACTGAGCCGGCGGGGGCAGAGCAGGCGCCGGGCTAGGGGAGGGCTGGTTACCGGTAAGAATCGCTCGAGGGGACACCATAGACCAAAGCATGGCTAGGACGGGACGGGAGTGGCGAGATTCGAGTGGAGGACGCGTTAACCTTGTGAGCGGCGCGGCCGTCTGGGTCGGGAGAGGGGATCGGTGGATGAGGTGGGGGGGGGGGGGGGGTAGGGTCGCTCCTGCTGCTGTCGCCGCGGGGGCTGCGAGGCGCGCGGGACGGACACCACCGCGCCGCGGACAGAACTCCTGCTCGTCGAGCTCGGCGCGCCAATGTAATCTCCGGGCTCCTACGCCTGGCCCCTGCCTGCCCCGCCCCGCCCCGCCCCGCAGCCCGCCCACTAGTTTAGGCCCCGTGTCCCCGGGCTGGGCCGCGGGCCAGGCGCCCCGGCCCCGCACGGCCGCCATGCAGGACCGGGGCCTTGGGCTGGGCTGGGCTGGGCTGGGCTGGGCATGCTCCCGGCAGATGTAATTTCAAGTTGTGTGAGCGAGAGGCTTAGGGCGAGGCTGGCCCGGTCCCGCCCCGCCCCGCCCCGCCCCGCCCCCGTGAACACGGGGAAGTGGTTCCGGTGCCGAGGGGCCGTGGGCCGTCCAACAACCTTGTCGTCACCGTGGGCCGGGCCGGGCCGGGCGTCTCCTGCACGGAGGGGATATGTCACTCTGCTGATACACCAGACCCAGCGGCGAAAATTTAGGCACATGTCCACAGGCTCTGCTCATCGATACGCGGCTTTCATTGAAAATAAGAGGGATACACCTACGCCTAAAAAGTGGAAAGAGCACACACACAAACACAGACATGTATCCGTGTGATTGAAACATCCCGATGATTGCGGAGCGAATTCACTTTCAAAGCGCGCAGGGCCGAGGCCGTGGCCGGGGTCGGCGGGCCGCGCGGCGCACGTGAGAAAACACAGGTGATCACCGGGAGACCAGGGCGGGGCCGGGGGGTGCCGAGGGGCCGCAGCGGACCGGAGCGGACCTGAGCGGGCCGGCGTAGAGCAGAGCTGGAGGACCAGGAGGAAGTGGGTGGGGGGGGGGGAGCGGCTGGTATGCCTTCCATTCTAATTCGACACCGCCGGGCGCGCCGCCTACCGCCCCAATGCGTCCACGTAATGAGACCGGCGTGTCCAGGGTGGGGCCGAGCCCCGGAGCAGGAGGGGAGAGGGGAGGGGTGGCTGCAGAGAGAGAGGGGGGGGGAGAGGGGTCAGCTCTGGCCAATTCGGCTCTGGGGCTCTGAGTGGCTTGTTTAATTTGGTCCACCCTTTGAGGTCGTGCGACGGGGAGGCGACGCCAGCCAGGTTCGGGTCCAACCAGTCCAACACGGCGGGACGGGGCGGGTCGGTGCAGCCAGCGTGGGGGAGAGGAGAGGGGCGGGTCTAGCCGCCCAGCCCACGAGTGCAACGGGCCTACTGGGCTGTCCCCCGACCGGGGTAGGCCGAGGCTGCCCAGCGCACCTGCATGCATCGGCCACCTCATTCCCGCATCAGACCGGAATCCGCAGGTGCCATCGCATGCGTTTTTAACGAGGGGAAACAACTCAGAATTTTGATGCACACATAGCAAAATTGTCGTGAATTTTCACTTAAATTTTGCATATTAATTTTTTTGGTGAATTTTCCTGAATAACGAGGTGATAAAAATTTCAGAGTTCTTTTCCTCCCTCGGTTTGTAAGCACCCTTCGAACATGTCTTATCAAAATCAATAAAAACAGATCCAGACAGTCATTATGGTAGACCGAAAAAACAAAGGGAGAAAACAATATTCTGCCACACTGACTGCTCGCTCTGTCGGTTGCTCTCCACGGACTAGCTGCGCCTCTCTCGGCAGGGTGATCGCTGTATGGCAGTACAAGCAGGCTGACACATTCGTATCAGCTGCTAAAACCCGCCCTCCCTGGCTTATTACATCTAAACACACGAATTGAAGTGCGCGCAGCCAATTTATTAGAGGCGCCTCCTACCCT
Organism: Frankliniella fusca; assembly: GCA_029379305.1. Classification (NCBI taxonomy): domain Eukaryota; kingdom Metazoa; phylum Arthropoda; class Insecta; order Thysanoptera; family Thripidae; genus Frankliniella; species Frankliniella fusca. Next base: position 2,340,091 of record JAHWGI010001134.1, on the reverse strand, counting down.
GGCTTACTCTTGCAGCTCGCGTGCACGAGCGCCAGACAGTCACCGTCAGTCACGTTCCGCGATAAAGCCCAAAGTGCAGTGGTGCGGGCCGGACGCAGCGCGGCGCAGCGCACGCCTCGAGCCCTGCCCGACCCTGCCCTGCCCTGCCCTGCCCTGCCCTGCCCTGCCCTGCCCTGCCCGACCCTGCCCTGCCCTGCCCTGCCCTGCCCTGCCCTGCCCTGCCCTGCCCGGCTCCCCTCCACCACGCCCCAAATTACACGTGTCGTTTTGTACGCGCGGTCCCTCTCACGACACATCGCCGTCGCAGTGTCGTGCCGTCCCGCCGTGGCGCGTTGTAAAGGGGGGAAGAGGAGGCGTGTAGCGTGTATAAGCCGTGCGCGCTGGTCAGAGGCATGAATAAGGAAGCACTATGTATTTACACGCGATGAATCAACCACCGCCCGGCCCGGCCCGGCAGGCGCCGGCACCAGCCGTTTATGACATTCGTTGTTACCCTGCCCATTCCGCTCGCCCAACGCCCTCCCCTTTCGCTGGCTCTGCACCTACACCCTATCCCCGAGGGGTAAATAACTCCGAATTTTGATGTACACCACTAATTCAAAATTCACACTAATTCAAACTAATTCACGCGAATTCAAAACTAATTCACGCGAATTCAAAACGAATTCAAAACAAATTCAAGCGAATTTAAGGAATGACCTCAGAAAATACACGCACATCTGATCCAAATAATTATTCTCTCAATTACATGATGAAATAGGATTTTTAGTAAATTATTGTGAATGATTTCTATTTATTCCAAATTATTGGAAATTAACTTGCAACTGCGCAAAATAATCACAATTATTTCAATTATTTTTTTTAACTTTTCAGAAACAAATTTTGCTCTGCAATTGAAAGGGTGGCGTGAAAACATGGAAAATTTTTGCGGCAGTAAACCTCCCGAAGGAGGTTGCGGTTCCCGCCAGGCACAGGGCTTTTACCCCCTGTGGCAGCCAACTGCTTCGGTGTTCCATGGGAACCGGCGCTTTGCTGACTGCGATCCTATCGCGCAATTCGACAGATTTGATCCCCGTACCACCATTGGCCTACCCCTAGAGGTACGAGCGGTGTCAAGGGCGTTAGACTTCCTGATCCCAGTTTCAGAGGCCTTACCTCAGAGGGGTACGCGGGATTCGAACCCACAACCCCGAGTGCCGACACGTAGCCAGAACAGGAAGCGACCCAACGCCCAGAGCCACCGAGCCAACGGCGGTGAGACATGTTTAACTTCTATTTGACCTGCCATCCAGCTGCGGCCAAAGGGAATGTCAAGCGCGAAAAACACTTTCCCAAGTGGGAGTCGAACTTCGGACCACTCGGTTCGGTGTTGCGCGCTCCACCAACTGAGCCACGACGACACGATGACTGTACAGTGCGACGGGTTCGAGTCGTATTTGCCGTATCCTGCAGCCTCCAGCCAGGAGGACAGGGCAAATACGACTCGAACCCGTCGCACTATACAGTCATCGTGGCGTCGTGGCTCAGTTGGTAGAGCGCGCAACACCGAACCGAGTGGTCCGAAGTTCGACTCCCACTTGGGAAAGTGTTTTTCGCGCTTGACATTCCCTTTGGCCGCAGCTGGATGGCAGGTCAAATAGAAGTTAAACATGTCTCACCGCCGTTGGCTCGGTGGCTCTGGGCGTTGGGTCGCTTCCTGTTCTGGCTACGTGTCGGCACTCGGGGTTGTGGGTTCGAATCCCGCGTACCCCTCTGAGGTAAGGCCTCTGAAACTGGGATCAGGAAGTCTAACGCCCTTGACACCGCTCGTACCTCTAGGGGTAGGCCAATGGTGGTACGGGGATCAAATCTGTCGAATTGCGCGATAGGATCGCAGTCAGCAAAGCGCCGGTTCCCATGGAACACCGAAGCAGTTGGCTGCCACAGGGGGTAAAAGCCCTGTGCCTGGCGGGAACCGCAACCTCCTTCGGGAGGTTTACTGCCGCAAAAATTTTCCATGTTTTCACGCCACCCTTTCAATTGCAGAGCAAAATTTGTTTCTGAAAAGTTAAAAAAATAATTGAAATAATTGTGATTATTTTGCGCAGTTGCAAGTTAATTTCCAATAATTTGGAATAAATAGAAATCATTCACAATAATTTACTAAAAATCCTATTTCATCATGTAATTGAGAGAATAATAATTTGGATCAGATGTGCGTGTATTTTCTGGGGCATCCCCGAATTTAAAACGAATTCAAGTAAATTCACAAAAAGATCACAATAATTTCAAAAAAAAAACTTTGCAATAAATTCAAAAAATTCAAAGCTAATTCAAAACGAATTCAATTCAATTTAGACAAATTAAATTCAAATTCACGCAATTTGTACACCGAATTCAGAGTTGTTTACCCCTCGCCCCAGGTCCGAGCTCTAGAAGTGGAAAAGTAGCGGAAGAGAGTTCCATAAAATGGAAAGAACACGGAAAACACACGAAAATAAAGAGCAAAAAGGAGGGAAAAGGGGGCGAGGAAAAAAAAATACACACCCTGCTGGAAATGAGACATGCCTTCGTTGGATGGGGTTGACACGACGGGCGGCATTAAATTCACT